>OX940929.1:6890963-8140963 GCA_954870645.1 Agrotis clavis
CTATATTTCATAGTAACCCGCACGGCGCGGCCGGCGGGGAGGTGCGGGGCGCAGCCCGCACTCCTGCGCTCGGCATACACAACATCCCTTCCCCATAAGCTAGGACATACTTTTAATCTATTTCCTACTACTAAACTTATTCTATAGTTAAATCTGTTGGTTCGTTATCATCATCGTCGCTGCCGTACTGACCCGCTGTAGGTGTCGTGAAAATCGGACTAATTGCCTGTCGCCTTAGAGATCTAGCGGCTGTTCGCGGAGGAGTCACCAGAGTACTTGGCATCGTCGTCCTTTCTCCCCCTTCTAGCTGCGTTATTGGCTCGGGGTGAGAAGTATTAGGTAAGTGGCTCCACATCAGGCACCACATCTGGGTTCCAGTCTTGGTTGTCGCTCGGAAGTGTGTGTAGTGATTTCCTTATTTGATCCATGTGCCTTGTGACTTCACATCCTAAATGTGGCACGTAGATTCTGTACATAATATTGCCGATTTTCTTTCTAATGATTCCTTGTATCCAACAGATTTTTTTATTATTAATATTTTTGGTTATCCATACTTTATCATTTTCTTTAAAGTCTAACCTGTTTTTCCCTCGGTGATACTTAGCCTGTAAAGACTGATTGTGTGCGACGGTTCGCGCTAGTTCTGTGGACGAAGGTTTTTAATGTGGATCCGTTCGTCGCCACGTGTTAGATACGGAAGTTACAAGGGTAGTAGTACGTCAATCAAACTCGCTAGTATGTTGCACACTGCTATATTTCATAGTAACCCGCACGGCGCGGCCGGCGGGGAGGTGCGGGGCGCAGCCCGCACTCCTGCGCTCGGCATACACAACAAATTTGTTCTGTCTTTATGTATTATGGCCGCTTCACAACCTTTTGCTGTGAGTGGTGACTTAGCGCGGTGAGCGGTAAGATCAAATGTTTGACACACGCCTCGAGGCGCCGCTAGTGGCGAATTCGCGTGCTTTTAGGGTCAATTCACACGTACCGCAACCACATCACAGCCACAACCACACCACAACGATGCCATGTGGTCGGGCTAATATTTTGTATTGAAAATGAATATTACAATTTACACGTAAGTACCACATTTTGCCGTTGTTATCGACCACCTGTGTAATACGACCACATCGCAACCACATCGCGACGGCAACAACAATCTTTCCTCCATGACTACGTTCAGTCAAGCCCTGTTTCCTCTACGAAAGCCGGAGTATAACTGCACATGACCACGTGGTTACCACATCGCAACGACAGTGACAACGCAACCACATCGACATTTTGTCGGTACCACAACGCAATTACAAAAAGCCGCTGCGACACTATTCACACGTGACCACAGCTTGACCACATTTTGTCGCTGCGACCGACGACGTGGTGTTGTTGTGGTACGTGTGAATACACGCTTAAGGTACTAATGTCTTTTTCGCGCCGCCCGTCGCCGCCGCTCCGTTTATCGCTTACGCGGTATCCTGCGTGAGCGACGATACGACGCGACGCGACGCGATTCGTATTAATTCAACTACTATTATAATATTATTTTAAAATTTACTTCGTGTTACGTCGCGTCCGCGTCGCGTCGTATTTGTCGCTCACGCAGGACACTGCCTTAAACCAAATTCGTGAACGGGCTGTTATCGTTCTTTGATGCATCGCCCTATACACAAGGCTTTTAAGGCACGGCAAATGCACTGACGTGTTGCGCACATAGATTTCCCTGTATACGGAATCTAGAGAAGCTTATCTGTATTTGACATACACGACTTGTAAATCATGATGTGATGACATTAGGGGTTTCACAAATGTAACATTAACGCTCGCTGAACGCCCCTCCAAATATCCTAAAACGCATTACGTCCGCAACACAAACGGGATATCATAAATACTACATTATTGTGTTTAGTGAGAAGAGATTGTACCGTCTAGCCAATAGTGGATATAGAATGAAATGTTCTCATGCCAAATTTTAAAAAATTCCCTGTTTTTGAGCATATTTCATGATGAAAATGCCTACGATGCATGCATGTATGTATGCATAAGCCTCTTCATTAATACTTTGATAATTGTACCTTCGTACTTGTTCATCCCGTAGAACCAACTGCAGCTTCGAAGACTTAAAAGAAGCCGACGATAGAACCGTAATGGTAGCTACATACTAATTCTTTTTTTTCTTTTTTAAAAAACATTGCCTCACACTAGGAATTTCTCCTGTGTCGTGGTTGCGTTTACAAACATAAAATATAAACTCACATATTATATAAACGCCCAGTCCCGGAATAATCAAGCCGGAAACACATTATTTAACACATTATATTGTTGTTGATAGTGTTCTTACTGTGATTCTGGTCATAGAAAACAATACATTTGATTTGACCCAACACGCATCACGTTTCATCGGGTGGCGTCGGGTGTTAATAATGTGTTTCCGGCTTTACTTGTAGATCATACAAATACGAGTATTTATCTAATTATTTTTTATTAGCGCAGCAGTCCAATCGCTCAGTCACTGCGCTAACCATGTCGTCGACGTTGACGTCGAGTTGGAAACCGTTTGAGCTTAGATTATAGACAATTTGTTTTTTTTTTAGCGTGGTAAAATCATCAAATGAGTCCTCCCACCCCGGGCAGGGCGGGAGGGACTGTCAGACTTGTACTGACTAAAATCCACGGTGTCCTTCAATAGCCCTTTATGTTCCGGGGTCACGGTGAGGAAATAAAATCCCGCGACCCCGGCAGGCTTTGGCCCTCTGAGAGGGGGCCCCGTCAGTAGATTAAAGACCATACCGATAATTCATAGTTTTGTGAATAAAGACCTATCAGTAATGTCTGTTTCCTCTTCCCAAAGAGGAAGATTGTTTTCCTTATGATATAAAATAATTTTGGTTAACAGATAACCTTTTGTATAAAATGCAAATCATTTTTCCTTTTTAATATTTTATGAACAGGAAACAACGAACTGTGCAACTTTCCCGTTGGTGACAAGAATGACTTCGTATTGACGCCTAACATTAATTAAAAAACTCAGCATCTCTTCGTCATTTTCTTTCTTTTCTCATAAATATAATTTTCCTTCAATTTCTTTGTTCCATTTTAATATAGCTACTAGTCATGCTTCGTAGCAACGAAACAAAATAGCAGAAAGTTTATTAAAAAAAAGAAATAGGTAATATCGTGAGGAGAAAATCTTCGAAAAGTACTTAGTAAAAGTAATTAGTAAGACCAAACAAAGAGCGTATTCAAATGTTTATTAATTAGAACTTATAAAGACGCGTTTCGGGGCGGGAGTACGGCGGGTCTAGTTCTTTGTATTGAAATGGAAGACTTCACACTGAAAGCCCGCGCACGACCCGCCCCGCGCCCGACCCGCGCCCGCTCTCTGTGTGAAATGCGCTTTAGAGTTATTTCCCCCCCCCTGTCACGTGGCATCACAGCGCTTTTCAAATGAACTTCGCTGACCCCGTTGAAAAACGTACCACCTTAAGCTTATGCTAGCCTATTACTATGGCAGGCCATTTAGAGTTACCTTAACCCTGCGCAGCGTGCCACGTGGCGCCAGAGTGCAAAACATACCACCTTGATCTTATACTAGCCTAGTTAGTACTTCTGCCGGTTGTGGTAGTGACATTCTATCAGTTTTTAAGCATAGCTGGAATATATAAAGTTTTTACTTTTGAAAAATGCGCACAAACATGTTTATTTATATAAAGACAGTACTTATTCTAATAAACATCCCCAGTATTTGAGAAGTAGCCCAAATGAGAAGTAGCCCAGATGAGAAGTAGCCCAAATGAGAAGTAGCCCAAATGAGAAGTAGCCCAAATGAGAATTAGCCCAAATGAGAAGTAGCCCAAATGAGAATTAGCCCAAATGAGAAGTAGCCCAAATGAGAAGTAGTCCATTATGGAGTAGGTTGCCCAAATGAGAATTAGCCCAAATGCGCCTAAACCCTTATAAATACTATAAAGAGATTTGTTAACAAAACTGCTTATTTGGGCGGTCCAGCAAATATTGTCACATTGGCTTGAATCAATCTGTTGATAAACATCGAGTAAAGTATTCAACGAAATAATTATCTACTATTTTTTAGGGGATTCTGTCAATCAACTGCCCGACTGCACGGGTAAGCGATCTTGTGTGAGAATTATACATAAGTATAAGAATGTTGTACATGAAAAGAATGTTGTACAGACGCCAGCACATCAACCTACCTCAATTTGTCGAATTTCTTTAATAGTTTTTCAATCTTATCACAATAGTTGAAGGTTGATATTCGATTGTG
This sequence comes from Agrotis clavis, assembly GCA_954870645.1. Taxonomy (NCBI): domain Eukaryota; kingdom Metazoa; phylum Arthropoda; class Insecta; order Lepidoptera; family Noctuidae; genus Agrotis; species Agrotis clavis. The sequence goes on from OX940929.1 coordinate 6,895,243, forward strand.
ACAAATTCGGGTAGGTTGACCTGCTGGCGTCTGTACATGTGGAATACTTTTCTGATATAGTTGAATGCTGTCTAGTTGGCCTTATAATAAGTAGATCAAATAAGAAAGTTTTGTAGTATTCATGTAGTTTCGCAATTCGGATTTGAAATTCGGATTTTTATTTTATTCGGCGATGAGAAAGAATGTCTGCCTCTGAGTCAGCCTGAAAACTTGTTACTGCAACGAATTTTTAGATAAAAGTAATTGATATCACAAAAATAACCTTATTTATCAACAAAAGAAAGTAATTAAATCACAAAATACAGTCATATTTCTTCTAACATAACCAAACATTACTTTGTAATTACCAGAAGGAAGATGGCAATGTATAATTTAAAAGTAATTTGTCTTCGAGGAAATGTCAAAGTAAACAGCGAAGTTAAGAAAAATTGCCATATTTTTGCATTAATGAATGAATGGAGATAATTAAGGAAAATATTTCAAGAGCTCATAAGCTTGTGGAAATAAGTAGGGCTTGTTGGGAAATTGTTTTGCCCAACTGCGTACGAACATTTTTGTAGGCACCGTAACAATAAGATAATAATTATGACCACAGTTAGCGCAGTTGTTAAGAGACTAACTTCTGCGTTGTGTGTCGCGAGTTCAATTTACGCATGGAACTATTATTTGTATGACCAACAAGTAGTCACTCTGTATTTGGCTGTTTGCATGTGATTTTTAGGGTTCCGTAGTCAACAAGGAACCCTTATAGTTTCGCCATGTCCGTCCGTCCGTCCGTCCATCCGTCCGTCCGTCCGTCTGTCCGCAGCTTAGCTCAGAGACGCCCAATACTAGAAAGCTGTAATTTGGTGTAAATATACGGATTTGTTGCGCCGAAAAAGTGGTAAAATAAAATCTCGTAAAATTTTTTTGTGGGTAGGTACCTCCTTGCTCCGGGAAGCGTGTCGCGTGCGCATTGTTTTGTTATTTTTTTGACGCCCCGCCCGCGCGCGATGCCGTACAACTACACCGCGAGTACAGTGATGGTGATTCGGAAGGGAGTAGGTAATGATACACGTAAAGTGTATCATTACCTACTAAGAGTTTTAACTTGAAGTTTTTTTTTCTCGCGTATCCCTTAGTGTGGGGTATCATTAAAAAGGCCTTTAAAAAATATTAATAGTTTACGTTAACAATTTTTTGATAAAAAGATTCGTTTGACGGTTATGTTTGGGGGTGTGAAAAAATTCACAATAGTAGTATACAGAGTGTTTCTTTAAAATGGGACAGAAGGGAGAAATCCGAATCCATAAGAGATACGGGAAAACTAATTTCTTAGAAGAGCTAAAGCTCTTTTTTGATGTTGACAATTTTGGCGTTTTTATTTTTTTGGTCAAGTGTGAGTTGTCCACAGAAATGAGTGAAATTTGCCAAAATTGTTTTTAGTGCCGTTCGACTCGCTTTCATGTAAGGATCATTTTATTGTATCGCAAGAAAAAAATCGGGACGGCGGAAGTTGGTCAAATTTTGCAAAATATTTTTTTTACAAATTGTTTGAACGAAAAATTTATCACTTTTCTAAGATGTTATTTGATTTAGTGTCTATCTATACTTATAATAAATCTGTAGAGAGGTCAATTCTGTACATGAAATATATTTCCAAAATAACTATCAGGGGGTGATTAGGGATCGATACTGATGCCAAAAATGCAATTAATAAAATTATTGTCTGTCTGTCTGTCTGTCTGTCTGTCTGTCTGTCTGTATAACCGTTATAGAAACAAAAACTACTCGACGGATTTTGACGAAACTTGGTACAATTATTTTTCATACTCCTGCGCTGGTTATAGTATACTTTTCATCACGCTACTATCAATAGGAGCAGAGCAGTGAAGGGAAATGTTAGGAAAACGGGAGAAGTTACTCAATACACGCTAATCTTTGGAACTACTGGACGGATTTGATTGGTTTTTTTTTTGTTGTATAGCTATTAAGTCTGGGCAACATATAGGCTATAATTTATCTTGGAAACTTGAACACCTGATGCAGAACTGCAATAGATCAGCTAAACTATAAGAGATACAAAAATAGCGCCATAGCAAAAATTGTTCCGCGTGATGAGCATTTTCTGCTGAGAAAATAAATTTGAAGATATAGAACACCTGATGTGGAACTCCAAGAGCCCAGCTACACTATTACATATACAGTAATGACGTCTTAGCAAGAGTTGTTCATCCTGATGAGCACTCCCTGTTGTCGTATAAAAACTGAAGATCTGGAACACCTGATGTGGAACTCCAAGAGCCCAGCTACACTATAACATAATTATAGGAATGACGTCTTAGCAAGGGTTGTTCAGCCTAATGAGCACCCTGGGCATTTCCTTTTGACTTACAAAAATGAAAGATCTGGAACGTCTGGAATCGTCATGCGCATCCCGTTGTTTTCCCGTCCCCAGGCTCTAAGAATTCAACATCAGACGTTTCAGATCTTCGATTTTGACGACCCCATTGTCGCTGGCATAAGCAACAGGATCCGCGTACGAAGTCGCTGGCAGAAGCTAGTTAAAGATAATTTCAATGTATGGGAAGGAAAATGTCTGAGCAACAGAAGTGGGTCAAAAGAACAGTAAAGTTTCTTCTAACAGCATAAAGTTTATCAGTAGTAGTCAGTATTTCATTCGATTTGACCGACTTCTGTTGCCCAGATATTTTCCTTCCCATACATTAAATCAAATAACATCATAAAAAAGTGATAATTTTTTTGCTCCCAAATCCATAGAGTTTCGCACACAGACACGTCAATGAATTTCAAAGTCGTATGGTTACGTACTTGCGTAGCCTTGTGAACGAAGGGGCTAATTGGATTAGTGATAGGCACTAAAATTCGTTGATTCTTGGTTAAAATTATTAATTGTCTCCAGCATATTTCCTTTATCGAACAGGCCTGAAATACCGTCTTTTTTCGAAACAGAATATCATTAACTACAAATACGTTGTTTCTAGCTATTTAGCTTCTAATAATACCCAGTACCCTCATCAAGAGAAGCAAAACAATTAAAAACCGTCCTTATATTATTATACGACGGCCTTTAAAGCTTTTCTTACAATTTGAATTGCTAAACAGCGCTCCTAAGGTCCTTATGAAAATTCGAGTTTTATAAAAAAACCCCTCAGATATCACGGAATGTCTTCATTATGTAAGAAATTGCTTTCAAGAAAATCGTATGAATATAATCAGTGTATCGTTTTATGCAGATTATACGAGGTATGGAAATAGGTACAGTTAACACAAATGTTTGGTAAGTAAGCGACAGTTTAACGTAAACACATACGCATATATTTTCCTTGCGCCTCAGATCTACTCGTCTCGTTAATAAAGTTTTCCGGAAAAGTTTTCAAGACTTGCTTTACAGAACGATATTGTTGAGGTTTTATTGTAAACGAAACGTCAGTTGTCTTGTTGATTTTTAAAAAGAAATATAAAAATGTCACACTCGAAGGAAAGGCATGTTTTATTGACTAAAATCCTGAATATTATTTAATTCCACTAATTCGAACCTGAAAAAAGCATCCAGAGATTCGGCGACGAACGCTGGCCGTTCGTGAGCTTGCTGGACATCTGGCGACCGTGACAGGACATAAGCGATTGTGGAATACCGATCACACGCCACACCGACACAAGATGGACACCGCTGAAAAATGCCCCTCGCAAACAAAAGGATTAGTAAAATGCACTAAAGAGAGAAGCATTCTACGAAGGCTTTTTACTATCGCGGCCAATACCATCGAAGAAATTTTCAAAACCGGTGAAGCGAAGATAACAGAATTAAAATGTGAGTTTAACAAATTATATGACATGAACACACGAATTTCAGAGTTAGATTCAAAAATAAAAGATGAAATATTAGAAAACGAAAGTACAGATGCGCAAATCGAAAAAGAGATTTATTATTATAATAACTAAATACGAGATAATCATAGATAAATCTCCTAAATCAAGCACAAGCGAAGAACACACACAAAATAGATATTTCAAGCATCCAGAGATTCGGCGGCGAACGCTGGCCGTTCGTGAGCTTGCTGGACTGACCTGACCCCAAGCTGCCAGAGATAAAATTTCAAAAACTCGATGGTGATGTTCGTAATTGGTTATGTTTCTGGGGTCAGTTTTCAAAAATAGACAAGGACTCAAGGTTGGATGATGATGATAAAATGTACTATTTAAAGCAGAGTATTCAAATGGTATGCGCGGAAAGAATGGATTACTGTATTACTTGCATTAGTTTTAAAAGGAAAATCCAACCTTGTGGAGCTATATGATAAACTGAATGCGAATTTAAGAGCCTTGGAAAGTCTCGGCTACAGTAAATACCAAGCATTTATACTACCTCTTATAGAGTCTGCCCTGCCCCCTGATATTTTGAAGATTTGGGAGCGACAGAAGGGACATAAACAGACCAAGAACCCAGAGGAAGTCCTTGTCAGTCTGATGAGTTTTTTAAAGCGGAGATTGAGAGCTTACAAAGAGTTGAAATAACTAGAAATCTGGTTCAAACTGATTCTAATGTCGAAAGACGAGAAATTGTAAAGAAGAAAAAGGCATGTCCCATAAATGTCTGAAGCTTGGACATCATCCAAAAGCATGCAGAGCCTACTTGAAATGTTTTATATGCCAGAGGAGGCACTCTACAGCACTTTGCACTGAAAAGAAGGAGTTAAAACATCCAGAGATTCGGCGGCGAACGCTGGACGTTCGTGAGCTTGCTGGACGTTTATTTTTATTTTATTTTTCTTTTTCGGTGTTAAGGGGGTCACTCATAATTCAGTTATTGTTATTATTATTAAGTACGACTACTGACTAAATATTTGTAATATCTGCCTCTACAACATACGTAATATTTACCTTTCGTGTGTTCGGAGGATGTTGAGGTTTTATTGTAAACGAAACGTCAGTTGTCTTGTTGATTTTTAAAAAGAAATATAAAAATGTCACACTCGAAGGAAAGGCATGTTTTATTGACTAAAATCCTGAATATTATTTAATTCCACTAATTCGAACCTGAAAAAAGCATCCAGAGATTCGGCGACGAACGCTGGCCGTTCGTGAGCTTGCTGGACAGATATTAAATATTTGACTTGAAACATGAATCAGAAGGGAGTTACACCACTGTTAAATACTTATTCGTTTCTTTGATTGTACATCACATTACTTTTTGTACGCTTTTTATGAAATGTGAATTCATCTTGAGATAAAAAGGATATTGAGATAAAAGTCAGTAACTTGGTGATATTGTACAAAAAACGTTGCGAGTAGAAGAGGAATTGAATTTATTATTATCTTGGAATTAACGTTGTGACTGTTTTGTTATGTAGAATAGGAATAAAAAGTTGTAAAGCTGAAGAAATCTGTTTTATTGACGACTCTTTGAGATGTGTTTTTGATTATGATTATGACATTTACATTTTGATATTTCTGAATACTTAGATTTTGACTGAGGACCTGAGTGTTCCTGTGCTGAGACATTTCATGCGGAATCATTGTCCATATGAAATGCCTCGTAAGTACATGACGCACTAGTTGTTGATACGAAATGTTACTCTTATATTATTACTAATCCTAGTTTATAAGTTTTAGTATCTAAGGTGTGTACTAACAAAAATGGTTCCTATGTTATCCCAAATCAAATAAATTATTATTATTATTATTATTATTTTAAAACTGTCCTGAAAAGATATTATTATTTCGGAAACGTAACTCTTCTAGAAAATAGTATTGTTCGAGTGTGAATATGATCATTTAAATTATGAACAGCTTATAAATATCGTGGATAATATTATTTCGGAACTCCCAAACCGACAAGATTCGTTTACAAGGTTGGATTTAATACAACAATAATAATTAATATCAGGAAAAAGTAATACTATACACAAAAAATAAAAAGAAAAAAAAACACATAATACGAATCTGACTCGTATTGTAATTATTTAATTACGGAGGCGAAAACAGCTACCAAAGTCAATAGTCCTTTAAATAAAATACAGGGAATGGTTTTGACATTTCTCCTTTTTATGGGGTTCTTATTTCCGTAGTGGTAGAGAAAAAATATTGCACATAAATGACTTCGCTTGTTCTTGATAGAATAGAGATAGAATTAGTCGTGCAAGCCCCTGATAAAACTGCCTAACGCGAGTCATCTTAAATGTTATTGGAGTCTCTTGGCAATTCATCAGGCTCAAGCAAGCTCACTTTAATCAAAATTATTATTATAAGCTTTAAGCCCCCAAAACCATTTAATTACTAACAAAAATACTTAAAACTACAGTACAGACTGTGGAACAAACACTAAGGTGCTTCTAAGAGACCAACCTACATTGTGACAAGGACTAAACATGTCGATGTTGCTGTTAACCCGCCATTGGTGACGTCAATTTGACTTACACATTCGGTGACGCCGGTCTCACGCACCGGGATTTTAAACTTAATTTTTTTCAAGAATTAACTAATAAATGTACTCGTAGTTGATTCATTGTTAAAATTAGGTATACTTTTGACAATAAAACGCCGGTATATCTTCAATCACAGCTCGTTTATTAGAAGTTATTCATTGGTACTTGCAACACTTAAATTGATTAAGTTTTAATTATAACTTTTCTAAAATGCAAAAACACTAACAATCTTATAGTTTAAAATTTTCGTGTCAGCCTTATCCAGTCTTATGACATTTTGAAATATCCCAAATAATAAGAGGAGGTGTCGTTACTTGAAGATTCCAGATCACTCAGATCCTCTTCGCTCTCCAAGTTTCGTGTTTGATCTGGGCGGAATCTTCCGGTGTGAAATCACTTTCAGCTTCGCTGTCTGATGACGGTGGTGACCCATCAACTTCACGTAAAAATTGTTCTTGTAAAAGAGCCTCCATGCGTCTCTATTCGCGTTCGTAATTCATTCTGAAACTAAATTATGATTTGATAAACAAATGCGCATTTTTGCTATAAAAAATAAAACCATGTTAAAAACTTACTGATCATAGTATAATACTATAATAGTATACAAGTTCATCAAATGTACAGTGAAAGTAAGCACAAAACGCCATCAAAATGTTTAAAACAAAATATTAAAATATGACGTTTTAACTTACGTGTTCGGTGACGCACGGTCTCACGCACCGGGTTGGTGTGAAAACTCGGGACGTGTGCACGCTACGACTTAGCGGGGTTAACATACGGTGGGGGGCGTGCAATAAGGCAGCTACTCAAAATCACGGCACGATTCGATGGCGGGTGTTAAAGTTATCATCGTTTTACTAACCACCCGGTCTCACAGACATACACGTCACCAATGGCGGGTTAAAGATAATTGCATGATCATCAATAGCAGTTTCGAATCTGAGCTTTGTTGTAAGTATGTGAGTTTAAATATTTTTGTAAACGCACCCACAGTGCAGTATAAAGTGCTATTGTGGGATAACGTTTATAAAAAAAACAAACAAAGAACAAAACAACAAACAAATAGATCTATACGCAGTTACGTATCGTACGGATACCTCACGACACAAAAGTTACTTTTCATAATATACAACGGCCTAACAACAATGATCGAGCATTAGTTCACCAGACACAACAACACAGGAGGATCCTCCCTTTTCTATGAAGGAGGAGGTATACTTTCCTCCCTACTCCCCCTCTACCTTTGAAAAGATATGAAATAAATAAATCAAGAAGCTCTAAGAATCATTATTCCTGTTTTCGAGTCAATATTCTTTTATTCCGAAGGCGACACAATCATCAATTATTTATAAGAATACGAAGCTTTTACCAAAAAATACTGTACGTATTGAATCATATTTTTTTTTTCATTTTTATATAAAAGGAAATGGTTTCTTCGTAATCTGAGCATAAGGGAGACGACTTGAGGAGATACATTATCGGTACTTATTTTCTTTTTACATAAACATCGATGTAAGTAAGGGATTACTGCTATAGCGACAGGCTAAGGGCTTCGTGAGTGTACTACATAATTATTTTAATAAATAGGTTATAATGACGTTTTTTTTTTTAGGTGGTAAAATCATCATCAAATGAGTCCTCCCGCCCTGGGTGGGGCGGAAGGGACTGTCAGACTCTTGCTGACTAAAATCCACCCGTGTTCCTTCGGATGCCCTTTACGTTCTGGAGCGACGGTATCCTGGGTTAAGAAAAAACCCGCGACCCCAGCAGGCATTTGGCGCGAAACACGACGCGCCACCGACCCGGGCTTGGTCCTTGGTCGGACGGCGAGCTACCCATTACTCACCGTCCGCAAGCCCGCTCCGCAGCTGTGCCCTCTGCTGATAGAGGGACACGCGTTGGAGCGTCCACACGACAGGGTATTCGCATACGGGCAAAGAGACCCCTCAGGCACGCAGTGCCTAAGGAAGAGTTTTTGCTCGCATCCCAGGGTGCACCGGCCCGAAAAACTGGTCTTCCCCCCGGACTTATCCGAGAGGGAACTCCAGTCCACGGGCGCACGTGGAGTTTTCCTGTCTTAGCACCCCAGGTTATAATGACGCTTAGGTCACATTTACGAGAAATGCCGTTTACTATCGCGTTGATGGGCGTTTGTACGAACATTTAAAGTCTATTTTTGCGAAAATTACAATAAATCGGAGCTCCATTGGGCTTTTCTCCATACAAACATATGCCGCTGTTTTCTTCGTGGAAAATGCCCCTAGAGCATTTTTTTTTCCTTTTTTTCAATTAGTGTGGCCCCTGCATGAGATTGTTTAGTTTTTTTTTTTCTATTAATTAAAACAAGGACGTTTTCAGCCGCCAAGAGCGACATCGACAACATTGTGCCAATACGTAGGTATAATAATTATATTGGGTATTTTCAACCAACGAAATCAGCAGCTACGGCCTGCGACGCCACATAATTTTGTCCAGCTAGACGCACGCGCATCTTTTGCATGCGTTCCCATCAAAACTCAAGTCACTCGCTGTATCCAAATGGGTAGGTATGCTTTGAACAGACAAATCCCCAGAATTGCAATACGTGTAAAACGGACTTGTTAATTATACATTTAGGTATCGCATGGGACTTTGAACTGTATGTAAAGGTCATAAGGTAGAAATTCACGAAATTTCAAACACACCTAAGGAATTTGAAATGAAAACGCACTGATCCCAAAACTAGACTGCCTTCTTCGGCAGTTCCAAGCATTCGAATTTAGATCAACTGAAACTGGCCAGGTATTCTTGGCCGGTAGGCATCATACCAAAATCAAAACCAAATGTGCGTCGGACCGAACATGTTTCCATCACCTTTGCCCTTGTGTATAACATTCGTCACAAAATAATTTAAATTTGATTCGTCACCATTTACAATCCTGTGAAATGTAAATTAATTCGTCACATTTTGAAACCCCGTAGATTGTAATCGTCTTATGCATTAAAAACATGATTGTGTACATTCGTCACAGGTACCTAAGAATAATTGTGCATGTAAGGCGTAGGTATCTACATATTTTTCCAAATAAATCAGTCGCTAAAATATCTTCTAAAGTTTAAAATAAATACCCACTAAACTACCTACACACAGTACACAACTACACACCCATTATGATATAGTAACAAATATCCCACCAAAAACATTAAATGTAAAAAAATGCCAAGTCTCTTGATGCAGTCTTTCCATCGTAAAAAGTTTTGAGATCTCATAGAAGCCAAGTCCTTTTCAAATAATTTTGTAGTTATAAATCAACATTTAGTAATTGTATCAATAGTTTTCTTTATATTATAATTATAGTGACTTGGCAATGAGCACAAATTAAAAGCTACTTGCTGCCTGGAATTATGTGCAAATGTTACTGACTAAACCTGTGATCAGATTATTTGTTATGTGTGAATCATGATGGTCACTACCGACTACATGTTCCAATACAATAATTAAGATTACTTAACTTTCAACTCCTCCAAATATGCCGTTTTATTTCTTCTTGTGCTCATTGCCAAGTCATTATAATTATTATATAAAGAAAACTATTGATACAATTACTAAATGTTGATTTATAACTACAAAATTATTTGAAAAGGACTTGGCTTCTGTGAGATCTCAAGACTTTTTACGATGGAAAGACTGCATCGAGAGACTTGGCATTTTTTACATTTAATGTTTTTGGTGGGATTAAATCTACAATATCTATACTTATGTGAAAAACGATCGTATCTATACATATAATAAAACTGTAGAAAAGTAATTTTTGTACATTAAAAAAAAAGTCAAAAAATATACCCAGGGTGTTAAAGGACAACCAATAGAACCCATTTCTAGCATTTTTAGAATTTTTGTCTGTTTGTGTGTATGTTTGTTTGTCTGTTTGTATGTTTATTTGTGCGGGCATCACGTAAAATGTACGAAAGCTATGTAGATAACTTTAATACACAACGACTGACTGAGTGGAGTGGAGTGGAGTGGAGTGGAGTGGAGTGGAGTGGAGTGGAGTGGAGTGGATTTGGAGTGGAGTGGAGTGGAGTGGAGTGGAGTGGAGTGGAGTGGAGTGGAGTGGAGTGGAGTGGAGTGGAGTGGAGTGGAGTGGAGTGGAGTGGAGCGGAGCGGAGTGGAGTGGAGTGGAGTGGAGTGGAGTGGAGTGGAGTGGAGTGGAGTGGAGTGGAGTGGAATGGAGTGGATTTGGAGTGGAGTGGAGTGGAGTGGAGTGGAGTGGAGTGGAGTGGAGTGGAGTGGAGTGGAGTGGAGTGGAGTGGAGTGGAGTGGAGTGGAGTGGAGTGGAGTGGAGTGGAGTGGAGTGGAGTGGAGTGGAGTGGAGTGGAGTGGAGTGGAGTGGAGTGGAGTGGAGTGGAGTGGAGTGTCGTATTATACCGCCAAGTTGTACTATAAGTACAACTGCTGCAACAGTGTTTATTTGCAAAAGTAACTTAATTAAAATGTAAGAAACTGTTGATTTACGGTAGCAACATTGCAGTATCTACGTACGTAAAACAATGTGTAATTTATGTGTTACAATGTGTTTGTAACGTATCAATACTTTTAATTGTTTTTAAAAGTATTGAAAATCGTATTGAGAATCAGTCTCGTAATAAAGATGCGATAGGAAAACCAATGTTTGAGCAGCTTCCAATTCAATTTCTGCCTGAAACTTTCTTCGGATATCTTCAGCTTCACTATTGACTTTGTTCTCCTAATCGCGAAACCGTTTTCTTAATGTGATTTTTAAAAAATCTGACTAAGTTGTTGTACTACCTAGGGATTTAATCAACTATTTCTAACAACCTCTATATTGCTTACCTGTTAACATCAATTAACTAAGCCGAGAGTTGAACTGGATTTGTATTATGATTGATTTTCGTAAATCTCACCATCGTACAAGCAATATTACGCATCCAGTGAAGGGTTCTGTAAACACGTTAATTAAAAAATTAATTAAGTGTTAGTCAACAATTCTACGCGCTGGATTTTTCTCTCGTCATCCGCTTACGGCCAGTATCAAAGGAAAACAGGACGTCAATCATGTTGGACTCGAAACGAGTGCGGTAACATGAGTTTCACATAATAGCACATTGTAACAATGGATGCAATGCTTTTTTTGCTTTATTACTTTGTCCAAACTTTTACTACCTACGATACAAGTTGCTTTTTGAAACACAGCCCTCAGTTTCAGTGAGCGGAAAAAAATCTGAACACAACGAATGTTCTGTAGATAAAAATCATGAGTGCACCCGTTTCAAGCAAAAATTTCGTTATTTAATATTTTATCTTTGGTAGCCGTCCGACTCTCTGTGATCAAAGAGTATTTTATTTAAACTGAAACAAAATATTTGCTGCCGTACTACCAAACATTTTACTGCTACAACGAAATTTACCGAAAAATATTTGGCATGGGAACATTGACCGAACGACTCGCATTCTTCAACGTATTGGGCTACAAAGTTATGTTTGCGGTCGCAAAAATTGCTTACCTGTGCGTTTGAGTTCGGGGTCGAACATCGTTTGGTGATATGGATGACAAACATAAATTTGTCGAGGTACACTAAGAATTTTACCCTTTCTACGAACCTTTCTACCGTCGTCGTGGGCACGGAAGATGTATTGCCTCACAATAAATTGCTCTTAGGTATTGGAAAGATAGGTCGTGTTGTGGGTTATGTATGGTCATTTTGTTGCTCAAAGGTCACAAAGGCGTTTTATCGTATCGTCTTGTTACTTCGGGAAGAAGGTCGTCATAGATTTAGGTTGTCATTTTAGGATAAGTCGTCTGGTTTATTTTGTATCAACTTGGGTCTCTATAAAGTCTAGTTTGTTTGATGTATTTTTGGGTTTTGAATAAGGTTAAACAACTGTATTTTTAGGTGGGAATTTACATTTGAACTTTTTCAGTACCACAACTTTTTATTCTGCAATGTCAGACCATGAGAGTAAAAGAACCGAAAGTGCATCTGTGTATGCGCAAATAGATACTTAATGCACTTTATCATATATTACGCCACGCAGATGGCTCCGACGAAATTAGCCGCCATGACAGCCATAGTCAGGGGACTTAATATTTTCTATGATTTTTTACAGGACTGATTTTTATTAAGCTGGTCAATCAAATCCTAATATTTGACGTTCATCACTAAATAAAAGAGAGAACACAAAATAAATTGAGTGAACAAATGATACCTTCGCTAGAAAAGTATATCTACAGAATACCAAAAAAGAAGCGTGTAGAAAGAAACGTGATCATTTTCTTAAATTCAAGTGCTGACTCGATCTATAATATTTCAAATAAAGAATAGGTCTGTGTAAGTGTGTGCCCTACCTGTCTGCAAAACCGTTAAACTGGAGGGAAAAAGGGTTACTCTGAGTAGCATTCGTATTTGAACTATTGCCGTACATTCATGTAATCTTGAATGCTGAGCGGTTTTCTTGTAAGCTTATCACGTACCTACTTCGAGTTAAATTGATAGGTCCTCAAGCTTATTTGAAGGGTGGCTTGTTGTGAATTTTGTAGGGTTATACTTTTTAATACTTACTGGATTTCTTGGTGTTTAACTTCGGGTATCAAGGATTTTTTCGTGGTCGTTTATGAAAAGTTCAATAAAAATTACGGAAAATAACTAAACTACGAGTAAATACGAAAGTGTATTCAATCTATAAAATTCTCTCTTCGATTAAGGCCTACTTTTTAGCAGACCCTACATATTCGTACGGTCAAAAGAGTTAAAAAATGAAATGAAACTTGCAAATTAAAATACAGGAAAAATTTCTACATTTCCACAAAATGTTCCTCTTTTTATGTCAAAAAAAAAAACATGCAAATTGAGTGGGTATTCTCGTCAAACAGACCTTGTGATAATGTTTTCAACCAAACGTGTCCATCCGTTACTTTCCCAAATTATGTAAAGGGAACATTTATTTGCATAAAATACTTAATGAAACGCAAGTACCAAATCATACATGTTTCCTTTCTGTTTTGTTAATTATATTCAAACAAATACTTTTCCATTCTAATTAATGAGGGGTAAGCCAGATAAGTTTTATGAGTTTCCTCTGAATTATAAATATCTGAAAGCTTTTGTTATACTTACGTACGGTTTTGTTATTCCTAATAGTTTTTAATGAATTTCTGAAGTTATACCTACATAATTTTGTCCTATAAACATATTATACCCATTGTCTTACTCGTGCAATCTTACAAAGTAGCGACTCTAGATAACAGTACGTATAGAGAAACATTCAGTTGCTATTTATGTAAAGGCTTGCAAAGGATTTTACAAAATATCCACTATGTTCTTCACTCGTGTTCAACTTCCAGAATTATTTAGCCAACTCCCTACACAAAGTTGGCTACCGAACTGCTTAATTGAAACACAAAACTGCATTTTCACTTTGTTTAGACGCACTCTCAGTCTCGGTAGCAGATAGGTGGACATGAACGGAACTACGCCGACAGGCTATTGTGTTGTGAAGAAATACACCACTCTATCACTTCCCCTCGCCGTCATAAGTGACTGAGGCATTATGTTCGGTGAATAGCCAGCGGTATTCTATTCTACGTGTTGTGGAGTACGAAACTGAAGGCTTCTAAATGCTTTTGTACCGTGGCCTTATAGGAAATTCGGGAGAAAATTCATGCACTTTTATACGGTGCTACGGGAGGACTCCTGCCGGGGTCGCGAGACTAACGAGTTACCCCGAGTAGACCCCGGAACGTAAAGGGTTTTTGAAGGACACCGTGGATTTTAGTCAGTGCAAGTCTGACAGTCCCTCCTGACCTGCCCTGGATGGGAAGACTGACTCATTTGATGATTATCATTAAAAAATAAAATTAAGGGTTGTGTCGTCGGTTTTCTAGCAGCTCTTTGAGGCAATCATGGAACGTAACGTGCCGTCTTTTCGGGCCTGATCTCGATCGGACGGCGAGTTACCTACTACTGGCTTAATAGTCACAATCGTAATCGTGTTGAGTTCAGCTCCAAGGTTTAATTTTGTTGGATTTGGCAAATCTGGGAGTTTTTTTCGTCTCATGGCACAAACTTCGTGTGTGGTGCCGATATTTCAAGTGGGTATGGCCGTCGGTAAAGGAATTGGTGCCTTGAAGCGGGTTGCGTAGAGTGATGATGTTGTCGCGACTCATCCGCTAAGATGAAGGTAGGTTAACAATGGTTGTTTTAGTAGTGTAAGTCTTACATACCTAACCCAGCAGTCTCTCCGGACGATGACGGCGGCATATGTGAGGAATTTTAAACCGCTTTAAAAATAAACATTTCCATTATGTTATTTGGGTTTATGCCAAATGGCTTGCTCCTAAATGGTTTAATTTTATATTCAAAAAGAGTTAAATAAAAACAAAAAAAAAACAATGTCGAAATTCTGCTTCTACGGTGAAATAAAAGTCAAAATTATGGGACGAGCGTACGGTTAGAAACAACGTAGCGTTCCAAAACATAAATCAAGAACGTTGCTCATAAAGCTGCTAAACTAAAGTGGGATTGTGCTGGTCACGTCTGCCGGATACAGGCTAAGCTGCGAGGCACACACGGTGCAGGACTGATAGCGAAGCGACGTTGAGACAGATCTGCTGGACTTTGTTGTGACTGCATAATTATCATTAGTGGTCATCGTAGAGCTTAAAAACAAAGAGAGCTAGATTTAGTCCGAGCCCGTTATGCCTTAATTGAGGTTTGTTTTGGGACACGGTGAAGGTGACAGGGTCTAGAATTGGAAATTCAAAGACGTGTGCCATTAAACAAACCCATGTGCAGCTTAGTAAATTACATTCATGTCTGCGTAATGGAATATTAGTATAATGTATGTATAATAACCCGTAAAGTGAATTCCGGTACTTATTCCCACAAAAAGAAGTTATAATGTTCCAATGTGAAAATGTCATAGACTGATTATAATATAAGGTTCACTTATCTCTCATGCTTCTCCTTCTAACATGCTGAAAATGGGGATAAAATTATTATGCTTTCTCATTCGGTAATCTTAGTACAACTGTCTGATGATAGTAATTTGTAACTGGTAACTGGACTGGATTGTCCGTTAATTGGAAGTTGTTCATCGAATTTGACGCTTTTAGGTACGAACCTCGATGGCTCCGTTTGAAAGAGCGTCGGCTGTACTGAATCCGAAGGCCGCATTAAGGTCAAATGCTGCTCGCGGTCCGATTTTTTCTTTCCATAGAAAATCTTTGAAATTCGCAACGCATGTGTTAACGCGTATAATATTTATAAAATATTTACTCATCAATTAAACAAATATTCCAAATCTATTTTTAATGCTACGAGTACATGAACATTTCCTACCATATCGACATATACAACGTGTAACGTTAATAGCGCAAAACCTCTCGTGGGATAACTCAGCCCATGTTACTGAACAGTGTTTGTTCTAAGACTTTTGGAAATTCGAAGAAAAAATGTTGCTTTTTCATACAAAATGAGAAATTGATCGGGCCCATTAGTATGAAAAATCATTTTTTTTTTTTTGCGAATTTCCAAAAGTCTTAGAACAAACACTGTTCAGTAACATGGGCTGAGTTACCCCACGAGACGTTTTGCGCTATTAACGTTACACGTTGTATAGTAAGTTTTCCCAACTAGAACTGTCAGAACGTCAACTAGTGGAATTCAACTGCATTAATAAAATTCCCAATTGAATCCGACTTTTGCTGAACTCGTGGTTAACCTTATTGAATTTCTATTGGTTTTCTACATAAATTCGAATGTGAAAACCAGTGAAAATCCACCTATTGGGTATTGAATTAGCGTTCAAAGTGGAGGAATAGACAGTAGCATACAATGTGGTTGTTCTACCACATTGTATGCTATTGTCCGGAATATCCAGTCAGTAAATTTCCTGTATACATTTGTCTAATGCCGTTTAAACGTAACGTGAAGTAAAATTACGGGTATTTCGTTCACGCTTTGATTGGACGAAAATTAAATGTGTATTATGATTTTTTTATGAATGACAAGTTTTTTTTAAAAAAAGCTTTAGAGTAATTAACTAATTACGGTAACAGTAACGGTCCTACCCGGGGCAACAGCATCGTATGCTACCTGTAACAGGGTGATAGGCTGAGCGACTGACGGTGGTAGGCCTCACTAGTGCTGCCTGGCTCGCGATCACCATCCTGTCAAAATTCGGAGCCAATAGTTTTTACTGTGTTTCGGCAGCGGTTCCATATTTTTCTGGGTGGGCTAGCTCCATCTTCGCCCTCATCTATGGGTTAGATTAAGTCAAAAAGGAAACCCGTTGTAAACGTTCTTTAAGTCGGATTTACGTTGTTACAAGATTACATCACAAACGTGACCTTAAAACTGAAGTCTTAGGTAATCGCGTAACTAACTTTGATTTCTACGAAATTTCAACCAATTAGGCAATTCAATCACAGGCAAGCCGAACACAAAGTAAACTATACAACTTCTAACTATTCACGGGAAGTTTCGTCGAAGTATCGATAGTTATCAATTTTCCACGTCTGTAGCCACCAAAGTTCGATCGATTGGCTTCCAACTACACCCTTGTCACAACACTAACGTTGGCGACTAATTAATTAATAACAGCTTTGTCCTAGACAAAGACCCGTTTTGTTGAAGCCTAGGTGGACCGAACATTAGGGTGCTTAGCTACTTTGCTACTACTCAGCTGTAGTTACGAGTGCATTACGTAAACCTAAAATAAAATATTGGATGTTAAAATTCAAAATATTCATTTCACACATTGTTTATAATTTGATTATATATTTTGTTTTTCTTTAAGGGTGTGTATAATAAGTACTTCTCGTTTAATTTGAAATGTTTGTGTTCTCGATAAAATGTTTGCGTTTTATTTTACGTCTACTTTACGTATGCATGCTAGGTTTAATAGCTGTAGTGACGAACAGAATGGTACGTACTCAATACAATCTTGTAGCGAACTTACTCATTTATTATGCAAGAGACTTCTCAAATGGAGGATGTGTTCAATAGCATAAATAAATACACTAAGCTCATTAATTTACGATGCTTTATATCAAAGCTCTAGACTACTTCAATGTATATTTCAATGAGTACAAACAAGTAATTTACACTGTGAGTTCTATTCATGGACTGACTTTTTATCTACTCATTGGCTCGAATTTGTACTGTGTTTTTAAATTTTTAGGCCAAATGTTTTAGACCAATTTCGATACATTTCGTGTAATACAATGACTTGAGGATTAATCGTTTAGTATAGAATATCAGATCAAAAGCTGGTGTGATATTCTAAGGCCGATATAGGAACCCATTTGTTGTAGATGCAAGCATTGTTGCACCCTTCACACCACCACAAAGGTTGAGCTCGAGTCACAATTGATCGCTAGCAAATATCGGCTTCGAACAACCAATCAACTGCCTGTGTTCTGTATAGACTTCGTAGAACAAAAGATGGTCTTTGGAAGCGATTAAGGGAATATGTAAGGAGAATATTGACAATAGAGTCGTTATTACCGTGATCCACAATCCGACTGTTCAATTTGACGACTCTGAGAGGGAAGCTCGTTGACTTATGAGTATGTGAAGTGGTGTAATCAAAATGGACTCTACGGTGATTGTGTATGCCCCACCGATTGATAAAATATCAAATATTATAGCAGTTTTTAACAGATATTGGGCGTACTGAAGATAGAGATTAAATTTAAAACAAATAAAAAGTAAATTCAACGAGCTTAAAAATGTTTGATGAATGATAAGTTCATTTCGATTTACTTACACGATAAAGTTTATCGAAATCGGTTCCGTGAATTAGCTGATTTTGAGATGAATTTTATATTCTCCTTCTGTATTGGGTGTAGCGGAACGGAGTGTAATATTAGTATTAACTAACCTACCGGTTTTTTTTTTTAATATCCCTTTGCGTACACACGGCTACACATCAGGCTATACCTACAAAACCGTTAAATTTATCGTGGTCTCGCTTTGTATGATCATTCCGCGTATACAACGATCAGCTTATACTTACTGGTTTTGTATACCCTGATGTGTAGCCGTGTATACCAGTACAGCGGTTATTATTATTTTTTAACAGTTTCAAAACTCTGTGAGGTGTTTAATATTTAGTAAGTCCCGGGGCCTCAAAATCTGTTCCTTGTAATTCTTCTTCTTCTTCGCATACCTTACCACCAACATGCCGGAAATGTGTAGTATTTAAAATTCATCAACATAATATCACCCGTAGGACGTCCACTGCTGAACATAGGTCTCTCCCATAGATTTCCAATAAAACCGGTTGGAAGCATCAAATTGTCTCTTATTATCGCCTTGAAGGTAGACGTCCTACGCTGCGTTTGCCT
Organism: Agrotis clavis; assembly: GCA_954870645.1. Classification (NCBI taxonomy): domain Eukaryota; kingdom Metazoa; phylum Arthropoda; class Insecta; order Lepidoptera; family Noctuidae; genus Agrotis; species Agrotis clavis. The sequence goes on from OX940929.1 coordinate 6,914,021, forward strand.
GGTCTTCATTTGTAATCCTTACGGCCCCATCGGCCATCAGTTCTGCGTGCTATGTTGCCAGCCCTCCCGCTTCAACTTGCTAAATCGCTGGGCTATGTGGGCAATTTTGGTTCGTCTACGAATCTCCTCATTTTTGACTCGATCACACAGAGATAGTCTACCTCTCCATAGCTCGTTGGGCAATCCTAATGAGGCTCATAGTAAGATACCACGTTTGGTGCCATTTAAAATTACACCTGTAAAACTGCATTGCAACCTTGTAGCACATGACCGCCGCGCCAGACCGCCACTTCAGCAGCGAACGACAAGAAACTAGTCCCCAGACACCAATTAAACAACGTCACCTTAATAGCATATTCAGGTGGGACACTTGATTAATTGAGGGGAATGCTATTCAATGTTAGCTAACGATGCGCTATGTGGCACATTTTGTAGATGAATGCGCTATGTTGCATATTTTGTAGTTGAATGTAATAACATAAAACGGTTTACTTGGTTATTTAACATGATTCAGTAGAGAAATATTAACAATATTAAGAAAACATGCTACTTATCTATATTAATCGGCTTGTTTTATTATTATGTATAATCTGGACTCACATTTAGAGAGGAGTGTCTTAATTGGTGTTGCTTAATAAAATCTGTTATTGCCTTTGACGTTAAACGAACCAGGATGAAAAGAACTCTATGATCTTCTTCAGATTCTTTTCTATTTCTCATAACGATTTCTTCAGTGGTATAGAAGTGAAAACCTTAAACATATACATACAACACAGACAAACAGCGCAAAGTTCAACGATCAAAAAACTCTGAAGCCGACATCTTCCAAATACGTGCTAACCGTTTGTACGTATGTAGGTGGGTACTATTACTTTTTATCTTAGACACTTTTTCATAATGTGCCTATCTATGCCCAACATCAAAGATAATCTGTGTGACCGTAATATGTAAATATAGGTTTAGGATATTCGGTACTTCATATGTAGGCGATCGTTTATTTTTAGCACTATATTTTGCTATAAATAGGCAGCTATCTCTTTTTGTTGTACAAACACACAACACACACATCCAGGCACACTCCTTCCAATAACTTTATTATGTGACTTTTAAACTGTGATAATCTTATTTAAAAAAAGTAGGTAGATGATTAGTTAATATGGATTATATATCCTTCTAGTTTTGACGTATGAACTGAAACTTGGATACTCACCAAGCATACTATGAAAACATACTATACGACTCAGAAAGCTATAGAAAGAGCTATGTTGGTTGGAGATCTCTCTTTCCCCGGTCGAAAAACACCAAAATTCGTAGAACGAGGAGACTTACAAATATGGCACGTATAATAGCACCTCATAGACCACAGACGGTACAAATGAATGTGGGAAGACAAGTGAGTAGGTGGGCCGACGATCTCGTTAAAATGGCCAGAAGAAATTGAAAATAAAACCATCAGAAGTGGAGAGATTTGGAAGAAATCTCAAAACTCGGAATTTTGTGGTTAAGAGTTGAAGAAGGAGAAGGATTTTAGTTGATGAAAATTAGGTATGTATTAGTATTTAGGTAGGTACTAACCTAAAAAGCTCATAAAGTTTTCTTATACTTACTGAAAATAAACACCCTATTGAATGTAAAATAACAAATTTATTATTTCATGTAACACGAAAATAAATGTTTTTCTGGAGAGATCTTAAGGAAAATAAACATTTCTTTTATAAATCGTCTCAAGTCTAAATTGTTTCAAAGCCAATGACAGAGGTAAACGTTTATCTATACATATAATAAATTTGTAGAAAAGTGGTGTCTGTACAATGGAAATATATAAAAAAAAAGTATCAGGGATTGTTATTATATCGATGCCGAACCCGAAAATGTAGTTATTTTTTTTTTTGTCTGTTTGTCTGTTTGTCGGTTTGTCGGTTTGTCGGTTTGTCTGTTTGTCTGTTTGTCTGTGTGTTTGTGCACGCTAATCTTCGGAACTACTGGACGGATTTGAATAATTTTTTTTTCGTTGTATAGGTATTAAGTCCCGTTAACATTTAGGCTATAATTTATCTTGGAAACTTGAACACCTGATGCAGAACCGCAACAGACCTGCTTAACTATAAGAGATACAGAAATGGTGCCATAGCAAAAATTGTTCTACGTGATGAGCATTTTCTGCTGAGAGAATAAATTTGAAGATCCTGGACACCTGATGTGGAACACCAAGAGCCCAGCTACACCATGACATATACAGGAACGACGTCTTAGCAAGAGTTGTTCAGCCTGATAAGCACTCTCTGTTGCTGTATAAAAATTTGAAGATCTGGAACACCTGATGGAACTCCAAGAGCCCAGCTACACTATAACATATAAGTGAATGACGTCTTAGCAAGAGTTATTCAGCCTGATGAGTATTCTCTGTCAACGTATAAAAACTGAAGATCTGGAACACCTGATGTGGAACTTCAAGAGCCCAGCTACACTGTAACATATACAGTAAAGACGTCTTAGCAAGAGTTGTTCAGCCTGATGAGCACTCTCTGTTGACGTATAAAAATTAAAGAACTGGAACACCTGATGTGGAACTCCAAGTGCCTAGCTACACTATAACATATACAGTAAAGACGTCTTAGCAAGAATTGTTGAGCCTGATGAGCAACCTCTGTTGTCGTATAAAATTTGAAGATCTGGTACACCTGATGTGGAACTTCAACAGCCCAGCTACTTTATAACATATATAGGAATGACGTCTTAGCAAGAGTTGTTTAGTCTGATGGTCATTTCCTGTTGACTTACAAAAATGAAAGATCTGGAACGTCTGGAATCGTCTCGCGCATCCCGTTGTTTTCCCGTCCCCAGGCTCTTAGAATTCGACGTTTCAGATCTTCGATTTTGACGACCCCGTCGTCGCTGGCATAAGCAACAGGATCCGCGTACGAAGTCGCGGGCAGAAGCTAGTATTTTATATATCTTCGTCAAAAAAATGTTTACCTTAGTTAGGTTAAGCGGAAGTGTTCCCGATTGACAAATGGCCGACAAACAGAGATTGATAGGTGCGCCCTTTGGCCCTTCTGAGGACGGAACCCTTATAAATTATGTAAGTATTTTAGCTGCAACACGGCGCAAATTTGTTCTAAAAAACTTTAATGACTTTGGTAAACACACGGTAGTTAGATGTTATGGGGTAGCTTTGGGACATTTTTTATCTAATCGAAACAGCTGAAGCGATTTGAAGGGTTTCATACAAAGACGAGAGCCTAGAGACAGTTTCAAAATCAAATATATATTTTTTTTTACTGTATATTTATTATCTATCTATCTATACTTATAATAAATCTGTAGAGAGGTCAATTCTGTACATGAAATATTTTTCCAAAATAACTATCAGGGGGTGATTAGGGATCGATACTGATGCCAAAAATGCAATTAATAAAATTATTGTCTGTCTGTCTGTCTGTCTGTCTGTCTGTCTGTCTGTATAACCGTTATAGAAACAAAAACTACTCGACGGATTTTGACGAAACTTGGTACAATTATTTTTCATACTCCTGCGCTGGTTATAGTATACTTTTCATCACGCTACCATCAATAGGAGCAGAGCAGTGAAGGGAAATGTTAGGAAAACGGGAGAAGTTACTCCATACACGCTAATCTTCGGAACTACTGGACGGATTCGATTGGTTTTTTTTTTTGTTGTATATCTATTAAGTCTGGGCAACATATATAGGCTATAATTTATCTTGGAAACTGGAACATTTGATGCAGAACTGCAATAGATCAGCTAAACTATAAGAGATACAAAAATAGCGCCATAGCAAAAATTATTCCGCGTGATGAGCATTTTCTGCTGAGAAAATAAATTTGAAGATATAGAACACCTGATGTGGAACTCCAAGAGCCCAGCTACACTATTACATATACAGTAATGACGTCTTAGCAAGAGTTATTCAGCCTGATGAGCACTCCCTGTTGTCGTTTAAAAACTGAAGATCTGGAACACCTGATGTGGAACTCCAAGAGCCCAGCTACACTATAACATATATAGGAATGACGTCTTAGAAGAGTTGTTTAGTCTGATGGGCATTTCCTGTTGACTTACAAAAATGAAAGATCTGGAACGTCTGGAATCGTCATGCGCGTCCCGTTGTTTTCCCGTCCCCAGGCTCTAAGAGTTCGACATCAGACGTTTCAGATCTTCGATTTTGACGACCCCATTGTCGCTGGCATAAGCAACAGGATCCGCGTACGAAGTCGCTGGCAGAAGCTAGTTACTAATATATTCTAAATTACTTAACATTATCTACAAACTATAAAGAAAAACTTACTAGTAATATGTGTAAAAAAGAAAAACCATTCCAAGAGGGTCAAAGAATCGTACACATCACTTGAGCTCTTGTAAAACATCGACAAACAGGTGCTCGGTTCTTTTTTTTTTTTTTTTTTTTTAGCGTGGTAAAATCATCAAATGAGTCCTCCAACCCCGGGCAGGGCGGGAGGGACTGTCAGACTTTTACTGACTAAAATCCACGGTGTCCTTCAATAGCCCTTTCTGTTCCAGGATCACGGTAAGGAAATAATCCCGCGACCCCGGCAGGCTTTGGCCCTCTGAGAGGGGGGCCCCGTCATTATGCTGACGCTCTTTGAGGCGCGCGTGGGACACAACGCGCCGTCGACCCGGGCATGGTCCTTGGTCGGGCAGCGAGTTGCCCTTTACTCGCTGCCCGCATGCCCGCGCCTACGGTGGCCGGAGATCATCTAGCGACGTCCGTCGCCGTGGGCGTCTACCACCGCGGATGGGGCGGAGGGAGGACTCTGTCCTCCCTCGCTCGCGGCCCGCCTCCTCCTTCACGAGCATTACTGCCTCGCAGAAGGAGGCGACCGCTTCCCACTCCGTCTCGCCCCGCAGCATGGCCGCGACCAATGCTGGGCGCGGCCACAGGTACAGGTACCTCCCGAAACTTCCGTGTCCGGTGAGGACCTTCGTCAAGCGGTAGGTCAGGACGCCATGACTTCTCTCCAGCCACTCCTCAAAGAGGGGTCTTACCGCCGCAATTGCGGCGTGCCCGAGGTGCTCGGTTCTAGTGTTTGTAATCTGTATGTTCTGATAGCTACAACCTTCGCGTCATTAAGACAAGAATAAAATAGGTTTCTTCTAATCACGTACCTTTGACTACATCTTCGCTTATCGCCATCAGGCGAGATAGTGGTTATACGCGAGCTTGTTGCTAAGAAAAATACCATAAAGGGTAGAGACGAAGTCCCGGGCAACAACAGCAAAAAAGTGTTCAATTTCAAAATGTTATAAACCCGAAATGGGTTTACAGTGTCATAAGAAAATTTGATCTCTGTGATGAAACTTGGCAACGTTTTGAGGCAATTTTATTTTATTCCTTTCGAAGTTAGAAAAACTTTTTGCCAGTACGAATAAAACTCAATTGTTTTATAATCTACTCAAATGTTTTTCTTGGAATATTTTCAAGACTGAAGATGCGAAATTATGGTAATAAAATGTCGGATAATCAGTTGCTCGACAAATTATTCGGACGCCTACGCTCACTGTTTTCTTTAGCCAAATAGGAAAATTGACGAGAATTTCTTTCAAGGTAATAAGGTTTATTTAACGTGGGTTGCTCATTATGGCAGTGGTCCGCCCGGCGGCGGCGAGAAAACGAGAAACTATCGGCGATTTTCTCTCTCAAGAAACGCACAATGAATGTACATTCCGTGTAAACGAAAGAGATGCATATATTAATAGTTGCTCTGTGACTGTTCACACTGCCCGCGACAACTCGCTTTATTAGTTTTGTCGCTGAGCGACGAGCTTTCAAAAATAAACTCGCTCAGCGATACTCGTTCAGCGATGCTAGCTCGGCTCGCTTGATCATTTCTTTTACAAAGGACTGAGCGACCGCGGGCGAGTGGCGCGAGTAAAGCCCGGCGACAACACTATCGAAACTTCACTCGCTTCCCGCTGATCGTCAACTCTTTTATAATTTCTAGTTCTACACGTTACTCGTTCATCGCGTCGTCGGCGGTCGGACCACTGCCTAAAAGAAATGTTTCCGCTTATTGGAGTCAAAGAAGCTTGGAGAAAAGAGTAAATAATTGTTTATATTACTAAAATCTTGTAAAGATTTTGTATCTTACTGTACACTACAGTAAGCTTTTCTCCTCATTTTTTATATTTGGTGGCTAATGATTAAGAAAAAAAACTAAACGGAATTTCTGGAAACCCCATAAATATGGATGTGACAAAACTCAGTGGCTTTTTCGTCTCTGACAAGTCGATGCTTCTTATTATCAACTACCCAAATAAATTACCACCAGTACCATAGGTACTTGATATTTTCATCTGAGATTTAAAAGCGAATACGAAAGTGAACCTTATTTCTTAAACGTACGTCGCTTGTTCCTAATAAAAACTTGTTACACAAAACCTAAGGTTTATTTTTGAATGAACCGCGACACAGATAAATCTAAATTAACTAAACATATTCAGCCTTAATAACTTCATTAAACAGGTTCTATTAAGTGCAGGCAATCAAACGCTTAACAACAGTGTCAATCAATTTCTCTAATCAAGCCTGGCATAACAATAGACCGAATACGTCAATGAACATCATGCAGAACTGTCAATTTCAATAATTTGATCAACTCAATAGATAAATAGGGGGATTCACACACACAGATCAAGTTACGACCGACGGCAACGGTGAGCTAAATGATAATTCGACTAGAAATCTAGAATGCAAGTGACTAAAAGTTGGGTTCCAAACGACTTTGGCCGTGGGTCGACAAGCCGCATGCGGCGGGTGACTAAAATAGACTGTGTTAATAATCTTCTCAAGCAACGCTTGGGCATTGGCTAATAGACAAACACTGATCTTAGTGGAAATGTTCTTCAGAAAACTCAGATGCGTTGTCGTGCGTGTATGATTGAACTGCGAACGATTTGTAAATGAAAAACTCGCATTCTAATTTTGGCTCGACTGACTTAATTCGATTTTTACAAACGATGCGACTGGTGAATTGCCTCAAGACGAAAATCAACCCCTGTAATACAGATAAATAAATAAACCTTCGCATAGTTATATAACAGTTCAATCCGACCGTTTCAATTCCGTATTACTAAGTAATTAATGTAAGGAGTGTTACAGACTGTAGCTATTGTGTGGAGGACGTTTCTCTTGATAAGACCGAACCGAGTTAAGCATTGAACAAGGAGCTGTATTGTCCCTTTAATTAAACCATACTCTGTACTACATGAGTAATGATATATCATACCGTTTCGTTTTTTACGTTCAATGTGAATACAATACTGCATTACAAACCGTACAGGTACCGGCAATAAGTTTCAGACCTCTCGCGCCCGGCATTGGTTGCGGCCATGCTGCGGGGCGAGACGGAGTGGGAGGCGGTCGCCTCCTTCTGCGAAGCAGTAATGCTCGCGAAGGAGGAGGCGGGCCGCGCGCGAGAGAGGACAGTGTCCTCCCTCCGCCCCAACCGCGGTGGTGCACGCCCACGGCGACGGACGTCACAAGACGATCTCCGGCCACCGTAGGCGCGGGCATGCGGGCAGCGAGTAAAGGGCAACTCGCTGCCCGACCATGGACCATGCCCGGGTCGACGGCGCGTTGTGTCCCACGCGCGCCTCAAAGAGCGTCATAATAATGACGGGGCCCCCCTCTCAGAGGGCCAAAGCCTGCCGGGGTCGCGGGATTATTTCCTTACCGTGACCCCGGAACATAACAGGCTACTGAAGGACACCGTGGATTTTAGTCAGTAGAAGTCTGACAGTCCCTCCCGCCCTGCCCGGGGCTGGAGGACTCATTTGATGATTTTACCAAGCTAAAAAAAAAAAAAAAAAAAAAAAAAAAAAGAGTTGCAAGAGTAGGCGTTGCCTTTCGTGTACAGCACAGAGTATTAATTAGGGTTTTAATAAAGATCATAATTTGCCTGTTACGTTCCGGGGTCACGGTAAGGAAATAATCCCGCGACCCCGGCAGGCTTTGGCCCTCTGAGAGGGGGGCCCCGTCATTATGCTGACGCTCTTTGAGGCGCGCGTGGGACACAACGCGCCGTCGACCCGGGCATGGTCCTTGGTCGGGCAGCGAGTTGCCCTTCACTCGCTGCCCGCATGCCCGCGCCTACGGTGGCCGGAGATCATCTGCTGACGTCCGACGCCGCGGGCGCCTACCACTGCGGTTGGGGCGGAGGGAGGACGCTGTCCTCTCTCGCTCGCGGCCCGCCTCCTCCTTCACGAGCATTACTGCCTCGCAGAAGGAGCAGACCGCTTCCCACTCCGTCTCGCCCCGCAGCATGGCCGCAACCAATGCCGGGCGCGAGAGGTCTCCGCCTATCGCCGCCGTGAGGACACGTCGGTGCACCGCCCAAGCTGGGCAGTCTTGCACCGTATGCTCTACTGTGTCCTCCGGGCGATCTTCGCAGTGGTGGCACCCGGGCGTTTCCTCCTTCCCTATCAGGCACAGGTACCTCCCGAAACTTCCGTGTCCGGTGAGGACCTGCGTCATCCGATAGGTCAGGACGCCGTGACGTCTCTCCAGCCACTCCTCAAAGAGGGGTCTTACCGCCACAATTGCGGCGTGCCCGGCCTTCGGTCGCGACAGTCGTCCCCTCCATACTGCCCTGAGATCGCGCCGGAGCTCTTCCCGCCGCGCCTCGACTTCACGAGGCAGCGGGGTCACGCCCCGGCGCTGCGCCTCCACGCGCCACTCATAGACGCGCTGGAGGGCAGTCGCCTCCAGATCCCAGGGCAGTAATCCGGCAAGGAGGTTGGCCGCTTCGCCGGCAATCGTGCGGTATCCCCGGATCATCCGGATAGCCATGACCCTCTGGCATGCGACCAACTTCAGTGGTCGCGTCCGGATGCTTAGGGCCCACACAGGGGCCCCGTAGAGGGCCATGGACCGCACGACGCCGGCGTACAGCCTACGGCAGGAAGCGTTTGGCCCGCCGACATTGGGCAGCAGACGCCTGAGGGCGCCCGACGCCCGGTTCAGCCTTGGGGCCAAACTCAGGAAATGCTCCCTGAAGTTCCACCGGCTGTCGAGGACGAGTCCCAGGTACTTCATCGTCCTCTTGACGCCGATGCGAACTCCTCCCACCGTTATGTGGGACTCTGACCGCGGCGCATTCAGACGGCCATGAAAACACATGGCCTCTGACTTGTGCAGCGCCACTTCGAGTCCCAACTGCCGGATCCTATCGACGACTGTCGCAACCGCTTCCGTCGCCACGTCGGCCGCCGCCTGGTGCGACTCTCCCTGTGCCAGGACGAGCGTGTCGTCAGCGTAACATATTACGCTGACGCCGTCAGGGAGGTCGCTGCGCAGCACCCAGTCGTATCCGATGTTCCACAGGGGCGGTCCCAGGACCGAACCCTGTGGAACACCGCACGACATCTCTCGCCGGTTCCACTCTCCCCGGTGACCGGGGTAGATGACGGCTCTGTCCGTCAGGTAGTCCTCGACTATGCGGCGGAGGTAGGTCGGCACCCGGTGATACCGGAGTGCCTCCCTGATGCAACTCCAGGGCAGGGTGTTAAAGGCATTGGAGATGTCCAAAGACACCGCCAAGACGACCCTGCCCCGGGCCACTGCATCCCCCGTCGTGAGGGCTCTCACGCGCATGATGGCGTCCACCGTCGAGCGCCCCCTGCGGAAGCCGAACTGGCTCTCCGACAGGTTCGGGCCCACCCGGTTCAGGTGCCCGACGAGGCGGTCTGCAATTACTCTCTCCAAGAGCTTGCCCACCTCGTCGAGCAGCACGATGGGCCGGAATGCGGACGGAGAGTCCGCAGGGCGCCCGGGCTTCTGGATCAGGACCAGTTTCCCCGTCTTCCAACGAAGCGGGAACTGGCCCCTCTCCAAGCATGCGCTAAAGAGCCCCCCCAGTCGAGGCCCGAGAGTCCCCGAGGCCAGGACCCAGGCTTTTCCTGGCAGGCCGTCGGGTCCCGGGGCGGTATTTTTGGCTTTGAGCCGCTGTACCGCCACTCTCAGGTCTACCTCGGTCACCTCTGGAGCGTCGTAGACGTCGTCGTCGCTGTGGTCCGCGTTTGCGTCAGCTTCGTCCTCAGATTCCGTCGGAGACGGAGCCATAGGCGGGGGAGTATGCTCCCCCCGCGATGGGAACAGGGCGCTCACCACGTCCTCCACGAACTGAGGCTGGAGACTCTGCGTCAACGGGGGAGCCCAGGGGCGGAGCTTTTCTCGCACCCATTTGTAGGGGCGGCCCCATGGGTCCACGTCCAGAGACTCCAGCATCTCCTTGCGGGCCAATTCCTTGGCCCGCCAGATCTCGTCGCGGAGGACGGTCTTCGCTGCCCTGTAGCCCTCGTACAGCTCCGCCTCCACAGCCGCCGCGTCCGGAGGTCGGGTGCGGCGCCTGCGGAATCTGGTGTACCGGCGGCGCGCGGCAACGCACGCTTCGCGCAGCGCTGCTAACTCGCTTGACCACCAGTACAGCTGACGCCGGGCGCGTCCTTGCCGGACCCGGGGCATGGCCACGTCGCAGATCTCCGACATGGCCTCCCGGAACCACTCGGCCTCGTCGTTTATGTCGGCAGGCCTGTCCGGTGGTGACACCCAGGCCTGCACGATCGAGGCTTCCAGGAATAGCTCCCGGTCCAGCTGCTTCAGCGCCCATCGCGGACCACTTGGGTTCCGTCCACTTGGGACCGGCGCGTCTGAGGTCTGGGCGGAGACGTCGAACCGGATATACCGGTGGTCGGAATAGGTCTCCACCTCCTCCACAACGCGGCAGTCGGTGACGCGCGGCGACAGGTCGGAGGTGGCGAACGTAATGTCCACCACCGACTCGCCCCGCATCCGCACGCACGTGGGGACAGAACCCCGGTTCTCGATGACCAGGCCATGTGCCAGGGCCCAGTGCTCGAGCATCCTGCCCCGCGTGTAATCCGTGTACCGGGAACCCCAAGCCACATTCTTGGCATTGAAGTCCCCAAGGACGAGCGCGGGGAGGGAACCAAGGGCGACGACGACGTCTCCCAGCTCCACTAGGGAGTTTTGGAACTCGGCGATAGATCGGTTCGGGGAGAAATAAACGCCTACGACGGCGATCTCCCCGAACCGGGCTGCGACAATCCCGCGCCCTCTCTGTACGCGATCGAGGGGCGGGGTACCGGCGGCGGCCGACGAAATTAGGGTCACCGAGCCGTCCAGGTCCACTACCCAGTCATTCCTGGGCGGGACAAAATACGGCTCGGCGACCACGGCGACGTTTATCAACCACTGCGCCATGCTCTGGAGCAAAAGATCCTGAGCAGCGGCGCAGTGGTTGATGTTCGCCTGGAGGAAGCGCAATGGAGACATTAATCTGAATCCATTGCAGCCTCCTCCAGGGCCCCCTGCGAGGGCGTGGCCACGGCGGCAGCGGCGGCGACGGCGGCGGCGGCGGCGGTGGCGGCGGCGGCGGCGGCAGCAGGAGCTGCGGCGGCGGCGGCAGTAGCGGGGACAGCGGTGGCAGAGGGCCTACCTCTGCTCTTGGTCTTGGCGGGCGGGGCGCAGGACTTGCCCCCTGCCCGGTGATCGGCCGGCTTGCCAGTCGCCGCACATAGGAAGCAGTGCGGCGGGGCGTTGCACGAGCCGGCCTTATGACCGGGCCGACCGCAGCGGAAGCAATCGCCGCTGCGGTCCACCTCTGAGGTGCACTTGAATGCCGTGTGGTTACCCACTTGGCAGCGGAAGCACCTCAGAGGCCTGGGCTCCAGCAGTTTCACCTGCGCGGACACCCAGCCGACCAAGAGCCTTCGGCCCTCCCCAATCCTTTTGGCCGCCGGCACGGGGCAGCTGACCGTCATCGACAGCAGCCCCGCGAAGTCAGGGCGTAGGGTTCCTGCCTTTACCTGATCGGTTGGGCATTCCCCAGCCCTGGCAACGGCGGCCACCACGTCCCCCTCCGAGATGGAGTCGTCCAGGCCCATTATGCGCAGATCTGCGCGCTTTACGGGCCTGGACACTCGGGCCTCCTCCGCATCTAAGGACGCTCTTAGCCGTTCGGCCAGAGCGTCAGCGGTAGGGCCGCTGGAGGCGCCGGGAATTGACAGAAGTCTGGCCCCCGTCGCGGTGACTTGCACCCGGAGGCCCCCGTCGATTCCCAGCTCTCGGAGGTTCACTGCCTCCTTCGCCTTCGCGAACACGTCGCGGTATGTCACGCCCCTCTTGACCGCGTCCGGCTGTAGAGTGATTACTACAGCCGCGGTCTTGGGGGCGCGGAGTCTCGCCGCGACGGTTCGCTTACGCTGCCGTCGTCGCTGTCGCCGCCTTTGTTTTTTCGCGGCCCTGCTCTCTCCCGCCACCTGCCATTCGGCATCGGTTGGGGGAGGACGCGAGGGCTGCGTAGGCGGGACATGTCGGGACGGCTGACTCGCCGCCGCCGCCGGAACACCTTTCTTTTTTGTGGCAGCCGAACTCTGCGGGGCCGCCTTCGCCCCAGCCGGTGCCGCCGCCGCCGGAGCCGCTCTCCCCGTGGCCTGTTTGGGCGGTGCCGGTGGTTTCGCCGCGGCCCGCTTTTCCGGGGCTGGCCTGGGCGGCGTGGAAGCCGCTACGGCCGCATAGGATGACGCGAGCGGGGGGCGCAAGACGCGGTTCTCCAGCGCTGTAAAGCGCTGGTTGAAGGCCGCCAGCTCCTGCCGCACCAGATTTAAGACAGCGTTGCTGTCGTCTATTGGTGCGGGCTTCGCCGGCGGCTCCTTCTGCCGCGTCTGCGCCTGCGTCGGCTTCTGCGGTATCTCTTCCTGGCGGCTCCCTTTCCGCAGCCCGGCCAGCTCCGTCTTAAGTTGGATGTTCTCTTTCCGGAGAACATCCATCGCCGCCGTAAGTTTCGCGACCTCCTCCCGCATTTCGGACAATTCGTCCGATGCTGTCGATCCGGGAAGAGGCCGGCTGAGCACCGCCGCCATGATGGTTTCCCTAGCCTTCATCATGGCCCGATCTTTGGTGCCTTTTTTTTCCAGGCCCACCATGCCGGCCTAGGGTGCGGATGGCGTCCTGCACACTCCTCTCAACCTCGACAGAGGGGTCGACCTCCCGCCCTCTGCCGCACGTCCCGCCTCGGCCTTTACCCCGCACACTAGTCGGGATCTTCGGGCCCAAGGCAGGACCCTCCTCAGACGAGGATATCTCTTCTCGGGGGCGCTTGAGGAACTCGCTCCTCCTGTTGGCGCCCCCCCCACTCCTCCTCGCAGTACTTCCAGAGCCTACGCTCTGGAAGCTCGTGGCGTGTGATGCCGAGTCGGAATCCGACTCGAGCACCATCGCCCCCTCCTTACGCGGAGCGGCACTCTGTGCCCGCTCGTTTGGTACCGGTGACTTGGACGTGCTGGACTGATCCAGCGACTCCTCGTCATGGGTACGTGAGCCCCCCTGGCTCGTTGCGGCGACTGCCGGTGAGAACAAACCCACCAACCTCCCATGGCCCCACCGACATCATGTCATATGGGCCGAAACATCAGGAGACGACTGCGTGGACAACGCAGCCGTTTCTTGACTACCTGTACAAATACTCCCGTCCTGTCCCTTCCTGGTCCTTCTCCCCTTTAAGGGGCGGACACTAGCGTACCCCACCAGAGGGGTGACGACACGCGTACGCCTTCGCTGCCCGTCGATCCTTACTGCTCGAGCCCGCTCCTGATCGCGTGCCACTTAAACGCGAATTCCTTGAGCCGCCGGAAGTTCTCCTCAGAGGCCACGAGATCCGTGTAGTAAGCCGGGCCCTCCTCGACGCGCTTGATCCCGTCCATCATCTCCCGCCGCTGGTCCTCGTACAGGGGACACCGCCATAAGACGTGGTCCAGGCATTCATCTTCCTCCCCGCAGTAGCACACACTAACCTCGCACAACTTCATGTCATACAATCTCTTTCTGAAACATCCATGCCCCGTCAGGATCTGGGAGACTTGGTAGTCCGGCTCCACCCAAGTTGCCTTGAGTCGAGCCGCCACGTCCGGGAAAAATCGATACAAGTCCCTGCCCTTGTCCTCCGCTTCCCACCGCCGCTGCCAATTGGCTACGGCATCGTTCGCGATGTCTCTCTTCCCCGCTCTGAAGGCGTCGCGCGGTAGGTGCCGAATGTCGTCGATCCTGCCCGCACGGGCCACCTCGAGGTCAGCGGGCAACACACCCGCCAGGACTGGCAGCGCCGCTGTGCTGACAGACCGGTAGGCCTTTGTCAGAAGGACGAGGGCCGGCCTCTGGGTTCTGAGCAACGCGCTCCTGACCACGTACACGCTCACGCGTCTCCACCAGCATCCCGCCGCATAGGTGATGGTCGCGACAAAGATACCTTTGTACAGGACCTTAAGGGCCCTGTACCGGACCCCCCAGGATGCCGCAGAGACGCGCAACATCTTGCCCAGCCCTGCTGCAGCACGCTCGCCTATGGACTGAGCGTGTTCCCTAAACGAGAGACCCGAGTCAATCACCACACCCAGCACCTTGGTCGAGCGCACGCTTCCGACTGAGATCCCATCGAGTCTGACCGTGGGCGGGCGCCTGGACAAGTTCCCCTTCAAGGTCATCGAGTGTGACTTCGAAGGGGAGAAGCCCAGCCTGTTCCGCACCCCCCACTCAGATATAAGTGCCATGGCGCACGAGGCCGAGGCCTCAATGCCGGCCCGGGAGTCAGACTCGATGAGTATCGTAACATCGTCAGCGTACGCGACCACCTTCACCCCCACTGGGTACGGCAATCGAAGCAGGTCGTCCATAAGGAGGTTCCATAGTGGTGGTCCCACTACAGAGCCCTGCGGGCAACCCATGGTCGAGGGTTTCCACACGACCCCGCTCCCGGCGAAGAGACCGACACGTCGGTTTGTGAAGTATGCCGCCAGCATCCTGTAGATGTTTGACGGACACCCCACACCCCTCGCCTTGAGCAGGATCATGGGCCACCACGCGTTGTCAAAAGCCCCAGAAATGTCCAAAAAGACGGCCTGCACGTATTTTCGTCGGCTGTCAGCAACCGTGCGCTGGATGTCCGTCAGGGCCGACAAAGTAGACCGACCCCGAGAAAACCCGTGTTGGCTCGACGACACGCTACCCGTAATGCAGGGTGCGCTGAGGAGCAGCACCCTTTCCAAAATTTTCCCCAGAACGGGAAGGAGAGTGATGGGCCGATATGCCTTCGGGTCGGTAAGAGGCCTGTCGCTACCCTTGGGGATAACGATGAGCCTCCCGACCTTCCACACATCGGGGAAGGTACCCTCAGTAACGCACATGCCGAGCATGTGTGTCAGTTCGGCTTCAGCCGCCCGCCACACATGCCCGACTATGCGAGCCGAGATCCCGTCGATCCCCGGAGCCGTGTTAGGCAGTGCCTTGACTATTTTCTCCACATCCTGACGTGACGGAGGAGGTGCCGGTGAGAACAATGGGTAAAAGTGGTTGTTGCCCCCCCCAGAATACGGTGGGGCAGACCGGACGTGTCCGGTGCGGGATTCTCCAGCTGCGGAGCAGCTGGTACCCGCCTGGGGTAATAATTTTTTCAGACACTTCTTTTCCATGGTTGTTTTTCACTTTTTTAAAGAGGTGAGTTCCTCTATTCCTATCCCCGAATTTTCCTCCCCTGGTTCACTTCTCGGTTACGTCTAAAGATTAGACGCGTACCGGAAGTGAACCTTTCCCCCCCCTGACCCAATCTCAGAAGACTGGGCCCGCGCCGCCTGAAAGCTCGAGCTGACTGCTCGATCCTCCAGGCGGCGCGCCTTTCCCCGGTGTATAGTTTGGTTTCTCCCTCTGAGCGCAGATGCCCAGAGATCATTGAAACCGCAAGCCCCACCACGACGACAACGTGGAGATACGACGGTGGGGACTCTTGCAACTCTAGGAAAAGTATAAAAATGGAAAAGTTTTACAGCTTTCGGCCTTTTCTCTCATAACAGTTCCCAGTCAATCACGTTCTTAAAATAATAATATTTTGTTTTTAACAATCATAATTTTGTTTTATTTATTATATTAAGATAACATTAAAAAAAATGTAAACGTATTCCGTAATATTTTAAGTAGGACTTTGTATGCTTTTAAAAGATTATTGAATACTTTTTTATGTTCACTCTAACCACCAAAAACTCTTTCTTGTACTCTAAAAACCGTCATTTCTATGCCATGTGCAATACGAATTTGCAGTTTGCGCAATCAAATCGTTTACCAAGGCTCGAATAACACTTAACCGCACGGCGCTTGGCTCTAAACCGAGGCCATAATCGCACGGCACCGCATCGCTCGTCTGAAACCGCCTTTATTGCTAATGCTCTGATTAAATTCCACCGTAATGTACACATAACTGAGCTTGTGATCTTTGAAATGTTAATCTGGAGTTCATTATCGTATAATTATGTTTACATAAGTTATAGTGATAAGATGGCGCAGTAAGTGGCGCCATCTGTTTATTGTGAAATTATTAGGAACTATATTTTTTCGTACACTTACCTGAAGCCCTAGCATGACTTTCACGTTTTTGTGATGTGAAGTAAACAGGAACTTTGACGTTAATTTTATGGAAAAATTATTAATTCCTCGTTCACTTAAATAATCGTATAGAAAATGAAAAAGCGCCTACTAGAAAAAGCTTCAATACCAGCGTACGATAAAATATGTGGCCTCTATACAGATCTAGAAGAAAGAAAGATTTACCATTGGCTTTGCCCTGGAAGGTGTGAAAGTGCGAATAGATGTGCACGATGGAGAGTATGAGGTACAGCGTATTCACATACTGCCATTGTGTAGAACTACTGAAAAGGTTGAATACCACGCTAACAACATGACATTCGCTGAAATGAAAACAGTTTTTTTTTTTTTAAAGTTTGTGCGAAAGGCAAAGAGTTTAGCACTTTAGGAATGTGCTAATCATACCACATTCAGCTGTCCGTACCACGCAAATTTTCGCTGAAGCTAATATTATATCTTTTGGCCAGACAGTTACAGTGACAATAGCTGATCACTGTCACTTTAGTAGGGCCTTATTCGTAGTTACTGTGGCGCCTGCCGATTACAAATCATCTAACAGTGCCGCTTTTGCTTCCACGTCGACGACGAATCTGACTGAGCTCCTCTTAGAGGGCCAAAGCCTTCCGGGGACGCGGGACTGTCTCATCAGGTAACCGTAACCCTGGCACGTAAAGGCCTATTGAAGGATTACAGTGAATTTTAGTCAGTACAAGTCTAACAGTCCCTCCCGTCCCGCCCTGAGCGGGAGGACTCATTTGATGATTTTACTACGATAAAAAAACGTCCACGGCGATCCGCCATATTAGTTTGATGACCACTTCTGAAGTATACGTAGGTACTTGTGCCTGTTCTAGATTCAAATAATAAAATCATTGATCTTTTTCTTTTATCGCATTCAACTTAGAATTTAAAATTGGATTTCGAACCAGAATCCCGAATATGAATTACAAACAGACAGAGATGCCTTTAAAGCTTATCATGCCAGTATTCCTTGAAGATTATTTTTTTGGGTAAAAGAGACCTGTCTAAAATAAAAATAAAAGAAGTAGGTCGTTAAAGGTTGGTCGTGACGCCAATTTTAAATAATTTTATTTGACATTACCGATCTTCGATTATTTGAGACTAAAAACGAACAACAGCTGGTAATACGAGTAGCACTGGCTTTTAATTTTCTCAACTTATAGGGTGTTTTTAATATCATGCGGATTACATTACGCACGCGGAATTCCCCGCATGCGGGAAATTTCGCGCAGCGTGAGACACGCACGCCCACGTTTTAGTTTTCTGCGGGCTGCCAGGCATTGTGGCTGTGTAATACTTGTATAAAAAAGACACTTGCGGGTGTTCCGCATGCGGGGCAATCCCGCGTGCGTGATGAAATCCGCACGATATTAAAAACACCCTTAGAGACAATTTTAAAATGCCTTGTTAATTTCGTGAATTCACATAAAATGCTTTATTTGAGATTAGTTATAAGTAAGCTAGGATTAAATATTTCCCTTTTATCGCATTGGGTCATTCTGTTATGGTAAATGTCACTAAATCTTATAATTTCGGCGATATATTGATTTATTTTAAATTCATGTAAAATACAGGAGACTGCCTAATTACTTATTCTACTGAGGTATTCTCTACCAATCAACCAAGCGTGGTGAAGATATAGCATTGTAGTGTAGATATATTGGACACACTTTCATGATTAGAGCAAGCCGTGAGTAACTGAGTACAATGCGACTTGCCAGATTGTCGATATCGACATTTTTAATATAGGTTTGTCTAAACTAAAAAATACTCTCTGCAACCACTTCTTCAAAAGCCCCTAACCTATCGGTGTGTTTTGTCAAATTATTCTTTCTTAATTCATGTATTTTTTTGTACTAATCCTTACCACTGTTTTCTTAGTATAATTTATTTTCAGTTTATTGTTAGATTAGCTATTTGTGAAAACTTGTAATTGACCATATTTGTTATTAATGTTTATACTACTGTGTCTGTGTAGCTGTAATTTTTCCAAAAATAATAAAATAAAAATAAAACTCTTTTTCACTCAAAACATGAGCCACACGGTACACGCAACGTTTGCAATGTGAAAAACAAAGACAAACAAGACAACTTGAGTCTCATTATGTACAATGTCTCTTAAATTATTCATCAAAAATAAACAAGAATGTGACGCGACAGCTATTTGTCTTTCATTTCAAGAATAATGCATCTTTTTAGAGGCATTCTCGAGAATACTTCCCTAAAGATAATAAGAGTGAGAAAGTCAAACTCAGTACCGAAGTACCTCAAAATACTCGTTTTTTTCTAATTTTTTGCTTCGCGTTGGCCAATGTTCTTTAGATTTTTTTGTACGACGACGCGAAGACTGAAAAAGTGTTTTCATTTCTTACTATATTCACGGAATATAAATTAAAAAGAAATACTGGTATAATTTTCAAAAAATGTTCTCATTTTACCAAGACTTCGTCACGCCTACACAATATTATCAGAACGAAATAGACACGAAAATAAAGCGCTTTCAGTTTACACAATGTCAGCTTCATACAGCGGAAATTACTCGACACGGATCGAATGGAGATAAAATATACACTAGAAAATGATTCGATACGGAGAAATGACGTCACAGCGTGTAGCTACCGTAAAATTCTGTCATATTTTAGACGCGTTTTTGTTCCCCGTATGAATAGAAATGTGAATGCTATTGTGCTAATAGATAGTGCACATTTGACGTAAAACCAATAAGTATTGTAGTAGACACATAAAACCTTCGTGGATGAATATATAACTTGTCATGTTGCAGCGTCTCGTAGAAAGTCCCAATTTTTAAATAGTGGCCGACCGAAATTTCGGTTTCGGTTTCGGTTTCGGCCGGTTTCGGCCAAAAAATCTAGTTTCGGCCTTAGTTTCGGTTTCGGGCAAAATATAGCCGAAACTTTCGGCCCTGCCGAAACTGAAGTGTTCGTGCATTTTCGTGCGACGTCAAGGCAGTGACTTTATTTGAAACATAAATTAACGGTTTCTTCTTTGAAATAATGCTATTTTTTTTAACTCAGTAATTTCGTATTTCTGAATAAAGTGCGATTGCTGAGACTACAAATCTAGTGAAAAATTGAAAACGATGATTTTTTTATAATTTTGAATAGATTATGGCTCAGTAGAAGTTAGATAACATAGAAAAATAGCAATTTCTTAAAAATCAGCTATGACCATAAGTTTTTTTTTTATGGCTGGTTGTGTTCCACGTGCGCCTCAAAGAGTGTCAGCATTATGATGGGGCCCCTCCTAGGGGCCAAAGCCTGCCGGGGTCGCGAGACTTACGAGTTACCGTGACCCCGGAACGTAAAGGGCTATTGAAGGACACCGTGGATTTTAGTCAGTACGAGTCGTGACAGTCCCTCCCGCCCTGTCCAGTGTGGGAGGACTCATTTGATGATTTTACCACGATAAAAAGGTAATAAAAAAAATAATGTCCATAAGTTTTCCGTATTATCATTACTTTCCAGAATTTGATTCTTATTAGCAACACTATCGAATGGTGAAATAATGCAGGGCTGTGGTTTTTTTCACAAAATCTGCGGTTTCGAGTACTTCCCAGGATTTTTGATTTTTCTAAAATCCAATGATGCAGTTTTAGTTTTCGTCAAAATCGGTCTTCAGTCATCCTGTATATACACTTTTTCCTATGTGTTAACAAAATTAGAAAATAATCGATAATAAAGGACATTGCCCATTCTTGTATGGGACTTGGTCCAAATACTGCCCAGGAATGGGAGTACGTGCACTGTGTTCCTGGCACTAATGTCTGTCTATACACAAAATATTTTAAGAATCTGCCCCGGGGCTCCTGATTTATTTACATTTTTATGTTGATGACTTTAATTTTGTCTCCATGTTTTTTTAACGTACTTTACACCTGTCCAAATGCTACCCAGGAATGGGAGTACATGTGCTGTGTTCCTGGCACTAGTGTCTGTCTATATACGAAATATTTTTAGAATCTGCCCTGGGGTTCCTGATTTATTTTCATGTTTATGTCGATGACTTTATTTTTGTCTCCATGTTTTTTATTTTATTGTATTTTACACGTCCAAATGCTGCCCAAGACTAGGAGTACGTGCGCTGTATTCCTGGCACTAATGTCTGCCTACATTCGAAATGTTTTAAGAATGTACCCTTGGGTTCCTGATTTATTAACATTTGTATGTTGATGACTTCCTACATTTTGTCTCCATTTTTTTATCGTTTTTCACACCTGTCTAAATGCTGCCCAGTAATGACTACGTGCGTTGTGCTGCTGGCACTAATGTTTGTCTATATACGAAATATTAATTTTAAGAATCTATCCTAGGGTTCCTGATTAATTTACATTTTTATGTTGATGACTTCACTTTTGTCACCATGTTTTTTGTCGTACTTTACACCTGTTCAAACGCTGCCCAGGGATGGGTTTTTTTGGAAACAAAATGTAGGAAGTCATCAACATAAAAATGTAAATAAATCAGCAAACCAAGAGTACATTCTTAAAATATTTCGCATGTGGACAGACATTAGTACCAGGAATCCAGTGCACGTACTCCCATTCCTGGGCAGCATTTGAAAAGGTATAAAGTACAATAAAAAAAATTGGGGACAAAAATAATTCATTGACATAAAAATGTAAATAAATCAGGAACCCCTGGGCAGATTCTTTAAATATTTTGATATAGACAGACACTAGTGCCAGAAACACAGCGCTTGTACTCCCATTCCTGGGCAACATTTGGACGGGTGTAAAGTACGATAAGAAAAAATAAAGGAGACAAAAATAAAGTCATCGACATAAACATGTAAATAAATCAGGAACCCAAGGGTACATTCTTAAAATATTTCGAATGTAGACAGACATTAGTGCCAGGAACACAGCGCACGTACTCGCATACCTGGGCAGCATTTGAACAGGTATAAAGTACGATAAAAAAAACATGGGAACAAAAATAAAATCATCGACATTAACATGTAAATAAATCAGGAACCCCAGGGCAGATTCTAAAAATATTTCGTATATAGACGGACACTAGTACTAGGAACACAGCACATGTACTCCCATTCCTGGGTAGCATTGGACAGGTGTAAAGTACGTTAAAAAAAACATGGAGACAAAATTAAAGTCATCAACATAAAAATGTAAATAAATCAGGAACCCCAGGACAGATTTTAAAAATATTTCGTATACAGACATACATTAGTGCCAGCAACACAACGCACGTACTCCCATTCCTGGGCAACTGTTGGACCGCAGTTGGGCAATCTCCTTTAAATGTGTTAAAAAGTTTCGGTTTCGGCCGAAACTGAGAGCAAGGCCGAAAGTTCGGTTTCGGTTTCGGCTGAAAAATCAGTTTCGGTCGGACACTATTTTTAAAAAGTATTAGTCGTAATGCTTGCTTGTGCAGATTGAATTTCATCTTTTAACGAATTTTTATCAGACGTTTCTTCTTTCTGACACTCTTCGAAGAAAAGCTTACTCTACTTAGAGTATGTGCTTACGACCAAAATGTCACTGTACCGACAACAAACTTGTGATATATCTATAATGCTATTCTAGCAAGTGGCATGGATACAGCATCGAAACTTTTTTTTGTATTTAGTAGATTTTCCGCATAAAGTTGAAAATCGATTGTACTTAGCATTGCTGAGCATTTGCAGAGCACAATACTCGCAATAAACTCAGTACATTCAATACTCGCACTCGTCTCACTTGGCGATAATGACGTCATAGACTGTCTTTAAAATGTTATTTCCGTACGGTGGCCTATCATGACGTTTTATAGCGTGAGTCTTTTATAGGCTGTGGGAAAGAGACAGAGCTATACAAGTCGTCTAGCGCCATCTCGTTCCCTGAGCGGAACTACTCACGCTTTAAGATGTTATGGTAGGCCACCATAGATTTCAAGCTTCTGATGCTACTCTTAAAACCTACCACAAACGTATCAAAATCATTCTTTTCACACTCACTCATCAAGAAAGTTAATATGGAAAACTTTATTTGGAGACAAATGCAAAACAGGTCCCTAGCATTCTAACATGGTTGACACCACTTTTAGAAAAGCCCCTATATTCACCAGTCCTTTTGATTGGCTGCTTGAAGTGAAGTGCATTCAGCTATGTTCACGAACATACGTTTAAGCTAAAATCAGCACAATAGCACTGTTCATTGTTTGCTGGAACAATAGCTGTTCGCGCGCTTTTACGTGTACGTCTCGCGTTTATCCTTTCAGGGCCCAGCGGAGCTGCAGCTTGAAAATACCTTTATTTTATGTGTAAGCGGTGTTCTCGATGTGGGGTATGTTATCTCTTCATTATACACATACCGATATATTTTCTAGGGGAGTGTTTGTTTTACTAATCCACTCAATATGGAATTATTCTGAGGAGAACGGAAGCCATTTCCACTTTTTAAGATAGAGTACGAGTTCGTAGCCGACTACAGATAGCAGAGTAGCAAACGATATGTCGCCGTGACACTAGTTGGTAACTTAACGCAGCTAGCGACACATTGCCCGCCTCTGGATCGTACGACCGTAGACGACCATGTTATCCGACCGAGGATCAGTAATGCCAACGAAGCTGGGCCAAAACTGGGCCAGCATAAGAAATGGTTTCACGAAACATTCAAAACCAACTGCGATACAGCATTGCTGTCTGCAGCAGCCCTCTGCGGTTCGGAATTATAACGTGTCGCTGCGACATGTCGCACCGACACGTCATCTGATTTTGGTGTCTGCGTTCGACTACAAACCCATACTTTTGTTTATCTAGAAAATTAATCAGTGCCAACTGGTTGATCCAGCTTAAGCCTGACTTTAATATCGTCATTCGTGGAACCTACAATTTTTATTAAGCTCTCAAGTCCAATGACTTAACACTACTATAAATCCCAGAGGTTATTGTTGTACTAAAAATGTCTGTGACATTTTTCACAAGAAAAGCAATTCACTTTCCCTAGCCTCGACGCAAGACCTAGGACTTCAATTACATTAGGCAATACTATTAGGCAAAGGACCTTTCTGTATTCAAAAATTCTAGCGGAGCAAACTGAACAACTGTTATAGTACAACACTTTCTTGACTTTACCTTTTAAAGCTATTGTCAAACAGACAGGCGTGGCGAACGCGAAGCGAGGCATTTTTGTTTGTAATGTATGGAATTGTTTGAAGCCCGTCACATAGACTATCGGATCGCTTTCGCTTTTCTATGTGACTGGATTCAAACAATTCCATACATTACAAATAAAAACGCTTCGGATCACATTCGCTTCGCCTGTCTGTTTGACAATACCTTAAAGGTCGGTTTGACGAACTGATGTGAGCACAAAGTATACAAGATTTGGTAAATTATTTATAACTGCATCATGATTGGAACAAATAGATAAAAGACCTTTGTACTGACGCCAGTACATCAATCTACACCTATCTGTCATTTTTTCCCAATCCAATGAAAACCTTTTGTGTTTATGATAAAGTTGAAAATCTAACAAAGAATGTCTGCTGACCTTACTTAGCCACATTAAATCTCCTTATATTCAGTCTTTTACCGTGCAGAATAGAATACTTACTACCCAAGAAGGCGTTACAATTTTTTTTGGTGCAAGGCCGGAAAACTGGCGAACTAACTACCACAACTTTTTTAAATATTCAACATAGGTCCGCGCTCGTTGATTATGATGTCAAAAGTTAAACAAGCTGTAAACACTTATATTTACACAAGGTTCATGACCTTTGTGGTCAGGGTCGGAAGTCGTGAGGGGAGGAAAAAGTCGTTTGCTTTACGCAACTAATACCTTTAGTCGCAGTCCCTCGAGTGCCTACTTATCAACTTCAATATTGTCTCAGAACACTTGAATTCCGTCTATTTGTATTTTTATTTTGTGTTTTGCGGATTTCCTTATTACATTGGGAACAGGCAATCAGATCAGCCCTAGAACCAGAGTTTTGTGACGTTTGTAATGAAAAATGTCAAGGGGTACTACTATACCATATAAAAAGTTGCAACACATTACCAAAGGTTCTGTATTACTTGGACACATCTGCAGATACTGGCGAGGGAATCACAAAACTATTTGCCTCATTTTTTCAATCGACCTTTCAAGTACCTGATTCAGTACCCATCGATCTGGACAGTGCCGTAGACTCCACTTCCACTAGCTCGATGAATCTTGGTTCAATAAACGTGTGTCCGGCCACGGTTTTAAAATTACTTAAAGGTCTTGATCCCTCTAAATCTGGCGGGCCAGATATGATACCTCCTATTTTTATTATTAATTGCGCGAAAAGCCTTGTAGCACCAGTTTGCTTAATGTTTGAGCGGTCTTTGAGAGAGGGCGTCGTTCCTAAGATATGGAAATCGGCATTCATTACGCCGATCTTTAAGAAAGGCGATAAATCTAATATAGAGAACTACCGACCCATATCTAAATTATGCCTACTCTCCAAATGAAATCATAACTGCTGGAATGGACGGCCGATACCAGGTTGATGTGATATACACTGACTATAGTAAGTGCTTCGATCGTATAGATCACCGTGTACTTCTTCAGAAGCTACTATCCGTGGGAATACATGGTGATCTATTTAGATGGTTCTCTTCATATATAGAAAATCGCACCCAGGCCGTAGTTTTGCGAGGTTATACGTCCAAATGGAATTTTGTCCCATCCGGGGTACCTCAGGGCTCAATCCTAGGGCCTTTATTGTTCACAATATTTATATCAGACATTAAAAAGTGCTTCAAAAACTCACATATTCTACTATATGCAGATGATATGAAGGTCCTCAAGTTAGTACGCAATTTATCTGATACTGCAGAACTTCACTTTATTCTAAAACTTTTAAAAATGTATGCAAAACAGCTAAAGCTATTCATATTAGTAATAAAATTAAATCAGCCGATGATAAAATTAAAACAACTTGGAAAATTATAAATAATGAGACAGGTAGGAATAAACAGCGCAATAACGAATTTAATTTAGAAACTGCACATGGCCCTATAAGCACAGACGTAGAAGTAGCTCAGGAATTTGAAAAGTTTTTTTCGAATATACCTCTTAAGACGACTGCGTCTTTAAATTCATCACCCGCACTCTCTGCTGCCTTACTTAGAAATAATGTAAAGGCCTGCCCGAAGGAGTTTAGGTTTCAGCACACGAACCCCCAAGCTGTGATTAAAGCATTCAAGGATCTTAAAATTAAGTCAACAGAAGATCTCTGGGGAATGTCTGTAAAGGCCTGTAAATCTATAATAGAAACCGTGGCACCTTATTTAGCTTTTATATTTAATAGCAGTATAGACCAAG
Source organism: Agrotis clavis (assembly GCA_954870645.1). Classification (NCBI taxonomy): domain Eukaryota; kingdom Metazoa; phylum Arthropoda; class Insecta; order Lepidoptera; family Noctuidae; genus Agrotis; species Agrotis clavis. The sequence goes on from OX940929.1 coordinate 6,939,821, forward strand.
GAGTGTTTCCGGATCTCATGAAGCATAGTAAGGTTGCTCCACTTTTCAAATCGGGTGATTGTAAAGAACCGAACAATTATAGGCCTGTGTCAATTTTGCCAGTCTTCAGTAAAGTGTTTGAAAAGTTAATGCTTGCACAACTGCTATGTCACTTCAATAGAAACTCCATCTTTCATGATCAACAGTTCGGTTTCACCAAAGGTCGTTGTACAACTGACGCCGGTGTTACCCTATTGAAGAACATTTTTAACTCCTGGGAGGAAGCACAGGATGCCATAGGAATCTTTTGCGACCTCTCAAAAGCATTCGATTGCGTTAACCACGAAACGCTTTTGCTGAAGTTAGAACATTATGGTATTAAAAATAAAGCCCTTGATTTACTAAATTCATACTTAAAAGATAGACAGGTTAAAGTTCAGATAAACGGTACAAACTCATTGGGGGCTGAAATGACTATGGGAGTGCCTCAAGGTTCTATTTTGGGTCCATTCCTCTTCTTAGTCTATATTAATGATTTACCTCATTTACTAAAAAATCAACCACAGATGGTGTTATTTGCTGATGATACATCTTTAATTTTTAAAATTGACAGACGTGCACAAAATCTAGACACTGTTAATGACTGTATTCTTAAGGTTCAAAATTGGTTTACTGTTAATAATTTAGTTCTTAATGAAAAGAAAACAAAATGTATTAGATTCACTTTACCAAATGTTAGAAGTAGCGAATGTGACATCTTATTGAACGGAAAAAAATTGGAATTTATTGATCAGACAGTTTTTCTAGGAATCACGTTAGACGACAATTTACAATGGGGCCCCCATATAGCATCTCTAGCAGGGCGACTAAGCTCAGCCGCTTATGCTGTTAGAAAGATAAGGCAGTTAACAGACGTCGAAACTGCGCGTTTGGTTTACTTCAGCTACTTTCACAGCATTATGTCATATGGCATCCTATTGTGGGGCCGGGCAGCTGACATTGAATCTATCTTTATTTTGCAAAAAAGAGCTGTCAGAGCAATTTACAATCTACGTCGTCGCGAATCTCTTAGGGAATTATTCAAAAAGATTAATATAATGACAGTGCCTTGTCAATTTATTTATGAAAATATAATGCATGTTAGGAAAAATCTTCATCTTTTTAACAAAATAAGCGACAGACATAACTTTAATACGAGAAATAAAGATAAAATTGATCAACCATATTTTAGATTGTCTAAAGTACAAAAATCTTTTATGGGGTTCTGTGTTAAATGTTACAATAAAATCCCGAGTGAAATCTTAAATCTAAATGAAAAAAAATTTAAAAGTTACATAAAAAGCACACTTAGTAAGCAAGCATATTATAAATTAGAAGATTATATTCAAGATAAAAATGTTTGGAAACATGCTGGTCCTGCTCCATAGTACAATGTAGGGCTTAAACAAAGTCAAGCTGGTTGAAATTTGAATGCTCACACACATAAATTATATTTGTAAATTGTGTAATTTCAATATTTTGTTAAAATGTGAACGCCATGTACCTTTTTGCTCTTATTATTTTTTTAATTTTAGTCTAGATTTTCAAGGTGCATTGCTTTGACATTAATTATTTCAAACGCTGTTAAAAAATATTGTAAAACATTTTTTTTAAAAGAGTAAGTATGGAGTTTCTTGCCCATTCTTCTCCATACAACCTACCTTAGCGAATGGGTGTAGAATCAATCCCTTCCCTTCCTATTCCCTTTAAATTTAAATATCGACGTTCAAAAGTGCCTCTTTGATGGCCTAATTGGAATAAATGATTTGACTTTGACTTTGACTTTGACTTCAGTCCGATCTTGACAGGTTTACATCTTACTGTAAAAATAATAAACTACATCTGAATGTTTCCAAGTGTTACCATGTAGTGTTTTCTCGACGAAATTCTGTGATTGGTCCTGGATATACGTTGGACTTGCCTTCAGTTCGATCTTGACAGGTTTATATCTTACTGTAAAAATAATAAACTACATTTGAATGTTTCCAAGTGTTACTATGTAGTGTTTTCTCGACGAAATTCTGTGATTGGTCCTGGATATACGTTGACTCATATATCTACTTAGGACAAGTAGTCCAGTTAGGTAGGTCCAACTTCGAGAAAGAGGTCAACCGCCGAATCCAACTCGGTTGGGCAGCGTTCGGGAAACTGCGCAATGTCTTTTCGTCCGACATACCTCAGTGCCTCAAGACGAAAGTCTTCAACCAATGCGTGTTACCAGTGATGAGTTACGGCACCGAAACGTGGTCTTTCACTATCGGCCTCATCTCAAAGCTCAAAGTCGCTCAACGAGCTATGGAGAGGGCTATGCTCGGTGTTTCTCTACGTGATCGAATCCGAAATGAGGAGATCCGTAGACGAACTAAAGTCACCGATATAGCCCACCGGATTAGCAAGCTGAAGTGGCAATGGGCAGGCCATATTGCTCGCAGAGCGGATGGCCGATGGGGTCGAAAAGTACTAGAGTGGAGACCACGGACCAGCAAGCGCAGCGTAGGACGTCCACCAGCAAGGTGGACAGACGACCTTATAAAGGTCGCCGGAAGACGCTGGATGCAGGTGGCTTCCAACCGGTATAAGTGGAAATCAAAAGGGGAGGCCTATGTTCAGCAGTGGACGTCCTACGGCTGAGATGATGATGATGATGATGATGATACGTTGGACGACCATGTCATCACTAAAGTAAATAGTATTAGAGATCTTGGCGTACTGCATGACAGCAAACTTCTTTTTGATAGCCACATAGAATCAATTGTTAATAAAGCATCTAAAGCATTAGGATTTATAATTAGAAAGTGCTCCATCTTTCGTTCTCTGAAACCTATTAAAGTTCTGTATTGCTCTTTCGTGCGCAGCCACCTCGAGTACGCTTCTCAAGTTTGGAATCCTCAATACGAGATCTACAAATCTCGTATTGAGTCTGTCCAAAGAAAATTTATGAGGTATTTGGATTACAAAGCAAAACAATTTTCAAATGATTATGATCACCGTTGCAAGCGGTACCATTTTTTGCCATTGGAAACTAGACGCAATATTAGTGATATTTGTTTTCTAGCGAACATAGCAAATGGCTCAATTGACTGTCCTGATTTACTTAACAAAATTCTTATTCGAACTAATCAAAATAACCTAAGGAAGCGACCACTACTACAAGCACCAACTGCTTCAACTAATTACAGACGGAATGCCTTCTGCATACGCACTGTAAAAGCTTTTAATAACTTACCATCTCATTTGGAAATTGATTTATTCAACACTAGCGCACGTAAAATTAGAAACATCCTTAGTAAGGATTATTTTGGTGACGATAGGCAAAAGTTCTATTTTTTATTAAATAGCGCACAGCTTGGCACAATACTGTCACAATCTCCTAGCTCTGTTTTTTTTTTTTGTTTATGTCGTGTTTCTTTCTTGTTTCTTTTTTTTTTTGCATTTATGTAAATGCATGCTATTTAAGTTGTTGTATTTTAGTTGAGATTTGCTAATTGCTAAAAAATATGTGGAAGCTTATAATTAGCAATTGTCCACAAACTTAAGAATTATTCAACTTTGTTATTAGTCTGTAAGCTTTCTGTAAAATAAAGTAAATAAATAAATAAATAAATACCCCTGGTACAGCTGCATCCGATGAGACTGTAAGTTGATTGATGATCAACGACTAGTCAGAATTTAGGGCACAATGCTAGCACAGAGCTCAAATTGTTTATTTTAATATTTTTTGGTCCGACGAATAAAATTCTCGTCACATGTAACATGGCCAATCTTTGTGAACACTTAAACAGATCTATCACCACAGAGCCGCGTATTGGCTACAATAGCCCCTGTCAGTGATGATTGATCGAGCTGAGTACATACAAAGCAGCTGGTTGGTTTAGACTAGAACTGGGTCGCCACATATAGGATGGGACATTCGAGGTCGAAATAACGAGATTAGTCTACATAATAAGCACATTCCTATGGATGAATCTATACATTTAATAAATTTGTAGAAAAGTGGTGTCTGTACAATGGAAATATACAAAAAAAAAGTAGCAGGGGTTGTTATTTTATCGATGCCGAACCCGAAACTGTAATTAAATTTTTTTTTGTCTGTTTGTCTGTGTGTTTGTGCACGCTAATCTTCGGAACTACTGGACGGATTTGAATGATTTTTTTTTTGTTGTATAGGTATTAAGTTCGATTAACATATAGGCTATAATTTATCTTGGAAACATGAACACCTGATGCAGAACTGCAACAGATCTGCTAAACTATAAGAGATACAAAAATGATGCCATAGCAAAAATTGTTCCACGTGATGAGCATTTTCTGTTGAGAGAATAAAATTGAAGATCCTGGACACCTGATGTGGAACTTCAAGAGCCTAGCTACACTATAACATATACAGGAAAGACGTCTTAGCAAGAGTTGTTCAACCTGATGAGCACCTTCTATTGATATATAAAAATTGAAGATCTGGAACACCTGATGTGGAACTCCAAGAGCCCAGCTACACTATAACATATAAGGGAATGACGTCTTAGCAAGAGTTATTCAGCCTGATGAGTACTTTCTGTCATCGTATAAAAATTGAAGATCTGGAACACCTGATGCGGAACTCTAAGAGCCCAGCTACACTATAATATTATACAAGAATGACGTCTTAGCAAGAGTTGTTTAGTCTGATGGGCATTTCCTGTTGTCTTACAAAAATGAAAGATCTGGAACGTCTGGAATCGTCTCGCGCATCCCGTTGTTTTCCCGTCCCCAGGCTCCTAGAATTTGACATCAGACGTTTCAGATCTTCGATTTTGACGACCCCGACTGCTGGCATAAGCAACAGGATCCGCGTACGAAGTCGCGGACAGAAGCTAGTATAAAATAATAACATATTATTGTAACCATATACAATATAATAACGTTGTATATGAATAATACCAGCCTATTATTGTCCTATTGCTAGGGCATCAACCAATATTTCTCGGAAGAAAATTTATCGGAAGGTCCATCATTTTTCCAGACGTTCATAGAACGTTGACCTATATAAATTTCACTACCCAAGGTCCCGTTAGCAAAATGTCCGGATCCAATTTGTCTTACAATACCTAAGTTCTGAAGATCGATCGTCGGGTGGTAGTCACAGAGTGATAGCAATTTGCGGTCGTTTCGAGAGGCTATTATGAATCCATAATAAGGCCATCATCGATCTTCGAATTACAATTGACAAAACGTTCTTTTTATTCGCGGATAAGTGAACTGAGGCGTTAGCACGAGTGTGTGACGTAAACGTATTCTCCGTTCAAAATTCAGTACGTATACATATTTATTCCTGCAGCGCACTGGAGACTTTTTTTCGCCGTGACGTTTAATCACGTTGACTTTTTGTCGCCGTGACTTTTTGTCGCGGTGACTTTTTGCCACCGTGACTTTTTGTAGCTGTGACTTTATGTCGCGGTGACTTTTTGCAACCGTAACTTTTTGACACCCAGTCGTATGTACTGGCCGCTAGAAACTATTTGTAACCGTCGTACCGCTCACTGATAAGACCAAAGTGTCGACCATCACGTCATGCAATCGTGTGACGCCTTTCATCATCATCATCATCAGCCTATAATGTTCCCACTGCTGGGACACAGGCCTCCTCTTTTGTGAGAGGGAGTGGGCCATAATCCACCACGCGGGCCCAGTGCGGGTTGGCAGATGTCACATGTCTTCGAATTTTTGGTTCTAGGACATGCCGGTTTCCTCACGATGTTTTCCTTCACCGTTTTGAGAGCAGTGGTGATGAAACAAATCACACAAAGTAATGCGCCTGGCGAGGTTCGAACCCACGACCTACAACTCGTAAGTTGGGACTGATACCACTGGGCCACCACTGCTCTCACGTGACGCCTTTGGTCGTCTGTAAATGCTCTAGATTTGTAATAAGTTTACTTTCATATTATTATGGCCTTTATCTGCACGCACATACATACAAAACCTCAAGCCCTTTTTCATTGGAGTTGCCAGATGTTACAGAACGCCTATCCTATTTATATATGCTATGGTCCTAATATATTATGCTCTTTTTGTTTCGGTCACGTTTATAAATGTCCACTCGTGTTTATGTTATACCAAACTGTAACAATAACATTGTAAAAACATTCTTTTTAAAAGAGTATCCTCGTAGTTTCTTGCCGGTTCTTCTCTATGGAAACAACCAACGCGAACCGTACCTACCATTTTTGTTTCAACCTTTTAATAAGTGCAAAATTTTTGATTTTGCTTTCTAAACATAAACGTAGACCTTTGCACAACTTAAGTGGAATTTCGTTTTGGGAACCATTAAAATAACAACTGACTTTATGCTCTATTTCGGATCTCTTCCAACGCCCAAAATTAATATTTCGTAATAGATCCCGTTCCTTTGTTTTTGACGGCTGGTTCTGATTGGCTAGGCAAATTTTGTCGTTGATGGGTAACAGACAAAGATCCACCGAAGATAGCAACCGCGATGGTATACTAATTTCCAGCGTTACTAGTCGCTACACTCTTGACAGGGTGCTCGAGTTCGTCCCATCAAGGGTATGTTGGCTGGCTTCACAATGCGCCGTTTTCCTCTCGTACCGGTGCATTCCTGGTACATTTTGTCTTCGACCGTTCATTACAGTCTTGATCTGATTTGTCCACTGCATACCTAGGTGATCTGCCTCGCGCTCTCGTAACATCAACTTCGCCCTGCACCATAAGCTATTCCACAAACGCGACCTCTGTAAATGTCCGAAGATAGTCGCTGTTTGACGCTAAGTAAACTTAATGGAAACGGTTGTTAGGAATTTGTTAATTAAATTGAGAAGATTAACTAATTTTATTGTAGTCTATACATAGTTACATCGCCCATCTGTAGACGTTTAAGTTAATTGAGCTTTGGACGAGAAAACTACAACCTAAAGTAAAACCTTAACGCCACAGACATGTGTCATTCTTGCCACCGGAAAACTAATCCCACCAAAATGGCTTCCTACTACCAACATGGCTTCCTAAAAAATAGATCCATTGTGTCCAATTTGCTTATCTGTTCTGACTACTTGTCATCCACCATGTCTGAACCCTCTCAAGTGGATGTTGTCTATACTGACTATAGCAAGGCATTTGACCGTATAGACCACGGTGTCCTTCTTCGCAAGCTGCTTGCAGTGGGTATCAGAGGTGATTTATTCAGATGGTTTAAGTCTTATATTGAGAATCGCTGTCAGACTGTGGTACTAAATGGATATAGTTCTGTAACTGTTAAAATACCGTCGGGAATACCTCAAGGATCCCTTTTAGGTCCTTTACTTTTTATTATCTTTATAAATGACATTGGTTCGTGCTTCACCCATTCGAAAATAATTCTTTACGCTGATGATATGAAAATTTTATGCCCTGTATCAGAACTTGCCGACTGTTTCAATTTACAGCGGGACTTAGATGCACTTCAAAATTATTGTATCCTAAATAAACTGGAACTTAATGTTTCAAAATGTTTTATTAGTACCTACACTCGTAAACCACAAGCAATCATGTTTCAGTATAAGTTACATGATACTTACATAAATAGAATAAGCACTATTAGGGACCTGGGTGTTACATTTGACTCTAAGTTGCTTTTTGATGCACACATTGACAACATTATCAATAAAGCTTCTAAAGCACTTGGATTTATACTAAGGTTATCAGCTGATTTTAAACAAATTAAAACGTATAAAATCCTGTATTGTGCTTTTGTCACAAGTGTGGAACCCTAATTATAATATTTACATAGACAGAATTGAGGGAATTCAAAAGCGGTTCTTACGTTTCTTGCAGTATAAAACAAAAAAATATACTCACAATTACGTAGCGCGATGTAAGCGGTTTCATATTTTACCATTGTACGAGCGCAGACGCATTGCTGATTTGGCATATTTGTTTAAGATCGCAAATGGAACAATTGACTGCCCTGAGCTGCTGGGTAATTTGGGATTAGTTACACACTGCAAATTGGTTCGCAATCCTAGTTTGTTGCATGTACCTCACTCCAAATCCGCGTACAGGCAGAATTCTTTCCTGATCCGTGCGAGCAAGAGTTTTAATAAACTTGTCGGCCAATATGATTTGGACATTTTCAATACCAGTGTTTCTCGGCTTAAGAGTATTTTAGTGCAGAGCTTTTTTAGTGAGGGGTGACGGCTTTGTATTTTTTTTTTTAATTCAGGTTAGTTGCTGGTTACTGGAACGGCTTAGTTTTTTCTTTAGTTTCCTTTAAATAATTTTTGTTAGTTTGTAGTTTTTTGTTTTCTAATTTTGTATAAACTTTATTTTTCTGTTGTTGTCTATTCTGTTTTCAATGTTTCATGTATTTAGCTGTGGAAACTTGTAAATGGCCTTCAAATATTTATGAATTAAGAAAATTGTACAAACTAGCTGTAAGTTTCCCGAATAGGATAAAATAAAATAAAATAAAAAATAAAAACATTTCATGTAAAGTGTTGCCAAAACGAGCACATAAGGTTTGTCTTACAAAAAAGATATCAGATCTTATGTAGAACCAAGCTTCTGAATCTACACGGCTTAACTCTACCAACTCTAACTTCACAAATTCTACACATCAGTAAAAATGTATGGCTTCACCGTTTCGCTACCGTCGTGGAGGTGATGCTAATATTTAGTTTCTGAAGGAAGTAACGAAACAGCCAAGCTATACATTTTTGCTAATGTGTAGAATTTGTGAAGTTAGAGTTGGTAGAGTTAGGCCGTGTAGATTCAGAAGCTTGGTTCTACATAAGATTTGATATCTTTTTTGTAGGGCAAACCTTATGTGCTCGTTTTGGCAACACTTTACATGAAATGTTTTTGGTGGGATTTCAGTTCTTTTTGTAAGTTGCTAGCATCTTGAATTTATGACGTCAAATTATTTTTCGAGTTGCTCTCTACGAGCACTTTCATTTGATACCCATATTGCAGAAGTGCATTAAAAATAACTATTCCGCCATCTTGGATTTAGAATGACGTCACATTATTCATCGAGTTGCTCTCAACGAGCCCTTTCATTTGATATCCACATTGTAGAAGTGCACTAAAAATAATTATTACGCCATCTTGGATTTATAATGACATCACATTATTCTTCTAGTTGATCTTAACAAAGCTTTTCATTTGATACCCATATTATAGAAGTGCATTAAAAATAACTATTCCGCCATCATAGGTGGTCCGCCATATTGGATTTGTAATGACGTCACATTATTTTTTGAGTTGCTCTCCACGAACCTTTTCATATTTTGATACCCATATTGTAGAAGGGCATTAAAAATAACTATTCCGCCATCTTAGATGGTCCGCCATATTGGATTTATAATGACGTCACATTATTTTTGAAGTTGCTCTCAAAGAGCCCTTTCATTTGATACCCATATTGTAGAAGTGCATTAAAAATAACTATTTCGCCATCTTGGATTTAGAATGACGTCACATTGTTCTATTCTTCGAGTTGCTCTCAACGAGCCCTTTCATTTGATACCCATATTTTAAAAGTGCATTAAACATAACTAATCCGCCATCATAGATGGTCCGCCATATTGGATTTAGGATGACGTCACATACCTAATCGTGCATTGTAATCCAAACTAAAAGTGTATACAGAATTTCAGCTCAATCGATTGAAGATAATTCTATTTCAAAATTGAGTTCAAAGATTACACCCGAACAAACATACATACATGGCAAGTTCCACCCCCCCTCCCCAATTTTAGGACATGGGGTATGTTTTTTTGTATACTACATACCAAATTTCGGCTTTCTAGCACTTCAGGAAGTACCCTAACATTTTAAGGTCTCATATAAACTTCAACCCCCCATTTCAGGGGATGGGGGGTGAAAGTTATAGGTTTGTGAATTTTTTGTTGGTTGTATACTAAACTTAGATTACATACCGAATTTCAGCTCTCTAGCACTTCAGGAAGTAGCCAAACATTTTGATGATCATCAGTGTGTCAGTGTATCAGTGACGAAATCCGTGTATTTTAGATATCAATAAAATCTAAAGTATTATAGCTATTCTATTGAGACTTTGTATGCTTAATAAGACTATTGATGGCATCATATTCTGAGAATATAAACTATCTGGATTCTGGTACATCGGAAACCAACTCTATGAGGGTTCAAAAAAACGACAAAACACTTCGAGAAAAGGTAGGTAGTGCCCTTGCACTTCGCTTGGCTCGTCTTGGCGGGGGCACTGCCGTGCCCCCAGATAAAAATGATTCCAACATTTTCCAAGACTCATATTACACAACTGTAGTTTTTTTTTTACTCATAACATCATATTTGGTCATCGACTCAAACCACAAGTTACCACGGTAACAGTTTATTATACCCACGAGACGCGAGCTACGAACTCAATATCTCTGGTAATAACATGTCTGTAGAAAATATATAAAAAATGGTCTGTATCACAGTAATATTGCGTCTTATTAAATGGAATAATATGAACTTACGAATAAGCTCAGATTGAATCTTCAATTTGGTTGTCGTCATTTTTGTAGGAAAGGCAATGACAATGGTTTAGTAGAAAATGGATAGAATAATGTAACAATTTTATTTTCGAAATGTTTCAACAAAAGGGGTTTCGATTCTAGGGGTCGCGGGACTGTCTCACAGATTTCCGCAGCCATGAAACGCAAAGGGCATTTTTTTTTTTAAGTTATTTTGATAATTTTCCAACCCAGAAACAGAGGGTGGTTCTCTAATTGGGATATAAAGATTAAATAGGCATTCGCTTGCTGTTAAATATTAGTAATCACACCCTAACACAATTAAAAAAACTTATGGGCAGGTAACATGTACCTAATGCAATTGCAGAGATTACGTGGATATAATATCGGCCTGTTTACGCCTTTTAAGCATTCAAGTCACATCAAAACAAAAAGCAGAATAATTCGTCAAATTGCTTTCGTTAATTTTGTGTCGATTAACCTATCAAGACATTTAAGTAAAACGCGCTTTACTCTTTCGCAGTGTGTTATCCGTAAAGTGTATATAAACCGAGCCCCATTCAAATCAAGCAGCCATTAAAGCGCTTTAGATAGCACTCCACTACGCGACACAATTTATTTGGTACATTTACTTGCATCGACATAGCTTGCACAACTTTATTAATATTTCAGTCGACCACTACCAGCTAACCGGAAAAATCCGGCTAAGTGTCGGTATCGTGTGTTCTGGGTTCTCTACATACTTTGTACTATGCCTACTACCACAGAAGATGCGTCGTGTTTGTGAAATAATTACGAGAAAGTGGCGCCTTTTATTTGATAAAGCTCCTAGGAACTGCCGAAGAAGGTTGGCAAAGTGATGCTGGTTGATGGGGATCAACATCACTGTTAACCAGCAGAGCTGGTGCTACAGTGTTGGTTTAAAGCAGTTATGGGATCCCCTTACCAAAACCATAACTGCTTTAAACCGGCTCAATCCTGAGAATGTTGATGCCTTTGATACACTAGAAAATGTCAATTTCTACTATCCTGCGCAGATAAATTTAAATTAATTTAACTTTTAGTACAGGATATACACTTAAATCTGACTGAGTCTTGTTAAATGATAGAACAAGCTGAAAACACAACAACAGTCCAAACTTTGGTTAACAAATACTCAGTGCAAATAATACTAAATAAACTAGTAACAACGTATCAAAAGCGACAATTCTGTGACAGGACACCCGGCTCAGGCTTATTAATATAGTCCTCTTTGCTTACGGAACCCCAAAAAAGCGTTTAAGCTTTGGGAATATTCCGTTTGAAACGAGCGATTTAGTTCACTTTTAAATTGTTTAACTCTAAAATACTGGCTGGATATAACTGGCTTAGTCCGGGAAATAATTAGGTTCTAAATTCGAACTCTCGGCGGGGTTATTTTCGTGATTTTATCATAAAGTTGGTAATACGCGGCTAAACGAATTTTGTGTTGTTTGTGAATTCGAAAGTCAATTTTAGCTCACACAACTTTTAGTAGTCCAGTGATCATCATCCATCTGCCTTTTTCCATTTAAATTCAGGTCATTTTACAGTCGAACCGTTTGCAGGCGAATGTAATCAGTATTTTAATTGGACTTTTTTTTTTTTTTTACGTGGCAAAATCATCAAATGAGTCCTCCAACCCCGGGCAGGGCGGGAGGGACTGTCAGACTTCTACTGACTAAAATCCACGGTGTCCTTCAGTAGCCTGTTATGTTCCGGGGTCACGGTAAGGAAATAATCCCGCGACCCCGGCAGGCTTTGGCCCTCTGAGAGGGGGGCCCCGTCATTATGATGACGCTCTTTGAGGCGCGCGTGGGACACGACGCACCGTCGACCCGGGCATGGTCCTTGGTCGGGCAGCGAGTTGCCCTTTACTCGCTGCCCGCATGCCCGCGCCTACGGTGGCCGGAGATCGTCTTGCGACGTCCGTCGCCGCGGGCGTGCACCACCGCGGGTGGGGCGGAGGGAGGACACTGTCCTCTCTCGCGCGCGGCCCGCCTCCTCCTTCGCGAGCATTACTGCTTCGCAGAAGGAGGCGACCGCCTCCCACTCCGTCTCGCCCCGCAGCATGGCCGCAACCAATGCCGGGCGCGAGAGGTCTCCGCCTATCGCAGCCGTGAGGACACGTCGGTGCTCCGCCCAAGCTGGGCAGTCCTGCACCGTATGCTCCACCGTGTCCTCCGGGCGATCTTCGCAGTGGTATTTTAATTGGACTTGCTTTATGACTGTCTCTCTGACATCCACAACCCAGTGGTTCATATTCTGAACTGGTTAATAATATAATACTCCTTGTTCAAGTAGGTTATCGACTTTCGATCTTCTGACTCACAATATCGACTGTCAAAGATCTACAAGTGACTGCCGGGACCAACGCCTTTACATGCCTTCCGAGGCATGGAGGATATACGATGTCACCGACCTACACACCAACCTCAGCAAATCCGACTTTATCTTGAAGATCGACATGTACGGACTGTTTTATACAAACTATAACCACTCGAGATACAAACATTCGAGTAATTAAAACACAATTTCCTTAATTAAGGATGCTCTGATGACGAAAATCTCATAACAATTCTTCGAATAAAGCTTCATTGCAGTCATGAATATCCCCTTTGTTGCCTTTGACGATTTTCGGAGAAATCACTACAGCAGCGCATTAAAGCCAATTAGTTCGCACATTTCTTGTTAAATGGTGACGCTTCGTTCGAACTGGGTAAATCAAAAGGAGGCTAACAAAATCAATTAATGAGTCCAGTTTTTTTTTACATATTGCCTCACATTTCTGCTGTGCCGTGGGTGTGGTTATCAACTTTTAAACTCACATACGTAGACTAGCAGAACCGAAACAACCAATTGTAAGCCAATCTAAAATTTATTCCGTAAGGGAATCAAACCTCAGACACGCAACACGGCAGTCAATCGCTCAACCAAAACACCAACCGTACCAATGCATTGTTTAGAAACCATTCTGTCAAGTCAAAATAATAATAATATAATAATCTTATATATAAAATTTCCGTGTCACAATGTTAGTTACCGTACTCCTCCGAAACGGCTCTACCGATTTTTACCAAATTTTATATGCGTATTCAGTAGGTCTGAGAATCGGCTACCATCTATTTTTTTTTTTAATTTATATGGCAAAACAACGTTTGCGGGGTCAGCTAGTAATAATATAATATTCCACAACTATCACACAACGCCATCTAGTCCCAAGCTAAGCAGAGCTTGTGTTATGGGTACTAGACAACTGATAAACATACTTACATATTTCTAAATACATAAATATTATAGATACGAGTAGATTACACCCAGACACAGAACAAATGATCGTGCTCATTACACAAACATTTGTCCTGGGTGGGAATCGAACCCACGACCTCCGGCATAGCAGTCAGGATCACTAACCACTAGACCAACAGGCCTGTCGAAAAAATTGTTTTATTATATTATTCAAACAAAAGTAAGGAACTGTTACCAAAAAATAATAATATCACTCGCCTACCTGGATTTCTAGCCAATGGCATTCGTTGCGAGATTTCAAGTGCACTCCGCTTTGGGGGTAACTTTTTCAATATACGCTTGTGAAACACTTTTTTAGGCCAAACGGGGAACAAATTGAAATATCATTATGTTGCTACCGAAAAGTTTTTGCAGCTGGGTTGAAAATGTAGAACTATACCATAGTATAAAGAGGGGAAGTAGGTTATCTCCGGCCCAATCCGCAATATAATTGCCTACTGTCTCAGGGTTGTAACTTTTAGCTAAATTTTAATTCGGTGCCTATAAATTGGCAAGGGTCGGGAAGTTGTATTTATATCCATAAGAGGTTAGCGTTAATTATGTTACACGTTGTAGTCAGTTTTTTGTATTTTTTTAAGTAGGCATAATGTAGTATTTTTACACATAAAGGACCATTATTTATTATACTATGACTATACTGTAGCTGGAGTAGGTGATCATGAAACTGATTTTTGAGGACAGAAAAATTCAGCTGTGAGAGGGATTTGAACCCGCGTCTTCTGGATAAGTACTCCAGACGCCTTATCAATTAGGCTAACGCAACTCACACTCAGAAGCTGAATCTTCTGCTCGTTTGAACGTTTTACGGTAACGTGGCGTCATCTCTTGAACTAGTTTCTAAAGAGTCTGGAGTACTTATACAGAAGACGCGGGTTCAAATCCCACTTGCAGCAGAATTTTTATTTCCTCAAAAATCATCTTGACGATGCGCATCGCATGCGTTAGTGCATTTAAAAACAAATCCGTATATTTACACCAAATTACAGCTTTCTAGTACTGGGCGTCTCTGACCTAAGCTGCGGACAGACGGACGGACGGACGGACTTGGCGAAACTATAAGGGTTCCTTGTTGACTACGGAACCCTAATAAATGATCATGGGACTGTCCAAGAAGGTTATCGGAACCCTGAAACGTAAAGGTACTCGAAGGAACTCGGTAGATTTTAGTCAGTACTGACAGTGTAACTAGGTACACAAAAGAGCTAAGACACGATGCAGCATTGGGAGTCCGAGATTGTATTGTATTGTATTGTATTGTATTGTATTGTATTGTATTGTATTGTATTGTATTGTATTGTATTGTATTGTATTGTATTGTATTGTATTGTATTGTATTGTATTGTATTGTATTGTATTGTATTGTATTGTATTGCGCGCGTTGCCACCATACGCACTGCGCATTTCCAAGTATATTTGGTCTCCAAAACGCGCGTTAGTAAAGCGTTCATTTATAACGGCCCAACGCGAACGAGCTTTTAA
Source organism: Agrotis clavis (assembly GCA_954870645.1). Classification (NCBI taxonomy): domain Eukaryota; kingdom Metazoa; phylum Arthropoda; class Insecta; order Lepidoptera; family Noctuidae; genus Agrotis; species Agrotis clavis. The sequence continues at coordinate 6,955,117 of OX940929.1, forward strand.
GCTAAGAAAGATCATAACTGGCGACACGGTTAGCGCTGCGGCTGAGCGATTGGACTGTTGCGCTCTGTGTCGCGAGTTCGTATCGCGAGTCGAGCAAATATTTGTATGATCTGCAAGTAGTTGTTTCGGGTCTGGGCGTTTGTTTATAATTATGTTTGTAAACACACCCACGACACAGGAGAAAAACCTTAAAAACTTTTCTTTCTGAAGTCGGTGGCAAAAATCAATGAAATAAAAAAAAACCGGCCAAGTGCGTGTCGGGCCACGCACAGTGTAGGGTTCCGTAGTTGCCCATCAAAATACTTATGCGAACTAATTAAACTGATTCGCTGAATTTAATTTTAAAAAGAAGAATTTTCAAAATCGGTCCAGGCGTCTTTGAGAAATCGGGGAAAATACATAAAAAAAAAGATTACGACGAATTGAGAACCTCCTCCTTTTTTTGAAGTTAGTTAAAAATAGTTGACAATAAAAACCCAGCTATCCCCAAAACATACCCACCTATTATAGCTGTAAAAATAAAGTTTACAAACTTACATTTGCAGTTGAAGAACTTGTTCTGCGATACATTTTGTTTAGGAAAATATGTTGTCCAAGTACGTTTTATAAGTTGGTCGACTATTACTCGTAAACTTGTAAAGCCTACTTAGTCATGATAATTTTTCTTCAAACTACATTATATATACTACTATTGTGAATTTTTTCACACCCCCAAACATAACCGTTTAGCTGGTAGAGGGGGGGGACACTCGAGTCGAGCAAAAATTAGCACTTTAAAGCTTAATATTTCACGAACGAATCTTTTCATCAAAAAATTGTTAATGGAAACTATCAATATTTTTTAAAGACCTATTTAATGATACCCCACACTAAGGGGTACGCGAGAAATAAAATAAACATCCCCACTTCACGTGTTCAGGAGGTACCCTAAAAAAAATATTTTACGAGATTTTATTTTACCACTTTTTCGGCACAACAAATCCGTATATTTACACCAAATTACAGCTTTCTAGTACTGGCCGTCTCTGAGCTAAACTGCGGACAGACGGACGGACGGACGGACGGACATGGCGAAACTATAAGGGTTCCTTGTTGACTACGGAACCCTAAAAAACAAAGCCACCGACTTCAGAACGAAAAGTTATTATGTAGAAAAGTTACTTTATCCTTTTTAGGGTTCCGTAGTCAACAAGGAACCCTTATAGTTTCGCAATGTCCGTCCGTCCGTCCGTCCGTCCGTCCGTCCGTCTGTCCGCAGTTTAGCTCAGAGACGCACAGTACTAGAGAGCTGTAATTTGGTGTAAATATACGGATTTGTTGTGCCGAAAAAGTGGTAAAATAAAATCTCGAAAAATATTTTTTTTTAGGGTACCTCCTGTACACGTAAAGTGGGGATGTTTTTTTTCTTTCTCGCGTACCCCTTAGTGTGGGGTATCAATAAATAGGTCTTTAAAAAATAATGTGAGTTTCCATTAACAATTTTTTGATAAAAAAATTCGTTTGTGAAATATTAAGCTTTAAAGTGCTAAATTTTGCTCGACTCGAGTGTCCCCCCCCTCTACCAGCTAAACGGTTATGTTTGGGGGTGTGAAAAAATTCACAATAGTAGTATACATAACGAAATTTAAAAGAAAATTATCATGACTGAGTAGGCTTTACAACTTTACGAGTAATAGTCCACCAACTTATAAAATGTACTTGGATATCATATTTTCCTAAACAAAATGTATCGGAGAACATGCTTTTCAACTGCAAATGTAAGTTTGTCAACTTTATTTTTACAGCTTTTATAGGTATGTTTTTTGGGGATAGGTAGGTTTTTATCGTCAACTATTTTTAAATAACTTCAAAAAAAGGAGGAGGTTCTAAATTCGTCGTAATCTTTTTTTTTTTATGTATTGTCCCCGATTTCTCAAAGACTCCTGGACCGATTTTGAAAATTCTTCTTTTTAAAATTAAATTCAGCGAATCAGTTTAGTTAGTTCGCATAAGTATTTTGTTGGGCAACTACGGAACCCTACACTGTGCGTGGCCCGACATGCACTTGGCCGGTTTTTTTTGTGGTTGCTTTTGAAGTCGGTTACTTTTTTTTGAAAAAGTTTTTTTTTTAATAAAAAAACTTTGAGTTGTTAATTTATAAAATAATGTCAAAACCACTCAAAAAATTGTAAACTAGAAAGTAATACCAACTGCAAGATAAGCTTTTCCTCTTAAAATATATCGTATTATCTGTCTGGAAAGTTCATTAATAAATCCTCTTTTAAAATTAATCTTAATGGCGGTGACATTCCCGTTGGGGCCGTGTTAGGAGATTTTTTGGTCTTATTCCAACATGCTTTGTTACTTTTCACTTCATTTAAAAGCTTAATAAGAATAAAGTATTTCAAGGTTTATAATTATGGTAAAGGCGCGAAAATGTAAATTAATTATTTTGAAAAAAGCAGTAAATTTAAAAAAAAAAGCTATACACGAGTACCATAATGTTGTTAATTATACACATTAAAATTTATAAAAAAAATATTTTATGCTATACGTAGAAAAAATATTGTATCGAAATAAACATAATATTTTATCGAAAAGTAATTTTTAATAAATCCAATAATAAAATCCTAAGCGTTTATCCTAAGAAGCAAAGCTTCATACTAAGTAACTACCAACTAAGAAAATGTAGATAATTTTAATCTACAATCTGTTGACAGTTTAATTTAGATACAAACTAAAATGAAACTTCTAATTTTGGCCAATCCTAACTTAAAGTATTACAGAGTAAATCTTTTACATCAACTTTAATCTTAATATCTGAAATTCCCAGTGGTCGAGCACTTGACTGCTGCCCTTCATGTCAAGGATCCGATTGATATGATGACAAGGAACAAATATTTGTATGACCTACTAGTAAAATTGTTCCGGGTCTGACTGTTTGTGTAGACACAGAAAAAAATCCTAATGTAAACACTGCTTTAAAAAAGAAATAGGTAAGTACATAGCTAAAAGTACTTTTACTACTAAAAAATATTAAACTGAACAACTATCAACAAAGAAAATATCTTTACTTAAAGGATTTAAATATCCCTATCTATCTATTTTATTTATTTGTGACAAGTTGACTCGAACGACAAAGAGATTACAAAACATCTTACGTATCAAAATAAAACAGATTTTATTTATCGATACCATTATTTACTTATTTTGTGGTACTCAATTTTATAGCTATTATTTACGAAAATGCTTTTTTTCAATTCCATGTCTGCAATAGACATAGACATGTCGACACATCACTTTTCAAATCGAATTAGTCCGAGTTTTTAAAAATTACTGTATTTTTTCTTTTGTTAAGGCTTCCGTCTTCTTTTGACAAAATTGAATCGCGTTCGGCCAGTCGATCGTACGTCAAATTTCGGGCTCCCTTCCCGCAACCCCCCGCATACATCCTGCCTACTGAATTATTATAAAACAATTTTGATGCGGTAAGAACATTGCTCTACTAAGGATTATTTAAAAGGAGTTATAGAAATTGTTGCTTAATAAGTAGTTTTAATATGACTTGGTTTGTAATAATACGAGTATCACACAAGTGTTTTAATAATAATAATAACAATCATGTTTAACTAATTAAACCTAAAAAAAGGTCAGTGCAGCAGTGATGCTGGCGAAGGAAGAGGCGGGACGCGTGAGAGAGAGGACAGCGTAAACCTTACATCCCAGCCACAGTGGTAGACGCCCACGGTGACTCGGTCATGGTCATCTCTGGCCATCGTAAGCGCGTAATGGGCGACTCGCTGTCCGACCATGGACCATGTCCGAGTCGACGGCGCTTTGTATACCCTTTGTAAACCGAGAACGTAAAAGGCTATTGCAGAACACCGTGAATTTAAGTCAGTACAAGTCTGACAGTCCCTTCCGCTTAACCTGGGGTGGGAGGACTCATTTGATGATTTTACCATGATAAATAAAATAAATATTTAAAAAAACAAAAAACCCAACTGCGTAAAAAAACTAAAAAGAAAGAAACAAACCCAGTAGTTTAAAATTGACTCATTCACACTCACAGTCGGGGCCCATTCAAATTATACCAATCAATTCTTCCCAAGGGGCCCCGACTGTGAGTGTGAATGAGTGAATTCTAAACTACTGGGCTTGTTACTTTCTTTTTAGTTTTTTTACGCAGTTGGGTTTTTTGTTTTTTTTAATATTTATTTTATTTTACTTTTTTTTAGTTTTTGTTAGCATTTATCAGTCCAAATTAAATTGAAACATAATTATGTTATATATACATTTTGGTAAACCATTTTTAAAATCCTTTGATTTGACACCCCACTTGATAGAGTGTGAGAGATCTTAAAAAAATATTTTTAGTTAGGAACCCTTTGCACGCGAGTTCGACTCGCACTTGGCCAGTTTTATGTACCCAGTGACACTCTCACGTTTAAGACGAATCTAACGACACCTCTCAAGTTAAACTCCATTAAGCCGTTTAGGCTGCAGAGCAACACAAAGAAATATACATACATACATACACTCGAAAAACATAACCCTCCTGGCGCAGTCGGGTATAAAAAGTCCGGGGCCATGCCCGGGTCGACGGCGCGTTGTGTTCTACGAGCGCCTCAAATAGCGTCAGCATGATGACGGGGTCCCCCTCTAGAGGGCTAAAGCCTGCTGGCGTCGCGGTACTTATCTCATTACCGTGACCCCGGAACGTGAAAGGGTTATTTGAAGGACACCGTGGATTTTAGTCAGTACAAGTCTGACAGACCCTCCCGCCCTGGCCGGGGTACCACAGTAACATCCAAGGACTGCACTCCTTGTCATAGGCACAGTCCATTACCACCTGGAGACAGAGTAACCAACGCTTTTGTTCATTGCTGGATTTTAATGAAGGAGCAATGTTAGCGAACGTGAATGTGATACAATAACTTGCTATCGTTAAGCAATTTAAAAAACAGGTTCAAACGATTTTCGACCTTATTGACATTTATGCAAAAACCGCATTTTAATGAAGGAGCAATGTTAGCGAACGTGAATGTGAGAAAAAACAAACCAAATTTTAAATGTTAATAAGGTCGAAAATCGCTTGAAGCTGTTTTTTTAACTTGCTATCGTTAAGCAATTTAAAAAACAGGTTCAAACGATTTTCGACCTTACTGACATTTCGACTCATCCGAAGAATAAAGTCCGATTTGCAAGATTGATGGTTTTCAGTAGAGCTTGTAGAAGTTGTTGACTTGTGTAACTCTGTGTTACTCTAAAACTACGATACTTGACAGTTTGATTTTTTGGTATGTTATTATATTACCCTAGACTAGTTAAATGACAGGTATTGTGTATTTATAATCCTTTTAATACACGATATAGTGAGTTCCATATCAACATAAGACGTTTTATAGTGAAAGAACGAAGAAAAAAGTGGGTCCGTAGTGAATATTAGACGTTGTTTTACGGAAACGCCTCAACTTTAGTGACGTTCTATATTAACAAGTGTCTTTTTGTTGGAATGGGACATTCCCTGATGACACCTAATGAGTCCTATCTGACTACCTACCTTGAAATATTTAAGTATAATTTTCGATGTGTTAAATAATTACATTTCCTTAGAGTCAATAAAACTGATATTATTATTTCAAAAGTTTATTATATTTAAAAAAATCTCAAAAATGTAGCTTAACATAACCGTTACGCCTCTTTATTAAACCTTCCTCTGCCTGAAATATAGGAATACCTAATTCAGGCATAGATCATTTTAGTGAACTTGGCTGCGTGCCCTTGTTTAGTCAGAAAGGAGAAACGAGATTTCACATCGCACATTAAAATAAAATTAAACTCTCCATTATTTTCATGACGAAACTTCAGTGCATGCTTCGAACACCTAGTTGCTTTTCATAACATATGCCTGACAAGAGTTTAAGATGTTTTTAGTATAATAATGTTGACCTTAGTGCTTTTTTGAACGAGAAGAACCGACTTCAAGGGTGAGGACCGAAAACAGAACCAAACCGTACCAAACCATTTAGTTAGGTTCCTATAAATAATGCAGGCCGACCCCAGATAGTAGTCCCGCCAAGTGAGGCTCCGTTAACTTGATTCAGTCTTGCGAAATAATTGAAGGTGTGTAGTGTGAGGGTTCGGCAGTGTTGGCGGAGGCGGGGACTTTGATGCAGGGTGGTCTATGTCAAGTCAACAGAGATGCCTATTACCGTCTTAAATCCTTGGGGTGCCCTGACGTTGACCGTTTTCTTTTGGTTCATACGCGTAAAAAATGGGTTTGTATTATGCAATGTTTAAAATAGAAATGCTGATAGGTATTACCATGGAATTGATGGAGAGGCAAATCAAAATGGCAAGCATGCAACTTTATGCATGCTTTGCATTCCTATCTACACACGATTAGTCCGTATGCGTACTGGCACTGTATGTTTTGGAGTAGGAAAGTAGCAATAGCAAGGGAGTTTGTGGCGCCTAATGACGAAAAAGGAATCGCAGAGAAATTGTCTACATGAGTTATCGCAGATCGAATGAACAGTGGTAGGAGTTGGCTCTGATAGTTTTAAATAACTGGGGTAGATACTAAATATTATGATGAGAAAATTATAAGTCCTATCATGTTGTATTAATGGTGAAATTTCGAGATTAGAAGGCATTCCAAAGAAAATGTACTAGGTTGATTACTGTAAATATATTCTGCTGTCTGAGTTGACGTGACAACCTGTTTTTAGCTATCACCGATGATTTCTTTGGTGTTATGATCACGTAGAAGTTCTTAATTTAATATTTCTGCTAATTATTGGCTTATTTTTTCTGCATCAGGATGCAAAGGCCACAAAAAGGACTCATTGATATTTCCTTCTAAATTGACATATGAAATAAAATAAAACTGTAAAATAGAATATTCAAGAAATATCATTTATGTGAAGTGCAAGATTTTGCACGTAGGAATTAATTTACCCACTCATAAATACATATTTTTTTATATTTAGCAAACATTTTAAACGAACAACGTCCTAACTGATTTCATTCTACCAGGAACAACGTCCCATCTTAACATGGAACCCATAAATCATATCACTGATTCCGCACAGAAACGTTCTATTTTAAAATAAAACGCTTAGAAGATTATTTAAATTTGTTTATCAGCGTCATAGAAGTTCATGAGTGCCAGTGAATATTTATAAAAATAATCATACCATCGAAAAAAATGCGTTTCTGAACATTTCCGTCGAAAACCGTTCTATGTAAACATCGATAGTCCACAACTGTTTACTTAGACTAAAAAGTATATAAACGTGATGTGTGACTTAGACTATACAGTGTATAAAAAATAAGATCATGCAACGAAAATATTCTCTCTCCAACAAACAATGGCCGATCTGACGAAGAGACGTGGCCCCAGATGCCTGCGTACCGTCACTTATACACTTCGTGCGTTGTTCTGCGGAACGAATTTCAGATGAGACGTTATTCGATTCTATATTTCCGGAACTAAATAAAATATCAAAATTCTAAAAACACACGTTTGTAGTTTTAATTGCTTATCTCATTAAGCTATTAAACTGATTTTTGGCCTATGGTCACATCAGACTTTATTCTTCGGATGAGTCGATTTATTCAAAAACCGGATTTTAATGAAGGAGCAATGTTAGCAAACGTGAATGTGAGAAAAAACAAACTAAATTTTAAATGTCAATAAGGTCGAAAATCGCTTGAAGCTGTTTAGTTACTTCTCCATATCTCTGCTATATACATAGTATAATTATAATGTCCTCAGGACTACATTATGTTAACTTTATTTCAACAGAATCGGTTCACAACTGAAAATTCTGTAGGAAAATTGACAATTAATTCCTTTTTTTCTACCCATATAGGCCGCGTTTAGTTTTGATATTTAAATGGGACCAACTTTCAGATACACTACGTACAACAAAAAAAAAATGAATTTTTGAAATTGGACCACGTAAGAAAAAGTAATGAATGGTCATAAATAAAATATATATATATATACATGTCGAATTGAGAACCTCCTCCTTTTTTTCCGTCGGTTAAAAAATATATTTTAATTTAATCAAGTAGAGCAACCTGAGATGCGTAACTGTGCGTAATCACCGTTAGAGCGAGAGAAGGTGCGAGCGAGAGGGACCAATAAAAATTCGTCGTGGACCTCACGTCCGATCGCTCCGGCCGTCCACCGGCCACTAAGGAATTTCTCTTGCAATTCTCGTTTATAAACACTTTTTGAGAGGTTATTTGAGATATTTTTTATTGTTGAAAAAAAGTGCTTTAGGTACAATTTTTTTTTTGTATTTGCTTTATTGATCTGTCGACATCAAAATAATCTAAATATTACATACCTACGATGCATAGTTCTTATGAAAAAAACTATTTATTGAGAGATAAAATCCGAGAATTTTGATAATATTCTGCCATCTTAATTTAGAAAATGAAAGATAAATATAAAAAACTAATCAGCGCAGTTTGAAGACGAGGATATTGCGGTCATTATGCGCTGCTCAGATTTTAAAATTAATTCTTCATTGTCTCAGATTGAGTGCACCAACGTAACTCGAAATGACGTTGGGCAGGAAAGAGCTGATTTGAACGCTTGATTTACCGTATATAATCCACTTAAATCAACTTAAAAAAAATAACTAGCTGTTACTTATATTATGGTTATTTATGTGCAATAATAATATTTCAAGCTATTGCACTATTTTGTTCAAAAATCACAAACAAAGTTACGCAAATAATTCGGCGCGAGTGAATTTTACAAGACCTGAGCCTTAAATCAAAGAATATTTAAAAAAGATAAAACACATCAAAATTCGAGAGTGGGACTCGGGACGTCACAAGCAAGTAAAAACTGTGCTTGCTTGTGACGTAACTATGGCCATTTTTAAAGAGTCGTATGTTCGGATTCGTAAGAAAAGAAAAAAATATGGGTTTATTTTCTGATAATCTCCTGATATACTAATTCGATTTTTTCAATAAAATACCCCATCCTCCTCCTCCTCGCGTCGTATTCCTCATTGCTGAGGGTCGTGATTCCCCCGACGTGAAGTCACTTTGAGCTTGACGATGCTCCGCCATCTGTTTCTGTCCTTAGCAGAATGAAGAGCATCGTGAAATTTCGTGTCCAGGGAAGAGCGAATTTGGTCCGACCATCTAAGAGGACTGCGACCCCTCGGACGCTTGCCATCAACCTTGCCAGTAACCAACAATTGTTCAAGGTTGTGACCATCTTTCCTCGCGATGTGACCGAAAAACTCCAGGATTCTTTGAAGACAGGTGGTAGAAAGTCTGGTTTGGATCTTAAGGTCGCGGAGAATGGAATCATTGGAGCGGAATGCAGTCCAGGGTATCTGCAACATTTTTCTCCAGCACCACATTTCAAAAGCATCGATGCGATCGCGATCGGCTTTCTTGAGAGTCCATGTCTCTGATCCGTAACTGAATATGGAGAACACCAAGGATTTGACCAGTTTTATTTTGGTTTTCCGAAAAAAATACCCCATAAGTAGGTTTAAAAACATGCAAATAAAATTTATTAGCAAATCCCAACTCATCACATGATTACACAGACCAAGCGAAATCCATGAATGGCCAACCTAATCACTCAGAAAAGTACGAGCCATGTTTATTGAGTTTCACTTGAGATCGGAAAAAGTTTCCCTCATAGACCCTTAATGAGTTTCAGGCCCGTTTGAACTGTAAGCAGTAGGAAATGAAGGACGTGGTCAGCTTACGGTAAGAACTGACTAGATTGTTTATATGTCTGTCTGATTTGATAGCGTGGAAACTTGTAGAACGTGCTCTGATTTGGAAAAAAGTTAGGCCTGAAATACTTGTTTAATTTTTTTTTTAACAACATATGGAAGAATACAATAATTACGAATATGTACGACATATAATAAAAAAGAATAAAATTAATAAAAGAGTTTTTTTACGATAAAATATGTTGCCTCGCACTAATAATTACTCCTGTATCATAGGTACGTTTACAACCACTTGTAGATCATACAAATATTTGCTCCGTGCGGAAATAAACCCGCGGCTGACAGCGCAGCAGTCCAGTCGCTCAACCACGGCGCCAACCGTGACCTGTAAATACATTTACCAAGACAAAGACCAGGAAATAGGCCAGCCATCTTGTCACTCGAAGACTCGACTAAACGCTTGGTAATATCTTGTTTAAAAATTGTTTTTCATTCGTTGTTAGTCTGTCGTCTCGCCTGATTTAGTCGATAATGAAGCACGCTTAACTAAAAGTAATCTATTCACTATTGACTTAAAGACCAATTTCTAAACGGGGTACAGTTACCCTGGAATGCAATAGGTAACCGAAGTAACAGAGTGAGTTTTAGTCAGTTTTAGTGAGTTTTAGTCATTTCTATTCAGTTTTCATTTAGTTAAAGAAAAATTAAAATTATAATTTAACCAATCAAAATGTTAAATGGTAAATGTTGCGAATACCTGTAATAGGCTTGCATACCAGCACATAAGTTTATATTTTTTGTTTTCAATTACTGCATTTTACGTTTTGCTGTAATGTTGGTTTTTAAATAAATAAATAGTCAGTATGTGTCTGACAGTCCCTTACGCGGGACTCTGGGTGTCACGACTCATTTGATGATTTTATACCCAAAAATAAAGACAAGTTGTAACAAGGTAACAAGATCTTCAAAAGACAGTGCCAAAATAGAATACAGTTAAGAAGATTCCTCGTTGCTGTCAACGTAATAAATCGGATTTAATTAAACCGTGGAAGTTTAAAACAGCTTTTCACAAAATTTTCTTCGTAAGTAGGTCAGTAACTACCCTTTTAACAAGGTGGGTTAAATCACCGCTGTTTAGTGCACTAGTAAGGCTGATTTTACATGGCACAACTTAATACTAGAGCCACACTAACGGCAAATGCCGTTAATTATCGCAATGATGAACGTTAAAACAAACATTTTTATAAAAAGCACTTGTATAAAAAAGTGTAACTGCAAAACGACCCATGCCATTTCGACGTTGACAGTTTTTTTAGACAATTAGTGTTTAAGAAATGTTTATCTTTTTCGTGGTAACACGTGACGTGTTCAAAAGATGTTTAACTTTTGTAAGACGAAAATTTAAGTCCATTATCGCGATAATATTTACCGGCATTTTCTTAGTTAATGAGCCCCCCGCAGAAAAGCGACTTCTGACATATTCAGATCACCAATGCGTAGGTACTCAGGATGTCACAGCTCTAGAATGTTAATGGCATCCCGGACACGACTCGACTTAGCTCGTTATAACTAGTTTGTAACTTTGTGTCGTGTTCAGACCGCCATTGAAATAATGATGTACTAATGATATCAGATTATTACTAATAACTAGCGACCCGTCCCGGCTTCGCACGGGTGGACATGATGAATAGTGTATGTTACTCAGAGTGAATTTTAGGTACTTTCTTTGTGAAAAATCTTTAGAAATCGTCACAGTAATTTTTGAGTTTATTCATTACAAACACACAGAAATACAAATATTTCCTCTTTATAATACTAGCGTAGATGATTGCACGTTATTTTTTAGGACAAAGGCCTTAGGTCCTATGATCTTCATCAATTGGTTAACCCAGAACGTTTGAGCTTCCAACAAACTAGGATTCTATCTAACTAAAGTGATTTTATGGATCTATCCCAAAAACAATGTTACTGATGGGACGTCTGGTGGAACCCTTTGCAAGGTATACGGTATACCCCACCTTGGTAACTGACTATGTGCCTCACACCTGTACGTTACAGGATTTAAATCAAGACAATGATAGAGCGTTGCTGTGCCTACAGTATACCTACTTGGTCGAATATAATTTGAACACAAAAAAAGAATAACAAAATGTGATGATTTACTATGTATTTCAACTAAGGCGAGTTGCTGACGCAATATTGTGACGTCATACGCCCTTTTTTAACACTTGCACTCTTTTGAATTAACACTTTTTATCTGAAAATAACTCTAACAAGATTATAAAGATAATGTTTACTGCAATGGAAATTAATTTTCACAAAGCATTTTATTGCTAAACGTAGTTGATAGGTACTGATTTTTGTAATACAGGTACCTAAACCTAGTGCATAAACCAGGGTCATCACAAAGTTTGTAACCTTTATATGTGAATAAAGATTATTATATTATTATACTAGATAGGTGAAAGTCATTGACACTTCACTTCTTGGTTGAGGATTTTTTTTAAGCATGGTAAAATCATCAAATGAGTCCCACCCTGGGCAGAGCGGGAGGGACTGTCAAACTCGGACTAAAATCCACGGTGTCCTTCAACAACCCTTTTCGTTCCGGGGTCACGGTAATTCATGAGTCCCGCAGCCTAGTTGAAGAGCATACTTTTTGCAACTACTTCAACTTATTGATATACAAATCTATTCTAATCTAACACAATAAGTTCAAAAGCCATTTTATCAAAGTAAACGCATTCGTGAATAACGCGCGAATTCAATATTGTAAATAAACAATGGATTGTAGATCAAATATTTATCAACACTTTCTTTTATTGTACTCTCAAAGGTTCATTCAATCTGTTTAGGATCCCAACGGCCGATAAATACGAGGTAAGAAGTACGAGTATTTTGACTCCAAAGTATCGTGTTACAAATTAAATTTAAAAAGTTGGTAAAAGCTTTTGGCCTTTTTTGCCTGAAAGATCGAAAGATTTTTTGCTCGATAAGAAAATAAAAAGATTGAAGGTTCTCTTCTTGTTTTGTACTTGCCGCCTGTTTAACGATTCAGTTAACAGCTTGGTAAAAGAGATGACAAGGGGCTAGCACAAGATTTCCGTCTTTTACTTACAGCGTACGAAGAATGTACGATTTTTATTTTATAGAAAATGAAAGAACGCCTCGATTTTACCTCTTAGTGTAACTAAGAGGTAAAATTTTTTTTTTCCAAAAAATTTACCTCTAAATTTTCGTTTTCTTTACGTCACAAAAAATCATACTAGGACCTCAGTTTACAACTACAAAACTTCAGAAACGATGGAGTTTCAATAAATCTTAATTAATTGTAATTTTAACCGACTTCAATAAAGGAGGAGTTTCTCAATTAGACTGTATTTTGTTTTTGGTAGTATAGAGATAGAATGGGTTGTTTTAATTTCCACAAAATTTATTCCCTTCGAAAAAAAGTTTTGATCCTGTTCTCCTAGTACTTTCTGTTCAGATTTCACATTGTGTCCTCGTTTTCGGTAGTTTAGTGCTGGATTTTATAATTTAATTGTTCTGCTAAGCCCGTGCGGAAAAAAATGGGTCGAATGTACAATAATCAAAATTAAAAAAATAAACCTTTGATTAGTTTATACCAACTTTTTTTCGTGGGGAATTATTTTTGTCGCGTACTTACAACATCCCGATACAAAGGGTTGCTGTTTGGTCAATTGTCATGCTACGTAAAAAATAACATACGCACTGAAAACGTGGTTACATGATATGCATGTACCTAGATAACTTCCTTCTATAGATCTACACTGACATCAATACTCTCAAGACACTAGATAGACCCAATTATTTCGGCAGATAGATTGTACGTTCCGCCAAGCGACAGAATTAGATGAGCCAACGTCTCAATCTAAACACATGCTCTATCTTAGTTCAATAGTTCCGCTGAAGTTCGACGGTTAAGCAATTGAGTGTGGTCCGTTTATTAATGGACCGTATTTATTGAAACCATTGTTTTGATATAGTTAGAGTTACTGGAGTAAAAGGTGAGCAGTGGTGGCCCAGTGGTATCGGTCCCGACTTACGAGTTGTAGGTCGTGGGTTCGAACCCCGCCAGGCGCATTACTTTGTGTAATTTATTTCATCACTACTGCTCTCAAAACGGTGAAGGAAAACATCGTGAGGAAACCGGCATGTCCTAGAACCAAAAATTCGAAGACATGTGACATCTGCCAACCCGCACTGGGCCCGCGTGGTGGATTATGGCCCACTCCCTCTCACAGAGAGGAGGTCTGTGTCCCAGCAGTGGGAACATTATAGGCTGATGATGAGAGTTACTGCGGAATAGTGTATCTTGGTTGCAAACATGATCCTTTTGTGTAACCTAGCAACTGCCGAATTTATCGAATTTGTCTTCTTTGTCCAAAAGCCATTAAAGACAGGGATCGGGATATAACATTAATTTTGGACTATTAAAGAAAACACGCGTGCCTTGACCTTTCAAGGGATATCAATAACGCCATTTTTTTCAATTGCTATTCGTTTAGATCACATGTGGACAATTGGACATATTGTTATTTTACATCTCTCATGTTCGGTAAGTAGGTCCTTATTACCCCCAAATGGGGCTTGTAAGTAACCAATTAGCGCTCTAGGGTATTAATGTAGCTAAAAAAGCCCTAGGGCGGTAAGTAATTAAAAAAAAAGTTTGCGGACTTCTAACCATCATATTGGCAATAGACATCATGCATTCAGCCTAATGACAAAAGAGGTCGCTTCGCTATTCAGCCTTGTCTTCGAGTTTAATAGTCATCAATTTTAAATATCGAACGGCGAAGCTCAAATCCCGTTCTTGAAAAAAAAAAGATGAAGAAAGGCGGGAATAGAAAACTTTTACTTTAAATATATAATATAATTATTATATTGTTTGTTTTTGGGACTTTTTTATAATTACGTGATAATTAGGAAAAAAACATGAGTACTGCAAGTGATGAAGATTTAATTAAGCTGCACTCCCGATTCAATGAAAATGGAAGCTGAAGCAGCAATTAAGTAATAAAATGTTTTATTCTTGCAATGCCGGTTTTTTCTACTTACCTCACAATCGAGATGTAAAGCAGAGTAGTTAGCTCGGGTGTAAGCATCAATTGCACCCTCGAACTATAGGCGCCCTCGCTGCGCTCGTGCGCCTAAATATCTCGGGCTGCAATTGATACCTTACAGCCCTTGGCTACTAATCTACTATTACAAGTGCCTATTTTAATCAGCTTTAGAAGATAAAGAAAAACGAACGAAAGAAGAAGACCTTCATCGTCATTTAGAACATTATTCAAAATGGTTTCGGTGTAGTAATGTTTAACATTGTACATTAAAATGCATCTACTTATTTGCAACATATCACCAATGCAGAAGTTTGAAACGGTAAGGTACTTTGATGCACCCGGGCCGACGCACGGCGCGTTGTGTTCCACACGCGCTTCAAAGAGTGTCAGCCTAATACTCCCCCCCTCTTTAGGGGGCCCACGGGGGCACGCGGGCCTTACGAATACCATGACCCCGGAACGTAAAGGACTATTGAATGACACCGTGGATTTTAGACGAGTCTGTCAGTCCCTCCCGCTCTGCCCTGGGTGGGAAGATTCATTTTGATGATATTATCGCGATAAAAAAGGTACTTTAATGTTTATAAGATCTAAAATTCTTAGTACATTACTATAGTCTGTTAAGTATTAAAATTGAATTCAAAATCAAGTAGGTAACGGACAGAAAATTCTCTTTTGTCAACATCATTAAACTTCTATTCATCTAAGTTTCATTATACATAATAGCGAATGTAAATTGAATCCACATCCAATACCAGCTGGCGAAGTAAAGTGCAAATGAGGCTTCTTTCACTTCCAAATGCCAATGAAATTAATTATTTAGGTATTCCTTGTCGAAGTAAATTGCCAACGGCGGCTTCATTCATTGACTCTCAATAAAATCAGATGTACACGACATTCTAAATCGGACCCTATCAGCTTTGGCATTAACCCTTTATGGAGCAAAATAGTATTGGGATGGGTAAGTAAAAAAAAAACTAGACCGAATCAGTTTTCTTTAATACTTAAAAGAAAATTTAAAACAAAAATATCTTTTCAGGAACCTACCACTGAGTTTTCAGGTTGTAGCTTTTTAGATACAAAAACACAAATATATACAACAGGTTATTAAGAACTTTGTATCTGAAAATACACAAAATTATTCTCAAATTTGTAAACTATAAACAATAATCAACTTTAAACATTAAAAAATGTTAAATTAAATAATTATGTAAGAGAGATCAATGGTTAATAGTAAATAAAATTAAATTATTGAGCCGTAATATACTATTTGGTATGAAATTCACGAAAGCAGTTACGTTTTTCCGTAAGACACAGCCTTTTTTTTTTTTAACGTGGCAAAATCATCAAATGAGTCCTCCCACCCCGGGCAGGGCGGGAGGGACTGTCAGACTTCTACTGACTAAAATCCACGGTGTCCTTCAGTAGCCTGTTATGTTCCGGGGTCACGGTAAGGAAATAATCCCGCGACCCCGGCAGGCTTTGGCCCTCTGAGAGGGGGCCCCGTCATTATGCTGACGCTCTTTGAGGCGCGCGTGGGACACAACGCGCGTCGACCCAGGCATGGTCCATGGTCGGGCAGCGAGTTGCCCTTTACTCGCTGCCCGCATGCCCGCGCCTACGGTGGCCGGAGATCGTCTTGCGACGTCCGTCGCCGTGGGCGTCCACCACCGCGGGTGGGGCGGAGGGAGGACACTGTCCTCTCTCGCGCGCGGCCCGCCTCTTCCTTCGCGAGCATTACTGCTTCGCAGAAGGAGGCGACCGCTTCCCACTCCGTCTCGCCCCGCAGCATGGCCGCAACCAATGCCGGGCGCGAGAGGTCTCCGCCTATCGCAGCCGTGAGGACACGTCGGTGCTCCGCCCAAGCTGGGCAGTCCTGCACCGTATGCTCCACCGTGTCCTCCGGGCGATCTTCGCAGTGGTGACACCCAGGCGTTTCCTCCTTCCGCATTAGACACAGGTACCTCCCGAAGCATCCGTGCCCGGTGAGGACCTGCGTCAGGCGGAAAGTAAGGACGCCATGACTTCTCTCCAGCCACTCCTCAGAGAGGGGTCTTACCGCCGCAATTGCGGCGTGCCCGAAGACACAGCCTTGTATCACATTTCAAACAACTTATTAGGTACTGTCTGTCCTGTTGTGCAGTTCCTGCACCGACCCTTCTTTACTATACCTGGAATATGGTGTAAGCCATCAGTGCGGATATCTTTTTCGGGCCTTGGCACAACGGGTTGTTTGATTTTTACAGAATTTGTAGCCATTCTACTAACCGTTTTACCTTTTTGCAAAAGGGTGAAAGAAATGATGAAAAATATCCATCATGTCGTTGGGAATATCAGGAGCGTCTGAAGACAGGTCTAAATCTAAGTCAGAATCATCAGACCCTGAATCAGCTGGCGGCAATAGGGCTAAAATTCGTGAACTCCTTGAACTTCGCTTCATTTTCTGTAAAAAGCGTAAAGTATTCTTGTATCTTTTTGGACACAAACAAATTCATTTCCTCATCACTGAGAAAGACGCCCAGTATCTATTTAGATACATGGGTAGTCAACTCGATTTATAGAGGTAAGTCGCAATGTATCTATTTAGATACAAATACTTTTATCATTCAATATACGTAAAATAACATAATTTTATAATAAAATAATACTTACTTGTTATAATTAGATGCCTGTACAATAATAAGACGCCAAAAGATTTACAATATATCCAGTTTTAGTAAGACTTTTAGCAAATTTTTAGTAAACGTCCACCATTATTTAGTTTCGCCGCGAACCGTCTAACTTTTTGCTGTGACTGGAGGGAAAGAGATAGTACCCGTGGCTTGAAGTGTTGCGTTCTCTTTCTATTGTACGTTGATAACTCTTACGGCAAGAGGAGCACATTCGCGAGATTTTTGGATTTTGTGTAATGTGCGTTTAAATGTTTTGTGCATATTTAGATACAAAAATACTTAAAGGGTTAAGGTTTGTCATTGTTTAATTATTCGAGAACTTATGTTCTGGTGATAGGGAATTATTGGGGATTTTATGTGACATGATCCGTACTTTTGATGTCAAGAGCAAATTAAATGTTTATCAGTCTTGATTTGGGAGCGATGGACTGTTGATGGAGATCGACTGTGTCCACCTTGTGGGTGAACGTCCTACGCTGCGCTTGTCGGTGCGTGGTCTCCATTTTAAAAACCTTATGGCCTCATCGACTATCAGTTCAGGTAAATCTTTCACTTGAACTATCTGCAGGTTTCCCTTCGAAATATATTTGAGCAGACTTGTCTCGGGCTATGCAATATATCTCAATTGTCGAAGTGGAAATAACAGGTACATGCGGCTACATGCACTCATGTGAATTGCACGAAGTTACCCAAGAAAACCAGTTGTTTTAATACAACATTGTCGGGTTGGCATCCTGCCACAATGTACCGCAACGTACTCACATTTTCGTATTGCTAAGAGGTGTGGTCTTAAAAGAACAAAGAAGGAATCAGTATAACATAAATTGTATAAAGGATAATGGATGGAAGCGTGCAGCAAGCTTATCTGGCTAGACAAAGCGAATCAAATAGCGATAACAATAATGGAAAAGATATAAATGATTTGGACCTTAATCTACACATCAATTTTTTTTCAAGCTGTTCGTCTGTGGCTGGCCTTTTTTTTTAGCGTGGTAAAATCATCAAATGAGTCCTCCCATCCCGGGCAGGGCGAGAGGGACTGTCAGACTCGTACTGACTAAAATCCACGGTGTCCCTCAATAGCCCTTTACTGTGTATACTAATATTATAAAGCTGAAGACTTTAAAATTGGGCTTTAAGTTAAGTGATAAGTTAAAGCCTTAATTATTGGTTGTTTTCCAACTGAGAAGTTTCTAAAGGTGCTCCCTCACCAGGATCATTTGCATGTAATGTAATTTACAGATTAGACTGATCATTACTTTGCAATACTACCTCCCTGACTGACGACTATTCGCGTGTAATGTACGGGCCGCCGCCGCGCCGCCGTCGGACACCATGTAATTACAAGTGGAGCGCATTGATTTTACAAAGAGGTGCGCATATTAATGTTCAATTTTCCTTCTATACTGATTAAATGCCCCAATCTGTAACGTTACAATTCAGGCAAATACTCGCGGTGAGGGAGCACCTGCGGCCGTATTACAAAGTCTTAAGAGGGTTGTATAGCTGCTGCCTTTTAAAAAAATAGGTATTTAGAAAAACTCGTGCTGTCCCACTCGCTCGTTGAAAAACCTCCGATCGTGCGATAGAGAGCGTTGCAGCTCGCGACTGACTGTGAGTATTTTTTATATGAAATTTGTCTCTCGGGAGAAAACGTTTTTCACATACTAAATCACGTCCAATCTCTTAGATTCTAGTGTCAACCGTTTCAGCATATTATATTCTAGGTTTGTAGGTTTTGCTTTTTTTCTAAAACTTCTTTGTTTTTAAAATACAAAGGTTTTACTTCAATGAAGATTTTGTCATAAAAATAGTAACTTTTAGGCGCCTGTTACTTTCAAACTATTATAAATTTTGAAAAAAAGAAAACATATAAACCTAGTTTTTTACAGTGTCAGAAGCATTCTAAAAAATCATTGAGATAGGATAACATTTAGGGGTAGGAAAACGTTTTCTCTTTTAGTATGGACGAGCGCTCGGTAGACGATAGTCTTAAAACCAGGCTTCTTTCGGCGAATGGAAGTGACAGAGCTATACAAGTCGTCTAGCGCCATCTCGTTCACTCACTGGAACAAGCCTGGTTTAAAAACGTTGTAATACGGCCCCTGCTTATAAAAGTATATTTAATTTTCCATTTTACTCGTAATTTCCAACAAAATCTCGTAATTTTATAGAAAATTAAATCTTCTAAATAATAGCTTTGTGTATCCTTAGACAAAGCCATTTATTTGTTTGAAGGAAGTGGTTTGAACAGGGACAAAATGTTTCTATACACTTTCAATTACTTTTAGAACAAAAGCTTTATCTGATTGAGCTTGAAAGACGCGCCATGATTGGATTGAGGTCGTGTGTGGCGTTCGAAAATCGTTCAGAAATGGATGACACTTTTCGATATCGTTGTTTGTAAAGGGCAGTACGAGGGCTTTGTTCTTTGGTATGATGGTGTGACTGTTCATAAAATACCCTAGGCTGATAAAATTTTCGTTTTTCCTAAATTACATTAATTTAGTGGAAAATATGAAGTATGGGGCCCCCCCCCTGGGGGGGGCCGAGGTAGGGCCCCGCCTCCGCCCAACCTCCGTGGCGCACGTACCATTGACAACTGCGACCTCCGCCGGGACAGAGAGGACTGAACTCTCAGCAAGGGGAGGGGACCAAAGTAAGTTAGTGCTGAGAGTTCACAGTAAATACATGAATAATATCAAATCATATTAACAATCCAAATAATAATTATGAAGCTAGTAAGACAAGAGGACAGCAAAGATATAATATAAAAGGAAACGTCACGCTTGCGCTTAAAAGAATTATAGATGATTACGGTTACGATAACATAATTGATTCCAATGTACTGGATGCCGCTTTGCAAACGCAAACAATTCCATGTTATACTACATGGTATTGTTTTACAACGTTTACCCGGCGTGCGTTTACTGTTAGTCCTACCAGCATTACCCTGCGAAGGACTCTGCTACGAACACTAACAGCGAACGTTTCCTAAGCACATTATACATGTCCTTTCCAATCCTGAGGCAGTGAGTCGTGAATTCACTGCCATTGAAAAAGACAAGTTTTGTTTCTCCATAGAAGTACACACGCGTTCAAATAGTTCACCCTTACGGCTGCCTATCCCCTTTCTCTAATAATAATCAAGTTGCTCAAGCGTACCGTGGACTCGGCCTGTAACAGAGCATATTGCGTTTGTATTGCTGAATGCTGAAGTGGATGTCATCGGCACTCCATTCATTTCACATTTAAATCTGCCCTTATCGACAGGTGTGTCTCGTTAAATAATGACGATTCAGATATAGGCCTACCAGCGGCCGGTTTAATAACGAGACACAGCCGCTAAATCTAGCGTTCCTTTGGAACGGAGTTATCCAAATGGTAACCCAGTACTTGGTGAAGCCTACCCCCACAGCTAGAAATGTACATCCATCAACCACCCGCAATGTCTCTGGGCTAGGCTGCAAGGAGACAGTAATCATCAACAGCATTTGGTTATTTTGCTAAACAAATAGCAATATTTGTTATAGTTGCAAATACGTGCCATCGGCACATAATAGCTTGGCTGGAAGAATATAATTTGAGTAGTTGAATTAAGAACATGGTTCTGCCTTTGATACGTGGTACATTCGTCAAGTAAAGTCATTATAAGTCAGGCGTCATTGGCGTGTGAGTCATTGTACTCAGTGTAGCGAAGGCTTTCCCCGTGCCTTTTAACCAAACGCCAATGATTAATTACTGTGAGGTTACGGAACAGGATCTCAGAATGAATATTATAAATATGTGATAATACTATAAAATATAATAATCTGAAGGCTCCGCCCCACCATACTGAAATAAATGATATTGACAGCCATTCTGCGTCTCCACCAAACTGCTACTATAAAGTTATTATAATTAACACTTACCAAGTGCTTAAAGAAGAGGATTTGTCTGTATTTCACTTACGGACCGCTGCTCAGCTACCACCTGTATGATCTCCAACATCAGGCCGCCTTCTGGATTCACCTTCTCGCGTTCCACCGACCACTAACACTTACTTCAGCTATTGATACTCGACGTATCAAGTATGACTTAATCAAACACCTCGATAATATCGCGTCCCGCATGTCGGGCGTCTCAAACCGAATCTCCTTAACTTTTCTCCCGGGTCCACCCGTGTGTCCCTCAAGACGTTCTCAGCCCAACTGCCCCGAGGAATCATCCCCGTCTTCTCACTCCAACTACCTGCTAAATGACCCGCAAGGCCCTTCCAAGTTCTCACGGCCTATGCCCACTTTATCACCCTTAGTCCGAGTATCTCTTTGTTTTTAAGTGCAGGATTGAATAAGGATTGCCAGATGCGGCCTTTTTTTAATATTAGTTGGCGAAAGATTTCTAACCTTCTTAGAATTCATAATTTTAAATTGTTTAAGAGGTCCTATTGAGTGTTCGTCCGGAGCTTGGTTTATTGCGAACACATGTGCTGATAAGCAAGTTTTAGAATCGCTTCTTTAGAATTATCTCCTAGTCAATAGTTTTTGTAGCTATTGAAATAAAGGAATGGGTGTTTTAAACCAGCTATTTATCACAAGGAAATGTCAGGCCATAAAATAAGTAAGTTAATGTGAATTTAGGCGCCCGACGTCACGTGGTGATTTTAAAATAAATAACCTATTTTGTTATTAAAACAAGGGTCCATGACGAACAGTCACATTCCCCCCTCTGAAAATCAGACGCGTGACGCAGTTCAGCGGATGAGCTTTCACATTAGGGTGAACCTATGCATTTCCATGACGTTATAATACCGTATACAGATACACCGGCTACTATATTGCTATAAACTGGTTATTATAAATTTTCCTGCTGGAGCACGAATCTAATAAGATGCATCAGCCATTTTGTTTAATTTTGCATAAGCATCTTCAATCATAAATGTAATTAATTAATTTCGAGATGGTCGTCCAGTAAAATACTCTGCTGTATTTAAATTGTATATTTAAACCGCGATTCAATTTATTTCAAAAGACCTGTGCATGCTTATAATGTTGATTTACATACCAGAGTCTCTTTCAAGAGTATTTGTGAGTGACGCTACCTCTACGGTGTCCCATCGTTCTTAATTCAGCCTATCGCAGCTGCTGCTGGACAGAGGCCTTTCCTCAACGTTGAGCGAGCTCAATCCACAGCTCGCTGTTGTATCCAGTGGCTGAAATAGTCGGCACATAGACATATTAGATTCAATTCCAATTAGTCGCCCCCCTCTGATTCTAAGAGGAAAGACCAGTTCCAGGATTCCAACTAGAATCAAGAACTCATATCAGAAAACTTTAGCTATGTAATCTGAGTAATTATCACCTGCTCGTTATTATAAATAAATCCCTTTTT
Source organism: Agrotis clavis (assembly GCA_954870645.1). Taxonomy (NCBI): domain Eukaryota; kingdom Metazoa; phylum Arthropoda; class Insecta; order Lepidoptera; family Noctuidae; genus Agrotis; species Agrotis clavis. The sequence continues at coordinate 6,977,947 of OX940929.1, forward strand.
ATTATTAGTTTTAATCCCGATTAGCCTCCCCCCTCCGTTAGCGAGAGGAAGGATCAGCCCTGTGATTTTACTAGTGCGGGAGATTTTATCAGAAAATGAGCATGTTCTGTAACGTGTAATATTTAATATGTGCACGCTTTTCTCGCAACAATGCATCGCTCCACATCAAGGATTACTCCTCCTTCGTGGATGCATTCACACACATCCAAATCCATATACCCAACCAGCCACATGCAGAACAACTGCCTGCAGTTAAATACAAAGCTTTGTTCTATGCGGGAATCGAACCCGTAACACACAGCAACGCAAACGATCGGTAAGCCAATGTGTCAGCCATTAACATAAATAAATCGTACTCCCCGCTCCGTCCCTCGAAGATCAATTTGTGTTTATCCTTTGAAGAAGTTAGTTTGCCTTTGACTAGGAAATATGGGCATTCTAGATTTGCCAAACAATTACTGGCTCTCTATGATGTAACAAAATAAATCCGATTACTGAAAATCAGTCGTTTCTTTTAATTAAACATTGCCTTTGCCCCACACTAGGGAGTTCTCCTGTATCGCGTGTGCATCCAAAAACACAGTAACCCACACATACAAACACCCAGACCCGCAGATCACACAAACATTCGTTCCGTGTGGGGATCGAACCCGCGACACGTCGCGCAACAGTTGACTACTCAGCCACTGCGCCAATCGTCTCGACAAAATGTTCACATCAACTTTCCCTTGTAGGTTCCTTTGTCTGTCGGCATTGAATAGGTGCATTGTCTAAAAATTCAAAACAATACCACGCGTACCTTTACTGCAATGACGAGGTCAAACCACGTGACATCGTGTAACTGTGAAGTATAATATAAGTGAAACTTAGCTTCGTAAAAGAAGTCACGCTAACGTCGACACAGCTGCCCTGGAAGTCCGCAGATGTCAGCTGCATTTGACTCGTGCTTACGCGTAACCCAAACGCTAAGACAAAGGGAAGTGACAGCCCAGCGAAGTCTCAAGCAACCTGGAATTCGAAATTAGACCACACGAGTATCTATTCATCTATATGGTTTATTTCTTAGAGTCTGAAAGGTTAATCTCTTACGGTGACACTTAATGACTAGTAAATCAACTGTAATCTTCAAGCTGCATGCTTCTTTCTGTATAAACTCGCGCATCACAATTATATCGTGACACATACGCACAAACACACGTGTAGTTTCAAGGACATTTATTTTCATAATTCAATTAGTGTATTGTCGGATATCAAACTTTCGTCAACAGGGAGTTGAACCCTTGTAAAAAGTAGCACAGTAACTCTGACAAACACTCATTTCATGTAGTTAGTTCAAAATTGCCTCTTGACATATGGTTATAATAATCACTATTCTGTTACTTTATTACTCATTCCTTTCCAACCAACAATTTCTGTGACAACCTAGTACACAAGCCGTGACACAGGAACCTTAACACTCATCAGCTATTGTGTCTAACCAGATCATTGACAGAGTAGTGCAAGCTCATCAACATCAAATAAATCAAGCAGGAATTTAACCCGCTGTCAATGGTTGAAGAATCCATCGTCAGACCATTATAACTAATCATCAATAATTTATTACAGCTCCTAAAATGTATTCTCCTGAATTGTTTCTCACAATTTCTAATATTACGTTGTATTGTTTCCAATGCAACGTAAACGGATTCACTCACTTTAAAATTGCACGGGAATTGAACCCGCTACCGGAGTGGTTAGAACATTTAAATATGGCCATCAACCATAAGTTAATGTAACAAACATGTTTAACTCAAACCATCTCAGAGTTTATAACACATCATTGATAAATTACGCGGGAGTTGAACCCGGTACCAATGTTTGATTCATTCAATAATGGTGATCAATAATTTAAAAACCGTCTCTCGTAATCTCTAGAAAAATAAAATTACGTTGTGTTACCTCAGTTTCTATGTAAGGAACTCCAACACATTAATTGATAGATTACGCGGGAGTTGAACCCGTCATCAGTGTTAGAACATTCAGTAATGGTTATCAGAATGTTTAAACTTATTGTTGTCGCTGTAAATTAAAGCCGTCTCTCGCAAGTTCGAGAACTATATAATTACGTTGTGTTATTTTTGTAGTAACCCATAAATTGTTCTTTCTCGTTGCACTGAAGTGAATCAGTACATTTAATGACGAGAATCCTGGTCACGGCACCACATGTGACTGTTCATAAAATACCCTAGGCTGATAAAATTTTCGTTTTTCCTAAATTACATTAATTTAGTGGAAAATATGAAGTATGGGGCCCCCCCCCTGGGGGGGGCCGAGGTAGGGCCCCGCCTCCGCCCAACCTCCGTGGCGCACGTACCATTGACAACTGCGACCTCCGCCGGGACAGAGAGGACTGAACTCTCAGCAAGGGGAGGGGACCAAAGTAAGTTAGTGCTGAGAGTTCACAGTAAATACATGAATAATATCAAATCATATTAACAATCCAAATAATAATTATGAAGCTAGTAAGACAAGAGGACAGCAAAGATATAATATAAAAGGAAACGTCACGCTTGCGCTTAAAAGAATTATAGATGATTACGGTTACGATAACATAATTGATTCCAATGTACTGGATGCCGCTTTGCAAACGCAAACAATTCCATGTTATACTACATGGTATTGTTTTACAACGTTTACCCGGCGTGCGTTTACTGTTAGTCCTACCAGCATTACCCTGCGAAGGACTCTGCTACGAACACTAACAGCGAACGTTTCCTAAGCACATTATACATGTCCTTTCCAATCCTGAGGCAGTGAGTCGTGAATTCACTGCCATTGAAAAAGACAAGTTTTGTTTCTCCATAGAAGTACACACGCGTTCAAATAGTTCACCCTTACGGCTGCCTATCCCCTTTCTCTAATAATAATCAAGTTGCTCAAGCGTACCGTGGACTCGGCCTGTAACAGAGCATATTGCGTTTGTATTGCTGAATGCTGAAGTGGATGTCATCGGCACTCCATTCATTTCACATTTAAATCTGCCCTTATCGACAGGTGTGTCTCGTTAAATAATGACGATTCAGATATAGGCCTACCAGCGGCCGGTTTAATAACGAGACACAGCCGCTAAATCTAGCGTTCCTTTGGAACGGAGTTATCCAAATGGTAACCCAGTACTTGGTGAAGCCTACCCCCACAGCTAGAAATGTACATCCATCAACCACCCGCAATGTCTCTGGGCTAGGCTGCAAGGAGACAGTAATCATCAACAGCATTTGGTTATTTTGCTAAACAAATAGCAATATTTGTTATAGTTGCAAATACGTGCCATCGGCACATAATAGCTTGGCTGGAAGAATATAATTTGAGTAGTTGAATTAAGAACATGGTTCTGCCTTTGATACGTGGTACATTCGTCAAGTAAAGTCATTATAAGTCAGGCGTCATTGGCGTGTGAGTCATTGTACTCAGTGTAGCGAAGGCTTTCCCCGTGCCTTTTAACCAAACGCCAATGATTAATTACTGTGAGGTTACGGAACAGGATCTCAGAATGAATATTATAAATATGTGATAATACTATAAAATATAATAATCTGAAGGCTCCGCCCCACCATACTGAAATAAATGATATTGACAGCCATTCTGCGTCTCCACCAAACTGCTACTATAAAGTTATTATAATTAACACTTACCAAGTGCTTAAAGAAGAGGATTTGTCTGTATTTCACTTACGGACCGCTGCTCAGCTACCACCTGTATGATCTCCAACATCAGGCCGCCTTCTGGATTCACCTTCTCGCGTTCCACCGACCACTAACACTTACTTCAGCTATTGATACTCGACGTATCAAGTATGACTTAATCAAACACCTCGATAATATCGCGTCCCGCATGTCGGGCGTCTCAAACCGAATCTCCTTAACTTTTCTCCCGGGTCCACCCGTGTGTCCCTCAAGACGTTCTCAGCCCAACTGCCCCGAGGAATCATCCCCGTCTTCTCACTCCAACTACCTGCTAAATGACCCGCAAGGCCCTTCCAAGTTCTCACGGCCTATGCCCACTTTATCACCCTTAGTCCGAGTATCTCTTTGTTTTTAAGTGCAGGATTGAATAAGGATTGCCAGATGCGGCCTTTTTTTAATATTAGTTGGCGAAAGATTTCTAACCTTCTTAGAATTCATAATTTTAAATTGTTTAAGAGGTCCTATTGAGTGTTCGTCCGGAGCTTGGTTTATTGCGAACACATGTGCTGATAAGCAAGTTTTAGAATCGCTTCTTTAGAATTATCTCCTAGTCAATAGTTTTTGTAGCTATTGAAATAAAGGAATGGGTGTTTTAAACCAGCTATTTATCACAAGGAAATGTCAGGCCATAAAATAAGTAAGTTAATGTGAATTTAGGCGCCCGACGTCACGTGGTGATTTTAAAATAAATAACCTATTTTGTTATTAAAACAAGGGTCCATGACGAACAGTCACAATGGGTTGACTTTTCAGTTAAAACGGCTGGATCCGAGTAGTAACAAAACATTATTATTGAATAACAAATTGAAAAAGTAACCATGAAGTTCCGTGGCGGTTTTTTATTGGCATGCCCACCGTGCCTTATTGTCGATGTTTTTAAGCGCCCATCGAGGCGTAAGTAAAATAAAAAAGTAATGTGTAAAATGGTTTTGAATGAAAAATTAAAACCATATTACATTACATTCCGGGGTCACGAGCCTGTTAAACAAAATACCGTGGCCCGAGAACGCAAAGGATATTATAAGGTGATCTGAGTGGTTTTAAGTCGGTAAGGCCGAGGCTATATTATTAGGCCGCGACACGATCTGCAACAAATGAGCGATTTAAACAAATACATATATGGCTACATTGTACATCAGCGGTACCACGTGTAATTCGTTTCGCTCTTCCAGTCGAATCGCAAATCGCTGCATAATGTAGCCTCAGCCTAAGAGTCTGACCATCCCTTCCTGATCAAAGAGGACTCATTCGCTTATGTTTACACCACAAAAAGACCTTGAGGACTCGTTTTTCAACGTTTTATTCTCTTGCAACTGTGAAAGAAAAACTAAACGAAGTAAATGTAAAAATCTATACATATCTATAATCATTATTACATTCATTTTAATGATAATTATTGCTAATAATATTATTATCTATGCATCATGCAGCTGTACACTCGTATTTAATTTGTTATTATGTTCATAATTACTTTTAAATTAATCCTTTTGTGTTATTTTGTACAATGTTCTCGTTTAATTAAAACTTTATCAAACAATGCAATTTCCGACTACAGTATTTTGTTGAAAGTAACATCTAATTACTGATGCGTAAGCGTAGTTCATTTACGAAATTAAAATGTTTTTCTGCAATACGCAAATAAGTTTAAAACAAACATGATGACTTTTTTTTTTTTAGCGTGGTAAAATCATCAAATGAGTCCTCCCACCCCGGTCAGGGCGGGAGGGACTGTCAGACTTGTACTGACTAAAATCCACGGTGTCCTTCAATAGCCCTTTATGTTCCGGGGTCACGGTGAGGAAAAAATCCCGCGACCCCGGCAGGCTTTGGCCCTCTGAGAGGGGGCCCCGTCAGTTTTGCTGACGCTCTTTAAGGCGCGCGTGGAACACGACGCGCCGTCGACCCGGGCATGGTCCATGGTCGGACAGCGAGTTGCCCTTTACTCGCTGTCCGCATGCCCGTCGTCCGTGGCCGGAGATCGTCTGCTGACGTCCGACGCCGCGGGCGTCTAACACTGTGGTTGGGGTGGAGGGAGGACGCTGTCCTCTCTCTCTCGCGGCCCGCCTCCTCTTTCACGAGCATTACTGCTTCGCAGAAGGAGGCGACCGCTTCCCACTCCGTCTCGCCCCGCAGCATGGCCGCAACCAATGCCGGGCGCGAGAGGTCTCCGCCTATCGCCGCCGTGAGGACACGTCGGTGCTCTGCCCAAGCGGGGCAGTCTTGCACCGTATGCTCTACTGTGTCCTCCGGGCGATCTTCGCAGTGGTGACACCCGGGCGTTTCCTCCCTCCCTATCCGACACAGGTACCTCCCGAAACTTCCGTGACCGGTGAGGACCTGCGTCATCCGATAGGTCAGGACGCCGTGACGTCTCTCCAGCCACTCCTCAAAGAGGGGTCTTACCGCCGCGATTGCGGCGAGCCCGGAAACATGATGACTTAGCAGTATTAACTGAACAACATGAGTACAAAAGTAGTGTAGTATTTACTACTGTACTCTCATGTTCAATCAAGAAGTATTTAAGGCGATCCCTCCGTAGTAGTCTGCGAAATTCAACAACAAATATTTTCATGTGTTTTTTGCAATATCATATCAGTGTCAAGGTGTAACTTGATCAAAATAATAAATGATTCGCGACAATAACAAGTATAACTTTAAATAAATAAGAATGATTAAAACATTCGCTCTCACAAAGATTTGGTCAAAATAATTTAGATTTCGGAAATTTTACCAACTTTGTGCCAATCTTTGTTTGAGTGAATGGAGCAAAGGTTACATTTGATGAATTGTTTTAATATTTTTTTAAACATTTATTTACTTATTCTTTTTAATAAATTATAAATATTTGCATGCAGTGCGGCTTTACTTAAAAAAAATCTTTTAAAATTGTAATACAATTAACTAATGATTTATTGCAGCCAAACATTAACTGATTATACTTCAGTCCTAGTTGGATAAATTAAATGAGAAAATAAAATAACTTAATTAATCAGCAATTACCAAGAATGTCTTTTTTTTTCTTAAAACTCTTCGGAACCCGTTGCTTTCGCCTGAATTTGAATTTAGTATTCCCAGGGCTTCCAATAGTGTCTATTTCGTCGCGGAATATATAAATTTTCCAATCACGTGCCCACACAATCTCCACAATCCTCTCAAACTGAATAACGGAAACTTGACAACCCTAGTGTTCCAAGCCTGTTGCTCTCATGTCATTGGAAAAAACCCTATCATATTTTTGTTACCAACAATATTTACTTCCAAATTGTATGAAAGTTTTTGTAACATATTGAACGTTCCGGGATGTGTTACAATTACAGTATCGCTTCAGGGAAATATTGTGGGAAGACAGTTTAATAAAATTCGGGGAAAAATATTAACTCAGGGAAACATTTTATTAATTGCCTACGGTTTTCTGTTCCACCTCACACACACCACATTTTCATCTGCATTATTCATGTGATATTTTCCAAAACGTTCAACGCCAACAAACTGTCCAATTTTTTTATACTTCTCTACATAGGAATGCCTTTCTCTGCCATTCACATTACGCCATCTGTATCTACTAGAGACTCAATATTGATGAATAGCTTAAACCTAATAAGAATTTTGGTATACTAACGATAAATTCCCACAAAACTTGATGCAAGCGTAGAGTCTCTCAATCACTCCGAAATAAAAATTAATCTATAAAAATAATTATATGGTACAACATGTAACATTTTGTTTGCATTCAATTAACTTTAACATTTCAATTCACAACCTTTGAACTATCACGTTTCTTATTAGTTTTTTGAACCAATACTTCATTCGTTGATTTCTTTATAAATTGGAATCACTTCAAAAAGCTGAATAACAACAAAACAGAGCCGTTATCACAAGATTTCTGTACTTTATTTAAGTACAGAGCAGTTGAAGTTTAAATACTGCGTTTATTGTATGGAAAAATGAAAAATCGCCTTTAGTGTGCGAAAGAGGAACTAATTTGTTCCGAAAAAAATAACGTCCAGTTTACTTTACGTAACAAAAACGGGAAAATTCAAAATAAGGCCTATAGTCGTTGATTACCAGTAAATGAAAAAAACGGTTGCTCAGTAATTTTTATACCTTCAAAATTGCTGTAAAAGGGAATCGTTGGTACAAAATGATGTAGCAAACATGAAAGGTTGAAAGAAAAATCTCGCGATCACTAACTAAATCTGCTCTTTGAAGTTTTCCAAACGCTGGAGGCTCAATATAAATCAAAACATAGCGTTACGGCATCAAAAGAATATTCCGACAAATATTTCATCATGGGCGTGTTCTGTCAGGAATGTAACAAATAAAAAATGTACAAAGTGATTCTGAGTGAGTGATCTATGTAGGCATAAAAATAATATCGCAAAATACAATAGGGCAAATAAATGGTTAAGCTCACATTTTTGTGGTTAATAAATATTTTTTACATACGCTCATTTAAAATTACACTATAGAGGTACCAACTAGCATGAGCATGTTGTAAATGTACAATCCTTTAGGATTTTGGTTTAATTTTTGACGAAAAGCAAAATAAGTATCACTCATCTAATATTATATTCATCATCATCATCATCATCCACAGCCCGTCTTCACCCACTGCTGGGTATAGGCCTCTCTTTGCTTGTGCCAAGCTCCACGATACACAATATTATATTAATTATTTATTATTATCTATATTATGTGAGACGAATATTTTTTTTAATATGTCCATTGCGCATTTATTCCTATCCTATAAGGATAGAGTGGACTGTGTTTTGTTTTTGTGGGATGATGCAGGCTGACAGTAACAGTAACAGTAAAAATTAACTATAAAAAGCTTTACACACAGAAAACTTTTGCCACGTTGTTACAGAAGCCACTTGGCTTCCAGGATAGATATTGCCCCAAGGACATAGTCTGAACTAAAGCTTCAAACTTAACTGTGATATGTAACTTACGGAATTCCATACAAACTTTGAAGACGAAAAAACATTTTATTAACAACAAAATCGTACATTTAAAAAATAGTAAAAATTACTTTTCGTCAAGACATTTTTATAAATCAAACCCCTAATATTCTAAGTTGCTGATACTGTTAACCTACATTATCCCACTATTGGGCAAATTCATCTTCCCCTGAATTCCAGTTTTTTCGATACAGGGAATCTACTCTCTTAGTCCGTCAACAAAGACATGGGCCCGTCCGTAACTAACTCGAAATTATGAGCGAACCCTAATATCCAATTCTGAGGTTTTCTCAACACATTGGTAGTAGGGACAACTGTGCAATCGTGTCCAATTTTCAGTTCGTATCCCTCCCAAGGACAATGCAGTAAGAAGCGTCCGATGTTGCGTCCGATACTTCGATCGAAGCTACGGGTGTCGTGCTTAGAGAGTAATACCTCAGGGCCAAAATGTACCAATAGTTGTTAGTTTGTAAGCGATATCAAAACTATAATTATTTTAAAACCAATACTTAAAACAGAACAAACTAAAACAGATAAAACATTAACAAAAACCTTGAAATAAATGGATACTCAGCTGAATAATTCAGTCGTTGAATGGCAGACGAGCGATACGCCATTAGAATAGAATCCTAGTTCTACTTAGAGCTTGTTCACAGAGAGCATCCGTATTCGTTTTGATGTTCACACTACATTTACAGTACCATAAGTAACTCACCCGTCGGAATAGTTATTTGTTATACAAGAGTGCAAATTTGCTTTTTAACCGAGTGCTCAATTTTGATGACCAAGCAAGCGAAAGATTGAATCACGAGCGCAGCGAATGTTGTGCGTTATCAAATCAAATCAAATCGTTTATTTCAACTAGGCCAATTACAGGCACTTATGAATTGTCAAAAGACATAAAATAAAACAAGTACAATAGTTATGGTGCTACAGTCCCAGTCACAAAACATAAAAACTGTGAAAGTACCGTAGGTGCGCTCATTCCAAAGCGTAGATATCTATGGAGAAGAATGAGAAAGAAATTCCATGGACACTTTTTCAATCGCCAAAATTATTACAAAACTTTTGTTACATTAGCGAGGGTATCAAAAGGGCACGAGGTGAAAATTTTTTGCACTCCAGAGCAACACGTAACTTTTGATCTCACCTCAGCTAGGAAATGACTAACAACAAGAATGTTCCGACTCTGAGTTTTTGACGAATTAAAAAAGGTTGTATGATTAATTAGGCACCGTGGAGATGGAGGTAGAAGTTAATAGGTGCACACGATTTTCTTAATTCAATTTACTTTTTCTTTTAGCGGATAAAAACGGCTATTGTCAGATTTCAAAGAGCAAAAATACTCTTTCCGAGATGGGGGGATGAAAAAGTAATTTAAAACGAATCTTTATGTTAATACTGTTGTGAGTGTGAACTCGATCATACAATTTGATGCAGATACGCTATTGCCGAATAAAAACGTAAGGACCTGTAAAACGGACCTCTGTGACAGTGTGAATGAGCACTTAGGCGCGTCCTGGATGCATTCCCATTTAATTCAGAACAGAAAGTTCTGAAGCAATTTACTTCGACTTGTTCAGCTAGGAAACAATGGTTTAATTTTATTTTATGCAATTTTGAGAAGTGCTGTAGTTTGGAGGTTAAGATGGCCATTAATTTGCATATTCTCAGCTGACTTGACTAAACTTTTACGCGCTGTATTTGAGTCGGCTTTTGATCTAACCAATTGCAGGTAATGCCGCTTTTTGCCGAATGAAAAAACGAAACAATTATAATATCACTCGTGTGTCCGTCTGTCCACCCATACCAGTCAATTTTCTTTGAACATATTATTTTATTGTGTATTTTCTGTTTCAGTAACACCACAGCTACAATTACGGATCCGGGTGTTTGTGTATGTGTGTTTCTATGTTTGTAAACGCACCCATGACCGCGTTTAAAAAAAAAGTATTGCATCTGTGTTGCAAAAATCAGGGCAAGGACTAACAGCGTTCTTTGAGCGAAGTAATCCATTACCATGCATTAGAATCTAGCTAACTTGCTTTAGCTTCAGTGCATATGTTGATAACGAAGTTTTTCCATGTTATAAGGCAGAAAACTTTAAGGCGGGCTTTCAGTAATTTTTAAGATTTTCAAACGTCTGAAAGTCTCATTAACAATGATATTTTTAATAAAAAAAAATCATAATATTAAAGTTGAACATATCCTCGAGTGAATGGTAAAGATAGAAACACGAATTGGAATAATTGGCTCGATAGAAAAAAATCTCAAACATGACACTAAATCACAATTTTCAAACATAACTTAGAGATTTCCCAATGAATTTATATGAAACTTATAAAAATAAAAACAGCTCATTATTTAGAAGTGCATGGTAAAAATAAATTTTAAAATTTCGTTATAATTTTTCTCCAAGAAATAAAATACCCAAAATATTGGCATTATTTCGCTCACCGGGCGCTCGCCAGTACCCGCCGAGGCGTGATAGAGGATGGACGTACGTCGTTGCTGCGCAAAAATTCCCCCCGCGCGGTTACGTAAGCAGGCATAGAACTGAACTACTACATGGAAACAAAGTCACACACACAAGCGATTACGTGTTAGTTGCGAGAATAGAATAAAATAGTCAAGTGATCTAATTTTGAAACGATGTAATTTTTTTTTATGGACCACTTATTTTTTAGCTAGGATGCGAACTTGATGGAGTGACCTGAAGGTCTACATCGGTCACTGCCACTGGAACTCGGCGACGGATCGAACTAGATGTGCCGAGTTTGGGCTCGTTTTGTTAGTTACGATGAGATCTTACCACCGGACTTGATGGAGTGACCTGAAGGTCTACATCGGTGACTGTCACTGGAACTCGGCGACGGATTGAAATAGATGTGCCGAGTTTGGGCTCGTTTTGTTAGTTACGATGAGATCTTACCTCCGGACTTGATGGAAAGACCTGAAGGTCTACATCGGTGACTGTCACTGGAACTCGGCGACGGATCGAACTAGATGTGCCGAGTTTGGGCTCGTTTTGTTAGTTACGATGAGATCTTACCTCCGGACTTGATGGAAAGACCTGAAGGTCTACATCGGTGACTGTCACTGGAACTCGGCGACGGATTGAAACAGATGTGCCGAGTTTGGGCTCTTTTTGTTAGTTATGATGAGATCTTACCTCCGGACTTGATGGAGTGACCTGAAGGTCTACATCGGTGGCTGTCACTGGAACTCGGCGACGGATCGAACTTTACTAGATGTGCCGAGTTTGGAATCGTTTTGTAAGTTATGATGAGATCTTACCACCGGACTTGATGGAGTGACCTGAAGGTCTACATCGGTGACTGCCACTGGAACTCGACGACAGATCGAACTAGATGTGCCGAGTTTGGGCTCGTTTTGTAAGTTATGATGAGATCTTACGTACGGACTTGATGGAGTGACCTGAAGGTCTACATCGGTGACTGCCACTGGAACTCGGCGACGGATCGAACTAGATATGCCGAGTTTGGGCTCGTTTTGTTAGTTATGATGAGATCTTACCTCCGAACTTGATGGAGTGACCTGAAGGTCTACATCGGTGACTGCCACTGGAACTCGCGACGGATCGAACTAGATGTTCCGAGTTTGGGCTCGTTTTGTTAGTTATGATGAGATCTTACCTCCGGACTTGATGGAGTGATCTGAAGGTCTACATCGGTGGCTGTCACTGGAACTCGAGGACGGATCGAACTAGATGTGCCGAGTTTGGGCTCGTTTACAAGTTATGATGAGATCTTACGTCCATACTTGATGCAATGACCTGAAGGTCTACATCGGTGACTGCCACTGGCACTCGGCAACGGATCGAACTAGATGTGCCGAGTTTCCGAGTCCCCGATGTAAACCTTCAGGTCACTCCATCAAGTCCGGTGGTAAGATCTCATCATAACTAACAAAACGAGCCCAAACTCGGCACATCTAGTTCGATCCGTCGCCGAGTTGCAGTGGCAGTCACCGATGTAGACCTTCAGGTCACTTCATCAAGTCCGGTGGTAAGATCTCATCATAACTTACAAAACGAGCCCAAACTTGGCCCATCTAGTTCGATCCGTCGCCGAGTTCCAGTGACAGCCACTGATGTAGACCTACAGGTCACTCCATCAAGTCCGGTGGTAAGATCTCATCATAACTTACAAAACGAGCCCAAACTCGGCACATTTAGTTCGATCCGTCGCCGAGTTCCAGTGGCAGTCAACGAATGTAGACCTTCAGGTCACTCCATCAAGTCCGGTGGTAAGATCTCATCATAACTTACAAAAGTTTGGGCTCGTTTTGTTAGTTATGATGAGATCTTACCTCCGGACTTGATGGAGTGATCTGAAGGTCTACATCGGTGGCTGTCACTGGAACTCGAGGACGGATCGAACTAGATGTGCCGAGTTTGGGCTCGTTTTGTAAGCTATGATGAGATCTTACCACCGGACTTGATGGAGTAACCTGAAGGTCTACATCGGTGACTGCCACTGGAACTCGGCGACGGATCGAACTAGATGTGCCGAGTTTGGGCTCATTTTGTTAGTTATGATGAGATCTTACGTCCATACTTGATGCAGTGACCTGAAGGTCTACATCGGTGACTGCCACTGGCACTCGGCAACGGATCGAACTAGATGTGCCGAGTTTCCGAGTCCCGATGTAAACCTTCAGGTCACTCCATCAAGTCCGGTGGTAAGATCTCATCATAACTAACAAAACGAGCCCAAACTCGGCACATCTAGTTCGATCCGTCGCCGAGTTCCAGTGGCAGTCACCGATGTAGACCTTCAGGTCACTCCATCAAGTCCGGTGGTAAGATCTCATCATAACTTACAAAACGAGCCCAAACTCGGAACATTTAGTTCGATCCGTCGCCGAGTTCCAGTGGCAGTCAACGAATGTAGACCTTCAGGTCACTCCATCAAGTCCGGTGGTAAGATCTCATCATAACTTACAAAACGAGCCCAAACTCGGAACATTTAGTTCGATCCGTCGCCGAGTTCCAGTGGCAGTCAACGAATGTAGACCTTCAGGTCACTCCATCAAGTCCGGTGGTAAGATCTCATCATAACTTACAAAACGAGCCCAAACTCGGCACATTTAGTTCGATCCGTCGCCGAGTTCCAGTGGCAGTCAACGAATGTAGACCTTCAGGTCACTCCATCAAGTCCGGTGGTAAGATCTCATGATAAGGTTAGTTGCTGGTTACTGGAACGGCTTAGTTTTTTTTTTTTTTAGTTTCCTTTAAATATTTTTTGTTAGTTTGTAGTTTTTTGTTTTCTAATTTTGTATAAACTTTATTTTTCTGTTGTTGTCTATTCTGTTTTCAATGTTTCATGTATTTAGCTGTGGAAACTTGTAAATTGCCTTCAAATATTTATGAATTAAGAAAATTGTATAAACTAGCTGTAAGTTTCCCGAATATGATAAAATAAATTAAAAATAAAATAAAATAACTAACAAAACGAGCCCAAACTCGGCACATCTATTTCAATCCGTCACCGAGTTCCAGTGGCAGTCACCGATGTAGACCTTCAGGTCTCTCCATCAAGTCCGGAGGTAAGATCTCATCGTAACTAACAAAACGAGCCCAAACTCGGCACATCTAGTTCAATCCGTCGCCGAGTTCCAGTGGCAGTCACCGATGTAGACCTTCAGGTCTCTCCATCAAGTCCGGAGGTAAGATCTCATCGTAACTAACAAAACGAGCCCAAACTCGGCACATCTAGTTCGATCCGTCGCCGAGTTCCAGTGGCAGTCACCGATGTAGACCTTCAGGTCTCTCCATCAAGTCCGGAGGTAAGATCTCATCGTAACTAACAAAACGAGCCCAAACTCGGCACATCTAGTTCGATCCGTCGCCGAGTTCCAGTGGCAGTCACCGATGTAGACCTTCAGGTCTCTCCATCAAGTCCGGAGGTAAGATCTCATCGTAACTAACAAAACGAGCCCAAACTCGGCACATCTAGTTCGATCCGTCGCCGAGTTCCAGTGGCAGCCACCGATGTAGACCTTCAGGTCACTCCATCAAGTCCGGAGGTAAGATCTCATCGTAACTAACAAAACGAGCCCAAACTCGGCACATCTATTTCAATCCGTCACAGAGTTCCAGTGGCAGTCACCGATGTAGACCTTCAGGTCATTCCATCAAGTCCGGAGATAAGATCTCATCATAACTAACAAAATGAGCCCAAACTCGGCACATCTAGTTCAATCCGTCGCCGAGTTCCAGTGGCAGTCACCGATGTAGACCTTCAGGTCACTCCATCAAGTCCGGAGGTAAGATCTCATCGTAACTAACAAAACGAGCCCAAACTCGGCACATCTAGTTCGATCCGTCGCCGAGTTCCAGTGGCAGTCACCGATGTAGACCTTCAGGTCTCTCCATCAAGTCCGGAGGTAAGATCTCATCGTAACTAACAAAACGAGCCCAAACTCGGCACATCTAGTTCGATCCGTCGCCGAGTTCCAGTGGCAGTCACCGATGTAGACCTTCAGGTCTCTCCATCAAGTCCGGAGGTAAGATCTCATCGTAACTAACAAAACGAGCCCAAACTCGGCACATCTAGTTCGATCCGTCGCCGAGTTCCAGTGGCAGCCACCGATGTAGACCTTCAGGTCACTCCATCAAGTCCGGAGGTAAGATCTCATCGTAACTAACAAAACGAGCCCAAACTCGGCACATCTAGTTCAATCCGTCGCCGAGTTCCAGTGGCAGTCACCGATGTAGACCTTCAGGTCACTCCATCAAGTCCGGAAGTAAGATCTCATCGTAACTAACAAAACGAGCCCAAACTCGGCACATCTAGTTCGATCCGTCGCCGAGTTCCAGTGGCAGTCACCGATGTAGACCTTCAGGTCTCTCCATCAAGTCCGGAGGTAAGATCTCATCGTAACTAACAAAACGAGCCCAAACTCGGCACATCTAGTTCGATCCGTCGCCGAGTTCCAGTGGCAGTCACCGATGTAGACCTTCAGGTCTCTCCATCAAGTCCGGAGGTAAGATCTCATCGTAACTAACAAAACGAGCCCAAACTCGGCACATCTAGTTCGATCCGTCGCCGAGTTCCAGTGGCAGCCACCGATGTAGACCTTCAGGTCACTCCATCAAGTCCGGAGGTAAGATCTCATCGTAACTAACAAAACGAGCCCAAACTCGGCACATCTATTTCAATCCGTCACCGAGTTCCAGTGGCAGTCACCGATGTAGACCTTCAGGTCATTCCATCAAGTCCGGAGATAAGATCTCATCATAACTAACAAAATGAGCCCAAACTCGGCACATCTAGTTCAATCCGTCGCCGAGTTCCAGTGGCAGTCACCGATGTAGACCTTCAGGTCACTCCATCAAGTCCGGAGGTAAGATCTCATCATAACTAACAAAATGAGCCCAAACTCGGCACATCTAGTTCGATCCGTCGCCGAGTTCCAGTGGCAGTCACCGATGTAGACCTTCAGGTCACTCCATCAAGTCCGCAGGGAAGATGTCATCATAACAAAACGAGCCCAAACTCGGCACATATTAAATATACTGCTGCCTAAGAAAGTACTCCATTGTATGCACTTTGTAAAATCAAAACTATCTCGAATATCATTTTACGAAAATCTAATCCAGACACACTCGTACGTAATTGACTTACTGCATTACGCTACGCTGTGGCATATACACACACGGTCCCTCCCGCCCGCACCGCTGTCGACTTGCCCCGCCCCTTTGCGGGGGCTGAGGTAGTGCGCTCATAGCTGCGGACTGTACTGGAACCTGGCCTTAATAAAACAAATCCGGGCCACACCAACGGCATTTCTCGATGATTGTAGCGATAATAATCTTTAAATGTTCGTTTAAAACGTCCAACTCGATAATGATTAACGGAATTTTCCGTGAGAATGGAGAGAGAGGAAATCAATCAAATGAGTCCACCCGTTCTGGGTGGAGCAGAGGGGCTGTCAGACTAACTAAAACTCAATCAATTTTATCATTTGTGTTCCAAGACTTCCTTTAGATTTTGTTGCGACCAATCTTTTGCCGCTTGAATGACTTATAGGAAAAAATCGATTGTAAGCAGGACTTGAACCTGCGACCTTCTAATTCAGTACATCAGACGCTTAAGAACTAGGCTATCGTAGTAATGCTCGGCAAGGCCGAATCTGTGTCTATTTAAAACAAAAGGCTTCCAAAAACAACAGGTTTCGTTGAAACCTGTCTGCTACGAAGACTAGATCTATTAATAATCTGTAATATTAATCTGCCTGCTTGTAGGTCTTCTATAGACTGTACTTCGGAGAGGGTGCGCATGATCTCTACTACCTCATCCCACTGGCCCCATTCTACCTTTCGAAATCTAGACGTACTGCTAATTGCCATTCATACTTAGTTGCGATTCTACCAATTCGCTTTCAATCTTCCTTCATAATGCGCACAGCAAAACAGCGTAGCTCACATCCTGTATCTGTGTTCCCGAATTTATACAGCCTGAATCTCTTTATAGTTTCAGTGAACAGGCTTCTTCTGGGTAATCTTTCTCCATCGTAGGTTTTGTCTAGACAACCTTTGACCTAGATTAGAGTCAAGAGCCAACCCATTTCAAATAAAAATAAAAAAGTATATAAAAAACAAAAAAAAGCTTTATTGATACAATAACCTTTGACATTTCTTAAATCTAGGACACATAGTTTGGTTGAAATATGATAACATTTGTCCAGGTGTTAAATTGTCCACATGTCATTATGTAAAAAAATCAAAAGTTTTGTTATAATGATTGTGACAAGATGTCCAAATCTCATAATTTGAGAATGAATTTATATCTACAAATGAAATTGTTTAAAGACATTGGAACGTAAAGGGCTATTGAAAATAAATAAAAGGTTTTTTTTCTGTTACCTAACGACAAAAAAATCCAGGTGTCGTTTTATCACAATACCTAGCATTTAAAGCCATGTACATTATGACACTTGGACATTATAACACTTGTTGATTTTCGCAAAACTTCATTCTAACCAAATAGAAATATAACATTCGGTTATTATGACACGTGGACATTTTAACACTTGGGCGAATGTTACCATAAACCGATTGGTTTAGTAAAGGTCATTCAGATAAATTAAACCCTGACTCGTAAACTAGGCGATCCTGTAACTTAGGAGTCAGTGTTCACTGTTACTGTGATACTAACATCATTTTGTGTTGTGTTGTAACATTTGAGGGTCATTGACATTGTTTGCTGGTTTCAAAGAGTGTATCCTAAAAAACGGTTGAAATCAAAATTAACAAAAGCCAATAAGGTAACGACTTTTAAGAAGACTATAATGTATAATGAGGGTGTGTACCTTTATAGATTGCACAGAACATTATATACCCCTAAAGGGGAAGAATGACGACTCCGTACTAATTTTGTGAGAAAAATTTTTCTTAGCGACCAGCGCCATCTATGTATAGCCCACGAAAACATGGCAGTAGAATCCAGGGTGGGAATTTCAAATACTACAAGTACTTACAGGTTCTTTGTATTGCATTTTATGCACAAGTACATTGCGCTTCTCGATAGTTTCATTCAAATTACTATCGAGAAACACAATGTACTTGTGCATAAAATGCTGAAAGATAATAAGTAAGGAGCAGTTTATACTCAAGGTCGCAGCCGGTCACCCTTTTCGTTTTCCCTCTGCTGATTTGTACAAAGAATGGGATACTCTTACAGTCAGGCAAACGTTCATCCTACTTACTTTGTTGAAAAAGCATTCCCAATTACTGTATGATGCTGAGTTACACAAAGATAAGAGGCGGAAGGGCAGGGTGTGCAGCACGTCCCAATTCAAAACTAAACTCCCTCATAGATTCTTTTGTTTCCTTGGTCAATATCTTTACAATAAGGTCAACAAATCCCTTGATCTATATTCCAAAACAAAATCCAATTGTATTAAAGTTATTAAAAAGTTTTTAAAAACACTGGACTATAAAGCAACAGAAAATCTTTTGACTGTTCTGAAGTAATCCCAACTGCATTCGAAATTGTTTCTTCCCTTAATAATCGTCCCTCCATTTTAACTTGTCCGTTCACTGCACCCATACCATTAAAGTTATTGTTTCTCCCACTTCCTTCTTGGACTGACACACATCTTCTACCACAATAACATTACTCATTACTTACCTTCCACAATATAACACTAACACTCACAATCACTCAACTCACTACACAATTAAATTATTTCTGCAAAATTTAGGCTTAATTTTTATATTTTTTCTTGTTTCTTAATTTTACTTACTCTTCTCCTTAACACGGTTTTATAAATATAAATTATAACTAGCCGCTGATGGGGCCTGGTGACCTGTACCACAGGTTTTTGTTCAAAATCCTATTTCAGGCACCAGTCTCTCACAAAGCAGCTCAACAATTCCTCTGTAAATTAGCTTTAAGCCATCTTTGTGAAGAGAGAATAAATGTTTATTATTATTATTATTATTATTATAGTTTAGTAAAACAAACGATTTCATTTGACTTCTTTATTCATATAAGCTACAATGACTTATTTTAATAAGGTTCGGAAACCGATGTAAAGTGATGCTGGGATCTTTAGAAGGTGAAGTCCCACACGTAGCACAGATTCTAGTGTTTTCTTCCTACGAACTCATCGGGAATAAGGCACAAAATCAAACAAGAGTCACTGTCTCAACACCGAGTCTATATCTCACAAATACGCACTTAATTTCACCAAAACACAGACACAGAAGAGCAAGCTCGACTCACATTAACAATATTGTATGTAGAATTAAATGCAACTGTTTTATTTATTACAAATAAACACAAGAACAAGATATAAATAATGGTGCGCAAGCGATGGCAGACATTTTTTCCTATGACTTCAAAATAGCCAATAGACAATATGGCGTTCCAGTGTTGTCATGTTGTCATATTATTATCTCTTTTTTGTTTTGTGTATTCATCAATTCAAATATTAAAAATTTCATAACAAACATTTTCTCGCATCAGAATAAAAGCAAAAATAAATTTTAAGGATAACATATGTACTTTTAAATCAATTAATAAGCCTATTATTAGATTGAATGTGATTGAATGTGAAATAGTATTCTTGTTGGCAACATTATGTAATTCATCTCTTTTACTCTAATGTTGATGTCTCTTTCTTGTTTTCTAGCCCATCTACATCTTGTTCGTAGAACAAAGTCGACACCCCCTGATAGATTGAGAGTATTATGTGAAGTTGTGTATGTAGACGTGTATGAAGTGTTTAGCGTTTTTGTGAGAGTGCGTTGATGTGTTAAAGATTGTGTAGTGAAAAGGCTATATCTATTTGGAAACGCGAAGCAAAACAGTCACAAGATAATTTAACAAGATAAAAGTGCCTATAAATAAAACATTGACATGTCTGACTATTCATTTCCGCTTCGACACCTACTGCCGCAAAAATGTAGCGATCGCGACGCAACAAAGATTTATGCGCCTTTTAGCGAATATGTGAAGAAAATGTAGTGAATATTTCATGCACACGCCATTACTCTATTAATTTATTGTCATACTGATGATTTAGTGGTGTATCATCGGCAGGTTGTCAAGACATTCGTTTTTTTTTATCGTGGTAAAATCATCAAATGAGTCCTCCCACCGAGGGCGAACCGGGGGGGACTGTCAGACTCGTACTGACCAAAATCCACGGTGTCCTTACATAGCCCTTTACGATCCGGGGTCACGATAATTCGTGAGTCCCGCAACCCCGGCAGGCTTTGGCACCCTAAAGGGGGGGGGGCCCGTCATAATACTTGGCACTTTTTGAGGCGCGCGTGGAACACAACGTGCCGTTGACCTGGGTATGGTCCATGGTCGGACAGCGAGTCGCCCATTACTCGCCGCCCGCATGCCCGCGAGTTTGTCAAGTCATGACGTTTTTTTGTGATAACTACTTCGAAACGTGTCTTATTTTTTTTTTTGAGACAGTATTGACCCTTATTCACAAAATTACTGAAACGATTTTAATGATAAGCATAAACATAATGTAACAAGCATACCTTTGTTTCAAAAATATCAGAGTACAAAATCAAAATAGCGTTAGACCGATTTCCAATCCGTTCAATAGTTTTTGTTTGAAAGAGTAAAAACATTCACATTTATAAAACTAGTTAAATTGGCGTAATGTTTTACGGTTTCTCATCATTCAGTTCGTAATCTCCTCAGCTGAAATGAATGCGCTGACAAGTTTGATCGAGTGCGGTCCATTGTTTGATTGGCTCGCCATAATATTTAGGAGTTCTTCTGTGATTTAAATAACGGTACGAATTATTATTTGCATATTGGAATTTAGAATTGTAAGATTAATTGGACCTACAGGGATGGGCAGATTGCTAAGTCGTACCGTTAGAAAACAATAGAATGCCTTACCATGGATGAAATAGAACTTGCAATTTGATCTGTATTTGTAGCGGGTATAGTACAGAAAGTACGGCAGCGCCAACCACGGCGCCAATGAAGAATCAAATTCCAACATCCGACGTTCAGAGTTTTTTGAACATTTAGAATAATTCGACAGAAGCTGTAGTAGCAGGCCAACAACATAGAACATCCATATGTAGTGAGAATCCTCCCTCTTTTAATATAAATGAGGAACTTGACACTCTATTCTATAAACTGATGATTTTCATGTATTCATGGTGCTTTCATGAGCCACCAAGCAAACTGCCAGACACCTAATATTTAAAAATCACCCTGGTCCATCACATGCGCTTTGAATTCGCTACCACCCACAGTTACCTAAATCCAATCACTATTATGCGACTCTAGTATAATCTCATACACCTCGATGATATTCGATATTCACTAAAGCATGTAAATTCGTGTGTAACCCACATACATATTCATCCAAACTGGGTGAGGATCTTGTAAATTCATCCCTGAGGCATTAATATTCTATAGTAGTAACAGTTTGTAACCCTGTTATGAAGTTTCAGTGAAGATTTTGATAGTTTTAATCATATTAGGCGCGTAATTAGGACGTACAAAATCAAATTGTATTTGATCGTATCTTGTAGGTATCTCTTGAGAGAGGCCCTGATACATAGGCTTGAAACTACTATCATTGATTTATGTAATTTAATCTAAACAGAAAATTAATGTACCCTCTAGCATTAAAAAAGCAGAATAAATAGGTCTCATTTATATTATGTCAAGTCATAATATGTAGTGATTCTTTTTTTTTTTCAGAGCAAGGTCTTGGTCGGTCTGTCCCACTCCCGGACAAAGGCCTTCCTCCCAGTAGTGTGAACATGCAGGGTAATCAAAAATAATGCAACATCCTGGTAAATTATTTCCTATAATACAAAAAAATAGGTCTGGTGGTGTAACTGCCTGAAAAGGGCCCTGCGGCAATGGAACGCAAAAGAGCTTCTGAATAGACAGACATGTTGATGTTTAGTCAATCAAATCTGAAAGTCTCTTCCGCTCCACCCTTGGACATTTTTGATGGTTTTCGAACAAAAGCAGAACATTGCATCTTTATTGGGTTATGATAACAATCTGAACAAAAAGATTTTTACAGCCATCCTAATGTATTTGCTCGTAAAACATTTTAGCCTTACGTTAAATTCAGGCGTAACCCAGTTTTATGTTGCTGGCCACTGTTATTACCGCCTACAATTGATATTTTTATGCAAGAGGAACTTGAGAGAGGCTGTTGAGGACTCAATCATTCAGGTATGTACTTGCATAATACATTGATATTTATTCTGAAAATAATCAATATCCTTTGCCTACTTTTCGAGACACGGAAAGCCGTTGTTCGTGGCTGATCTTTGGCAGTCCAGTCTTTCCAAGGAGTATCGTGTTGGCCAGTTACTTAGCTGGGGAGGCAGGCCCGGTACACTCCGCGGTGTAGGTATGAAATTACAAGCACACGCGGGCGCACCGTGGACGGGTTACACAGTCGGCTGCCGCCCGCCGCCCGTTTCGCACGCACTCCGTACATACTTTTGATAAATTAATGTACTTTAGTCTCTGGAGCATAGATTTTACATTTGTTTGTTTTCGGGAAGTGACACTTCTGTACGTAGTGCTACTAAGTATTCTGTGGTGGAGGTTAGCTAAGCAATGTTCTAGCTATTATTTTAAATAATATTCAGCAACAACCGTTTCGGTTATTCGGTATTTTTTTTTTTTTACGTGGCAAAATCATCAAATGAGTCCTCCAACCCCGGGCAGGGCGGGAGGGACTGTCAGACTTCTACTGACTAAAATCCACGGTGTCCTTCAGTAGCCTGTTATGTTCCGGGGTCACGGTAAGGAAATAATCCCGCGACCCCGGCAGGCTTTGGCCCTCTGAGAGGGGGCCCCGTCATTATGCTGACGCTCTTTGAGGCGCGCGTGGGACACAACGCGCCGTCGACCCGGGAATGGTCCATGGTCGGGCAGCGAGTTGCCCTTTACTCGTGCCCGCATGCCCGCGCTCGGTTATTCGGTATGACATAAAATTACGTTTGACTAAATCTGAGATATATTATGATCGCCGCAAATCTTTTTCAGGTACATCATACTCGTACTATCTAATCCCTCAATCTAAAACTTTTATTAAAGTTGAAAGATAAATAAACAAAACTCTTATCCAACATAATAGAATTAAGCATAAACTAATTTTCCGTTCACGAAACTGAATTAAACGAGAGATAAACCTTTTCATTTCTAGAATTTATTCGGGTTTGAATTGCGAACCCTTTCAAATTCGGGTAAACGAAACGGTAAGTCGCTGAATTGACAAACAAATTAAAATGTGGTTTCATGTATTCGAATACGGCTCATTCTACGGCTCTTTTGAATAAAATGGATGGAAAGTAATTTTTTTACTTTAGTTAGTAGAAAAGTGGGTTAAAATAAACAAATTGGTCTTGCTCGTCTAATGTGATGGATCGAGAAACAAACATGTTTGTGACATATTTGTCTAGTAATAGATTTTCAGAAAACAAGCACTTGTAAACACTCATGTCAATTTTCTCGGAAGAAAAATATATAGAGTTTTCATGTTGAGTACTATAATATAGAGGCTAACCTATTTTAGAAACACACGCATTTTTAACACGCTTATTAATTTATAGCTTCACTTGTAATTAATGTAAGAAAATCTTGGAATCTTAATTTGACCCATTTTCCGGTCTTCGATTAGGATGAAATTTTGCACACGCTCAGAGTTCTGATGACAATACATGATTAGCTAAGAAACGTCATTACAAATCCAATATGGCGGCCTCCCCAAGATGGCGAACTCGCTGTTTGAAATCTACCCCGATGATATGGATATCAAATGAAAGGGTTTGCTGTCAGAAATACAAAAAAAAAATAGTCACGTGACTTAAATCCAATATGGCAGACGTCCAAGATGGCGGACTGGCTGTTTGAAATCCACCCCCACGGTATGGGTATCAATGAAAGGGTTTGCTGTCAGGAATACGAAAAAACGGCCGTCCCAAGGTGGCGGATAAATTAAGTTTGAAATTTTAAGAAGACTAAAAATTATAATTCTTAGTGCGTGCTTAAAGCATGTTTTTAAGTTTAATAAACTATTAAAAAAATATTTTATTATACTTATGTTATAAGATACGGGACGCGCCTTTTACAATCAACCGAGCACAAATCCAGTCTCTGTGGCTGGTAAAATTTATGATGGAAAAGCACAATAACATGTTGCCCGGTTTAACAATCGAATCTGGGACCACATGCTCGCCAGTCGCACTTGGCACCACTACTCAACTGCTATTATAGTATAACAAAATTTATTTTTTGTTAAATCCATCTTCATTTAACGGTATCTAGGTCAAACTATAGCTTTTCAAGCAACTAGTTGGCTAACGCTGCATATAATTTTAAACTAGAGAGACCGTAGGTTCCTCGAATGCAATGCTAATTTCCATAATGGTCTGCAAAACGGTAGACTCTCTGTGTGCTCAGTAGGATAGATTATTGGATTACTTGCACAATCAGTTTCGCTTTAGTCAGCAAAATTGAGCACCTTGAAGTCTTGAGCTTAGTCAATAAAGGAAAAGTTTTAGAGTTTTTTAATAAAGAGATATGCGACGACGCTTTGAACGAAAACGCCCATCTGTCTGTCACTTGAAATTACGTTAACCAAAAAAAAATATTTTAAGCAATATTATTTTCAATAACATTTATCATCGTTAGTATCTTGTTCATTTTATTTTCTGAGTTATGATTGGGGTTTATAGGAAGTCTGCTAGGCAGAAAGCGGATTGGGCGGGTCACATCAGCCAATGGACGAAGGCGCCGCGGAAGCTGGCTCAAAAAAGGTGGCGAGACGACTTAAACGCAAATCACTAGAACTGATTCGAAGCGAACCGGGAAAAGAACTCATGGAATTAATTAGGAGAAGACCTTCGCCTAGCAGTGGGACGGTACAGGCACAGTATAAATATCATACAGTAGTGGAACTCGGCCGCATGACAGAAATAAATACCTACAGCCGCGCGGCACGTAAACATGCGTTAGGGCTGTCCGACGCCCGTCTCCAGCATTTTAATTACATTTGCCTACTTTCTGTTTCTATTTAGTGTTGCGATTGTAAATATACTTTTCTTATATAAGTAAACAAATAAAATACTTTGTATATTGAATAGGAAGTGTTCAATAAGAATGTATGTATGTACGCGCGAGCCCTAGATATACTGCAATCGTTCCTAGATTAATATTCATGACTGTGATATAGTTTATTTATGTAGTACACTGAATATACGTTGATTGTACACCGTACCGTAGGTAAATGAAGCTCACTGCTTCATTTCCGTGCCCGCCGACAATCCCACCGCGCCGTTACACCATGTCTTTACTTTGAATTATACAAACTAACAAAACACACATGCACCGGAGTTTTAACACAAGAGAAAGTACCTACCCACCGTATCATGATTCATTCAGAACCGCCTATAACTTACCTATTTCACTTGTCTCAGTAGCTTTCCTTAACTTTATTCATATAATTTACTGTACCTATTTATTAATCCAAATACCCTTTTTTTCGTGAGATAAAGGAAAATACATAACCATTAAAAAGTCACACATTATGAACTTACCTACTAGCTACTAGTAAGTAAAATTATTTTATAGTCAGTACTTACCTTTCAGAGGTTGCAGGTAATTTAAAAAAACTTATGTCTGGATGCGTTATTGTTGAATTCACACACCCAAAAACAGCACAATATTTTCTACTCGTCATAATTATTAAAATAGGTACTTTAACTGATTTTGCTAAAAAAGCAACACACCGTCCGTTCGTCACTACGGTACAGCCGTGACTGTCTGCGCCCCGAGCGCGCCCCGACATCGAGGCGCGTAGGTATAGCTCGCGTTTCGTCCGTTTGTAGGGAGTTCTAGTACTGTTAGATATTATTACCGTGGTACAGGATAATAAAAATATACTTAACATTACATATATTGCGTTCTTAGTGCGAAAAAGTAAGTCCGCAAGCTACATGTACGAGTTGGAAAATCGTGCATTATGATTGACAACCCTAAATACCTAATTACCTTAGTGAAGGCGTCCCAACATGTTTACTCCTTCATAATAGTAATTCATTCAAAAAATGTAGTGACATAATTTTTTTTTTTTTTTATTGAGTATCCAGTTACATTTTTGTCTTCCGAACAAAAAGTATGTTATAACAAATAAAACTACCAGTAAGTTTCATTTAACTTTGTTGTTGTACGAGTAGACGGAAACGAAAAAGTTTAAATCCGGAAAGAGACTGTTACGATGGTTTACAATGTGTTCATTATTTGATAAAACTTAACAAGAAATAAAATATCTATTGGAACAGTTATTTTATCTTACATTAAAAAAAAATACGTAGTTCATAATCAGCTAATGTTCCCACTGTTGGAGCACACGCCTCTCTCTGGAAGAGGCGTTTAATCGACCATGTTCTAAGACATGCTGCCAGTTACCTCATAATTTTTTCCTTCACCGATTTTAAGAGCAGTGATGATGAAATAAATCACACAAAGTAATGCGCTAAGCTGATCTTTACAAGGCCACTACTTCTCTCCTTTTGTTTGTTGAGTTGAAAATATAATCTACTCAATTTTTATTTACATTACTTAAATCTGTTTCAGCAGTATTTCACAAATGTTAGTAAGAAAAGTACGACAAAATCAGACGACAATTAAAATTCAATCTCTTTTACTATTCTGTTTACCTTTCTCATTCACGACACGAACCGCCCACAGAACTATTTCACTCTTATCACCAAGTTTTAAGGTTCAATTCCCCAAAACATTGTTGTTTTTAAATAATGCATGAGCCAAGATTGGTAGCGCAGACAATTCCCGGATTATCGTTGACAAGTTGACACAAGTGACGCTCTTGAAAGGGACCCTCGTCATGTCGTGTTTGGTCTAAAACTAGACCTGAATGAAATTACAATCAGTCCCTAAACTCAATCTCCCTGTGACGTTAAAGTTTCTCTGTGAAAAATAAATGAATGACATGCTGAGTTAGCTCTAGTACAGATAAAATGAAAAGTTATAAAGGTTCCGTCGAACCGCTACGTGTAAAGGGCTTCACACACAGCAGCTATAATGTAAAGATGTACATTATAGCACGATACATCTCATTACATCTTTCCGTAGAAATCGTCAGGAGACCACACACTGCAGCTATAATGTATATTTTTACATCTTCGAATTTCTATGGAAAGATGTAATGAGATGTATCGTGCTATAATGTACATCTTTACATTATAGCTGCTGTGTGTGAAGCCCTTAATAATAATTGTGGACTCGAAACTACGCGGACGGATATCACTATTCAAATGGATTGTTGTTTTGCTACAAAGTTAAAATTATGTGTAAACTAGACACAGTTTTTTTTTTTAATTTTGTTTTCTATAAATTCGCCCCATTACCTTTTTCAACACGGTAAGCAGAACAATTAAATAATAAAATCCAGCACAATAATACAGAAAACAAGGACACAATGTGGAATCTGAAGAGAAAGTACTAAGAGAACAGGATCATAGAGGTGTTGGGGCCGCCGTCTTCAGTAAAAATTATGTGAAATGAAGATTTATGTGGCAAATTTACAATAAGTAGCGAATTAACTTTGTGGCAAATGTACAACAACCCATTCAAATTATTGTATTAGGTTAGACATGATTGTTCTTAATACACAAATATGATGATAAGTTAAGGAACAAGCGAAAAACTGACAGGTTTAACAGCAGGTCCAAGCTAAACACACCCTATATCTTGAAAACCAGTATACAACAGAAAAAGGAATAATTTTTACTGCTGAAATGTTTGCCAGACAGTGTCTACTGCTGCATTTGCAATATACTATGTATGCTTTAGACAGTAACAGAATACCACAAGGAGGACAGTAACAGAACACCATAAGGAACTGGATGCCATTTTACCTCCACCTAAACAACGCTGATGCTGCTCAAAAGAAAAGTGCTCTATAAAGGCGAATTTATTACTGACGCATTAGCATTTTCTTCAACGATCCAATAGCTGTATTTTATATGCATAGACAACACTGCTTCACCTTCAGCTGTTTGCACAAAAATATAAGCTGTGTAGGTGTATACTAGATTCATAATAGAAAGTATTTCCTTTGAAGTTGTAACTTAAAACACCCACTGACAGCAGTACACTCTTTTTTACGAATCAAAGAAGAACATTTTCGTCTTTTACTTCAAAGTTCATTTCTTTTTTAATCTTGTTAAACAATATTTTAATATTAATTTTATATTATAAAGGAAAAGAGCCTGCCTCGAAGTGCCTTCACCGTTTGTCTCAACTTTGCCTAAAGGTTGGTTGTTAAAAAATCTAGAGGCATTTAACACTTGGATTTTTCGGAATTTTTCTTTTCATAAAAAAACTAGAAAGGAGTATATAAGGATTGTAGCAGGTGGCGCTCTGTAATTTCTGCCTACCCCCATGGGAAGAAGGCGTGAGTTTATGTATATATGTATGAACCAGTTTTACGATTTGCGACGACAGACACGTCATCAGAAAATTACCAAAAAACCCCGGTGAAGCCGCGAACATAAACTAGAGCAATATCAACATTATGAACATTCGAGAATAGGAACGCCAAGAATATCGTATACGTACTCGTAGGTCTTCCTAAATTAGCTATTGATCTATTTGATTGGTGTTACCAAACATGTTACGGTTACTGAATATTCAAACTTAGAGGATATTCGCACGAGTGATTTCCGGCGCTTTTTTAACGCCCAGATTAAAACGCTTGTGCAAATGGGCACTTACTCATTAAATAATCTGGATAAGTCACTGTAAACTAGTCATATTCACAGGGATTTTGGAGATGTGTTATAGACTACAGGTAGATAGAATTTGTTTGTTTCACAATTCTATTTTTAGTCAGAACTCGTTTCGAGAAGCAGTAACTAGAGAAATTTCAGTTCGTGAAACATTGCATGGTCGCTTGATAGCCTTTTATTTTATCCGTGTGCTTGCCAGTATTCCGAATTTTTATCCATTCAATTACCAGGAATAAATACAGCAGTTTTAGGTTACAGAAACATGTAAAATGATACATGTGCTCACGTATAAAATTTTACATTTTTCTGTAATTGCGTTATTCCTGCGATATGAAATAACGATTTTAGTGATGATTTTTAGGGTTCCGTAGTCAACAAGGAACCCTTATAGTTTCGCTATGTCCGTCCGTCCGTCCGTCCGTCTGTCCGCAGTTTAGCTCAGAGACGCACAGTACTAGAGAGCTGTAATTTGGTGTAAATATACGGATTTTGTGTGCCGAAAAAGTGGTAAAATAAAATCTCGTAAAATATTTTTTTTTAGGGTACCTCCTGTACACGTAAAGTGGGGATGTTATTTTTTTTCTCGCGTACCCCTTAGTGTGGGGTATCATTAAATAGGTCTTTAAAAAATATTGATAGTTTCCATTAACAATTTTTTGATAAAAAAATTCGTTTGTGAAATATTAAGCTTTAAAGTGCAAAATTTTGCTCGACTCGAGTGTCCCCCCCCTCTACCAGCTAAACGGTTATGTTTGGGGGTGTGAAAAAATTCACAATAGTAGTATATATAACGAAGTTTAAAAGAAAATTATCATGACTAAGTAGGCTTTACAACTTTACGAGTAATAGTCGACCAACTTATAAAATGTACTTGCTAACATATTTTCTTAAACAAAATGAATCGGAGAACATGTTCTTCAACTGCAAATGTAAGTTTGTCAACTTTATTTTTACAGCTTTAATAGGTATGTTTTTACGGTATGTTTTTTGGGGATAGGTAATAGGTTTTTATCGTCAACTATTTTTAACTAACTTCAAAAAAAGGAGGAGGTTCTAAATTCGTCGTATTCTTTTTTTTTATGTATTTTCCCCGATTTCTCAGACTCCTGGACCGATTTTGAAAATTATTCTTTTTAAAATTAAATTCAGCGAATCAGTTTAGTTAGTTCGCATAAGTATTTTGATGGGCAACTACGGAACCCTACACTGTGCGTGGCCCGACACGCACTTGGCCGGTTTTGATTATTAATCAAAAATCTAATAATATTAAAAAAAATACACAATGTTTTATTTTTAACCGAACCCTTATATTCACTACTGAAACAATTTCAAGTAATACAAAAATGTAATGTGATCATTTCAAAATCCACGTAAAAAGCCGGCCTCTAGAGGTAGGAATTTTAATAGCAAATCATTTCTACGTCCACAATGTTAAAATCTCATTTACCCAACAACGGTAGAGTACCATGTTCATTTAATGCAAATTTTCTTCAAAGAATACCTCCCGACGTGTAGTATTTTTACGGCGTTCAGATAATGACTCTGTCCATCAGGAGCATTCTTTGAAAATTGTTTTTTTAAAAAGAAATTTACGTAGGCGTAAAAAAATTAAGTGCTGTCTACGAGTAAAGCGTCAAGTTACTTCTATAAATATAATAATATAATCCCTCCTGGCGCAGTCGGGTAAAAAATAAAGATATACTTAACTTGGTGGCTATGATTTACAGCATAAATACATTCCAAATATGTTTGATCCGTCAGGTAGGGTACTGAAAAATAATTGACACGTATTTTTTTATATCAATGAACAATGAACTTGCAGGGCCCGTGACGTCATTAATACCCATAAAATTATGGGCGTGACGCCGTGATGTATTGTGATTTTTAAAAGTTTTGAATTTTCGTCAATCTTGGTTTATGTAAATATCGACAAGAGTAGAGACAATATTAATCAATCTCGAAATTAACTGACACAATGTTCTGAAGCTTAACCGCAACGTTCACAGTATTATCCAGGATAATCCGATACAATCTGTTCTATGTCGGTAATTATCATGATTTATCTCCAACGAGCTTATCATAATATCAGTCGTCGACATCTGATAACTCAATTGTCTTACTTATTATTAGAAACGCGATAATTTGGATTGAATGGATTGATTTTTCTAACTCAAGCACGCAAAGAACTGTTTAATGGATCTAGGTGGGATTGGGTACAGAGATAGATTGTAGTCAAAATGATAATTATTTTGAATATTCAATTCAAATTCAAAATATTAAATTATGGATCATAGGTAGGTACAGTTCTTGTTGACAATTT
The DNA here is from genome assembly GCA_954870645.1 of Agrotis clavis. Taxonomy (NCBI): domain Eukaryota; kingdom Metazoa; phylum Arthropoda; class Insecta; order Lepidoptera; family Noctuidae; genus Agrotis; species Agrotis clavis. The sequence continues at coordinate 7,009,252 of OX940929.1, forward strand.
TAAGCAGCTATGTCCCGCCCGTATGGCATACAATAATCAAATAATTATTAATTAGCTGTTTAATAAAATTATACAAAAAAGAAAATTTGACTTCTTTGAGAATAAACAGCTAACACAAACTCAGAGGTCTGAAATTATACATAGACACATTATATTTGCCAAATTGCCTGTATTACGTTCACGTGAGATAATATTGGGATAAGACTCGGGTGAAGCCACTGGCAGAACCAAATATTTAACAATAATTATAGTATTGGAATCAAATAATAGGGATTAATGATTTTAAAATTTCAGCTTGGAACACGAGGAATATCCATCATTAGTTCCCTACTAAAAATGACACTGTTACACGTCCTTATTTTCTGCTTTTACATACAAAATAACCTTTCACAGAGAACTGAAAACCACTTTATATTCTATGCAGCTATCTTGTGATCTTGGGGTCGGATCCCTTCGTCGTCAATTAAGGTCTCTTTGGTTATAAACTACGTCCATTTTCAGTATATACCAAAGGTATTTTGTAAAATTGTATTGAACGACATATTTCGCTGTAGCCTGCTCTTTGTGAAATAAGAGACGATGAAATTTTGCTTTACTGGTTAACTATTGTGGATTGTTTATAGTCTCTAATACACGTGGGAAATAGATACCTGTTTTTTTACGGCTTTGTTTGTTGTTAAAACTGACCAAATACGACCTCACGCCCTTTGTGGAAGGAGGAACTCTGTGCCCTGTGCAGAAAGGACTGTCAGACTCGAACTGACTAAAAACTATCCTGTTTCGTCTGTTGCCCTCTGCCTGCGGAACCCTGTTTAATTTCAACTACAGTTAGCTTTGGAAAGTTAGATACTAAAATTAATTTTGTATGCAAACAAAAGACAGTCATCTACATAAGATGCTAGATTGCATGCGTAGGTGGCAAATAAGTAAAGTCCACAAACAGATGATTTTATTCGCGCGTTTAAGAGGATCGTCTATCGAGCGCTCGTCCGTACTAAAAGAGAAAACGTTTTCCTACCCCTAAATGTTCGGGCACGCCGCAATTGCGGCGGTAAGACCCCTCTTTGAGGAGTGGCTGGAGAGAAGTCATGGCGTCCTGACCTACCGCTTGACGCAGGTCCTCACCGGACACGGAAGTTTCGGGAGGTACCTGTGTCTGATGCGAAAGGAGGAGACGCCTGGGTGTCACCACTGCGAAGATCGCCCGGAGGACACGGTGGAGCATACGGTGCAAGACTGCCCAGCTTGGGCAGAGCACCGACGTGTCCTCACGGCTGCGATAGGCGGAGACCTCTCGCGCCCAGCATTGGTCGCGGCCATGCTGCGGGGCGAGACGGAGTGGGAGGCGGTCGCCTCCTTCTGCGAGGCAGTAATGCTCGTGAAGGAGGAGGCGGGCCGCGAGCGAGAGAGGACAGAGTCCTCCCTCCGCCCCATCCGCGGTGGTAGACGCCCACGGCGACGGACGTCGCTAGATGATCTCCGGCCACCGTAGGCGCGGGCATGCGGGCAGCGAGTAAAGGGCAACTCGCTGCCCGACCAAGGACCATGCCCGGGTCGACGGCGCGTTGTGTCCCACGCGCGCCTCAAAGAGCGTCAGCATAATGACGGGGCCCCCCTCTCAGAGGGCCAAAGCCTGCCGGGGTCGCGGGATTATTTCCTTACCGTGACCCTGGAACAGAAAGGGCTATTGAAGGACACCGTGGATTTTAGTCAGTAGAAGTCTGACAGTCCCTCCCGCCCTGCCCGGGGTTGGAGGACTCATTTGATGATTTTACCACGCTAAAAACCCCTAAAGCCTTTGTCAAACAGGCAGGCGAAAGCGAGGCGATCCGATTCCGATCCGATTCCGAGGCGAATGCGAAGCGAAAGGAGACGTCAAACTGGGTGCAGCGAACCGACGTTTTGTAGGAAGCCAGTACCGAATATATAGCGATCCGAAGGCGAAGCGGAGCGTTTTTGTTACGTCATATATGGAAATATGAAGCGATATCGCGCCGAAACTGAAGCCGTCAGAGACCACGTCAAACAGAAAGGGGTGCCCGCGAAGCGAGGCGTGACAGTTGTATTAGCTGGCTTTATATGAACGACGTCAAACAGAGCAAATACGGGAAAGCGAGACCAAAGCGTGCACGTTGTTTGTGTTGCCAGATTTTTCTTTTTATTCCTTTTTATTTCTTGTAAAACATCGATAATTTATTGAGAAACATAGAGAAAACTATTTGAATTCTTTTTATTAGATAAGGTGCGCTAATCGATGAAATCGACTCAGTTTTTTCAAGTTTTCTTCGCGTGGTACAGACGCCAGCAAATCAACCTACAATATTACCCAATTGGCATCGGCTGGTCCACTAAAACGCCAGCTGATGTCATCACTGGTTACCACTGTCAAAAATGCAGTTGAAGTGGTATAAATGCTGTATATTTTACGCCTTTTGAGGGTCCCAGCAACCACAGCAAATGCGACAGCACAGCCCGCTGTGCTTGCATATAAGATAGCGCAACGGTGTCGACACAAATACCGCCACACACCAAAGGCCCTAGTTTGTAAACCCCTTTGTGAGCGCCTCAAAGAGTGTAAGCATAATGACGGGCCGCGACCCCGGCAGGCTTTGGCTCTCTAGACTTAGCCTTAGAGGGCCAAAGCCTGCCGGGGTCGCGGGACTTACGAGCTACCGTGACCCCGGAAGGTAAAGGACACCGTAGATTTTGGTCAGTACAAATCTGACAGTCCCTCCTGCCATGCCCTGGATGGGAGGACTCATCTCCTTTAAAAATAAACATTCGGTTTTGACATATGTAGTATATCTATGTAGTCTGTGGCTTTAATATCATTGTGCCACAACCTTTGGCGTAAAGGCCTTGAAGTCATGACAATAAAATTATTTAAAAAAAGAGTGATACCGTAAACAATATACAAATGTACTCTATGACCGTAAACTTGTCACAGATTGACGTCTATTGATATTGATTGTTTATTTTCTTGATTTCTTGTTTTTCCGTGATTGTTTGCTCATAGACTGCGTAAAATAATGATCTATTAATATGCAACAAGAAAATGTGCAGCTGTTGTGTGTGTGCACATACTTAGTTCTCCAAATAGCCACAGTATCCGATAAGAAATTTAGTTTTGTAAATAATATTCATTAACCTTAACTTTTTCTTTGATCTGAGTGTTGACCAAACACACATTTTGTGACTGTCTTTAGACTATAAGAGTTCTCAAGATACGGTTAACGGATTATTCGAAAACTGGATTGGTTTACATAAGGAAAACAATACCTAAGTAATATTTATAATGAGGAGGTACCAAGTATCTTTAATTTGCATTAGCCCAGCCGCCGTTTTGTTGAAGATGAGACAAGTACCACATCAAAAGGAGGATTAAAATGATGATATTTTGAATGCCAAGACTTTGTGTCACAATGTCTTTGAATTAATCAATTGACTGCTGAAGCATGATTGCAATGTAATAAATTTATCAATTTCAGGCTTATTTTGGAAACAATAATGCTATTATCATAATCATGTGATTGAAAATACTGTTCATTCGTGCGTATTCAGTAAAAAAAATGTAGGTAATGATTGTGTGTTCTGTATGGTAATGTGTTACACCATCAACAAAATGTTAAAGAGCAGAATTTTTGAAGTTGTTGTTATAGATCATATTATCACAATAAAATAATTGAATAATAATTATGTTGTTTGGTTTTTACATGGTGACCCTATTACGTACGTTCGTTTTTTTAAAGAGGATAGCAAACGAATACCGCGGTACTGGGTACTGATCCTCATAATTTATATTATATTCTGTAAAGGTGTTATTATTGCGCAGCACTGTTGCCTGCTGCTGTACCAGACCGGTAGTTATGTGTCACATAACAACATAAAAACACAAGTTACAACAACAAAATGTATTTATAGATTTCTTACATATACATATAACTTCATTTAAAAGAACTTGTACGCGTTATTCACTCAAGCCGCATGAAAATACAACCGCTCATGATCTTCGTTCATTACACGGATTGTTCTAGTGAGAGGTGTTTTGGTCAGTATGTTGGGCCTGACCACCGGACACAGCAAGCTGTGGCGCGTGCCGCCTCCAGCTCCCTCAGCATCACTCCCGGGCTATGTTGTTCTCTACGCAGTAGCTTTACACAGCTTGTCGTCAATATCCAGCGTGATGACCAAACAGATTTCACCAGAAGCGTTCGCTCCACTCATCCTCGGTCAAGATATAATAATAATAATAATAATAAATTCATTTATTGACATAAGTAATTACATATACAGTAATGAATTCCCTAACACCTACGCTAGTAAAAACTGTGTTGTAGGTGTTAGTGTCTTCCCCTTTATAAAGTGACAAAATTTTATGTCTGACAGAATTAATTTAACAAAAATAGAGAGAGAAAACAAAATAAACAAAAAAATAAGATAAAAATGCGGAAGCTAATAAACAATAAAATTAGGTATCAAGCGTGCTGCCATGTGTATGTTGTGTGTATACGTGTGTGTGTGGGTGTGTCTGTGTGTGGGTGTGTGTGTGTGTGTGTATGATGGTAAGCATACATTAAGTTTTCAAAACATTTTCTACTTCATTATAATCTAAGGTCTTTAGCCAGTTAAATATGACCATTTTAAATTTGTTGTTATTTAACCTGTTTATTTTCAGAATTTTATTACATTTATTATAGGTATGCGGAGCTAGATAACAGTAGTATCTTCTAGCAAATTTTGATTTGGTACGAGGTATAGGGTAGTACTCTACGCGCTTTCGTGATATGGGTAGGTAAGGTACAACTCGTTTGTGGTATCTTCTTAGTATTTCGTATAAGAATATCTTCCTGACTGATAAGACCCCTGCTAGTTCATACACTGAGGATGTAGGATGTCGAAATGGTAAGTATAAAAGTACTTTAAGAACCATCCGCTGTGCTCGCTCGACTCCAATCATGTGAGTTTTTGCCGCACCTCCCCAAGCGCAAATGCAATATCTAATAATGCATTCGCACAAAGCTCGGTAAGTTTGAACAAGTAGAATATTATCTGCTACTGTGCGTAAGTTTTTAAATATATATACTAGTTTTCTTATTCTAGCCATAGTCGACGATATATGCATAGTCCAAGCAAGTTGGTCATCTAACGTTACTCCCAAGTACTTCACAGTGTTTACTTGAGATAGCGTTGCACAGTCACAGCTGGTATGGATCTCTCTTCTATTGCAGGGGAATGTATGTATTTGTAAATTGTGCGATTCAGTAGGTTTCCCTACAGATGTTTTACTAAAGCATACATACTTCGTCTTGCTAGTGTTTAGCGAAAGAAGGCTATTCTCCAACCAGGTGGTCACCTTCGCTAAGCCTGTCTCAGCTAGTTTATGGACAATGTCCCAGGTGTGACCATGAAAGATCAACACCGTGTCGTCGGCAAACATTAGTAGATCCATGTGAGGCAAGGTGGCAGCCATCCTGCATAGGCTATTGATATATATGAGGAATAATGTAGGCCCCAACGTGCTGCCCTGGGGAACGCCATATTTGCACATGGATTCGGCACTTTCATAGCCAGCTACTCTAACACGTTGGGACCTACCCGTCATATAGTCCTTAAACCATTCCAGCGCAAGCCCCCTTATACCAACGCTTTCCAAACGCGACATAAGTATTTTGACAGATACGGTATCAAAAGCTTTTCGGAGGTCTAGAAAGACCCCAAGACATTTCTCCCCCGCATCTAGATAGGATACAAGTGTTGATGTCAATGCCAGAACTGCATCCTCGGTTGACTTTTTCTCACGGAACCCAAATTGAAAGTCACTTAGCAGTTTGTTACTTTCAAGGTATTTCATAACCCTCCTATTGACGATTTTTTCTAGGATCTTGGACAACACTGATAGAAGAGAGATGGGGCGATAGTTGCTTGGCTCATCCTTGTTTCCAGATTTAAAAATAGGGCAGACAACCGCTTTTTTAAAAATTGACGGGAACCTGCCAGTTGACAGGCTAAGATTACACAAATATGTTATTGGTTCTGTAAGAGAAACAATATTTCGTTTGAGAATTTCCGATGTAATTTTATCCCTTCCGGGCGCAGCGTGCGATCTTAGCCCTAGAATAATACCCCTCACTTCATAGGGATCTGTAGGCATAAAAGACATAGAATTTGGAGGTGAGGAGGTATACGTGTTAGCCACTTGCGAAAGTTCCTGTTCAGATCTATCCATCCTAACAAGTAAGTCATTAGCTAATGCTTCTCCAACTCCAGTGAAAAAGTTATTGACCCTCCCCAGAGACTGTGTAGGTGAGGTGTCAATATCCAGTAGTTCAACAATGGGTTCTTTGTTTTTCTTTATGTCACAGACTTCTTTAATCACTTCCCATGTTTTCTTTATATTACCTTTGTTTATCTTTAGCTTTTCTTGATAATATTGTTTTTTTAAGTTTTTTATGATAAAATTACACGTATTTCTGTACTTTTGATATTTACTTTGTAGGAGCATATCGTCTGATGTCTTTACTGCAGTTTTGTGTAATCTATCTCTCTTTCTTATACATTTGAGTACTCCTTTTGTTATCCATGGTTTTAATGGCCTATGATATGATGCTATGATGCACGTCCTCGATTATTTCACATTTCTATCACAATTCACAATACAGAACAGCTAATTTGTAAATAATATTAGTTTTTAAATAGGCATGACAGTGTCACTGTGGCACTGTCAAGTCTCGGATTCGCCTCGGAAACGCCTCGCTAACGCTTCGCTTCGGAATCGCTCTATGTTTGACGTCGTGCATACAAAGCCAGCCATTACTAATAGTTCGGCAACGCTTCGCAAACGCCTTCGCCACGCCTCGCTGAGTTGTAATATCGCCAACGCCTTCGGATCGCTAACGCTATCGCATCGCTTTCGCGTTTCTATGTGACTGGATTCAAACAATTCCATATATTACAAATGAAAACGCTTCGCTTCGCTTTCGGCACGCCTCTCTGTTTGACAATAGCTTAAATGTTATCCTATCTCAATGTTTTTTTAGAATGCTTCTGACACAGTAAAAAACTAGGTTTATAGGTTTTATTTTTTTCAAAAGTAACTCTTAGGCGCCTGTAACTGTCAAACTATTATAAATTTTGAAAAAAAGAAAACCTATTAACCTAGTTTTTTACTGTGTAAGAAGCATTCTTAGAAATCATTGAGATAGGATAACATTTAGGGGTAGGAAAACGTTTTCTCTTTTAGTATGGACGAGCGCTCGGTAACGGCACGGTTAGCGCAGTATGGCTGAGCGATTGGACTGCTACACTGCGTGTCGCGGGTTCGATTCCCTAACCCGAAGTATTTGTAAGACCTACAACTAGGTGTTTCGGGTCTGGGCGTCTGTGTATGTAAATTTATATTATGTTTGTAACACGCAAAGCAGCAATTCCTAGCGTGAGGCAACGTTTAAAAAAATCTGTCTACGCAATGAGAGAGATTATTTCGTGAAATTCATTCCAAAATATGATCAATACTTAAGTTCAGATCACAACTTTCTCAATATTACTATTAAGAAACGTATCTATTTATGGTAACAAACAATTTATCTTTGCTCTAGATACATCACAATAATGAGACGCAAAATTGCCAAAATACATTTCATCCGAGAAAATTCAGCTAAGTCTAAAAATGAAAGCGTTATATGAATCGCTACAAAAACTGTATTAAGGGAAAAATAAAAAAATAGATTATGAAACAGGTCACAATAAATCTGACGAAATTACAGCGCACTTTGCTTACAACAAAAAATCTCTTTCATTTCACTCGTGAACCAAAATCTCGAACATAAAGACTGTTTTTAAATTTCTAACTGAACCAGCACGTTTTAGCAACATTGCTTGATAATTCGCAGGTCTAAAAATGCCACTTAAGCACTATACCTTCGGATTTTTTACCAAACGAGTAACTTTCCATTTCACGAATTTTATTGCAAGTTGTATTATGATTCTGTTAAAGAGACCTTTTTAGACACTCAGGCCTCACCTGACTTTTATTGCCCCATCTCTGTTTCATTTAGACCCATTCTTTTGCTGTCACCCGTTTTGTAAAAGATGCGTGCCGTATTTTATCAGGGAAAATTGGTCCTTACATTTTGTATGGTTTTGTGAATTGTTTCGTGTCTCTGTATGAATATGTATTTAAACATCTGAAAGAAAGTTAAAAGTCACTTGCTTTGCCCATGAGTATAACAATTTATGTCGACACTCTAAGCACACTGAATGAACGATTGCCAGCTGCGCTGTATAGTGCTGTTTGGACTCTTGATAGAAAGAAGATAGAAATATTTGTAAAAACTACAAGTATAGCTGTTTGTGTATACCATGTTATGTTAACCATTTGGGATTGGTTAAAAAAACCGGTTATAAACGCCCAAATGGTCGCCCAAATGTGAATTCAAATGTTTGTAAATTATACAACATACAGGAAATAAAAATAACAGTGTTTTCTTAAAACATCGAAACCAAATTGAACCAGAAACCAAACAGAACAAAAAGCCTTTTAACTTTGAATTTACAGTACAATAACCAACGTTAATACGAGTATATTCCCATCAATTGAGCACGTGGAAAAAACTGTCGTTTAAAAAAGTATGTTGCCCGAAATAATATTCGTCGATTTCGCTACAGCATGTTGAACAAATTGCATATTTATTTCGATGTCCAATCAAAATAAATATGCAATTTGTTCAACCATCGAATCGATTTGTTTACTTTTATCGCTTTGCGTTATCGAAAGCTTTTGAACACTCGCTTTTTAATTGAGACTAGTATAATATACTCTCGGCTTTACCCGCGTTAAGTACGGTAACTGTCCCATAGAATTGTATGACCGGGATTAAGAAAAGCATAATCTATCTCAGTACCAAATTTCGTTCAAATTCGTCCTGTGATATTTGTATGAAAAAGTAACAAACATCCATCCATCTTCACAGTTTAGTCAGTTGATTTGTACTTTGTTTCTAGACTGTATGACATTAATGGTAGCTATGGAATGGAATACAAAGAAGTTAATACAATCGGTGCTCTTCAGGAATACCTCAGAATTTCGATCAAGAACGTATGTTTTAGCAAAAGACATATGGTATTGTAGCACGATGTGGATATGAAATAGCAATTAAATCTACACCTACGATATGATATTTTTTTTTTACAATAACTATTTTCGTCCGAATACAGATTCACAAACTCTCATGTAAGTTTTTCAGTATTTAAACCCTTACTTTTTGCCTAAACACACCGGCTAAAATAAAATATAACGAGACAAAAAACTTTACCTTATTTAAAGCAAAGTCACTAAGAGCGTGTACGCATTTTATATTTATACTTTAACCGTGGTACCACAAAAACTTTAAAACGTCTGTTGAACACTTGTCTAAAAAAATGTCAGATGTTGAGACGTTGAAATAAGGTCCGTTTTGCAGTCACACTGTTTTTAGACAAGTGTTCAACAGATGTTTAAGTTTTTGTAGTAAGGCTGTAAGTCTTTATTTTTCGATATAACTGAGCAACTTTTTAATGAAACTATTATAAACCTGATTGATTTTCGGTAACTAGCTTAACTAAAACGATTTAAAACTTTAGATGAAAACAGAGATTTCCATTATTATTTTACCATTTTCATTAAATAAAACGTTTTAGCCGCTAGTATTTAATAAAGTAAAGGTCAAAAAGACTGGATTCTAATAAAATATTAACAAGTATACCTTAACTTAATTCAATTAGTTTCGTTTCTCCGCTTAATGAAATTTTGAACTGGTTTTAAAGGCCAATATTGTTTGCTATAACTCCACTCACTTTACTACCCAGTTGAACGAAAATTTATCAGTGATTTTAGAAAATATCTATTTTGGTATCAAGTCTGAAACCTTATAATGTCAAGGAGAAGTTATTATAAGCACTGAAGAACGATGAAAAAATGTCTTCACTAAATTTTCGGCTGGAAAATTTATTTTATACAGATAATTCCCAAAATAAGGTGTCACGTGAAGTAAATAAGCCGAAATAAGCCAATTTGACCTAAAAGATTTTTGGTTCGAAAATCTTTTAGGTCAAATTGACCAAGGCCAAGAAGAATGAACTACCAACTCCTCATTAATATTTGTAATTAAATCCATAACATAAAGTAAATATTGCATGGGAAACTAATATGTTTAATTTAGACCCTCTAACTTCTTTATTTTCTAATTTATCTTAATTTTATTTTAGTCCTAAATAGTTGTAAATATTTTGTTTTTTAATTTTATAATCGAATAATTGTTTGATTACGTCTGGCACTCGTGCTAGCGCCCCTAAAAGGTAAAAATAGCGAATTAGGAAACAATTCCACTCTCCGATTCAGAAATTCAAAGTCTGCTATCAGAATCAGTGTTCCCTTCACCGCATTGATCCAATATGTAACAGACATCGCGACACCTGCGGGTCTAAAACAGCCACTTTAAGCAATTCCTTTAAAACTCCGCGAATTCCTACCAAAATTATTAGCAGTTCTTCTGATATTTATAAAATTATTACACGTCCCAGTAAAATTTCTTGTCATATTTGAGCCTTAGTTGCATAAAATTACTGTATTTCCTAGAAAGAGTGAAAAACAATTGTAGTATCATCTATTTAGGGCCAAAGCCTGCCGTGGTCGCGGGACTGGACTGTCTCATGAGGTAACCGACCCTGGAACGTAAAGGGCTATTGAAAGATCACCGTGGATTTTATCATAACAAGTCTGACAGTCCCTACCGTCCCGCCCTGAGTGGGAGGACTAATTTGATAATTTTACCAACATAGAAAAGTACCATTTATTTCTTCATTTTACAACACAGACAATATTGAACTTTGTAATGAAAAGAAGTTAATTTTGTTTGACATTTGGCTAGGAAAGCTTCAGCCTTATACGAAACTGACAAACAGATGAATTGTGTGTAGTACAAGTTCTTTGTATGATTCATATTATGATATTGCTAAAGTGGCCTTTTTAGACCCAGCTGCTCTCAATTCTTTAACGTAGTATGTGTCAAGTAACGCACCCTACCATAAATCAGCCATCCATTCGTATCACTAACTCAATTGCTCACGTGCACGTCTTCAACGTATCTTGGGTCGATTTACACTTGCCTTGATAAATTAAACGATTTATGGGAACACCTCCGTCTTGGTATGTCGTCAAGATAAGCACTCACTTGCACGCCGCGTAATGTATGTTTTCACTGGTTTTTTGTCTTAAATCAGTCAAAATGGGACGTCATTTCAAATGCGTTGGGTTATAGTGAAATAATATTATGTTTATGAGTTTGATTTCAATAAATAAATAACACAGGTCGACAGCATACCGGCCCATAACATTATTACCATCTCTGGGTAAGCTCCTTGAGCGGCTTATTGTTCCGCGATTGCTACCGGACGGACCCAAATTCCATAAAAACCAATTTGGTTTTACTGTCGGGAAATCTACCGTGGACGCGGCACTCTCTGTTAGAAAAATAGTTAATACCTCCGAACACAAGTACGTACTTGGAATCTTTTTGGATATTTCTGGGGCTTTTGATAACGCATGGTGGCCAATGCTTCTGCTTAAAATAAAAGGCCGTGGTTGCTATAATAATATATAATATAATCTCCTTTGCTCATACTTTTCAAATGGTTCTGCAAAACTTAAACTCGGACATCATTCCGTATCGAAACCTCTCACCATGGGCTGTCCTCAGGGTTCGGTTATCGGTCCCCATTTATGGAATCTAGGCTTTGATGATTTCCTCGCGATTCCACTTCCTAGTGGCTGTTCTTTAACTGGTTACGCGGATGACGGTCTCCTACTCATTCAGGCGAGTACTCGTGCTGGTCTCGAGAATTTGGCTAACACATGCCTACGATTAATATCTCAGTGGGGCGATCGAAACCGTCTGACTTTTGCTCCACATAAAACCTATCAGCTCCTTTTAAAAGGAGACCTTAAATCGTGGCCTAGTATTAAATTCAACAATGTTCCCGTTATAAAGAAGCAATCGGTGTGCTATCTCGGTTTAGTCTTAGAGAGAAATTTTACATTCATAGATCATATAAAAACGGTTGGGGAAAAAGCTAAAAATAACTTTTATGCCTTAACGAGAATATCAAAATCGACTTGGGGTTTGTCATTTTTAACCTTAAAAACTATTTACGGGGCCACTTACTTGGGCTGTATGTGCTACGGAGCACCGGTTTGGGCCGATAGGGCCACCATAGGGGCGGCACGGCGTAAATTGCTTCAAAGTCAGCGCTTGGCTTTGTTATTCTTATGTAAAGCATACAGGACCGTCAGTACTGAAGCTTTACCGGTACTTGCTGGTGTTCTTCCAGTCGACCTTGAAGTGCAGCGACGTGCTGCAATGTACTATTCCGCACGGGAGACCACTGACGCTGATTTTTTACCGCAACGTGAACGTGCTAAAATATCTAGGTTATTCAAACCACAAAGTGACGTCTGGGAGGAACTTTTATCCGAATGGCAATGTAGGTGGGATAATTCCATCAAAGGGCGGCACCTCCACCAATTCTTTCCATCCGTTCGCGAGCGGTTGGCTAGGACGTGGCTGGAGGTGGATCACTGTGTTGCCCAATTTCTCACGGGACATGGTAACTTTAAAAGTAAATTATTTTCCTTCAAGCTTGTTCCCTCGCCTTTCTGTCAATGTTCAACATCAGATTGTGAATATGAACAATCAGCACATCATATTCTATGGGAGTGTATTCTTTGGCAGAACGAGCGCAATATTATGTTGGATACTGTACAGGCTACATCTGGAGTCATTTACTATACGGACCTTGTGGAAACTCGAACAAACTTCCGTGCGTTCAAGCGTTTTTGCCATACCTATTATTGGAATCAAATATAACAGCTCACAATTTAGGACCCATTAATATCAGTCATTTTACCCGTGGTGCTAGGCAACTGGGCTTCTCTCAGTTGTAATGTCCCTTTGTGCCTGTTGGCCTTGTTTTGTTCTGTCTCCTGCTTGCATGGAGGTCGACAGCATTTTTGCGCACGGGTTCTACATAAGTTATTTTTATTGTTTGTATAACTAGAAATAAGAATATGAACAAAAAAAAGTTCTGAATTTGCTTCTATTAGTAAAAAATGGGTAAATTTAAATCAATGAAAATGCCTAAAAATTGACACAGAGATGAGTTTTATAAAGGAAACCATATACATCCGTTCATGTTTTTTTTACAAAATAAGTTTTATAATGAAGTTGAATTATTTAAAAAATAACAGTTTTAGTTTTCCTGTTATTTTTAGTAGAAGTTTCTCTTATTAACCCCCAAATATAGTCTCCCATCATGTCCCTTTCAGTACTGGCCTTGGTAACGTCTCTCAAATGCTTGTCAAATCTCAAATTGTCTTAATGGAAGCGTTCCTCTTGTTCTTCCGTACAAGCTTCCATGTTATCTTTAAATTTATCCAAATGAGAATATAGCATATGCATCTTTAGTGTGTCTTTAGAGACATTCCACTTCCGATGATGGAAAAATTTCGTAGTCTTGTCAGTGATCAGCTCGTCATAACTTTCAGCTCTAGGGTTTACAATAAAACCATGAACGACTGCCTTAAAACTGTTCCTGGCTTCTTTCTCCTCAATGCTAAAGTAACTTCAGGAAAATATCACAATTGGTTTTTTTTTATTTGAGCGCCCACAGAGACTCCAGCTTTAATTTTCGCCTCTGAAAGCTTTGGAAAAAAAACTCTTAAAGCAAATATTTTTGATTTGTGATCACATTTTTTAAAATAAATATGCTTGTATAATCAGAATATAATAAGTAAAACCCATGCGCAAAAAATATTTTTTCATTTGTCGACCGGTGATAGACACGTTGACGTCTCTTTTAGAGTTACTCTAGGGATATTTTGCAAAATACATACCGGATTATCGGAAACTTCAGATTCGCACGATAATATGAATCGCAACAACGATTCAAACATACTACCTTTTGGTATAAAGAACTCTAGATCCAACAGTTACTTTTAGTTCACGTTTATTTTACTCGTTAGCAGACGTTGCATTAGAAGTGTTAAATTATGAGAAAATTTCCATCGCTGTAGATTATTAAAAAGTGCATAAACATTAATCCCCTTATTAATAAACGTGGACTAAAGTTACAACCAGGATAATCTTCGGACTAACCATACATTTTTAAGGATTAACCTTTTTTTTTTTTTTTTTTAGGTGGTAAAATCATCAAATGAGTTCTCCCGCCCTGGGTGGGGCGGAAGGGACTGTCAGACTCTTACTGACTAAAATCCACCCGTGTTCCTTCCTATACCCTTTACGTTCCGGGGCCACGGTAACCTGGGTTAAGAAAAAACCCGCGACCCCAGCAGGCATTTGGCGCGAAACACGACGCGCCACCGACCCGGGCTTGGTCCTTGGTCGGACGGCGAGCTACCCATAACTCACCGTCCGCAAGCCCGCTCCACCGCTGTGCCCTCTGCTAATCAGAGGGACACGCGTTGGAGCGTCCACACGACAGGCTATTCGCATACGGGCAAAGAGACCCCTTAGGCACACAGTGCCTAAGGAAGAGTTTTTGCCCGCATCCCAGGGTGCACCGGCCCGAAAAACTGGTCTTCCCCCCGGACGTATCCGAGAGGGAACTCCAGTCCACGGGCGCACGTGGAGGTTTCCTGTCATAGCACCCCAAGGATTAACCTTGGCGTAACTTTACTTCTCGTTTTATTAGTAAGGGGGCTGAGGATTAAATATAGCTAATTGGAATAAAATACTCAGAATACGGACAAAACTTGTTTTCTTATGGAGGCTATTTCTATAAAAATACTGTATTTTTTCTACGAACCTTGCAAATGAGTCGTGTTCAAAGAAGTGTATATGAAACCTTTGCAATGTAATACCTGAAAAATCCCGGAATTCTCATGTTAAAATGAGTACTTCAGTTAGTTTTCATTACCAAGAATTCAATTTACGAATCAGCTCGCATCATTTAACTTTAATCATATTAATGGTATCAATTTAAAATATTGGTTCATCTGGTACAACGCAGTGGCTAAAGATGGCTAATCTCCGTTGAGATTGGCCACCGTGGCCGAAATCGGTCAGGATTATTATTATTACTACGCATTTGCTAAAAAAGATGTGGTTACTTTAACATTTCATTTTCTTAAATGGTCGAACAGTCTTCAAAAAGCTGTTCAGATTCCTACAACAAGTAAAAGAAGTGAAAGAGAAAGATTTAAAATTGTAATAAGAAGTAGAAATGAATTCATAAATTTCACTGAAACCAATACTTTTACAATGAAGACAAAGTTTCAGAAATATCCTCACTTTTTCAGACTATTTCAAAAGTTCAAAAGAGTCTAGACTCACAAATCATAAAAGCTTATACGTGCCAAACAGGTAATAAATAAAAGTTCCAGCAATTTAGATAATAATATGTATTTCCAAGAAAGTATTCCAGCTATATTTTGTCTTCCAACGAATAAAAGAACGATAACAATAACTGATCTTGAGAGAAGTTCAGTTTGTTATTTTTACGAAAAAATAATAAATTGAAACCGAAAGATACACTGCTGTAAATGCTATGCTGTATGATTATAAAGCCTGGCGTCCACTAGAAACGGATCAAATGGAGACGAGTATCATTTATTCCTTGTGCGTTTATTTCAGACAAATCTATGCGAATTGTTCATTCATCGCAAATCTGCATCATCATACGAGTATATCTCAAAGTAGTTTGTTTTTGTGTCATGGATAGGTCAGTTGATTTTTTTTTATGTTTCTTTTTTGCTCTTTTTTCTTTTTACAGATTTTGCGCACCTCGGCTCGACTGGACGCAGTCTGTTTCATAGTAAATGAAACAAAGTAGGTAGCGACTTTATGCAATTTATTCGATTCGACTCTTTGTGTACGCGATCTTTACGATTATAAACTGCTCGCTACAACTCCGGTTTGTCAGTATCCATTATTCATGTCACCCATAAAACAATTTACTAAGCCGTAATAACGTGATGAAATACTCGTATTTTTTGAGCAATAAAAGTATCAAGACAGTAATAATATTTTTAATAAAAGAAACACCATTGCAATTTCTGCAGACAGCTGTGGGCTATGTTGACGAGGAAAGTCACAGGACAGGGCCTGTTAGTTTTTCCCGATTTATTTAATAATAATAAAAGAAGTTCCTGTCTCTGGAGCCCTAACCACCAGTAGCTTGAATCATTAATTTTACACGAAGACAATTTCTAAACGAAGACAAGAAATGTCTTCCACGCTTATCTATTCATGAAGCGATTAATCTCTTCCACGATATCTAGTTACTCATCTCGTATAAACGAAGCTTTCGAAAGTAGTAGTACAACACTTGACTTGCAACACGTGTTCAACAAGTTTGGCAACGTTGCACGTTGCAAAGTCAGACGAAGCGCAACAAATCGAGTTCTACATTGTAGTTTGATAAACTACGTTGCTTTTGTGAAACAATGAATTGTGAAACAATCTTTGATCGATGTTGTGTCACAGGTTTTGCACCTGACTTCGTATTAATGAGATATTAGGTACTTTGAATGTGTGTGTACTTTAAAGTACAATAATGCGTTCTTTGAGGCTTGTTTGGTATTACTTATGTACTTTGAACGATAAAGCAAGAAATAAGGTTTTAGAATATCGGTACAGATTAATATGGTTCGTTCATTTTGAGAGGATTAAATAGAATAGAATAGAATAGAATAGAAAAATATTTATTTGATATAGGACACGCTGAGAGGAGGCCTGTGTCCCAGCAGTGGGAACATTATAGGCTGATGATGATAGGACACGCACACACAGAAATAATAAAAAATAAAGTTAAAAATACAATAGGAATTTTGCTGAGCATGTCCACACCAAAAGGGTTACCAACTCAGCATTTGCTGGGTGAAAGACACCCAGCGCTGGTTTTCAGTTGGCACCACGCAGTGACACACGGACGGGGGTAGGCAAAGAAAATAAATAAATAAGTAATAATATAGTAAAATAAAATAAAGAATAAGAAGTGTGTGTAGGGATACGTGTAGTTTAATAAATAATTAAATAATATTACTTATATTAAAAAGTACTATAATATTAATACGAAAAATGTGCGCTTAATAAATTTCTCGCGAATGACGCCACCAATGGCGCGGCAACCGACCAATAGGGAGCGCCGCTCGCGCTGTGACGCCAGACAGGCGAAAAAAGGTGACTAACAAAAGGAATTCATAATGCAGGGCATCACCGTACGCAGTGGCGTACCTAGGCAGGGGTGAAGCGGACCTTAGCGCCGGCTGAAGGGACCCGTAGAAAAAAACAATCTTGACAACGGCGATCACAAATGTTTATGAATAGTAAAGCAGTACAACAAGATACTTCTGATAACAAATTAACATAACCTACATTACATTCCTGGTGTCTGGTGTGTGGGAACTGAATGAGGCCTGGCAAAACTGATGACGATGACATTTAGGTCTAGCACCTTCATTGCTCGCGCGAGGCCCTTTGTTCCAAGATGACTTGGTTACGTTTTATTTCTAACGAACAGATAAGCAAAGCTGATGTCGCCAATGATCACATTTAGGTCTAGCGCTTCCACTACCCGCAAGAAGCTCCTTGCAAGATGGCTTGGTTTTGTTTTATTTCTGACTGGGAACTGAAAGAGACAAAGAGGCCTCGCAAAGCTGATGTCTCTGACAATCACATTTGGTATAGATGACTTGGTACCAAGTCACCTTACCATAAGGGGGTATTACCTCGCGCGATTATTAGAGGCCAGTCATATTTTTCGCACTGAAAGAAAAGGGCCTCACAGATGCTTCTTGCCCCCTCCTAGATTCGGTCTAGCTACGCCACTGCGTATCAGGAGGAAAAACAAAAAACACAAAAAAAACAAACAAACAGACAAAGAGGCCCCTAGGAAGGCCTATACTGACTTAGGTAAGGTTTATCAGAGTATGAAAGGATCGAAGCAGGTAGCATTCTTTGGTTTCTGCCCCCATGGGTAAAGGCGTTTGATGTAGTTGTTTTTGTTAAATTTCTTTGAACGGCGCCGGGCTATATTGCTACAGTAAGTACTATATAGGATGCAAGATTTAGATTTTTAGATTTCTCTTTATTTATTTCTTTATATATTTATTTATTAAGGCACACCAACGACATATTTACAAAAATATATGACAAGTTATTAAATTACGGGTGTTCAGTGCTGTCTCTTTTGTAGACAAATAAAATGATGTCCATAAAATATGTATTTTCCGTGTGTTCACATTGCCAGAGCTGTATTTAAAACCATCCGATAAGAAAATTATATAAAAACAAAATATATTTTTTATCCACTACGCCACTGGCTGATGAGTCAGTATCCGATAAAGTTTAAACAATCCACAATGCAACTGAATATTCGAATTCATGCACTTCACAAAGCTTTTCGTGTCATGCCATAACGGTTCACGTCATTCCTCAAAAATAACTAAAACCATTTGAATCAAAAACAAACATGACGAGAGCGCGAATAACACTGTTTTTTTTATTTATTTTAATTTAATGTCCAGTTCCATTGAAACATTGAAAATAACTGTCTGCCCAAATCCATGTCTTAAATACAGTTTGGGATCCAGTACTTTTACAACACTTTTACTCCCAGTTTTCCTCCATCTGGTATAACTTTCGAATAAAATACATTCGTCTGCAATCGAAATGGTCTAATTAATAAAATAATTCTCAGTTTTTATAGTCTAGGTAGGAATAAACGCAGAAATGATATTGTGCCAGCTCGCTCACGAGGTCGTATGGTCGAATATACAGTGGTAACGGTAAGCTCGTTTACTCAAAATAAAGTATTCGAAAGAGTAGAATGGCATCACTTTACTAGGGGTTCCTAAATTCCTGATGTGATTGGAAAGTGTGCTTGCATTTGAAGAATTTCTCTCAGTCATTTCCTTGCAAATAGGTATTTGAAATTATTTTAGAAAACTCATTCTTTAAAATAATTTTTCGTGTTTTACATATTATTATCGGATACGATTTTTTTTTCTTCTAAAGATGTTGAAATACATAGGTACGTCCTATAATAATACAGTACTAGCTACTGTCTGTGGTTTGGGAAGTTTGCGTAGTTAGTACGCAAAACAATGAGTTAACAGGTGATTTTTCACTGCTGACTAATCGCCCTCCCTCCCTCTTATAAGCTAATAACCAACAATCTCCACGGTCCTATCTATGTATATCGGTTTTTTTGATAAGACACTTTCGCATTAATAAATTCTCAGATTTTATATAATAAAATTAATATGAGTAGGATTGTCTTTAAGAAAGTCAATTCAACTTATTACATCACAAACTTGTTTCCGCATTTACAAGAAATAAAATACCACCTCCACAACTGTAACAGACAATGAAAATAAAATAAACCGTGCACATGGGGTTTAAGTCATAAAATAAAAGCTGCAAACTTTGGTGGCTTGTGTTCTTAAGTTTATGGCTGTAGGAAACTTCGGAGCATAGAAGGAAGTGGAGATAAGTCCACAAAGACAAAATAAATCAAGTGAGGGATGAAATATAATATACCATGTAGTACTTTATCTTTGCAAGCTTTATTGGAGAGATTAATGTTCTTTAAGAATAAGGCCTTTGTCAAACAGACAGGCGATAGCGAACCGAACCGAATCATGTCATATAAAAGTGCGAAAGCGATCCGATAGTCTATGTGACAGGCTTCAAACAATTCCATACATTACAAACAAAAACGCCACGCCACGCATTCGGTTCGTCTGTCAGTTTGACAAAGGCATAAGGGATGACTTGATGATAAATGATATACACTACCAACTACTTACATGCTTGCCTTAATGCCATTTTACAATTACAGATATAAAATCACAGGATTTATTACAAAATTCTTATAATTTAATTCACTTTTTTATAGTGATATAATAATCAAATGAGTCCTCGAGTCCCTGGGTGGGACGACAGGGACTATCAGACTCTTATTGAGTCAAATCCACGGTGTTCCTTCAACAGACCTTCACGTTTCAGGGTCATGGCTACCTGTATAGACAGTCTTGCGACCTTTGGCCAATTTGGCCATCAATATGGGCCCCGTCAGATTTCTGACAGGTCTTTGAAGCAGGCGTAGAATTTAACGCAGGCTAATTTATTGCACTTCAGTGTAAAGAGACTTTGCACTATCACATAATCTAATAAAATCCAAAATCCGTACTATATTTTTTTCTTTATATACTTATTGATATTATAATGGACTAAGTACATTAAGGACCTTTATTAACTTATCATTAGATCATAGGAATAAGTAAACCTTTATGAGTTTCTGCACTCCTCACTTTCCCACATCCCCTCTTGTTTCTTTCTGCTGTGATAATCCAGTTTCACGTACTTCGATACATTATTGTGCCACATTCAGTCACCTATGGCGCCGTGCCAGTACATTATTTACGGTAACGGCTTTACGTTTATCGTGCCGATAAACTGTAAGGCCTGTGAGTGCACGGATAGTTTGTGGCCTAAAGTTTTGGAAGACATCGACTGTAACTGCGATCAAAAGATATGGCTGAAACTTCTCTGTTAATAGATTTGGTCTTCGTGGAAATATATTGCTTCTTGAAAGTTTTTCAAAAATAACTACTTCTAGCTTTTTTCCTGAATTGTTTACTGGCTTGCAAATAAAGTTTTAGTGGATTTATTCTATTTCATGTTGGATTTATGGTGAAAGTGGTTTAATTTTAATTTTTATAACCTTTGTGATTCATTTTTCGACATCCATATTGTATGCAACTAGCACCGAGATTTATGCCAAGCGATACACTCGCTCCTGCGTTACCTATGTCATGGTGACCCATTGCACAACTCTTACATTTGTTTTCGCTTCAAGCGCCGTCACAATTACACTTATCTAGATATGATTCGAAGCTCCGCTGCGCCCAGCAGTGTTGCTTCAGAAGTGCAACCAGAGCAGTAAATGGTCCCTTTCTCTATAGATGTATACGAGATTACATTCCGATCTTCGCAGCATTGGGCAGCAATGCAGCGGCAGTTCTGCACGGTAGTGTCGCCATGCCTGCCACTTTGCTCGGAATCAGCGCGGCGATACGCACTGCTGCTCAGCACCATAGTGGTATTGCAGTGCACTGCTGCGAGCAGCAGCTGCTATCGAGATCGAAATCATACCTTCATGTGCAGTTCATGTTTCCTGTGATACTTATTTCGAACAGTATGTTTTATATACGGTTCAATGAACCAGTTAGGCAGGCAAGTAACTAACATTAGTAGTCAGAAGTAAATTGTACATAAACTAAAATATCCAGTTCTATACACCGTTGACGAGACCGCTATTAGGTCTAAAGGCTTTACGTCATAATCAACATTGTTGACGGCTCACCGTAAAATGTTAATCTTGTCTTACATTATTGTTGAGTTGATGGTCCAATCTTCTTATGTCTTAAACAAAAGTACGCCACACGCTTAAACTTTTATAATTTGGCGGGTCTTTACTTAAATTGGAGAAATCTAAACGGTATACTTACATTACCTTCTAGTATGGTGCACGGCACCTATAAATATTTTCTTAATTGATTTTCTTTTTATTCAATTCCTCCTTGATTCCTCCTCAAAACTTTAAATTGTGCTGCTGCTCGCACCCTTCAGTGCAATGTTACCGAGTAAAACTAGCTTTTAGTACCTATTGATTATTCACCATTTTTTTTAATGCAAACTCTTTAGTCCAAGTAGGATTACAACGACAGTAAGTTACTGGCCACATTTCGTCAAAATATTTTGAAGATGCCATTAAAATTTGTTTTTTTTTGTGTTTTCTTTTTTTATTAAAAAATGCAAATGGCTGTTGTCATTTTATTTTTGCCGAATTCGACCAGCAGTTTTCATTTACCGATTTATTGCTATGCAACCTCTTTAATTTCTACAGCTACGATTTGTTCCTCAAGTAGGATTACAACGACAGCTCTTACTGGCCACATTTCGTAAAAATATTTTGATGATGCCATTAAAATTTTCTTTTTTTGTTTTCTTTTTCGAACGAATAATGCAAATGGCTGTTGTAATTTTTTTATAAAAAATTAGGCCAGCAGTTTTCACTAACCAATGTTATACAACCTCCATAACTTGAACTTTTTTTAGGAATAATGTGCAATCAATAAACGCTCGCTCTAATCATTAAAGTAACGCGTTTTCCTTTTTCATTTCTTTTCCAATTCAGTACCCTTAGCACGAATTTTCAGTATTTGAGACGTAAAGTAAACTGGAACTTTGACAATTTCAAATTGACAATTTTCAAGGAAAAAAATAGTTCTTTCTTCGCACACCAGAGGCGCTGTTCCATTTTTTCATACAAAAACGCTGTAAATACTGAAAAGACGCTGTAAAGTAAAAGAGTGAAATTTCGTGCTAAGGGTACAGGTTGCAATGTCGATGTTCTTAATAACTGTGAGAATTTCACTCCCTTTTTGAAACAGTTTTTGATCAAACAATACAATTTTAATTGCTGCAAACACAAAAAAAATTAAATCAAGAGCGTCGATATCAATTTATTTAGTTAGCGCCAGTTCAATGCAATTAAGCGACAGATAATATAACAAACGACTCGTTAAACGCGGCCATCTTTACCTAAAGTTAAAAAGCGCCGATGTTTACGGAGGCAACCAAGTGAGTTTATTACTTAACTGGATATTATTGAACGAGAATCGGGGTCTTACAACAACAAACAAACTCTGTTTATAGGCAAAAATCATGTTTGAAAAATCGAGAACCGATAGCGGTTCTCGATTTTTCAAACATGATTTTTGCCTATAAACAGAGTTTGTTTTGCAATAAGTAATTGAAAGTTACCGTTTTTGTCTGACAAGTTGGTGCCACTGTTGAGTAGGGGTCCTGAAGTAAAGCTGTCAAAATTTTTTCATAAGGGCGTGAAAACCGAATTTAATAAATGTAAATTGTAAACTATAAACTGAGCAAATAATTGTATTTATAACACATTTGCTCGTAAAAGGTCTCTTACTGCACCAATATCAGTATCGTAATGTATCTTATTACGCACTAGTGCGTAATGGTAATGTAAAACGCACGGTTTATCAAGATGCTCCGTCTAAAACGAACGGTACTTTTTTAAATCTTATCAAAGAGTTTTTATGTCAGAAAAGCGGTCAACATTTTATGAATAAAATTAAATTAGACAGAAAAAAAGAAAAGGGAAATATTGGGTGCATCCAATTCTTGCCGAGTGAAATGAAGTTGGAACTTTTCAAACTTTAATAAGCGAATTAAGAAGTGACGAGTTAAAGTTTTATAATTACTTCAGAATGTCTAGTTTATTCGTTCCTTTGATAGCTTAATCGTGAAAGTTAAAGGTGGTGTAACAACACAAAATACAAAATTCAGAGATGTATTGATGGCGGGCGGGTGGCTCCGCGCTTCGCGCCGACAAATGTGAACGGGCCAAACTTGCTAGTACGCCAATATTACATATTATGTCCGATCCGACAGAAACCGTTACTAAGCGTACGGTAAAAGTGTCGGGTCCTTAATTTTGTCGGGTTGCCTTAATGTGCACAGCGCTATTGACATACATATCCTACCAATATGGATGCGACACATCCGACACATTTGTCGGTCCGATAAAACTGTCGGTCCGACCTAGTCCTACTCTGAAAGAGAAAACCGGACAAAATTGCTAGTTCCAGTTCCCCATTTAAGGACCTCTCAGGCGAACTGCTCGCCCTAGTTCCATTTTCAGTTCCATTATTAGGCAAGCTTTATGTCTCGTATGTCAGTTTACGGTGGGCTGGCATTTTAAGGGGTCGTGTTGGAGCACCGCAAAAATTTTCCAATTTTAATCCCTGCTTCCCACAATTTTGAACGTTGTGCAGATAAATTTCGTTCCGGGGAGTTAGTTCCGAAATTCGATACCGTAAAATGTGACCGGCACCAAATTTACGTTTGTGTACATTATTGTTGTGTAATTGTGTTGCTTATTAATGGTGCTGTTTCGATTTAAAGTTGAAATGCATTGAAGAAAAAATGTTTCTGGTTTTATTTGAGGAACAAAAACAAACATTAAATTGTCTATTTGATGCGTTATATTCCCACGTTTTTATAAACTCACTTTTCTTGTTTGTTTATTTGTTTGTTTGTTTGTCGTTCTGGTTGGACTTTTGCAACTCAATTTTGAGGCACTTCCCGATAAGCTAGAAGGCTAAAATTTTGCACACGCTCTGAATTCTGATGACAATACATGACTAGTTAACAAACGTCATAACAAATCCAATATGGCGCCCTCCCCAAGATGGTGGACTGAATGTTTGAAACCCACCCCCATGATATGGGTATCAAATGTAAGGGTTTGCTGTCAGGAGTACGAAAAAGATAGTCACGTGACTTAAATCCAATATGGCGGACGTCCAAGATGGCAGACAGGCTATTTGAAATGCACCCCTATGATATGGATATCAAATGAAAGGGTTTGCTGTCAGGAGTACGAAAAAATAGTCACTTGACTTAAATCCAATATGGCGGACGTCCAAGATGGCAGACTGGCTGTTTGAAATCCACCCCCATGATATGGGTATCAAATGAAAGGGTTTGCTGTCAGGAATACGAAAAAAATAGTCATGAGACTTAGGATTCAATATGGCGGACGTCTAAGATGGCAGACAGGCATTGAGGCACTTTCCGATAAGCTAGCAGGCTGAAATTTTCAGGGTAGCTTCAAACCCGATGAACAAAGATAAAAATAATAAAATATATAATAGATTTTAAAAAATCTAAAACTCCACGTTTTTAAATATCCTAAAAATAAGAAAATAACCCTACGGGGTTGAGAGAGGGGCCACTCAAAACGTGGGGGCGTATCTTTGCAAGTTACACCCACGATATCACCCACTTCATGTAAATATATCCCATAAATAATCTCTTAAATATATAGTACGCCCCCACGTTTTGAGTGGCCCCTCTCTCAACCCCGTAGGGTTATTTTCTTATTTTTAGGATATTTAAAAACGTGGAGTTTTAGATTTTTTTTAATCTATTAATTATTTGATGTAAATATTATTTGTATGTAAATATTCATTGATTTTACAAAAGAAAAAATACGTGTCTGTTATTTTATCATACCAGGGGGGGTATTACAACGTCTTAAAACCAGTCTTATTCCGGCGAGTGAAAGTGACAGAGCTATACAAGTCGTCTAGCGCCATCTCGTTCACTCACTGGAGCAAGCATGGTTTTAAGACGTTGTAATACCCCCCCTGTACCCTTAGCACGAATTTTCACTCTTTTAATTTACAGCATCTTTCCAGTATTCACAGCGTTTTTGTATGAAAAAACGGAACAGCGCCTCTGGTGTGCGGAGAAGGAACTACATTTTTCATTGAAAATTGTCAGTTTGAAATTGTCAAAGTTGCAGTTTACTTTACGTCTCAAATACTGAAAATTCGTGCTAAGGGTACAGAGGCCTTATCATGAGTTTTCAGTTATGCTGACGTAAAGTAAACTGGAACTTTGACATTTTCAAATTGACAAATTTCAAGGAAAAAATTAGTTCCTTCTTCGCACACCAGAAGCGCTGTTCTATTTTTCCATACAAGAAACTCAGTAAATACTGGAATGACGCTGTAAAGTAAAATAGTGAAAACTCGTGATAAGGGTACCTACCTACAGACTCTAAATGAAGGATTTCTTTGATTTTTCATTGAAACTATAACATAGCCCATTCTCGTTCACATAATCTTGACTCACACAGCAACCACATAATATTACTTGTTCAAGTTGTCATTTTAATCCATTAAATAGACAAGGTCATCGCCTTTGCCCAGTACTGGGACTGTAATAATAACGAGTTCACAATACAAAAGTACTTTCTTAGAATAAGAACTCGAAGAATGAGATACAAACAATGGTACAGCCATTGTCTTGGAAGATGCTAACTGACTTGTGCGGCAATTACACAGAACCATGATGTTATTGTTGATCGAGTTTGCTTATGACAGTTAGGAAATGTATCCTGTTTCACTATCGACATCATCGTATTATGAATAGACCCAAGTTTAGAGGGTTATAACTCTTGGGGTAATCTATGGTTTTATTTTTCAAGTATTTTTTTAGCAATGGTAACACTGTCTCGATTTTTTTTAACATTGTTTTTAGAAATTGACAAATTTAAATTGAATGTTTAGAAAAATAACGGCGGCTTCCATTCTGTCTATGGCACGACCCCGCGCCAACATTCGGCACTATACGCGTAAATAACCAGTTTTAATGCAACCTCTTTGGATACTTAGTATCGAAAAATGACAACCACTGGCCACATGCCTTCAAAACAATTTATCGATGCCATTAAAGTTTTCTTTTCTGTATTTCTTTTTTAATGGAAAATGGCTGTTGACATTTTATTTTCATCGAAACATGCCAGTATTTTCGGCTAGCTAACTTTTTGGATACAATGCAAACTCTTTGGATAATAGTTTTAGCATCAAAAGTAAGTTTATGATGTAATTTTGTCAGTACACTTTTACATCATCATCATCATCAGCCTACAATGTCCCCACTGCTGGGACACAGGCCTCCTCTCTGTGAGAGGGAGTGGGCCATAATTCTCCACGCGGGCCCAGTGCGGATTGGTGGATGTCACATGTCACTTTTACATGCCATTACTACATATTTTTCATATTTTATAGTTTTATTTTTCATGTACCTACATTAAATAAATTTATTCCATTTATTTTAGCCACCTGTTTAAAAAAAAAACAATTTTTTTTTTATTTAGTTCCTTTTAAATTCCTATTTTAGACAAGCGGCAAAATATTTGAACATTTGCCATGAACAAATCTATCAAAGTCGCCTATAACAACAAATTTTGTTTACAGTATGACGTTCAATGTAGGTTTCAGATAATATTAGCATGTTTTCACAAATAACATAAGATTTACTTCGGTTCGGTTGCACGATTCTCTAAGACGACAGTCCCAAACCGCAATTCAGATCGAGCTACGTGCAAATTAAGCTTTACATCCAACAAATCAGAACTACAGCTGAGGTTTGAAACGTCCCCAATAACCGGTAATTGAAGACCAAACTCATTAATATTGGTATTTCCATACCTTCCCCGAACATAAAGGTATTTCCTATAGGTATTTCTATTCTGATTACAATTTCAAATTCATTCAGACTAAACCTAAAATCGTCTTGAAAATCTTGAAATTAATATTATACGAGTATTAAAGGGTGCGATATTACTAGCATAATATACCCTTTTTTTCTAATCGTGGTAAAATCATCAAATGAGTCCTCCCGCCCAGGGTGGGACGGGCGGGAGGGACTGTCAGACTTGACTGTCTAAAATCCACGGTGATCCTTCAATAGCCCTTTACGTACCAGGGCCACGGTTACCTGGTAAGACAGTCCCGCGACCCCGGCAGGCTTTAGCCCTCTTAGGGAGCCCCGTCACATTACTGACAGCTCTTTGATGCGCACGTGGACATGTCGCGCTGTCGACCCAGGGATGTTCCATGATCGGACGGCGAGACACCCATTACTCACCGTCCGCATACCTAACTTGTACCCCTAAGCAATGAACAATATCATCCTTGTTGCTTGGCCAGGAATAGATCAACCTTTCTCATGCCGTGCGTGCCCTAAGTAACAAATAAGGGATTATGTCAGAATGGAAACGTAAAGCCCTTACGGCGAAATCTGAGAGAGCTAAAGGTCAGCAAGGTTCATGAAGAATTTGGAGTTGGAGCAAGATCAAATTTATTTTTTAGGAAAGGGACACAAGTTCAAAAATATTTTCCTATTGCAAAAACTAAATTAATATTCTATGAATGTTTGCATGTTTCATGTCAACAAGTTCAACTGAACACATAATAATTATTATTACCTTTAAATGCTCCATCAACATACCTATTCGAGAATATTTACTTTTTAAGTCTAACAATTAATTACTGATTACAAAAACGTTTCGGTAACCGTCCTTGAACATTTCAAGGCGTTAAAATAAATTCGCTCAATTTACATTTCAGAATTTCACACGTATTTTATTACACGTTAATCCCAAATGACGTCATAAAATCTTCACCATCTTCACAAATGTATGAACATTTAACATCAGGAATTCGTGCAAGGGGTCTTTATATGGGCTTTAATACCCCTTGGGGGACATTTCCGTGACGTGATTATCCCAAGCCTAAAACAATTTGCACATTCGCACAAACTGCTAAACTCCTCATTTTAAGTGAGTATTTTATTCCCAATATTTTGAACGAGAGTGCACAGTCTTGTAGATTCACCAGACCCCCATTCGCTTGCACTCTCAATCGATTTATTGGCCGCACCTCAGTCGGAATTTACTGGCAATACTCTCAACGCTCCGGTCATATAAAATTCAAAACGAACGTATATTCGTATTTCGAATGGAAAGCTTAAAAGTTGCGGTCGTTCTCTTTGAGAGAAACGGTTATTTTCAACTTATAGGGGTTATTCCGGCATATTTTTATTCAAAGTGTCGCACTGTTTTCATTGTGTGAATAATCTGTTTTATGAATAGGGTCGTAAAGTTTTGTCACGATATAATATTTATAAGTTTTTTTGTTATGTTCCAAATATTTCTATTAAGTATTTATTTTACTTTTCAATTTAAAGTAGGAATTAATTCGTTGTTTGATGTGTGTTGAAAATAAGTAAATTGCTTGCTACATTTAAATATTTACTAACAAAACTGAAACTATTGTGCTGAAACAATTTCCTTAAAAACAATTGATGTAAATACCTAAATGAAACATTCAAGCGGCCAATAAATCGAGTTTTAAGTACAAAAGTCCGACACGAGATATCTGACGTCCCTTGTACTTACGACGTTCTTATCGTATGTCACAGCAACCGTTAAACTTGAAGCTAAATCCTTAGGCTCTATTCACTCGTTCGAAAACAACTACACGACAACCGCACGTCGTCGACCGCACCATATATTGCATTCAAAATCAGTGCCGAAAATAGAAGTGTCCCAACGGTGTCAAGGCACAGGGCAGGGACATGATCAGGTGGCTTAGCATGATGTCTTAAAGTGTGAGTGATTCCGCTCAGGGAATGAGATAGCGCTAGACGACTTGTATAGCTCTGTCTCTTTCCCACAGCCTAACCACTCATGCTTTAAGACGTCATGATAGGCCACCAGACCAAGACCACAATTGGCCAGATCAGAGCGCAGTCAAAAAAGCTCGCACTTGGCGCATAAAATGCTAGTTGTGTGACACTGTTGAAAATAAATAAGTAATTTAATTCACACGGAAAACATTTTGTCGTCATTGTCGACGACGTGATTGATACTGACGGCATGCGGCATCGCGAACTAGCGGTCGGCTACATCGCAGAAACGAAATCGCAATCACATGGCAAAAAGCTCCAGCAACTCTATTCATACGTAGCGTTAGCTCGATCGCATTTTGTCGCAGCGATGTCGTTACATTGGCGTTCATGTGAATGAAACCTTAGAGTTTGAAAAGTGATTTTCACAGTTGAGTGGCAACCCCGCATTTGTAGATCGTACGTCTACTTTGGTTCGCACTTCAGTGGATCTAAGACTTCGCGACGCAATGGTGTAATCATAGCAATGTGCTTAACTGTCTTTGTGACGTCATAAAGTTACTTCAAATTATTTTCGCATGGTTATTATATGATTCCGGTCCCCTTGGCACGATTCCCGGAGACATTTAAAAGTCAGCTTACCCATTAAGTACAAAACGTGAAATAAATTTCCCGTGCCTCCTAGAAAAGAAAACAAGAAGAGAACACGTAAATACTTACTTAGAGAGAGACATAATGACAATACACCGTGTAGTGCACTGTCATTATGTCCTGAGTTAAAATTGGCAGACCCTGTAATTAACATGCATGCTTATACAAATTGGGATAGACTCATGCTGGCGTCGCGTCTGTACACAGTCTATCTGTATTTTCTTATCTCATTTGGTAAACAAATTAAAGCGATTAAAGCATCCATTATTTCCTTCCTTACAAAGATCAACTTACGTCTTACTTTTTTCTTCTTACTGTATTAATTCGTGAAGTTTATGAGGATATATAGACATCTGAACTTTCAAACTAAAATTACTGAGAGGATTTGTATTTTTGGTGCGCAAGATGTTTACAAAAACCATGATTTACACGTAGACTTTCATTTAATTTCAGTATACGCACGGCAATCATTGATTATTGAACTTCAACGGGCATTAGAATTTAATTTCAAACACCCTTTATGTAACGTGCCTTACATAGAGTTGTAGAGTAATCTGATCTAGATCTTTAGTTACATGATTGATTGACTTTCCCAGACTTGGCTTTGGTTTTGTTTTCTAGTCTCTAGGTTTTTAGGTACCGTAGAAGGATATATATTATTTATTTCTAAACTAGCTGTTGTCTGTTGGTTTCGCTCGCGTTTATCTTGAAAATTGTCCCACGAAAAGGTAATACTGGGATATAGAGTATCCTTTGTATTATTTTAGACTAAATCTATCTCTGCGCCAATTTTTATCAGGATCCTTTCAGCTTTTCTGACGTAATTGAGAAATAGTCACCTATCTAAACATTATTATCTTCTTTATCGATTAAAGGCAGGCAAAAAGGTATTTATTTTGATTGAACTTGATAATTTATAAACGATTTTAAAACAGCATTAATTTAATTTTAGATGTCGAGATTTAAAGATAGAATTATTATTTTGTGAAGTAGCTCATTTATACTAAAATAATTTGTTAAAATTTAAACTTTAAATTAAATCGTATTTTCTTAACTTATTATTATAAACTGAACGAAATTTTCATAAAATCCTTTAAAATAACGCAAAAATTTTGCTCGGTGCTCTGAATAAGAATCTAGGCAGGGCTTTTAATGTTATGAAAATTGATAATTAGGCCTACCAAGAGAAAGCCAAAGTAACTTTCTCATAATAATTAAATTCCCAAAGGTCCATTATCTTTATAAAATGTTTTAGTAAGCAAGTTTATTTTGTGCCTAGAAAGTAAAAATATGAACAAACTGAAAATGATTTTTTAAATTTGTTGGCGGTCTCGAGTGCAAATAGATTTTTATTTTTGTAAAATGGATTAAGTAAATTATATTCTGAAGCGTAAAGGAAATTTTATTTTTAAAATTATTTCTTTGTTAACACCATCGCTTCATATCGGTCAGCAGACCTCGTTCGGAAGGTTTCAAGTTCCATTTCCACCAAAATAAAGAGCAACGGAAATATTTTTTTAAACTCTTTTGTATTCAAAAATGGAATTCTATTTTAGGGTTGTCAGCGTTTAGATACTGACGGGTTCAAATGGTGGTGTCACGTAGTCAGCATATTATAAAAACAGAATTCACATGTCAACCCCCTAATATTATCTATGTAGTTTTATTACAAAGCTTTCAAAAAAGCTTCTTTTCACTAATAATTAACAGGCCTGTTGGTCTAGTGGTTAGTGACCCTGACTGCTATCTATGCCCCGGGTCGTGGGTTCGATTCCCACCCAGGACAAATGTTTGTGTGATGAGCATGATCATTTGTTCTGTGTCTGGGTGTAATTTATCTATAATATGTATGTATTTAGAAATATAAAAGTATGTTTATCAGTTGTCTAGTACCCATAATACAAGCTCTGCTTATCTTGGGACTAGATGGCGTTGTGTGATAGTTGTGGATTATTATTATTTATTATTAATATTTATATAATTATATGTTCGTGATTATAAATTGCCACATTTGGCAGTACGGTTGGAGCAGTGGCTGAGCAGGGTATCGCAGGTTCGATTCACACACAGAGCAATTCATTTGTATACTAGTTACTCTCGTGCTGGCTGAATTTAAACTGTGCTATTTAAACTTTCCTATACATTGTGTAAGCAATAACAGCGAATCCTAGGATTTGCTTATTCCACATTATCTAGTAATTGAACTGCTGCGTTGTGTGTCGTAAAATCTTGCCTTCTAGATATTTCGATAAATATTTTTAGCTTGTTTTTCTTTAAAAAATTAAATTAAACATGAAGGAACTTAAAAAGATTCTGTGGTTCATATTAAACATGACACGTACGTCACTCGGTGTGTGTCCCCAAGTTTAGTTCTCATCTCTCTTACATCGCGCGCTGCGAATGTAAATAGTGCCCACCTGTGCCCACCAACAACTCCGCACATAGCGCATAAAAAAAACTGTTTAATAGTTATAAATCACAGTAAACCAAGCTTCAAATTCCTTTTACTTTTTGTCCGTATATCTCGGATTTAACAAAACTATGGGTTTGATATGGGTAGAAGGTAAGTTGGCTAATCCATCATTAATCTGGGGATGAATTTCCATCTACTGCCTGTGATTAGGGTCGTTATTTACCGGTTTTTACCTCTTTCCGTGGTATTTAGTATACATTGTGGAATATATTTGGCAATGTGTAATAAGTAATAACCTCCTTGAACAACAATGAGGGGTGTAGGTGACTAAATGATTACCAATTACTATTCTTCAACACCACAAGACTTATGAAGAACAAAATTTGTTCTTCATAGGTGGTGTCTTAAATAAATAATTATTTAGACAAGTGTTCAACAGATGTTTAACTTTTTTGTGTCAGAAGGTAAGAGGTTGACAGTCTATTCCAATCCACCCAAAAACAAAGCGTCTACCCACTTCGTGTTACACGCTTCGACGCAATACTGTTATGTAACAACCCCTTTAGCAAACAAAACTAGCATACAAACCACCCAGAATATTGAGATAACAATATACACCAAACAATGTAGGTACTCATTCCTATCTACCAATTCTAAAACCTCGTTGACAATAGCTGGCAACATTCAAACCAAACTTTGTACCAAATAATACACATAAAATGTTACAGTTCAAAACAATCCTAGTTCATAGAACATACATTTCTATAAAGGACTCTACAAACTATAGTTCAACGTTGCATCAGGTGGTAACTACTCCGTAACGACCCACTTCAATGGAGATCGTCTCTAACAGTTTGAACATGGCAACCCAGACGTAATAGCGTTGTTTTCGGGCTGGGAAATGCGACGAGGCAAAGGAAATTTAACTGGGCGTAGGAATTCAAATGCTGATGGCATTGGTACTGCCCATCAGTTTGGAGCAATGAAGTTCAGTAGGTATTGTGACCCAGATGCGTGGATCAAAGGGTCACGAATGCATTATGTTGGACTTTGAGCTTCATTTAAGTTGGTTTCGGAATAAAAACTACTTGAAATGATGATTACAATGATAGCATTTCAGAATGATTTATTTACAATTTTGTAAACACGTGTTCATTACAACCTTATGCTTAAACCCTAACTTTGTCTCACACATCAATTTATATTCTATCGAGGGTACTTACGTTAACAAACATTAAAACTCCCATAGACAAAAAGCCCGACGATACGAAAATTTGCTTCACGCAGGAATCGACATATGCCTAGCGTAGTAGCCAGTAGCCACTGCACCAATCATGCCGTCAACTATTATTATCTCAAGTTGATGTGGAGTCTAGGAGACCAGCTGTGACTGAAAATGAATACACCAGCAGGGCTATTGGCTAACTTGTTAGTCACTGACCAGCGGTTGTCCACTGAACTTGGATGGCTTGATACCTGTTATGAGGTTAAGTTGAGGAGTGGAGTGCCTCAAGAGAGCGTTAGAATGTTGATTTTAGGAAACATTTACATTAATCAGTTTCATTGCAAATGCAGAAACCAATACGAAATTTACCTTTTGACAGCTATTTGATGATCACCACACAGACACCGAGATACGCAATAGCCCCGCAGATCGCCTATCATATCTGTCCTTGGGATCCCAATTACAAGATAACATGGATATTCTAACGCAAGATCGATGTTTACATTTATTATAATGGTAATTCTATATAGGACGAAAATGCCCCCGAGCTATTCCCATCCCTACTGTAGCTAAGATCCCAATAGATGTTATCGGCGCGAGCGTAACGGCCATGCTTGAGTGACGAAATTGGGACACCAGCATGATATCATTAGTACACAGGTACCTTAGTAGTCACGTTGCGGTCAATGCCCTTGTTTAGATGTTTTATGAAGATGGACTGTGGCTTCTAGAACGGTAAATTGGCTTTTAGTTCTGTTTATTGGACGAGTGAGTCAACTTACACAAATTCATCAATGTTTAGTGTTTATGAGTAGATAAGCAGATGTATATTTTTTTTACTTTTTGCATATAACTTATAAATAAGCTTTTAAGTACATACTATTCAATGTTAGTTGTCGTTTATTTTCGCAATGCCTGTGTTCCTAAGCGTTGACACACGAAACACTCGACCATTGACTCAATACGTTCAAAATTTAACGAAAGGAATGTAGTCACGAAAATTGTTTGCCAAACTCTCAATATGGAACCCAGAGACATCCGCACTTCATAAAGGCTCTAACCCCGTGGCCACAAGCTACAAGCTCAAGCGACATGAGTCTTGGGACAGTGACTGGGTAGAATACTAATGGAAGTAGTTGCTCAGAGAGTGGCAAACGATGAACGAAAACACTCTGTAATTTTTACTAGATTTTCAACTTTAAATTCTAGAGCATTAAGGTGAAAAACTTTTAAACAAAATTAGTCAGTACAAGTCTGATGATTTTACCTTAAAAAACGGTTTGAATTTCTGTTATGTTAACGTCTGTCGCGTATTTTAGTGACAATAACTGTCACCACTCTACTTGTGGAAGGTTCTCATATAAAGGAAAACAGTTAAGCCTTACTTATTTACCTTTAAGTCCACATGACGAATATGCATCGCTCGAAGCTCTCACCGAGGCCTTTTAGAGATTGACGCTGAATTATGCTCCATTCGATTTTATTTTACGACCGATATAACCCGAAGGGTCAGCGTAGGCCAGATAACGAGTTCTTCCATTGAATATAAAGGACTTAGAATGTAGTCGAGTGTCAATTCGAAGTTTCAATATTATCTTACGACATTTTAATGAATTTGTCGTCTATTTGTGTATCATTTTTGTAGTAGCTGTATAATGACTAATCTTAAAATCTTAAATACTAAATATTTA
This sequence comes from Agrotis clavis, assembly GCA_954870645.1. NCBI lineage: Eukaryota > Metazoa > Arthropoda > Insecta > Lepidoptera > Noctuidae > Agrotis > Agrotis clavis. Next base: position 7,044,361 of record OX940929.1, read on the forward strand.
ATTAAAAGGTTTCAAGATGCCTTAAGGATTTTTAGGGAAAAAATCGCATCTTTACAAATATCTGACTTAGTTGAATCCCACTTCTTCTCAGCGGTCAGCATTTCTGTAGGTATTTAAGGATATTTGAGAAGTATTTGGCAAGTTTTCATCGTGCCCGAAATACTTTCCCAAAAATTGCACGTAGCTCTCCAGCTAATTGAATACTCATTAAAAATCTCTAGTCGATTTATTTCCTGGGAATCATTAATTAATAAACCAATATTTGAAGACTAAAGATTAATTAAGGTAAAGACTTCGATAATTACGAATCATTGTGGAGCTTTGAAACGTCTAAAATTTAACTACCTACCTAATTGTTATTAATTCCACGAAATCTATTTAAAAGTGGATATAGCTGAACAAGTATTTACATTTGCACTGACACAACTAGACTTTGAAATAACTGCCTAGAAGGCTTTTTGTAAGCAGTCACTTCTACTGTGGCAGATCCTTAATGCTATTCCTGGGACTCTTGATTGTAATTCCAATCGATCGACATTAACGTTTCGTACTCTTAATTGAGTTCGACACTAGCGCCAAATTGGTTTTAAATTGCATGTCTATTTTGGGGAACTAAGAGGAATCAGGATAGGGCTTGGCGTGCTCTAATCACTACTCTCGAGCTTATTATTCCGACAGGTGTTTATTTCCAAAACATGCCAGTGACGCGGGACTATGTCATCAGTTGACCATGACCCAGGAACGTAAAGGGCTATTGAAGGATCACCGTGTATTTTAGTCAGTACAAGTCTGAAAATCCTTCCCGTCCCGCCCTGGGTGGGGACTCATTTAATGATTATACCACCATAAAAAACCCAGTGTCTGTCATTTGTACCCAGTTGATGAGGACGGGCGTTATTGTATGACAATTATATAGTTGGATAAATATAAGTTTTACAGTACTTACAAGCCTACCATTTATGCAAAGAAGAGTCATGATGATAATTGACATTTCGAGTTTTAAAACTCATTACACTTAGGGCCACAAAAAGGCACAATTACAATTTTATTATGCAAATTCAAATATGATATAATGAGATCACGAACAAATAATAAAGCTTGCCATTACACGTAACATTACATCACCTACAAGTCTCAGTAATCGTAAAGGGAAGATAAAACTGCCGTACATTGTAAAGTGGGGTAATATCGTCGAAACGAGTGCCTTTGATTGTTGCTCTTAGAATGTTGATGGAAAGATGTAATATAAGGAGCCTACAGAAAAACTTTCCGGAGCTTACCACGGTGCTTCACCGTTTCGACTGCCAATTCGATGTTATTGTACTAACAGAGTGTTGGCTCAACGATAACTCAACAGTCAATCATTTACCAGGGTACAACTGCTTTTACACTCGTAAAGTTATCAATAAAAGCGGTGGAGTCACTGTATACGTGAGAGATACCTACTCAGTGTCAGTCTACGAACCGGAATTTGACGATGCAAATTGTCTTGCTGTCGAAATTAACACTAGCGTAACACTCCTAGGGATTTATCGCTCTCCCTCATTTGTTAATACTGATCGATTTCTAAACTCTCTAGAGTACTTACTAACCGGTCTAAACAGAAGTCAGTGTGTGATCGTAACAGGGGACATTAACATAAACTTGCTTGATAATAACCCTAATGCTGCTCATATAGCTTATCAATCTCTTTTGTCGGAACACGGTCTACTGCCATCAATAACTAAACCAACTAGAGGAGAAGCTTGCTTAGACCATGCGTTTATCAGAACCAAAGGCTCGACACAGGGATTGGTCTGCAAGTCATCGATAACCGACCATGACCTTGTTATTTTAGGTACAAAACTATCGAAAGTGAAAAACCCGCCCCGTGCTAGGTTTAAAATAAAAATAGATTACCCTAAGATCACGGAAGAGGTAAGCAAACTCGACTGGACTGATGTCATGTCCACAACTGATGTAAATGACGCAGTGCTACTGTTCAACAAAACTTTAACGGAAATCATACAAAAACACACGCAAAAAATTAAAATTAGCCGCTCAAAAATTAACTTAAAGCCGTGGGTCACTGCTGGTTTAATTAGGTGCATGCGTCATCGGGACTCGCTGCATGCTCAAGTGAAATCGCAACCATTAAATCTCGAGTTAAAACGCACATACACACGATACAGAAACTTTTGTAACAACATACTTCATAAACGGAAGGCGGATTATGAAAAGAAAGAGCTTGAAAGCCACAGCAACCAACCAAAGAAGCTTTGGCGTGTTATTAAGGACATTTGTGCATTTCCGAAAAAGCCCAATGATAGTCAGGAATTACTAAAATCAGACGAAAATAGTACTTTAGCCATTAATAATTGCAACAACCATTTCGCTTCGGTTGGTAAACGCTTGGCACTCAAAATCCTAGACAGACTACAAACCACGGAAGACAAACTTTGCAATGATGCAGTCCTCGTTAATCGATCCAAAAACTCCTTTTTCTTTCACCCCACTGACAAAACAGAGATTGATAATATCATAACTGACATGAAAGACGATAGCGCTCCTGGTTCGGACGGGATCCGCCCAATTCTCCTCAAACACATTAAACCGTTTATACTGATTCCCCTGACACATATATGTAACCTTAGCATGTCAACGGGTACTTTTCCAAACTGCTGGAAGGTGGCAGCTATTACACCGATTCATAAGAACGGATCCAAAGGCTGTCCTAACAACTACAGACCTATCTCTCTGCTCTGTGTTACATCGAAGATATTGGAGAAGCTCGTAAACAACCGTCTCATCAGTTTTCTTGAGAACTATAACCTGCTGAATGGACGTCAATACGGGTTTAGACGTGGACGGTCTACTGAGCAAGCTATAGGGCTCCTCACTGACATTGTCTCGTCGAGGTTAGATTTGGGGCAACGGTCAATTGGTATTTTTCTTGACATGGCCAGGGCATTCGACACTGTTTCTATTCCAACACTACTGAAAAAGCTAGATTGCTTTGGCGTAAGAGGTATCGCTCGGGACTGGTTCACAAGTTACTTGATGGATAGACAGCAGTATGTTGTGATCGGGGACAAAGTAAGCGAGAGTCTTGCAGTCTCATATGGCGTGCCACAGGGCAGTGTTCTCGGGCCCACATTATTTACCATGTACATGGATGACATTCTGAGGTTAACTATCCCTCACTCCGATATGATCTGTTACGCAGACGACACAGCAATCATATTCCATGGTAACACATGGGCGGATGCCAAAGTCGCTGCAGAAAATGGCATGCGTACTATTTCTGACTGGCTCGACAGAAACCTCTTAACACTAAATGTTGAAAAATCTAAAATCATAACATTTTGCATCAGCCGTCCCTCCTATCCGGACATTAATGAAATTAAAATTCACAACATAAACTGTCGGGCCACGGATTGCTGCTGTAAAGCTAATATAGGCAGAGTCCAATCAATAAAATATCTAGGCGTTACAATTGACCAGAACCTGTCCTTCAAGGAACATATCTCGACACTGTCCGGAAGAGTCCGTAGATTTATCTATATAATGAAATCGCTACGTGCCAGTGCCCCGAAAGATATACGTAGGAAAGTGTTTCTGGCTCTTTGTCAGTCATTGCTTCAATACTGTATAGGCGTCTGGGGTGGCGCGGCTAAGTCTTATATGCTTGAACTCGAACGTGCTCAACGGGCTGTTCTTAAGGTCTCCCTTGGAAAGCCACGACGGTACCCTACAGACGAACTGTACAAGGAAGCAAACGTCTTGCCTGTCAGACAGCTTTACATCCTGAAATCTCTTCTCAGACTTGTTGCGGTGTCAGGGAAACATTTCACATATACCCAAAGAGGGAGGGTGGGAGCTGACAGACTCCCAATCCCAAGAGTGAGAACCGTGTTTGCTTCCCGATTTTTACTTTTTCTTCCCGTTCGTGTATTTAACCATATTAACAAGTCTACTCTAAGGATCCCTGGCAACATTCTCGAAGCTAAATTTATTTTAAAACGTTGGCTGAAAACCCTGACCTACGATTCAACAGAGAAAATTCTATGCCCTATGAAGTAACAAGCTCTTCCCTGCCACTTTATACACATCCACATACACACGCACACACACCCATAAACACGCACATTCACATACACTCAGGTGCACATATACATCTCAGTTCACAAAAATTACACTCTTCCAAACTAATCACTATCACTAATGTTTAATAATGTTCTGGTACCGATCATGTTAATTTAACACACCGTGTACTTAAATTTATATTATATTATTATTGTATTGTTATTGCAAGTGAGAATTATGTAATGATTGTCATATTTTATTTTTCTTTAGAATTATGTAATAATTGTCTTTCCTTCCTTTCCTAATGATCAATGTTTATAATTTATAATTTTACAATTTTATTTTTAAATCCAATTTAAAATTTAAGCCACTGTGCTGTGTCACACTGAACGTTCGCCTACCTGCTTAATCTGCTTTACCTACTGCTACTATTGGGCCACCAAGATACAGGCTGAGCCTAGTTTGGGGCCCACGGGTATTTCTTTATGTAATCTAAACCATTGTCTCTTCTATTGTTGTTTGCATGTAACCTAACTTGTGTGTGTATAAAAATAAAATAAATAAAAAAAAAAAAAGAAGAAGATGCGGTGGTTGGAAAAGAGTTACTGTTTTTCATTTTTGAAAGTACTTATAAAATCATTTATGAACAAATTAACTCCAGAATGTTATATGCAAATTGCAAAGATCTTTTAGCAGATTTTATATTAAAAAAAAATATATATTTTATTTAAGAAATACTATTTCACTAATTTAAAATGTTACTTACGGGATAATTATGTTCGTTTGAGTTGAGTAGGGAACTCAAAGAAATTAAATATTTCTTTGAGATCCCGTAAGTGACATTTAGAAACGAACCCTGATAGCTTAAAACAGTGTTACTATTTTACTTTCGTAAAATTAATATTACTGGACTGATAGTAAAGATCAAACAGTACGCCATGTCGTAGCCATCGATGTATATTAAACCCGGTAAAGCTCGCGTAGGCACGTAGCACGCGTAGGCCGTAGCACACGTAGCTCGCTACGATTACGAGGCTACGGGTGATTTTTAGCATGGATTTTGTTGAGTTAAATAATCAAGGGAAAGCTATAAATCAGTACGTTGCCTTATGCATAGAGTTGAAAATTGAATGCAGCAATAGCTGTCCACTCAACTTAATGAAATTATTTACAGCAACTTATATTCACTGTAAAAGTTCCCATAATTTTCAAGGTTTGAAGGAATTGATATTCACAGACACGTGCAAAGATGATTCCCAATATACTCGTAAACAAATAAACAAAAAATACCCTTCAGACACAACCACTCGAGTAAATGTTGATATACCCAACTCACAAGTCCATATTACAATGTTATTTCAACTATTAATATCCGAACCCAAACGGATATCCAATATAATATAGATTTCAATTATGGAACAATATGGATGGCCCGTACGCCAATCTTATGAGCGGGCCATATTACGGGAGGAGAAGTCTCTTAACCTAAAATAATGGATCGGTGAAGTGGCTACAATTGTACTCATATATGCTCCTTCAACGAAGTATACCTATCAATCTTTTTTAGGGTTCCGTAGTCAACAAGGAACCCTTATAGTTTCGCCATGTCCGTCCGTCCGTCCGTCCGTCTGTCCGCAGTTTAGCTCAGAGACGCACAGTACTAGAGAGCTGTAATTTGGTGTAAATATACGGATTTGTTGTGCCAAAAAAGTGGTAAAATAAAATCTCGTAAAATATTTTTTTTAAGGGTACCTCCAGTACTTACACGTAAAGTGAGGATTTTTTTTTTCTCGCGTACCCCTTAGTGTGGGGTATCATTAAATAGGCCTTTAAAAAATAATGATAGTTTCCATTAACAGTTTTTTGATAAAAAAATTCGTTTGTGAAATATTAAGCTTTAAAGTGCTAAATTTTGCTCGATTCGAGTGTCCCCCCCCTCTACCAGCTAAACGGTTATGTTTGGGGGTGTGAAAAAATTCACAATAGTAGCATATATAACGAAGTTTAAAAGAAAATTATCATGACTAAGTAGGCTTTACAACTTTACGAGTAATAGTCGACCAACTTATAAAATGTACTTGAATAATATGTTTTCTTAAACAAAATGTATCGGAGAACATGCTCTTCAACTGCAAATGTAAGTTTGTCAACTTTATTTTACAGCTTTAATAGGTATGTTTTTACGGTATGTTTTTTGGGGATAGGTAGGTTTTTATCGTCAACTATTTTTAACGAACTTCAAAAAAAGGAGGAGGTTCTAAATTCGTCGTAATCTTTTTTCTTATGTATTTTTCCTGATTTCTCAAAGACTCCTGGACCGATTTTGAAAATTCTTCTTTTTAAAATTAAATTCAGCGAATCAGTTTAATTAGTTTTTTGATGGGCAACTACGGAACCCTACACTGTGCGTGGCCCGACACGCACTTGGCCGGTTTTTTTTATCGTGGTAATCATGAAATATTATGTCCGTTTCCGGCACTAGAACTGTCAACATCACAGTGATAACCTCCGACATAATTTATGTGAAATAAAATAGTAAACACAATCTCCGACTGATAGTTCCCGTGTCCAACACTAGAAGAGCCATCAAGAAGTGATTATATCCAACGAGTGAGGCACAATTACTGGAATCCATCGAGTACTTTCAAGATCAACGTATTCAACAATTTGAGGTTAGGAAACTAAAACATTCCAATTCATTCACAAAGTGACACTTGTACGTCAAATCAAACGTCAGCGAGCCTGACATTTTATTCAGTGTTACCAACTGAGAAAAAAAAAATCTACTATTTTCTACCATCGCGTTTTGTTACACGCATACGACCTGAACACACAATGGAAGATCAATTTCAATTATTATTCGACAAAATGAAGATCGAGATGCAAAATCAAAATGATGAATTGAAGGATTCTATAACAAAAAGTATTATGGACAAGATGGATGAAAAACTAATCCCTATTGTAGAAGAAAATAAAAACCTGAAAATAAAAGTTGAAAAATTAGAAAAAGAGTTAGAGTATGTCAAGAGAGTCGAAAGGAGTAACAATATTATTATATTTGGCTTAGAAGAAAAAGAAAAATCCTCTTATGCACTAATACAAAAGCTAAAAGAGATTTTTATTCAAGATATGAATACTAACATAGAAGAGCACGAAATCAATAAAATTCATCGCCTAGGGGAAAGAAAGGTGGATAGCAGCAAACCTAGACCGGTATTGTGTTCGTTTATAAGTAATTGGAAAAAGAACGAAATAATGAGAAATAAAAAGAAACTCAAAGCAATTTACATTACTGAGGATTACTCGAAGGAAGTATTGGAAAAAAGGAAAGAGCTGCAAGAAAAGTTAAAAGAAGAGAGAAAAAAGGGAAATACAGCGTACTTGAAATATGATAAACTAATAGTCAAAGAGAACAACAATAATCAAGAAAAAAGGAAAAGAGAAACATCAGTTTCACCTTCTTCCTATGAAAACCAGCCAAAAAAGCAACAAACCTTAAACACGATCAAGTCAGACAGAGCAAATGCTTTTGACATAATGCGATCTAGATCCAGCTCCTTTTCTAGTATGCCCAATACCAACAAAAACCAATAGCAACTAAGGAACGGAAAACGGAAAGCCAAACCAACCAAGGAAACCGCCACAAAAGAAACGAGAAAACACCAAGCTCCCCCAAGCCGACTGGTCCTCGTGGGGGAAAGCGACCACAACCCTCCAAGATTAAAAAATAGTAACCACCAAAAATCAGTAATATATATCGCATCCCTAAATGTACTTACCCTGAGAAACGAAGAAAATCTAACGGAACTAACGTACGCATTAAAACAAATCAAATGGGACATCCTGGGCATGAGCGAAGTGAGAAGAATGGGTGAAAGTATTACTTCTAATTCTGGCTACTTACTGTACCAGATAGGGGAGACACAGGGCCAATATGGAGTAGGATTTATTATCAAGGAACACATTACGAAGTATGTAGAAGAATTTATTGGAATCTCCGAGCGCATAGCTATTATGAATGTGAAACTACCAGGATACAAGAACTCATGGTCTATTGTACAAATTTATTCACCTACAGAGCAATCAAATTTAGAAACTATTAATACCTTCTACCATGATTTAAATGAAGCAATTCAGAAACACGCCCTTAAAAATTTAATAGTAATGGGAGACTTCAATGGGCAAATTGGAGCCAGACGACCAGGAGAAAATGCAATACTAGGACCATTCACGGATAGTAACAAGACCAGAAGCAGGAATGGAGAAAAAATTACAAATTTTGCATTACAAAACAATCTAATAATCCTTAATACAAAGTACAAGAAAAGCCGAAAAAATATGTGGACCTGGATCTCGCCTGATAACCGAACAAAAAATGAAATTGACTTCATTATGACAAACAGAACCAGTTACTTTACCAACTTCAGCGTCATTAAGAGATTTAATTTTAACACCAATCATAGGCTAATAAGAGCGGAACTAAAAACAAAGCAACCAAAGAAGCCAAGACCAAGGAAATATTCAGTTGATGCAAAACTCAGCAAGCAGCAAATAGAAAAAATAACAACTGCCCTGAAAGTCAAACTAGAAAACTTTAAGGAGAATACAAAGGAACTAGGAATCCAGGAAAAATACAACAACTTAGAGCATACAATCAAAACCCAGACAAAACTTATTGCAAATAACAGAATTGATACAAAAAAAGAGCTATCAACAACTACTGTAAAACTTCTAGAAGAACGAAAAAACCTTCTCTGCGCAAGAAACACGCAAGATAAAAGAAGGAAACTAGCCAACATAAGCAAAGAAATTAAAAAAAGCATGAGAAAAGACAGAAAACAAAGAAGAATGGAAATACTAGAAAATTACATAGTGAAAACAGGTGGAACCAAAAAAGCGTTTAAGGAACTAACACACACGAAGGACTGGATAGTTAAAATGAAGGACGATCGAGGAAAATGGAAACATCATAGAACTGACATATTAGAAATAGCTACATCATACTACAGGAAACTTTACAGAAGCAGTACTACACAAGGTGGAATCGAACTATTAGAAACCTCGAATATTCCTGCCATTCTCCAAGCTGAAGTCAAAAAAGCTATTGACACCCAAAAGAATGACAAAGCACCCGGACCTGATGGCATAAGTAATGAAATTTTAAGACACAGCCAGGAGATTCTGACACCTATCCTCACAGATATGTTCAATGATATTATAGACACTGAAACGATACCCCAACAATGGACTGAGTCTAACATCATTCTACTGTACAAGAAAGGGGACAAATATAACATCGGCAATTACCGCCCTATCAGTCTCATGTCTAACATATATAAGATTTTTGCTAAGGTCATCTTAAAGCGAATTGAAAAATCTCTGGACGAACACCAACCGATCGAGCAAGCAGGATTTCGAAAAAACTATTCAGTTATCGACCACATCCATGTAGTGCGTCAAGTTATAGAGAAATACAATGAATACCAGATGACATACTACATCGCATTTATTGATTACAGTAAAGCATTCGATTCTCTAACACATGAACAAATATGGGAGGCACTTCTGGAACAAGGAATCGAACAGAAATATATTCGACTAATAAAAAATATATACAGTCGCAGCACAGCAAGAATCCAGTTGGAAAAGAAAAGTAACTCTTTCAAAGTAGAAAAAGGTGTAAGACAGGGAGATCCACTCTCTCCGAAGTTATTCTCTGCAGTTCTTGAATCAATCTTCAGAAGACTAAATTGGGAACATTTCGGCTTAAATATAGACGGCGTATTAATGTCGCATCTGAGATTCGCTGATGATGTAGTGCTATTGGCAAAAACATCAGAAGACTTGAATAAAATGATAAAAGAACTTGCATCAGAAAGCGAAAAAGTAGGATTGACACTGAACCCGGAAAAGACCAGAGTGATGACGAACGGAACAAGATATACTATAGAATTAGGAAACACCGAAATTGACTATACTGATGAGTACGTCTATCTGGGACAGCTAATAACTCAAAAAGAACCCATGCAAAACGAAGTGGAGAGAAGAATTACAAACGGCTGGAAGAGATACTGGAGCTTAAGAGAGGCTATGAAAGACAAAACGCTTCATATAAACATAAAAAGTAAACTGTTTAACACCTGCGTGCTACCCGTTCTTACATATGGCTGCCAATCATGGACTCTAAACCAGAAGATATTGCACAAACTGGCAACTTGTCAATATGCAATGGAAAGGAGTATGCTGAACGTTAAAAAGTCTGACAGATTGAAAAACTGCGTTATTAGAAGTAGAACAAAAACTACAGATGTAACAGTCAAAGTCAAAAGACTTAAGTGGAGATGGGCTGGACACGTGATGCGAGGTCACGACAAATGGAGCAAAAGAGTGACACGGTGGTACCCCAGAGAAGGCAAAAGGAAGAGAGGTAGACCGCAGAAAAGATGGGATGACGATATCAGACAAGTGGCAGGAGTAATGTGGAACAGAGTGGCTCAAGAAAGAACGGAATGGAAAAGGTTGGAGGAGGCCTTTGCCGACTGGCAAACAGATCTAGCGATGATAACCAAAAAACAGATATTAGTTTAAGTAGTTTATTTAGTTTAAGATTATGTGTAGATCTAGATATAAAATTGTAAAAATTTAAGATCTGAATAAAAGGCTATATTATTATTATGACGTTCATTTATTTGCTATACATATTTATACATTTTTAAATATTTTAAAAAACAAACGTATAAAAAAACATTTAAAAATATAAAAATAGTAGTCCGCCGGTGTGGGAGCAGGGTCCAAGCTACCGGCGGTTAGGGTTCCAGAGACAGGAACCTCCTCACAATACGAGCCGTATCAAGAAGTACTGCCTTCTGAATCTGGCCCTTGATCCAACCCCCTAAGGAGAGCCTCGAAAGGTGTTCGTCGAGGCTCTTTGCCATCAGGCCATTGGCAGTCACGACGATCGGCACAATGATAGCCGAGCTCACATTCCACATGTCGACAACCTCGCGTGCCAGATCAAGATATTTGATTTGTTTATCTTTCTCTGCCTTCACGAGGTTCTCGTCATGCGGGATGGTAACATCGATTATCATTGCGCGGCGCACTGATCTGTCTATCACTACTATGTCAGGCTTATTGGCGACAATAGTCCTGTCAGTAATGATAGGCAGATCCCAGTACAACGTGACATGGTCTTTCTCGAGAACTGGGTCGGGCACATACCTGTAATACGGTACCTCAGATTCCACAAGTTTGTATTTCAACGCAAGTTGCTGGTGGATGATTCTGGCTACTAGGTTGTGCCTGTGCAAGTACTCGCCGTTAGCAAGACGAGAACAACCAGAGATAATATGTCGGATGGATTCACCTGGACGATGGCATGCCCGACACACGTCAATCGTCCCATCCTTTATAATATGTCTCCGGTAGTTGTTAGTCAAGATAACTTCGTCCATAATCGCACAGACAAAACCTTCAGTTTCCCCGAAGAGGTCACCGAAACGTAGCCAGGACACAGACGCTAGAAAATCTACATCGGGCCCATGAAGGGCCCGGTAGAAGCGTCCGTGTAGCTCCTTGCCTTGCCATACCTCCTTGCGGTCTTCGGCACTGAGTACTACAGGTTTGTGCCAGTTCTCTTTAGCCATGGACAGCGGGGTGAGTCCCTTGTCTACTGTGACCACATCTCGGTGCATACCCACTGCCATTTTCAAAAAATATTCTCTGAGGCTGCATACCTCGCGGTTGTGGAGGGTCTTAGCATTTAAAAAGCCTCGACCCCCGCACTTCCGCGGGATGTACAGCCTCATTACCGATGAACGTGGGTGATGCATCCGGTTTGCGGTCAACAGAGTACGGACCCGCCTATCCAAGGCGTCGAGTTCAGTTTGAGTCCATTTGAGTATGCCGAAAGAGTACATTAGCACCGGCATGACCCAACCGTTGAAGGCGCGCACCTTGTTTCCGCCCGAAAGAAGGCTATTTAAAACCCTTTTCAGGCGTCCAAAGAAGCGCTCCCTCAACGATTGTTTCACGTCCGGTACAGCAATGCCTAACGTTTCCGACATACCCAAATACTTGTAGGTCTCGGATGAAGAGAGTGATCTAAGGTGTATGGAATCTGAAAGCTGAATCCCTTCAGATTCCATAATCTCTCCTCGCTTTACATGCATGACTGCACATTTGTCCACACCAAATTCCATCCTGATGGCACTACTAAACGTTTCAGTTACCTTTAGTAGCTTCATCAGTTGCAATTTGTTGGGGGCAAAGAGTTTCAGATCATCCATGTATAGAAGGTGAGATATGACCTGACCACCTCTCCTCAACCGAAAGCCTAGACCTGAGTCCTCCAGCAAAGTGCTTAGAGGATTCAGGGCTAAGCAGAACCAAAGCGGACTCAAACTGTCGCCCTGGAATATTCCCCGCTTGATCCATACAGGTTCATCGTTCGCCTGGGTCTGTCGACACCCGGGATAGCAAAGGACCGTTCTCCATTGGCCCATACATGACTCAAGGAAGGCGCGTAGAGTTGCATCTATCTTGTACAACTCCAGCACCCTCATGAGCCATGTATGTGGCACCGAGTCGTAGGCCTTCTTATAATCTATCCAGCATGTGGACAGATCCCTGCGAGATCGACGAACCTGTTGGCTAATGGCCATGTCAATGAGGAGCAGCTCCTTAGTACAACGGGACCCATTCCTACATCCATTTTGAGAGGCAGACATAATGGAGTTACTTTCAATATGTGTGTTAATTTTCACTCTCAAAATGGATGCAAGAAGTTTATAGACCGTCGACAAACAAGTGATCGGTCTATAGTTCTTGGGTTCCGTGGTACTACCTGATTTGTGGAGCAGGTGGGTAATACCAGTTGTTAGAAACTGGGGTAGCGACCCAGACTCTAAGGATGACTGGAATTGAGATGCCAGGCAAGTATGTGAACTAGTTAGCCACTTAAGCCAAAAATTATGCAGTCCGTCCGGTCCCGGAGATTTCCAATTCGGTAACGGACGGACTGCTTTGGCTACATCCAGTGGCGTTATTATCACTTTTTCCATTTCTGGAATCGTTTCACATACTTGCTCGACATCACGCATCCAGTCAGCCTCAGCATGACTGACCGGTACCGACCAGATGCCACGCCAGAATGTACTCGTGGCGTCGTCATCCGGACGGCACAGGTCAGTCATGCTTTGTTCAGGTCGCTCCCAACCTCTATAAACCCACCTCTCATCGCTCCGGAACATGCGATTCTGTGAGTACCGATCAACTCGTCGCTTATACCGCCGAATACGGCTTGCCCATGCACAAACTTTTTGCTTCAGGAAGTCGATGCGCTCTGTGACACGGGACATGTATTCCTGAGGACCAATACCAGTCCCCGAGAATGCTCGTCTCACAAAGCGCATTACACGTGGTCGTGTATTTCCCTCCCTGAAGCAATATAGTTTGCCGATGAGTACCCTGGCCTCGCCGATACGACGCTCAATCCTGCATTGCCAAGCTGGTACAGCTGGTTTTGGTCGATTAGCTCCGTCACTGTTCGGAAACTTGACATTAGCAAATCGACATGCCGCAACAGCCCCGCAAAACAGGATTGAATGTGTATCGGCAAGATCCTCGCTGCTCTCGAAAAGATTCTTAAGCAGCGAGTTCAAGGCACCCACCAGCGCCCTATTTTTTTTGTGCATGGGTAACCGTGGCAATCGGGGTCTAAGTGTAATGGGAGTTGAGCGGTACTCACGAAGCGCATCCTCCAGTGCGCTCCTCAATCGTTCGTTGCACTGGCTACTTACCGTGGCAACCGTATCATCCTCCTCCACAACAGGAGCAATATTTGACTGCGACGGAACCCTGTTGATAAATACGGGTGTCGTTGCTGGTGGTGGAGATAAGATGGTACGGTTGCTCAGTACCTCTGAGCGCAGCCTATCAAGCGCGGTGTCGTCCAACATATGTGATTACGTTGAATGACCCGCACCTGATCCGAAAGTCGTTGAGCCGAGACGTTTAGAGTTATTATTATTATTATTATTATAATCATGAAATAAGTCATCCCACCCAGGGCAGAGCGGGAGGGACTGTCAGACTCGTACTGACAAAATCCACGGCGTCCTTCAATAGCCCTTTACGTTCCGGGTCACGGTAATTCGTAAGTCCCGCGACCCCGGCAGGGTTGGCTCTCTAAAGTTCTCTCTTACTTATGTATACCAAACTGTAATAATAACATTGTAAAAGCAAATATTTTAAAAGAGTAACCATGGAGTTTCTTGCCGGTTCTTCTCCATGGAAACGACCAACCCGAACCGTGCCAATTTTTCGACGTTTTATAAGTGCCCACTGAGGCCCATGTAAAATAAAACATTTTGATTGATTGATTGATTGAAAGGCCCGACATTATGCTGACACTCTTTGAGGCAAGTATCTCAACCTTTAAAGACGTTTGGTTAATTGGATTTATACAACCAGGTCCTTGCCTAGCGGTTGGGACTTATTTGTCGGGCCTCAAGACTGGCAGGTCCAAGGTGCCAATCAAACGACTTGGAAAGACATGAGGAAGCCTTTGCTCAGCAAGACACCTTTACAGATTAAATATTGGACAGCACGTTTAGCTCAGCGATCAACTGCCGCTGCGTGTCGCTGGTTTTATTCGCGCAAGTAACAATTATTGTACGACTTACAATTAGTTGTTCTGGGTCTTAAACTAAACCAGTCAGCTGGTTATGTGCCCAAGATATTGACGGCGTTGCCCCTTTGTATCGCAATGCTTAGCCTCTGGCCAAGGTAAAAGCCATCCCATGGATGAAATCTCCTTAAAGAGGCTGTAAGCACTCGGATCTCCTAAAAGGGAAATTCGTAAAGACAAAATGTATGTTAACAGAAAATCCCTAATACTTCCTACTCACGTATAACTTACCGGATCATATCCAGAAATGGTGTAATATGATTTATGTGCAATAAATCTTCGAAGTTAATCCCAATGTAAGCATAATTCTTTTCTTAACACTCGCTTGGATCCATCTCAAGTTACCCACAGGTGGGTTAAAAATAATTGTTCTGGGTTTTCGTGAATCTGGCATTGTGCTACCTGACTTTTGATTTTCGAAGGATTATTATGAATTTTTAGTCTGATAGTCCGCATCATCAGCTCGTCCACTGCTAGACATAGGCCTCTCCCAATGTGTCCCACTGAGCCCGGTCTTTTTTTTCTTTTTTTTACGTGGCAAAATCATCAAATGAGTCCTCCCACCCCGGGCAGGGCGGGAGGGACTGTCAGACTCGTACTGACTAAAATCCACGGTGTCCTTCGGTAGCCCCTTATGTGCCGAAGTCGCGGTATACGTATGTCCCGCAACCCCGGCAGGAATGTGGCCCTCTATAGGGGGGCCCCGTCATTATGCTGACGCTCCTTGAGGCGCGCGTGGGACACAACGCGCCGTCGACCCGGGCATGGTCCATGATCGAACAGCGAGTCCCACGGCGTCCTCACTGAGCCCGGTCTTGAGCTTTCCACATCTAGTCTCTGCCGGCTACCTTTCGCAGGTCGTCGCTCCACCTGGCCGGCGGGCGTCCTACACTACGTTTGCCAAGTCGCAGTCTCCACTTAAGGACACGTCCACCCCTGCTGTTATCTGTCCTGCGAGAGATGCGGCCAACCCACTGCCACTTCATCTTACGAATTAATTCTGCTTTATCAGCAACTTTGGTAGTCTGACGGATTACATAGTTCCGGATTTCATCCATCAAAGTTACTCCGAGCATAGCTCGTTCAACAGCTCGCTGAGCTTAAAAAATGAGCTACTAGCTAACGCAAAAACCCAATAAGCCTTCGTTACTCATCCACAGTTCGAACTCGGGACCTCATGCACTTGCGACCAAAATACAGACAAGACAAGCATTTTGCAATCTGGAATATCACAGCCACAACAACTATGAATAAGTCGTTAACACAACCTGTTGTCAAAGTTTGCCAACCTGATAAGTTTCCACACAGAACTATATTTCTATTTGCATAGGTTTATGTCTATTTGTTATTCATTTGAACTCTAATACGTTATTTGAAGAAACAGTGGAATTGTAGATTTAATCCTAAAGCAAGTGCTTACTAATGAGTAAAGTTTTTTTCAGTTAATGAACTGAATAAAACTTTTTGGCTTTTTTACCCCATTTAGAAGTTTCTTATTTGATGGGAAAATGGTTTCTCGCTTGTACACTATACGCGCATTTTTATTTTCCACTAAATAATGAACGTCGTAAATACTTCAAGAAAGTAAGTAAGATACGGAAGCCTTATCACAAGATATTTGTTTTTTATTTACAGCGTTTTGAATCTTTTACTGCATTTATTGTATGGAAAAATACCATGGGCGTAGCTAGCCATGGGTGGGGCAGCAGTATAAAATAAATGTAACTAGCAAACTATACCCGAAGTCTTTATTTTGATCGCATTTTTTTTGTGTCGTCTGACGACTATCGAGTATGAATTTTCTTACGGATGTTAAGTATTGTAGTTAGTACCTAGATAATTTAGTTTTTTTAGGTTTGGTTAGGTACCTTACAGGTCAGAGCCAGGGTGGGGCAAGCGCCCCACCCTGCCCCACCGTGCCTACGCCCATGAAAAATACGACGAACTAGGAACTAATTCCATCAACCTAATGTCTAAGTTCAAGATTACTTTACTTCATGAAAATGATAAAAGTTATTCTAGGTTCTCGGAAATCTTGTACAAAGGCCTCAGACTTGAGAAAATAGTTTTTGTCTCCGTTTTAGTACAAACCGAAAAATAAAATTGAAAATATTAGATTCGCTCGATTAGTCCTCGAATACGAAAGCGTACAGACATCGGATACAAAGTGACCTACCTCAATCTAATGGAGCAATATTTTCGAGACTATTCCTTTGACATCTCAAAGCTTTTCCACATACGTGATCAGAACGACTGTTTTGGAACTGCTTCCGGTATTCTGTCTGTTCAAATGTTTTCGGCACAGCAGGACATACCGTCGTGACAGCATGATTTGCGCAATGGCTGAGTGATTAACTGCTGCACTGCATATCGCTGGTTCGATTCCCGCACAAAACAAGGCAAGTGACCCAACGCCAGCGAGGAAGCGACTATCGGCTCTCGGTTTTCTCGCTCAAGAAAATCATTCTGTTTTAACTAAAGACAAAATTCACCGTTGTTAGTCACTGACTATTCTCACAGCCAGCGATAATTATCGCTCAGTTTATAATAATATTATCTTTCTTTCTTTCTCAGCGATGCTGGTTTGGCGGGCCTCGAGCGAACACTAGCTGATAGCCCAGTGGAGCCAAAACTGCCCAAAACTGTAGGAGCTACATACCTGCTGCTTGCTGCTCGCCAACTCGTTTGCCAGTTGCTCAATTTTCTCGCTATTGGCTAAACGCCGGCGGTGAGATAACTGCCTTAACTATGAAATTGAATGTAGTCAATGGTGATCCTATGAGGTTTAAACAAAAAAATCACTTGTAACGCAGTCATGGGTTATTTTCACTCAAGCGCATAATTATTCGCTTTGAGTGAAAATGAGAATGACTAATATTTAACTTTAAACAATTTAATTCATATAAGAACAATAATATTGAGGCTATAAAAACAAACTAAAGAATAAACTTATTAAAAAAAAAATAACAAAGCAATACTACAAACAAATCGTTGAATAAAATCGAATCAAAACGTTTACATTTACTTTAAAAATCTATCTTACATTTCCATTTTCCATTTCAATCCATTGTAATACTGTTATATCAATAATAGAAAGTCAGTCGTTTCTCTACATTCTAGATTGAACAGAACACAATCTAAAAAGCAATTTCCTTTCCGATTAAGTTCCTTAAAACGACTCACCCGGACTTTGAAAAGCTGAATCAAAGAAGTGTTTGATTTATTTAGAATCTAAATGGCCGCTTTGTAGTGGCACACTACACACATGGCCATGTAACAGGTGATCGTGTACGAGATGATGAGGGCGAGGTCGATGCAGATCGAAGGCATACCCCTGGTTGCACAACCAAGAACTAGAATCATCCTTGCAGCTGTGAACATCCTTATTAGAATTATTGCAGTTTCTGTTTCTGGTCGTGTAGTCACAAACAGAGCGCCGGCGATCCAGAAAGGAGCTAAGTTCTTCAACTCTGATAAATATGCGCTTTGTAAGATTTCAGGGTTTGGCATGACGCCTTTGCTAACCAAAGACAGGGCTGCCAAAGGGCTAAGAGCTAACAGCTTCACTGCCAGAAGCGCAGAGTGCACTATATACGTCTGTACCAGTGGATGATCCAAACTTATTGGTACAGTTTTTCTACCCATTTTTATTTTTTGTACTAGGTGTTTACTACACTAATTTACTATTTTGAGTGACGTCTATGTGACAATTTCAGTAGCTTTTTTTGAGCTGAAGCTTATAAACTTAGATACAAGTCATTTGGCCTCGCAGAGGTACAAAATAAAATAATAATGGGTATGGTGAAAAAAAATTGTTGCGCATTGCCTCAATGTGTGACGACAAAACTTGAGAGAATTTATTTTTAGTTTATTCTGCAACGGTAACTAGTGCACTAGAGAGTCCGCGCCACCACTCATGGCTTTTGAGCGGCGCTAGTGTCCAATATCATACATTAAATTGCATAAAAAATGTAGTACCTCGAATTCGTGAGTGGTGGCGTGGCCTCTAGTTTATTTTCCTATTGCTGTTTAAATATAGTATATAATTATTACTAACTTCTGAAAAATATGTGACATACAGTTTATTCCTTGGACTTCCTGGGCATTGCAAAGAATTCCTGGTTTGAATATTGTTAACGTGAAACTTTGTATGAATGTTTGTTCCTTTTTTACGCAAAAACCACTGAACGGATTTTGATAAAAGGTACACAGATCGTTTATAACTTGGATAACACATCAGAATGTTTGACGGAGATTTTATCCCGTTTTTATTTACCTTCCCGTGGGATAATTTTTAATCTGTAGTAGGTGTTGGCAACACCAACATTAACAATTTTAACCTATATTTTGACGTTTATATTATATGTGGTTTGTATTTCGCTCTCTTCCAACCACGAACTGTGCAATAAATGGACGTGTCTGTTACTCCAGATTTTTACTTTACCAAACACTGAAGCCCTCCTGCCCTACCAGCAATCTAGCAACATTCCCCACAGTCCTCTGCTACCGGCCTTGTACCTGCTTGAAACAGCTTGTATCAAATACCTAACAACCTTGAGGTTTAATTCACTTTGGCATGAACATAAACACTAAAGAGTCCTATTCAAATAGCAACAGATGTGTTTTCACATATCCCTTTACAGTTTAAAACAAATACCAAGTTTCATACTCATAATTACGATACACAATTTGGGTTTAGTAGATAAACACAAATACAACAAAATTACGGAGATGTTTTGTTTGGTTAGTTAAGTAGTGGAGTTTCTAGGGTTTTGACCTCGGATTTTCGTTACAGTGAATGGAATTTTCTAATTTAAAGTGTAATGTTTGGCTTGTAATATGTTAAATCCCAATTTAAAGATTGTTATCTGGATTTGATGGCACGTTTGGCGCTGTGGCTGAGCAATTGGTCTGCTGCGCTGTGTGTCGCGGGTTCGATCCCCGCACGGAGTAAATATTTGTATGATCTGCAAGTAGTTGTTCCTGGTCTGGGTGTTTGTGTGTATGTGAGTTTCTATGTTTGTAAACGCACCCACGATACAGGAGAAATTCCTAGTGTGAGTTTCCCGTTTTTAATTAAAAAAACACAGAATTTATAATACTGATATTCGTTGCCAGGTGTACAGAAACGGACTTCGGATACCTTTCATCCCAAAAAAATAAATTCAATATTTCTAATAAAAAATTAAACGAAGTATTCAAATACATCATCATAGAATCCATCATGAGATCATTCCGTTGAGCAATAGAATGATGTTAATTGAATTAACCCTTGTTACTGATCGGAGCATGAGCACAAAAAGTCAGATAAAAGGAGATTTCATGAAATAATCGCCATAAGAGAACGTGCACGACGGCGGTGGGAGTAGTACTATTCGATTGCAGCGCTCATGGTGGCGAAAAGTAGAACTAATGAGGGATTATCTCAGAGGACATTCAGTTTTGCCAACTGCTAAAAACGCGCTAATCTCAGGAACTTCTAGTTCAAATTGAATAATTCTTTTTGTGTTAGATAGTTCATTTATCGAGGAAGGCTATAGCCTATTTAGCATCACGCTATGACCAATAGGAGCAGAGCAGCAATGAAAAATGTTGTCAAATCGGGAAATTCTTCTTCAGAGCTTCCCTTGCGTACGCTGCGTAAACGGTTTATATTACGCAAAAATGATGTATGAAGGAATTGTTCCTCATGAAACGTTCTAAAATAAAGTCCGTGACAACATATGTCTATCTTTAAGATTAACTCATCATAACCTTTCTTTTGTAAATCAAATTGGTTTAAAATATTACATTTCTTGCGACAATGTTTTAATGAATATAGTATTAATCCATATCCAAAAAAATGCGTTAATCATTACAAGCATTTAATTTTAAACAAAATGCCCTTAACATCATTTGATTTCAATGAATATCTGACGTGATATCGGAGTTTCTTCAACGGCAGGTGTTGGGGCGCAGTCGGAATACGACGGCTCTGACATTCAGCTCTGTCGTCTGTACGTAATTTTTTATAATCGCATTATTCCGCTGGAAAAAATTGTTGTTGTGTTGTAAACTGTAAGAATACTAGCAGAAATAGTAAATTTAAGTTTTATTGATTCCCAAGCGGTTCTTGGAAAAATGAACAATGCAGGAGATGGTTAGCTGCCGTGATGAGAAAAAGTGAATAACATCATAACCCTAATTTTAATCCTTTAATTGATATTTTTCTTATAGAATACAGTTTGCCTATGCTTATTTAATTTTGTTCAGTACCAATGAATCGCCATGGCATCCAAAACCAAGTGATTTATTAAAGAATCTGATTTCAATTAGAACGGTCAGAGCCCCTAAAGTTGCGAACGCTAGGTGGCGCTGATGTCGTGCACGTTCTCAATATACTATGATTCTATTTTATTAATAGAACTCGTTTTAAAACGAAATAATTTTTTCTTTTCTTTTAGTTTTCTGTTTTTTTTTTTTTAATATCTTCACTTATATCCTCCTGCATTCGGAGAATCGAAAGAAACTTGATTTGGTTAAAAACAACCTTTTAAGCTGCCGTTTGCGTTGCAGGGCCTTCATCAGTACGTCTCATACACATTTGAGAAAACATGTGTTACGTGCCATCAGAGTATGAAAAAAACTGCACTAAAGATTACCCTAAAATTCCATTAGAATCTTGCTTGAAAAGCTGTTCATTTATACAAAGAGGTAACTTACTTGAGTTTTCAGCTCCGAAACCTCAATCATACGAGTATCACAGCAACCGTCCACAGAAAGTAACGTGTGCATCAACTAACGAACGTAAATTCAAGCTGTTCTGTTCGCAAAAGGATTCTGGCAGTATTCCAGCAAAATTTTCGCACAAAGTTGATGAGACATGACATGTTGAAGAGCAAAGCCACCAAAATTCACAATTTTCTTTGAAGTAAAGTGTCAGTAAAGCTCGCACTAACTGCCATCTTTTGTCTCCACTTTGTAGGCAAACGACTCGTTCTAGTAACATTGCTCATTGCTTACAGCAGTTGGTTTTCTTCTTTGTTTGTTCTTATTAAAACGGCGCATAAAAGATGTAACGACGCAAAGCTAGTGGACGAGTTTTAGACAATGTTACAAAGTCATAGTAAAAGAAATAAAACAATCATTACTTACAAAAAGTTGTTTTAGACTCACCGGAAATGTTTTTCTCTTTACGGCCAATTCACACCGATACGCTACACTATGCATACATTTCAATAGAGGGACGCAAAATCTAGTACACGAAAAGATACACATTTTCAGTATCTTCAAGTTACGTCGCATCGCGTCGCGTCTCGGTGTGGCCCTAAGGCGCGTTTCCATTATGCAAGTGACTTGCATACAAGTTGCAAATTGCATGCAAATTGTATAGTGGAAACAACAACTTTCAAACAAGCTGCAACTTGTGTGCAATTAGGTTTAAACTTGTACGCACAATAATCAAGTCGGCACATTTGCACGCAAGTTGCAAGCGCAAGCGGTCGTGCACAGAGGATTACTTTGTTTATGACTTTATTACTTTGTAAAAATGACTGCTAAACGGGATACGGAGAAAACAATAATGTTTATTGAGGAATATCATAGACATGATTGTCTTTGGGAACCAAAAAACAATCTTTCTCAACTAGAACTAACTTGTATACCACTAAAATCTTGTATGCAAGCTGCAAGTTGAACAAAATCGTGTTTCCAATTCAAATCACTTGCACACATGTCTGACGTCATACATGTATGCAAGCACTTGCATAATGGAAACGCGCCTTTAGAAGACTTAAAAAAAATGGCAGCAAAGCATTAGTAGGCCGCCTTCAAAGAATTTTTATTGGTATTGCGAGAGTTAAAACATTACCTAATAAATAACCGCAAAGAAGCCTACAGATGTACCAACTAGTTTTGTTATCTTCCTTTACACATCAAGTCTAAAGGTGCGTACAGACCATGTAACAATGTTATATAACATATTATGTTACATAGTCTGTACGCACCGTTACACACAAATTGCAATAATAATTAAGAGCTCATAATCAAAGGCAAATTTATACTTCAGTTTCATAGTTTGTTCACGAAAAGCGGCCTAGTTTACTACAAAACCTAGTAACTTCCACAATAATTCTCATCCTTAGCTCCCTATTATTTCAAAGTTTTATCTCAATCATTCCACATACATTAAGTACTTACCGTCTTTATGAATAATTCACAAATCCTCTCGCGTTAGCTCTTAAAAGGTTCGCCCCGATAACTAAGTGAAAAGAGAACTTTGAAGACTCCGAACCTAAAACGAAGGCACCCATCGGGAAATCTCGGGATTTTCCGATTTGACTATTGATTTGCAAAGTTGGGGTAAATAAAGTAAATCCAGATTACATCTCGCTTTTACTGTGGCACCAGATACTTTGGAAGGTCTTATAGAAATACTTTGCCTTTGTCCTATTAGAGCTTGAACGTTTTCGGGAAGCCGTTGTTGGTAAACAATTTTGAAATAGCCGGTTTTTTTTTTTTACGTGGTCAAATCATCAAATGAGTCCTCCCACCCCGGGGGTTTATTCCACTTTGTTCACCTGGGTGAACAAAGTGGACAACATTGGTGTCCTCAATTCACCTCGGAAAAATATCAGCTGAGTGATTTCACCCAGGTGAATTGCGGACACCACTAAATCGCGTAAGAAAAGTCGCCTTTGTTCACCCAGATATTTTTCCGAGGTGAACAAAGTGGACAACTTTGGTGTCCACAATTCACCTGGGTGATATCACTCAGGTGATATTTTTCCGAGGTGAATTGAGGACAACAAGTGGTCCAATTTGTTCACCCAGGTGAACAAAGTGGAATAAACCACCCCGGGCAGGGCGGAAGGGACTGTCAGACTTGTAGTGACTAAAATCTACGGTGTCCTTTAATGGCCCTTAATGTTTCGGGGTCACGGTAATGAGATAAGTCCCGCGACCCCGGCAGGCTTTGGCCCTCTAAAGGGGCCCCGTCATCATGCTGACGCTCTTTGAGGCGCGCGTGGGACACAACGCGCCGTCGACCCGGGCATGGTCCATGGTCGGACAGCGAGTTGCCCTTTACTCGCCGCCCGCATGCCCTTGAAATAGCCGGTATACGAGTAAAATGAAAAAATAAGATAATGGCGTTAGTTCCAAATTTGACCACGTGCCAGAATAGCCATGTCGCACTTATACTACGACCATACACAATGTAGTCATAAATCTGGCAACCGTAACCGGTCTTGCCAAAGATAGTAGGTAAAGATCTGCGCCACGTTCAGTCGTGGCGCAGATCTTTACCTACTATCTTTGTCCTCTTGAAGCGGCGCTGATTTTTCTGTCATTACATAGATTGAATAAAAAAATTAGTACCAAGAATAATTTTCCGCGTGATTTCACTTCCTGACTGGGTTGTGGAGGTCAGATCGTTCGTCGTTCATTATAACATAATATTGTTCTTCAGCTATATCCGGTTAGTCTGAAAGCCGACCCCGACATATAAGAGTCTTGTTTTAAAATAATAAATTAGTAATACAACAGAAATCTTAAAGTCTGAATTCGTCTATTTAGTAATTGAACAATTGCCAATTCATTTTTGAATTCGCATTACATTTCCACAAAATCGTAAAACAACACTACCTACCATGAGCAGAGCATACATCTTTAGTACCTACTTATTTATAAAAGCATTACATAAAAAAATATACAAAGCCAAACCTTCCAAACAAAAAAATACGAAACCGTTTTATGATAAACTTTTTCAATGCATGTATTGACAAAAATAAATAAAATACAACATGATCGTTTCCCTTTACAACCACATAAATCTTGTGATACATTGCCCATATGAAATCCCAAATGCACAAACATTTTTGTGGAACAATTCCGGTACTTTTATGGCACCAACCTAAGTTTACATAGAGGTTGATCACATATAACTTGTTATTGCAAACGACACCAAGATTGCTGCTACATTCTTTTGTAAACAGCTGATGGCTGAAATGATTTATGAGAGGACTTATTAAACCCAGATGCAATTTAAACGCAGACAACATAGTTGTTGTTCTTTGTACTTGTGTTACACTAAACAAGAATCAATCAAAGACATTAAATCAGCACAGCGGTAAACATCTAGCAGAAACTCAGTAACCTTACAAATTAGCACGTTCAGTCTCCATAAGTAATTTTAAAATTCAAATCTAGTTTTGTAATTATTCTGTCACAAATCAATACAAAATAACTAATTTTTGGTGTATTTACCTTATTAATAACAAACCATTCCATTTTTATTAAGTTCACTGGACAGATAACGTGTTAACAGAGCTACATCAGCCTATGTTCCCACTGATGGGACACAGGCAACTCCTCCCTGTGAGTGGGAGTGGGCCATAATCAACAACGCGGGCCCAGTACGAGTCGGTAGATAATAATTACGTATAGTAAACATTACTCGTATTTTGTTCCCAAAGACCAAGCAACCTTTTCAACAAAATATATAAAATCAGTTCAAACATGGAACTAATAGAACTTCCTTAACCCGGGATAACTTCGCTCCAAAGTTAAAACTCACAATGTACATACTTACATCGCAATACCTGCATGCCGCGAGTCCCAAGATACCTTCTCAAGGTAATATAATGTACTTCAGTCAAGAACTCGTGTTGCCGTTTATACCCCTGGTGGCAATAGTTTAAACGCAGATTCCTTGCAGGCACTCTAAAAGTTTTCATCTATTCACCACTGGGACAGATACTCGTAGTTACGTCTGAAGTTTGTGAACAATGAAAAGTTTAAATTAAAGTTCAAACATTCTTCAGCTTTCGTACGTTGGAATTTGTGATGTAGGCTTTTATTCTTCTTTTTTATAATAAAATTATCAATACATACAAAATCATAGCTAATACTTAATTATAATTATATTTTGCGATACAGAACGAAGAGAAGAACGAAACAACAAATTCAGTTTTGCAGTGGCACGTTACAACACAATAGCTCTTTTTACCCTTAATTTCTATTTTCGATACAATCGTCCATCCTATACAAAAATAAACTTATTTAACGTTATAAAGATGGGCCATTGTTGCTGGAAGTCAAGAAGGACACTGTCTCAAGGGAATAGAATCGTCATTCCCACGTTTTTATAAACTCACTTTTCTTGTTTGTTTATTTGTTTGTCGTTCCAGTTGGACTTTTGCAACTCAATTTTGAGGCACTTCCCGATCAGCTAGCAGGCTGAAATTTTGCACACGCTCTAATTTCTAATGACAATACATGACTAGCTAAGAAACGTCATAAAAAATCCATTAAGGCGACCTCCACAAAATGGCGGACGGACTGTTTGAAATCCACCCCCATAATATGGGTATCAAATGAAAGGTTTTGCTGTCAGGAATATGAAAAAAATAGTTACGTGTCTTAAATCCAACATGGCGGACATCCAAGATGGCGGATTGACTATTTGAAATGCACCCCCATGATATGGGTATTAAACGAAAGGGTTTGCTGATTGGGATACGAAAAAACAATAAAATAAATTAATAGATTAAAAAAATGTAAAAACCCACGTTTTTAAATTTCCTAAAAATAAGAAAATAACCCTACGGGGCTGAGAGAGGGGCCACTCAAAACGTGGGGGCTTATCTTTGCAAGTTACACCCAAGATCTATACACGTCATGTAAATATATCCCAGAAATAATCCCTCAAGTAATTTTCGCCCCCACGTTTTGAGTGGCCCCTCTCTCAACCCCGTAGGGTTATTTTCTTATTTTTAGGAAATTTAAAAACGTGGGTTTTTAGATTTTTTTCCCACGTTTTTATAAACTCACTTTTCTTGTTTGTTTATTTGTTTGTTTGTTTGTTTGTCGTTCCAGTTGGACTTTTGCAACTCAATTTTGAGGCTTTCCTGATAAGCTAGCAGGCTCAAATTTTGCACACGCTCTGAGTTCTGATGACAATACATGACTAGCTAAGAAACATCATAACAAATCTAATATGGCGGCCTCCCCAAGATGGCGGACAGGCTATTTGAAATGCACCCTCATGTTATGGGTATCAAATGAAAGGGTTTGCTGTCAGGAATATGAAAAAAATAGTCACGTGTCTTAGATCCAACATGGCGGGCATCCAAGATGGCGGATTGACTATTTGAAATGCACCCCCATTATATGGGTATTAAACAAAGGGGTTTGCTGAATGGGATACGAAAAAATAATAAAATAATTAATAGATTTAAAAAATTAATAGATTTAAAAAAATCTAAAAACCCACGTTTTTAAATGTCCTAAAAATAAGAAAATAACCCTACGGGGTTGAGAGAGGGGCCACTCAAAACGTGGGGGCGTATATTATTTGAGGGATTATTTCTGGGATATATTTACATGAAGTGTATAGATCGTGGGTGTAACTTGCAAAGATACGCCCCCACGTTTTGAGTGGCCCCTCTCTCAACCCCGTAGGGTTATTTTCTTATTTTTAGGACATTTAAAACGTGGGTTTTTAGATTTTTTTAATTCTATTAATTATTTTATTATTTTTATCTTTGTTCATCGGGTTTGAAGCTACCCTGAAAATTTCAGCCTGCTAGCTTATCGGGAAGTGCCTCAAAGCCTGTCCGCCATCTTGGACGTCCGCCATATTGGATTTAAGTCACATGACTATTTTTTTTCGATTTCCTGACAGCAAACCCTTTCATTTGATACCCATATCATGGGGGTGGATTTCGAACAGCCAGTCTGCCATATTGGACGGCCGCCATTTTGGATTTAAGTCACGTGACTATTTTTTTCGTACTCCTGACAGCAAACCCTTTCATTTGATATCCATATCATAGGGGTGCATTTCAAATAGCCTGTCTGCCATCTTGGACGTCCGCCATATTGGATTAAAGTCACGTGAATATTTTTTTCGTATTCCTGACATCAAACCCTTTCATTTGATACCCATATCATGGGGGTGGGTTTCAAACAGTCAGTCCGCCATCTTGGGGAGGCCGCCATATTGGATTTGTTATAACCTTTGTTAGCTAGTCATGTATTGTCATCAGAATTCAGAGCGTGTGCAAAATTTCAGCTTTCTAGCTTATCTAATAATAGCGTGGGGGCGTATCTTTGCAAGTGACACCCACGATCTATACACGTCATGTAAATATATCCCATAAATAATCCCTCAAAAAATATACGCCCCCACGTTTTGAGTGGCCCCTCTCTCAGCCCCGTAGGGTTATTTTCTTATTTTAAGGAAATTTAAAAACGTGGGTTTTTAGATTTTTTAAGTCTATTAATTTTTAACCAAAAAGTTGCTTACGACCATTATTCATACATCTCATTTATCAATCGTTACGCAACTTTATTTCTAAATCAAGTCAAGTTACAAACATATAAACTCAAATACACAAACGCCCAGACCCGAAACAACTACTTGTAGATCATACTAATATTTGCTCCGTGCGGGAATCGAACCCGCGACACGCAGCGTAGCAGTCCAATCACTCAGACACTGCGCTAACCATTCCATCAATTGTTAATTCATTCGACATGATGACTACGTAGAAACTGACTGTAATCTCAAAAAAACAAACATTTCTAAAATTTCGATATTGCTCTTTCATTAGCTTTAAATACTCGTACATGTTTACGCATCTCGCAAAATAGTTCGGCCTAGTAATAGTGTAGCATCACTGCCAATATTTTAGGAAACGCTCAAGGTCAATGAACGACCGTTCACTGCTAGGCCGACTACGCAGTGGTTTGACAAGGTTTGTGGGGCACACACTAAATCATTTTTGTATTCATATTATAAAGCCGGAAACACATTATTTAACACGCCACGCGACGCAACGTGTCGACACCCGATATGCAGTAGCGCGTGTCGTCGCGTCGGGTGTTCATAGTGTGATTCTGGTCATAGAAAACAATACATTTGATTTGACTCAACACGCATCACGTTTCGTCGGGTGGCGTCGGGTGTTAATAATGTGTTTCCGGCTTAAATCTTAACAGTACAAAACACGTTTATACAGCACTAGCTATTCCCCGCGGCTACACTCGCTGTTCAGCTCATAAGAGTCGTAGTCTATAACCTTCGTCAAGAATTAAGCTAACAAATGCATAAAGACGATAATTTATCAAACAAAAAGAAAATCTAATCTGACTCACACTTCCAAAGATTAGCGCGTTCAAACAAACAATTATACTCTTCAGCTTCACTATAATACTAATATTTACTCGTAATAAGGCATAGAGATTTCAAGCACAGTACTCAATGCAATAATCAAAACATACATTTAGGTTTACTTATAATTCGCAAATTATATACTAACTTATCGTGCGGCATCCGGCCTTCGGGAGACACATAGACAGACAGGGTGACATCATCTGAGTAGTCGTATTATTGACCGCCCGAACCCGTGAAGGTCACAACCACACCACTCTCGCGCGCGGCCTGACACTCTTCGGATTGATTTTGTGTTGTGAACTGTATACTTTTGTACCTTGTACCGTGAACCTTTTTTTCTCCTTCTGTACCTATTTTGTTTTGTGTGTGGTGTGTGGACTGATACAAACAACAAAATTGTGCATACTTTGTGACAGTGATTTATTTGAAGAATGCTTAAGAACACCAAGAAAAAAACGACAGCATTTGTTTACATTCGCCTCATCTCATTAGATTTATTTATAACCTGTGCTGTGTGAACGTAAACTAGTACCTACTGAAGACAGTTATTTTAGTTTCCCTATTTCTTTGCATTTTCCGGGTTGGCAACTCAGTACGTGATACGTTCGCATTCTGAGCACATGTGATATCTGCTCATTCATCATGGCTAACGTATCGGCTAACGTGTCGGATAACGTCGATGCTGAAGTCGATGATAACGACAAGACCCGCTATGCCGCCTTGATCTTCGACCGGTGTATAGCTGCGGTGTCTCTGGCAGTGCTCGTCTATGGAATAACGTCGTGGTGCCTCATTAAAAAGTTCCGCCACTTCAAGAACTATGTGTTCCTTCACGCAATACTCGCAAATTTTTTAAGAATATTTATGTATTGTGTGATTTTTCCGGTGTTTATTCAAACTTCAGTTTCCGACTTCAATGATCCTGCGTTTATTTCATATCAAATATTAATTTATTACTTCGGTTCAGTGCAGAGTTACTGGTTGTTGGTGATATGTTATATATTTTACGTTGATATTGTGAAAGTTTTTAGTGGGAAGATTGAAAGGAGATACCTTAAAAGTTCCATATTTTCTTGGGGTGTGCCTTTATTAACAACCCCTTTTTCTATATGTGTATTACCCTATCTTTCACTAGCAGATGACACAATCTATTATTTAAGGGTTTTTATTGTTGTAATACCTATATTCATAAATCTGATAATTTACATAGTAATAGTGAGTACTCTGTTTTGTTCTAAGGCGAGTGTTGGCAGTGCCACTAATAACTGGCGTCGCTTCTACATAGCCACTGTGATATTTTTATTCTGTGACTTTATATTTCTATGCGTTGCTATATTGGAAATATATTCAGAGATTCCATCACTGTTATCATCAGTGCTATCAGACGTTGAAGTAATAGTACTCGACTTTTTCCTTATTTTTCTAAGAAGTAATCGACAATTATGGCGCGAATTTTATTTGAAGATGAAAAAGCGTGAACCTACCACTAGTAGTTCTTTGATGGACAATACAACTAAATTATAATAAGCGTCATTTCTCTATATATATAACGCACACTGCCCAACACTTTGACAAAAGACTCAACGTTTCACTGCCACCAAACACAAAGGAATGGGGCTTTATGTGTTAGTTGAATATATTATTTATTGCAATTACCTATGTCGTTCCTAATATAAGAAGCTAACATGATTTTGAAATGATTGTAGAACGTTACATTAAATAGAAGATAGCGATTTAGAAAAAGAATCAAGAGGATGAATGAAAGACGATAAATTATAATGTTATTAGAATGTTTGCGGTTCTGTGAGAAGACAGAGTGATACTTAATTTAGTTTTAATGGCAAACGCTGTACTACGAGTAAATAAAAACAAGTAACCTGTTCCCGATTACGCTTTTTT
This sequence comes from Agrotis clavis, assembly GCA_954870645.1. Taxonomy (NCBI): domain Eukaryota; kingdom Metazoa; phylum Arthropoda; class Insecta; order Lepidoptera; family Noctuidae; genus Agrotis; species Agrotis clavis. Next base: position 7,075,173 of record OX940929.1, read on the forward strand.
TTAGCATGGTTAAAATCATCAAATGAGTATCTCACCCAGGGCAGGGCAGGAGGGACTGTCAGACTTGTATTGACTAAAATCCACGGTGTCCTTCAATAGCCCTTTACGATCCGGGGTCACGGTAGCTCGTTAGCCCCGCGACCCCGGCAGGCATTCGCCCTCTAAAGGGGGCCCGTCATTGTGCTGCAGATCTTAGAGGCACGCGTGGAACACGACGCGCCGCCGCCCGCCCCGCCGCGCGCCGCCCGCGCCGCCAGGGTCGACGGCGCGTCGCATCATGATCGCGGGTCCATGATCCTACAGCGAGTCGCCCATTACTCGCTGTCCGTATGCCCACTTGATACCGATGGGCGCTTAGTTTTCGATCTTCCAATACTCGACCTTGTGTCAGTCAGTTGAATAAATATCCCGTCTATTATCCCGCAGGAAAAATAAATCCATTTCCCCTCTACCTGTATTTCCTTCTTCTTCTTCGTGTGTTGTTTGTGCTAGTTAATGGCTGATTTTTTGTGTTTGCCGTTTAAGAGGTAGATGAATGTTGTGTGATAGATGATTGCTGTGAGGTTACTATGAGTGATGTTTGTTGTGTGTCTGGAAGTACTTAACGTGTGTGTTGTTTTCTGTGTGTCAGGCGTGGGCTCCTGTGAGTTTTATGCCCTGTTCACATACAATGTGTTTTCCAATACCTTTTTTTAGTATTATAGTTGTATTTATTTAAATATTATTAAATGTTTTACATACTTTGTGATTATACCTTTCTAAAAATGTAATTTATGTGAGCATAGGTTATACAATATTCAGAAGTACAATAGGTAAGTTGCATTTTATGTCCTGAAGAGTAGGCATACAATAATTATTTTAGCATAATATGTAATCCAAAACAAACTACTTACCAGTATTGCACAAATTATATCACAACAAACTTCTACAATTTTATCTAGTTATTTATGAAATCTTAGGTAGTATAAGGCTTTGTCAATAAAATAATGTCATAGTTGTATTTGCCTATTGTGTATGCGAGTGCATATAAGTTAGACATTGCAGTATTTTTGTGATCAACCGAATTCAAATACTCTCGAGAGCAATGAATCCGGGTCACTTAAAGAATGTTAAAAATCTCGGAAACTAAACATGATAGGTTAATGCAATAAATTGTATTTAAAGGCGCGTTTCCATTATGCAAGTGATTTGCATACAAGTTGCAAGTTGCATGCAAATTGTATAGTGGAAACAACAACTTGCAAACAAGTTGCAACTTGTATGCAATTAGGTTTAAACTTGTACGCACAATAATCAAGTCGCACATTTGCACGCAAGTTGCAAGCGCATGCGGTCGTGCATAGAGTATTAAGTATTACTTTGTTTATGACTTAATTACTTTGTAAAAATGACTGCTCAACGGGATACGGAGAAAACAATAATGTTTATTGAGGAATATCATAGACATGATTGTCTTTGGGAACCAAAAAACAATCTTTCTCAACTAGAACTAACTTGTATACCACTAAAATCTTGTATGCAAGCTGCAAGTTGAACAAAATCGTGTTTCCAATTCAAATCACTTGCACACATGTCTGACGTCATACATGTATGCAAGCACTTGCATAATGGAAACGCGCCTTAATAGACAATGTAAAACTCCATAAATGAAAGTAAAAAAAATATGAGTCACCATACATTTTATTAACACAAAATTACATAAAGAAAAAAACTGCTGATCTCTCCTTAAAACAGAAATAGGAAACATGAAATTTTTAAACTTTATTACGATTTTCTTGAATTTTAATACTTCGTATTGCCTCCTCGTGCTTCCATTACTGCGTTTACGCGGTTTGGCATGCTGTACACCAAGTTCCTTATACGATTTTGGGGAACATTCTCCCATTCCTCTGTGAGAGCAATTTTGAGCTCACGAAGCGTGATTGGGGGAGGGTTTCGTTGTTTTACGCATCTGCCTAGCTCGTCCCAAGCATGATCGATCGGGTTGATATCCGGGCTGCGCGCTGGCCACTCCATACGAGTAATGTTCATCTCTTGAAGGTAGTCATTCACAATCCTACCTGTATGAGGTCGGGCATTGTCATGCATAAATATAGCATCCTCACCTAAATTGACCATAAATGGACCAACGTGATCATTGAGGATTTCTTCCACACATCTTACGCTAGTTAAAGAGCCGTTTTCTATGATCACCAGCTCTGTGCGACTTTCAGAAGAAATTCCGGCCCACACAAGTACAGACCCACCACCGTAGGCTACTTTTTCTTCGATGCATGCTTGCTTGAATCTTTCCCCTGGTCTTCGATACACTCTGTGTCTTCCATCGTGCTTGTAGAGCATACATTTTGATTCGTCGGAGAACATAACTTTTGACCAATCTTCAATACTCCAATTTACGTGGCTCTGGGCATATCTTAGTCTTGAAATACGATGCCCACGCTCCAGTTTAGGGCCGTTTGCAGGTCTAAGGGGTTTTAAGTTAGATTCAGCAAGCCGACGTCTTACTGTCCATGCACTTGGGTTACTTCCTCCGAGGCGTCGAAACTGATTGGTGAGTTCAGTTCCGGTGAGAAAGCGATTTCGAAGCACGGTGTCCACCAAGTATCGGTCTTCTCGTGCTGTGGTACACCTGGTTCTGCCCGTTCCTGGTCTGCGTAGGTTAGAACCAGTTTCTTCGTAACGTCGGAGAACTCTTTGTACTGTTGACAGCGACACACCGACAGTCCTGGCTGTATCGCGCTGACTCCGGCCGGTTTCCAGCATTGTAAGTATTCTGGTGCATTCTTCAGGCGTAAGCGACATAATTTCAGCTTGAATAATGAATATAGAGCACTATCAACATGGTTTATGTACCCACATAAATGACAGATTACAAACAAAAGCAAAACCAAATGCTGTAATTTCGTAGTTCCATCTTCGAAAGTGGCCCTTTTTCAAATTAGATTTTTTTATGATATAACTTTACAATAACTAAGAAGTTTTAATACCTTCATTTAAGGAGTATTACATTGTCTATTAAATACAATTTATTGCATTAACCTAGCATTTTTAGTTTCCGAGATTTTTAGGATTCTTTAAGTGACCCGGATTCATTGCTCTCGAGTGTAATAGGCTTGTGTTTAAACACCACCCAAAAAAGTACCTATTTTACTACAAAAAAAATCTAAACGGTTACCAAAATGGATAAATGGTCACCAAATAACGTTTCCTAAGTAATAAAGAAATAATACTATTATATGTAATAAAAAAAATCTACCTAAGCAGGGTCGATGAAGCCCCACTACGCGGGGCTTCTATTTCTGTGTACAAGGTTTAAAGGAACCTAACCAAACCGAATTTCGGGGTGTCCCTGAAATCTTGCTAAAGCGAGTTTTAGATTTGGTGACCATTTATCCATTTTGGTAAACAAAAAGAATTATTGATGCGCATTTAAATTTTAGCCTAAATAATATCTGCAATGTAGACAAACTTGCATGCAACAAGCATGCAATCTCTTGCAGCGTGTGCCTTTAAAGTCTAAAATGTGTGAACAGGTATTACAATCAAGGTCTTATGTATACCATTTTAATCGAGTTCTAAGTCCTACCAATGAAATTGGTGTAACTTGTATACGATTAGTTTGTAATTATGTATGTATATTTTACCTTACATCATTACTTAATACAAAATAAAGTCGCTTCTCGCTATCTGCCCATATGTGTGCTTTTATCTTTAAAACTACGCAACGGATTTTGATGTGGGTTTTTTAAATAGATAGAGTGATTCAAGAGGAAGGTTTACATGTATTTAACATGCATAATATAGTAGAAATTGCACCCGTGCGGAGCCGGCTAGCCACTAATGTTATTCACACGTTATAAATAACTGACACTTAAATTTTAGATATTGTAAACCTATTAATGCCTTATTTTTAATAGAGCTATCACACTACCATTCATATTATAAATAAACAAAATAAACCATTGAAAAAATCTGTCACTTTGTTTTCTTTACTAGTTAACCTGCCAAAAAAAAATCTAAGAATAGTTTATGAGGAGATCATCAATGAAAGATGATTTAATATAATTTTCTAAAATGGTCCATGTTTATGGTTCGAATTAAATCTGCAAGTACTTTCGTTCATTTTTTTTTCAATTTTCAACCAGTTAAACCCATATGAAAGGGCTTATGCTGGAACATTTATAATTTCTAAAGTTCTAAGCGCATTGTGAAAGTTTTAATTAATTAATCTGAATATCGCGGAGCTAGTTGGGAATAAATTAAAATTCCATCCTTCTCCATTCTTATAGAAATTGAACATTTTAAGTGGCCAGTGACAGGAAGTGAAGCCACTTCGTCTTTTGTGAGGGAATTTCCTTTGAAGAACGTGTTTGAAATTCATGCTTTTTTAACCGACTTACAAAAAAGGAGGAGGTTCTCAATTCATTCGAATCTTTTTTTATGTATTTAGTAGCATGCCTGCACAATCCAGCTTGCGTAGCAAAGCGCGTGCGTATCGACGGCAAGACGCAGACGGAAGCTCGCGCAGTGACGAAATGCTCCGTCTTTTTGTACAGTCACAGAGCGAATAGCCGGGGAATCAATCAATTTCAAGGTTTACATTTCCGCACGCATTTGATATATGAATATACAACTGATAACTAAATTGATAACTACAACATAACATTTGTTTTACATTGATTCAGAAATATGAATGCGTAACATTATTAATTGTATCTAATAAAAACCGGCCAAGTGCGTGTCGGGCCACGCACAGTGTAGGGTTCCGTAGTTGCCCATCAAAATACTTATGCGAATTAACTAAACTGATTCGCTTAATTTAATTTTAAAGAGAAGAATTTTCAAAATCGGTCCAGGAGTCTTTGAGAAATCGGGGAAAATACATACCTAAAAAAAAAGATTACGACGAATTTAGAACCTCCCCCTTTTTTTGAAGTAAGTTAAAAATAGTTGACGATAAAAACCTACCTATCCCCAAAAAACATACCGTAAAAACATACCTATTACAGCTGTAAAAATAAAGTTGACAAACTTACGTTTGCAGTTGAAGAGCATGTTCTCCGATACATTTTGTTTAGGAAAATATGTTATCCAAGTACATTTTATAAGTTGGTCGACTATTATTTGTAAAGTTGTAAAGCCTACTTAGTCATGATAATTTTCTTTTAAACTCCGTTATATATACTACTATTGTGAATTTTTTCACACCCCCAAACATAACCGTTTAGCTGGTAGAGGGGGGGGACACTCGAGTCGAGCAAAATTTAGCACTTTAAAGCTTAATATTTCACAAACGATTTTTTTTATCAAAAAATGGTAAATGGAAACTATCAATATTTTTTAAAGACCTATTTAATGATACCCCACACTAAGAGGTACGCGAGAAAAAAAAAAAACATCCCCTCTTTACGTGTACAGGAGGTACCCTAAAAAAAAATATTTTACGAGATTTTATTTTACCACTTTTTCGCCACAACAAATCCGTATATTTACACCAAATTACAGCTCTCTAGTACTGTGCGTCTCTGAGCTAAACTGCGGACAGACAGACGGACGGACGGACGGACATGGCGAAACTATAAGGGTTCCTTGTTGACTAAGGAACCCTAAAAACGAGACTTGACCGCCGACTTTTTGTAAGCGACAATTTTTACCTAAACTCCGTTATCTTTGGCCGTCAGCTATCATAAAAATCAGTTGTGCTTAGTTGTTATAAGTTAAAACTTGACCCGGCTAGTGTGCAAATTTCGTCTCTGCTTTTTTACTCTCAGTTTCATGAATAATCTATATATATAAAAATGAAACCCGTTTCGCGTTGTCACGGCATCACGTGTGAACGGCTGAACCGATTTCGATAATTCTTTTTTTGTTGTTTTTGTAACCATCAGGACCAGGTTAATAAAGACTAAAATATTCTTTTTTTTTAAACTTTCTGTTATGAAACGCATAAGTATGTTATTCGTCATCTGTTTTTCGTTCCGACTGAAGTATCATATTTTATTAAGAACGTCTATTTGAAGATCATTGACAGCAACGTCGATGGTCTAGAGGTTATACGATTAGACCGATATATCGACACCGGAAGTATCAATTAACGTAAGGGACAAAATACGACTTTTCAGGAGAGCCAAAAAACGATTTTTATTTTTTTATTTTGTTTATAACTTTTTACTGTCTGGTCCAATTTTTATGGTGTTCAGAGCAAAGTTTCTTAGAATTTCCCCTTCTTTCTTGTTTTATACGAAAGATTTAGGAATACCCAGTAGTTTCAAAAATAGCATGTCCTTTACATTAAAAAAAAATGTTTAGATGACCGTTACGTTACTGAAATTTTATAGATATTCCGTCGAGCGTAGTGTAAGCAGCAAGAGAAATAGAAAATTATACGAAATTTTATTGTAAAGGACTTTATCGGTGTTGCAATTTAATGTAACAATACATTATTTACTAAAATTTATACTATTTTAGCACTATGGAAATGAGATTAAAGAGTAAATGAGTTCAGTTTCAGGTTTTACTGCTAGCTATAGCAGATTTAAGTCTGATTTGAGTCGGACCGCGTCCTACTGCTCCGAGCTAGCTCGGTTACTAGGCTCAGAGTAGTTCTTCATAGTTTTAGATGTTTATGAAGCAGGATTTACCTATTCACTTTCTCGGAGAAAATTGCTAGATGTGCGATGTTCTTCGTGATCGCTGAATCAAAGGAATAGTCCAAATTCTTCTCCTTTTCACAGATTACTATACTTTTGCTATAAAAGACTTGTGTTTTTCCCGTCTTAACTCTTCGATTAACATGTCTTTGACAATTCAGATACTGTTTAAAACAAAATCCGTTTTATTTTCTTTGTTGACTATAAAATATTTAACAGAATTAACCACTATCCGAGTACACTTTGTATGGAACTTGGTGTGCTAGTGGTTACTCGTTTGAGCCCACTCGGTCCGAGCACACTCTGACCGTGTCAACGCGGCTTTAATTGGCTTTATAATTTGATTATATTAACAATTTAAGTTTTCTTGGAATTTATTGCTACCTACCACTTTTTCTCCACCTGGCAAGAAGTGATGATGTGTAGGTAGTGGCTCTGAAGAGGATACCTATCTTCTTCAGAGCCGATGAATGAATGAATGTAATGGAAACGAAAGGTCGATGAATTATGGCATAGGAATTGTGCGAAACATGATATTAGTATGAGTAGAAGTGACGAGTAGAGAGGACGTAAGGGGAAAAGATAGAATAAAAGGTGCATGGGTTGTGTGAAGGATGAAGCAATAAATATCTGTTTGACGTATTTCATCTGCAGTAATTTCAGCTCATTTCGACTTAGAATGGAGATCGTGCGCTGTGGTGCTCCTTGGGTGAAGGAAGCCTATGTCCAAAAGTGGTCTTTAATATTTAGAAATGATAATGGTGATGAATTTCACCTGCAGATTGATTAGTGTTGTCTATGGTTTATGTATTTTTATGTCTAATAGCCGTAATTTTCCAAATCCCTTCATCCTTTTCTGTTGCATTTAAATTTATTCGAGGTAATTTTTCGGATTTTTTATGTCGTAAGTGTCACGATTCCTAACATTTTATATAAACTTCCGATTTCGTTAACATTTTTTTAAAGTAAGGGACATATTGTTTACAGTGAGACACATTTTATTTACAGTAAGGGACATGGTTTTTAAAGTTAGGGGCATTTTATTTAAAGTAAGGGACATTGTCGTTTAAATCGACTTATTTTTGGCTAAGGTAAGGGTGTAAATTATATATTACGGTGACTTACTTCAATTTTTTGAGAAGAATAAATATAAATGACTGTTACATCACATTTTTTTTCAGAAATCGTTTTTCGCGGTCAACATTTTTGTACTGTAAGGGACATTTTTTTAAAGATAGAATTTTTTTAATAATACCAATCGATAGAGCGCGAAATTCTGAATCCAATGATATATATAACTCATTTTCGCCAAAATGTCCCTTACGTTAATTGATACTTCCGGTGTCGATATTTAGGGCACAGGTTCGAATCTCAGGATGGTATTTTTTGTGAATACTTTTTTTGCTAAATGATTTTTTTTTCAATTTCCAGCAGAAATTGAAAAAATAAACAGACTTTTCTTAAACTACTAATTTTTTGTTTTGTTTTTGGTCTGAGATGTTTAAATTATCAAATGATTTCTTTCGCTTTAGGTGAAGCGCAAAGGACTGTCGGATCACCAGACATGACCAGAAAATATAAGCATGTAATTGTAAGACTACCACAGACCAATAACTTCTGATAGAACGACGTTTGTCGGGTCAGGTTTTTACTGTTTGCTTACTCGCCAGGAAATCAAACAAGAAATTTCGTTTACCATAAAGTTCTCGGATACAGATGTTTCGGGAGGTGTGTCTGATGAGGAAGGAGGAAACGTTTGGGTGTCGCCACTGCGAGGATCGCCCGGAGGACACGAGTATACACGACAGGTGGAGCATATACGGTGCAGGACTGCCCCGCTTGGGCAGAGCACCGCCGTGTCCTCACGCAGGCGATAGAAGACGACCTCGCGACTCAAAAAGCGTCAGCATGATGACGGGGCTTCCCTCTAGAGGGCCAAAGCCTGCCGGGGTCGCGGGACTTATCTCATTACCGTGACTCTGGAACGTAAAGGGCTATTGAAGGACGCCGTGGATTTTGGTCAGTACGAGTCTGACAGTCCCTCCCGCCCTGCCCTGGGTGGGAAGACTCATTTAAATAATTTTACCACGATAAAAAAAAAACATAAAGTTCTACAATAAAAATAGGTAAAACTTAATTTTGAATAAGTAAAATAAGAAAATCTGAAATTGTAATTTTCAGTGTGATTTTTAGTGACTTTTGAAAATAATTTTAAGTTTTTTATTAATTTGGATTTATTATCAACTTTCTTTATAAGTTTCCTCTAGGGTTTGGCTAAATGGCAAAAAACGGAACCCTCATAGATTCGTCATGTTTGTCTGTCTGTCCATCCGTATATCACAACCACTTTTTTTTCGAAAGTATAAGAGCTATCCTGTTGAAACTTGGTAAGTAGATGTATTATGTAAACCGCATTAGGGTGCCTTTCCACCAGAGATGTGCTATGTAGCTGTGCTGCGAGGATGTAAAAGCTGAGCCACGAAACTGTGTGACCGTTTCCATTGATGCTACGCTATGTAGCTGTGCGAGTAAGATGCGCTGTCACAATGTAGCTGCGCTACGCAGGGCCCCCGCTACCATAATTATGTGCAAAGTATGCAATGCACACGGGCGCCATCCTCTAACGGCGCTAAAGCCAAGGGCCCAAAAAAATATTCAAAAAAATATATCAAAAATAATTTTGAAATAGGAGTTGAGAACATATAGGATTAGGTTTAAGTACCTACTAAAGACTTCAAATATTTGATCTCACTTTTAGATTAAAACTTGAATTCCGGAAACGTTTTACTTTTAGAGCTGACTGCGTTCGCTCTTCTATGAAGAATTACCATGTCCTATTCCGAAAACCTAAAAGAATTGACTGTTAGGCGGTACGAAGTTCGCCGGGTCAGCTAGTAAAGAATAAAAAAGAAGGCTCAATACACTTATATTTTTCTGAGGTCTAAAAAGACCACTTTTTAGGGAAAAAACGGAACCCTTATAGATTCGTCATGTCTGTCTGTCTGTCCGTCCCATGTCACAGCCCTTTTTGACGAAAGTAAAGAGCTATCCTGTTGAAACTTGGTAAGTAGATCTATTATGTAAACCGCATTAGGATTTTCACACAAAAATAAAACAAAAAACAAATTTGGGGTTACCCCCCGTACTTAGAATTGAAACTCAAAACATTTTTTTTCGCCTGACCCGTACGTGTGGGGTATCTATGAATAGGTCTTAAAAAATTCTATTGAGGTTACTAACATCATTTTTTTCTAAACTGAACGGTTTGCGCGAGAAACGCTTCCAAAGTGGTAAAATGTGTGTCCCCCTCCTGTAACTTCTAAAATAAGGGAATGATAATTCTAAAAAAAAAATATGATGTACATTACCATGTAAACTTCAATTGAAAATTGGTTTGAACGAGATTGAATAATTAGTTTTTTTTTAATCGTCATAAATCGTAAACCGCAATTTACCTTTCAAAGTTACAACCAACTACAAGAACTTTTATAATATTATGTTACTTGCTGCTACGGAACCCTTTATGGGCGAGTCCGACTCGCACTTGGCCGGTTTTTTTTTCATGTAACTAATCGTTATGACTAGGACAACAAGTATTCAAATTAAATGCAGTGATTATTGTATTATTTTATTTAACTCGATCCATATTTTGTGGGAATTAATCACTCACTCAGGGTTATCAGGTCTATTATCATCTTTCTGTTGTATTTTTTTGGGATTATGTAGGTCCTTTAATTCCTGTTTCTCCGTTACCGATGCTGGATCGATTTGTTCATCTGTAAATGAACCAAGTGCAAACGTGTTATCAAATCTATCGTTAGGTATCAGTTTTACACGTTATGGTAAAAAAATAACTTTACTGAATAACATCCAAGACTCTAGAATGAATGCTTGATGAAATGTAAAATAAATACTTCGAACTTAAAATTCTAAATTCTTGTTTCACATGAATGTAACATTTAGGTAGGTACTACTAGATATTTTGCTATGAGAAATACTGATTGGGCTTTTCGCAAAAAAAGTAACCCTAATCCTCAAGTACACTTGTATTTTTGAATCAAAAATTCAAACAGAAATAAATAAAAGATATTTTCTTTACGTTTACGTAAAGATTGTGCACTTATGTCTTTTACGTATGTCTGAGATTGTATCAAAGTCGTAGGCCGATCGTTGAACTAGCCACATCGTGATTTGCCTAGGAGCATTGTGATACGGCGCACTTCATGGTGTGCTTGATAAAAAGTCGGGCTGATCGAGAGTGATGCGAGTCGGGGGATGATGACAAAAACGTAAAAATGACTTCGAGCATTTCGGGTCGGAAGATAGGAAGCGGCGTACACTTTTTCGGTCGATTTGCCTGGTGACTTACCATGCGGTCTGCTATGCAGTGAAAATCGAACGAATACAACTTGATTAGTTTTTTACTTCAAATTTTTGCGAATATTCAACAAATGCCGACGCATAGTCACCATAAATATGGTGACTATTCGCACGGCTAGTCGCAAGACAAACCGATCGAAAAATCGAAACTGTAAATGCCTAATTACGCATGCCTGAGCAACCATAATGCCATGCAAAAGCACATGCGCTAAAATTATGTCCACAACAATGTATGCCTCTAGCTCATGCTGATCCGCCATCCGGTGGGATAAGACACAAGACGATCAGGGAAACGAAGCAAATGAGTATGAATGATTCATCATCAACATGTTCCCACTGCTGAGACACAGGCCTCCACTCTATGAGGGAGTGGGTCATAATCCACGACGCGGGCCCAGTGTGGATTGGTGGATGTCACATGTCTTCGAATTTTTGGTTCTAGGACATGCCGGTTTCCTCACGGTGTTTTCCTTCACCGTTTTGAGAGCAATGGTGATGAAGTAATATACACAAAGTAATGCACCTGGCTGGGTTCAAATTCAAACCCACGACCTACAACTCGTAAGTCGGGGCCGATAGATACCACTGGGCCACCACTGCTCGCTGCAATGAATGATTACAAACAAACAATGGAAAAGTCTTACTTAATTCTGTGGCACTTTTTTCGGGAGGGATGTCAGATGGATAGGTGTAGCCACCCCATTTGGTCGTGGTCCTGAGTCCAACACGCATGATTCTCGCTGTACATAGCCCGGATCTTTGAAGAAAAGGCATGATATCTGTTATTTAATTTTATGTTTAATAAACCTTTCTACAATATTTTTTTATTTGTTTTTACATTTCAAAATTTCAGATTTTGTTCGTTTTTGTATTTTTTCTAAAAGTGACTGGTGACAAGTTAGTTTGTCTTCTCTTGCACGTTGCTTGCACGAAATATGAAAAACATCAAGGAGTTTTTAACCTGTCCTGTCAGATTGCCTTTATTCACACAGGCTGTTTGAATAATGCCGTAAATGTAAACGCTATGGCAACTTTGAGGTTACACCGCGCCACTAAACCTCTCACAGGACGCTGAAAAGCGGCACGTCTCGTCTTGCCAAGGAATGAAACCATTCACATCATACCTATTTAGGGTAGAAATAAGCTTGGCACGTTGACGCGGTAACACACTTGCACCGGTATTGCGGTGCGACGCGACAGTTGCTCGCCAAAAACGTGCGCCGCCCGTTCTTCACTCCTGTTGCGGCAAACCCCGAAAGGACATATATTTGCAAACGAAATCATAATCATGAATATCTAACGAATTGAGTGATTTCATTTCATATTCAATAATTTCGACGTCAGACGTGTTTCCCGGTGAAACTGAGTTATTCCTTGATAAGATGACCTTGATCTTAAGTATATGAGATCATAAGGATCTTTTGAACCAGGATTGATATTGTTGGTACTTACTGACTGAATTGCGCTGCAAGGTTGCACCTACACTAGGAACTAGTAAGTTCTCTTGTATCAAATGATGAAAAATAGCACAGTTATGCCAAAATTTAACTTTAAATCCTTATCTTATTTGTGTGTGTCTTTGTTTTTTTACCTTTTCACGCCCAAACCACTGAATATGAATCACCGATCATCCTGAAATTTTGCATTTGTGGAAGATTGTTCAGTTTCGTCTACTGAGCTAGCCCTGAAAGTTTGCGGAGCAACGACGATATAATACTAGACTCGTAATAACAGGCGACCGATGTCTGTCAACACATTAGGCAAAAAAGTCTTATATTCGTCTCATTTCGACCAATCCTGTGAGCCGTAAACATACGTTGAGACAGAACAGACCTTGAGTTAGCCAATCACAACGCAGTACCCCGTCCCCCTCGCTAACGTAGTACCTCAGCGAGTTGACAGAATAATTTTTCTTCCTTAAATCGTTCATGCGGAGTCTAGTATTATATCGTCGTTGTTGTGGAGGGCTGTCCCTTACACCCAGTATGTGTCAGGTGTACAGAGACGGAAATTGTATACCTTTTAACCCGAAAAAAACAACAATAACCTTCACATTTTATAATAATAGGCGTCACATACGCCAGCACATCAAGCTACCACAATCTGTCAGATTTCTTTAATAGAATTTCAACCTTAACACAAGAGCAGAAGGTTAATGTTTGATTGGTAAAATCTGACAGATTCGGGTAGGTTGACCTGCTGGCATCTGTACATAAACTAAAACCACCCTATTCCTTCAGTTACCGTTTGTCTTCCAGGAACTCGGTACAAACCCTTTTAAGGTAAAAAATAAATTACCCTTTCCTTTACGTACTTATTAACTTCTCCATTTCAGAGAAGCAGTGGCGATCCTTTCATACAAGCCCAAAAGCCTGGCATGCGTTAGAAATGCTCGATAGAGAATCTATATCAAACCCGAACTATTTAAAAGTTCGCGCGCTTAATTCTTATCAAAATAACACAAAGTATCTACTTATGCCACACTACTACACACCGCGATTGGTCTAATGGTCGCGCGCAGAGTTTCGCATTAAGCAGCATCTACATAAATATAGCTATCACGCTTACACGTACCGGGCTTTTACCGGGCTTTCAAATACTATCTCTCGTCACTTTCGCACTTCTAGCGATGTGCCGTGTAACGAGTTAGAACCTTGTGCGTCTACAAATCGATCAGTGTGAACGTTTAAGCCCTGCATGCGTATGAAGTTGTACGCGTATTGTCACTTTGCAAACCATGCAGTGTTGCCGTTTTAGCGACCGTTGTGAGATCTTGGAGATTTTTTAAAAGTTTTGAGACTTTAAGATTTAGCAACAATAAAAACTAGCGACTTAAATAACTTAAATAACGAAATTAAATATTCAAGCAATATCATAAATATACAAAATTGCGACTTCTAGCTAGATTTTTCATATACATGGGGTTTTTTTTTGCTTAAATGACAACACTGCAACTCTGCGTAAGTGTCCCGATACCCGAGTGCAACTCACTTCAGTTTCGTTTGCTTGAGTGGGAAAAAGTTTTGTTGTTAAAGTTTTTTGTGTATTTTCTTTGATTTTCTCAGTGATACAATTGTTTTAGTGACTTACCTACAACCATGGAAGTAATAGTACCTTGTGAGGATTTAAAATGCGTTCAAGTTTTGATTGGCGAAGATAAGGTAAAATCTTTAAACTTTGCTCAGAAGAAACAGTTAATTTCTTCATTAAAACCGACGCCTAATCTGTGTATTTCTCAGACCAGTAAATCGCATAAACGAAAATTTAATAGATCAGTGTATAAAACTAGTTGGATTGTTGGCTGTTCGCACACTAATAAGTTGTATTGCTGGTGCTGCATATTTTTTTCGAATGAAGATTCCGTTTGGAATACAACTGGTTATAATGATTTAAATAACATATCTGGCGCCATTAAAAGGCACGCAAATTCACATAAACACTTGTGTGCAATGGTTTCTTTCGGTAATTTTGGTAAACAACGAATTGAGACATCTATATCACGCCAGTTATCTGAGGAAATTTCAAAATATAACTCGCGCGTTGATAACAACCGTAGCGTATTTCAAAGATTAGTCGATATTGTTTGTCATTTAGCACAACAGGAACTTCCTCTAAGAGGACATGATGAATCCAAAACTTCATTAAATAAAGGCAATTTTTTAGAACTGGTCTCGTTAATTTCAAAATACGATGTCATTTTAGAAAAGCATATGCAGCATCAGGAAAGTGACAAACCGGGGCCGAGTTATTTATCTAACAAAATTCAAAACGATATTATTCATTCCGTAGCCGATGTGATGCAAACTCGTATCGATTACGAAGTTAGGCAAACAAAATTTGTTTCAATTATTATTGACGAAACCCCCGATGTTAGTCATAGAGAACAACTCTGCTTGATTCTCAGATATTATTATAAAAATGAAATTCATGACCGTTTTTTGGGCTTTCTTAATGTGTCGGAAAGTCGCACAGCAGACTCACTCTCTAATATTATTTTAGAATTATTGAATAGACATGATTGCATCGCAAAATTAATAGCGCAAAGCTATGACGGTGCTAGTGTAATGTCCGGTGTAAGAAATGGAGTGCAACAAAAAGTTAAAGATGTTTGTCCACAAGCAATTTACATTTGGTGTAATGCACATATTTTGGCCTTAGTGTTGTCTAAATCATGCAATAGAATTCAGGAGGTTAGTTTATTTTTTTCAGGCCTTCAGTCTTTGTGTAATTTTTTTAGTAATAGTACAAAACGAGCTGCTTTTTACGATACTCATTGCAGCAAAAAATTGCCTAATGCTCCCGCAACTCGTTGGACATACATGTCGCGAGTTGTAAACACGGTTTTTGAACAAAAAAGTAAACTTATTGAGTTGTTTTCTGATCTGTGCGACAATCCACAGAACTGGGATGGGGATACGATTTTAGCTGCTGAGAATTTTGAAAACACTTTGCGATCTTTTAATTTCAATTTTTTTCTTTTTATTTTTCATCGGATATTTGAAAAAACTGACTGCTTGTACAATATTCTACAAAAATCACAAGTTGATGTTGGTTATTGTATTAATAAAATAAAGGAATTTCAGGCATGGTTACGTGCTGAATTTCAATCCGAATTTGATCAAATTTATGAGAATACGTTGCAAAATAATTCGGCTCCTCGTTTGAGACGCAACGTACGCTGTGCAAAAACAGAATACAGACGACTTTTTGTAGAAGTAATTGATAACATTAATACCGAAATTACTGACCGATATTCTGAAATTTATAAATTAAAGTTTTTCCAACTGCTCAACAACAAAAAATTTGACAATTATCACTCACAGTTTCCTACAGAGGAATTAGATTCATTATTTGACATTTATGCAAACTATTTCGACAAACAAACATTAAAAAGCCAATTGATTTGCCTGTATTCTAGTCCTGATCTGAAAGATCGTAATGTTTTCGAATTAATTGATTTCATTCATGAGAATAACCTCGAGGATGCCTTTCCCGAGCTGTTAAAGTTAGCGTATCTTGTTGTAACTATTCCGGCTACAAGTTCTTCCGCGGAACGTGCTTTTTCGTCTCTTAAACGTATCCATACCTATCTGAGAAATACACAAGGTCAAGAGCGTCTTTCCGAATTATCAATGATAGCTATTGAAAAACAGTTGTTGGTAGAATTAAAACGATCACCAACATTTTACTGTGATGTAATTAAATCATTTCTTAAGAAAGATAGACGATTGCAATTAGAATATAAATAATTTAAGTATTTAAATTCCTTATTACATTCTATCTAGCTATTTTTTAACTTTCGTTTTGTAACTTTCTGTTTTGTTTTTTGTCTGTAACCTGTTAGTTCTGTTACGAAGCAAGCAACTATGTACTTACCATAACTTTGTTCCCTCAAGCAATGAAGCAAACCAAACGGCTTTTTTCAAAGCCACCGGAGGTATGCAATTGCTGATATGTTTATTATATTCAATCTAGCACTAGCATGCCTTCAGTGAGCTTTCTGCTTTGGTTACCTCATTCACCGCACGACAAGCAAGAGTGAAATTGAAGAAAGAAGAGGAAAGAAGAAGATGGATGAATTCTCTTTTAATTTATTGTACCTAACCAGTAGTTTATGAGAAAATTGCGATGATATACCTACATACTCAGTCGAAAACTGAACTTTTTTTTTTTTTTTTTTTTTAAATCGGTTAAAATTTTATTGGGCTTGCCTTGTTTTGAAACCCTAGGCCCGCCACTGCAGAGAAGACCTATACGAGTATTTATTTAGATTTTCAGCTTCAAAGAAACACATTCGATTTATTATGACAAAGAAAAACACTGTAATATTACAACGTAGATAAAATTAAGTCGATGAGTTTTGTACCAAAAATAGCTAGAATATGAGACAAAGTAAAGAAATATTAGACTCCCTTTTAGTAAGAAATGTCAAAGTTATTTTATTTCCCATCTTCAAGGTTGTGTTGTTGTGTACCTACCTATCTATCGATTAAGTTGTTTAGGTACTGTAACATCCATTTAGAAAACGTTACTAAATAAAATAAATATTTAAAAAACAAAAAACCCGACTGCGTAAAAAAACTAAAAAGAAAGAAACAAGCCCAGTAGTTTAGAATTCACTCATTCACACTCAAAGTCGGGGCCCATTCAAATTATACCAATCAAATCTTCCCAAGGGGCCCCGACTGTGAGTGTGAATGAGTGAATTCTAAACTACTGGGCTTGTTTCTTTCTTTTTAGTTTTTTTACGCAGTCGGGTTTTTTGTTTTTTTTTTTAATATTTATTTTATTTTACTATTTTTAGTTTTTGTTAGCATTTATCAGTCCAAATTAAATTGAAAGATATAGATATATATATTTTGGTAAACTATTTTTAAAATCCTTTAATTTGATACCCCACTTGATAGAAATGTGAGATATTTTTAAAAAATATTTTTAGTTCGGAACCCTATGCACACGAGTTCGACTCGCACTTGGCCAGTTTTATGTACCCAGTGACACTCTCACGTTTAAGACGAATCTAACGACACCTCTCAAGTTAAAATCCATCAAGCCGTCTAGGCTGCAGAGCAACACACAGAAACATACATACATACAAACACTCTAAAAACATAACCCTCCTGGCGCAGTCGGGTAATAACGACTATTGAGATTCCCAACATTTATCTAGATATTATCCTCATCATCAGCCTATAATGTTCTCATTGCTGGGATACAGGCCACGTCTCTGAGGGGTAGTGAGCCATTAAACCACGCGGGCCCGATGCGGGTTGGTAGATGTCACATAATCACATACTTCGAATTTTTGTTTCCAGGACATATTGTTATGACATGTTTTTGTTTCCTCACAATGTTTACAACATTTTTAGAGCAGTGCTGATGAAATAAATTACACAATGTAATGCGTTTGTCTTGGTTCGAACCCACGACCTACAACTCGTAAGTTGGACCCGATAAAACGGGGCCACCACGCTCCTATCCAGATATAATTTAATGATCAATCTAAAGATCCAGTGAATCCAGATTGCCTAATGCGCAGCATGTCGTAAGTTTGATTCACGCACGAAACAAATACTTGCATGATCTAGAAGATGTATTTGTTCCGGTCTACCTGTTGGTGTATGTGAGTTCCATCATTATCATCATGTCAGCCGTAGGACGTCCGCTGCTGTACATAGGCCGCCCCATAGATTTCCAAGAGGACCGGATGGAAGCGGCTTGCATTCAGCGCAATCCTGTGATTTTCATCAGATTGTCTGTCCACCTTGCAGGTATGTGAGTTTAAGGCCCTTCGTACACAAGGCGACTCAAGTTTCCGATACCTTACGACTTCGGTATCCAAGCGGCTATCGCAATACAAACCCATAGAGGTTCGAACACAAGCACGCGTCAATGAATACCAAAATCGTAAGGTATCGGAGACTTGCGTCGCCTAGTGTACGAAGGGGCTAAATGTTTATAAAAGCTTCCACGATTCAGGAGAAATCCACCATGAAGGGAAATGTTTAAAAAAGTTATCGACCTAGGAAGAATATAAACATAATCTGTTTCCTCCACCATAATTCTCAGCGCTTCTTTTATCATTTAAATTACAGGGCTAATTTAAATAAGGAATGAAAATAATGTCTCTCAAATTCAATGGCAAAAGACGTTTGGTTGAATTCTTGGAGTACTACCGGGACACAATGACGTCCACGGCAAGCCCCGAAGCATACCGAAGTCTGGCTTCACATACAATGCATCACAACTATGTTAACACGTCTTGAACATTCCTGTGTACCTGGTACTTTTGTAGGTACAGTTCGCAAAATGAATAAGTTTGCAGGCAATACGGGTCGGTGCTTCCTCTCAGTGCGGAATGTGACCACCAGGTTGGTTTTATTGAAATAATAATCCAGACATCGGTTACCTTTTGAAGGTTTCCTCCCGGAAACAAAAAAGGTCCTAATTGTGTCGTTAATATCCTACTAATCCTACTAATATTAAAAATGCGAAAGTTTGTGAGGATGTATGTGTGTATGTAGGTATGTTTGTTACTCTTTCACGCAAAAACAACTGAACGTATTTGGCTAAAATTTGGTACACAGATAGTTTATAACCTGGATTAACATAGGATAGTTTTTATCCCGATTTTATGTTCCCGTGGGATAATTTTCGAGTTGTAGCGGGTGAAGCCGCTGGCAACAGCTAGTGTTATGTAACTATGTCTTCTGGATTTGCCCCATAAGTTCAGCCCTTTTGTGTTCAGAAATGTGTTTTACTAGACCACAATCCAACTTATTATCGGTAGTTTGTACTTACATTTTATGAACACAGGATCATTCATTTTCCAACTTGTTTTATCAGATCGTGTGATCTTCAAAAAAAAAGTAGGTTCTCAGTTCGACCTGTATGTATGTATGTTTATCCACGATTATCTCGCGTTTGGCTGAACGGATTTTGATGCAATTCTCAGGAAAGTGTTAATTACATTCTAGAGAAGGTTTTAGTATACATATAATAATAATGGATATCTCGTGAAGTTGCTCACATAGATCCGTTTTGCTTAATAGGATTATAGATTTTCAAAGACGCCGATTTTATGAAGATTTTTGTTGATTATCTCAACTAAAAAGGGAAAAAAAAAAGTTTTTGAAAAAAAGGGAACCGACTTCAAAGCCAAACACAAAAAAACTATAAAATAACTTTTCTTTCGGAAGTCGGTGGCCATATTATGTCAATAAAATAAAAAAACAAAGCCACCGACTTCCGAAAGAAAAGTTATTTTATAGTTTTTTTGTGTTTGGCTTTGAAGTCGGTTCTCTTTTTTTCAAAAAGTTTTTTATTTTCTACACCACCAGTATATAACTTCTCCTTTAGATTCCTGCTTGCATATTAGCATGCGTCTCCATTTCATACTTGTTTCCAAAGAATCAAATACAAGCTTCTTTATTTAAGATACCAGTCTCTTCTTCCGAGAATACACTAATGACATGACAGAAATATAAATATATTCCTTGCGTGCTGACATGCTGCTAGTTAACAACTTTGCCGTATGTACATACTATTGTTTTACAGAACATTCTCGACGTCGTCACCAGTCTTCTAGGTTTGTGTGTGTATCATATTGTATGCATTAAAATATGCATTCCTGGAACTAAGTATATCTTCAAGTAACTTGGGCATGTCAGCGTAAAACATTCCTAATGTTCGGCTACAAACTTTGAGAATGAGCGCCGGTAATGCAAAACATAGGCTACCAACAATCGGTTTTGCTGGTATGGTTTTTCTTCACCATTGTGTGAGTAGTGGATGATGAAAAAACAGAAACGGAAGGGAACTGTCAGATTCGTACTGACTAAAGTCCACCAAACTCCTTCAATGGCTTCCCTCGACCCAGTATGAAATGAAAAAAATAATTAATCGGAAAGATAGATTAACAAAAATATTTGAACCCTATTTTTTTGTTTTTTACGTTAAGCAAAATTAACAAGATACAACGCTTCAAAAAATCACAAAATTTCACTAGGTTGTTATAATTTTACAAGCATTATGACGTCACAAGGCCCCACTCCGATTTTCGAAGTGTTTTATCTTTGTCAATACTCATCAATTAAAAGAAAAAAATAGGTACGTGTTCATTGTCATTATTTGCTTTCCTACTGTTTATTTGACTAAATAGGGTAGCCTACACAACAATTTTATTTTGTAAAGAGCATAAAAACCCAAGCTACTTTACAATCCTCAAAAAAAAAAACCTTCGCTCCACACATTAATGTAAACACGGTACAAAAATACATGAAAAATATTCGCTCTGTTTTGGTTTTGCTTTATTTTTAACAGTCTAACAACATGCCAGAGACTAAAATATACATATTTTATAAATCGCACATTTTCACCATTTGCTAATTAACAGTGCTTTTAATCTTTATTGGCTATAATACTGCTACGCGTAGACGAAAAGGAGAAAGATTTTTTAAATAATTTACTGTGATGTTGTAACTGACTCGTATCTCTCTTTGATCACCTTCAAGGTAGTATCTTAATTGTAAGAAAAAAGAACTTTAGAAATTCTCTAGAAAACAGCTTATCCCGGGGAATGTGTACATAATAATTATGTTATATTAATTCATACACTCATGCTTGTAGTCAGGTATAAAGTATACGTATCGCGAGTAAATTGCGTCGTATTTTTTTGTCGCGTGACATCATTTGTATCACAAAAAACGTTAGCAACAATAGTTATGCTAAGTTAATCCCACATAGCATTGCTTTTTGTGCGTTCTCCAACATTCAAATGACGAAGGAAACTAGACTTAAAACTTTGTACAATGTAATTAGTAGTTTAGAGTGTGACGGCATTATTCTTTAGACGGTGTAAAAAGGTCTTTGTTTAATTATAATAGCGTCTATTTAAGTACTTTAGAACTTGCTTCAAGATCTTACTTGGGAGAACATAGCAATTAGTATGACGACTTTAGTTTAGACAACGCTAGCAAGTAGAATATTTAGTGTATCCTTGAATATTTTTAAATTTATTTGCAGTCTGTTCTTTTATATGCACGGATTAATCTCTGAAAATACTGCAAATAAGATTTGTTTGCAATTTTTAAGAAAAGGTCGTTAGTTAAACTAACTATTTGTTAAATCCTAGTATAATCATTTGTTAAAAAAAGATAAATGGTATTTTAACAATAGTTACTTTAACTATACATAATTATAACAAACAACTGGCACTTATGTAAAGTACTAAATCATTGTTACTTTTGGTCACACACACCCTAAGGTCAAAACATGCAAAAACAATATTATAGTCCAACTCCTACCAAAGGACATTGCCCATTTTTGTATGGGGGTTGGTCCAAATGCTGCCCAGGATTGGGAGTACGTGCGCTGTATTCCTGGCACTAATGTCTATCTATGTAAAAATTTTTTAAAAAATCTACCCTAGGGTTCCTGATTTATTTACATTTTTATGTTGATGATTTTATTTTAGTCACCTTTTTTTTTGTCGTACTTTACACCTGTCCAAAGGCTGCCCATGATTGGGAGTACGGGCGCTGTGTGTCTGGCATAAATGTCTGTCTATGGACGAAATATTTTAATAATCTATCCAAGGGTTCCTGATTTATTTACATTTATATGTTGACGACATTATTTTTTTGCACTTTTTTTTAACGATCGGTTTTTGCGCACATGTTATGTGTCTAGTGTGGTTTTTAGGGTGGGCCAGGCACCAAAATGTTGTAAGACGTCCTGCTCTGTTTTTAGACAGTACAATAAGAGACTTTGATGATGACGATTAGATTTCATTTTACATGTCATTCCACTTTTTTTTGTTATCTTGTCTATCACTTGCAACATGAACAGAATGAGTACAAACTGCGTCACGACGTGGTTACCTCCTATGAAAACACCTGCCATTTAAAGGGGTCAAACAAAGCGTGACGTTGTCTGTACTTAAACTGTCTATTTGTACAAGCTAGACAGCTTGTTAATATTGTGGTCATAAAAGGTGTAAAGTATGAAATAAAAAACAAACGAAAAAAATGGGGGCCCCGTAGAGGGCCATGAACCGCACGACACCAGCGTACAGCCTCCGGAAGGAGGCGTTCGGCCCTCTGAGATTAGGCAGAAGTCGCCTGAGGGCGGCTGCTGCCCGGTTCAGCCTTGGGGCCAAACTCATGAAAGCATTCATTCAAACTCATGAAGTTCCACCGGCTGTCGAGGACGAGTCCCAGGTACATCATCGTCCTCCCGACGCGAATCCCCTCCACCGTTATGTGGGACTCAGACCGTGGCGCGTTAACGCGGCCATCAACATACAAATGTAAATAACCCTAGGGTAGATTTTTAAAATATTTCGTACATAGACAGACATTGGTGCCAGAAACACAGCGCACCTACTCCTATTCCTGGGCAGCATTTGGATAGGTGTAAAATACGAAAAAAAAATATGGAGACAAAAATAAAGACATCAACATAAAAAATGTAAATAAATCAGGAACCCTAGGGTAGATTTTTAAAATATTTCGTACATAGACAGACATTTGCTTTGCAATGCTTTGGTAAGAAGTCAGCTCGAATGTAACGCAATCATATGGGCTCCGCATGAAGCTAAATATAGTCTCATGCTGGAGCGTATACAAAATAAATTTACTAGGTTTCTGTATCTAAGGTTGTATGGTGTATATCCATTTTATCCATTGTCGTATCCAACTTTGTTTGTTATAGGCATGGTGGGATACAATAAATTGGAAACAAGGAGGGGCATAGCTCTTGCTACTTATGTTTTTAAATTATTGCGTGGCAAGACTTCAAACCCAGGTATATTGAAAGAAATAAACCTGTGTGTGCCCGACAACTATGTATGGAGAAGGCGGAGACCACGTCTATTGGCGGTCCCCAGTGGTAGGACCAATCTACTGAGTAAAGCCCCAATGACGCGGACCTTACGAGTACTTAATGACGTAGCAGAAAATATTGATATTTTTACTTGTTCTCTGAGTGAGTTCACAAAAACTACAATGTACATTTTATGTAATAGGTATAGTAACTAAAACTGTAATTTTTGCGGCCACACTATTGAATTAGGAAAATCCTGTAATGATAGTGATGATGTGTGTTAATAAATAAATAAATAAATAAATTTGTGCCAGGAACACAGCGCACCTACTCCTGTTCCTGGGCAGCATTTGAATAGGTGTAAAATACGATAAAAAAAAACATGGAGACAAAAATAAAGTCATCAACATAAAAGTCTAAATAAATCAGGAACCCTAGGGTAGATTATTGAAATATTTCGTACATGGACAGACATCAATGCCAGACACACAGCGCATGAACTCCCATTCCTGGGCAGCATTCGGACAGGTGTAAAGTACGATAAAAAAACGCATGTAGTCAAAAATCAAGTCATCGACATAAAATTGTAAATAAATCGGGAACCCCAGGGCAGATTATTAATATATTTCGTATATAGACAGACATTAGTGCTAGGAACATAGCGCACATACTCCCATACCTGGGCAGCATTTGGACAGGTGTAAAGTACGATAAAAAAATCATAGTGACCAAAATCAAGTCATCGGCATAAAAATGTAAATAAATCAGGAACCCCAGGATAGATTCTTAAAATATTTCGTATACAGACATACATTAGTGCCAGCAACCCAACGCACGTACTCCCATTCCTGGGCAGCATTTGGACCGCAGTTGGGCAATCTCCTTTAAAGTTCGAAAAGTTTTTTTTAATGGTTTCGGTGCAATTTATTAAGCCATTAAATGCAGAAGCTTTTACTATTGAAGAACGTTTAAAAGTTTTATTTCCAATGAAGTGGGACTTCAATTAAATCCATTCGGTAGGTATTTTATTGCTTTATATGTAGTTCGAACTAGCGAAGAAAAATAATTTATTTGATGGCCATTAATGCCTTCAAATACATTGGCTGCTTTTAGTTTTAGCACGCTAATTTATGTGTTTCGAACAGTCTATAAAGTACTAATTGTTTTTCAATAATTTACAAAGACAATTTTTATGCAGTCATTAATAATGGAAAATTAAAGGAAATAAAACAACGATACAAAGTAAATTGCTAATAGATACACCTTTAAAATAGTTTCCCAAGAAAATTCCATGACTATTGTATCTTTTTCATTAGTTTGATATTTAATTATACATGTATATGTATTTCGTTCGTTGTCACTATATTAACAGTCAGTAGATGGGTTCGTTCTTTGAGTAAACGAACTCAGAGGAAGCCGGTTCTCTCTGCCTTTGAAGAGAATAAGACGTAGGTAGAAAATTCCACAGCGTTGCTTTGCTGGGCGCATTTAAGGGTGCGTCCACATCTGGCGAATGCGCCGCAAATGCGCAGCTCGCGCGCCGCGCGAGCGCCTTTTGGTGCGCTAAACCATTGCCGTGACTGCGCGCGCGCGGCTCGCGCGCAGCTCGCAAAAGCGCGCGAGCTGCGCATTCGCGGCACATTCGCCAGATGTGTACGCACCCTTAAAGACGTTTCGTGCGAATTTGTGGAATAGCAGCTGGGTAAATTAGAGTTAGAATTATCATAAATCATACCTACCTCTTAGTACCTATTCAGTTTTGGAAAATTAATTCCGTTTACCCTACAAACACGCTTAATTACTTTCACAAACTACAGGTAATGTTCCATTCGTATACTTATTAAACTAAATAAAACTATTCGAGAACCGTCGAGACAAACATGGATCAAAGCATCAAACTTGTGAATCAGCACCGTCTCTGAACGATGCCAGTTTTGAGGCAAGTTAGCTTCAAGTTGGAGCGCCGCTAAATTCACACCAACTCAAATTTAACTTTATTTACTACACGAAAAGATACACATTTCAACGATGACACGACGCAGCGCGGCGCGCGGCGGCGCGGCGGGCGGCGCGCTACTACATATATATATTGTGCACGCTATGCTATGCTATATATATTTTTTGATTTTTATAGCCCAGTTTCTGTCCCACTGCTGGGCAAAGGCCTCCCCTTTTTCCTTCCAAACCTCTAAAATTATTTTGGGCTATTTATAATAGCATCTCAAAATCTAACTGTATAAAATGTCTATCGGCTCGTGTAGTAAACACGAGCCGGTAAACATTTTCAGTATTGTCGCGTCACGTCGCGTTTGTGTGTGTACTTAATAATATTATAGGTTGCTTTTCACGTACAATGCGTCTTCGTACACCACCACCACAACCGGTCCGGGTTCCAGGTCTTTGTGTTTGGGTATGTGAGTTAAAATGTTTGTAAACGCACCCATGATACGGGAGAAATACTAAAAGTGGAGAAAAAAAATACAACACGTGGGCCGAAACATATTTTGTAAAAAAAATAAACATGTAGCAGAATGTTCTTTATAGGACCATATTCGACCGTCATTATCGACCACGTGACTACATCACAGCCATGTCGCAACCACAACAACAAACAGAAACATTATTAGGGGCTGGCCAAATCACAATAATAACCACGAATAACCACAACACAACTGAAAAAGCTGTAGCTACACTATTCACACATAACCACTGTTTGACCACATGTCGCTGCGAAGTCATGCGGTTTTGGTACGTGTGAAATAAGCCTTATAGAGCGGGGGCCAGCAACAGATTTCCATGACCAATTTCCTCTCAAGCGATAATTAGCAGACTACATAAGGGAGTCATTTCATAAAGATTCGTGGAAGTCAGCTGCGGTTTCGTTGGTGGGATAAGCAGCAATCGCCGTTCAAACACGTAGAAAAAAAATTTTTTTTTAGTCATTTCCTCCCAACTGAAACCTGGTTTATATTGAAGACTTGTTTCACGAAGAATAAAACCAATCAGGCGACGATACCATGGTGGAATACACGTCAGCTGGTCACTCGAACATGTAATTTTTTATTTTATTTTCAGTGATTTCCTCTCAACCCTAATTTAACCTGATGAAAGTTTACATGTAGTTATGGCTAAAAACAGACGTCAGCTGGCTGTATCTCGGTGGAAAGATCGTCAACTGATGCATTGAAAATTACAAGTAGGACTACCGCTCTCAGCCTAAATGTGCATTCAGTTCAATGTTTTGAATTTCTCCCTACAGAAAACTTGTTTATATTGACGCTTACTCAATATCACGATGAAAAAATACATTCAGCTAATGTTTACAGACAGTTATGGTCTATGGATCAAAATACATATATTTTATATCATATATTTTATATCATCATATATATCATATATTTTTTCATCGCGATATTGAGTAAGCGTCAATATAAACAAGTTTTCTGTAGGGAGGAATTCAAAATATTGAACTGAATGCACATTTGGGCTGAGAACGGTAGTCCTTCTTGTAATTTTCAATGCATCAGCTGACGATCTTTCCACCGAGATACAGCCAGCAGACGTCTGTTTTTAGCCATAACTACATGTAAACTTTCATCAGGTTAAATTAGGGTTGAG
Source organism: Agrotis clavis (assembly GCA_954870645.1). Taxonomy (NCBI): domain Eukaryota; kingdom Metazoa; phylum Arthropoda; class Insecta; order Lepidoptera; family Noctuidae; genus Agrotis; species Agrotis clavis. The sequence continues at coordinate 7,102,145 of OX940929.1, forward strand.
AGGAAATCACTGAAAATAAAATAAAAAATTACATGTTCGAGTGACGTGTATTCCACCATGGTACCGTCGGCTGATTGGTTTTATTCTTCGTGAAACAAGGTAGTCTTCAATATAAACCAGGTTTCAGTTGGGAGAAAATGACTAAAAAAAATTTTTTTTCTACGTGTTTGAACGGCGATTGCTGCTTATCCCACCAACGGAACAGCAGCTGACTTCCACGAATCTTTATGATATGACTCCCTTATGTAGTCTACTTATTATGGCTTGAGAAGAAATCACTAACGATATTTTGGCCTGGCTCCCGCTCTATTAGCTTTGCAGGAATTACAACTTCTGCGTATTTTTTGCGATGGTCTTTCGAATCGATTTGTTTTCTAATAATTAGGTGCACACAGAGCGATCCAGTCTCGCGAGGCATTTGCCGCTTGAAGCAGTTCGGTTAGGCCCATTGTCCACGTAACCGCACGTCATACGCACGCTTTCGTCAATTGACGATTGCAAGACGAATGCTTGCATCTTGCGTAGAAACAATGAACGTGCGGTTACGTGGACAATGGGCCTTAGTGTGGAAGTGTCTCGGCCGAGGCGAGCGACCGAGCACCCGAGCCTGCCCAGCTTTTTGTTTTGCTCGCGTATATTCTTTCGTGCTTCGGTCCAGAAACAATAAGCCGCGTACGCACGTCCGAACAAATTTGTTGCGTTGCATGATACGCAACAACTTGGTTCGCGCGTGCGTACCACTAACGAACATCGAACACTCTGTTCGACAAACATGTTTGCGGCGATCCTTTTAGTATGTTCTGTATAGACGGTGTTCGAAGAGCTTTAATAAATGTTACGAAACAAAACTGTTGGTATAGATCTCGGCGGGGTGAGGGCGGGGCGGCAGAGGTAGCTAAGCCTGCCCGTGCCCGTACCTCAGTTCGACTGTTGTGCGCGAACTCGACTCGAACTATGTTCGCATTAGTGTTCGAATATGAACGAAATGTTCCGATTTGATGTTTGTGTTCGCTATGTTCGTGTTCGTACGTGCGTACGCAGCTATAGGCGCGTCCACACAGAGCGGACAGCCTCGCGAGGCAGTTTCCTCGCTCTGTGTGGACTGTGGACCTATTGACGTCGACGACGACATTACTTAAGTAAAAAAGCTTGATAAATAAAGGCAAGACACGCAAGTCCACGTGCCAAGTCTTTGACTTGATCGTTATAATTTTTCTTGTAAGTACATATCCGTTTTATTTCTACATGTAGTAGAAAAAAACGTGGGAAAAACTCTCCATTAATCTTATAATTGTTTGCTCTTTCCGTTCCTAACACATAAATCTTTGTGTCCGGATTCTCACTTTAGGACGACTGCGACTCTATTATAAGTATCGGTAGGTAGTCCTTTAAGATGGCCGCGCACAAGGTAGTCTGGATGTGACAGCCACTCCATGTGTGAATAATGGCTACCGCAACTAAGTTACATTGCTTGCGGTCTTACGGTGGTAACTATAATAATCTATCACAGTTGTAATTCTTTTTTTTATTATTATTTAACAACAAGTTCGTTTATATCGCCTGATAGTAAGCGATGATGTGGTCGACGAAACAGACTTAACAGAATATAGCTATCAGGAAACACAGAAAACCTCAATCCCGATCTTTGTCTGTATTTACCTATCTGAGTTTTAAGAAGTCCAATCAAAAGTAGCTGTCAAAGAAACTGGATCAGTATTTGGATTGAAATACAATATTAATTTCTAACGTTTGTAAGCTAATAAGCTTTCTGATTGCTTCAAACGCTGTGCGAAAAGCAACAAACAACTACCGTCACAATAACCTGTAATGTTTTAGGGTCAAAGTAATCAATATATAATAAAACTGTAGAAAAATCGTTTTTGTACATCAAAATAAAACACAAAAAAAATAGCTAGGGTGTTGAAGGACAACCAACAGAACCCATTTCCAGCATTTTTAGAATTTTTGTCTGTTTGTCTGTTTGTCGGTTTGTCGGTTTGTCGGTTTGTCTGTTTATTTGTGGCTCTATCACGTAAAATGTACGAAGGCAATGTAGATAACCTTTATACACAACGATCGAGCGTAACTTGAGGACTAATTTAGTTTTTGTTTCATTGCAATCGGTTAAGTCTATCAAAAGATATTTGAATTTAAAGTGTTCCAGACCCAGAAGTAAAATTACGGTCAGTTTACACCGAGACGCGCAGTTCAGTAGCGCGATCTAGCTTGGAATAGAAAAACTACATACCTATTCAAATATGGTGTGGACTGGAGTGGAGTGGTTTGGAGTGGAGTAGAGTAGAGTAGAGTAGAGTGTAATGGAATAGAATGGGATGTTTTGGGATGGAATGGAAAGAAAGAAAAGGTTTTTATTAGACTCACACTAGAATGGGAATGAGTGGGATGGAGTGGGATGGAGTAGGATGGAGTGGGATAGAATCGGATGGAGTGGGATGGAGTGGGATGGAGTGGGATGGAGTGGGATGGAGTGGGATGGAGTGGGATGGAGTGGGATGGAGTGGGATGGAGTGGGATGGATTAGAATGGAGTGCGATGTAGTGAGATGGAGTGGGATGGACTGGGATGGAGTGGGATGGAGTGGGATGGAGTGGGATGGAGTGGGATGGAGTAGGATGGACTGGGATGGAGTAGGATGGAGTGGGATGGAATCGGATGGAGTGGGATGGAGTGGGATGGATTAGGATAGAGTGGGATGTAGGGGATGGAGTGGGTTGGAGTGGGTTGGAGTGGGATGGAGTGGAATGAAGTGGGATGGATTGGGATGGAGTGGGATGGAGTGGGATGGAGTGGGATGGAGTGGGATGGAGTGGGATGGAGTGGGATGGAGTGGGATGGAGTGGGATGGAGTGGGATGGAGTGGGATGGAGTGGGATGGAGTGGGATGGAGTGGGATGGAGTGGGATGGAGTGGGATGGAGTGGGATGGAGTGGGATGGAGTGGGATGGAGTGGTATGGAGTGGGTTGGAGTGGGTTGGAGTGGGATGGAGTAGGATGGAGTGGGTTGGAGTGGGATGTAGTGGGATGGAGTGGGATGGAGTGGGATGGAGTGGGATGGAGTGGGATGGAGTGGGATAGAGTGGGATGGAGTGGGATGGAGTGGGATGGAGTGGGATGGAGTGGTATGGAGTGGGTTGGAGTGGGTTGGAGTGGGATGGAGTAGGATGGAGTGGGTTGGAGTGGGATGTAGTGGGATGGAGTGGGATGGAGTGGGATGGATTAGGATGGAGTGGGATGGAGTGAGATGGAGTGGGATGCAGTGGGATGGAGTGGGATGGAGTGGGATGGAGTGGGATGGAGTGGGATGGAGTGGGATGGAGTGGGATGGAGTGGGATGGAGTGGGATGGAGTGGGGTGGATTAGTATGGAGTGGGATGTAGTGGGATGGAGTAGGATGAAATGGGCTGGAGTGGGATGGAGTGGGATTGAGTGGGATAGAGTGGGATGGAGTGGGATGGAGTCGAATGGAGTGGGACTGAGTGGGATGGAATGGGATGGAGTCGGATGTAGTGGGATGGAGTGGGATGGAGTGGGATGGAGTAGGATGGAGTGGGATGGAGGGGGATGGAGCGGGATGGAGTGGGATGGAGTGGGATGGAATGGGATGGAATGAGATAGAATGGGTGCTCTAATCCAGTAGCAATTCTTCTGAATCTGAACGACAGAGGGCGTTTATTATAATCACCTCAAATATTCTTGAAAAATAAATTCTAAATACAGGGATTATACTATGAAAACGATAATTATGATTTATAAAAAACGTGGCGAGAATTAAGCGCTTCGCACTAAAAAATACATTGTTAAATTCCGACATCCACGCGAACGAAGTTGCGGGCACAGCTAGTATTATATAAAAATCAATGCCACTTTTCGTTGTAATTTCATAACTCAAGAACGAGCTCACCTATCCCAAACAAATGTTTAGGCTTTGTTCGGACTATTTAGTAAATGGTTTATGTGAAGTTTGCACAAAACCGGTCGAGCGGCTCTTCATTTATCAAATTTTTGTTCACCCTGAGTAACATAGTCTATAATTCCGTGCGAAGCCGGGACGGGCCGCTAGTTTTTTATAGATATCACACTTCTAAAAATCTGAGTTGACAATTTCTATTACGTCTCATATTGCTTCATCCTATAACTTTAGCTCTTGGTCAAAAGCCCAAAATTCTCTGTAAAAAACAAAACTTTTCTAATCTGTCACACACAGTCGACTTATTCATTGCTAAAGTGATATTTGATATTTTATTCAAATCCCAAAACTTTTGTAACCGAATAAAAGAATTCTTATCAAGTTCTCGTCTGAATAGAATACGTGTTCATTTTTATGAGAATAACTTTTACACGTTACCACAAAAGGAATCGCTGTCATGTTTGTTAATGCTGGTATACTCCGAGAAAAATGATGAGAAGCATCATCAATTTAATCTGAAACTGCTGTTTACGCATATCATAAAGTTGTTGTACTATAATGGGATGAATTCTTATTACCTACGCTGATGTCGGTCGCGTACAGTCGATCGTGTATTTTAGTGAGTAAAAGCAACCGGTCTACGCGCCGCTGACGTCAGCGTTGCAATATGGTATACAGAACACAGTGTATATTGGCATTAGCATTTTAGTGAAAAAAGCGTAGAAAAAAACGTAGTGTGCGCCGCTGACGTCGAAGCTGACATTAGCAGCAATATCATGCTATATTATATTATATTTTTAATACAATCGAAATTAAATTTAATTAATTTGTTGTCTACTACTCGTAAGAGTCAACTTACTAGTATTGAATTGTAGCACATAAATATATGTATAATTGTAATGTATAGGTACATATATAGGTAAATACTTGAATGTAAGTGTAAAATGTTGCACATAGATTGATGATTATAAATTGTAATGTCGCTAGAGCGGAGAGCTGCCGAGTCCCGAAGTTCGAGCTCGTCTCAGTTTGGGAATCAGTGTGCTAATATAATTGCCCCCCACTGTACAATCATTTATCATTGTCATTTAGAATTATTTTGTATTAATTTACTTATTGTACTTCTTTTTTGGAAATAAAATTATTATTATTATTATTATATAGAACAACTAGCTTCTGCCCGCGACTTCGTACGCGGATCCTTTTTCCTGAATTTTCTTTGCTATAAACCTCACGGAGCCCGTGACCTTTCCAACGAATGCAAAACCGTGGAAATCGGTTCGTGCGTTCTGGAGTTATAGCGTCAGGAAGGAAAACCCGACTTATTTTTATATAGTAGAAATGTGTTCAAACACACTGCGAGCCTAGTGCGGTGGCGGCGGCGGGCGCGGAAATATCAAACGTATGAAATCGCTGCTTGTGGCCACACTGAAGTGACTAATGGCGCATTTTCATTGGTCGTTAACTCGTTCGATATACAGCATACGGAGAGTTCTCACAGGCGAGATAACAACCAATGAAAGTTACAAGTCGATATATTTACGTTGCACCGTCTGCAGTGATTCCCCGCTTGTTTGCGACCGTGATATCGACCAATGAAATTCATCAGTCGATATACAGCTTGCGGGTCTGCCACTCTTGTCAATAAATGGCGACGAACACGGAGGTTTTCCTACACCCCGCACGCAGACTATTAACTAATGAAAACGGTTCCCCGAATGCGGTCCCTGCTGTCATGCTGTCAGAAATCTCTCGCACCTGGCATCTTTGAAAGGACTCTTTCCAAAGGACTTAGGTTTAGTACTCGTATAACGTTCAAACACCAGTTTTAAAACAAATACGTAGTTCTATATACATATTTTTACAAAAATGCTTTACTACACCCGATTATTTAATGAATAAAGTGCTACGACAATATTTATACTCAAGAGTTTGCTTTGCTGCAACTCTTGGTTAATGCAAGCACGCAAAGCTTGACCGTTTTATGTTTTGAACTGAAGCCAATGTCGAGAATTCTAGAAATTTATGGACCTTCTCTATCGTAAAATAAAAAAATAAAGACAACCAGAATAAAACATAAACAACCAAAAGAAATACGACAGTCACAGATAATATCACACTCAATGAACTATAAAATATAGATCTAACTCAGTGATCAAATGTAGCGAAAAAATTGGGATAAGCGACTTTGAGAGAAGGGTATTTCAATGTCCAATAAACGCCGAGTTGGCTACACAATTGATACGAATAAATATATGGGACCAGAAATTTTCAAAAAAATACAGTCCTTCTTTAAAGAAGAAACATAATTTACAAACAAATTCACGAATCCAATCTTCTTTCTACGTTTCGTTGCTACGCCGTAGCACCTTCGCTACGTCAAAGCGTTGCTACGCGTTTACGTCACCGCCGCGCCTAGGCGTTAACCAAAATTCTGTTTCCATAACCCATTAGGTTCCAAGCCAGAATAACCGCGTAAAATGCTAAAACGGTAGACGAACAATAAAACTGACCCTTGTCCTTAATGCGTTTCGTTGAGCTGGAAATATGTTAATGTGTCGCCAGTCATCCTCCATCCATGCGAGCTTTTTGCTATACATTATTCATACGTGTATTTAATTTCAGTACACAGAAAAATAACAAGAAGACTGCCATATTTCTTTATGTTATCGATAATGTGGTTGTTTTGAATTAATACGCATTTGAAGGTAGTAAATTGTTTTTCTTTATTCATTCTTACACCTATTTTACATGTTTTAAACATTTTACAAAAAAATAAAAAACATGAATACATATAAAATACAGCAGTCCACCAGCATCGAGATCCTGCCTTCCTGAATCAGGCGTTTGATCCAACTGCCATCCTCAGATGTTGTTCGAGGCTCTTGGCAATCAATAAAACTAAAATTGTAAATGAAATTAAATTGTAAGTCTAATGTCTCTTTGCAGATAGTGACACCAGATATTTTGCATAATATCTTTAAAGGACTATTTCGTCGGTTCCAGCTAGGATAATATTTCTTTTCGACAAGAAATTCTTCAAGGTCTGTAAAACATCCTCCTTCCGTTTACGAAAATACATTCTGAACTTCATAACCGCCATTTTGTAAAAGATAACGTTTCCAAAATACAAACTGAATACAATTGATATTCCGCTGAGAGTGTTGAATAAAACAGTAGATGGCAGTATAAACGGTTGGGATGCACGGATCGATCTGTTCCATCGACTTATTTACATTTTATTTTATACTAGCTTCTGCCCGCGACTTCGTACGCGGATCCTGTTGCTTATGCCGGCGACGACGGGGTCGTCAAAATCGAAGATCTGAAGCGTCGAATTCTAAGAGCCAGGCTGAACAACTCTTGCCAAGACGTCATTCCTATATATGTTATAGTGTAGCTGGGGTCTTGGAGTTCCACATCAGGTGTTCCAGATCTCAATTTTCATACGTCAACAGAGAGTGCTCATTAGGCTGGACAACTCTTGCTAAGACGTCATTCCTATATATGTTATAAAGTAGCTGGGCTGTTGGAGTTCCACATCAGGTGTACCAGATCTTCAAATTTTATACGACAACAGAGGTTGCTCATCAGGCTCAACAACTCTTGCTAAGACGTCTTTACTGTATATGTTATAGTGTAGCTAGGCACTTGGAGTTCCACATCAGGTGTTCCAGTTCTTTAACTTTTATACGTCAACAGAGAGTGCTCGTCAGGCTGAACAACTCTTGCTAAGACGTCTTTACTGTATATGTTACAGTGTAGCTGGGCTCTTGAAGTTCCACATCAGGTGTTCCAGATCTTCAATTTTTATACGCTGATAGAGAGTACTCATCAGGTTGAATAAAACTTGCTAAGACGTCATTCACTTATATGTTTTAGTGTAGCTGGGCTCTTGGAGTTCCACATCAGGTGTTCTAGATCTTCAAATTTTTATACAGCAACAGAGAGTGCTTATCAGGCTGAACAACTCTTGCTAAGACGTCGTTCCTGTATATGTTATAGTGTAGCTGGGCTCTTGGTGTTCCACATCAGGTGTCCAGGATCTTCAAATTTATGCTCTCAGCAGAAAATGCTCATCACGTGGAACAATTTTTGCTATGGCACCATTTCTGTATCTCTTATAGTTAAGCAGGTCTGTTGCGGTTCTGCATCAGGTGTTCAAATTTCCAAGATAAATTATAGCCTATATGTTAACGGGACTTAATACCTATACAACGAAAAAAAAATTATTCAAATCCGTCCAGTAGTTCCGAAGATTAGCGTGCACAAACACACAGACAAACAGACAAACAGACAAACAGACAAACCGACAAACAGACAAACAGACAAAAAAAAATTTACCTACATTTTCGGGTTCGGCATCGATATAATGACAATCCCTGATACTTTTTTTTTATATATTTCCATTGTACAGACACCACTTTTCTACAAATTTATTATATGTATAGATAAGTACTCGAGTTTTGAACTGCTGCAAAGAATCTGGTTTTACAGTTTTATTTTATTGAAAGAGAAAATAAATAAAAAAATCAGTACGTTACGTAACGCACGAGTGGAGTTTAAACTCTGCGTTGTCAATTATATAAGACCGATCGACTGGAAATAGAGAAAAAAACACAAAAAAAAATATAAATGCTCGTCTATTGCTGGGTTTCGAACTCGCGATCATCGATGTGAGAGGACAATATATCACTAAGCTATTCACACAGTGGAAGCGGTGGCGAAATTTTGAGACATATTGTAAGAGCAAATAATGTTTCAGATTGGTAACGTCAGCTCGTAGCTCGAACTCAATAATTATCCTATTCCGGCACGCGTCATATACCTACGTGTTCTAAAATACAAAAAGAAAAGAGCAAAAGCTAAACAAACAAACAAAAGCGAACTCTCTGCCTGTGTCTGTGTTTCCGAACGCATACAACCCTAATCTCTTCAAAGTTAGAGTGAACAGGCTTCTTCTGGGTAAGCTCGCTCCACCGTCGACCTTGTTTTAGTCATTCCTGACCTAGACTAAGGTCAAGAGCAAACCCATCTCACATAAAAAAAACAGCTCCAAAATAAGAACTAGTTTTATGCACACGGGTTGTACGTGATGTACATCGTTGGGCATCGAGCGAGCCGCCGCTCTTTCTATGAAATATACTCAAACTCACACACTTTACTCAAATAACTAAAACCCGACTACGAAAACAAACGCGCACTGAAAAGTATAAAACAAGAGTAATAAGGTTTTCATTTGATCGATATTATGCTAGCCGTGGTCGTGTGCCACCTGCGGTTGTTTCACACAATCTTTATTGGCTAGGTGACATACGAACACGGCTAAATTATATATACTCGTACATATTGAACCTAGAACAAAGCATTCATGAATCGTATATCTGAATGCATATATCAGCAAATGGCCAAAACACGAGCAAACGCTACAAGTTTTATTTCGTCGGTTCATAATTCATTTGATTTGATATTTATTTGATTTGGAATACAACTGGAAACTTATTTTGCGAAAATAATTGACATAGGTCGAAAGACAGAAAGAAATATTGGATCTATCCTCATAATCTTGTCTTACCTGAACAAATAATCTTTTTAGGACCATTATTCTTTTTGTGACATTTTGTTCTAAATTTTATTCATAGCTTCCATAACAAGATTTGTTATCTCAATATCATACCCTGACTTAGATTAATGTTAACAAATTATTTACATTTAATTCATAATTTTAATGAAATGATAATTTGTCTCTGAAATTGAAAATTCTCGTTAGCCGAAATGAAATAACATAGAACAATAAATTCACAATCTTTTGTTTTAAAATGAATTACTTTACCGAGAAATTCAATAAAATGTTGTTTCATCAACAACATTTTATTGAATTTCTCGGTAAAGTAAGGATTTAAACGCTCAAACAATAGGTGTTTTTAGTAGCAATTAGATATTCTTAGAACCTTTCAAAATTTTGTAAACCGACTATTGAAGATTTATCGGATGAAATATTGTATTTAGTATTTATTTCAAAGGAGACCTATTTGTTTATAAAAAAGGCGCATACATAAATCGTTACTTATACATATATTATTAAATGCATATTAACCTATAGAATCTCTAGATTATAAGGTGCTATGCCATGTCGAGCCGGTATATTGAGAAAAAAAAATGCTCCTTTTTAGCAAAGATAAGTATACAATGCACAATAAATCCACCTAAACGTTTATTCTTTCCTCCTAATAATATTTGGGTTACTGAAAGTAAACAAGAGAGCTCTTACCACTACGTCTATCGTAAGAGCAAAAATATGAAATTATACGTAGAGGATGGGCCACATCCTTCATAAGCGCCTGTAAGGGATGTGCTGCAATCATCGCTCTATCAAGCAGATAAAGAGTAAATAAATGTAGGGTTGTATAAAAACTACAGACTAAACAGCAAATGGAGATCCTTAAGCTGATAACTTTCTTTTGTTGTAATTTATTTATTGAAATCTTTTGGTTTCATTATGGAAATATTTACACACTCATCTAGGGAGACAAGCAGAACTAACAGTACAATATGATGACGGCACGGTAAGCGCAGTGGCTGAGCGACTTGACTGCCGCGCATCGTGTCGCGGGTTCAATCCCCGCACGGAACAAATATTTGTATGTTCCGGGTCTGGGTGAAAGTCTATGTGAGTTTCTATGTTTTTAAACGCACCCCGACGCAGGAGAAATTCCTAGTGTAGAAATATATATATGTCGCAGTGAGATAGTTAAAGCCGTAATATAGTTATATCCCTAGGGATATAATTATATACCGGAACATAGTTATACGAAAGCGATTCATTACTATCTCACTAGGGATATAGTTATAAAACGGACCAAGTTTAGTGATATACTTATATTACTAGATTAAGTTTAGTGAAATAGCTTTCGGAGTGTGCGGCGCAGTCAGTGTTATAAATATATTTGGGTTTGTCTCAAAAAAGTCATCTAGTGTGATAGTAAAGAATCGTTTTGCCAGAAAATGTCAAACATGTTTTCATGCCGACGCATGAAACGGGCAGAGCGCACCCCGCCGACCCCCCACCCCGCCACGCTACACCTGAGCGACACATCACAGCGCGGTGTCCAGGTTCATCAACTTTTTATAGATAACATTGAAACGTGATATCTCGATGTTTTTGTATTGAGTGATACAAAAAGAAAAAACAAGTATTCAATGATTTTCGCCAAAGATTAATATATTAAAATTTGGATGGTGACTAAAAAATCACCCTGTATAAATATACCTACTTATATTCTGCTATATTCTGCATTAACTTTATTGACTAAAAACATTAAAGTATTAATGTCATGTGTTTATACACAATTACACACACAGACTTTACTTAGGTTTTGCATTTTAAAAGCTCTTAGTATTAAATTAAGTAAATGCCAAAAGGTTTAGTCCTCAAAATCTACGACTCTTTCAAACAGCCTGACCTATAAGCGTAATCCCAAAAGTTATGCAAAAGTAACTCTTATAAATAAATTAATTGCAGCCCAAATGGTTCCCTTACTTCACCCGGTAGCGGAAATGATGAAACTTAATAATGTGCAAAGTAAGGGCTCGCTCAGATTTATTGCACTGATAAATTACCAAATTAACGGAATCTGGACTATTCGTTTAATTAGTAAAGTACAGCGGAATCCTGAATCGACGGTAACTGATGACGGATTTTTTTAAACGTGGGGAGACTTTATGAGAAAAGTTTTTCGAAAAGTTTGTTTAGTGAGTTACGTAGTTATATGACCTGGATGTACTACAAATACTAATAGGAACTCCTTTCTTATAGTACATAAATCCAGATCATAATATATGTTATAAAAACACAATGAGACGAACAGATAGTTTGTGAGGATGTACGGATGGATGTTTGTAACTCTTTCGTACAAAATCTTTTGGACAATATACATGGATTTACCGATTGGATATTCCGGTATTATATTCCAGTAGGATACAACTTTGCCATTTAGTTATAAAGGAAACTGATCTAGAATATTTTGGCTATTCGTTATTTATAAAAGTTCGTTATGAAAAAGACAAGGATGGTATGAATACCAAATTCTATTATTATATTGTATGCTTGCCGTTACCATCAAAAGACGTTCAACGTTACTTTATTTGATGTACAAACGAGCATTATTATTACATGTAGTCATGACATCCACGTATAAATCAATTTGCTATACATCACGTATCGCAATAAACGTTCCAGTTCTGCCACCGAGTGGTACATCACTAGCTTTTTTATTTATTCGAAACTCTACCATATGACTCCAGCATAAAGTCCATTTCAGGAGTTACGTTTACTTTTTTCACAAATTCTTTTTCCTATCGAAACTAACAGTTTTTGGCTTTCCGGAATTGAAAATGTTGAAGTGAGAAAAAATATTGCGGTTCGGTTCGTAGCGCGTACGTTTTATGTTTTATGCAAATGTTCGCCGGTGGATACAACGTGTCACTTTCAACGCTATTGGATTTTGTTGTGAAAAATCGACAGCTCATTGACACAGCTGGCTCCCAGTCTATAGAAAATGAATTTAGTAGAGACTGAGATACAAAAAGCAGAAGTGCTAACAATAAGCAAATGCTTCACAAAAATACGGCTTCTTGCTGACAATACCAAAGACGTTTGTAAGAAACGGTAACTTTACAGACTGAAGACGTAATTACAAACAGAAAATACCTATCTAATTATAAATTAACTTAACCTTTAACACATTACGAACTTAATTAAAAATACTTTTAAAACAGCTCCAAAGTCACCGTCACAACTTCTAATTACAATTTTAGACAAAGAATAAATTATAATCAACTTTGACAAAGACGAAGTCACAAGGATTCTACCTATTTACGTTAAATTCAAACTGTTACCAACTTCTGACGTCATGTGCGGAAAATAAGTTCTGTACAGGTGCGTACAGACCATGTAACAATTTTATATAACATTGTAACATAAAACAATACCGTACACATTAGTTTAACAATGTTATATAACAATTGTCGTTTGTCGTTCTTCAGTGCTATTCACAATGTTATATAACATTCTGTGTCCACATCATCTGTAACATGTTATATAGCAATGTTATATAACATTTTGTGTCCATAACATCTGAAACATGTTATGTTATATAGTCTGTACGCACCGTTACCTTATTTCTGAACAACGATTATTATATGTTAAGGCGACGACGTAATTTCTTAACAATTTCGTCAGCGGTTGCGGTATGGAAATCCGTCACCAAGCTACCAAATTATGAAAGTGGCGAAATTGAAAAGATGACGCATTGGTAGAAATGTCTTCCAACGTGTCATTTCAATTTGACCTGTATTTTATGGAACTTGATAATTATTTTCTCATATAAGGAAATTGTTAAAACGATGTAAAATCGAGAGAGAAATATGTATAATATTAAACTACTTTTTTTCTTTTTCCGACTTGCTTGTCAAAAATGGTGATATCTCGGTTAATAAACACGACATAAACATAATTTATGGCTTTTATTATGTTTCTTTTTATGCACTCAGAAATTATATGATATAAAATTTAGGAAAAAAACATAATTGGATCATTAGTTTCGGAGATTACCCCCCTACATACAAACAAACCTCTTTATAATATTAAAATACTACCAACAATGGTACATACATAAAAAAACCTTTTTTCATACTTATAAACGTACCTGTGTAGGTACCATACTAAAATAACATTTCATGGTCCGCACCATGTGGGTAACATAAAACTTGGCCCATTTAGCCGCAACAGTTGTCCCAGGCAGCAAATTTACATACAACAGCAAACTTTTTATTCCCCAAAGAACCGGAAAAACATCCGCAAATGCTGTGATTTGACGTCCAATTGATTTGTGTGATTTTGAAAGGTAGTTTTTATGAGTGCGCGAACGGTATTACGGCATTGAATGGCCGTGCCGCCTTTCATCTCTGTGGAATGTTCATTTCAGAATTTTCCGTTTTATTTTTGTTCGACGAATATTCTTATAATTATTTCTGAATATTGTCTGTTATATTTCTCTTAGTTCTTTTTTTCTGGAGTATTGCTTGATCAAAAAATAAATGATAATGTTTATTTGTCGCACGAAAAAATAAAATAAACGAAGAAATAAAAAATGGTATCGTACTGTGTGCTTGGCTGCACCTAAAGCACTGTGTTCTCGGTCGGGGCAACATGAGTTATCTGCTTCCATCCTCCTTCATAAGTTAACCCATAAAGTCTTTATATTCCTAGTTTCTAGTAATCGTTTTCGATTTCCATAAATGGCGAAGTAAGGCACACCTCTGCCTAAACCAAGGATTAAAAGGCATTGTGTTATTGTTTAATGTTAAACAGTACAATTGAACAGCAGGCCCTAAATCAACTATCCATTTCGTGATATATTATTCAAGAACGAACTCCAGACTATTTCAGATAAGAATTTAATATACACACCCAACGCGCACAAAACATTCTGTCTTGAAGACATAAGCAATTGATATACGAACTCCATTCGCTTTCGAAGATAAAGTGGGTTTCGTCCCAAGTTCTGCGAAAATTTACGAGACAAATTTACTAAAACTTCGTAGGTGAGGGTTTGAACTTTGACCCAGAAAGAAGATGGCCGCCGACGCCTTACGAAGCAAATGAAGTGACATCACGCAGATAGGATTAGCCTAGAAATGTTCAACATACTTAGTTTCTCTTCAACACGTGATAATTTTCTTTAGGAGAAGAGAAGTTTGACTGAAAAGTGTTTTTGAAAAATAAAATTTTCTAGGAGAGCGACGATCGTAGGTGGGTGAATATGCTTATGTGTACAATATTTCACATTTAAATAAAGATTGTTCTTGTTCATTGTTTACAATAAGATGACATAATGTCCATTGTTGGTTTTGATAAATTATCATCATCATCATCATCAGCCTATAATGTTCCCACTGCTGGGACACAGGCCTCCTCTCTGTGAGAGGGAGTGGGCCATAATCTACCACGCGGGCCCAGTGCGGGTTGGTAGATGTCACATGTCTTCGAATTTTTGGTTCTAGGACATGCCGGTTTCCTCACGATGTTTTCCTTCACCGTTTTGAGAGCAGTGGTGAGGAAATAAATTACACAAAGTAATGCGCCTGGCGGTGTTCGAACCCACGACCTACAACTCGTAAGTCGGGACCGATACCACTGGGCCACCACTGCTCTGCTAAATAAGTTAGACCAAATACTTTGCGCTCCAAGAAAGGTCCTTTATAATAATAGACGAGCAGATATTTATTTCCATTGCCTTTAGATAACAGTGAAATCAAAACTTTATTTTATCTAAGTAAGTTAAAACAAAAAGATGAAGACCATTATCGAGTTTGGAATTGAAAATTATCATCAATATCGTACAACCCTTAACTTTTCAAATGCAAATTGAGTTGCCCTTAAGTTGTTAAGAGCCTAACTTCGGCTTTCCTTTACCTTATTTGATGGATATAATTAATTCAATTAGAGATTCTAATTCAAGATGGTAGATCGGTACGTCCCTAATGACAACATAGCAACTATCTACGTTTGGGACTTGATAACTTTAAGACCAATTTTCGATAATCTTTACGATCTCTTGTAGGTTTGTAGGGAAGTTTAAGAACCTCTTTTTTGGGGTTGAAAAATCACCAAATGAGTCCTCTCACCCTGGGTGGCAAGGACTGATTACCTAAAAATTCACTCTGTTCCTTTAAAACCCCCTTCGTTCTAGGGCCGTGGGAATATGACCTTAGTAACCCAACCCCAACAGGAATTTGGCCGTATAGGAGGCCCCGTCTGCAATATTTACACCACCAATGTTGGTTTTTAGATCAGCTGCGGCTTAATAAGTACGAAATGGCCTTTTACACTAAGCACAGTCTAATTGAATGACCGGATGAAACTATAACTCTAATAAAATATGATCAGCAACATAATATTTAAACTGTACCACTATTTATGTGGGCCCACCCACATAACTCGGCCCGCACACTGCCATAGCCAGCCAGTTATTTTGTTCCACCTTCTCTGGCTTCTCTCTAGGATCACAAAGTTAAAGATCACTTTGAGTGACAAGATTGCGTCCTTTGCACATTTAAGTTGCCGCGTTGAGACTTCGCAAGGCATGCCTTACACACATGCCTCAACTTGAGGAATACGACGATACATACGCGTGCTCCCCGAATTACTCATCCTTAAGCTGAGCACGTAAAAAATGTTGGTTTGGTGAAAACTGGAGGCCGAAATCCTGTCTACATGAAACGCACGACTCGTACTAAGGAGGCGCGAGTGGTTGCGACGAATATGTGCAACGAATGCTCGCAGTGAACAGGCACACACATAGTTGGAGACATTGATGCAATCGCGCTGCATGCCTTGCGATGTCTGTCGCCTTAAATATGGAGTGTGTTCATAATAATGGTTAAGTATATTAAGTATCTATCTAGATACTTTCCATTGCGCCAATTTGATAACGTTGCACAAATACTTACAAAAATCACTATAAAAATATCCTCACAAAATCAATTACATGCATTATGAGTCTGTCCATATATCCCTCCATTTGCACAGGTAGACGCCTCGCCGCTATCCTCGGATCGTGATGGAATTTCGATAAACGCCGCCGGCCGCAGACTACGACGTTCCGATGCAAAAATTGACGTTCCTCGCGATCTTCCTTCACGATATTATACAGCATAGTAAATGGCAGGAAATGAGGGTGATGTGAAGCTTCCGTATAATGCCCCGTAAAGCTATGAAGGTCTTGGGATTCTCGACTTTAAAGACCTTAATAGTATTGCATTTTTGAAAGGGGTGTGACGTAATTATCATCCATCTTTTGGAAGTGTCAAGTTCATCTGCAGAGTGCACCCCTGCTGACCGATGACAACGCAACAAGGCTCTTTAAATAAATGAATTGTTAAAATAATAAACAAGTTGGCGTGTGGAATAAGGTGTGTATAAGCATATAGGAAAGCATGAAATGAAAAATTGGAAGTTAGAAGCGATTTTCTTGGGTTAAGAAACATACTTTGTTATCGGTCATTAATGAAATGTACAATTTTTTACTGTGTCGGAAGAATAAATATTTTACCTAACAACAGACAATTTTGCTAACGATCTACCCTTAAAAGCACTGGTTTGCCTTTAAATCTCTAGATAAGGAAAACCTAACAAAAGTAACTTTACCAAAAGAATCCGTTTCACAGGGTCCTTCTCTAGTATCAGGTGAAATGTTGTTCAGCTTTTACCTTCATTCATTAGTAAGGATAAAGAATCGTATTTAACCGGAGTTTCGTAGGCTTTATCGGACTTTTTCGCGATTTCTCGGTATCGATTAACTGTCCTGCGATGTCGTTCATTATTTTCTGCAAATGTTATTAGCGAACGGAACTGATTGTTATGGAAAACTGTACCCTTAGCACGAGTTTTCACTCTTTTACTTTACAGCGTCGTTCCAGTATTTACAGCGTTTCTTATAATTATGAAAAAATGGAACAACGCCTCTGGTGTGCGAAGAAGGAACTATTTTTTTCTTGAAAATTGACAATTTGAAATTGTCAAAGTTCCAGTTTACTTTACTATTATATATATAACTAGTATTTGCGCGTTGCGCGAGCTGCACGCAGCTCGCGGGGTCGTGTTTTGGATAGGTATTCCTTACCTTTATAAAATTTTGAGAATCCATATGAATCATTAAATGAATTGGAAAATCCATAGTCCTTAAAAGATTTTGTAAATTATATAACATATTTTTAATACCTATTCTGAAAACCCTTATAACTAATTCAATAAAAAAAAAGAAACAAAATTGAAATAAAAAACAAAATAAATTGTGAATTCCTTAGGATAGTAAGAAGAATTTTAAAATCCGTTAGAGCACTTAAAAGATTTTAAAACCCCATAAGAACCCCCTAATCCAATCTAAAACCTTATTAAAAACTCAAAAGGGAGGCATAAGGGGCAACTTTGAAAAATGGCTTTTACTTCTCCGAGCCTCCTCTATACGAATCCGTAAAAAAAAAGAACACGTGTCTCTTAGTGTCTGAGATACGATTGGGAGGGTGGGGAGCCAAAAAGGAGGCTTAGTACTTTTGCCCTACTCATGAGAGTTACTTGTAAGTTTGCTTGTCGTCATCGCCACCCCTGAGTTACGCTTCATCCACTCAACCTTCGTTACGTCCTATGATGAAATTGATGAACATTTCGAAAATTATCGAAGCCGCCATCTTGGATTTGGATTTTAACCTCACTATCGGCTTTAGCATCCTCGAAAACCATGAAAACGACTCCCATGATGAAATTGATGAACAATTCGCAAAATTATAGCAGCCGCCATCTTGGTTTCTCATTTGACCTCACTATCGGCTTTAGCATCCTCGAAAACCATGAAAACGACCCCTATGATGAACAATTCGAAAATTATCGCAGCCGCCATCTTGGATTTGGATTTTAACCTCACTATCGGCTTTAGCATCCTCGAAAACCATGAAAACGACCCCTATGATGAACAATTCGAAAATTATCGCAGTCGCCATCTTGGATTTGGATTTTAACCTCACTATCGGCTTAAGCATCCTCGAAAACCATGAAAAGGACTCCCATGATGAACATTTCGAAAATTATCGCAGTCGCCATCTTGGATTTGGATTTTAACCTCACTATCGGCTTTAGCATCCTCGAAAACCATGAAAATGACTCCCATGATGAACAATTCAAAAGTATCGCAGCCGCCATCTTGGATTCTCATTTTGACCTCGCCATCGGTTTTAGCACCCTCGAAAAACATGAAAACAACATCCATGATGAAAACTTTGAATTTGTTGCAGTCGCCATCTTGGATTTTGATTTTGACCTCACTATCGGCTTTAGCATCCTCGAAAACCATAAAAACGACTTCCATGATGAACATTTCGAAAATTATCGCAGCCGCCATCTTGGATTTGGATTTTAACCTCACTATCGGCTTTAGCATCCTCGAAAACCATGAAAACGACTCCCACGATGATCATTTCGAAAATTATCGCAGCCGTTATCTTGGATTTTAATTTTGACCTCACAATCGGCTTTAGCATCCTCGAAAACCATGAAAACTACTCCCATGATGAAATAGATGAACAATTCGAAAATTATAGCAGCCGTGATCTTGGATTCTCATTTTGACTTCGCCATCGGTTTTAGCACCCTCGAATACCATGAAAACGACTCCCATGATGAACAATTCGAAAGTTATAGCAGCCGCCATCTTGGATTCTCATTTTGACCTCGCCATCGGTTTTAGCACCCTCGAAAACCATGAAAATGACTCCCATGATGAACAATTCGAAAATTATCGCAGCCGCCACCTTGGATTCCCATTTTGACCTCGCCATCGGTTTTAGCACCCTCGAAAACCATGAAAACGACTCCCATGATGAAATTGATGAACAGTTCGCAAAATTATAGCAGCCGCCATCTTGGTTTCTCATTTGACCTCACTATCGGCTTTAGCATCCTCGAAAACCATGAAAACGACCCCTATGATGAACAATTCGAAAATTATCGCAGCCGCCATCTTGGATTTGGATTTTAACCTCACTATCGGCTTTAGCATCCTCGAAAACCATGAAAACGACCCCTATGATGAACAATTCGAAAATTATCGCAGTCGCCATCTTGGATTTGGATTTTAACCTCACTATCGGCTTTTAGCATCCTCGAAAACCATGAAAACGACTCCCATGATGAACATTTCGAAAATTATCGCAGCCGCCATCTTGGATTTTGATTTTGACCTCACTATCGGCTTTAGCATCCTCGAAAACCATGAAAACGACTCCCATGATGAACATTTCGAAAATTATCGCAGCCGCCATCTTGGATTTTGATTTTGACCTCACTATCGGCTTTAGCATCCTCGAAAACCATGAAAACGACTTCCATGATGAACACTTCCAAAATTATCGCAGCCGCCATCTTGGATTTGGATTTTAACCTCACTATCGGCTTTAGCATCCTCGAAAACCATGAAAACGACTCCCACGATGATCATTTCGAAAATTATCGCAGCCGCCATCTTGGATTTTGATTTTGACCTCACTATCGGCTTTAGCATCCTCGAAAACCATGAAAACGACTCCCATGATGAACATTTCGAAAATTATCGCAGCCGCCATCTTGGATTTTGATTTTGACCTCACTATCGGCTTTAGCATCCTCGAAAAACATGAAAACGACCCCCATGATGAACAATTCGAAAATTACCGCAGCCGCCATCATGGATTTGGATTTTAACCTCACTATCGGCTTTAGCATCCTCGAAAACCATGAAAATGACTCCCATGATGAACAATTCAAAAGTATCGCAGCCGCCATCTTGGATTCTCATTTTGACCTCGCCATCGGTTTTAGCACCCTCGAAAAACATGAAAACAACATCCATGATGAACACTTTGAATTTGTTGCAGTCGCCATCTTGGATTTTGATTTTGACCTCACTATCGGCTTTAGCATCCTCGAAAACCATAAAAACGACTTCCATGATGAACATTTCGAAAATTATCGCAGCCGCCATCTTGGATTTGGATTTTAACCTCACTATCGGCTTTAGCATCCTCGAAAACCATGAAAACGACTCCCACGATGATCATTTCGAAAATTATCGCAGCCGTTATCTTGGATTTTAATTTTGACCTCACAATCGGCTTTAGCATCCTCGAAAACCATGAAAACTACTCCCATGATGAAATAGATGAACAATTCGAAAATTATAGCAGCCGTGATCTTGGATTCTCATTTTGACTTCGTCATCGGTTTTAGCACCCTCGAATACCATGAAAACGACTCCCATGATGAACAATTCGAAAGTTATAGCAGCCGCCATCTTGGATTCTCATTTTGACCTCGCCATCGGTTTTAGCACCCTCGAAAACCATGAAAATGACTCCCATGATGAACAATTCGAAAATTATCGCAGCCGCCACCTTGGATTCCCATTTTGACCTCGCCATCGGTTTTAGCACCCTCGAAAACCATGAAAACGACATCCATGATGAAAACTTTGAATTTTTTGCAGTCGCCATCTTGGATTTTGATTTTGACCTCACTATCGGCTTTAGCATCCTCGAAAACCATGAAAACGACTTCCATGATGAACAATTCGAAAATTATCGCAGCCGCCATCTTGGATTTGGATTTTAACCTCACTATCGGCTTTAGCATCCTCGAAAACCATGAAAACGACCCCTATGATGAACAATTCGAAAATTATCGCAGTCGCCATCTTGGATTTGGATTTTAACCTCACTATCGGCTTTTAGCATCCTCGAAAACCATGAAAACGACTCCCATGATGAACATTTCGAAAATTATCGCAGCCGCCATCTTGGATTTTGATTTTGACCTCACTATCGGCTTTAGCATCCTCGAAAACCATGAAAACGACTCCCATGATGAACATTTCGAAAATTATCGCAGCCGCCATCTTGGATTTTGATTTTGACCTCACTATCGGCTTTAGCATCCTCGAAAACCATGAAAACGACTTCCATGATGAACACTTCCAAAATTATCGCAGCCGCCATCTTGGATTTGGATTTTAACCTCACTATCGGCTTTAGCATCCTCGAAAACCATGAAAACGACTCCCACGATGATCATTTCGAAAATTATCGCAGCCGCCATCTTGGATTTTGATTTTGACCTCACTATCGGCTTTAGCATCCTCGAAAACCATGAAAACGACTCCCATGATGAACATTTCGAAAATTATCGCAGCCGCCATCTTGGATTTTGATTTTGACCTCACTATCGGCTTTAGCATCCTCGAAAAACATGAAAACGACCCCCATGATGAACAATTCGAAAATTACCGCAGCCGCCATCATGGATTTGGATTTTAACCTCACTATCGGCTTTAGCATCCTCGAAAACCATGAAAATGACTCCCATGATGAACAATTCAAAAGTATCGCAGCCGCCATCTTGGATTCTCATTTTGACCTCGCCATCGGTTTTAGCACCCTCGAAAAACATGAAAACAACATCCATGATGAACACTTTGAATTTGTTGCAGTCGCCATCTTGGATTTTGATTTTGACCTCACTATCGGCTTTAGCATCCTCGAAAACCATAAAAACGACTTCCATGATGAACATTTCGAAAATTATCGCAGCCGCCATCTTGGATTTGGATTTTAACCTCACTATCGGCTTTAGCATCCTCGAAAACCATGAAAACGACCCCTATGATGAACAATTCGAAAATTATCGCAGTCGCCATCTTGGATTTGGATTTTAACCTCACTATCGGCTTTTAGCATCCTCGAAAACCATGAAAACGACTCCCATGATGAACATTTCGAAAATTATCGCAGCCGCCATCTTGGATTTTGATTTTGACCTCACTATCGGCTTTAGCATCCTCGAAAACCATGAAAACGACTCCCATGATGAACATTTCGAAAATTATCGCAGCCGCCATCTTGGATTTTGATTTTGACCTCACTATCGGCTTTAGCATCCTCGAAAACCATGAAAACGACTTCCATGATGAACACTTCCAAAATTATCGCAGCCGCCATCTTGGATTTGGATTTTAACCTCACTATCGGCTTTAGCATCCTCGAAAACCATGAAAACGACTCCCACGATGATCATTTCGAAAATTATCGCAGCCGCCATCTTGGATTTTGATTTTGACCTCACTATCGGCTTTAGCATCCTCGAAAACCATGAAAACGACTTCCATGATGAACACTTCCAAAATTATCGCAGCCGCCATCTTGGATTTGGATTTTAACCTCACTATCGGCTTTAGCATCCTCGAAAACCATGAAAACAAAATCCATGATGAAAACTTTGAATTTTTTGTTGTCGCCATAATGGATTTTGATTTCGACCTCACTATCGGCTTTAGAAACCTCGAAAACCATGAAAACGACCCCCATGATGAACAATTCGAAAATTACCGCTGCCGCCATCTTGGATTTGGATTTTAACCACACTATCGGCTTTAGCATCCTCGAAAACCATGAAAACGACTCCCATGATGAACATTTCGAAAATTATCGCAGCCGCTATCTTGGATTTGGATTTTAACCTCACTATCGGCTTTAGCATCCTCGAAAACCATGAAAACGACTCCCATGATGAACATTTCGAAAATTATCGCAGCCGCCATCTTGGATTTTGATTTTGACCTCGCCATCGGTTTTAGCACCCTCGAAAACCATGAAAACGACATCCATGATGAAAACTTTGAATTTTTTGCAGTCGCCATCTTGGATTTTGATTTTGACCTCACTATCGGCTTTAGCATCCTCGAAAACCATGAAAACGACTTCCATGATGAACAATTAAAAAATTTTCGCAGCCGCCATCTTGGATTTTGATTTTGACCTCACTATCGGCTTTAGCATCCTCGAAAACCATGAAAACGACTCCCATGATGATCATTTCGAAAATTATCGCAGCCGCCATCTTGGATTTGGATTTTAACCTCACTATCGGCTTTAGCATCCTCGAAAACCATGAAAACGACTCCCACGATGATCATTTCGAAAATTATCGCAGCCGCCATCTTGGATTTTAATTTTGACCTCACTATCGGCTTTAGCATCCTCGAAAACCATGAAAACGACTCCCATGATGAAATAGATGAACAATTCGAAAATTATAGCAGCCTTCATCTTGGATTCTCATTTTGACTTCGCCATCGGTTTTAGCACCCTCGAATACCATGAAAACGACTCCCATGATGAACAATTCGAAAATTATAGCAGCCGCCATCTTGGATTCTCATTTTGACCTCGCCATCGGTTTTAGCACCCTCGAAAACCATGAAAATGACTAGCATGATGAACAATTCGAAAATTATCGCAGCCGCCACCTTGGATTCCCATTTTGACCTCGCCATCGGTTTTAGCACCCTCGAAAACCATGAAAACGACTCCCATGATGAAATTGATAAACAAATCGAAAACTATAGCAGCCGCCATCTTGGATTCTCATTTTGACTTCGCCATCGGTTTTAGCACCCTCGAATACCATGAATACGACTCCCATTATGAACAATTCGAAAATTATCGCAGCCGCCATCTTGGATTTTGATTTTGACCTCACTATCGGCTTAAGCATCCTCGAGAACCATGAAAACGACTCCCATGATGAACAATTCGAAAATTATCGCAGCCGCCACCTTGGATTCCCATTTTGACCTCGCCATCGGTTTAAGCACCCTCGAAAACCATGAAAACGACTCCCATGATGAAATTGATGAACAAATCGAAAATTATAGCAGCCGCAATCTTGGATTCTCATTTTGACCTCGCCATCGGTTTTAGCACCCTCGAATACCATGAAAACGACTCCCATGATGAACAATTCGAAAATTATCGCAGCCGCCACCTTGGATTCCCATTTTGACCTCGCCATCGGTTTAAGCACCCTCGAAAACCATGAAAACGACTCCCATGATGAAATTGATGAACAAATCGAAAATTATAGCAGCCGCAATCTTGGATTCTCATTTTGACCTCGCCATCGGTTTTAGCACCCTCGAATACCATGAAAACGACTCCCATTATGAACCATTCGAAAATTATCGCAGCTGCCATCTTTGATTTTGATTTTGACCTCACTATCGGCTTAGGCATCCTCGAGAACCATGAAAACGACTCCCATGGTGAACAATTCAAAAATTATCGCAGCCGCCATCTTGGATTCTCATTTTGACCTCACTATCGGCTTTAGCATCCTCGAGAACCATGAAAACGATTCCCATGATGAACAATTCGAAAATTATCGCAGCCGCCATCTTGGATTTTGATTTTGACCTCACTATCGGCTTTAGCATCCTCGAGAACCATGAAAACGACTTCCATGATGAACATTTCGAAAATTATCGCAGCCGCCATCTTGGATTTGGATTTTATCCTCACTATCGGCTTTAGCATCCTCGAAAACCGTGAAAACGACTCCCATGATGATCGTTTCGAAAATTATCGCAGCCGCCATCTTGGATTTGGATTTTAACCTCAATATCGGCTTTAGCATCCTCGAAAACCATGAAAACGACTCCCATGATGAACATTTCGTAAATCATTGCAGCCGCCATCTTGGATTTTGATTTTGACCTTACTATCGGCTGTAGCACCCTCGAAAACCATGAAAACGACTCCCATGATGAAATTGATGAACAATTCGAAAATTATAGCAGCCGCCATCTTGGATTCTCATTTTGACCTCGCCATCGATTTTATCACCCTCGAAAACCTTGAAAACGACATCCATGATGAAAATTTTGAATTTCTTGCAGTCTGCATCTTGGATTTTGATTTACGATTGGGAGGGGGGGGGGAGGCCATAAAAGGGGA
Organism: Agrotis clavis; assembly: GCA_954870645.1. Classification (NCBI taxonomy): domain Eukaryota; kingdom Metazoa; phylum Arthropoda; class Insecta; order Lepidoptera; family Noctuidae; genus Agrotis; species Agrotis clavis. The sequence continues at coordinate 7,127,448 of OX940929.1, forward strand.
GGCTTGGTACTTTTGCCCTTCTGATGAGAGTTTTGACCTCACTATCGGCTTTAGCATCCTCGAAAACCATGAAAACGACTCCCATGATGAACATTTCGTAAATCATTGCAGCCGCCATCTTGGATTTTGATTTTGACCTTACTATCGGCTTTAGCACCCTCGAAAACCATGAAAACGACTGCCATGATGAAATTGATGAACAATTCGAAAATTATAGCAGCCGCCATCTTGGATTCTCATTTTGACCTCGCCATCGATTTTATCACCCTCGAAAACCTAGAAAACGACATCCATGATGAAAATTTTGAATTTTTTGCAGTCTGCATCTTGGATTTTGATTTACGATTGGGAGGGAGGGGGGAGGCCATAAAAGGGGAGGCTTGGTACTTTTGCCCTTCTGATGAGAGTTTTGACCTCACTGTCGGCTTTAGCATCCTCGAAAACCATGAAAACGACTCCCATGAAGAAATTGATGAACAATTCGAAAATTATAGCAGCTACGATTGGGAGGGGGGGGGGAGGCAAAAAAGGGGAGGCTAAAAAAAGGGAGGCTTGGTACTTTTGCCCTACTCATAAGAGTTACTTGTAAGTTTGCTTGTCGTCACCCCTGAGTTACGCTTCACCCACTCAACCTTCGTTACGCTACGGAGGACGCCGGCTCGCTTCGCTCGCCACCTCCCCCCTTCGCTCCACTCGGTCTCGCAGGTTCGCTCCACTCAGGACCTACCAACCACCGGAAAGCTAACGGGACTTTTCCCCTACGCTACGCTACGCTTCGCTTTACCGCTACCTAGTTTACGAGATACGATGGGGGAAGGGGTGAAGAGGGGGAGAGAGGTGAGTTTTGAAAAATGATTTTGACATAGGAGTACTCCGGGCCCCTTGATATAAATCTGAAAAAAAAATATTCCAAAGTCTTTTCTGAGATCCGCCTAAAGGGTGGGAGAAGGAGGTCAAAAGCCCACTTTGAAAAATGGTTTTTAGTTTTCGAGCCTCGAAATCCTCTATATGAATCCGTAAAAAAACAGAACACGGGCCTCTTAGTTTCTGAGATACGATTGGGAGGGGGGGGGGAGGCCAAAAAGGGTAGGCTTGGTACTTTTGCCCTTAATGAGAGTTACTTGTAAGTTTGCTTGTCGTCACCCCCGAGTTACGCTTCACCCACTCAACCTTCGTTACGCTACGGAGGACGCCGGCTTCGCTCCACTCGGTCTCGCAGGTTCGCTCCACACAGGACCTACCTACCACCGGAAAGCTATCGTGAGCTTATCCCTACGCTACGCTACGCTTCGCTTTACCGCTACCTAGTTTTTCCGAGATACGATGGGGGGAGGGGTGAAGAGGGGGAGAGGGGGGAGTTTTGAAAAATGATTTTGACCAACTCTGGGCCCCTTGATATGAATATGAAAAAAAAAATTTTGCAAGTCTGATAACTTCCGAGATCCGCCTAAAGGGGGGAGAAGGAGGGCGAGGGGGGGAACTTTGAAAAATGGTTTTTACTTTTCCGAGCCTCCTCTATACGAATCCGTAAAAAAACAAAACACGGGTCTCTTAGTTTCCGAGATACGATGGGGGGAGGGGTGAAGAGGGGGAGAGGGGGGAGTTTTGAAAAACGATTTTGACCAACTCTGGGTCCCTTGATATGATCCTGAAAAAAAAAATGATGCAAGTCTGTCAACTTCCGAGATCCGCCTAAGGGGGGGGAGAAGGGGGGGCAAGGGGGGAACTTTGAAAAATGGTTTTTACTTTTCCGAGCCTCCTCTATACGAATCCGTAATAAAACAAAACACAGGTCTCTTAGTTTCCGAGATACGATGGGGAGGGGGGAGAGGGGGGGCGAAAAGGGGAGGTTTGGGATTTTTCCCATACTCACGAGAGTGACTTGTTTACGAATCTGTCAAAATATACCCACCTCCCCCTTCACCATCTGGGAGAACAATTCTGTCAGTGAGTGAGTGAGTGAGTGGTAATCGAGCTTTATATAGTATAATATATACACTGTGTTATATTATATATATATTATAATAATAAATTGTGTCCTAGTATATATAATATATACTTTACTATTATATGTACCTAACCTACTAGGACACAGGCTAGTTAAGTATATCATGTCTACACGTGCGAAGCCGGGACGGGCCGCTAGTACTATAAATAAGCGAACTCATCAAATAACAGACTTGTAACAAACACTTCTACATAAAAGGTTTTTAAACCCGCCTCAAAATACTTTTTCTAGGAAACTCAATAGTCCTTCTTCGAAAACGGATGAAAATAAATTACACGTTACTGGTCCTAAAAATATCATGGAACCAAAAAATGGAACGACAAACATGACGTTTCAATTTGTTTAAAGAATTTGGGACGTTTCATGTACCTAGACTGCTGAAACAGGGATCATGGTTCACTAAACGAGGTGTTCTATTTGCGCACATACTCGAGGATTTAACTCTAGTTATCAATTCATGTTGCCTGTGGAATGTCAAAAAAGCTAATGGAAATTAAAAATGTAAGAGGTAAGTTTTTGCTTACATAAATGAATAATTTTCATTGGGAGAAAATTTTATCAAAATTGAGCAGTTTTTCATCGATCAATTTGACCATTAGGTAAAATAGTTTACTACAAAATTACATAATGTTATTTAACTGTAAAAAACTATCTAGAGTACCTGTACGTTGAAACTATGAAACAACTTTTGCAATATCTGTATAAATAGTTCAGAAAAGTCTCGTGACGAACTTTATAACTGTTTTAGCAAGTTAAAATCAGGAAAACTGTCATACATTTTTTAACGATTAATTTACTTAACTACAGATCAAACAACTGGCACATTTTGAAATAATAATATGTAGAATAAGTTCTTTAACTACAAAATTATAAAAGAAAGTACTAAAATTATCTGCGTTAATTGACTAATTCATAATCCACTTTCATCACGTAAATATCTCTTCAGGAATTTGTGAAACTCTGAACATAAATTATCTAACAAAGCAGACACGACACTCCTTTAATTTTCTAATTGAGCGCACTATCAATCATCCGTAGTTGCCTAATATAAAGGTCAACGAGTATATTACACCAATAAATAACAGCTGACATTGATCCCTCATTATTGTTAAATAAATCATTGACAGATTTTAGGTCAAACTTTGCTGGCTGGAACTAATAGTAGCGCATAACTTAAAAAAAGTTATGAATTCTCTCTGGTTTATAAGAGCACTCCGCAGTAGCTATGGAATTCAGGTGTTCCTCGGAAATATCCATAGCATCAAACTATGTAAAAGCTGTTATGGAAAAACATATTTTTACACTTAATATTTAACGTAACATTTAATTAACCGATTCAGTTTTCAGTTGTGAAACGTGCGTTCTTTCTCTCGTGTAATAAAGTATGTCGTTGAATTTTCAACGCTCGGATCAGTGCCAAGAGTTGAATGTCGAACGGTGTAAATTTTTTTCAGTTCGCGAAAACTTAAGGATTGGATGAAAAGTCCTTGTGAGGAAATGCATACTTTTGGTCAAGTCTAGAAGTAGGAAAGGACTCTTGTATGACAACGTCACACGGCAAGCTCAAATCAGAGTTGGATGATGACTCGATATATTCCCTTTATGTCGAGTCCCGTTACGTCGAGTCTGGAAGTCTATTGTTCTCCAAAGTATTGATATTTTACGCTTTCTATTACCTTTATGTCGAGTTTGGTGAACAAGTACAGTCAGGAATGTAAATTAAAAGCCAATGGCACAAAAACATAATAATATTAATACAAGTATAGGTGAAGATTACCTAAAAAAGGAAGCTCAACGGAGCCCCGCTCCGCGGGGCTCCTATTTCTGCGTGCATGGTTTAAAGCAACCTAACACCTAACCTGTCCGTGTCGGGGTGCCCACAAGTCCCGAGCTCGCTTCGCTCGCTCTTGGATCCCAAGTTCTCCTAATAATTCCAATCATTAATAATTCTAAATTATGTGCATGTATTCATTTCACTGGACGTGACTGTACTTCTAAAATATGATATAATTAAACTCGACATAAAGGTAATAGAAGCGTGGTAAATAAACTCGGCGTAAAGGGAATAGAAACGGGACAGAAAACTAAACTCGACATAGGGGTAATAGAAGCGAGACAAGGTTTTCGGCTCGACGTAACGGGACTCGACATAAAGGGAATCAACCGATGACTCCGATTCCACTGCTTTTCTTTCAAAGAAAAATATACCTGACTATTCTCAAAAGTATAGCTCAGCAGTTGGATTTGACGGTTTACAAAACGAAGATATTACTGTTGAGATTGCAATGGCTATTGAAATATTGGATGCATTCTATTTGTCTGGACAATTGAGTGACGCTCGGAGCAATATGAAAATCTTATGCATGAGAAATGTCGCGTGGATTGGAAATAAAGGCATTGAAATATCAATATTTTGTCTGGTTCTTACATTGTCGCAATATTATAAGAGAATTTAATGAAACATTAATCATTATTACTATCAAAGTTATAATATTACATTGCAGGAGAAACAATCTGTTTTAACTTTTTAATTATACATGATAAAATTATTTAATATTAATAGTTAAATTACTTTTTATTCAGGAATATGAATGCAAATCTACCAAACCTTTTTTGGGTAAGTAAATCATCAACTGACTCCCTCACGTCCAGGGTATAGCCGAAGTTCCTTCCTAACTAAAATCCACCCAGTTCCTTCCCTGCCCATTGCCCTTTGCGTTCCAGGGCCACGGTACTCCAAAGTCAAAGTCAAATCATTTATTTCAATTAGGCCATCAATATTAAAATTAAAGGAAATGAGATGGGATGAGATTGATTCTACACCTTTGCAAGGGCAGGTTTGTATGGAGAAGAATTGGCAAGAAAGTCCCATGTGCCAGGTATATTTTAGCCGATTGTATACAAAAAATAACTTTCCTCAATAATTAATAGACATTCACTCACAATGTCGCTTACCAATTAAGTAATGAACAGGCTTTTTAAGTTAGACTAGATAATTTTACGAAATAAAGGGAAAATGCTAATAAGCATCGCTTTTAAGAGCGTATATTCCGAAAGCTGACAACGTCGCAAATGGTTGTCAAATATTAACAAGTTTTAATTAATTTAGCATTGTTACTGTATGAAAATAAGAAATATGGCTCTGTAGTGCACTAAAAAATTGATAAGGGAATGCAATAGTTAATATCGTAACACCGATTATATAGTTTTAGATGTAGAAAAAGCATTTGGAAGCTTTCCAAATGCCTTTTATGCACCTGAAACGGTTACAACATCAAATTCAGTGTTTTAATTGCATTCCTATATCAATTGTTTAGTGCACTACAGAGCGATATTTCTTGTTTTCATACAGAAAATTTGCCAAATTAATTAAAACTTGTAATTATTTGACAGCTTTTTGCGACGTTGCCAACTTTCAGAATATGCAGCCTTAAACTGGGGTTTGGACTTAGGTATCTAAATTGCTTACTTTAAGTAATTACTTTCTTAATAGGAAACTTATGTTAAAAAGTAGCGAAGTTTAAGAAGATGTTTTACTTATTTGAAACTCTTTTATGATTCTTGAAATAAAATTTGACGTCTTGAAGGGTTTAAAAACAAATTAATGAGTCTTAAATGTAATAAAAGAGTTAGAAGTTCTATAATATTTAGCGGAAGAAAATCTCTAACTGGTAATTGCACCATTTAATTAAAGAAATTATATTCAACTTTAGTGTCTTGTTGAAACCATTAGGTTTGGTGTTAGGTAGATGTATATTCATCTTAGGTAGTACGTTCCCGTGGGTACAATTACCAAAAATCACGCGGGAAAACCCTAATCGCTTTTATCTAAACAAAAATAGACGCAGAAATCTTTACACCGCTTAAAATGAACAGCTTAGTCTACTATACATTTATTTACAAAACCTAGATTACGCAAATACGACCTGAATTCCGACAAAAAGCTAGAAATTGAATAGCTGTGAAATGTTCAAGGGGCTTTTCGGATAGATACAAATAATGCTAAGTGTCAGATTCACACGTTGCCGCCTGAACGACTGGCTATATCATATTCATGAGCGGAGCGGGTACAGCGCCCATTCCGATAGATTTTTATAGTGCAAAAGATTTTCTAACATTGGTAGGAGTTTATGATGTTGTTGATTTACTGTAAAACGTAACTAGCTAATTACTAGGTTCCTGATCAAAAGTGCTTACTAAATGTGCTAAGTTTTTTCTCTAGCGATTAAAATGGTCCTAGGTCAAATAAGGTGAATATAGCTGAACCAGTAATGTCTATTCTATTCCTTTTTCTATGTCTTAGGTTTTTATCGAATTGAAGCTCTTTGCCAACTTCTGTGGAAATTCCGTAGTTCCGCAGAAACTTGAAATAAGAAAGAGAGCAATACTGAATATTTCACAAGTTTGTAATGTTCACATAATGTTCTGTTTTATTCCAATCGGCCAATAACATTTTAAAATGTCGGATTAAATTAATAAAGATGGTTCAAATTTTAAGAGTGTCATGAATGAAAATAATGTGAATTATTTTGTATTCAAAACCTTTGTATTTGTCCACGTTTAAATTATTGTAAAGTTATATTTAGAAAACACACCACGCCCGCGGCTAGACACGTACTGTTACCTTACTAAAACCCATTCAAAAAGCTAGTGTTTGTATAATATGCCTGATGAATATACGAAATATTCAAATTAAAATAGCAGCAACTTTTTGCCTAACAAGCTTTTAATTAGTACTCTTGTATACGCAGTATGTGAATAACCTCGTATAGTTAAACTCGCATTTTAAATAAAGGAAGTATTTTATTATTGCAGCAAACCCCCTTTTCCATGCAGCGTCTATATATGAATTAAAAATAGAATCACGCAAATTATAATAAGAAACTAGTGTGTCCAACAGAAGGTAAGAATATTATGTTAGTTCCTAAGCAAGGAGTATAATTTATGATAATCCTACTAATATTATAAATACGAAAGTTTGTGAGGATGCATGTATGTGTATGATGTAGGTATGTTTGTTACTCTTTCACGCAAAAACCACTAAACGGATTTGGCTAGGTACATATTACCTACACAGATAGTTTATAACCCACACATAGGATAGTTTTTATCCCGATTTTATTTTCCCGTGGGATAATTTTCTAGCTAGCAATGTATAAAAACCTTTTGGCTCTCAAAAAAACATTGACAGTGCTGCTGGGTGTCGAGTCTGCTAATTGTTTTTCAGAATGGCGCCACAATGGCGTTTCAATTTTCGAACCATTTTTTACTCAGCAGTAAAAAATGGTTCGAATAAGCACTACAATTGAAACGCCATTGTGGCGCCATTCTGACTAATAATTAGCAGACTCGACACCCTGGATATTTGTGAAATAGTGACGGCACGACTCGCGCAATACTTGTAGCTGAACGATTGGCTGCTGCGCTGCACATCGTGAGTTCCATTCTGACACAAAACAAATACTCGTATCTGTATGGCTTACAAGTTATTCCGTACCTGGCTCATGGCTGTGTGTAATTTGCGTATGTGAATTGCTTCCTGTTTCGTGGTGGTGTATTGTTATCGGTCCCTACTATCGAGTAGGTCGTGGGTTCAACCCAGAGTCAATATTATGACAAATATGTTGCACCCTCAGGTTGCACCAAAATAACAACGTTTAATGTACCTTCTTACTTTAAGCTATATGTTTTAGCAAATAAAATTGTCTATCAGTCTATATCTATCATCAGCACCACTGCTCTAGAAACGGTGAAGGAAAACATCGTTAAGAAACCGGCATGTCTTAGAATCTATAATATAATCGAAGACAGTGACATCTACCAACCCGCACTGGGCAGTAAATTATGGCCCACTCCCTCTCACAGAGAGGAGGCCTGTGTCCCAGCAGTGGGAACATTTTAAACTGATCATGATAGTTTGATAGTTACATGAAAAAATCCTAGTGCCGCATCATCTTTTTATGACTGACTTTGTTATAAACAGCCAGAAGAGAAAAGGATGTAATGGTACAGCTATAAAAATTAAGTATTGTACTAACAAGAATAAAATTCTTTCACTAAACATTTAAGACCTCATTTCATCATTTCCCCGATTCGCAAGTGTATACAATAGTAAGCGTCCCTTATATCCAACCATTTGCGAATACTTACAGAAGGGAAGGGTCAGTACTTATCGTAAACCCTACGGACTGAGAAGTTACTTTCATATAGACCGTGATAAAGACTTGTTCTTCTATTGTGAATAAAGGGATCTGTCTATGTACTCGTAGTATGTGTTCTTGTGTTGGCAGGTAACGTGTATTTCTTTTTTATGTCTTGTTTAAGCCTAGTTTTTAACGTTCTTTTTCTTTTAAGTTAAGTACTGTCTGAGTTCTTTTTCAATTGAAATAAAACAAAATGTTCAACGTAGACAGACGATCTAATGAATACCACAGCCATCGCGCTGGGTGAAAGCTGCTTCCAACCGGTCCTATTGGAAATATAGAGGAGAGGCCAATGTTCAGCTGTCACACCCCGCGAAACTACCGAAGGGTCACCGTCCGCTTCCATTTAGGCTAAGGTCAGATGAACGCGCGGCGACGCGCGGTTGGCTCGGCGCGCGGTTTAAGATTGTAACAAATCAATGTTGTTGTGTAAGTACGTCATGACCGCGTGTCACCGCGCGTACCCACGCGCACCGCCATGCACCGCGCGCTAGATGTTGACCCGCGCGCCACCACGCGGTGACGCGCGGTTTAAGATCTATACTCCTGTATTGACCTGTTTAGTTGACCCGGTTTGAGGCAGACGGACGCAAGGAGCGACGAAAAAAATGGAGGACGACATATCAATAGATTTACTAATATACGATCGTGTAGTCTTATTGCGGGATATAAAATCACAAACAGGCTCAAATAAAGTCTTTGAATTAAAATAGGGTGCACCCAGTATCGTCTTTGCTTTCGACGGCGACGTCGCAGTTTTCGGTATAAATTCCACAAGCAAATTGTCTCCTCCACGCCCATTCTCACTGAATGTTCCCGCTAGACTGTCGCGCGCAAGCCGAACAGTCTGAACAGGTGAATCACGCGGCAGCGCGCGTCGTCGCGCGTTCATCTGATCTTAGCCTTATGTTGTTTGATTTGTAGTGGTCTTGACTATTCTTTTGCCTCGTTATCTAAGTAATCGGACTATCTTTATTTTATGTATAAAATAATCTAATAATTATCTTTACAGATCAGACGAGTTTTTTTTCCATTGCACTGAAAATTGAAAAAACTGACCTACACACTCGTACATGGTTTCTGATATACAATATTCATGGTTTTTCTATGATCCAGGACAACGTTATACCGAATACCCGCAAATCAAATGTAACAAATAGACTAAGCAAACCAATAGAACGGTAATAACAGTTCAGACATGGATTCATTAATAACCTCAACGCAATCATGTTCCGAGAGAGTATGAAGGTACTTAGCGGTCATTATGAGATCGTTCGTCATCATTATTAAGTCGTCATGGAGCGTATTAAAGGCCTTTAGCGACAGAGCGCGATCCGTTCCGGCGCGGCGATCCGATCCGGCGAAACTATCTGATTGCATGCGATATCTGTACAGGCATGCGGTCACGCTTTGTGATCTGTCTCGGCATGCGGCACATCTGATCGCATGCAATTTCTGTAACCTATGGATGTCTGTGCTTTCTCACTACCGCATACCGGCGTCAGATCGCAACACGTGATCGCATGCCTTTACAGATATCGCGCATGGGTTCAGATCGAATCGGATAACGTTCTGTGGTTAAAGCCCTTAAAGTCTTTAAAAGGCCCTTAAAACCTATGGATGTCACGGCAGGCATCATTACGTTGAATAATTTAATTCATCACTGCTCTCAAAACGGTGAAGGAAAACGACTTCAGGAAACTGGCATGTCATAGAACCTAAAATCGAAAACCTCTCACAAAGAGGAAGGCTGTGTCCCAGCAGTGGTAATATCATAATTATGATAATCCGATTATTTGTTATCCGTCTTCTTGGTAAGAATTTCAATAAGGGCTGATTTTTCAATAGTCAGATAACTTTTATCTGAGGAATAAAAATGGCGGTTTGACAGCTTATCTCTGGAAAATATGTCAAACCGATATTTTAATTCCTCAGATAAAAGTTATCTGACTATTGAAAAATCAGCCATAAGTCAGATAGGCGGGCGGGTGTTTGTGTACGTGATGTGTCAAATCAATCATCACAAAATTAACAGTGTACCAAAGACCATCTTTTATTTGATCAATAATACAAATCCAATAATACATGCAGACACATGGACACATCGCACGCACAACTCAATCAAAATGCAAATGTTATTAATTGACGTCACGGTTAACTACGAGTGCCTATCTCATTAGTGTTACGTAAGAATTAAAATCATTCTGCTTGTAAAAGGCAAAATGTCTACCGTTTAGATAACTCAGATAACTGAGTTTTTAAAATTCTGTCTGGTATTGGAACCTGAAATTCGAGGCTTCATTTGAAATGTCGATATGGCCCAGAAAAGTCGACTCGTTTTTTTAAAAGGGCATTTACTCATCCACTCAATTTTTCTCCGTCACTATTAGATATTTAAATTTATTTATATTTAGATGTTTGGCTTCTGTTCCATTTCAGTTTTATAGCTGTTACTGGAAATGTAAACAACTCCCCATAGGAATTGTATACAACTCCTAGAAAATGTTTGTACAATTCTGAAGCTATTTAGGAAATGTATAAAAAAGTGTTTTACGTGTTCAGGTAAACGGCTGAGCGGGGCTCCTATTTCCGCGTGCAACGTCTAAAACTCTAAAGTAACCTAACTAAAAACCTCGGGGTGTAAAAGAGTTGCTAGTGTCTTTGAATGTAGACGTCCGAAGAGTTGTTGGTGCTTTTGAAAGTAGACGTCGCCTTTACCGACTACTCGGCGACAAATTCGCACATCACTAGAAATTACCTAATGAATGATGTCAATTTTCTCTGAACGTTTCATTTGTGACGTAAAAACGATTCACAGTCGTGTCAATAAATATCAGAACCGAGAAAACATTTTAAGATTTTTTTTTAGGTAGGTACACGATTTCTCATTTTTGCTTCACCTATCAAAGGTAAATAAATAAGAAGCACCTACCTACGCTTTCAAAGAAACATTTAACGTTTAATTTAGCTTCTAGATAATAAAATAACTACCATACTTAATAGGGGTTTAATTTTCGCAGACGGGTAAACTATTAAAACAAAGTTAGCTAAGCTTTATTATCGAATCTCCTGAGAGCAGTTCAAAATTACGAGTCGAATATAAAACAATTATGAAAAAACTACTTACAAAATAAACCTAGATATAAAATAATTTACAAGGCATAGGTATCGCTATATGTAGCTGACATGAATGACTATGTCTCACAGCGTGTTGTGTTCCAAGACTCCCATGGAGTTCTGAAAGTGCTCTATTTTTTGGGGTGGTAAAATCATCAAAGATCCTCCTGCTCTGAAAGGAGAGAAAGGAACTCTCAGACTCTTACTGGCTAAAAAACCACCTTGTTCTTTCAAATACCCTTTCGTTCTAGGGTCACAGTAACCTGCCTAGACATTCATTATCCTGAAGAATTAATCTACCTTAACTTAACCCTATTTTTAGGCTAAGCTTTAAGACGCTAGAAAAAATAGCTTGACCCGAAAACCCCAATCCTGTACTTCCTCTACAACTCTTACCCACAGCCTTCAAGCCTTTAACTTAAACGTTTTAAAAAAAACCCCAACCTCAACAACTCCATTGAAACTTTTTGTAAGCTGAAAATCTTTTACATCTAACGCATCGTAATTTTGGAGACAGAGACCCCGTTGTTTTTCTATTTAACCTAGCCCTTTCCATTATAAGTCGTGTAACTTAGTTTTTGGACGAGCGCCTTGGGCACGGCCTGAAATTAGGGGTAACAAGTTATAAAAGAAAAGTTCGTTTTAGTAGGGTTGGTCAGTAACATGAGAGGCTGAGCAGGGTTAACATGGCTTAAACCTCACCCACACAGGTGCGTTAATATCGGTTGACGACATCTTTTAACATCGCAGCTGCTGTGTGTAACTTCGCAGGCGTCCTAATACTAATGTCCTAAAAACATATACCTATCACAAAAACGCATGCGATAATATCGACCGATATAATAATCGCACCTGTGTGGGGAGGCTAAACCAACTTAATCTTTCTAACAGGCAGAATTGTAACTACTTCCGCCATTCGAAAACCTCATACATTTCAACAACAAATTCTCCAATAGCGACGCCGCGGCCGTCATCGAAACTAAAAAGTTTCGATGATGGCGGCGGTGGTGGTCTATTTTGAGTCAAGTGTACGATTTCATAGTCATGAACTTTTCAAACAACATAAATATATGATTTGTTGTTTGAAAAGTTGGGATCATAGGATCCCATCCCTACATGGGGACGGCGCAACACGTTTTCTTCTTCCCTTCTCCGTTGCCAGACGTCACGTCACCATTCACTGCTATGACAATATTTAAGGGCTTATTGGCGAGACTTTCCTCAAAAGTCAGGTACAACCTGTGAGCTTAAACTTTGAACTTGAATTCCTACGGGAAAAACACGTGAATTATGTGTGTTACTTGTACCTTTTTTTATTTTACTACAGTTAAAAGTAGGTTTTGGCTTTGGAAGAAAAATCACACAGTCGATAATGACCAGCTAGACTGGTACTTATCATTGGTGTCGGAAACACAGTATCCAGACTTCCCACGACAGAAACAAACAAATTGTATTTATCTCGATACGGGAAATGAACCGTGTGCCAGGAAGTCTCTCGACGTTCTGCTCTGCCACAATATATTTTTGTTTAAATACCTTTATCTTGTATTTTTTTGCAAGCCAGAAATAAACATATTGAATTGCTATGTATTTTTTTGTTATTTATGCGATAATTTATGCTTTGTTTTTTTTTTTTTTATGCGAGTGTTTTGTGTAGAGGTATTCCACATTTTGAACCACCCACTTCCGAGCAGCAAGGTAAGTAATTTATACTACCAACTGATTTACTTAATAATTTAAAGAATGTTTGCTTTTTTGTGAAGCCTTTCCTTAGAATTCCACATCATCGGCGAACTAAATAGTTCTTTAACCAATTGTTTAATTGTCGTCTGTATATAAAAATCTAGTTATAGGTGTCGAGGTTTTGGTAGAGCTGTAAATAAGGTTCTAACGTTTTAATGCGAGTAAACTATATTATATCTCATTTTCTTTCAACTTCTAAAATCCACCAGGGGTATTACAGTAACATCGACCACACATGGATAAACCCGATGCTCATAATTTGGCTGCAGCATAATCGTTTGAAATATACTTCCTAACTCAAAGCCGAACTATTTGAAAGTCTTACAATAGCTCAGTCGTTTTCCTCCATGGATCACAAACCTTTGAGCTTTACTCAATAAGGCAGAATGTAACCTGCAGTAAAGGCACAGTCGAGGCAAACGATTCCTTTGCTTGGTTTTCTCTGTATCATAGGAATATTGCGAAGTAGCATAGGTACGTACTCTATTTCTTTTTATCCTCCGACGCAAAAAGAGGAGTGTTTTAAGATTGACTATGTACTCGTATCTGTCCGTTTGTGGCAGCGTAGATAAACGAGTGAATAGATGTGTTATTTTTTTAACCGACTTCCAAAATTGGAGGAGGTTCTCAATTCGTCGGAATCTTTTTTTTTTTTTTTATGTATGTTCCCCGATTTCTCGAAAACGCCTGAACCGATTTGAAATTTTTTTCTTTTGTTTGAAAGGGTATACCTTCCAATTGGTCCCATATTCATCAGGTCAGGATCTGATGATGGAATCCCAGGGAAATCGAGGGCAACCTTCAAATTTTATAGGCACATAGTACCATTTTCATATATTTTCTAAAGCTGTTCAAGTATTTGCATCTGATAATCATCATCTCAGGTGGATGAGCTGATGATGGAAGGTACAAGTCCTCTAGTAAGGAGTCGGCATCGACTGATTTAGTAAATTATGTTTGTGTTCGCATATCTCTGGAACTACAAGTCCGAATTAAGTAATTCTTTTTATGTGATACTAGGTATTGTTCAACTTAAGGAATACTGCAAGTTTCATCAAAATCGGTTCAGTAGTTTTTGAGATAGGGAAGGATTGAAAGAGATGTTAACGATGTTATTACCGGTGCTACGGATTTCTTACATAATTATGTAAGAAAATGATGTATTTGACAAGAATTTTGGTTGAATATTTATACTAAAAAGAGTAAAGAAGAAGTCGGTGGTTTTTTATTAATTTCATTGTTTTTTTGCCACCGACTCCCGAAAGAAAAGTTTTGTAGGTTATTTTACCCTTTTTTGTGGTTGTTTTTGAAGGCGGTTACATTTTTTTTATTATATTTTTAAAAGCAGGTTTTCAGACATGTTTATCAAAATCGGTGCAGCTATTTCAAGGTCATCGGCTCTTCAGGCACGCCGCAATCGCGGCGGCAAGACCCCTCTTTGAGGAGTGGCTGGATAGACGTCCTGACCTACCGCATGGCGCAGGTCAGCATGATGACGGGGCCCCCTCTAGAGGGCCAAAGCCTGCCCGGTTCGCGGGACTCTCTTATCTCATTACCGTGACCCCGGAACCTAAAGGGCTAAAGGATCAAACCATAGACGTAATTGCCACTACAGTGGTCGACAAACTTATTGTTGGAAATAAAAACAGTTCAGAAAGGAAACATGAGTCTTATTTTTCCATACATCATTACTTTGATTTCCTTCTCTTCCCTTCCTTCTCATTTATCCGGAAAACTTTCCTCACAACATTTTCTAGAAATAAAATCTCAGTAGATTCTTTTTCGTTCCAAATCTGAAATATAAAACCAAACGGTATTTAACCCTTTTACTCAGACTTCCAAAACACCAAGTTTTGATCCGACAGCCCTAAAAAGTAATCCGTTTCACTCCGGTTCACTTTTTAGGGTTGCGTACCCAAAGGGTAAAACGCCTATTAAGATTCCGCTGTCCGTGTGTCTGTCTATCGGTCTGTCACTAAAGCTAGTCTGGCGGTCTGGCTAAATCTGGGTTCGCTGGACTGCCTCATCAGATAACCGGGACCAAGAAATGTAAAGGCCTATTGAAGGATCACCAGTTTCAGTAGGAGTGAGGGTGGAGGTGAGGGGGGGAGGACATTGATGAACATGACGATAAAAAAACACTCTAAATCTCATTAACCATGATAGTTAGAGCGTTGAAATTTTCACGATGATGTAAGGTATCCTAGGCATTTAACGCCCGCTTAAATTTACACCAATATAATATTTAATGTAATAAATAAATTAAAAAAACTTTTTAGATGAATAGTTTTTAAATTAAACTATTCATCTAAAAAGTTTTTTGATAAATGCCTAGGGTAAGTACTGTATTTCTGTTGCCGCTACAACATCAAATGCGCACCAGTCCGACACGCACTTGACCAGTTTCTTTTCTTATTTACGTATTACGTAAAGCAAGACTTGAAGGGTGTCCGACGTCCGTCCCGGTCAAAAGTTTGACGTGTTTACTGGAATCCTTTCAGCAAAGGCATTAAGGGTGCCTACTTACATCTGTGTTTTCGTCTATTATTCGGACCTTTGAATGTACCTAAATCCTTTGTGACAGCTACTATTTTCTCGTCAATAAAGTTTGACTGGACTTTGAGAGAGAAAATTGGATGGAACCCTGATCACGTGTGTCTATGTTTGTTGGAAATGAGATTGAGTTTCTAGTTATTTGTTTGCTTTTGTTGCTTACATTACGTGTAAATAAAACAGACATAGCAAATAATGTGATGTGAAGTGACAGTAGACTGATCCGTATATCATTATTTGACAGAAAAATTCTGATGCTCGCCGAAGCAAACCGAATACCCACTATCAGAAATTATGATCCGGCAACTTTTCAATAGGTACATAATGTGCCTTATATTCTGACGAGCATCAGCTGAAACCACATTAATTACTAGCTTCCGCCCGCGGCTTCGCCCGCGTGGTGTTTTGATAGCCTATGTTCTTTCTCAGGGTCTAAAGATTGTCTGTGCCAAATTTCATCAAAATCGGTTGAGAGGTTTAAGCGGGAAAGCGTAACAGACAGACAGACAGACAGACAGAGTTACTTTCGCATTTATAATAAAGTTTGGATTGGATGAAATCGTTCCTCTAAATGTAGGTACTGGAACACCAGGAACCAGGAGACGCACTCTTTGGACACTGAACCGACGCAGGCGGCCTCTTACAGTCAGTGTGCGGTTGCTCATACAAAATGTGTACAACGAATGCCTTCCAGCGAGCATCAGAATTATTCTGATAGAAATTTCTAATTGCATGAAACGCTCTCCTGAAAACCTCGGTTTTTGACATGTCCGTTTGTACGTAGGGACCGTCGATGTGGTCGCGCTTAAATTGCTATACTCTTTATAATTTAAAGAGAGACAAATAATATTGTATAACTATCTATCCCTTTTCTGTACGACTTAAGTACCTACCTAATGTCTTTAGCTAACTGTACCATCTAGTCAACACAAAAGGTAAAAATCAAAAAATAAAAGTACCTACGTACAGAGTTATTTTTGAACACTGTGCACCAGTCAGATACACTTTATCACTAGACTCAGTAGGTACCCCACACAATAAGATACTCAGTAGGAAAGGGTAGGTACTTCACACATGCGAGCTCGTGAATTTCAAAATGTAATTCACTTAGCGTCGGCGCTCAACGCCAGAGTTTTTTTAGTAAGGTATACTGATTCAATTTTATTTTTCTATTTTTATTTATTTACACTACTATTATAATTAGCTATTGAGAAGAATTTTCTTTAGCCTGGTTTTCAGGCAACTCAAATAATCATCAGCATATAATTATAATAATAAAAAACTAATGCCAGTTCCCACTAATATAAAGCGACACCTAAAAATACAATATCCCACCAAAAACATTAAATGTAAAAAATGCCAAGTCTCTCGATGCAGTCTTTCCATCGTAAAAAGTTTTGAGATCTCACAGAAGCCAAGTCCTATTCAAATTATTTTGTAGTTATAAATCAACATTTAGTAATTATATCAATAGTTTTCTTTATATTATAACTATAGTGACTTGGCAATGAGCACAAGTAAAAACAAATAAAACGGCATATTTGGAGGAGTTGAAAGTTACACACACCGCATGCGTAAACATTCTCTTTTACTTTATATATTCTCTTAACATTCATCATTTACTTTCATAAAGCGATGGCCCGTAAGGTATTCTTAATTATTGTATTGGAACATGTAGTCGGTAGTGACCATCATGATCACAGGTCTCGTCAGTAACATTTGCACTTACTTCCAGGCAGCAAGTTAATTTGTGCTCATTGCCAAGTCACTATAGTTATAATATAAAGAAAACTATTGATATAATTACTAAATGTTGATTTATAACTACAAAATAATTTGAATAGGACTTGGCTTCTGTGAGATCTCAAAACTTTTTACGATGGAAAGACTGCATCGAGAGACTTGGCATTTTTTACATTTAATGTTTTTGGTGGGATCTCATTTATTTTTTGTAAGTGTATTTCTTTCTTTTTTTTAGGTGTCCTCATAATTTCTTGGACTTCAGCTACTTTTTTGCTTAGGACCCATTCTCTATCTAACAAACTAAATAGAACTAAACTAACTAACAAATAACTAAATAAATAACACGTAAACAACTAGATATGTAACTATGTCTATGTTATATTAATAAACTATTTTCCTAAATAACTGTTTCAGTAACACTAACAATAATAAATCTACTCCGAATATCGCTACAATATTTTTTTAGTTTCGAAATGGTTGTTCATAGATAGATGGCGCTATCAAATGAAAATTATTGAATTATTTTAAAGTATTACTTAGACTGCGCTCTGTAACGAAACCATAGCGCGATTCAGACAGGTACAACGCCATCTATCGAGCGCGCATACAATATTTATCGCAATACAATGGAGTTTTAGCTTTATTAATTTAATGAATTATGAACTTTATGTATTAATTTATATTAATTATAGTCTATGTATTACATTTATATTATTCCTTTCCATTCTATGTATGTATTCATCCAATTGAATACTAACTTAAACAACGAACAAAGTTAACAATGCAGTCAAAATCCATACACAATGTTCTTGCCAAACCGCAAATATAAAATTGTTTTCTATGGTATATTATTTTTTAATGTTTTTATAATTTTTCCTTTATATGTGGCTAATGACCTATCTTGGTGCAAAATTTGAAGTTTCTAAGTCTGCTAGAAGTACCTTAGATTTTTGATGATCGGTCAGTGAGTGAGTGACAAAATGGTGTAACTTTGATCGACCGTAACTCCTAAACTATTCATTCAATTGGCATGTAATTTCGAACTTAAGCTTGTTCTAATGCCTACTATTATTCACCGAAAACCTAAACTCCTAGCTTTGTCCACGTCGAAGTTATAGGGGGGGCGAAACAGCCGCGAATCGCTTCGAGAAAAGATGGTACGGCCGTGCCCTTTTGCTCGAGACTTGGCGGGGCACTGCCGTGCCCCCAGATTTCTAAATAAAAACGCACTATTCTATTTTGCTCAACTCTAAGAGTCAAAAGTCAAGCAGAAGCAGTACCAAGTACTTAGGTTATATATAACTAAAACCAAGCAATACAAGATATTTTAAAGAACTTCTCACTAATTCATACTTTATTAAAAACTAGGGTCTCACGATTACTCACGAACAAGCTCACAAAACGGGTCCTAGGAACCCTTATGAAATACATAGACAAATGCAAAGAGATTTAGGCCTGAAACTGCGTTAAGCGACCCGCGACGGTTGTCCGTCGCGGGTCCACGCGCGTGGGCACGCGGGTGGACACGCGGCTGGGCTCCGTGGGTATGCGACGGTCCCCGTCGCGGAGACCGATTTACGCAGTGTAGCTAGTTCAATTTGAACGGTGTGCTTGTATAGTGGTGTCGATAGAGAACTTAATTTAATAATATTATTACTTAGCAAAACGACGACGACTATTTCCTATTATTTCATTTAAACAAATACCTAAATAAAGAATTTGAGACTGAGGAATTTTTCGCAGAGAGTTATAAGCAATTTTCGTGTTTTGGTAAAAAAAAACAGAACTTCTCGGCTAAAAAAAATTTGGATTATTGTGCATCTATAATCTGTATCACCTACTCTCATCATATTCCAAATTTCAGCACCGGAGGACTTTTTCGAAAGTCTTCATACAAAAAAATCCTCGTTGATCGGACTATAGCGTTAGGGTGCTTGTACACTGTGCATGTAACCCGCGCAAGTGCCTCAACATGCTCAAGCTACATGCACTGCACCGTGTACAGGCACCCATTAAAAAACGTGCGGGTCCAGCGACTTGAGCATGTACCTAAGAGAGTCAGCCGCGCCTCGCGCACGTTCAAACATACGGCAGAACAAAATAAATTGTACATACAGCTTGCGCAAGTAGCCCGCGTCTTTACTTGCTCCAGTCATTTGAAACGTGTACAAGTACAAGCGAGTAACTTGATCAAGTAGCTTGCGCATGTTACTCGCGCGGGAAACCCGCATCTATACTTGCTCCAGTTACATGCACCGTGTACAAGCACCCTTATTGACTGAAAAAGCCCGTGCGTGTTACCGCTGGCGGGCACCGCGCGTGACCCGCGCGGGCGTCCGTGGCACGGATGCGGGCCCCGTTGCGTGGGTGCGGGGCGCACCTCCCCGCGATGGACGCCCGCGCGGGTCCCCGCGACGGAGCACTTTTGTATAGAACCGCGCGGGCATCCGCTTAACGCAGTTTCGGCCCTTAAAAGATTAATTGTAGGTATGTAGGTACATAATATAATTATTTTAATGTCTTGGAAAAATGACTGTGCCGTGCCTATCCTACGTACCTTACTTATCAACTAGGTACTGTTACTATTACTAGGTACAAAGTTGTTGTTATCACTAAGGTTAACTAAACATATTTACGTTCATTTTAAACATTTATTTTATCCGGTTTCAGTTTTGTGACATTCACATATTCAAATACAATAAGGCGATTCCTTCGTTTTAACCCGCGAAATTCAAATTTTCTGTGTTTTTTGCAATTTACATATCAGTGACAAGTTGTAACTTGATCAAAATATGATTCGCGACAAAAACGCGATTTGGTCAAAATAAGTTAGATTTCGGATTCACCAAATCTTTGTGAGAGCGAATGGAGCAAAATGTCTTGATCATTCTTATATTTAAAAAAAAAAATACTTGATAATGTCGCGAATCATATTTTGATCAAGTTACATTATATAACCTCAGTGGCGGCCTTAGGGGGGGGCGAACCGGGCACTCGCCCGGGGCCTCGCGCTTGCAGGGGGCCTCGCGCAACAAACCAAGAAAAAGAAAAAACTAAACTTTTGATTTTGATTAATTAATTAACAATCATAACGGCAAAATTAAATAAAATTTTAGTTTTGGAAAATAATAAACCATCTATTTTTTTTAAATTTATCATCTCATAGTTGGTTAATTTTGTAAATATTTATTTAGTACAATAATTTTGTCGCTTGAACGTACGGCTAGTTTAGGTTAAATCCGGTAGTTTAGGTTTAGTCCGAATCAGTGACGTAGCGAGACCGAATCTTGGAGGGGCAAGACGCTTCTGCGAGGCCCTTTTCTTTGATGGAGGATGAAAAATATCGCGCGGATTTGTGATTTTTTTTAAGCCCGTCGTTGGGTCGCCGCGTGCGAGGCCTCCTTTTTTTTGATGACTTGATGATCGGATCGCTTTGCGAGGCCTTTTGCCTCTTTCTGTTCACAGTTAGAAATAAAAAGTAACCAAGTTATCATACAACTACGGGGCCTCGCGCGAGTAGCGGAATTGCTACACCTAAATAATATGATCGTCAGCGCCATCAGCTTTGGCCCCATCAGTTCTCAGTTAGAAATAGTGGTAGAAGTTAAATTATAATGCTTGACTGAGTGGTAACAAAGTTGAGATTGCCGTTGTCAATTTTATTTTATCTGATTAAATCTCTAAGCCCGAGGCCCCCACGGTGGAGCATACGGTGCAAGACTGCCCAGCTTGGGAGGAGCACCGACGTGTCCGCACGGCTGCGATAGGCGGAGACCTCTCGCGCCCGGCATTGGTTGCGGCCATGCTGCGGGGCGAGACGGAGTGGGAAGCGGTCAGCTCCTTCTGCGAGGCAGTAATGCTCGTGAAGGAGGAGGCAGGCCGCGAGCGAGAGAGGACAGCGTCCTCCCTCCGCCCCAGCCGCAGTGGTAGGCGCCCACGGCGACGGACGTCGCTTGATGATCTCCGGCCACCGTAGGCGCGGGCATGCGGGCAGCGAGTAAAGGTAACCCCGGAACATAACAGGCTATGAAGGACACCGTGGATTTTAGTCAGTAGAAGTCTGACAGTCTCTCCCGCCCTGCCCGGGGTTGGAGGACTCATTTGATGATTTTACCACGCTAAAAAAAAAAAAAAAAGCCCGAGGCCCCGTCATGTGCGAGGCTAGCTAGGATCCGCTAAGCCCCCGCCTAGCTAACTAGCTACGCCACTGGGCCCTATGAATAATCAAAGTTTGAGACCTCAAACACCGAACGCTACTTTGTAAAAATTAAGATAACCTCGAAAATTTCGTTCATTTTTGAAAATTTTGCGTTTATGAACGCAAAGGACTAGTTGTTGATAATAACTTCTCAGAACGAAAGATAAATATCGGTTCTCATATTGTAGCAAAAGATGCCTTTTGCTAAAATATGAGAACCGATTTATATCTGTAGACCCAGTAGTTTCAGAGTTGAGCTTTTCAAAATTTATATTTTTTCGAACTTTGCAATTTCTTGCAATATTTAAGACACTACTTGAGTAACTCTGGCGGTATCTCGAATCAAAAACAAGTGTGGAAGAGGCAAAGCTTCAGAGTTGGGATGTCTTAGAACTTTGAGACTTTTGTAGAAAAAAATAAAAAAATATTGGGAGGGTTTACCTCGGAGACTATTAGGTCTGCTGAGGTATTTATATTCACTCTTCATCTTTATCAGACTATAATGTTCCCACTGCTGGGACACAGGCTTCCTTTCTGTAAGAGGGGTCCATAATTCACCATGCGGGCCCCGTGCGGGTTGGTGATGTCACATGTCTTAAAAATTTTGGTTTGAGGTCATGCCGGTTGCCTGACGATGTTTTCCTGGTATCCCTTTTCGTCACCTAAAATTGTTTGTCCGAAAATCATTATCCATAACACGTTTGCTATAAAATTCAGTAACCATAATGATCAAAAGTTCTAAATATTGTTTTACATAATTATCTTCACTTCTAAAGCTGTTCTGGCATAAAATCGAGTATCATAATAATTGAATCTCCTAATTTTGTATGAAATAAAGTCATATGTCCTAATCATTATATTACATAATGTGTATTATTCCGAATGTTCAATTAGGTATAGTAAAACTGATATTTCATTAAATTGTTTAGAAACCGAAGATCTTGGGATCCAAGAGCGAGCGAAGCGAGCTCGGGACTTGTGGGCACCCCGACACGGACAGGTTCGAAGGGGATGGCGGGGTCTGAAAGACCCCGCCATCCCCTTCGTGTTAGGTTACTTTAAACCTTGCACGCAGAAATAGGAGCCCCGCGAAGCGGGGCTCCGTCTATTTTCCTTATTGGGTGGTAATCAGTAACAAAACAAACTTTAGGACTTATGTATTTTATGGCAATCGGTTTTATGTATTTTGTATATTATTGATTGTTAAATTTATGACAAACGAATTTAGGACATACAGTAGTTAGGAGTTTCAATGTTATGGCATTTGAAATTATGTGTTATTAAGTTCGGGCAAGTTATCATTCGGACAAATGATGATTAGGACAAAAAAAATTATGTCACATAAGATTATGTATAAAAAAGTTAGGTAACACAATAGAGAACCTGTTTTCCTTCATCGTTTTAAGAGCAATGGTGATAAAATAAATACACCATGTAATCTGGGCTGGGTTCGATTCCGCGACCTACAACTCGTAAGTCGGGTCGATTAATCGCAATCACCGCGAAACCGCTTGAGACGCTCACACCCGCAGTTTGAAAATGGATTTCAAGGTAGCAGTGCCGGTTTGTTGCTCTGATAATAAGATATAGAAAAGAAGACGTAAACGCAAATTTCGAAAATATTGGATCGTAGATCTTATGAAAGGATTCTTTCATAAGAATTATCAAAACTTAAGAGACCATCCTAATAAATTCGTATTCTGGTTCGTTTAAAACAAACTCCGACTCGGTGGAAGACATGGTTGAAATTGTGCGCCAGCGTTCTGCGTGGCTCTGCTCTACAAGACGGTCTATTGCTAGAGCTACAAAATGTAGCAAATCACGGTTTTAAACTCAAGCCATTAAAAACCACTGCGGTTTAACCGTAGTGCGGCCTAAACCCCTTCAAAGTTCTTTTTCGAAAAAAGTTATAAAGTTGGAAAACATTCCAACTGAAGACATGATATCAGATGCCTCTTCCAGATTTGTTGTAAAAAACGTTGATTTGAGATACTTTTGAAAAGCGCTAACTCGGAAGCTTTTAAGTCTACTGAAACCATTTTAGTCTCTATTGTAGTAAAATCTAAAAGTAAGTCGTGCTTAAGTTTCATCAAAGTAGTACACTAGTTCTACAACGTAGTCTGCAAAAATCAGAACTACTCCATTTTACGCAAACACGGATGTTCAAAGTTCCTGTATGAACTATAGAATGTAAAACTCAAATTACATTTATTTAATTGTATAACTTTAGCATTTGTCCTCAAACATGACAACCAAACCTACTTTCGCATCACATACTTTTTATAAAGGGCAAGGGGCCTCGCAAAGACTTGCCGCCCGGGGCCTCGCAATGGGTAAGGCCGCCTCTGTATAACCTTGTCACTACCCCTATAAACCCCTCTACGCTGGGGAGACGTGGACCCTGCGTGAGAACGAGCGGAAGAAGATAGACGCTCTCGAAATGTGGTGCTGGAGAAGAATGCTTAGGGTATCGTGGAATGAATTCCGCACTAACGTCTCCATAATGCAGGAACTTAACATCAAGCAGCGCCTGTCTTCCATTGTGCAAGCTCGAATCCTGACATTCTTTGGTCACGTATCCCGGCGTGGCGACGAGTCCATCGAGCGCCTAGTGGTGCAGGGCAAAGTTGAAGGCACCCGAGCGCGAGGTAGATCGCCTATGAGATGGACGGATCAAATAAAAGCAGCTGTGGACAGTTCCCTGCACGTCTGCACCAGAAAGGCGGCCATCAGGCAGGAATGGCGGCGTATTGTTAGGCGCGCCACTAACAGCTGAAATGACGACCACGACCACTCTGCCAAGAGTGAAACGACGAAGAAGAACCCCTATATACAATGTACTCTATGCTTGTCACTGACACATCATTTGAATTTCGCGGGCTACTACCGAGGAATCAACTTAGTGTGCATCATGTTAAAATCTCCGAAATCTAACTACGATGCACCTTTTCTATGTGAGAGCTGATGGAGCGAATTTTTTGATAATTTTTATATTTAAAATTATACTTGTTATTACCGCAACACATATATTTATAAAGTTACAACATGTCACTGGCCTGCAAATTGCAAAAAACGTAAAAAAAATTGAATTTCGCGGGCTACATCGAAGCAATCACCTTTTTTTTTTTTTTACGTGGCAAAATCATCAAATGAGTCCTCCAACCCCGGGCAGGGCGGGAGGGACTGTCAGACTTCTACTGACTAAAATCCACGGTGTCCTTCAGTAGCCTGTTATGTTCCGGGGTCACGGTAAGGAAATAATCCCGCGACCCCGGCAGGCTTTGGCCCTCTGAGAGGGGGGTGGCCCTCTGAGAGGGGGGGAAGCAATCACCATAATGGAATTTGATATTATGACATAGACACTAGCGCCGCGTCAAAAGTATCTTGTACAGCTTGGCCAGAACGGATTGAAACGGAACTAAAATTTTTATTTCTGACAGCGTTTTATAATCTTTGATATTTGATGTAAACAAAGACCGCAGGTTTGTTAGATTTATTATTGTGCCATAAAACTAACGTAATAAGTGAAAAAAAATAAAATAAAATCATTCAAAGTGCTGGTAGCGCGAAGACAGTGGCGACTTCCGGTTTTCTACATTTTTATGTCAAGCTGTACAGCTTGGCCAGAACGGATTGAAACGGAACTAAAATTTTTATTTCTGACAGCGTTTTATAATCTTTGATAATTGATGTAAACAAAGACCGCAGGTTTGTTAGATTTATTATTGTGCCATAAAACTAACGTAATAAGTGAAAAAAAAATGAAATAAAATCATTCAAAGTGCTGGTAGCGCGAAGACAGTGGCGACTTCCGGTTTTCTACATTTTTATGTCGAGCTGTATGTCAAGCTGTTTACTGCAAACTTTTTACTACAGCTTGGCTAGAACGGATTGAAACGGAACTAAATTTTTAATTTCTGACTGCGTTCTAAAATCTTTGATATTTGATGTAAACAAAGACCGCAGGTTTGTTAGATTTATTATTGTGCCATAAAACTAACGTAATAAGTGAAAAAAAATAAAATAAAATGTTGGTTTTCTACATTTTTATACATTTTTATAATAAAATAAAATGTTGGTTTTCTACATTTTTATGTCAAGCTGTAACTACAGCTTGACATAAAAATGTAGAAAACCGGAAGTCGCCACTGTCTTCGCGCTACCAGCACTTTGAATGATTTTATTTAATTTTTTTTCACTTATTTCGTTATTTTTATGGCACAATAATAAATCTAACAAACCTGCGGTCTTTGTTTACATCAAATATCAAAGATTTTAAAACGCAGTCAGAAATAAAAATTTTAGTTCCGTTTCAACCCGTTCTGGCCAAGCTGTAAAAACCTGATCTATTTTTTCACGTGCTCAATTAATATCAAATAATCGACTAAAAATATGTTTACTCTATGTCACAACACTGGTTTTTTATTGTGTGAAATCGTCAGTGTTGCCAGACCGTACCAAAAAGTACAGTTTTCCGTACATCACACAATCGTACCACAACCGTACCTCAATGTAGACCGTACTTTTTTGTACCTTTTTTTAACCACTCTGCACGACAACATTTTGACACATGACACATCAGCTGAGTCGACCGGGTGATTCGAAATTTGAGCTATTACACAAGATTTTTTGTCAACTTTCAGCATCCAATTTTTGATCAAAAATATGTTACTACAGCTATTTCATGCAATAAGTTTGTGAGCAATATCTCTAAGAACATGTTGAGGTCAATAAAACTGCCTCATTCTGTTGTAAAATGTGTGTAACATACAAAATGCTACACCGTTCCAAAAACTAGGTAATTTAGATGTGCAGAAAAATATGTACATAAACAAGCTTATCACATGATAATAATAGTTACACAGTGAAATAAATAAAATAACTTACTATATACATTATTAGATTTGCTAGTGTTCATACATAATTTTATAAATAATAACGATCAAAGTCTGGATAAAAATTAGCAAAAACTATGTTGCAACATGACTCTTTTTAGTGCTGACCGTAAACCCAATGTTCACAAAACGATTAAAAACGTTCATTCAGCCTAATCGATACTCGCAACATAATCGAACATGGAAAAAAAGTAAAACAAGACAAGGAGCATGGACTGATTTATCCGCTTATTTGACTATAGAAAGCTCAGTCCATGCAATAAGTCTATGAAACTAAATCTGAATCATGTTATAATATTTCAAGTATTGTCGTTACGCAATAATTTATTTAATTTTATGTTTTATATAGTAATAAATATCGGTGTTTCATTGGAGCCTAAACATGTGTTTCTTCTAAACTTAAATTCAATCATAAGGTTTTACCTATACCCATTTTGTGTTTTCGTTAATTAATTTAAATTTATCTTTTTACAACGGATCTAAAATACGTGAAAAGACAAACACCGGGTTCGGATCTAATGCTGAGAGATGGGAGTACTTCTAAATGATTCCTTGCAGTAATAAACAATTAGAATTTACAACGGGGCGTGGATGGCTAAATTTTGAACTATGAGGAATAGCGAAAAATCCTGAAGGAAGTCTCGAAGTCGATTTGATAAAAATTAAATAACACCATAAAAAAATATTTTTTGAAATATAAATTCAGCAATCAAACTATCAATATTCTGTGAAGTAGTAACATGCGACAAACTTGAGGTATAAGGATTTTTTTTTATTAACTCGATTTTTACGAGGGATGGAATCATATTCCATTAAATAAAATTTCGCTACATGTTCACAACATACTGTTCTCATTTCAAATTTTTATTATCACTTCGCGGTGCAAATACATAAATAATTTTTTGAAATTCGAACTTTAAGTGAGTTTGCGCGAATTTTGATTTTGATCTGCTGTAATGAATGACTAAATTATTGTTTGTATATTAGTTCATATTTACCAAATTATCATTACTTCACCGAATTTGATCCTTAACAGCGACATCGAATAGTGTAAAAATATACCTAGCATTTTCTTTTTTTAATTCAAAAGCTCGATTTCTGACGTGTAATACTTGCATGACCAAACCAATCTCACGAAACAATTTTGTACAATAAAATAATTAATTTGGCTATCTTTCGAGAGGGAGAGGACAGCGTCCTCCCTCCGCCCCAACCGCAGTGGTAGACGCCCGCGGCGTCGGAAGTCGGCAGACGACGAGTTCCGGCCACCGTAGGCACGGCATGCCACCATGCCCGACCATGGACCATGGACCATGCCCGGGTCGACAGCGCGTCGTGTTCCACACGCGCCTCATAGAGCGTCAGCATAATGACTTAGAGGGCCAAAGCCTGCCGGGGTCGCGGGAGTTATTTCATTACCGTGACCCCGGAACATAAAGGGCTATTGAAGGACACCGTGGATTTTAGTCAGTACAAGTCTGACAGTCCCTCCCGACTCCCGCCCTGCTCGGGGTGGGAGGACGCATTTGATGATTTTTATTACCACGATATTATTATAGATTACCACGATAAAAAACAAAAAACTTTATTTGGTAAGAAACAAACTCATTTATAAAAAGCCTATCAAGATCCAAGGCATTCTATATTCATTCAACCTTAAAAATTATATTATTGTACAAAATAAAATGTACAGTAAAAATTAGCTAATAAATTAAAATGTTATTACATATTTTGAATAGCAAGTACCACAGCGAGCGCATTCCTAATTCAAAATTTTAGAATTAAATAATTGCCGCGCATTCAAACATTTATAACTGACATTGTTCCTTTGTCTATTATTGTTTTTTGGGAATGACAATGTACGTAATATTATTATAAAAGCTTTAAACAATATTATAATAGATAATAATTGTATTCTAAGCTTAAAACAAATTTATTTTAATTTTTATTAATCGATTTCCTAGTTTCCTTATTTTTTTCACTCGAGTTGACAAAAAAATCAATTATGGAATCGATTAGAATACTCGCTTTCACACATCATTACGATTAAAAAAAATAAACATGGTTGTCGTTTACGAACACAAATTGAGTAGTGGTAATGAAAAATACGTGTTATTGGCCCTTTATTAGAGAATTACGCCAAGATCTGTACTTTTTTACGTTATTTATAACATTTGGCATGATATATATCTTAATTTTTATTGAGTATAAGCACGCGTTTGTGATCAAAGTGAAAAATAAAAATGTAAACAAACAAAAGTGGCGCGAAAGTTCGAGTCCAGATATCAAATTCTTCATTACCACTGCTAATTTATGTTGAATGATGTATGAATTCGTTACAATACTAAATGAGAAGTTATTCATTCCTCCTATAATGATCCGTTGGATGTCCGAAAACCACGTTTTTTATGATTTTTAGCCCTACCCAGCACAGCCATCAAAATGGCGAAGATCGTATTTACACTTTTGGATTTTGTTCCGGTAAATTAAGAAAATAAGCGCTAAATGTAGAAGTTTAAATTTCGTGAATAAATCAGATTTTTATTGAACATTCTTAATTAATGCGCACTCATAGGATTTTACGCAGGGAATATTATATTTTTTAAATTTATAATGAGGATGTCGTATGACTACAACGTCTGCCCCTTTTGGACCCACTATTGAGCCAGCGTAGGTTTACTTGTCGCGCCCATTTCGGGGGCGGTACCGAACTATACGGTTAAACTAGAATTAATATGATTTAGTATTGACAGATTTGGCTGATAAAGTAAACACTTAGATAGTACATACATCAAATTACCTTTTTTGTAAATGTTGAAGACTTATATTTTCGAGATAAATATAAATGTTTATCTGTAGAGAAATATTACGAATTTCGTTGATTGAAATTAAAACTAATAACTAGCGTTTAGCATGGGGCTAAGTATAAGGTATTATAATTCAATTAAACAAAATTATTGTCATTTTCTTTCAAGTTTCTGACAGGTACTATCGGCGCCATTTAAGCATGACCAGTTAAAAATTTTTTCGCTTAAACCTTGCGGAGGCGCCGAGACACGCCCCCTTAAAGTGTGGGCCTATCAGGAAAGCGTCAACATAATTAGTTGCAATCTGCGCTACGCAGCTTCGTGACGTATCCTCTGTACATTTTTTTTGCAAATTTTTCTGACGAACTTTGGCGCTCTTAACGGACCTTTTGAATAATTCGTTAATAACTTTCTTAAAATAGTTACAAACGCCGTTAATATTATGGATTGTCACTTTGTGAACATTTTACAAATTGTAATGTAATGTAATTCATATTATTATCCTATTACGTTTCGACTATAGCGGACATTTTAGGTCTTCGCTGGTTGTGTCCAAAATTTTTAATCTTATTTTTTCAATGCCAATAGAAACATTAAGTATTACTTTCTCTTATTTACGAATATTTCGAATGAGCTTCAGATTAGTTTGATTGAAAAGTGATATCAATATCTTGGAGAAACCCGAACTCCCATTTTTAGTTATATCTCAATATAACAAAGCAATTAGAAATAGCAAAAGGCATCAAAGAATTTTAATCCTTTTGCCGACGAAGTTTAAAGAGTGATAATAACAAAGCGCATTATTATGTTTGTAGCTTTATTTTTTTGCTAAAAAATATAAACAAAAGGCGCCCGCTTTTTGTTTGCATAACTTATTTCTTTGTGTCAAATTGCATGCCGAAGTAAAAACATGCTTTGTTCTAATATCTATATTATGACAAAAGAAATCGGGCCCGAACCGCAGTTTTATAGTCTACACATATATAACACCAAAATAGGTGTAAATGAAGGGTAAAATAGATATAATTTTGTTTCGATTAAAAGGTATCCCTTTTCAGCTAGGTAATAAATATTTTATGAATATCTGTTTGTTTTATTTAGTATAAGTAAAATTGATAAACCCTTAACATTATTTCATTTTTAATTAATTAAGTTAACGATATTAAGATTTAACAAACAAAGTTCTATTATTTTTAAATATTAAACGCATTAACGCATGCGTAGCGAATTTTCAAAGATTTTCTTTGGAAAGAAAAATTCGAACCGCGGACAGGATGTCCCTGTCCGCGGTTCGAATTTTTCTTTCCAAAGAAAATCTTTGAACAAAGTTCTAGTTAGAAAAAATATTATGTTTAGATTAGTAAAATACCTATTTGGGTGACCGAGCTCCGCTCACGACTAAATCCCAAAGATGAAATCCAGCTAGATCAGATCAACTTTTTACCTGCTAAGCCCTCATTTTAAATTTCAACTTTAACGGGATTACAAACACTACACTAGCTTACCTATTGCCTGTCACTATTATAAGATTCCTATAGCAAATTAAAAAAAAAATACAGAATTCTGTATAACTATTCCGAATTTCCGACACACAAACACAACGTAACGTAAGCCAATTTCAACAAAGTTTTAAAAACACACATGATCAGTAACGCAGGCCAATTTAAATTAAAGTATTTTTATAACTAAAATAGCAGTTTGAAAAAAAAAACTCGTTTGGCGTGCGTCGTCCGTCAGTGCGCTCGCGCTCAGCCGATCGGTATTGTATTTCATTCATTACTTCTATACAAAGGAAACGGGGCGGGGCTAGAGAGCGTGTCTATGTTGTAAGTGCAAGCAAAAATGAGCTTAGTGGTGGTCAAGCGGTGGTGGACGCGATAGTATGTAAACAACAGAATTTCGTACACTTATTTTAAAACAATAAAATAAAACAATACATACTTTTTGTTACTTTAAAATAGAGAATAATAATATCGCTTCATACCTCATATCTGAACTTCCTCATCACATTATTCTTATGATAAATTGTTATCATTCTTTTTTTATTCATTGCATCGTTAACGAATTTATTGACTTTACTTCATTCATTCTATTTATTGATTTACAGCTTGGCCAGAACGGATTGAAACGGAACTAAAATTTTTATTTCTGACAGCGTTTCAAAATCTTTGATATTTGATGTAAACAAAGACCGCAGGTTTGTTAGATTTATTATTGTGCCATAAAACTAACGTAACAAGTGAGAAAAAATAAAATAAAATCATTCAAAGTGCTTGTAGCGCGAAGACAGTGGCGACTTCCGGTTTTCTACATTTTTATGTCAAGCTGTACTAGTGAATTTGTTCGATATTGACAATCGGTAATAATGTTCTACGTTACCATATCCCTTTGAATATTCGATTCCCTATCGCTTTTTTTCCAACCTGTGGTCGCAGACAGTCAACTCGACGAAAGCTGATCTAGTTCTTGAAGAAGTATCCTGACCCAACCGTACCTTGAAGTTAAAAATCGTACCTTTTCAGAAAGCTAACCGTAACCGTCCCTTTTTGGGAATACACACTGGCAACACTGGAAATCGTTTTTTCTCTTGTCGTCAATCAGTGGAAGCGTAGTATTAGAATTTTTGATAAATATTAAAATTGACTGATATTTAGCAATTTTCAAAGATGAAGAAAGTAATATTTGTTTGTTTGTTGTCGCTCTCCGTGTGCCTGGGCCAGGCAAACACACCAACGGGTAAGTAAAGTTAATTACAAATTTTAAGATCAAAACCCCTAGTGTTTCATAAGAATTTTCTCACGTTATGATGCGTAGTTCTGACGTTGAGTTAGGAGTGTGGAATATTGCTCTAAACAAATGGTTTATCGATTTTTGGTTTGTTGAGCTTGGTATTCCACGTAGTATTGTCAAGGTCAAGAAGGAAGTATTCGTAGTTCCTGCACTAGTTGATCGCTGGGGTTTTTATGACGCGGCATTATTGCATTAACAACAATAGATAGACATAATTCAATAAATGTCGACGTCTAATAAGCTTAGGCAATTAGCACATTGATAACGGTTAAACAAATCTCTAAGTACCGTAAAACCGGCCAACATTGCCCGCTTTTTTTCTTATTTTTGAGATTACGAAAAAAATATTGATCAGAGCTCGTAATCAAGTACACCATGGTAACAATTACTATTATAGGCTTCAAATCACGAAATCTGGAGCTTCTAGCTTTAACAGAATCCGAGAAAAATGCAATTAAAGAGCCGGGCAAAATTATACGCACGACCGTCCAACATTGCCCACCCTTAATTTCTCTAAAACTATCAGCTCTAGAGCTTTGAAAATAAGATATGTTTTAGTGAATCATGCAAAGTTGCCATCCTTCGTGATCAATATATCAAAAACGTTATATTTATAATTTTACTGAGGTGGGCAATGTCACACTACACACCAGCTGCTTTTTCATACAAACTGAAACGGTGGGCTAGGGTTGCCACACACTAATGTAATAAATAATAATCTGCTTTTAAATAAAATCTTTTATAAATAATAAATCAGTCAGATATAATAGTTATAAATTGCACGTATTATTATACTTAAGGTTAATATTAAAGATTCTAAAACAAATCTTACACAGAAATCTTAAAAAATGGTATAACAAAGATTACAAGGAAAAATAGTCATTACAAGGCATGCCAGGCAGACGTTGTAACGTAAAAATATAATATTTACTTTTAAAAAGAGTTTTAACATAGGAATTACAAAAAACATTTTGGTTGATAAAACTGAGTTAACTCTTACTAGATATAATGGGTGCCATCCCTAACACTATTTTTGCTGTGGGCAATGTTGTCACTCCTATGTTCACGCAAGCTCGGGAATCATTGCCCACTGCATTATCTTGAAGATTTTACGTTTTATTGGTCTCAAACTAGCATAGAAATGAAGCGTGGTTCTTTTTATTACTGGAATATTGAAATAACTTACCTGAGAGATGTCGTACGCTGTCAGTGTGTAAAAACGTAAAACAAGATTTTGGCACCACCTCAGACTAGTACTACTTTAAACATGTCTCGCCGCCAACTGAGTGAACTTAGCGAAGTAACAAATATTTAGTTTTGTCAGGAAAATAGTCTAGTTTACCCTAAAGATTAAATAATGTTGTCAGCTATTTAAGTTTATTTACAATTCAAGATTTTAGTTATTTTTCGTGTTTGGGCAAAGATATCCGCCAAGGGCAATGTTGGCCGGTTTTACGGTACCCTTTCTTGCTAATGGAAAATCCAGTTTAACAAGCTGAAGAACGTGGTTATTGCACAATTTTTTATTAATGTTGAAACTAACAAATATATCAGTTACATAGACTGTTTTCATCACAGATCCATAAGAACTTTCCATTCTTCCAAGAACATTAGATATCCATTGTTTGACATATTTTCTTTACTATCAGTCGGTATTGGCAGTAAGTCAATACCTTGGTTCAATGAGGTGGTCATGAACCAATTTATGATAATAAGGTGCCAAGTTTTTGTCAGTAATTTGCTTTGAAACTTTAATTCCTTCCAGAAAAAGGCCTTCCAACTCCAATAAAACATACATAACATTGCCTGTACAGAGACACTTTAAATGTAGGTATATTGCTACACTTAAACGCAAGACGTCAATTACCACAATTTCTAATTGCAAACCAACATGAAGGTGTTATCAAATTAGCTAAAAAAACGAACAGGCACAGCAAATCATGTTTAGGCAATACAGGAACTGAATATTTTACTACAAAAAATCTAGAGTAAAAACTGCTTAAAACTGACATAGAAAAATAGAAAACTTAAAAAAAAAAACATTTTTGTTTACATTATATTGCAAGTACAGCTTTATATACAAAAAGAGGATTGTTTATAGATAAGCAGCACAGATGATGTTGTTTGCAGCATGTGTTTCTTGTTTTATGATACCTAACCTGCTATCATTGTGCATTTTGAAGCAGTCATCAAACTGTGGGCTCCTTAAAGGCATTAATTACTAAACAAGTAATAGTAAATTCATAATATAGAATAATAATGTCACACATGTTTATATTGTATAAAGATTGCAGGCCAATTGACAATAAAACTCAAAAGCGAGGGTTCATTTGATCAAATCTTTAAACAAAACTAACATAAAATACCTTTACCTACAAAGTTAGCTGTTTCGCAATCAGAATATCCCTTCACATTACCTCCACTACTTTCAGCCAATGTTGCACATATACATTAAGAAACAATTAATTAGTTCATTTAAAATATATTTTGAAAATGCTGATTTGAATATGAACTTGCTATAGCACACCTGCATAAAAAGTATAAATATTCAAGTATCATTTAGGTACCACAGTAATATTTTTTTTTTGGTGTGGAAAATCTTCAAATGATTCTCCCGCTCTGGGTGAAGTGGAAGAGACTTGTACTAAATAAAAATTATAGTGTTCTTTCAGTTGTCCATTCTTTTCTAGGGCTGTATAACCCTGTTTAGACTGTCCGATGATGACCCTAGTACAATTTTTGAATCATTTCAAAAGTATTTTAAATTACATAACCAGTCGCCTCAACTGGGAGACTAGCTCTATGAGAGAGTATGGTCCATAATTTTATTGTGCTTGTCCAGTGTGGCCTGATTTTCATTGAATTATTAAATCACTAGTTGTTCCCTGGTATGACCCCCCGCTCGGCTCATAATGGTCTAATCATGATGTTGTAAGTATAGGCTAGCTAGAGCCTACCTCAATAAATGGACTATCCAACAAACTCTTTTGTTTTATAATATTAGTATAGATAATGTACATTACAGTGCAGGTACAAGACTAATGATCACTTTGTGTGACAAAGACTTGTTTTCCTAGTTCCTTACTGCAACGTCTAGCCAATTGGACATAATGTGTTTGAGCAAATGAGTGGTAATGAGCAGAACCCACACTGAGCAGCAACCACCAACTATTCCATTATTTATTTTTACCAAGGCTAACATTCTTTGAGACAGGGAAATATAATTTGTATAGGTGTATTTGCATCTCTTGTGAATAGACAAAATCAAGTTATGGCTCTAATTCTAATAAATTATAAATCAACCAAAGCGATCTTGCCAAAAAGGTTTTTTTTTTTATATTTCTCTATTTCAGTTGAAATCAAAACTAATTCTTTCAACTCTTCTTTTGTGTATTTTAATGAGCAAAATGCTTAGACTAATGAACACAAGCTACTCAGGTCATAAAATAATGTTAATGTAAAAATAGAAAACCTAAGAGGAAATATGTATATGGAAGGAAATAAGTGCTTACCTAATATAGGAATACCACCATATATTAAACACATCTAAATATGGGCATTTTACTGATTTGCTGGAATCAACTAATTGTAAAGGAAATCCACAAAATATGTACTATTATTGTTCCTAAAAAGATCTATTATCTTGGGCTATTCCTGTGGAGTTAAGTAGGTAGTAGTAGCCAAATTTTATAGTACCTAGTCAGTGGCGGATTTGCAGTCCTAGCCGCTCTAGGTTTCACACCATGTGCCGCCCTTTTCTCAGCAACCATCGTAATTATATAAATATTAAACGCTTTAACGCATGCGTAGCGAATTTTCAAAGATTTTCTTTGGAAAGAAAATCATCATAATTATGTTATAGACTAGATATGTAAATAATTAATGAATTTATTTTATTGC
Organism: Agrotis clavis; assembly: GCA_954870645.1. NCBI lineage: Eukaryota > Metazoa > Arthropoda > Insecta > Lepidoptera > Noctuidae > Agrotis > Agrotis clavis. The sequence continues at coordinate 7,163,405 of OX940929.1, forward strand.
CCACTTTAAATTGATCCAGAAAATTGGTTAACATTAATTGAAAGCTGGTAGTTTATAATACTTTCCGAGGTTTCTAGGATTATTGGACATTAAAAAAAAACAATGAATGAAATATTTGTACCTACAAATTATTTATACTATGCAAAAGTGATTTATAAGGAGCAGTGGTGGCCCAGTGGTATCGGTCCCGACTTACGAGTTGTAGGTCGTGGGTTCGAACCCCGCTAGGCGCATTCCTTTGTGTAATTTATTTCATCACCACTGCTCTCAAAACGGTGAAGGAAAACATCGTGAGGAAACCGGCATGTCCTAGAACCAAAAATTCGAAGACATGTGACATCCACCAACCCGCACTGGGCCCGCGTGGTGGATTATGGCCCACTCCCTCTCAAAAGAGAGGAGGCCTGTGTCCCAGCAGTGGGAACAATATAGGCTGATGATGATGATGCAAAAGTGATTTATATAAGGTATGCAATCCTCGAATATAATATTAAGATAGGTACTGTGATTTTGAGTTATCATCACTGATTTTTTTGCCACGATTTGCCACCCCTAATATCTGGCCGCCCTAGGCTCGGGCTGTAACAGTAGGTATATTCCCATGGATGGAAAACTTATTTTGATTTTCATTTTAATTTATAATGTTTTTTGCTATATTCTGATAGATACGATTTTAGACTCAACAAGTTTGTTGGTCTCATAATTAAGTTTACAGATGTTATCTACAAACCTAATGATAGAATGACAAGCTCCTCTGCATTTATAAATAACTAATTCTAAAACCATTTATTAAAAATTGAATATTGATAAGTATTGTGATAAAAATAGTCATTGTATCCTGTTATTATTAATTTAAAATATCTTAACTGCTAATGTCGAATGGAAATAGACCATTAATCGACTTGAAATAGTGATTCGAGAATTTTCCGACCTGAATTCCAGTATTCATAATTTGCTAAAGAATATTTTCAATTTAGCTTACCTATACCAGCTTTACTAAACAAAGGGAGTTCTGGTTGCCTGTGTATTATAACTAAGCAACGATCTAGTGCAAATTAGCATCACAAATATTGGTGCTTTTATTCGTCAATGGCAAGATGTTTACCACGTCAATAACGGTAGCACTTAGCGCAAATTGAACCTAATTTCGTCTTCAGTAAAAACTTTCATAAAGTGACTCACAGATGTGATTTGAATCAATTATCTTGTTACCTACCTGGTCGTAAAGTAGATGTTTCCTTTACTGGAACATACTCAAACAATGTAGTGTATTTATAGCTTAAAATCAAGTCTAGTAAAGATTACGAGACTTGGGGCAGGTTTTTCTCAAGGTTACACAATAGATTTGATGTGCTTGTAAATTTAGTTTGTTGACGGATTTTAGACTACCTACTACATAACTAATTGGCATTAGGACGAATGTATTAACAAGAGCGTTTTACCAAAAAGTATAATATAATATCTGTATGTATACCAATAACACATTTTAACATTGCCTTTTTTCTTTCATTATAGGGACCGCGGCACAAACACCTGTTAGTCCGCAAACCCCCAGCGCCACAGAAGCGAAAACTCCTGATTCAAAACCTGAACACACTGAGGCACCTGCTGCCATATCACCAAAGCCAGCAGAAGCACCAAAAGAACTTTCAAATAATAATACTACCACTGCAGCTACTAATGGTACGCAAACCACAAACGAGACATCCACCAAAAACAACGAAACTAAACCTACGGGTCAAACAAACTCAACGGAGACTAAAGCTACTACTACTACTGAAGTCCCGGTGAAGGCTGAAGACGCAGCGAAGGAAAAGAAGGAAACCAAGCCCACAGTTCCTCCCGCGCCCGCAAGTAACGCTACCAGTGCGGATAGCAAGGACAACAAGAAGAATGAGACGACGACGCCTAAGGGCGATAATGTTAGCCCCACTGCAGTACCAATCCAAGCTAAATCCAGAGCGTAAGTATTTCTTCTTCAATGTTTTTTAAGTTTCAGTTCAACGTTTCTCCTCTCTTCGCCGAATCCTACATAGGCCTTTGGGCAGACACTTTGTACTTTTAATTTAGATTACTTAACTACCAGAGGCGGTGTAGTAACTAAGCTCGCAATCGGTTTACTAATTTATCTAGGTAACATAGAAACATTTGCATTAAATACGAGGAAAAACGTTATACCTGCCGTTTCGTGTCCATTACTAATTCATACATAGGTATCGATTTATTGCACACTACCGAACAGTCGCGCAGGACATTGACGTATCTGTGCTATCTTTAGACTAAAAAAGTGGAACATTAAAGTGTGCCTAACAGCCCAATGCCTTCTCACTGAGTATTTGAAATAGCTACCCGATATGTTTGACGTATTTTTGTTTCGTAAAGATTCTACGATACGTTATTTTAACTGCAGGTCGGGTTTTATACCGTATTGTTCTTTTTGCATCCACTGAATTTAAATGATTGATTTCGAACTTCAACAGAAACTTTGGTGTGCGCCAGAAGCGCATAAACAAGTAATTGATAGATAGAAAAACCTGTAAAAGTGCTTTGACGATGCAGTCTTAAAATAGCAGTATTGAGTGATGGTTATTTCGGACGGATATGACGCACACTTACGCAAACCTTTAGTTTTGCTTTCTGTAGTCAGTCCAGTCTTGTTTGTTAATACGAGTTTTTTCCGCGTGCGTCATTCAAGCCACTTAAACCTTTACTTCTTTCATTTCAATATGCTAAAATCGAATGCTTCTGAAAATACAAATATTTTGTCAATATTGCAGGAAGTTAATGATAAAATAAACAAAGGTTATCATGGTACGATTGCCGTTCAAGTTTATTATTTGAAAACTGTGCATTTGTTATCTATCACATTAACTTATGAGATGACAATGAAGCTATACAGAGTTTGTTGACGTCATCGTAAACAAATTACCACGCGCTCGTGTAAATCCTGTTACATCTAGCTGTAAAGTGTTTTTTACTTTAGCACTTTAGGCATGCTCCATTTTTTTTTTACATTTTTATAACACAACACTACCGAAGATTTGAAGCAGAGGTGTATTTTAAGTCATCACAAAAACGTCAAGTGGTTACCTACAAATCCAGTCTCTGAGCTTACGGGACCATATAGGGCCGAGTGCCTGCTTAGGCTGCGAGAATGCCTGCAGGGGTTGCGGGCACTTGTGGGAATGGTTTATAACGACACCAGGACAAAAGGCCTCGGAACAAATACGTTTTTAGTGATTGAAATAAAGATTCATCGCCTTTTAATTTTATTCCTGTGTCAAGCTCAATAACACGGAAAATAGCAATTGCGACCAATATAATAATGAACATTTCTGTGATAATAACTAATTATAAATATATTTTTGTGTAAAAATCAATTCGCACATCAAATAATAAGAAAATCTATAAAATATATTATTGTTGACCACTAGTTATTTAACAAGTTATTTTCAACGCCATTGGGTTCTCTAATTAGAAAAATATTTACAGTTGTACAAACAGATCAGCTGTTTCTTAGAAACTTGTTTTGTTTTTACATAGCATTATTGCCCACAATGATAACATCTGGCCTGTACTTATATATCCCGAAAAGTTTTGCTGTACAGTGCTGTACAGTATTAAGTACACTTATTATTTTGCTAATTTAATTACCATGCTACCGAGGCCGGCTCAGAAAGAGAGACCGTCGTGACAATACTGTGAGGGCTGGTTTGAGGTGGCAAAGGGCAAGAACTCTTAGAAAAACTGAGGATGCTTTGTCCAACAGTACACCATGTTCAAGCTCCTGCATTCTATAAAAAATCGAATCAATGTGCCCAACCAAGTCATCAAATCCATGATCTCCTGTTGAGCTGTGACCAGGAAGGTAGACCTCCGTTAAGCCGAAAATTGATGAAGCAGTCATAGTCATTGTTTGTTATTTTTCCAGATTTGATGGACCAAGCTTCATCGGCGGCATCATACTGACTCTGGGTCTACTCGCCATCGGCTTTATGGGCTTCAAATACTATAAGAATCAAACTGAAAGGAACTACCACACTCTCTAAATATTTATAAGTTCACTCTAATCTAAGTGCACCAAACTACGTATAATATATAAGATTTATTTTATGAAGGTGAAATTATTTTATGTTAATTTTTCCACTATCGAGTGCACTTTAGTAAATACAGGTACCTATATTATAATATTACATGTAAATTTTGTTCGTCTCAATATTTTATTAACATAACCTACCTTATGGTACAGATACACATGCTTTTAAACTAGCATGCTAAAAGAGCATGCTTATAGTTTACAATTAAATTAGCATGCTCATTATTAGCAAATGGTTTCGATACACATGCTACTAAGTATGCATCGACAAGCATGCTCTCGTGCTTTAGCATGCTAGTTTAAAGCATGTGTATCTGTACCTTAACTTCCGAATTATGTTAGGGTGGTGTTTCACTAGCGTTCGTTTCGCGTCCTCTATGTCCACGTTGGACGAAACCTAGTAATAGTATACCTCCGGGGTGGTTGGTCGTTAGATCTAATTTTACAATACGAATTTCTAATTTGTTCTCTTTTAAATAGTTTAAGGTTTTGTAACTTCTAGTAGATTTTTGGCATTTATTTTTCTATGTTGCATGCTTTGAAGTAAGCATTTAAGTATCTATCTATTATTTGAAACCGCCAGGTTTTTGTACCAGGTTTATTACATTCGTAAAATTATATATGAAAAATATTGTGATGTGTACATTTGGAATCTATAGATTGTTTATAAATTGAATTTATAAGATTCAAAAATATTATAAAGCTATAAGGAGCCACTGATGATTATTATCATAGTACTATTTCATCTATAAGTGCAATTTAGTTGTAGTGTTGATGTTCTTTGTCTTGTTAACTGTGCCATGTTTCGGATTTCAATGTGGAACACTGCATTTGGTAAAATTTATAAACAGCTTCATACAAACTATATTTCAAAGATGTAGTTAAGTATATTTATTAATTTTAAGTGTTATCGTAAGGAAACGCAATGTGATGATGAAAATAAGGGTCTAAAGTAGTACCTATATTGGTTTGACATAATCAAGTTTAATGAATCTCGTCTCACACCTACTTGACTAATTAAATTCAACCTTTTTTTTCTCATTTTTAAGTTCGCCAAAGAATCTCTTAAAATAATAACAATACTAATCTCAAAACTTTTTTGTGTCAAACCATAACCAATTCTGTATATTTAGTTTTATTATTTGTGATTTTAACACGCTATTTGTAAACTGGGGAAAGTTGATTCCATCCTAAAGTGCTCTTAAATCTGAACTATTTATGGATAGTTATTTGAAAGGTGTACATGCCACTATAAAAATTCTGTCTATCTCTGCTACTTACTCATGTCTGTCAATGGTTATGTTAAATAAAGGTATACATACACGTAATAAAGTTTATTTTGATTTTCACACACTTTTCCAATGTTATGTTGATCTTATTGATAGGTATTTATAAATACTGATGATTCACTACTGATCCGCTATAGGGCAATTGCAAATCGAGTAGATAATTTTCTAATTTATTTATTTTTGAGTAAAATAACCTATTACACTTGCTAATATTCAAATTCAGGAAAACGAACAAGTGTAGCTTCAGCTTCAGGTACGCTGGCTCCGTTTGTAATAAAAATACATCTATAGTATATGTACCATTTAATATGGCAATAGAGGTCATTCACTCCCTCCTACCAAGTTTTTCATCACTAAGCGATAATGACACTTATTGTTACCTAAAACTACTAATAAGCGATAGTTGCTTCTATCGCTACAGTATCGTGGTACCAGCCTGCTTGACATACAGAGGTTGTGAATCTTGTGTTGCTCTAATTCAAAATTATTATTTTTTATTTCTAGAAATCAAATTGTGTGCTTATAAATTTACGCGTGTCGTAAAAAATGTTCCACTGTGTGTGACGGATTTAATGGATGTAGTGATAGGTAACGGCCCTTTTCCCGTCATATGTATTTTTGTCCGCGCGCGGATCATAGTACATTTTCAAAGTCGATTGTATGTTTGTTCACGATTATCTCGCGCTTGTCTGAACCGATTTTCATGCGGTTTACGGAAAAATGTTTATTACAGTCTAGGGAAGGTTTTAATATACAATAATAATGGATGTCTTGTGACGTTGCCCGCATAGATCCGTTTTTGTTGCTCGCTTGGATATAAATTTCTAAAGTTGCCGATTATACGAAGATTTTTGTTGAATGTCTGAACTAAAAAGGGTAAAATATTTTTTTTTTTTTTTAAAGTACCGACTTCAAAACAAATACAAAAAAGTGTAAAATAACTTTTCTTTCGGAAGTCGGTGGCAATAGTCAATGACATAAAAAAAGCCACCGACTTCCGAAAGAAAAGTTATTTTACACTTTTTTGTATTTGTCTTTGAAGTCGGTACTTTAAAAAAAAAAAAGTTTTATTAATACTAAGGGTACAACGGCGGTCTTATCGCTAATAGCGATATCTTCCAGACAATTATGATGGACTTGAAGAATCTTAAAAAAAAATGAGGGTAGACAGTGGTGCACATCAAATAATAGATAACCGATAATATAAATACAATACACACAAACATTAATAATAAAATAAAATACACATACATACATAAATATAAATAATTATGTATTATTAGAGAGAAAGGAAATGATTTAAGACTAAGCTTTTAAAAGAAACCAGTGACTTGGCTTGTCTTACTGATACAAGCAATGCATTCCACAAACGACAGCCTGGACTGTGAAAGAATCATCATAAAAAAATGTGGAATGCGCGGCATCAAATCAATCAATCAAATGTATATAGGTAATTATGTATATACAACGTGTAACGTTAATAGCGCAAAACCTCTCGTGGAGTAACTCAGCCCATGTTACTTATCAATGTTTGTTCAAAAACTTTCGGAAAAAAAAAATGGTTTTTCATACTGATGGGCTCGATCATTTTCTCATTTTGAATGAAAAATCTTTTTTTTTATTTTTTTTTTCCAAAAGTTTAGTAATTGCCGATTTATTAAAATCATCAACTTTTTGGAGAACGTTTGGTCTACTCCTTTTACCTTCAGGTTGCGTTATTTTATGAGTATTTCTGTATTCACGTAATACCCGATATATCGATCTCTCACTCACCCCACATATTTCTGACGTACGTTTGACAAGATCATGGTTAGTTAAATATTTATCCTCGGGCTTTGTGTTTTGGACATATTTAAAAATATTAATAATCATAAGACGTTCTCCGCTGGTGAGAATCATCTTCTGTCTTTTTACTGGCGGCGATGTGAACGGTATCGATTCCGAACCTTCTTGAGGTTGGAATATGTTTGGACGACGACGGCGTTTACTGGTTTCACCAGTAGATGTTCCAGCTTCTGGTTACATGCTTCTTTACAAGCAACAAATGAAGTAACAATAACAACACAGAACACAAAAACAAAACTGTAACAAACTCAAAAACGATAACATTAAAAGCAAAGAAATTATAGCACAGACCCAAAGAGATTTAAAAGAACCTATAGAGCGGGCATTGGGAAAATTGTCATACAAAATTATTGATGCCGTGTGTCAGTAGCACAATCTAGCGTTGCATAGCAACGCGACTACTATACCGAGCGACTTTTTACCTAGTGATAAAAAGTTTTGGATCACATCTTTCTTCGTGATGTCCCGTCTATTGCTCGTATTTAGTTTAATGTCTTTGCACAGACCGAACGCAAGCGAACTTCCACACGGAATGTTAAATCTAAATGGCGGCTGCTGCCGGGGGTGCTGCACCCCTGACGCGATGACCTCGTAAAACAAAAACGACATAAGATCAAAATTAGCATTTTCTGTGATGAAATAGTTTTTGTAATTTATTTTAGGAAAAATAAGGTGTTTTTACCATCCTGATATCAAAAGAATATTAATACACTTATATCCATACAATATGCACTAACTTTATATTTACTCAGTATTGTATTATACGTTAATGCAAAATTATATGATGCATAATAATATATTTACTTTTTTTTAAATTGTCTCAGTGTGATAAACTTGTGTAAAAACGAAAATACAATATTTAAAAAGAAATATTTCGTAGGGTACGTTTGCTAGATTTTCTATTATTTTGGGTTGTGCATTGTGTTGTTTTTGTGGTAATTTTTTATGTATTATGAGACTCAAGCGACGTCAGTTTTGCGACTGTTTGCGACAGATTTGTACGGGTGAAGAGGAAGTATCGCTAATATTGCGATATCGGGATGAAAGTCGGAGCAATGACCGCTATTGCCGTGTTAAATGGCACATACTATAGCGCCGAAGTGCATGATGTCATTCGACAATTGTTTGAAAAACTTACCTACGTACCAGATTTAATATTTGACACAAATAGATAGTAAATTATACTTTATTAGACTAGCTCAAATTACATCTGTATCTGATCATTTAACGGTTGTGCTAAGTGATTTCTAGAAGATTTTAGGCAAGTATCGCGCGCGCAATAGAAACGGACCGCTCCAACGTGCGTCACGTTATGTATCTAACGAAAGATTTTAACATAAAGAACATAATTTAGTAACACATAAAATAACACTACCAGCTACATGTCTCAAACTTAATTGGACCAAATTAAAACCATTAAAATAAAAAGATACCCGCATTCATTAACAGATTTAAAATCTGCAAATTAGTCTGGCCCCGAAAAAAAAAATACATAACTAGTTCAGTATGCAAATCAAAGAACAAAATATATCGAAAGCCGGTATCAGTTTCACTATGACACCATTGTGGTTTTAACTTTTAGTTCTTCTAGTGCTAATTAGGCAATGATATTATCATTGTAATTAGGGAAATCATTTGCGTTCTCAGATTATTTTATTTGGGCTTACAATAATATTATATGTCAGCAATGATATTATGTATAATGATATTATATGGTAGCTTTGAGTAAGCAATGATATCATAATTATATCATTGCTTACTCAAAGCTACCTCGACAACAACTAAAAATTTGCTGGGGCTGATTGGATTCGGAAAATAGGACAGCGGATTATAGCGTGGCGTTTTGGGAGAGGCCTATATCCAGCTTTGATCTAGCAATAGATGACTGTGTCGCCAATATATTAGAATATCATTGTATTTGATGTAAAAAAAGAACGCAGGTTGCCATAAACTAACGTTATTATAACTTATAAGTGTAAAAAAAAAACATTCCAAGTGCTGGTAGCGAGAGCACAGTGGCGACTTCCGGTTTTCTACTCTAATTTGCCAAGCTGTATTTAATCTAATATTACGTTGCGATGTGTGCACGTTTGTCAACAGGTTTCACTGTAAAATGTGAAATTGCCACAAAATCAAAACAACGCGGATTTTACTTGACTATTGTACACCGGCTACACATGAAACTATACAAAACTAGTTTATATTATGCTGACCGTTCAATGTGCGGAAAAGTCATATAAAGCGAGTCCAAGACAAACTGGTTTTGTATAGCTTGATGTGTAGCCGTGTGTACCTACTACCTATAAATCCAGGGATCTAAATAAAAATAACTGATCTGAGAAAAATAATAACTTACGATAAAATGATTTTATAAATAATAATACCTATCTATTCTATTGCTTTAGCATTAGAATCGAATATTCTAATTTACAAACTTAATCGTAATATACATTATGATTCTGCTAGTGGCCTTTTTAGAGGCCTTACTTATTACTAAAACTTAGCACCCGACAATAAATTCGAGCACCTTTCAGCAGTCTTTACAAGATCAAAGTGTGCGTTACCCCCAAAAATCCTTTTCATTATCAATAATAAAAAAAAACTTTATTTGGAGCATATTTACATTAGATAACGATCGATTCTGGGTGCTTTGACATACAACTCGCATACAAAATCAGCCAGACCCAAAAACAACTACCAACCAACCTTATAAATATTTGTTCTGTGCGAGAATAGAACCCGCAACATGCAGCACTGAAACAATCGCTCAGCATTCTGAAAGAGATTTTCTTATTGGGGTAATGCACACAAAATCAAAAGGGAACATCTTAATTATCTATTCGCACAAATTAAGTAAAGTGAGTTGTCTATGACCCAAGTAGCAACCTTTTTACGTAGCACCATTGCTAGAAAATAATTGATAAATAGCTTTACTAGTGGCCGGGCCAACATTGCGATTAAGATCGCCGTATTTCAAATACATTAAAAGACTCTCGCCTTCTTTCCTATCACATTTAGCATATGCATATATCAGAGAATGGGGTGTCGGGTATTTCTTAGTTATTGCTAAAGCTTTGTCTACAGACATTCCTTTTAGTTGAAGTAGTATTTTAATAAATGTTTCAGTAACTGTGAGTGGCTTGCTTTTGGTAGACGATTTGTTGAAGTATTGAAATGTCATCAGGATTTCTCCTTTGGGATCATCATCGCAGCCTCGTAGATGTCTGGCCTGAAACAGAGGGGTATAAAATCAATTCGGTTTATTGATTACCTGTTTATGTTGTTTGGAAAGCTACAACCTTTAACACGCGGCTTCTCGCGCGTTTATTTAGAACGTGACAATCAAGACACTTGGCGCCATCTACAATCTTCTATCTCTTTTCCTCGGGAACTGTACTTTTTTTTGGGAAAGATGTAAGGTAAGTAAGCTATGACCGAGCTTGACGTAAAATTCGGCTATGAGAAAGGTTTACTATAACACCTTCTAGTAAACAACAGACAACTTAGGTCAGGGAAACTACCTCAGTATGCAAATGGTCAAGTTAGCGAACAACAGGGCGCTTATTTTCGAATTTATATTAGGAAGAAGGATGATAGATAGATGTTCTAATGGGTTTGACGCAGATTGTGCACTTCGCAAATTGTGCACTTGACGCAAAATGTGCACTTCGCAAATTGTGCAATTCGCAAATTGTGCACTTCTCAAAATAGTAATTCGCAAACTGTGCATTTCGCAAATTGTGCACTTCTCAAATTGAGCACTCCTCAAAATTAATGTGAATATTATTATAATGGTTTTAAATAAAAACCGTTTACATACAATTTATTTATTTTTTGTTATTTTGCACGATTATTAGCACTCTAACAGTAGTTTTGTGTGAAAAATAATCACGTTCAGGAAATATTTTGAGTTTGTTTTTTCAGTACATGTGACCTATACACATAAGAGCACTCCAGCCTTTTATTATACATATTTTTTTTTCTAATAAATATTTATTTTTACTAATCAAAAATATTTTAATTAATCGCTTTATTACACTTTCAAAACACACTATACAAATTGTCTTTTATTATAATAATATAATTTAAAAAATCATATTGTCTTTTATTTCCTCAGTAGCGTAACTCAGTCTGTAGGTAAGTACTAAGTACTCAATTTAGTCAAAAGTAGGAGATAGAATAATATGTACACATACAACGTGTATCGTTAATAGCGTAAAACCTCTCGTGGGGTAACTCAGCCCATGTTACTGAACAATGTTTGTTCCAAGACTTTTGGAAATTAAAATTTTGCTTTTTCATACAAAATGAGAAATCGATCGATTGATTTATTAAAATTTTGTTTTTTCATACATGAGTAATCGATCGGAATGTGAATTTCCAAAAGTCTTAGAACAAACATTGTTCAGTAACATGGCCTGAGTTACCCGACGAGACGTTTTGCGCTATTAACGTTACACGTTGAATATTCAATGCTTCATTTATTTTTATAGTTACTGTATTAATATTTTGTTTAATTAATTGTAATAAAAATATGAATACAAAATTTCACTCTCTGTTTTCAAGAAAGCCATAAATAAATATGGCATAAAATGTACCTAAGTATATTATTTTATTTCCTACTTTTGACTAAATTGAGTACTTACCTACTCGCGAAATAATAGACATGTTTTTAATTTATATTTTTGTACAGAGAACTATTTTTTGTAAAAGCGTTATAAAAGCAATTATAAGTTAAAAGTTAATATAATTATTTTAAAAAAATGTAATAAGTGCTCGACATAGTACCTACTCGTATGTGTAATTGTGTATGATTGACATGTACTAAAAAAATATTCAAAACATTTCCTGAAAGTGATTATTAATACATGAAACTACTGTTTTTGTACTAAACTTGTGCAAAATAATCACAAAATAATGTAAGTAAATGTTTTTTTTATTTTAACCATTATGAAAATTTTCAGATTCATTTTGAGGAGTGCTCAATTTGAGAAGTGCACAATTTGCAAAATGCACAGTTTGCGAATTACTATTTTGAGAAGTGCACAATTTGCGAATTGCACAATTTGCGAAGTGCACATTATGCGTCAAGTGCACAATTTGCGAAGTGCACAATCTGCGTCAAACCCGTTCTAATTACCTTAAATCTAATAGTCAGCCTGCTAGTCAACATTGCTAAAAATCGAGCAGAATGTGTTAGAGAATCTGTCACATTAACTTGAAATCCATCTTGTACTCTTGTATTAGCTATTGCTTGCATCAGATTCTGTATTGGCAGACCTACACCTATATTCTTCCCATAATTTTCCACCAAGTAAATTACATTCTTAATTCCACATTTATGAAGGCGGAACTTTTGCTCATGGAATCTTCCATCTTTTATACTGGCGCCTAGATCATCCATTCTTTTGCGTTCTACAATAAATGGTAGAATCAGTTCCTGGTCTTGGTGTACTTTATGTTTAGCTATCCATGCGAAGTCACCAACTTTCAAGCTCCTGTACTCATGCTTTAAGTCTGGATACTTATTGAACTGGGCTACTGTAGGATCATTCTTCTTTTTAAGTCTGTGAAAATAATTTGATAGACATTAATGGACCATTAAGAAACTTATCCAAATAACCTGCTTGAATTCCAGGTATAGGACTCAGTGGTATGATCATTTTCATTGAAACTAAGCAGAGAATATAATTATTATTGAAGGACTCTGTTATATTTTAAACACTCAACTTATTGCTGAGATATGAAATTCCTTAAATAAAATAAGCATTAATTATTACTGTTCGCAAAAACAAGAAGTCTAACATGTAAAGTACTATTTATATGAGTGGCGTTTATGAAGAAACAAAGCTACCTAGTGCAATCAAAATAAATGGTACATTCCACAAAGCATCTACATAATTTAATGAAACTGAAAAGTTGATTTGTCTCTGCAACTCTATCCCATTAGGCAAATGCAGTGGCTCAAAACATTAAAAGGACTAACACACTCATTTGTATGAATAAAAAGACACAAGTCACATACCCGCCAGTTTCATTTTTGTCAATCAGTAGTATTATATCAAATGTTTCAGGTAAAAATTCAATGACATTTTTGATATCTGAAGATGTAGATGGCACTTGAACAATATTATCATTTTGTGTAACAGGAGTACTTGATTTAAATGATGGTACTTCATCATCAAGAATAATATCAGCATTTTGTGTTACAGGATTGTTAATAGTTGATGGCAAGTTCTTAAAAATAATATCATTCATAGTTGGAACATTGTTGGCATCTTCTAAAATCTCTTTGGCCAGTTCTTTCCCCTCTTCAGTCAATGCATATTCTGTCTTTTTCCTTTTTGTACTTTTGACTAATCCCTTTTTCTGTAATACTGACATATTAGACCAACCATTGTAGTAACAATTAGCTTTTGGTCGCACTAAAGATTCTTCTGCATGTTTCTGAGCTTTCTCTATCAACTGTTCTTTTGTAAGTACAGGTTTATCTGGGCTTTCTAGAGTATGTTCAAGAAGCGCAACTAGTAATGCATAGCCTCCAGATCTGTGAGCTGGCTTATACTTTTCAGTCTTTTTCTCTCTCTTTGTACCTTTCCCCTTTCCTTTGCTAGCGTTTTCTGTACTTACAGTTGTTGCAGTAATAGACTCCTGACCCATTTCAACTAACATTGGTTGCAATGAATCCTCATTAGATAATGCTTCTGGCAGTCTGATGAGATCAACCCTTGGGCATCTGTTTGAATCTACAGAATTGCTGCTACTTTTAGTAAAATCCTGCCTGATAGATGGAGGTGATGTTTTTGATACAGAATTGTCTGAACCAGTTACTTTTAACTCATCACAACTTTTGGATCCATTGTTATTGTCATCATTTAGCAACTTATCTAAATATGCACACAACTTTTTATCAAAACCTTTCAGGATTATACATTCGGCGCCTGATTTTAACGGCAACGGGTATTTTACTAGAGATTCTAAACACTCCTTCAGCATGTCCTCAAGAGGGCTCTTGGTCTTTTTTGCATCCTCATGCATTGTTGATAACCACTGTTCAAAAACAGGGTTTGGCCTAACCCGTTTACAGGTTACTTTGTTATTCATTATGAAAGCTGTTTACCAACGCGAGCGTTTCAACAAAATCAAAATATAATTAACACACGCGAAGAATACGAAGTCAGTCTCATTTGTGAGTGTTCATAATAATAAGGATTTTTTTATTTAAATCTAAATGAACTTTTATACTATCTGTCATTGTTCAAAAGGATAAGGAATTAAGCAAAATATTAATAAAATAATACAAGATCGACTGTTGGCATTTTGATTTTGTGTTTTGACATGATGCTAGGTTTTACCAGTGTTGCCAGGGCCCCTGAGTCGTAAGTTACGTTTCGTGTCCTGAAATGTTACATTTTTGCTGCAAAAGTTACATTGTTGTTTTTTTTGACTATTTTTTTATTTACTTGTTTTTGTGGTCGGAGGTCGAAGGCAAAATGATGTCAGCATACAAAACTTTTTTTTAGCTGACAACATTTAGCCTCCGAAAAAAAAAAATTAACCGCCTTCAAAAACAATCACAAAAAAGGGAAAAATATAGCCTTGTATTTGGTACCTTGGCTTTGTTTTTTTATTTATTTTTCTTTTTGCCAGCGAATTCCGAAAGAAAAGTTATTTTGTAGGTTATTTTATCCTTTTTTGTGGTTGTTTTTGAAGGCGGTTATTTTTTTTTAGTTTTTTATTTTACTCTTTTTAGTATAGATATTCAACCCAAATGGGGATGGCAACTCAAAGCTAATCGTAGATGGCGCTGCGATAGTTGGTCCCCACGTCTACCTTGTACAAAAAAACAAACAAGATTATTTGTTATAAAAATTGAGTATAAATACAAAACAAATATGGAAAATTATTCGTCCATGCAAGTACTATATACTAAAAGAAGAATTAAGACGCCGCGGCGCATCTACAAGAGAAAAAAAGTGATTTAATTGAGTGGTTATACATTTGATTTTACCGTAATAAATCCACAATTACTTGTAGTTGAGGTTTCAATTTTTGAGTTTAGGTATGTTTTACCTGTCCTCTCCTTTATCAAGAATATAATGCTGCTTTTGACTTTCTATTTTGATAAAATATCATAATGTTTTAAGTCAGTAATTTTAACCTTTTTTTCTATTTAGATTCGAGAAATATCACAATATATTTAATTTCTTAACACCACAACTATTACAAAACTCGTTCCAGGTGATAATTCTTCGATTTTCGAGCGATGCAATACTGGTACATAACCTCCAAAAGAAAAGTAGATATTATTTTGAAAAGTGTATTCCATCATTTTTACAGCTTATTACACAACATCTAGTCATTTTACATCAATAAATGTTTTTTTTTTCAGAAAATTCCTTTGATTTTACAGTTCTTTGGGGACCAAACTGTCATTTTCACTTTGACACTTGCCTTCCCCATTCTTGTCAAATCATCTTTTCTTACATGTGCACTAGAAATTTGTAATCTGTGGCACCAGTATTAACATCGCTCATGTAAACATGCCAATAAAATTCCCTATCCCTAAAACTGCTGAACAGATTTTGATGAAACTGGTATTCCCTAAGGTGAACGATCCCTAGTACAGCAAAAAAAGAATTTTGAAAATCGGTCCGCAGTTGGCGGAGTAATCGCGTAACAAACACTCAAAAAGTAAAGATCATCATGTCATCCAAGTAGCCGAAATCAATAAAAAAGCTCACAAAATATATTTTTTTATGGGATCACACTGCAAGCAAACGACGGGAATTCGCGAAAATTCAGAGCCCTGAATAATCATGGAGGTGGCATGGACCTAAAAAAAAAGGCGGACGGAACTTCACTAAGAAACAATTGAAGCACCCATAGTAAGTCAGTGCGCTAATGTGGACAAGCCAGCACGCACACATTCACACCATAGTAAGTCAGCCGTCGGCCATTACGCTTCGAACGACAGTCGCGGTTTTATACGGTGTTATTTTGTCTAATAAAAACCAAAGTATGCCGTCATGTGTTGCAAAAAGTTGTCTAAACCATAGTAGTTCAATTAAAAAAGCCAGGGGATCACTTTTCATAGTTAAGCATGTCAATTTGAAGCTTATTTCTCGATTTTACGTCAATAAATTTAATAAACATCTCGAAATCAATCAGTGTTGCAACTATTTCCAGGTTCAAATTATTTTAAAATTGGGAGATTTATATTTTATGTTACTATTTATCGTTATTGTATTCTTCTATATTTTTACAGATTTCCCACGGCAAATGATGCATGGAAAAATGATTGTATAAAAATAATAAGGGAGTGTAGACATGGAATAGGAATGTAGACGTGTAGGAATGGAACATAAAATAGCTTTAATTAAATATTTATAGCCGAAAAATACTTAAACATTCGTTTTCACCACTTAAGTAAATTAGAAGGGATTTCTAGATGTGTCGATAGCAAAAGACAAGTCTACAAAAATTTGAATCACCAAAAGGGATTGTAAAACTTTATTAACATTAAACGAGTTGTAAATATTTTAATATCCAATGTGCTTAAATTATTTTACCTTTATTTTAAAAATAGGTATCCGTCACAAAAAAAATGTAATTAAACTTAAGTTCAAGGGAGATCTTAATTAAATATTCTTTAAAAATGGGTAATTTTTTCCTTCATCTGGCATCCCTATACACACGCACACATATTTACGCCGCCGCCATTGTGGTGCTTCAATCGTTTCTTAGTGAAGTTCCGTCCGCCTTTTTTTTTAGGTCCATGGGAGGTGGAGTGAAATACTTTTTAGACGCGCCAGTTTTAGGTGCGTTCAATTTGGATGCGTTGAATTGAAACGCGGCCGTAAACTATTTGGAATTACAACAAATCTCATTTTTCTCAAAAGTTACGAAAATTGCCTTGCATATAAAAATTACTTACATGTTACGCGAGGGGGTCAAAAGTTACGAAAAATGTAAGAAATGTAACCTTCTGGCAACACTGGGTTTTACATACTCTTTGATGCACATCATGGTATAATGATCACTTAGTTTTTGACATTGACAGACACTCCCAATGGGGAAGGCAAGTGTCAAAGTGGCTTTGAAGTTTTGGTCCCATAAGAACTGTCAAATCAAAGGAATTTTATGAAAAAAAAATTTTTATGAAAAAGATTTATTGATGTTAAATGACTAGAATGTTGTGTAATAGGCTGTAAAAATGATGAAACATACAAATTTCCTACAATCCACACTATCAATAAAATGGGTAGCTGCTGTGACTGCTGTGAGAACAAAAATTGTATTATCACCAAGGAAAAGCTATATAATAACCAAATATCTACCCTTGCGAAGCCGGGACGTGCCGTTAGTTGAATTTAAGGTGATTGCTTCGATGTAGCCCGCGAAATTCAAATTTTTTTACGTTTTTTGCAATTTGCAGGCCAGTGACATGTTGTATTTTTATAAATATTTGTGTTGCGCAAATAACAAGTATAATTTTAAATATAAAAAATATCAAAAAACTCGCTCCATCAGCTCTCACATAGAAAAGGTGCATCGTAGTTAGATTTCGGAGATTTTAACATGATGCACCTTTTCTATGTGAGAGCTGATGGAGCGAGTTTTTTGATATTTTTTATATTTAAAATTATACTTGTTATTTGCGCAACACAAATATTTATAAAGTTACAACATGTCACTGGCCTGCAAATTGCAAAAAACGTAAAAAAATTTGAATTTCGCGGGCTGGTTGGAGCATCCCCCTTAATAATGAAATTCTATGATTATACCATAACTAAACAATCGAATACACCTTCCAAAATAATGTCTAATTTTCTATTGGAGGTTAAGTACTGCATCGCTCTTTATATCATGAAGGTTACGCTCACAACTCGTCACATTAGCTATTTCGTCTCTTTCCCTATTACGTCACATACTCTAATACGTCACCTTGTGCATCTGGTCATTTTTATTAACTCGTCTCATGCTCTATTTCGTCTCTTTCCCAACTCGTCCGACGCATATGACGACGTACAGTCAACGTCAAAGATATCGGGAAAAACAGACTGTAGGTATAAAAAGATCTCAATAACTTAAAATAAAACTCATAAAAAAAACTCTAATTTGCACTCAGGTTCATTCGATAATAAAAATTATAGCACTTACAGCTTGGCCAGAACGGATTGAAACGGAACTAAAATTTTTATTCTGACAGCGTTTCAAAATCTTTGATATTTGATGTAAACAAAGACCGCAGGTTTGTTAGATTTATTATTGTGCCATAAAACTAACGTAATAAGTGAAAAATAATAAAATAAAATCATTCAAAGTGCTGGTAGCGCGAAGAAAGTGGCGACTTCCGGTTTTCTACATTTTTATGTCAAGCTATAATGATTCAGAAGGCAGTAGTCCTGGATACGGCGCGTATTGTTAGGAGGTTCGTCTCTCGAGAGCCCTGAACATAAAAGGCTATTGAAGGACGCCGTGGCTTTTAGTCAGTACAAGTCTGACAGTCCCTCCCGCCGTGCCCGGGATGGGAGGTCTCATTTGATGATTTTACTACGCTAAAAAAAAACTATTATCTAGTACAATAAATCAAAAGTAAATTTGCTAAACCGCGGCGAAGCCGTGTGCAGAAGCCAGTTTGTGATAAAGATGAAAAACTACGAAAAACAGATTGAAATATATTGATGTGCATGTCTGTACATATGCGTCGGACGAGTTGGGAAAGAGACGAAATAGAGCATGAGACGAGTTAATGAAAATGACCAGATGCACAAGGTGACATATTAGTGAATGTGACGGAATAGGGATAGAGGCGAAATAGCTAATGTGACGAGTTGTGAGCGTAACCGATTTTTCACGGGTTCGGATCGGATTCGGATCGGACGTAGTGCGTAAACGCCCTAAGTCTATGATTGGAATATTCAATATTTTTTTTTTGTTTTGATAGGATTTGGGAATGGGGATGGCAACTCAAAGCTAATCGTAGATGGCGCTGTGATAGTTGGTCCCCTACGTCAGATTAATGTTAACCTTGTACAAAAAACAAACAAGATTTATTGATATAAAAATTGAGTATAAATACAAAACAAATATTGAAAATTATTCGTCAATGCAAGTGTATTTATAAAAGAAAAACTAAGACGACGCGGTGCATCTACAAGAGGAAAAAAAAAGTGATTTAGTTGAGAGATTAGAAATTTGATTCTACTACATTAAACACACATTTACTTGTAGTTGGGATTTAAAATTGTGTTTTTTATGTAGGGTATTACAATCTGTGCTAGCCTCTACAAAGAATATAGTACTGCTTCTGATATTCTATATTGAGAAAAATGACATCAAGTTTTTTGTTTGTCTTCATCATCTAATTTTACATCTATTTTAAAAATTGGAGCAATATGATAAGAATTTTAACTTCCTAACAACACTATTATCACAAATCTCGGTTCCAGTGATAATTCTTCCACCAGACGAACCGTTTCATGATGGTTACGCTCACAACTCGTCACATTAGCTATTTCGCCTCTATCCCTATTCCGTCACATTCACTAATATGTCACCTTGTGCATCTGGTCATTTTCATTAACTCGTCTCATGCTCTATTTCGTCTCTTTCCCAACTCGTCCGACGCATATGTACAGACATGCACATCAATATATTTCAATCTGTTTTTCGTAGTTTTTCATCTTTATCACAAACTGGCTTCTGCACACGGCTTCGCCGCGGTTTAGCAAATTTACTTTTGATTTATTGTACTAGATAATAGTTTTTTTTAGCGTAGTAAAATCATCAAATGAGACCTCCCATCCCGGGCACGGCGGGAGGGACTGTCAGACTTGTACTGACTAAAAGCCACGGCGTCCTTCAATAGCCTTTTATGTTCAGGGCTCTCGAGAGATGAACCTCCTAACAATACGCGCCGTATCCAGGACTACTGCCTTCTGAATCATTATAGCTTGACATAAAAATGTAGAAAACCGGAAGTCGCCACTTTCTTCGCGCTACCAGCACTTTGAATGATTTTATTTTATTATTTTTCACTTATTACGTTAGTTTTATAGCACAATAATAAATCTAACAAACCTGCGGTCTTTGTTTACATCAAATATCAAAGATTTTGAAACGCTGTCAGAATAAAAATTTTAGTTCCGTTTCAATCCGTTCTGGCCAAGCTGTAAGTGCTATAATTTTTATTATCGAATGAACCTGAGTGCAAATTAGAGTTTTATTTTTATGAGTTTTATTTTAAGTTATTGAGATCTTTTTATACCTACAGTCTGTTTTTCCCGATATCTTTGACGTTGACTGTACGTCGTCATATGCGTCGGACGAGTTGGGAAAGAGACGAAATAGAGCATGAGACGAGTTAATAAAAATGACCAGATGCACAAGGTGACGTATTAGTGTATGTGACGTAATAGGGAAAGAGACGAAATAGCTAATGTGACGAGTTGTGAGCGTAACCTGGATTTTCCACTAAAATTGATGGTTTTGACTCCTCTTTTAGTGGCGTAATATTGCTTTTAGTGGCTGGGGCTTTTTTCTAGTGGTTTAGGAGAATTTACTTACAGTTACTAAAATGCTATCACTTAGACAAAGCTTATAAAACGTTACGAAATATGTTATTTTTACTTCATTTAATTGTCAGGAGAACTTTTATTGATAAATACTATGTAGTTTAAGAATGGAAGAAAAATACTGCAAAGATGATGAAATTCCAATAAAAGTTACAAAACAAATCGGGACCAAAGAATCATAATGTGAAACAGGCGACGGGGCAGACAAAAATTTATTTTTGTAGGTAGTTATTAAATAATGTTTCTCATCTCGTCCTAATACATGCTTATTAAAAATATTTTGTTATGTAATGAAAATGACCAACGTAATTAAAGTAGAATCCTCCATTCTTTTAAGTTCTTATAACAATCGCAGAAACACAAAAAAAACTTTTTCAATTGCGCACGCACATTGCACATCCTTCAGCTCGGTTCCGCGTCGGGGATGCGAATGACGTCATCCGCACCGCGCTAGCCGCAGCGTCCGCTGCGTGCGGGCCGACGTTGGTGTCGTCATCAGCTGCGGTTGGGGAGTTCGGTCGTCTCAGGGCCTGCGGCTACTGCGATGCGGCTAGGTGTGCGAGGTTTCATAGAACTTCATACAAAGAATTCGTAATGCGGGGACTGCGGAGACTGCGGTGCGGCTAGATCTGCGTTCACCTTTACGGCCACGACGTAATGGCCCCGCAGTTTTATACCTACACCGCGGAGTGAGCCAGGCCTGCCCTACTTTAGAAGCAGAACGACAGAAACATAGGACC
Source organism: Agrotis clavis (assembly GCA_954870645.1). Lineage (NCBI taxonomy): Eukaryota > Metazoa > Arthropoda > Insecta > Lepidoptera > Noctuidae > Agrotis > Agrotis clavis. Next base: position 7,184,955 of record OX940929.1, read on the forward strand.
CGTTGCCCGATGTCCCGCTTCTCTCTTTCGAGTAGAGTGGTTTGGTGGTTTGTGGTTTTGTGTTTATGTAGTCTGTGGTAGTTTGAGTGTCTATGTTGTCTGTGGTCCATGAATGTAGCAGTGTTGCCATTTTAGCCACTTTGTGGCTAGATCTAGCGGATTAGTCTGTGTAGCGGATTTTCAACGGTTCTAGCCAAATAGAAAACCATTTTAGCCACCAAAATATATCTAGCCACTTCTGGCTGATTTTTCGATTGTTAAACTTTTACTAAATTACTATTAGAAGTCTACCGATTAATGGGGATGGCAACTCAAAGCTAATCGTAGATGGCGCTGCGATAGTTGGTCCCCACGTCTACCTTGTACAAAAAAACAAACAAGATTATTTGTTATAAAAATTGAGTATAAATACAAAACAAATATGGAAAATTATTCGTCCATGCAAGTACTATATACTAAAAGAAGAATTAAGACGCCGCGGCGCATCTACAAGAGAAAAAAAGTGATTTAATTGAGTGGTTATACATTTGATTTTACCGTAATAAATCCACAATTACTTGTAGTTGAGGTTTCAATTTTTGAGTTTAGGTATGTTTTACCTGTCCTCTCCTTTATCAAGAATATAATGCTGCTTTTGACTTTCTATTTTGATAAAATATCATAATGTTTTAAGTCAGTAATTTTAACCTTTTTTTCTATTTAGATTCGAGAAATATCACAATATATTTAATTTCTTAACACCACAACTATTACAAAACTCGTTCCAGGTGATAATTCTTCGATTTTCGAGCGATGCAATACTGGTACATAACCTCCAAAAGAAAAGTAGATATTATTTTGAAAAGTGTATTCCATCATTTTTACAGCTTATTACACAACATCTAGTCATTTTACATCAATAAATGTTTTTTTTTCTGAAAATTCCTTTGATTTTACAGTTCTTTGGGGACCAAACTGTCATTTTCACTTTGACACTTGCCTTCCCCATTAAACCAAACTACAAAAAAAACAATTAAAAATATCAAAAAAGCTTGCCACAATTATGTTTTGCCTACTGAAGTTTTAAACTAAGTCACAAAAACGGTGAAATAGGTCAAACAAATTGAAATACACCATCCATTGACGTAGAGATTAATGAATCTCCAGATGTCACTGTAGACTTTGGAATTGATTTTTAATTTTTTACCAAACTAGCTGACCCGTGCCCACTTCGTTGGGCAGTATTTCGGCTAATATGTGTGATATCTTTATAATTTATAGCCTATAGCACTCACGGATAATGTAGCTTTCTACCAGTGAAACAATTTTTAAAATCGGTTCATTACTTCCGGAGATAACCCCCTACATACAAACTGACAAACATACAAACTTACAAACAAATGTTACCTCTTTATAATATAGAAGAAGAAGATAATTGAGAATATTTTTCACTAGCTAAACGTTTATTTTAATCAGCTTTCACTAAATGTTAAATACTAAGTATTAAAATTGTTTTATTTAACCTATTTATCATCATGCCGAAATTGTTATACTTATCAATAGTAATAATTGGATAACAGTAACAGGCCAAAAGCACTTTAGCCACATAAGCCTTTTAAGAGATTTTTTTGAACAAAACAACAAAACTGGCTACTTTTTTCTTACATGTGGTCACAAACTCGATTGTCCTAACGGCAACACTGGAATGTAGTCTGTGGCATGGTATAATAATATACTGTCTGTGGTATTGAAAAAAAAAAAAAGCGCGGGAACCTTGATACGAACAAGGCGCCAAATTGAAAATTTTTCAAAGTTTATTTGTTAATATTGTTATAATATATTAAAATTAGTGTTTATTTTAAAATATAAGTTGTAAATATTGTATAAACAATGGGGGGAACTGGTAAGAAGAGGAAAAAAGAGGAGCCCCCTGATGGTCGAGCTGAACGTAACATCACGGAGACTTCTTCTGATTCTGATGAGTCGTCAGATAGCAGCAGGAAGTATCAAATATTTAAAGTCCCTGGTTACTTGAGGAAGTATCCAGAAAACAGCAAAAAATCTGAATATATAGTATTTTTATCTCATAGGACTGAACGACAATTCTCGGACAAAGACAGATTGGCCATCTCTCATGCTATACGCAAATATTGCGTCACTGGCATACTACATTTAAAATCTGTAAATAAGTATAGAATAGGTGTAACATTTGACCTGTCCAACAACGCAAATGTATTTCTGCAAAATAAAAAACTTCTAGACGAAATTGGCTTAAACGCAACAATACCTGCTGTCGACACCGAGGTGACCGGAGTTCTTACTTCTGTTCCCACGGATTTGTCTAATAAAAGAATATTTGCTTTGATTGGAAGTTCCAGAAATGTCATACAGGTGAGGCGCTTCATGCGCCGCGTACTAAGTGAGGGTGGTGAGGTCACGTATGTCCCCACTCAAACCGTTGCAGTCACTTTCGCCTCTACTGAGTTACCGCAATACGTATACCTCGACTCCTGGAGACACGAGGTAAGCTGCTACGTTCCTCCCGTCAAACAGTGTTTGCAATGTATGAAGTTCGGACATATTGCAAAATATTGTAAAAATGACGTTGTGTGCTCCATATGTACAGAAAAGCATAGCTTTAAAACTTGTAAAGAAGATCCGAAGAATGCTAAATGTGTCAACTGTGGTGGTAACCATGTTTCCATCTCAAACACTTGCCCACAGAAAAAGATGAAAATAGAAGAGAATAAAGTCAAGTCCAGAGCTGCTAAGTATTCCGATTTATTTAATGAACATTCTTTTCCAAAATTAACACAGAAAAACATTGAAACACAGATTATTAATTTGACAAAATCAGATTTTTTTATGAATACTTTAACAAATGCTATTACTAAAATTATATTAAATCAAAAAGATAATCCAATAAATACATCCTCTATAAAAGAAGTTTTGCAACAAACTTTCCGTATGAGTACTTCCACATCTAATAATGGATCTTAATATAATGCAGTGGAATGCGCAAAGTATTTTAAGTAACAAACTTTCACTAACCCAATTCCTTCATGAGCATAACATACATGTTGCAATTATATCAGAAACCTGGTTAACACCCATCAAACATTTTAACATTAGAGGATACAAAATAGAAAGACATGATATTGGAAACAAACACAATGGTGTAGCTATTTTAATTCGCAATAACATAAATTACAGAAAAATAATTACATATTCAGATAATTCGCTTCAAAATATTTGCGTTAGAATTACTGTAAATAGTACAGAAATTAGTATTGTAAGTTTCTATTGTCCAACAAATTGCACTCCATCTTTTGACAAACATAAATTTGAATCTTTAATAAAATCTGTGCCTGAACCAATGATATTCGCTGGTGATTTCAATGCCCATCACACATCATGGGGATGTACTTCTACAAATTCAAGAGGTAGGGATATTCTAGAGATTGTTGATGATAATAATTTGGTGTTAATGAATAATGGTGAAGTGACAACAGTCGGTTCTTTAACGTGGCGTCCAAATGCCTTAGATTTGTCCATAGTTTCCCCCTCATTGGCTCTTTCTTGTGATTGGTCTGTTCATTGCGATCCTCTTGGCAGCTACCACCTTCCTGTAATTATGAAACTTTTTATCAATAATAGTAATATAGAAAGCACTAGCAATAACACAAATCTGCCCATCTATCCTAACTTTAAAAGGGTAGATTGGAAGATATACGAACAAAATGTAGATATACAACTATCTACTTTTCAGGATCAACATGTTGCTCCATTGGAAAGTTATACAGAGTTTTGTCAACTTTTGCATTCTGCAATCAACAAGTCCCTTCCTTATACGACAGATTGTTATTCAGCTGATTATTCTATTCGTAACTCTTATAGGAATTCGGTAAAAGTTCCTCTTCCTTGGTGGAATAAAAAATGTTCAGAAGCAGTTCAAAAGTCTAAGTCAGCCTATATAAATTTTAAAAACAATCCATCAGAAGAGACATTTATTGAGTTTAAAAGATTACAAGCCCTCAAAAAACTTACTTTGAAAACAGAAAGATCAAATAGTTGGGTTGAACTTTGCAGCTCCTTTAATCGATGTACACCTCTGTCCAGAATCTGGAAATATATGCGGAAATTTAATAAAACATATTCTTCAAATAATAATGATGTCAATTGGATACAGGATTTTCTGGAAAAATTTACCCCAGATTATGTAAATAATAAGTCAAATTTTACCATTACCAGTGAGTCAAACTCTGAAAATATCTTTTTAGTAAAACCTTTTTCGATTCAAGAATTGAAGTCTGCTGTAAATACTAGAAAAGATAGTGCTTTTGGACTGGATGGTATTCCATACATTATGATAAAAAAGCTCAGTGATAAGGGTTTGCAAACTTTTCTCAAAATTTTGAACAATTTGTGGTTGAACAATGATATACCTCATACATGGAAGTTTGATTGTTTGGTACCCATTTTGAAGCCAGATAAGCCTAGGTCTAATCCAGATTCCTATCGTCCTATTGCTCTAACATCCTGCGTTGGTAAAATTTTTGAACAGTTAATAAAACAAAGGTTGGAATTTTACATAGAACAAAACAATATTTTACCTGCTAACCAATTTGGTTTTCGTAGGGGAACATCAGCTCGTGAAAGTATTTGTCAGTTACAGCTTGATATTCAAAATAGTTTTAATAACAAGGATTGTTTGATGTCAGTATTCTTTGATGTTGCTGGAGCCTTTAATAGTGTAAATATTGATGTCCTTTGTTCTGAATTACTTCTTATTGGAATTCCAAACAAAATTGTCCACTGGGTCCATGAATTCTTAACTGAAAGAAAAGTTTATGTTAAATATAATGATAAATTACATGGGCCAAGATTTGCTTCAGTAGGAGTTTGTCAAGGAGGAATTCTGTCTCCATTAATATTCATTTTGTACATACGTCGTTTAAATTTGATTCTAGGTTCTAAAGTAAAAAATCTTCAATTTGCTGATGATTTAGTTGTGTATTTGTCTGGGAAAAATATCAAAAATATGACAGAGTGCCTTAACAAAGCATTGGAAGGATTGTATATGTACTTTTCTTATTTGAATCTCGATATAAATGCATTTAAATCTAAACTAGTAGTTTTTAGTAGAACTAGCAATATCAGCCCTTCTGTTTTTTACAATCAAGTTTCTATACCAATTTCTCATGAAGCTAAGTTTTTAGGTGTTACCTTCACTCATAATTTGGCTTGGAAAAAGTATGTTGAATTGATAAGTTCTAGAGCTAACAGAGTCTTTAATGTTTTAAAGACATTGTGTAGAACCTCCTGGGGAGCTGACCCAAAAATATTGTTATTATTATATAAATCTTTGATTCGTAGTCATTTTGAATATGGTTTTCTCTGTTTTGCTGGTGATAGAAGGTTAGTAGATATTCTTGATAAAATACAAAATAAAAGTTTGAGACTCATTACTGGGGCATTTAAAAGTACGCCAATCAATGCAATGCAAGTTGAATGTAAACTCCCTCCATTAATGATAAGATTCTCTTACTTGAAGGAAAGGTTCCTATTAAAACTTTATAGCAAAAATAATAACCACTTTTTTTCCAATTTAAAACAATCAAGTACATCATCCATTTGTAACATATCATATATACTTCATGGCTTTCCTCAATATGTAAATTTTCTTGAAACTCTGCAAATTTATAAGTCTTCTATTCTTCCATGTTATCAGGGTGATTTTGACAGCAAATTTCCTGCAATTGACATCATTATTGATCACAATTTATCCAATAAAGAAGATGTATATGGTAAATTTCATGAATTTACTGATCATAGATTTGTGTATACTGATGGGTCTAAAACTGAGTCATCAGTGTCGTTTGCTATTTTTGATGCAATATTGAATTCTGGTATTGGTTATAAAATAAACTCAAACACAAGTATATTCACAGCTGAGGCTGTGGCAATACTTGCTGCCCTAAAGCACATTCGGGAAAAAAATGATGGATGTTTTCAATGGGTTATAGTTAGTGACAGCATGAGTGTTCTAGAAAATCTCAAAAATAATAGGTTGAATGCCAACACAAACTATTTCATATCATTAATAAAAGAATCTTGGTTATATTTGTCTTTTCATAACATAAGAGTTCTGCTCATGTGGGTCCCTTCGCATGTTGGTGTGATGGGCAATGAAAGGGTTGACTTTTTAGCTAGAGCTATAACAAATTCTGATGATGTCCTAGATTCAAGTAGTTCCCTCAACATATCTGTTCCTTGTTCAGACATAGTACCTCTGTTAAAAAGAAGGTCTATTGATACATGGAAAAGACACTGGAATCATACAGTACAAATTGAAAATAAGGGTATGTGGTATGCAGTGTACAATACTCCCATAGGAACCATGCCTTGGTTCTGTAAAATCAATACTTACAGAAACAGGAAGTTTTACTCCACCATACTAAGGCTTCGTTTTGGTCACTGTCGACTAAATTATCATTTGTGTCGTCTGAAAATGGTACACAGTTCTCTCTGTGATCATTGTAATTCTCAAGCAGAACAATCTATTGATCACATTTACTTTGAGTGCTCATCTTTTGGCATCCAGCGCCTTGTGCTGATGGATGAGCTAATTGAAATTTATGGTAGTCCTGATTTGGTACCGCGCTCCATTCAGGCTCTTCTTGTAAATAACTTGACTTATTTAGCTTTGTTTAATTTTATTATTAGTACAGTTGGGCAAATTTAACTAATTGTGTAACTGTCATGTGTATATAATTTATGTACCTTATTTATATAATATCTTCTCATTGACTTTCTTAGAATATAAAATAATATATAAAACAATTATCTATTAAATTGATGACTGTAAATATAATATCATCACACTGTAAATCTCGTAACTAAAATTGCTATTTTGCTAATGCCTTTGCCTAACGTCAGTTGGGTAGGCTAAAATATTATTTAAAAAAAAAAAAAAAAAAGGATTTGACACTCGGCTCTTACAAAAATAAATTATTATAGACAAATTACTTGGACTTGACTCAAGATTTTGTGGAAATAAATCTTAAATATGGATTTTATTGAAATGGACTGAAGACTTTTAACGGATTAAATCTACATGGAAATGAAACTGATGAATTTACCTGGATTTTATTACTTTGGAATACTAATGACTTGGACTGGAATCACATATATATGGATATAAAAAACTAATGAATCATTGGATTTTCTTATGTTACATACTGATGAATTGAACTGGATTTATATACTCAAGAAAAATGCCAACTGAAGACTAGGCAGCATGGTCTCAGACCTTAGCCTGTTCCGCAAGGAACCAAATTACAAAAAAAAAAAAAAAAAAAAAAATGTCTGTGGTATTTTCATTGGCTTGGTTTTGACTTTGCGTAGTGTCGTGTACCTATTTAATTTTATCCTGAAATACAGTTTTATTATTTCTTGTGATGTAGTGGACGTGCTAAAAAAAGAAGCAAAATGTCGCTCGAAATTCCGTTGATGAGCACCGATGAGGTGATTGCGATTAATTGGATATTACAATTTACTTTTCCGTTTCAAAGTGTCAGTGTCGTAATCAAATTTTCATTTTATTTATTTAGGTGATTGAATTAGATCCGGAGCAGTTACCTTCTGGGGATGAAGTGCTTAGTATATTGCAACAAGAAAGATCTCAACTTAATGTCTGGATCAATGTTGGTGTAAGTAAATTTAACCTCAAAAAAATTTGTTTTTGCACTTAGTCTGTAGAAATTAACACGTAGCCCATGAACACACACAGAAAACAATGCAACGGATTCCAAATGCTTAGCTTTGGTATTCATAATTTAAGAATAACATTAACTAAAAACAATCCAGAGTTGTTTCATAAATAAGATTGATTGGAGTTGGCCTAGTTTGAGTTGAACTATTTAGTTATTGGTTATGGTTTAATAATATGACTTGTTGCGTTTCTGTGAAAGTTTAAGAATACGTCTGGAAAAAGTGAAAAGCTTGTCTGATTTGAAAGAGGTGGCCAAAATGTCCTAGCCTTCAAAAGAGTTCAGCGAGAAAATATTAGGCATTCCTTTACGTAAAAACTATAAGCAAAGCCAATAAATTATGCTAACCGAAATTGCACACATGCTGTGTCGAATGTGAGCCAGCGACAGCAGAGCAGTCTTCTGAGCATTGTTGCTAGTATGACGAAGGCTATCTGATGGGGCACCAGTGTGCAATGCATGTATTGTTGTCAGGTATCTCCAGAAAATGGCTGGATAAACATAGGATTATGTTAATTAATTAATTTTTGTAACAAAATTGTTTGTGTTTAATAATAAGATAAACTAACATAGCTTTAAGTAATACTAATAAGATATAAGTTTATGTGGCAGATTTAAATTTGAATAAATAAAAATAAAATAGATTTTCTAGAGTTACTAATGAAGTGAACTGCTTCTAAATACTTGACTATAAAAATGTTTAGTAGCATAAAGAAGAAGGATCACAATCCATAGAAAATTACCCCACATCCTATAACAAAGTGAAATATCTCAAAAGAAAGTTAAAAATGTAGAAAATAATATGGCATACTCTCTAACTTCATTTTTTTACACCTTCATATGGAAAAATTGCTTTCAAAATAGTTCAGGCGCTGGTAAGAAAAATTCGTTCGTATGCTTATTTATAGACCAAATTAAAAAAATCTTTTTTTTTTGAAAATGTTCCCCCATGGTAGTCCCACGGCCATAAAGTCAGGTCTGCGGTCTCCAGGACCCCGGAGAAATGAAAGAAAAATCTTAAAAATAAGCTCACTTTTGTACTTTACATTATTACTTATTCACTCTCTTGTTGTTTCTTTTGAGCCGCACGTTTAGCACGGTGGCTGAGCGATTGGACTGCTGCGCTGCGTGTCGCGGGTTCGATTCCCGCACGGAGCAAAGATTTGTACGATGTACAAGTATTTGTTTCGGGTCTGGGTGTTTGTGTATGTGAGTTTATATTCTTGTAAACGCACCCACGATACAGGAGAAATTCATAGTGTGAGGCAAAGTTAAAAAAAATGTAACTGTGACGCATTATGAGTGGTCGACAGAGGAAAATCATTACGCACGAGTTGATGAATTTGAAAGTATTTATACATTACATCAGAAATAATCATAAAAGTGTTTTTGGATTTTTAGAAAATCATTCTCAGATCCTTCCCTTTAAACTTGAATACCCCTTTTCACTAAAAAGGGGTATTCAAGTTTAAAGGGAAGGATCTGAAACCACTAAACGTATAACCTGAATTTTGGACAGTAGTTGCAATTTATTACGTAGGTCAGCAATAAGAAAGGATTTTGTGTGGATTACATGTAAGGGAGTGAAAAGGGGTGAAAACCTTTGTAAAATCTTATTCCTTGGGTTTATAAACTTGAAGCTTTGTACGAATATGAGTATAAGTAAATAAAAAAGATGGGCATTATTAGTAGTATTTTTTAAATTACACTCCATTGGTAATCTAGACGATGTTAAAGTTTGTATAGGAAAATCATAACGTGCGACCCGATGAATTTGAATCTCAGTATATAAAAATTAAATAAAAAATAAACAATCACGAGTTTTTGGGTGTTTCAAAAATCACCTCCTACATTGGTGCTTCGATAAATTCAAAACTTGGCCTAAATAATCTCTCAATCGAATAAAGGATGCGTATCCTATATTTAAGAAATCAACCCCTAGCGGGGTGAACATTGAAAAATCAGTTTGTCCACACTAATATTTTAAAGAGGAAAGATTTGATTGTTTGTTTGTATTGACTATTCATGTGATCCTATGCTCCGAAACTACTGGAGCATTTTTAGATTTTCCAAAAGTATCCTATAAGGAGGGTGTCCGGGCATTTAAATTAACTGAGTTCGAAGGTAGAAACACGCGCAGACGAAGTCTATTAAGGTTTCCACTGCTGGGACACAGGCTTCTACTCTGTGAGAGGGAGTGGGCCATCCACCACGCAGGCCCGGATGGGTGCGGATTGGTGGATGTCACATGTCTTCGAATTTTAGGTTCTAAGACATTTCCTCGTTTCCTTACGATGTCTTACTTCATCGTTCTGAGAGCAGTGGTGATGAAACAAACTACACAAAGTAATGCGTCTGCCTGGATTCGAACCCACGACCGACAACTCGTAAGTCGGGGCCGATACCACTAGGCAACCACTGCTATTTACACATGAAGAAACAATTGCAGTATTATCATATTACGTATTATAGTATTCAAAGTAATATTTGAATTGAAATGTAATATACTAATGTAGTATAGTATTCATTCAAACATTCAAGCTCAAGGTTTTATTCTCACGTTTTCATAAACAGATGAACATAGAGAGATAATCGTCAGTTGATCGTTAATTGAACAAAATAAATGTGATATATTAAAAGCTACCTTCATTGAAAAAAATGAGCTTATTTTTGAGATTTTACTTATATTACTCCAGGATCCTGAAACCAGGACCTGACTTTATGGCCGTGGTAATATTGGTGGGCTAAACTTTCAAACAAAAAAAAAAATTTTAAATCGGTTCATAACTACTCATATGAACGAATTTTTTATAACAGCGCCTGAACAATTTTCATATCAATTTTTTCATATGAAGGTGTAAAAAAATAAACTTAGGAAGTATGCCATATTTTTTTTACATTTTTACCTTTTTTTTGGCATATGTCTTTGTTATAGGACGTGGGGCAATTTTGATCCATCTTCTTTGTTTTGAACCTTTTAACCTGTGTTTTAAGTGTTAGTACTCATCCTTCCTTTATTTCAGCTTGCATATTACAAACAAAAGAAGATCGATGACTTCCTTAAAATCCTGGAGGCGTCCCGTACGGACGCCAACATTGACTATAGGGATTTTGAGAGGGATCAAATGCGGGCCCTCGACATGTTGGCCGCATACTATGTACAAGAGGCCAACAAAGAGAAGTTGAAAGACAAGAAAAAAGAATTGTTCACTAAAGCAACTCTTCTGTACACAATGGCTGATAAGATCATCATGTATGATCAAGTGAGTTACTATTTAATTATTTAGATTAGAAATCCTTTGACAGGAGGTTAATATTATATTGCTTTTTTATTGTGGTAAAATCATCAAATGAGTTCTCCCACCTAGGGCAGGGAGGGACTGTCAGACTCGTAGTGACTAAAATCCATGGTGTCCTTCAATAGCCCTTTACGTTCTGGGGTCACGGTAATGAGATAAGTGTTGCGACCCGGCAGGCTTTGGCCCTCTAGAGGGGGGCATCGTCACAATGCTGACACTCTTTGAGGCGCGCGTGAAACAACGCGCCGTCGACACGGGCATGGTCCGTGGCGAGTCGCTCTTTACTCGCCACCCGCATGCCCGCGCCTACGGTGGCAGGAGATCGTCTGCCGACCAATCAACCACAATATTATATTGCTTGAGATAAAAATAAAGTAGGTATGTTAATTTAAGTTCAACCCTAAATTGTTGGTTACTTCTAGAACCATCTTCTTGGCCGAGCCTACTTCTGCCTCCTTGAAGGAGATAAAATGGAGCAAGCTGATGCCCAATTTAACTTTGTACTCAATCAGTCCCCTAACAATGTTCCCTCTTTACTCGGAAAAGCCTGTATTGCATTCAATAGGAAAGATTATAGAGGGGCATTGGCATTTTACAAGAAAGCCTTGAGAACTAATCCTGATAGTCCTGCTGCATTACGATTGGGAATGGGACATTGTTTCATGAAGTTAAATAACCAAGAAAAGGCCAGGTAAGATTTAGATACCTACCTATTAATTTTCAAGAGCTGCTTTTTTCCTACTTATTAAAGGCTCGTTTCCCGCATAGAATACACAAGATTATTATTAGTATATGCGAAACCTGAATATAGTTTGTTCAGAATCAGTAACTGATTTGATTCTAATAATTTTTAAACCATGTTATATTTTTTTCAAAAATATTTTAATTACTTAAATTTTATTACCATTTAAATACAATACAATCACCATACGGTTAGGTACCTATTGCCAAACTATTATCACGAGTGTATAAGACAGGAGACGCGGTTTACGCGGGTGTATCACGAAATGATCATGTTTTAGAACGAAAAACCAGGTAATATACAAGCTTATAACTTTGTGATTTTTCATGATATGGTTTTAAAATTTTGTACATAGATTCTTTACACAAAAATATTGGACAGGTGTATAGGGTTTCGCATAAACAAAAAATAATATTGTATTTATATATCCTACAACTATTTGGTCTGGGTTTGTGTATTTATAAATACAACCATAACACAGTGAGTGGTGGTTCAATCTACTTTATAAAAATAAGTCGGGTTTTCCTTCCTGACGCTATAACTCCAGAACGCACGAACCGATTTCCACGGTTTTGCATTCGTTGGAAAGGTCTCAGGCTCTGTGAGGTTTATAGCAAATAAAACGGAGCCATCTGGTGGCGAAACGGAGTTCGCCGGGTTTGCTAGTGCTTTATAAAATAAATAACATGCTTTTATCTTTTTAGGATGGCTTTTGAAAGAGCACTACAACTAGACCCACAATGTGTTGGTGCCCTTGTCGGTCTGTCTATCCTCAAATTGAATCTGCAAGAGAATGAGTCAAACAAAATGGCTGTGATTATGTTGTCAAAGGCTTATGCCATTGACCCCAAGAACCCTATGGTCTTGAACCATTTGGCTAATCATTTCTTTTTCAAAAAGGTGAGTTTATCATGGCAGATTTACTTTATTTGTAGAAGGTCTGTTTATTGTTAAAATAAAAAAATAAAAAATTATGAATAATTACTGAATTGTTTTATTCCTTTTTAGTGTTTTTTGAGATGATAAATCATCAAATGAGTCCTCCCGTTCGTTGGTGGAGCAGAAGAAACTGTCAAACTCTTACTGACTAAAAATCCACCCTTTCCTTTGGTTGCCCTTTACATTTCAGGTCAATGGTATCCTGTTTAGACAGTTTCTTGAAAACTATTTAATTTCTTCACATAGAAAAGAGCAAGAACATAAAAAATACGATGTTCTTTTAATGTATGCTACTATTGCATTTATGTTCTATTAATTTCATCACTTAAAAACTACAGTCCTGTGACAGTCAGGATACAACAGCCATAGTAATTTTCTCCTGATAGAAGAATTTTGCCATTTTAATTAAAACTATACTATTTTGTTTTAGGACTACAGCAAGGTCCAACACTTAGCCTTGCACGCGTTCCACAACACTGAGAACGAAGCGATGCGAGCAGAAAGCTGTCACCACCTCGCTCGAGCGTTCCACGCACAAGGTGACTGCGACCAAGCCTTCCAGTATTACTACCAAGCGACTCAGTTCGCGCCGCCCAATTTTGTGTTACCTCACTATGGACTCGGACAGATGTATATCTACAGAGGGGATACGGAAAATGTAAGTAATTTATACTTGTAGAAATACGTCATTTCGTAAATACGGCATATCGCCCGGGTGTAACTAGAAAATTATTCCACAGGATTGTAATAAACGGTATTCTATGTGCTATTAAAGACCTATAACCTATCTCTGAGCCAAACATCCAGATTCGCATTTACAAGTTAATATTGTTTGGTTACCTCTTTTTATTACAGTTTTTGGAGCAAAAAACTAGGACATTTCAGAACTATGAACTCACGCCTTTCCGGTGTAAACAGAATAGGGCGATGCGATGATGCAGTTTCTGTACTTATCCATTCAATTTTATGATTTAATCTTAAAAAAAAACATTTTACTATTTTAGGCAGCCCAATGTTTTGAAAAAGTACTGAAAGTTCAACCAGGGAACTATGAAACAATGAAGATTTTAGGTTCCCTGTATGCCAACTCACCATCACAGTCAAAAAGAGATATTGCTCGACAGCATTTAAAGAAAGTCACAGAACAATTTCCTGATGATGTGGAAGCTTGGATAGAACTGGCTCAAATATTGGAACAAAATGATTTACAGGTAAGAACTTTACAGAAACAGAACAAAAATTATTAATTCAAAATCTTGGCCACAAAATTGGTCTCCTAGTTGGCCATCTAACTCCAACATTTCTTCACGTTTTAGGGTTCTCTAAACGCGTATAGTACTGCAATGAAGATCCTCAAAGAGAAAGTGAATGCAGATATCCCAGCTGAAATTCTAAACAATGTTGCTGCCCTGCATTATAGACTCGGAAACTTGAATGAAGCTAAAAGTTACTTGGAAGAAGCACTTGAAAGGTATAGTTTAAATATACTATGGCCTAACCATTGGTGGCCTAGTTTTTCACCACCACTGCTCTCAAAACAGTGAAGGAAGACATCTCCAAGAAACCCGTATTTCTTCCTACAGGAAAAAATTCGAAGACTTATAACATCTACCAATCCGCACTAGCCTCGCGTGGTGGATTATAGTTCACTCTCTATCTTAGAGAGGTGGCATGTAGTGTAGTGGCAGTAGTGGAAATATTAATAACAATGCTGCTGCAATAGCTTAACCAGGGTCCATCCAAAATACTCATTGTTTTAAAATGTATAATCCTATATCTGTTTGTAGAGAAAAGGCAGATGCTGAAACACTGGACGCTCAATATTACAACTCGATAGCTGTGACAACTATGTATAATCTCGCGCGACTGAATGAAGCGCTATGTATCTACAACAAGGCAGAGAAACTATACAAGGATATTTTGAAAGAACATCCCAACTACATTGACTGTTATTTGAGGTGAGAATTCACGCAACTGTCTCCAGTTCTATGTGTGGCAATATTTATAACACAGAAAAACTTATTTCTTGTTTTGAGGTTATTTTTTTGTTGGGAATCAAAAATTTCTCACATTCTTGAAATAGTGTAGGTATAACTATTTATTCCTGACATTATTGTTATCAAAATTCATTGCAAATTCGGAAGCATTTTTATAAGTTAACTTGAGTTTATTCTCCACTAGTTTCAAAATTGCTTGAAATAGTTTTAATGCAAGACAAATATTTTGTTTTCCCAACTACGGCGAATGTCGTCAGCTTCCAGTCTAACTGGATACTCCTGAATACTCAGTAGTATTCAGTACCAAACCGGGGTCTTACATCAACCCATTATTAAAATCTGAAACTATACTTTTTTGTTGTCATCTATAGGCTAGGTTGCATGGCTCGAGACAAAGGCCAGATTTACGAAGCATCAGACTGGTTCAAGGAAGCGCTCAAAGTGAACACGGAGCACCCTGACACGTGGTCGTTGCTAGGCAACCTACATTTAGCGCAGCAGGAGTGGGGCCCTGGACAGAAGAAGTTCGAGAGGATTCTACAAAATTCTAGTACCTCAAATGATGCATACTCGCTGATCGCTCTTGGTGAGTTATATTCTTATCATTAGAAGCTTCGTCGTTTCGCTACAGTTGATGTCTTATTATGCGATGAGTTATAATATAATTCAATTTTTGATAGAATCTATCTCAAAATGTGTCTGTGTTAATACTTATTTCCAGTTTTTTTTTTAGAATAGTTCTAATTTCTGTGTATCAGTCTATGGAATTGCATTTTAAACCATAATACGTAATTATTCTCTTTTTGTCTGTGTGGTCAATAAAACAGAAATAAAAAAAAATATAGGTATATTGTTTGATTTACATTTATCAAAACATTTGAAGTGTCCAAAAACCCATTCAAATGCTGTTTAATTTAAAAAGTAATAATTTGTAAAGTTTTTAATTTTATTTTCAGGTAATGTATGGCTCCAAACCCTGCACCAGCCATGTCGCGAAAAAGACAGAGAGAAGAGACATCAAGAGCGAGCGCTCGCCATGTATAAACAAGTACTGAAGAATGACCCTAAAAATATATGGGCTGCCAATGGTATCGGATGCGTACTGGCTCATAAGGTAAAGAAAATATCGAATTTATATGGAATTCACTTGTGTTTATGCTTTATGGTGTCTTCATGGAGAAACAGGTTTTCTGTACAGTCACGAGCAATAGTATGTACACTAAGCAGTATTCAAAAGCGATATTCTGTTACCATATTGATTAAACTTTTGCATTTTCATTAGACTTTTATTTTGGAAGCCTTAATCTTACGAAATAGGTCTTATTTCAAAGTGGAAACCAGTATTTTACGAGTAAATTGCGTTTGAATTTTGTTAAGTGTTTATATGTTATTGCTCGAGACCGTACATACAGGTTGGTATGGTTCGGTACTGGATTGGTGTAGGTAAAACTTGTACAGAAACAAACAAAGGCATTTGGCTTTTTAGGCTTGCTTTGTCTGTCTCTGACTGTTGAGGTAACATCCAGAAGTTTGCTAACTTTCCTGAAATATTTCAGTGATTATTACCCTTTCTAGTATGTAATAAGAGTGCTATTTGCTGGACGCGATATCTTTATACGTTTCTTGTTTTTCAAAGGGTTGTGTGAACGAAGCTCGCGACATATTCGCCCAAGTGCGTGAAGCGACGGCCGACTTCCCCGACGTATGGATGAACATAGCACACATTTATGTTGAACAGAAACAATACATCAACGCTATACAGATGGTGAGTGGAATTATGACTACTTATATTAAGTTATGTTCATATTATTCAGTATTTTTATATTTAAATATAAAAATTCAATTTTCGTTCAAACAAGATTCTAACAATTTCTTTAGCATGTTGAAACATATTGTTTTCTTTTTGACCTTCTAAACGCAACGCATAATTATGACGTCTTCATTGCACCCTACAACAGCGTATCAACATCATAATAGGCAGTGGGATGTCTACTGCTGAACGTAGGCCTAATTTCATAAGAATCAGCTATTTCCTTAAGTTTGCTGTGTATGATACTTCCTAGAAATTGTTCCTTATTAGCAACACTATAATAGTACAGGGTGTGATTTTTTTCCAAAATCAGTGGGTTCGATTCCTGGCCAGGATTATTAATTTTTCTAAAATCCAATGATGCAGTTTTAGTTTTCGTCAAAATCGGCCTCGAGACTCCTTTCAACGTTTTTTGATATTTCTCATAGTTTCGGATATAGCCATCCACGCCCAGTTGAAAAATTGACCCTGTATATTTCCAGTAGGACAGAATTTAATAAAGTAATCGACTATGTATTTGTGCAGTACGAGAACTGCGTCCGCAAGTTCCGCATGCACCACGACGTGGAGTGGCTGACGTGGGTGGCGCGCGCGCAGACGTTAGCGGGGCGGGCCACGGCCGCGCGCGGGTCACTGCTGCGCGCGCGCCGCGTGGCCCCACACGACGCCGCGCTCATGTACAACACGGCGCTCACGCTGCGACGACGTGCCGCGCTCGTACTGAAGGACGACCGGTCAGACCTGCGGCTGGTGCTGCGAGCTGTGCATGAGCTGCACGTGTCGCACCGACACTTCACCAGGCTGGGCGGCGTCGAGGTAAGACGATACATCTACTCTTTCCGTGTGCGACGACTATAAGACGTCGTATCTCCGAAATTCTAACGTTACACCATATGTTTTCGCGGGACTGTTCTCATCAGGTGGAACGTGAAGGGCTATTGAAGAACACCGTGGATTTTAGTCAGTACGCGTCTGACAGTCCCTCCCGTCCCACACTGAGCGGAAGGACTCATTTGATGATTTTACCACGATAAAAACAAAAAACATATGTTTATTAGTAACTATTGTTCCGATAAAGAGCCCTATCCAACGGTATATCATCACATGTTACTATTGAACGGTGGACCCAGTTCCCATACATAGGTTTCCCAATCTCCTTTTACTTATACATGTTTAACATCACTTTATCTTGCAGGCGGGAGAAGGTGTAGCTCGGCCAGAAGCAGGAGCTGCAGGCGCGGCGGCCGCTGAAGCGCGCACGTGTGCCGACCTACTGTCACAGGCACAGTGGCACGTGGCGCGTGCACGCAGGCAGCACGACGAGGAGGTCACGCTCAGGGACCGACAGAGGGAGCAGAGAGAGGCCTTCCGCAGGCAACAGGTACATTAACTGCACAGTGGCACGTGGCGCGTGCACGCAGGCAGCACGACGAGGAGGTCACGCTCAGGGACCGACAGAGGGAGCAGAGAGAGGCCTTCCGCAGGCAACAGGTACATTAACTGCACAGTGGCACGTGGCGCGTGCACGCAGGCAGCACGACGAGGAGGTCACGCTCAGGGACCGACAGAGGGAGCAGAGAGAGGCCTTCCGCAGGCAACAGGTACATTAACTGCACAGTGGCACGTGGCGCGTGCACGCAGGCAGCACGACGAGGAGGTCACGCTCAGGGACCGACAGAGGGAGCAGAGAGAGGCCTTCCGCAGGCAACAGGTACATTAACTGCACAGTGGCACGTGGCGCGTGCACGCAGGCAGCACGACGAGGAGGTCACGCTCAGGGACCGACAGAGGGAGCAGAGAGAGGCCTTCCGCAGGCAACAGGTACATTAACTGCACAGTGGCACGTGGCGCGTGCACGCAGGCAGCACGACGAGGAGGTCACGCTCAGGGACCGACAGAGGGAGCAGAGAGAGGCCTTCCGCAGGCAACAGGTACATTAACTGCACAGTGGCACGTGGCGCGTGCACGCAGGCAGCACGACGAGGAGGTCACGCTCAGGGACCGACAGAGGGAGCAGAGAGAGGCCTTCCGCAGGCAACAGGTACATTAACTGCACAGTGGCACGTGGCGCGTGCACGCAGGCAGCACGACGAGGAGGTCACGCTCAGGGACCGACAGAGGGAGCAGAGAGAGGCCTTCCGCAGGCAACAGGTACATTAACTGCACAGTGGCACGTGGCGCGTGCACGCAGGCAGCACGACGAGGAGGTCACGCTCACTCAAATATTTTTTTTCCTAAATGAAATACAGAGTAACGCCCATAGTAAAAGTTATTCCTAAATAGCAGTACTTTCATTTGATACTAAATTAATTGATGGCCGCCGAACGCCCAAGTCCGCCCATTCTCCTTTGCTTTTCCAAAGGGTTCTGCCACCAAAAAAGTTTGAGAACCGCTGCTATAGCTGCTGCCAGAGATGCCCTCTGGAAGTGTTCCCTGCTTGGGCGGAACACGCTGTGTACGAGCTCAAACTACCGCGAAATACCTTTCTCGCGCCCGATATTGGTGAGGGTCATGCTGCGGGGCGAGGAGGAATATAAAGCATTCCTCAGATCCACCAAACTTCCGATCCTCCAGACCTCCTTCTGCAAAGCTGTACTATGAGCAAAAGGCAGAATAACTGATGGGATGGCTAACGTCTTCCCAACGCCCCAACCGCCACGACGCGGGTGACGCCTAATGCGGGGATCGAATGTTCTACTCCACCGAAAAACGCCACATTCCACATTACAATCCTTGTATAATCAACAGCATCTCATAAACATTTATCTAACAGGAAGACGAGCGCAAGCGTCGCGAAGAGGAACAAGCAAAGAGTACAGTGGAGATGTTACAAAAGCGTCAAGAGTACAAAGAGAAGACAAAGAACGCGCTACTGTTCGCCGACATGCCGTCTGAGAACAAGTCTAAAGGCGGGCGAGGCAGGAGGCGAGACGAGTATGTGTCTGATTCACCTAGCAGCGGGAATGAAGGACCTAGGGAAGATGGGTAAGTGGTTTAAAAAATAACTTTTTTTCTAGTCAACGATACTTTTTAAATTAGTTACGAAGCCTAGAAGTAGGTTGCCACGTTAACATCAGAATCATTTGCAATCATTAGGTAGATTCTCAAAGAAGCTGCTTCACATATTTAAATTTGTTTTAATGTGTCGGGAATGTTACCAAACGGCAGACGATATTTTTATAATAATACTTTTTTTTTTATCGTGGTAAAATCATCAAATGATTCCTGAACTGTCAGACTCGTACTGACTAAAATCCGCAGTGATCCTTCAATAGCCCTTTACGGAAACTTTAAACGATTTTAAAAATGCTTTCACCATTAGAAAGTGACATTATTGATATAGGCTATATTTTTTTTTTCAAATTGCACTTGTGCGACGACAGGAAAGGTCGCTAGTTATATCGCAATGTAATACGTTTTTATTTATACTGTCAAGATGATGTTCAAGTGTTATTACTTCAAATAACTTAGGTAGAACGTTTTAAATTACAATTTCATCATCATCATCATCATCAGCCGGAAGACGTCCACTGCTGAACATAGGCCTCCCCTTAGACCGCCACCGCCGCCGCCGTCTAAGGGGGAGGCCTATGTAATTACAATTTATGAAGTATAAATCACAACCAACAATGTTTCCAGTCGCGAGGCGAAGCAACGCAAGCGCAAGCGCGAGCCGGGCGAGGGTCGCAAGGGCAAGTCGCGCAAGAACAGACCGCGCGGCTCCGGGAGTGACAGCGATCCTCCTAAGAAGAGAGGACGGAAGAAGGTCAGTTGTGCAATGCTAACCCTGAAGATATTTTAGTCTTCAGAAAACTATAGATAATCTCAAATATAGAATCATGTTAGAGAAATATGTAGAGTACTGTGTTAATTTTGGAAGATCCCATAATTATGTATCTGAACTACCGCAATCAATTATGATACTTTTTAGGAGCTATCAAAAGCTAAACGAAAGCGAACCGACGATATCACAAATTAATCAACTTTTTTTATCGGGTTTTCACTTTTCAGTCTTCAAATTAAGTATTTTTTTAGAGAAATTGATCTTTCGAATCATTGGTCAATTATGTCTTCCAGATTTTGTAATATATTATTTCAAAGTCGAAGTCAAATCTTTTATTCAATTTATTTGGAACATGCTGTCTATTTTGGGTCTACTGTGTGCATTTGATGCTTCAGTTTTTACAGTGGAGTTACATACTATAATTATAACATAGGCTCATTTGCCAAAACCCGCCTAATAATAATTTATTTGTGAAAAGGGTATCGGCAAGAGGGAGAAAGCACGAGCCGCGAAAGCTGCCGACGACAAACTTGGTGCGAAACAACGCGCGAAGATCGTATCCAAGGAAACTATATCGACTTCCGAATCCGAATCTGACAACAACTCCAGGAAGTCACGCAGCAGAAGTCGAAGTGGAAGTGGAAGCCGCAGTGGTGGAAGTCGAAGTCCACCCGCTAATAAAGGACGTAAAAGGATTATGTCTGCGTCGGATAGTGATAGGTAAGATTATCTTTCTGGAAACTCGACAATAGTAATTGTTAATTTCGAAGTAATTTTTTGTAATATACTATTTTCTCAACAAAAAAAAAACCGAACGATAGTTAATCGTTCGTAAACCAAAAGCGACGTAGATACAACTAATACGTAATTAACGCATTTATTTTTCAGATCAAGATCGAAGTCCAAAAATAGAAGTCGATCGAGGTCAGGTTCGGCCAAGAGTCGTTCGAGGTCAAAAAGCAAGTCACGTTCAAGGTCTAAATCTAAAGGCAGATCTAGGTAAGGCTCATTTACAACAAATACTTTGAAGTCATGGGGAGAGGCTTTTGTCCAGCAGTGTGATGACAGTGTGATGACACAGGCTGATAGTAACAAATACTTCTTTAAGTCTATAAGGTCAAGGTTTGAAGTCATTATTAGGATTATGTAAAACAACTTGCTATTACGTTTTTCAGGTCCAAGAGTGCGTCGAGGTCAAAAAGTCGTTCTAGATCTAAGAGTAGGTCAAAAAGCCGCTCCAGATCTAAAAGCAGGTCTAAAAGTCGTTCCAGATCTAAGAGCAGGTCTAAAAGTCGTTCCAGATCTAAGAGCAGATCTCGTTCGAAGAGCCGTTCACGATCTAAAAGTGTCTCCAGATCAAGGTCCAGGTAAAGAAAACTTACGTATTTTGTAAACATTATTTTATTTATATTTAACTTATTGCTATAACTCAGTAAAAACTCTATTGTTGATGAGTGCTTTGTGCGACAGAGATAACAGTCTACGAAACCGAAACTAACCGATTATCTCTTTCCAACACCCGATGTGCAATATTTATTGCTAGTATTTGAAATATGTCTTCTTACATTGTTGGTGTTTGGTTGGTTGATTTGGTGAATTGTAGTTGAGTATTGTGTTGAGCTGGGAGATCTTCAATCAAGAAAATAAAACCCGCTTTGAAAGTTCTAACCGCAAATTTTGTTTCGCAGGTCAAAGAGCAGATCCCGTTCAAAATCCAAAAGCGTATCAAGATCGAGATCACGTTCAAGATCTAAAAGCGGTTCTCGAGCCGGATCTCGAGCGTCCCGATCTAGATCACGTTCCGGATCCCGATCAAGATCCGGTTCCAGAAATTCTAGACCAGACACACCGGTATCCCGAAAATCCGTATCGGCTAGTGAAGATGAAGCTTAGATTAAGTTGTAAATATTTTAGTTATAGTGTTGTCTTTAATTTTCTTTACCTACACGGTAGGAATGTTCTTTATTTTCAGTTTTGTCACTATAAAAAATATTTGTAATATGTATTTTCCTTTTTTAAGCTAGTAGACAGGTAATGAAACTATTACGCCGTATTTATGAGACCAGAAAATATTGATAAATTATGAAACAATAGGTGAGCGTCACCTAGTGTTGCGCTGCCGCTCTCGCCTTCGAAAAATTCTTCTAACTCCTGCAAATCGATTCTGCATTCACGTTAAATCTAATAATTCATCTGATTAGGTTCATAAAAAATAGTTGCATCTGACTAGCGTAACTTGCGCTTGACCTCGTGATTGTGTAAGGCCTCGTTCAAGGACATGCGGCGCGGCCAGTTGTTCGTTAATTCTTGCTGCTTCTAGAATGCTCGGGGCTCTAATATAGCGGTGGGCCAACTTTCTTAATGATTAAAATAAATCAAAGGAGGGCAGAATTAAAGGAAAAATGCATTTTATGTTGAAACTGTTGATCAAAAAAATTACAGCATTAGCACAAATGATAAATAGGCATGTTGACAGTGTCAATATATCTAATATCGTTTTGAAAAATAATCCTTTCGCGGCCCGGAGTTGGCCCGCAGGATCACTGCTCTAATTATTAGAGCAGTGATCCTGCGGGCCAACTCCGGGCCGCGAAAGGATTATTTATTACCCGGTCCGCGGGTAAAACAAAAATACGGAGATGTATTATACATCTCCGTATTTTTGTTTTACCCGCGGACCGCCCCGCGTAAGGCGCCGCGTGTGCTTGAACGAGGCCTAATTATTTTATAATGTAGCATTCCGTCTTTATTAACACTAGAACATATTTTTAAAACTATAACTTCTACAGCTTCCGAAACCATAATGTCCATTATCTTCCACTGTAATAAATAAAATAGACTACGTTACATAACGACTAATTCTTTGGTCAGAGGTTGTAAAGCGAAAAATTCGAAATCATAATCATTCTCAACCTTAAAAAATATTTCCATGTCTTTCAAAAGCTTGTTTTTCATGATATCGGCCTGATACTGTATTTGCTAGTAGTAATAAATGGGATTCAGAATACAGATGGTAGAATTCACTCTCGATCTCGTCGCCGATTTGTGTTGACACTTCCTGTCAAGTTTTTAAACATAGCCAAACCACTTTATTGTTAAAAAATCTAATTTTGATGAACTTCATAAAATATCTTTTCTTCGGCAACATTCGATTTTAAAACGGATGCGCCACCGTACATGTGTGAACGGACTATAGCCGTAACTTCATAATGTTTTCTTCGACTATTTGAACTTCAAGTTGTGAGCTCTGTTTTATTTAACTCTTGTGTTTTATTCTGATATTTTAAAGAGCAATGATTATATACAAACGAATAAAAAGATAAAATACCATTATTGTGTTTATTTTAGCCTTTTTGAAGACAAAATGCAAACACAAAATCCATGATTTCATCCCAGTTAAACGAGGAAAAAGAATAAGGGTCAAACGAAAGTACAAAATCTTGAAAACATTGTATATTTAAGTCCGAATTTAGAGTACATTTTTTAATTATTCGCAGTTGACATTCAAGAAACTTAATTTTCATACATAGTTTTATTATTGTGTTTAGCGTTTAAATATCTTGCAACAATTTAATAAATAGCTTAAATATTTTACATTTAACATAACACAACCATCATATTGGTGAAATAACTTCATTTGTTAGAAATTTTTACGAAATAATAATTATTACATAATATTATACAACTTTATGGGTGAACACTGAAAAGATTGAGCTCACTGTGAATCCAAATTCTGTAAAACAATCATATAAATGGCTTCTAATGTGGCTTATAATATTATATTGTCGACATCCACGTAAATAAAAATAGACTGCTCTGTTAAAAACAGCTCATTCTTACTTGGGTTAAAGGTCTTTTTTACAATTTAAAACAAAAGAGTCAACTACTCAACAGTATTTCACAATCTTTTCGTACTCACAATCATGGGCTTACCCACTGTGGGGCCTTTGCCCCACGCATAAGGTGAAGAGTAATGACGCAAAAGTGAAAGTTCATAAAAGTTATAGACATTAACTTTTGCCCCATCACTTCAAATGTTGGGTATGCCCCCGTGTTCACAATGAACAGGAATAGTCAAATCCAAAGTGACAATCCCAATTTACTGATAGATTTATCTAATGGACTAAAGTTTCGCTATTAAAATCTTAATACTTAAGTTTAATAATTGAGCGTCATAACGTTGCTAGAATTTCAGATAAAATAATATCAACAATTAAATATATTTTGCTAATGCTAAAAGTACTTAAGAGGAAACACCACGGTCGTTTTTCCATACAAACGTAGTCCCCTGTTTTCTCCCTGGATAATGCCAGTAGAGCAATAATTTTTTTACAAGAAATATATGACCACTATTGGCATGTCTCTATGTTTTCCTTCTTTCCATAAATTAATTATTAAAAGAGATATGAACATTCAAAATCCTAAAAAAATGGCCAGATTTTCCGCTGTGTTCAAACATCCAGAAAACAAATTTGACAAGATTATATAAAAAAAGGAAAACATAGGAACACGGCCAATGCCTTTCTTTATTTTTTAAAGAAAAATTTAGTGAAATCGGTTAATTTTTGGAGGAGTAATCAGGGGACTACGAATCGTTGATTTTGTGCCATTTAATAAGGTATTTTCGGTCCAAGCTGCTGTTGTCTCTATCGCGCCCTGTAACTCTGTTGTGGGCACTGCGCGACAGCAATAGAATTTTACAAATACCTATTATTCAATTCTCCAGCCCTTGGTGTTTCCTCTTAATATCGGAACGGAATCTGTTTAACAATTAAAATCGTGGTTAACGGCTTAAACGGTTAACGGTTTTAATAAACTGTTTTACTTTGTGTGATATTCTTTAAGTGCGACTTTATATTTATGTAATTAAAACAATCTGAAATTGCATTAAAATACTTAACAGAAAATATTAGTGTTGGACTCCTCAATTTCCATTTAACTATCAAAATTCCACGTTCAGCCTTAGCTAAAATTTAAATGTTCTAAATCTTACAAAATCTCGATAGGTACAATTTCTCACAATTTATAGAAACTAGATTTCAAAATGTTATACAAAGATTTCTATTTTAATATTGAGAATAAAAAATTGAGTCGAAATTCGAATATGTGGCAGTTATCGTTTTCTTTAACTCGAGATTATTCAGTTATGCTAGGTATAATAAAATGGAGCATGTAGATATAAATTACTAAAACTATTTAACTTTAATGTGCGCTAATACATAATATACTAAACTAATAATGACTAGTATTCTAGGTAGTCAGTGTTAATATCGCTAATATTTGGTGAGATTAAATTTGATTATAATGTTGAAATGATTACAGTATTCTGTATTTAGATACGCTATTAATTCCAGTCAAATGTTTTAGGTCTTACAATTATATTCTTATTTTAGGTATCATATGTGTGAATAAACATGACGGTAAAACTAGCATTAGGATGTTAACAAATACATGTATAGGCGCGATATTTTGAAGGTCAAGTCGTCCCGATTTAGCATTATTTGTGCTATTCAAATTGTTTTTATTTTATTTTAATCTGTGCGCGCTCTTGGTCTCAATCTATTTTAAAGAGACTGCGAACAGATAATGGGGTGGATAAGTGGGGAATACTGCAATAAAATTTTTGATAATTATTTACAACAGGAAGGGATTGTGCATGAAACAACCGTTCCTTATAGCCCACAGCAGAACGGTATTTCGGAGAGGCTCAACCGAACGCTTTTAGAAAAGACAAGGTGTATGCTTCGAGAATCAGGCCTCAGTAAGGAGTTGGGGAGAGGCAGTATCTACTGATATCTATTTAAAAAACAGGTCCCCCACTACTGCTGTGCCTGGCAAGACCCCTGAGCAGGTATGGACTGGTCAGGAGGTGGACCTCAGCCACCTACGTGTCTTTGGCTGCAAAGCATTGACGCCGATAAATGCAAGTAAGCCTGATAAACTAGTAGGATATTCTGAGCACTCTAAAGGTTACAGGCTTATTAACTATTAACCCTTCCAATCCTAGGAGAATAATTACAGCAAGGAATGTTGTAGATAGATGAGACCTCACTGAGCGAGGTCACAGTGAAAGAACTAGAGCTGCACACCGTCGAAATGCAGTAAAAACTGCTTGGTGACAAACTCTGACCTTACCAAGACAGTTGCAGTGGCGGAAAGATCCAGAACTAATTCTGCCACATTGCATCAGGCATGATTATTACTGCCATATCGTGTAACACATCCTTACTAGCACAATTCAGGAATGCTGACTATAAAATATAGAACGTTAGTAAAACGGCTGAATGAATTATACAAAAAAGGCGGACCGTCTTAATTCTATCTACATGGAAATGACTAGCTATATTATGACAATGGATTCTTAGGACGATATTTAGACCTTACAAACGAGTATTCTAATACTTCGAGTATCAATAATACGAATGCTGTTTTAACTATTAATATAGTGTTAGTTCATTGTATAGGTATAAATCTGTTTACATACGTCTTCTTATAAATATAATTTCGTAATGACGTTTTAACATGGAGGCCCTAAGTTAGAATGTAGGTGGAGAGATGTTACAAGGTTAATTAACCAAGCAGTTCTGTTTTTCCTATACCTTGATTTGTTAGAAAATATATGACTCTGGGTGTCTTCATGGTTGAAATAAGCTCGAATATCGATTTACTATGCGAACACGAAAAGGGTAAAGCGGTAATGGCGCCATGTTGTGACGACGCGTTACAATGAATTTTTCTATCTATAAATTATAAAACCGTATAAATAATGAGTATAACATTTTTTTGCAATCTTTCTATAATCAAATCTTTGAAAATGTAAGTTAATTTATGTAAAAAATAAAGTGAAAATTAATTTGCAAAGTATTTTTTCTTAAAGTGTCAGTTGACAAATTAAGGTCATTGACGTGTTCACCCATATCATGTTCTGTTCGTGTAGTAAAGTTATTGTAATCCTAATATTAATTTTGCTGACATAAAAATGTGGCCAACCTCAAATAACTTGAAATATGTTAAAGATGAAATATTCTAAGTTTTTTTATAAATGCAAAGGTTGATAATATACCTTTGCATGCTCCAGCCTACAGTTCTAAAGACCTTACAGACAGACTTACATTAACAGGTCTCAGACGCGGCCTGCGCGCCGTTGGTCTGCGCGAATGTAACTGTGCCGTTAGGGACAGTTTGCGGGCCTCCTAAGAACGAAGTGAACGTTGTGTCTCTGCTCATTGGAGGCTCGAGGCCTTCGATAGGTATGCAGTCCAACGTTGGGACTGTGTATTCCCTGTGAAAAAATAGAAGTGTGAGGTTTTTTTTTAAACATTGCCAAACATACATTTTACACAACATTGTTTAAAAACAGAAACTCGCATACAATACAACTAACACCCAGACTCAAAACAACTATTTGCAATCAAATATGCAATCATACAAATAATTAATTGTTCCATGCGGGGATGGAACCCGCGACACGCTGCACAGCTGTTATCGCTCAACCACTGCGCCTATCGTGCCGTTATTTTCCTGTACAATTTTTTTTTTCTGTGCGGGAATTGAACCCACGACAAGCAGCGCAGCGATCGCTCAGCCAGTGCGACAACCATTTCGTCTAATTGTAAGTAGAATTCAGATCATAGACAATTTTATAGAGATCTAATATTTGTATTAGGTCATCATAGATATCAACATGACCTGTTTCCCCAAAGGGCTAGGCAGAGGTGTAACTAATAGTAATAATAATAATAATATTCCACAACTATCACACAACGCTATTGTGACAACGTGTTATTAAAATGATCAAATATTACTGTGGCACAGATTTTTATTATGGTCCTTGGTTTTTTTTACATCAGTTTTTCCCATCTGACAGTTATCGAATCACCCGAATTCAAATACACGATGCATCGACTTTTATAACTACAAAAACCTAAATATTACATTGAATCACTTAATAAACTGTATAATATTAATTAACAGCTAATTACAAAATTATTGATCAGCAAATATTCATATTTCAATTAATCCTCACATAATTATTCGACGCACCGGAAGCTGACAAGCGGAAGGTAAGTATTTTATAATAAAACATTACAATATTGAAATAAACTAAAATTACTAGAACGTTCTTTTAAAAATGAAAACAAGAGTAAATAAAATAAAATGAGAATTATTATTAATCTAGTTTTTACACCGAGTTGGTAGTTGGTGGGTAAGCAGCACCGGAAGTGTGTAACATTCGGCCGTCCTGCGTTTGCCGTGACCCACGGCGGTCAATATCCCTTGATACAGCTCCTGGTCTATCGCTGGTGTTCGGCATCTGAAATATTAGAAAGTAGAGGCAGTACATTATTCCAGTAGTAAAATGTGAAACAAATGCTAATCTGTAGCATTTTACATAGCTTTCATTGTATTTAATTTTATTCATACAGCTTTATTTATTTTAGCACACAGCTTTATTCATTCCCATTACACACAGTTTTATTTGATCCCATTGCACACAGATTTATTTATTCTCATAGCACACAGCTTATTCCCGTTGCACACAGCTATTTATTTATTCCCATAGCACACAGCTTATTCCCGTTGCACACAGCTTTATTTATTCCCATTGCACACAGTTTTATATATTCCCCTTGCACACAGCTTTATATATTCCCATTGCACACAGCTTTATATATTCCCATTGCACACAGCTTTATATATTCTCATTGTACGCAGCTTTAATTGCTTACGTTTAAATTTCACGCATCTCTAATTTGTAGAAGAGTAACTGTAAACGAAAACATTAAATGAAATCTATAAGTATCAATAAACTTATATGTGTTTTATTTCACTTGATTATTTATTAATGAATAAATCAATAAACGTTCTAATATTATTACTATTTTAATTAATACAATGCAAAATTATGGAAAATTAAGGTTTTAATTAACTTTCTAACAAGTCTATCAGATCATCTCTATCAACTTCATGATCACTACCACTACTATCATCTGAGACAGACGAATTATAAGGTCGAAGAACTTCACCGCGTACAATTGCAGTGAATTTTCTGTACCCTTTCATGCCTTTTATACTACTTATGGTGTAACGATCTAATGACTGATCAGCTTGACATATTTTATAAGGTCCCGTGTACAATCCATTTAATTTCCTGGTTATATTTGCGCTTTCCCTAGTAATTCCTCCTTTCCATAAGACTAATTGTCCTACAGTATACTTAATGCATTTTTTATGAAATCGATCGAATCTATCCTTCATTAAAGACATATTTTTATCAATTCGCAATTTAGCGGTGCATCGGCGTTCTTCAAGTGCTTTTGCTTGACTTTCGAAATCATCCGGTTCCGCTGTCGGATAAGCAGGTAGTCTCGAATTAGAATGACCAAATAAAAGTTTAAATGGGGGAAAACCAGTTGTTGAATGAGGAGTATTATTAATACCCCAAACTATATCACTCAAGTGATTATCCCAGGTGCACTCGCTATCAGACATTGTATTAAGCCCGTTAATCAGAGTTCGATTCACACGTTCTACCTGGCCATTCGACCTAGGGCTCGCAATAGCGTTTAACACGTGCTTGAATTGTGTTTCATTAGCAAAGTCTTTGAAATATCGACTCGTAAATGCTTTTCCTCTATCCGTGATTATCCTGTTGGGATTCCCAAACTGGGAAATGATATCTTTTAAATGTTTAATAGTTTCAACAGAACTACAGTTCTTAACAGCTTTACAAAATACAAACTTTGTAAAAGAGTCTATGACAACGAGTATATAAGAGTTTCCGCTACGAGTCTTAACAAACGGACCTAAGTGGTCAACATGTAGTGTGTGCATCGGAACAGCCACTTTTGGAATTGGATATAATTCTCCCTGTGATTTACCGTGTTCCCCTTTGCCGTACGCACATCGAAGGCAGGATTTGATATACTTTCTGATAAATCTCGTCATGCCTTCAAACCAAAATTGTGCTTTGATGGTCTTTTCACATTTATCGAAACCAACATGTCCTATCTGATCATGGAATTTTTGTAACAAACCCCATTTTGCTAGTTTAGGTATAACAAAACGAGGACCGGCAAGTGTTTTTCTATAGAGAACATCATCTTTTATCAAATAATTGTTAGTAATATTAGTATTGTCTGTGTTATTACGCAATTGAGTCAGAATTAACTGAATGTTTTCGTCCTGCAACTGTAAGGTTAATAACCAATCGGAATCCTCAATTAATAAGACAGGGTTAGATACTGGATTTCTACTCAAAGCATCTACGTGTCGCATACGGTCACCAGATCGATACTCAATTTGTACATCATAATCTTG
The DNA here is from genome assembly GCA_954870645.1 of Agrotis clavis. Lineage (NCBI taxonomy): Eukaryota > Metazoa > Arthropoda > Insecta > Lepidoptera > Noctuidae > Agrotis > Agrotis clavis. The sequence continues at coordinate 7,215,597 of OX940929.1, forward strand.
AATCGAAAGCCACCAGCGTGCTATGCGAGGAATTAGGTCTTTTTTAACTAATGTAGTCCGTAACGCAGCACAATCTGTTACTACAGTCACTGGAATACCTACAAGGTAAATGCGAAAGCGTTTGAGAGATTCTACAACTGCTAATGTCTCCAGTTCATAGCTATGATAAAACTGTTCTTCTTTACTTGTCACTCTACTAAAATACGAAATCGGTTTTAGAACACCATCAGTTTGGTATTGCAAGAGTATACCACCTAACCCTAGTTTGCTGGCATCTGTATGAAGCTCTGTGCGTGCATTTCTATCGTAAATACCTAAGACAGGTCTGTCGATGAGGCGTTCTTTTAGAGTCTGAAAAGCAGTTTCTTGGGCGGAACTCCAAGTCCATTCTACGTCCTTTTTTGTTAACTGTGTGAGTGGTCTAGCAATCTCGGCAAATCCACGAATAAATTTTCTAAAATACGACGTCAAACCAATAAATTGACGGATCTCATGGACGTTACGAGGCTTTTTGTAATCAGCTACACAACGTATTTTAGTCTGTCCCGGTTGTATCGTACCTGCAGTAATCTCATGACCCAAATAATTTACACTTTTCTTTAAGAACGAACATTTACTTAAATTAAGTTTTAAATTGGCTTCTGAGAAAAGATGTAGAACGTCATTCAATAACTTGAGTCCATCATCAACTGATACTGTTGGGACCATAACATCATCAAGATACGTGGCTACGTTATTACCCAGCCTGCCTAGGACTATTTTGATGAGACGTGAGAAAACTGCTGGTGCGTTTGCCAGACCGAATGGCATTTTCAAAAACTCGTATTGTCCTGACGGTGTTACGAATGCGGTTTTATGAACAGAGTCTTCAGACATTTTCACCTGATAATAGCCTTGTGCGAGGTCTAGTGTGGTAAATAAAACTTTTCCTGCTAGTCGCGTTACCTGATCATCTATATGAGGCAATGGATATCGATCTTTGATGGTACGTGCATTGAGCGCTCTGTAATCTATGCATAGCCTATAATCACCTCCCTTTTTCTTTACAAGCACAACTGGGCTTGCATAGTTGGACATAGATTCCCTTACAATACCTGCATCAAGTAAATCCTGAACTTTTCCATTAACAATCTCATTTTCCTTGTATGAAAGACGATAAGGTTTACAGTAAACAGGTTGTTCAGTTGTCGTTCGAATATGCATTTCCAGTACGTCTGTACATCCCAAATCTTTCGTATTTTTCGCAAACAAATATTTATATTTATTTAATAGCTGTAACAATCTAATGGAATCATTGGTTTCTAAATCGCCTACATCTAAATCGGATAATTGTAATTCCTTATACGCAGATTGATCAACAGTCATTACATTCCTGAGTATATTATCGTTTTTATCGTCAACTAGTTCCGCGCGTGCTATGAGCCTATTGGCTTGCCACTCAATAATATCATCTCCAATGTTTATTACTTTCAAAAAAGAATCTCTCGACCTTATAAGTCCTCCTATAATTACATAAGACGTACTTCCTAACTCAAAGTACACAGAGTTTGTATAAAACGAATGGCTAGTATTAATATCAATATATACTTGTACAAAAACGCAACTTTGTTTTGGTATTACACTGTTCTCTTTCAAATATACTGGAAATTTTGAAATACAATCAGTCTCATTTAGTTGTATATTAAACAAATCATTATTGAAATCAAAGTTGCAAAGGAACCGAACAGATTTTTCAGAAATGAATAAGTTTACATTTTTCTGATTAATCATAGATTGACCGACGATTAAGTCTATATCACCTAGATCATTAGTAGTCAGCTCAACAAAACCACTTAATAATATATTATCTATTTTAACATTAACATGTGATGTTCCGAAAGAATTTGAATATCCACCACCAAAACCTTTCATAGTAACTGAAGAAGGCAGTATTTTTAAATTTAAATTATAAGCTTGTGATACTGTGAGAATATTCAACTTACTACCTGTATCTATATATGCAATAAGATTTTGTCCATTAATTACCACTGCCTTCTTGTAAAGGTCGATATAAATATTGTATGTTGTAAAAAGCACGTTTCTAACCTTTTGTGGCTGCTGACGAGAAGAGCCGGCCGCAAACCAGCAGTTGGCCGTAGTATGGCCAGGACGATAACACACCTCGCAGCGTGGCGTCCTGCAGTCCTTCGCTTCATGCCCTGCTCTTCTGCAGGCATAACATTTCTTCACGTACAATTTGTTTTCCTTTGAACTCGAAGAAGCATTACCCCCTCTCCTCCATGTAGTGGTCGGCCGCTTGGAGTTGCTAGAATCGTCTTGCTTCGAATTGCTAGTTTCTACTTGCTTGTAGTTTTCAAGAGACGATAAATATCCATAGTATAGCTGCTGTGGTGTCTCGCACTGATAAGCCTTTGCATTAGCTCTTATTTCCACAGGTAAACCTTTGATTACGCACGAAATCGCAGATTCGCCGTAAATATTGCATTTCTTGAGCAGTGACACCTTGTCGTGGAAATATTTAGTCATTGTTTCGGAGTTAGTTTTTTTTCTTGCGAGCATAGTTTCCAAGAGGTCAACAAAATCAGTTGAACGTGGAAAGGCGGCCTCTAACGAATCTTTCCATTCCTTCCACGTGAGGTTATAATTATCTAGATCGTCATACCAATCTCGAGCGGATCCTCGGAGACGAATTTGCATGATGAACTGCCGATCCTTGCTGTCCCATCCGTAAACATCGCCTAATTGGTCAATTTTGTGCAACCATCCTTTCACGTTGCTAGATTGTTCATCAGGCTGAAACTTTGGAATAACTTCAGCGTCAGTTTGTGTAACACGGTGTCCTTTACGTTGAGGGTATCTTCTGTGGGTGCCATCGTGGTCAATTGAAGAAAAAAAATCTGAATTTTCGCTATCATCCGACGACGACACAGTTTCATTTCGCCTCCTTTTCTTGGCACCAATGCCATCAATGTAAGGGCCGGACATCATCCCACTTCTGAAGTGTGACAACGTGTTATTAAAATGATCAAATATTACTGTGGCACAGATTTTTATTATGGTCCTTGGTTTTTTTTACATCAGTTTTTCCCATCTGACAGTTATCGAATCACCCGAATTCAAATACACGATGCATCGACTTTTATAACTACAAAAACCTAAATATTACATTGAATCACTTAATAAACTGTATAATATTAATTAACAGCTAATTACAAAATTATTGATCAGCAAATATTCATATTTCAATTAATCCTCACATAATTATTCGACGCACCGGAAGCTGACAAGCGGAAGGTAAGTATTTTATAATAAAACATTACAATATTGAAATAAACTAAAATTACTAGAACGTTCTTTTAAAAATGAAAACAAGAGTAAATAAAATAAAATGAGAATTATTATTAATCTAGTTTTTACACCGAGTTGGTAGTTGGTGGGTAAGCAGCACCGGAAGTGTGTAACACTATCTAGTCCCAAGCTAAGCAGAGCTTGTGTTATGGGTACTAGACAACTGATAAACATACTTATATATTTCTAAATACATACATATTATAGATAAATTACACCCAGACACAGAACAAATGATCATGCTCATCACACAAACATTTGTCCTGGGTGGGAATCGAACCCACGACCCCCGGCATAGCAGTCAGGGTCACTAACCACTAGACCAACAGGCCAGTCAAATAGTACACCTATATTTCGCCAGTTATGAAAATCTTGCCATGTAATGGAGTAAGCCTATTGTCATTGACTGAGCACAAATCTCTGTTGCTGCTACTGAGCAATGGGGATGGCAACTCAAAGCTAATCGTAGATGGCGCTGCGATAGTTGGTCCCTACGTCAGATTACTTTCTACCTTGTACAAAAAACAAACAAGATTAATTGTCATAAAAATTGAGTATAAATACAAAACAAATATGGAAAATTATTCGTCAATGCAAGTGCATATACTAAAAGAAGAATTGAGACGCCGCGGTGCATCTACAAGAGGAAAAAAGTGATTTAATTGAGTGGTAATACATTTGATTTTACTGTAATAAATCCACAATTACTTGTAGTTGAGGTTTCAATTTTTGAGTTTAGGTATGTTTTACCTGTCCTCTCCTATAACAAGAATATAATGCTGCTTCTGACTTTCTATTTTGATACAATATCATAATGTTTTAAGTCAGTAATTTTACCCCTTTTTTCTATTTAAATTCGAGAAATATCACAATATATTTAATTTCTTAACACCACAACTATCACAAAACTCGTTCCAGGTGATAATTCTTCCGCCAGACGAAGCATTTCATGATTATGGAGCGATGCAATATTGGTACATAACCTCCAATAGAAAAGTGGGTATTATTTTGAAAAGTGTATTCGATTGTTTAGTTATGGTATAATCAAAGAATTTCATTAATAAACTCAACTAACGGCCTGTCTCGGCTTCGCAAGGCTGGATATTTGTTTATTATGTAGCTTTTCCTTAGTTATAATTCAATTTTTGTTCTCAAGGCAGTCACAGCAGCAACCCATTATTTCTTGATAGTGTGAATTGTCGGAAATTTTTATGTTACATCATTTTTACAGCTTATTACACAACATCTAGTCATTTTACATCAATAAATCGTTTTTTTTTAGAAAATTCCTTTGATTTGACAGTTCTTTTGGGACCAAACTGTCACTTGTCACTTTGACACTTGCCTTCCCCATTCCTAGTGCAAAAACTTGAGAGGTGTCAAGGGACACCCGAATGGAACGAAGTTACTGTATACACTCAACAAAAATAATCGTCGCGACACCACTGTTCCTTGCGAAATAGAAAGACGAAACGAAAATATCTGGCTTGCTTTCTATAAGAGAGAGTGACAGACAGACAGAGAAACATGCACACGCTGCAATGCGACAAGAGTCACATGGAACGGGGGTTGGGTGAGGGGTACGGGGCGCGGGATGCAGGTACGGGGCGCGGGATGCAGGCGCGGGATGCGGGGCGTGGTAAAAAGTGTCTTTTCAACTTTTCGTCTTAATTTTTTCCGTCTAGCCCCCTTTCGCAACACGCGATTAGGAACTTCGTTCCAAAAACTCAAAAGCTAGTTCCTAATTTGGGAATCAAACCCTTGATTAAACCGATGAGGCAGTCAATCAATATAATAGATATATCATAAATAAAAAGTTTCATGGTAAATAAAGAGGCTCAAATAGAAATGGGATCGGGCAGGTGGGTCACTTAAGTCGCATACGGGATGATCGATGGAAATAAAAATCTCCAAAAAAAGATTCCGCGACGATGGACGGCGTCGCATTGCCGCGATCACTTCAGCCTTCAGAAAAAGGTGGCGAGACGACTTGGTGGCCTACCATGACGAGTGCCTAGCGAGAGTTATTACAGTGTGGGAAAGTGACAGAGCTATACAAGTCGTCTAGCTCCACCTCATTCCTACTGTGGAATTACTCTCGCTTGTCGTCTTGGTAGGCCATCTGGACCCGTACCACGAGGGCTGGTTTGACGATGCACAGCATAAGAGCTCTTAGCTTAGGGCCGAGACACACCGAAATGCCAGCGGCCGCCGCTGGCAGCCGTTGGCGGCCGCTGGCAGCCTCGCGCGACCTCCAGACCTCGCGAGCCGCAACATATCCCATCGTTAGACCACAGAGAAATGGTGCGCTCAGTTAATGTTGCGCCGGGGGGGAGTGAGCCGCTCAGCATTTCAAGCGCTACTGGTCTTTTAAGTATGTAGTTAAAAGTTTAAAAAATAACAGTTTGACTTACATAGAAACATTATCCTGTGACTGCACAGAGTCGTTGACTAACTGCGGCAATCTGTCAGGCTGAGGCGCTGGCTGGCGAGTCGGTCGCGAGCTGAATAGGAACACGCCAACCATCGCTAGCATGTACGACAGGAAATATAGGGCGTGGAACTGAAAAAGAGGATAATAAAAATGTTTTTTCGAAGAGAACAGAAAAAAACAAAGTGCAAAGGAGAACACACATTTATCAACATGGAATCATGGCCTTGTGCTGCCCCCTAGACAATTAGCCAAACAATTAAATTTCAACATTATGCTCTAGGGCAGCAGTCAGCAGGGCGCTGCCTGCGAGTTAACTCTTTGGGGTCCCTGATTGTTTTATAAACTGAAGGATTTAAAAATGCGGAGATGACCTAATTTTGATATTTGTAAAATTCAAATATTTCTTTTAAATTAATAACCAATATAGTAAAACTTGCGGCCCGCTATTACTTGCGACCCGCTATTACTTAATTTTGCAACTTTGTGGCCCTTGCCTAACAAGGGGTAGCCGACTGCTCTAGGGCATAAAATTGAGAATCTATTAAAGAGCGTTTTAGATCATTCCTGTGAGTTGTCTTTAACAGATTTTCAACTTTATGCTTTCAACATTGCTGTAAGCGCATCAATTATGTTGATATCACTCAAGTCAATTGTAATTAAATGTTCATCTCACCTTAAACTGAAAAATGTACATCCCAGCAATGAGCGTAAAATAATCCGCCGACAGGAACGACAAATGCAATATTATCGCACCAGCATCTCTCAACATAAAACACTGTAATATCTGGAATATTGTCTGCACTGAGCAATAACTACCCAATTGTATGATAGTGTCTAAATCATACCAGTTAAATGCCATTAGCTCACTGAATTCTAGGAAAAATGTTTGTGTACATGATACTATGCTGCCAATTAAGCCGAGGAATGCTAAATAATCTGAGCAAGACAGTGTATCTAGCATCATTTCTTGAAGTACTGTGACCATAGCATAGAGAAGGGAGCCTGCTAGGCAGAGCATGTCTCCGACTAGCTGGTTTTTGCCTGCAAGAAGAGAGTTATATTGTAGACTAAGATGTCTCACATTTGTTATTTAAAAAATAAACGCTTATAAGGACAGCTAATATGTACCATCAGTAGGAGCTCCTTCAACATCAGCCCACACAACGCAGACAACTGCCATCAAGCCCATAGTGGCGCCCGCTACATGCACTACACCAAGTCTCTGTCCGCGCCACGCTCCTCCCACCAGTGCGGCCCCCACACCGCTGCATGATAGCAGCTGTCAGCTCAGCACGGATGTGAATCGTTGTGACATCACCAACAACCAACTTGCTGTTACATCTAGGGTACATGATATTATTATGACCCACCATCTTCTGGAAATAAAATTTTATTTTTATAAGGTACACTAACAACAAAACATACAAAAGCAGTAATTGAGAACAGAAATATAAAACTTATGTGCTAGTATGTAAGCCTGTATTCGCAACATAATAAATAAAGCATGAAGGTTGTTAAATCTCTTTTAATTAGATTTCAGTATTATTAAGGCTAAAGTTATTGTTGTTGCTACATAAAAGGGGGATTTAATCCAAAATATATGTTATACTATACTAACATTTAAATAAAAACAATGAATACTCATGAGATGTTGATAGGACAGAAATATGATGACTTACTTGGATAGGTTCTTCAGCCCATTACAGAGCAAGGATGGAGTAAATAATATAAAGAGCGCCAAATACGGCACCACCAGTTGTCCAGTAGTGGGAAACTGCCAAGTAGCACTTTGTAACAGTGTGGTCAATATACATTTACCACTGAGCAGCAATGACAAAACTTGCCCTAAAAGAATACTCCGCCACACTCTCCTGCAACCAAAAGAAAAGATAAATACACTTTTTGTTTAAAAAACAAGCAACAAATGAATCTATTCGAAATACTAGCCATCGCCCGAGCTCCGAAAAGTACTCTTCAATTTTATCACTAAAAGTTGGGTCTTCCATTCTCCTCTTGAATGTAGACAGAGTATTCAACTAAATAGCGTAATAATAATAATTGTTTAGGACATAATCCTCGGGAATAATCAAGGTATTACAATAAATAGCCATAATTTTCTTCAGACGGACTGAAAGGCAAAACAAAATTTGACAATTGAATTTTTCGTTCCAAAACCCAAAAAAAATCCGTTTAGAAATCACGGGCAAATTATAATCTTGTTAAAAAAATTACAAAGCTGTATTCTTAGCTGATAACTGATGAACATTTTTAATTTATGCGGAGTTAAATGCTAAAAAGTAAAAGGGCTAATTGAAAACCACATAATGGTTTAGTTAGAGTGGTTTAGATTTTAATTGATTCTGACTTTCCGAACGCATCGCAAAACTGTCATTGTCATGTCATCGTGTTTGCCACTTTGCCGCGATCAGCTTGTGGCATTTTGCTTGTGTTTATTTACAATAATTTCGACCTTATTATTGTATTTAATTGACTAAACTACAACTTGTAAGCTTAGCATTGTTAAAATTTCCTTGCTATAAATATGGGCGATGGTAAGTTACAGTAAATATTCACTTATTCATGATGAATACATTTTTAAGTTTCAATCGCTAACATAATTTCTTTTTCGTTATTTTCCAGATGATGTTATTCGTAGGAGACTTCTGATAGATGGAGATGGAACGGGAGACGATAGAAGATTGAATGTGCTGCTGAAAACGTTGATAAAATGGTGTAAAACCACGGACGAAAAACCTGAAGAGAGGTTAGAATCCTAGTAAAAAAGATTTTTTTTCTTAAAGTTAAAATATTGTTTTTTAACTCACAAAATATCATTTGTTGCAGTAAGGCTACCCACGATCGAATGCTGGCACAACTAGCACAATGCGAATTTGCTGTAACAAAGTCTCAACTTGGCTCAGAAATGATGGCGGCAGAATTAAATAGTTACGAGGCCATGTCAAAAGTACTGGAGAAATCCATTGAAGTAGCTAAAAGCCACATAGAAAAAAGTAAGGCAGACCTTGCTCAAGCGAAGACTGTTCGCAAGAACCGCATAGAGTATGATGTATTGGCAAAAGTCATAAGTGAACAGCCAGATAGAAAGGAGACTTTAGAACGTCTTGGTACTTTGAAAACCGAACTGGCCAATTTAGAATCTACAAAGCAACAACTTGAAGGCCGTTTGGCTTTGAGGAAGAAACAATTTCACGTTTTGGTTACTTCAATACATCAGTTGCAAGCATTATTGGATGAACCTGATGACACTGAGTCAGTATCTGATGATGCTGAAATGACGGATATATTTAATGATCTTTAGTTTTAGGTTTAATTATAAATATACAATGTAGGTCTACTCTTCTGTAAATAGCTCTCCTAAGAATTAATTAAATTTTACTCTGAAAGTTCTTGAGAATGCTAAATTAAATGTGATAGGAGTAATTTATTTACAGGAACCAAATTAAGTTCTTATTGAGAGCAGACCTGCTATTAAATAAGAAAGATTCTTTTCTATTGTATCATGACTGATGCTGTTTTAATATAAAACATACATTGTGATGATGTTCAAAATAATTGTAGTATTTATTTTTAACCGACTTCAAAAAAAAAAGTAGGTTCTCAGTTCGACCTGTATGTATGTATGTATGTTTGTCCGCGATTATCTCGCGTTTGGCTGAACGGATTTTGATGCGGTTTTGAGGAAAGTGTTCATTACATTCTGGAAAAGGTTTTAGTATATAACACTAATAGATATCCCGTGACGTTGCCCGCGTGGATCCGTTTTGCTTACTTGGATCGTATATTTTCAGAGACGATTGCATGTTTGTCCGCGATTATCTCGCGTTTGGCTGAACGGATTTTGATGCGGTTTTCAGGAAAATGTTCACTAGATTCTGGAGAAGGTTTTAATATATAACAATAATGGATATCTCGTGAAGTTGCATCTCGCATAGATCCGTTTTTGTTACTTACTAGGATTGTAGATTTTCAAAGACGCCGATTTTATGAAGATATTTGTTGAAAATCTCAACTAAAAAAAGGAAAAAATAAAAAACTTTTTGTAAAAAAGGGAACCGACTTCAAAACCAAACACAAAAAAACTATAAAATAACTTCTTTCGGAAGTCGGTGGCCATAATATGTCAATGAAATAAAAAGCAAAGCCACCGACTTCCGAAAGAAGTTATTTTATAGTTTTTTTGTGTTTGGTTTTGAAGTCGGTTCCCTATTTTACAAAAAGTTTTTTAATATCTATTCCTAGCAGAACTCATCTGTACTTTCATAGATTAGACTGTCATTTCTGAACGAAAATTCATGCATCTATATTAAATAAACTAATGACATGGTTACATTTCTGTACTAAGAAGATTTGATGGTACCTACCCATAATTTTTACAGATTTTGTAGTTGTACTTTTGTCTTTTTTTGAGGGAGAAAATTATAATAATTATGAATACTTGACATTTCCGCGACCCATTGTAATAAAATTCGCCCTAAAAATACACATAGAGGCAATCTGCCACCAAAGAAGGGAATGATAAATAAATAAGCAATGGTTTTAAACATATTTGTTTTCAAACCTACATAATATAGGTAATTTGGTGGTAGGTTAAAGGTTTGGTGGTTGGTGAGCGATATACTGCTGCGTTGAGTGCCGCCGCGGGTTCGATCCCCGCACCGAACAAATATTTGTATGGCCTATAAATAGTTGTACCGGGTCTGGGGTTTCTATATATATGAATGTAAACCCACCCACGACACAGGAAAAATTTGAAGGGTGGGGCCGTTGCCCCACCACGCTTTTTGATTTTTGTAAAAACCGTTGTAAAAAAAACAAAAACCATCCGCAAAAACAGCTAAATTCCAGGAATAATTGAATAACCGAACCGAATAGCTAAATTCCTGGAATAAGAAACAAAAACCAGAAGGTGGTACTTAATGGGGATGGCAACTCAAAGCTAATCGTAGATGGCGCTGCGATAGTTGGTCCCCACGTCTACCTTGTACAAAAAAACAAACAAGATTATTTGTTATAAAAATTGAGTATAAATACAAAACAAATATGGAAAATTATTCGTCCATGCAAGTACTATATACTAAAAGAAGAATTAAGACGCCGCGGCGCATCTACAAGAGAAAAAAAGTGATTTAATTGAGTGGTTATACATTTGATTTTACCGTAATAAATCCACAATTACTTGTAGTTGAGGTTTCAATTTTTGAGTTTAGGTATGTTTTACCTGTCCTCTCCTTTATCAAGAATATAATGCTGCTTTTGACTTTCTATTTTGATAAAATATCATAATGTTTTAAGTCAGTAATTTTAACCTTTTTTTCTATTTAGATTCGAGAAATATCACAATATATTTAATTTCTTAACACCACAACTATTACAAAACTCGTTCCAGGTGATAATTCTTCGATTTTCGAGCGATGCAATACTGGTACATAACCTCCAAAAGAAAAGTAGATATTATTTTGAAAAGTGTATTCCATCATTTTTACAGCTTATTACACAACATCTAGTCATTTTACATCAATAAATGTTTTTTTTTTCAGAAAATTCCTTTGATTTTACAGTTCTTTGGGGACCAAACTGTCATTTTCACTTTGACACTTGCCTTCCCCATTGTTAATTCAACGCCCACTAATGTTTTATTCACAGACTACTTAGAGATAAGGTTTTATTATCCTTTACCTTGAGTCATAGACAAACAAAATGTCTAGTTTCACGTGTTGTGTACAAATGGTAAATAAATATTTTGTTTTACTTCATTTTAACTGGTATACTTATATGACGTAATAACTGGCCGTGTCACAGACGCTGCCAAGGGAATAGGCGAGGTCGGTTGTTTTAGTTTTCATGTTTGTTTATCTACATTGAAAGTAAGATAAATAAAAGTATGTACCTACTTATAGTATTTTGAAACTTATGTACCTATATGCAATGTCTAAATTATTTTCCAGTTTGCGCAACGGGGCGTTTAAGGACGATTTAGATTAAATCGTCGCAGAAGTGCTCATACCATGATCCTGGAACGTAATGGGCAATTCAAGGAACGCGGTGATTTTAGTCAGTAGGTACGTGTCTAGCAGTCCTTCCCGCTCCACCCAGGGCGACACATTTAATAATTTTACAATTTAAAAAAAGCAATAAGTACTTTTATATGTCGGCTAGTGATGTTGAAAATAGACTTTAACATCATATCGTAATATCAATCAATTATTATTTGGGGATGTTTCTACTTATCCGGCTAAAAGTGTTTTAATAAGGAAAGTAATATTCGACTTTGAGCAGAACTCGGATGTTCCGTAAGGGTTGAACCATATCTGGCAGCACGGAATCGCCTTTTTCCGTTGCCCTTTCTCTTTCTGTCGCTTAGAACAGAATGCAAAATGCGATAGCACGCGGCGGAATGTGAGGCGGCCGGCTGCTGTCGCATTGTCTCGGTCTAGCAAATGGCAGTTCTAAGCGACAGAAAGAGAAAGGGCAACGGAAAAAGGCGATTCCGTGCTGCCAGATGTGGTGTAGCCCTAAGCTAGGCGATTCACACACAGCACCGCCCACCGCCGCGGTAGGCGGTGAAGCGGATTTCACGTCGCATTGATCTCTAAGAAATCCGTAGATACCTAACCGCTCGGCCTTCTATACATTTTGTATGAAATATCAAAGAAGTGGCGTCGCACCCGCACCACGCCCGCGCCTCGCCACCGCCAGTCGCCACTTCTATTTGTCCCGCGCCTAAAAGCCAGATTTCTGCCACCACTTCAGCGGCCATTCTTGCCAGTGTCTATGATCAAACTGATCAAAACCGTGATAAATCCATCCGCGCGGTCAGGCGCGTAAACCGCCTTACCGCGCGGGGCACCGCTACGAAGTCCGCTTTGCCGCCACCGCCAGCCGCGGCGGTGCGCGGTGTCGTGTGTGAATCGCCTATTTCCTACTGCAGATCACTTTACTAAATAGGCCATCGTAGCACTGCTCGTCGAAGCCGAATCATTCATTTATTCTGTTGTTAACGTTATTGCTCGCGGTCGTATTTCTCAAAAGCACATTTAACTCCTAAAACTTGAGTATTATAAAGAAAATTGTCGAAATTGGTAGTTTGAAGAGATTTCTGTAATTTTTAGTAAATTAATTTGAATTACAGTTTTTTGTTAAATCAATTAAGAACATAATAAATTGAATCAATAACTAAACGCATCTCTAAAATAAAATCATCACCTGCTTTTATGTTTCGAGACTAATATAATAAAATTACATAGCCTGAGATAGAGATACCCACTTAACTTAAGAGTTCGCTTGCCGAAATTAAGCTAGCTACTTACTAAAATCTATAATATCTTTAAACGAGCAATTCTTGTATATTTATATATACTAAGGATCTCGGAAACGGCTCTAAGGATTTTCATGAAAGTTACAGATTAGGGGTTTTTCGGCTCAAGGAATCGATTTATCAAGGTCCCAGGTTCGAGAAAAGCTCGGTTCCCAAGATATAGACATTTTAAAAACCGAGCGAAGCTCGGTCAACCAGATATTAGGGATAAAACGAAACAATTTAAAGCGAACTTCTGAATTTCTTCATTGGCACTAAAATCCCTTTAATGGAATTTACAAATGATTTATTAGACCCAACCCTACGAATATTCGTAGGCTCAACCCTAAAAACAGTGTTCGCTACGCCGTAGCGTCGTAGCTCGTAGCACGCGTAGCAAATCATGAAGTTGATTAATATTGGTTTAAACGAATTATAGGGAAAAGGTTGTTCGTGCTAATCTAGTAAATATTACCTTTAATCAGTCCGTGAAGCTTTTACGCACTATGCCGAAAATATATCCAGACCATCTTAATACTTTGGATATCACACTTAGGGAAAACGATGAGTAACTCACTAAGTTTTTTTTGACGATGTTAGAAGGTTTTACTTTCCAGACTTGTGTAATCTAAGTTTGTGAAGAGTTCGGTCTCGTTTTACATATACATAATTATTTACGAACGAATCTATGTCGACTTCAGGTGGGTTCTTCACAAATCATATTGTTTGTTGTAAAAAGTTCCTACTTAATGACAATGCATTAAGGAGGCGAATATAGGCTGTATTCAAAAATGATTAAACTTTAACATTAGGCACTTTGACGTAATGACCGTGAGAGATTATTTAGTCAATCTCGTATCGTAGGTACAGGTACAGCAGGCCAGGTACAGGTACAGCAACCTACCCCAATATGTCAAATTATACCAATCGAAAATTAACCTTCCACTATTGTGATAAGTTTGAAAATCTATTTAAGAATTTGACCGATTGAGGTAGCAGGTTAGTGTACAGCTGCGGCGTCTGTACATAAAAGTATAAGTGACTGTAACCGAAGTCGAACCCGCTCCGAGTAATTCACCTAAAAATACCACGAAGGTACTAAAAAACTTCACGAAAAAAAAACAACAATAACTAATTCATTATTTTTTGTGTGTCATATGACCTTACTTGAAATTCACATGGAATTCCCTAATGTAACCATCAAATGTAGCGTCGAAAAGTCAATAAGACCAAATTAATTAATAATCCACTTGCGGAACGTACAGTCGTTGTGAAAACCCTATTCAAAATTTTAACAAGCACAAAGAAAATTATAGTTAACGACGTAAATGAGCAGAGTTCGCTACGAAAAAAAATTAGAGCTTCAGCTTGCCCAAGCAAGGCTGTGCTCTTGTTTTGGTTATCACAATACCTTCAACTACCTAGTCTCCTCTGTTAGTAGATATTCCTCGAATTATACTTACCTATCTATACTTAAACACATTGCAAGTTAGAATACCAGCAGTGTTTCTGCCTCTCAAAGCTTTAAAAGAAACTTAATACGCGAGACGGTAATGCATGAGCAATGAACAAAACCTCCTCATTTAAGTGAAACATTCATAATAACAAAGCACAAACTTTTCAGCGCGATGGTACTAGTACTATTGTCAAAAAACTAAAGTTGAACGCGCAAGTCTACGTCGAGACTTACATAAAGGCAGAACTCGTCACTTCGTTTGAGCAGCCCTGTCGAACGCACGCGGCTAGCTCGCCGGCCCGCGCTCAACTCAACACGTTTCATCAGAGAAAATGCCTTCCTGGTGGGACTATCTCCACTTCAATAGACAGTACCAGAACAAGAGAAACTTAGAGGAAGGTCTCTTCCAAATTGCTTCCCAAACTTGCAATATCTTGGTGAAAGTTAACAACACCAACAACATTAATCTTACGAGGAATAATCGGAGTGATGAGTACGGTTGTGCCGGGCCCCCTAAAAACAAAAGCTCGATGCAGATCTGCGTGCCCAAGTTCAGGAAGAACTCCATCACGTCTGGCTGCAACCCTGGACTATCGGTGAGTGCACTTTGACTTCATTAAAAACTTTTCAAACTTGATTATAATCACAAAATACCTGTTGTTTGTCTTGTAATGACGATATAAACAGAAAGTTTTTAATTTCTTATAATGTAATGTCCTCAGTCAGCCTTTTTTTACTGGCGCACTGAAACTGGGTCACACCGACCTAGTGTTTGTAATCATAAAAGAAAAGTTGCATTCTCACTCGCGTTAATATAGTAAACTGACGTCAGTGTGTTTAATCATAGAGAAAATAATAAAGAATTAATAAAATAACTCTGTAAGTGCGGTAGTCTGGGCTCGCGCGTAAACTTTTTAACCTATACATAACTTATGTCCTTGTCTTTAGTGTAAAAGATGCAAAGGCGCGCAAGGCATGTGCAGTCCACTAGCCTAGTTCATCGGTGATAAACGATATACATTAACGGTGCTTAAACATCGGGTGTACTGTGTAGCGCGAAGTGAATTGTGTCGCTGTGACTTAAACATTCGCAAGCTGATTCCGTTTGAGGTGGGTGAACTTACTAACTAGTGCCAATTACGTTGTGTTTATATTGTTTTTTATGGCGCCGTGTGGCGATGCGACCGTTGCTACTATATCGATTTTATGTGAAGGAAGACATCGGTCGCAGCAGACGCCGTCGGCGGACGTTCGACCTTGTTCCAATTATTCACTTAAAATGTGATTTTATTTGCTATGTTTATTATATTTGGGATATAACTTCCTGTACTCATAAAAATGAGTGTACGAGGTACCCACATCCCACATTGTAATTTATGTAGCTTTTCCAATTAATAATTTACTTAAAGTTTAGCTCTAAAGTAGGTACCTGTATATTTTTCACGAAGACCGTGCAGTTTTAAACGACTTCAAAAAAAAAGTAGGTTCTTAGTTCGACCTGTATGTATGTATGTATGTTTGTCCGCGATTATCTCGCGTTTGGCTGAACGGATTTTGATGCAGTTTTCAGGAAAGTGTTCATTACATTCTGGAGAAGGTTATAGTATATAACACTAATAGATATCCCGTGACGTTGCCCGCGTGGATCCGTTTTGCTTAATAGGATTGTAGATTTTCAAGACGCCGATTTTATGAAGATTTTTGTTGTTGATTATCTCAACTAAAAAGGGAAAAATAAAAAACTTTTTGAAAAAAAGGGAACCGACTTCAAAAGGGAAGATGGGTAGGCCTCTAGTATGGGACGCAACCTGTGTCGATACTCTTGCGCCATCCCATCTTCCAAGTTCATCGTGCTCTGCTGGCGCTGCTGCTGCGGTTGCTGAAAACCTCAAGCGGCGTAAATATAGTAACTTAAGTAGTAACTATATTTTTGAGCCGTTTGGGGTTGAAACTATAGGGCCATGGGGTCCGAGTGCTCACAGCCTCTTCAGAGAAATTTCGAAAAGACTCGTTGACGCTTCCCGTGACCCAAGAGCTGGCTTTTACCTTGGTCAGAGGCTAAGCATAGCCATTCAAAGAGGCAACGCCGCCAGTCTCTTGGGCACATTACCAGCTGACAGCGTTGAGGATGAATTTTTCGATGCTCTGTAATTATTAGCTAGCTTACGTATTGGTTTTATGTACAGTTTTCTTTGTTTGTTAAATATTTAGGTTGAATAGAATAAACATACTATAATATAAAAAAAAAAAAAAAAAAACTTCAAAACCAAATACAAAAAAACTATAAAATAACTTTTCTTTCGGAAGTCGGTGGCCATAACTATGTCAATGAAATAAAAAAAAACAAAGCCACCGACATCCGAAAGAAAAGTTATTTTATAGTTTTTTAACCGACTTCAAAAAAAAAGTAGGTTCTCAGTTCGACCTGTATGTATGTATGTATGTATGTATGTTTGTCCGCGATTATCGCGCGTTTGGCTGAACGGATTTTGATGCAGTTTTCAGCAAAGTGTTCATTACATTCTGGAGAAGGTTTTAGTATATAACACTAATAGATATCCCGTGACGTTGCCCGCGTGGATCCGTTTTTTCTTACTTGGATCGTAGATTTTCAGGGACGATTGCATGTTTGTCCGCAATTATCTCGCGTTTGGCTAAACCGATATTGATGCAGTTTTCAGAAAAGTGTTTGTTACATTCTGGGGAAGGTTTTAATATATAACGATAATGGATATCTCGTGAAATTGCTCACATAAATCCGTTTTTCGTAATAGGATTGTAGATTTTCAAAGACGCCGATTTTATGAAGATTTTTGAAGATTATCACAACTAAAAAGGGAAAAATAAAAAAACTTTTTGAAAAAAAGGGAACCGACTTCAAAACCAAACACAAAAAAAACTATAAAATAACTTTTCTTTCGGAAGTCGGTGGCCATAAATGTAAATGAAATAAAAAAAAACAAAGCCACCGACTTCCGAAAGAAAAGTTATTTTATAGTTTTTTTTTTGTGTTTGGTTTTGAAGTCGGTTCCCTTTTTTTCTAAAAGTTTTTTTTTGTATTTGGTTTTGAAGTCGGTTCCCTTTTTTTCAAAAAGTTTTTAAGTACAAAAGTTAAAACGATTAATCAAAACATTTGTTTCTAATTGCTTGTGTGGGTGTCCCTGTAACTAGAATTGTTCAACTGAGTACAATTTGAATTCACCCGTTCATCAAAAGTTGAGCTTATTACTTGCTTTTGGTTATTAGAGGTCACTAGTTTTAAGAACGTGTCATGTCGTTTATATGATTTAATATTCGAATTATTGACCGACTTAAAAAAAGTAGGTTTTCAGTTCGCACCGATTTTGATGCGGTTTTCAGAAAAGTGTGTAACTTTCTGCTGAATGTTTTAATAATATATATATAACAATAATGGATATTTCGTGATGATGCATAGATCTGTTTTTGTAGAAGAAGATGGAGGTAGTTTTCAAAACAACAGATAATATTCATCTCTAGTAGAGTCATTATGCTACTGGTTTAAAAAAACATAGGCGCATTCTCTGTCACGTCGTTAGTTAGATTGGCCAACTGATATTTGGAACTAGGCTAGCTTCGCATTAGCATAACACAAAAACCTTTCGGTATTATCAACCAAAGGTCAGTTAGTTCACCTCTGTTTTTAGTCAGTAGACTATATTTACTTCACTGTATATATTTGTATTATAATCCCAACAAAAATCTAATCTTGATGGAACATGGTAACACGCTGTAGAAATAGGATATTAATTTCAGTAATAACTAAACCATTACGACTTTTATGGTTTACATATTTTTATTCAAATGTATCGTAATTTCAGAGTAAACCAAATTATTATTGAGTGTTACAAATTGCGGTCTACGAAAATCGTAGGCGCCTACGAAGTTCGTAGCGCACGGCTACGAGCTCGTAGCTACTAACCAATTACCGTTTAATTTCTTGATGTAGCATGTTATTGAGCGTTTCAAGTTTGATATTATATTATTTCGTAATATATTTTAAAGTACAACCAACAAAAGAAAACAATAAAAGTTAATTTTAGTGGTTAGTCTGCCGATACTATTCCGTAGACAACATTATTAAATCAATGAAAAACGTTATCCATAAAAATACACACCTAAAGAAAAAAGCAATAAGCTTAACACCTTGATAATTATTGTCATCGGAGAAATCTGCGGCGTTTAACAACCTTTGGCTAACCCCATCGGCTTTTATAGAGTTGTAAAAAAACATCGTAAAAGTGAACCTAGGTATAGAATTCGTAGGTATTGTGAAAAGTTTATGCGATCAATTGCCGGCTAGAATCACCTGTAATCACGCCGCGATAGTATTGATTCCACGAACGAGATTGTTTGCAATTATTTCCAACCTTTTTTAGTATGTTCATGTTATACTAAACTATTAAATGGAAACATGGAATGGATGCATGCATCATCATCATCAGCCTATAATGTTCCCACTGCTGGGACACAGGCCTCCTCTCTGTGAGAGGGAGTGGGCCATAATCCACCACGCGGGCCCAGTGCGGTTTGGTGGATGTCACATGTCTTCGAATTTTTGGTTCTAGGACATGCCGGTTTCCTCACGATGTTTTCCTTCACCGTTTTGAGAGCAGTGGTGATGAAATAAATTACACAAAGTAATGCGCCAGGCGGGGTTCGAACCCACGACCTACAACTCGTAAGTCGGGACCGATACCACTGGGCCACCACTGCTCTCATACAACTACTCACTCTCATACTGATGCATGCATACAACTATGTTATTTTTAGTTGTGGTGAATTGTTAACCATTTGATGTAGCAATAGTTTTTGTGGATGAGGTTGTGAGCTCAAACTTGGTCAAATGTATTTTTTTCAATGCATAACTTATGTCTATCTAAGTTCATCTTGGGATATCTATACAATTTTCTTTGATATAAGCCTTGTTCTTATAATAACAAACGAAACATATAAAAATCACATTTATTGCAGGCGTTTAGAAATGAAGCGCGTACAGACAGACTTAAGCGACTTTGCTTTATACTATGGAGATAAAGATATTACAGGCAGAATTTTTCAAGTTGGAGTGGATGGATGACTAAATCGGAAACTATCAGGAATAGTCAAAAAATATTTAAAAAAGTCAAGAAGAATCATTAATTTTCGAAAGTTTAAAATATTGGATATTGCCAGGAATCGAACCTGTTGATTTTAATAAAAAAAAAACACATACTGTATAATGTATATTTACACAATCCGGTAGTGTCGCTAAGGATCAAATACAGTAATGCATATTTAGTTTTCGTCAAAATCGTACTCGAAAAATGCTCAATGGAGCCTTCAATGAGCATTTCTAGATATTTCTCGTAGTTTCGGTTATAGCAATTTACGCCTAGTTGGAAAATTCACCCTGTATATAAGTCCAAAGCCATATCAGAAGCTTGTGGTGTGTATGTGTTTATGGGGAGGGTTCCAGCAGCTTTATTAACTCTAGACACCAGAGGGTGTTCACATACTCACATGAAAAAAGAAAGTTAACTAGAACAGGCACTCAACTTAAAATCCATTAGAGATGAGAAATACGATTTCATAGTACAACCTCCATACGTAGAGTAGGTTACATATTACGGTCACAAATCCCCGGAGTAAGTGAACTTTCTTAGTTGGAAATTAGATTGAGTGTTGAGAAACGGGACAATGTTATACATGGCATCTATAATTTAGGTACACTATAGTCTCAGCCATAATAAACCTACCATGTTTCGAAAGCTGCTGAAAAGTCTTCGGCAGCATAGACAGTGGATCTTTTAAAAATCTTGATTTACTATAGTCCATTTGTTGATATTATGTTAATCCATATTCATACAGACATGAAGCGTTGATTTAAAAAAAAATCGTATACAACATGTAACATAATTAACGCACATCCTGAAATTAGTTTGTTCAGAATCGTTCACTGAATCGATTTCTATCATTTTTATTAAAGGTAATTTTTTATCAAAAAAAAAATTAAAACTACGGAAATTATAGTCACATTACCCCTGTACAGTCAAAACAAACTAAGATAGACCGTAAATCAAGGCAACAAGACTTAAAAGTGCAATTTTATTTGTATTAATACAAATTCCGTCATTCAATACAAAATAAAGAAAAATAAACCTTACTGCAAATTAACTAATTTAGTTAATAACAATGCATTTACATTACATGTTAAATTAAAAATTCAATATAATGTATCATGATTATAACATAATATTCTAATTGGGGTGTCTGAGGGTGTGCGTTAATTACGTTACATGTTGTATAGTCGTAGTATCTACTTTCTGTATATGCCTAAGTAACAATAACGTGCATAGAGATGAATTTCTGAAAGGACCACGTTTTTCTGTCTGACACCAATTAGTTTTTAAGTACTTAATAGTTTCGTATTCACTCTTGGGATTTTCCTATATCGTGGGTGCGCTTAAAATCTTTTAAAATTATACAACAAACAGTCAGAGCCGGAACAACTACTAGGTGGCCTAGCATGACGTAGTTAGGCTGTGGGAAAGAGACAGAGCTATACAAGTCGTCTAGCGCCATCTCGTTCACTGAGCGGAACTACTCACGATTTAAAACGTCATGGAGCCACCTGTACGTTATACAGCGCAGCAGCCATTGCTCAAGTAACGCGCCTGCCGTTTTTTGGGTTCCGTAAGTCCGAATACAAAAACGGAACCCTTATATTCTTATAAGATCACTGGTGTGTCCGTCTGTCTGTCGCTTACAGTCATTTATGTATATGGGAGGTAAATTTGGGGGAGAAGGGGAAAATTAAAAAAATATATATTTGAAAACTGCATCGTGTGACATAATTATCATATTGAAAGGTCTTGTTGAGAAGATCTTAAATGTATTTTTTTTGTAATTCTAAAATAAATAGTTTCCAAGTTATTCAAGAAAATAGACGAAAATTGACCATTCCCCCCTTATCTCCAAAACTACTGAACCTAAAATTTTGAAAAAAATACAGAAATTAGTTTTCTTCTTATAGATTATAGGAAAACCTATAAGAAGTCCATGATATTAAAATAATATGGTAAATCACTCAATATTGTGCGTACCAATCTTCAATTATTCGTAAATTTGTCAGATTTAAATAAAACGTGATATATAACATCGTACGGAACCCTCTTCACGCGAGTCCAACTCGCACTTGGCCGGTTTTTATTTATTAAGAATGGATTCGCTCTTAGTTCTAAAATGAAGCGAGCTTACCCAGAAGGAACTGAAAATCCTGTGCATTGAAAGAATACCGTTAAAACTGTCAGACCGCTCTGGTGAGACCTACCATCGCCAGTGGGATCCCTCACCGCAAGTTACAGGTAGCGTGTGGTACTGGTGTCACCCCATAAACCGTTCCGTCATCATCTGCCTAGCCTTTTCCCAACTAAATTGGGGACGGCTTCCAGCCAAACCAGATGCAGCGGAATATCAGTATTTCACATGGAGCGATCGACTGCCTATCGGACCTCAACAACTCAGTAACTGGGTAATACGATACCCCATGGTAAGACTGGTTGTCAGACTTTTAGAGCTTCTGACTAATTGTAACAACTGTCAAAGATCTACAAATGATAGCCAGGACCAACGGCTTTACGTGCTTTCCGAGGCACGGAGGAAACTCGCTATGACAGATGGTCGCCCATCTATATACCAACCTCGGCAAGCGTGACTTAGCCCGGAAGATCGGCCTGTGCGGCTGTAATTATTTAGGCACGAACTCCTCAAAAAAACGTGCCGTCAGATATTATTAATTTCAACACAAGTTTCCCACTAGATCGCGTATTACACTCTACATGAAATTACCCTCATATACGAAGTATATATGTATAAACATGTATTAGTAATACCTACACAAATGCCTCTGCACTGCTGAACCGCAATTGACATGCTAATGTCGCGTGCCGCCTCCGACACATTTGCATATCACTTTGTGGGATATCCACCTTTTGATACGAAGGCTTACTAAGGGCTTTATACTTTAATTTGGTTTTTAAAATTGATGGGCGTTACATTTAGCTATTACCTGGACCTACCGTAATAACTGTAGAGTTACAAAGCCTTATTTGGGATAAGTATCGGAAATTGGGGTTTGTGTGTCATTGATGTAAATCTGTTAAGCTTAGTACGCACGCGTTTAATTGTAAGTTTTAAAGCGTAAAAGAATATACATAAAATTAACTAGTTAAACACAACAGCTAGCCTAATAATTTTATTATGTTCAAACGTGTGTGAGTCGAGATGGTCACAGATGGTGACTCGAAGGCTGATGGTGACAAATGCAAATATATCCTATTATCCATGCAGTCCAGCCAGAAGTGACCCTGGAGAAATATTGTGTGATTTTAGTCAGTAGTAGAAAAGTATAATAAAATATTACAACTGTGACGATACTCTATGTCAAAGCTGTCGACTATAGTTAGACAATTTCATCATAAGTACCGATCATATTTTCTTCAAGTATGAATGAATGAGTGAATTTTATTTTTAGTCAAGGATATACAACTCAACAGCCTGTATAAAAATAATGAATCAGTAAATGATAAAAGTGCCCGAGTCCTTGGAAATCACGATACTATTTATAAAATCAATAACGAATCCGTTTTCAAAACAGTCGTAAAAGAAGCCCATTAAAATAAATATCGCATGACATACTTGGTCGGAAATATCAGTCAGTATCCTTTAAATATAACCGAAGTCTTGCACGCAACTTATGACAACCGTAGTTCCTTGTCGCCGTCATAAAGTCTTTTATACTCGTAATTATTCCGTTGTAACAGTGTGATTTATTTTACCGAGAAAATGCTTGGCTTACATAACAGACGGCCGAGACATGCGGAGCTTTTAAGTTATTTAGGAGTTCCGAAATCGTGAACGAGTGTTTTATTTGCCAACACTTTAGGGGCGTGAATTTATTCGAATGTTTTCACGTGTTTCTGTAAATATGTAAAATCCGAGTTCGAAAGGGTATTGTTCTGGGTGAATAAAATAAAGATCAAAAGTAAATGGACCTTAGTACGATGAGTTGAAGTGCAGTAAACTATAAAGACGGGGTATTTTATTTGGATTGACGTCCTAAACAAAGTCTACCCACTGCCCTCCATCCAAGGTTGCGGTTGATTAGCAATAAAACCGCCTGTTTTGTGTTGTTTTTGACCTTGCTTAACACATCTTTGTTCTAATTACCTGATAGGCTTATTAACCTGAGCTGTACAAGCGTGGTAGATCACAAATTCAAGGGGCCTGTGTCCCACCTGTGGAAATATTATTGTACTAGGCTATGCTCCAATGTCTTCAAAATTCGTTGAAAAACATCAGCTGTAGCATCAATAAATGAAATTGCCATCAAAACTCCTGCACTGAACATTTTAATTCAATAAACGTTTTCATATCTTCATGAATACGACGCACCTAAACAAAGCGTGCGTTCATACGCTGATATGCATCAAGTTTCCCCTCACATGGTAAATGTAGGGACCATAACCACCACTTTAAGTATGGATTCAGCAAATTGCAGTACCTACAACAATGCATTAAAATCAATTCGACTGTTATATTATATCAAGTCGTGTCAGGTTACGCTTTATATTTAGCCTAGGCAGTAAAAATACAGTTGTTGATTTAAATATAGTATTTTAATAAGTTATTTTCGTTTTTTAACCGTAAAACTGTTTGAAAATAATTATATTTCGTCACAAGTCACACGTTTCATATCAAGCTAAGACCGAACCTCGAATTAACAGTAATTGCCAACACTTTTAATATTAGCACTTTTAATAGATGGTAATATAATCAAATGAGTCCTCCCACCCCGGGTGGCGCGGCAGGGAATGTCGGAGTCGTACTGACTAAAATCTACCGTGTTCTTTCTATTGCCCTTTACGTTCCAGGGTCACGGTAGCCTCTTTCGACAGTCCTGAGACCCCGGAAGACTCTTATCTACCAGAAAATAAAATGCGACACATCATGACTGGTTTTAGTTTGGTCCTAGAAGTTTCCTCTCTTTCTCAAGTAACAAACACAGTTTGTTTCTCTTCCCTTTCTATAATATTCGTTTTGTACGTGCACATTTTTATTTATGTTACCTATGAGAAATCCTATGGGTATATCATTAACTTGTCCTCGTATGTAAGACCTATTTATCCCCTGACAGTCCCTGACCAGAAATAAATAATTCATGGTGCATTTATAGAAAGCTACACACCTATCGATTCATGCATCTCGTCCCTGGCCTAGTTAGTTCACCCTAAACTGCTTCTTACATACTTTTAAAGCCTTTGTCTTTTCTATACACTTGCAGGCATTCGCTTAGAGCCAAAACCGAGTGCATTATGCAAAAATATACCTACTTGTACGATTAGCATATTGTTGGCATTCTGGATAATAGTGGCTTTTGTCAGAAAGTCTTGGTGCTGATAAAGGCTGTTGTTTAGAGATTTGGCGGAATGTAGAATACTAGTAGTAACAAGAATAATTTAGCCTGAACCTAGTTTTAATAAACTTGTTTCTTTTCCTTCTATAAGTTTCTACATTAATGCAACAGTCCCCAATCTCTTGGGTTGTGAGACAAAACTGACATAAAGGGTTGTTAATAAAATACATGACGCCAACAGTAATTGATTCTTATTCTGGTCATTACAACTTATGTATATATCTATCTATCCATCAAACGAGTCAATATGACGAATATACTTTTTTTGTTGTAAGAAATCATCTATTCACTTCTTCCGCTTGTTTGGAGCATAAGATGCTGAGAGACTCATACTGACTAAAACCCACCCTGTTCCTTCAATTGCCCTTTGAGTTCCAGGGCTGCGGTAACCTCTTAAGACTTTCCCGCAACATTAATTAGCACTTCGCAGTAACGGTAATGTCAAAGTAAAACATGCAACTTCTTGGAAACTCACTATCGCGTTACATTTACTAAAGTACCTACCCTCACGTTTACGGGTGCCATTCTTATCTAGTTAATCAGCCAAGGTCGGGTCGACTCACCGCTGAACTGAGGTCAAGGTTATATATTATACTCTGAAAAATTAAAACATCACATACACTTGTACAAGATTAATGGCCCAGTTCTATGAATAATTGAATATTAATAAGATTTTTACAATGAATGAGGTGTTATTAGAAAACCATACGTACTGCTGTGGTACCGTGTACTGTTGTTTTAAACATTGTTATTATTTTGATACAGTAAAAGATAATGAAAATTGAGAAAAAAAATACTATTAAACTAGTAACACAAGATAACAAAATGGTAGGTGTAAAAATGGTAGGTGGTTTTGGCTTGCCAAATGAAGGTGCTATCATATGCAGCTCAGCTAATATGATATAACCACATTGAAGTCCCCCTTAAAACAAATAAAGAGAGAAAAAATAACACATTGACGTCGGTACAGTACTCAGTACTAAATGACAGCATACTATCAACAGCTATGTATCGACCAGGCTCAGTGTTGGTATCAAAGTGCTTCGGGAAATGTAATCAAAATTATAAATACTGCACTAGCATTTTGAAAGTTGGCAACGTCGCAAATAAATGTAAATTTCATCTTTGGTCTCATCTTCTTCAGGGCAAGATAGAGTAAGGCCAGGTTCACACGGCGATTATTTTCCCGTATACCGTATAAACGATTTTATCGAATAGAGTAGTGACAACAGAATATATATGAAAACTTAAAAATTGATTACACGGCGTTCATACGGGAAAATCCCGTGTTCGAGAAATATATTTTACCGTATACCGTGCGAAGTTGTCACCGGAACGCCGCGTCTCGAAACGATTTTATCGAATACGACACGCAGTGGCGCTTATGTTCATGTTGTTTCGTTCACACGACTCGCCCATTCGAGAATCGTACGCACTCGCAGGCGTGGCCCGAAAAAATCGAATCGAATGGTTGCCGTGTGAACGACTGCATCGTATACGGTAAAACCGTATACGTGAAAAAATCGAATCGAATGGTCGCCGTGTGAACCTGGCCTAATAGAGCAAACACACTGGTTACCTTCATGATTGTAACCTAAAATGATAACATACAACCGCTGAACTGACATATTTATTACTAGCTGTTGGCAGCGGCTTCACCCGCTACAACTCGAAAATTATCCCACAGGAACATAAAGTCGGGATAAAAGCTATCCTATATGTTAATCCAGGTTATAAACTATATGTGTACCAAATTTTATCAAAATCCGTTCAGTGGTTTTTACGTGAAAGAGTAACAAACATACCTACATACACATACATACATAAAATATTAGTAGGACAAGCTTTTATTGAACTTCACCTGTCTCGTTGTCTGTAATTAATTCTGCAAGATAAATTTGATCCACTTTCCGGTTTCCGATTGAGCTGAAATTTTGCACGTATATTAAACATATCGCGTGACAATGTAATATTATGATGACATGGAGCTGAT
This sequence comes from Agrotis clavis, assembly GCA_954870645.1. Classification (NCBI taxonomy): domain Eukaryota; kingdom Metazoa; phylum Arthropoda; class Insecta; order Lepidoptera; family Noctuidae; genus Agrotis; species Agrotis clavis. The sequence goes on from OX940929.1 coordinate 7,242,617, forward strand.
CTGATGACGGAGCTGAAAGGTGGCCATAGCAACTGTAATGAAACGCCGCAAACCCCGAGCTTAAACTCGTTTGTTTCATCTTGACGAGTACTTTGTCTATCGTAACTACTTTTTTATCAATAAAAGCTTGTTTTAAAATAATATAGTCTTACAAACGTTTTATCAAATTAAGTTTTTAAAAAGAAACACTCTAACAATCCTAACCCCTTTTTAATTATTAAAATAATCTTAACATGAGCAAAATCACAAAATAACCTAAATCGAAACTAAAATTAGCACAATTAACCGAAATCAAAATTAACAGTCACTAATAGAACAAATAGCACTTGAGAGCACAACCACACAACCGTCTCGTCCGAGCGCCAACGCAAAAATGAGCTGTCGCACGGCACTGCTCCGTTCTCGTGTCGCTATCCCTTCCATCTAACGTCATCGCGCAGATGTACTAGGTTGAGAGGGATTTTCCTCTAAGAATAGATTTTTCCCACGTTTTTATACACTTACTTTTCTTGTTTGTTTGTATGTTTGTTTGTTTGTCGTTCCGGTTGGACTTTTGCAACGCAATTTTGTTAAATGACTAACTTGTTTTTAACGTTCTCAAAACAAACCATTTTTTCTAAACCCTACTGAAATAACATTAATTCACACAAATAATAACAGAACATATTTGAGGTCATTGTCAAGCACTTAATATCGATTAAAACAATTACGTTCAGAATCGATTCGTCCTACAAATTGTTACAACTAATGAATATTAATCGTATTATCCTGTGCGTGTGGCTACTAACAATAACTTTAACCCACTATGTAAATTGCTTTTCGAAAGATCTATGTAAATTGTCAGTTGGAGTTTAAGATATGCATCTAGGGAAGTTAATTTGCATCAACTGTTTATTTCTCCGGGGATTGTCGCAGTGAGCGTGACTGCTGAAAGACATGGCAGGTGTAAGCTAGATTTGTCTAAACATGCACTGTGTGCTCTGTGGAAAAAAAAACCCAGTTTATACCGAGTTTCTTCTGTGCCTCACGAAGTACGTTAAGCCGTTGGTCCTGGCTGTGATTTGTAGATCTTTGGTAGTCGGTAGCAAGTGAAGTGGCTCGAAAGTCTGTCAACCAGTCTTACCAAGGGGTCTTACCAATACTTAATTATGTTGCGGGCATCATCATCGGATACACAGTCGCTCCAAAAAATACATATTTTCATTGCATTCAGTCATGTTGGAAGCCGACCTCACTTAATAGAGAAAATGCTCGATAGATGATGATGACTGTGATTTTTTATCGACAAAAACATGGTGTAGTTTACGGCAATAAAGACAATTGTTTTTTTTTTTAAATTTACTTCTTTTTAATAATTGCTCAAAATACTTCTCAAATATCAATGAAAAAGTACCTTTAGAGAAGGTATCTCCGTAGACGTAAAACATACACACACACAGATCCACACAGCGGACAACCCTGTCTTCTGTAGTATGTGCTTACTCTAGTAAGCATAAAAAACTTGTTGAGCAAAAAAAAACATTAACAAAGCGTGGTGTTCTTTGTATTGTACTTCAGTCTGACCCCTACGTAAGTTAAACCAACTGATAGTTCACGACTTTAACTCTTGGTTCAAAGGGTAGTGGCACCTTTTTTCTGCCAATTTGTTAGTGCTTGTCGAACGCATGGATAGACACATACAGAGGTTAGGGGTACTTAGGGTTTACTTGACCAGGAAATAGTATTTTTGTTTTATTTTATTGTTCAAATGTTACTCTTCTTTCTACAAAATCTGTAAGTTTTATACATATAATAGTGTAGCATAGGACAGGCCCCGTCTCTTTGAGAGAGGTGGCTGTCATTCATCACAAGGGCCCGTGCGGGTTGATAGATATCATAATTATTATGTTTTCGATTTTTATTACTTAAGAATTCCAGGACATTCCGGCTTACTCACAGTGGTTTCCTTGGTGATGGTGTTGAAATAAATTAAACAAACTAATGCGTCTGGTGGTATTCAAACCTTTATCACTGGGCCACTCCACCTTGAGATAAGCCAGGCAAAAGTTGTTATGTATGATTTTTCCAATTTTCTGTGATCGTTGGTTACATGTGAAACTTGGTAAATGACTTCTGCTCGAACAAACTTTATTTTTGCCAGATAAAGAGAAAATTAAAAGGTTATGTGAAGAAAAGAAAAGTTATCTTGAACTCTTTGATCAAAGAGAAACCATGGTCAAAAGTTACTTGAAAATTAAAACTATTTATTTTTTCTAGACAGTAATGGCTTACGAGAAACTCTAATAACGTTAGCAGTTTCAATGAAACAATTTGTTTTCCATTACTAAAAGACGTACATAGTTAAAATGATGTGTACCTATTTAAGTACCTACTGTAAAAAGAATGCCATTTATAAGCTGATGATGTGAATAATGAATAATTTTATTAAAAACTTGTTTTACTAAATAGGTTAGGTAATAATATAAGCGTTTTTGTTAACACAATGCATACCGCCTATAAATATCAGCTTGTAATATCAGCCATTTTGAGAAAAAAAAAATAGTAATATCTATGTATTATTATTTTTAGGTACAACTAGCTGTTCGCGTTTTCGCTCGCCTTAGTTTTGAACTTGACAATCAAATCACTTTTAATCATCGAGGTACTGAAATGCTGCTAACATTATTTTTTATTCTATATCTTAAAACCTGCGGACAATACATTACGTTTACTGTAAAATTCTGATGCCCTAAAACATTATTTACCTCTATTACCTAGAAATTACATTAACCTATTCGTTGACAAAGGTACGGTTCACCTGACATGTGCAAACAATTCTGGTCCTTCCACTTAGGCACATAAAAAATAAACTCCCATGAATATTCAATGCCATACCTATCTGCTTTAAAGTTCATTACTTATACCATCAAAGGTTGCATTTGCATGATTAGTTTTTTACGAGTCGTCCGTGAAATGTGAAGAGCTGTTAGCGGTCGTAAACCTCCTATTTTATTGGAAAATGCGGGACTCATTAGAGAATAAGGAAGATAAATATATGGCTATCGATCGATATATGACCATGCCAACGATATGTCGAATCCTATTCTGTAGCGTTTAATTAGACGATTCTGAACGAGACACTAAAAAAGCTCTAAACACCACCGCGCCGTTTCGAAATATGAACGGTGTGTCTGTTGAAAAGGGTTATTTCCTGAGTACCCCGTTCCCCGAGGTCATTATAGGTTCTTTTCTTTTTAGGGTTTCCGTAGTCAACAAGGAACCCTTATAGTTTCGCCATGTCCGTCCGTCCGTCTGTCCGCAACTTAGCTCAGAGACGCCCAGTACTAGAAAGCTGTAATTTGGTGTAAATATACGGATTTGTTGTGCCTAAAAAGTGGTAAAATAAAATCTCGCAAAATATTTTTTTTAGGGTACCTCCTGTACACGTAAAGTGGGGATGTTTTTTTATTTTCTCGCGTACCCCTTAGTGTGGGGTATCATTAAATAGGTCTTTAAAAATATTGATAGTTTCCACAAACAATTTTTTGATAAAAAGATTCGTTTGTGAAATATTAAGCTTTAAAGTGCTAATTTTAGCTCGACTCGAGTGTCCCCCCCCCTCTACCAGCTAAACGGTTATGTTTGAGGGTGTGAAAAAATTCACAATAGTAGTATATGTATATAACGAAGTTTAAAAGAAAATTATCATGACTAAATAGGCTTTACAAGTTTACGAGTAATAGTCGACCAACTTATAAAACGTACTTGGATAACATATTTTCCTAAACAAAATGTATCGGAAAACATGTTCTTCAACTGCAAATGTAAGTTTGTCAACTTTATTTTTACAGCTATAATAGGTGGGTATGTTTTGGGGATAGGTAGGTTTTTATTGTCAACTATTTTTAACTAAATTCAAAAAAAGGAGGAGGTTCTCAATTCGTCGTAATCTTTTTTTTATGTATTTTCCCCGATTTCTCAAAGACGCCTGGACCGATTTTGAAAATTCTTCTTTTTAAAATTAAATTCAGCGAATCAGTTTAGTTAGTTCGCATACTTCGCATAAGTATTTTGATGGGCAACTACGGAACCCTACACTGTGCGTGGCCCGACACGCACTTGGCCGGTATTTTTTTTAATTGTTTTCAGTTCGTGGTTATTTATTTACTTTAGAAGTAATAATTCCCAATTGTCGGTTCACGGTGAAACACAAATGTAACGTGATACTAAGAATTTGCACTTAACGCTCTACAAATTCTCATTTGCTAAAATTAGCCTAAACATGCACAAAATAATTTTTATGTGAATTATTAGTTGAGAATTTAAAATAAATAATAATAAACTTGCCTAATTAGAAACTTTGAACGTAAAACCTCAAATTGGGTAATAATTTCGACACAATAAAACCAAAAGTTCTAATAATGCCAAGGCCATGAAAGCTTTCCATTAAATAACATGTCATGAGTCATGAACTTATATTACTTCTTACGAATTATAATCCATCGAGTCGCGTGACAGAGTTCAAAGTTTTCCAAAAATATAGGTAGTAAAACTACAAAGGTTTGTTTTTTATAATAATTTTCAGTGGCCGTTGCATATTTTTTTATTATTTCCTTATGATATTTGAATAAAAATCACAACTTAATTTAATAGAAAGTTGTCTCTTTGCGGTGAAAATCTAGCCACCAATCACTGAATAAGTAAGTAAATAAATAATACTTTTATAAGGTAGGGATTCATGCTTACTTCAGCAGAGATAATTAACCGACCAGTTCTTAATGACGAACATAAATAAATGAAACATCGTCATACGTCTCCGGAGCGTGATAATATCTCGTCTTCTAAGTAATAAAATATGATCACAAACAAATGTTAGCATTGGACGTCTAGTCTATTACGAGTTTGGTCGTTATGTCTGTTTAGTGTCGTCTCCCACGTACTTACATCATAAGTTCTACCTACGTATCAACAAAGTTCCACGTCATATAATTTTATCTCTGTCTGCCTTCCAACTTTACTGAACACTGCAAAAATTAGATGTAGCTTAATTTTGGGCTTAAAATTTTATTCTCCCAGCTTGTTTAATACTGCGTAACTATCCGATTCACGTAACTTAGTTTTGAGATGACGCCGTGACTCAATTTACCTTTATTGAACGTACAGAATATTGGGCTTAAATTAGATTTACGACTTTAAAACCTAGCTTATTTTTCAGTCTGGCTCTTTTAGAACCTACATTTTAAAACGTGAGTCGAGATAAAAATGTTCTTCGTGAACGCTCTGCGGATAATGTCCGCTCCATACGTGCATTTGAGTGCATGACATTTCGAAGTAAATCCTCGTTACTGCTTCTCGACGAATGTCTCGTGCACCGCATTTGTGGAATTTAGTCTCGTCTTGTACTCTATACTCGTGTTAGGTATATCTATTCTTTATGCGGCCGTATGTACATACGAAGATACGTGTATAAGGTAATACTACTTACATTATTATATCATGTAGGTATCTTTTGAGATACGTAAGTAACTGGAGAGTTTAATAGAGCGTGGAATTCTTTATTCTAATGTCTCTTCTAGGTACGTGCTTACATTTCTATCAAATTCGCGATCATGCTGTTCAATATAAAATAACAACACGTATAAGATGTTACTGTGTATTCTTATTTCTAAGACCGTTTTTTTTTTTTTTTTTTCTAACTCCACTAACAAAGCTGGCGCCTATGTAAAACAACCACATTCATACCAGTTCTCGCTTTTATGCCTCTCGTACTTTCATGCCTCATACTGTATCTTTCTTACTTTCTTCCTCTTTCAGTCTTATGGGTGGGATGCCCATTTATTGTAGCTACGCTGCTCTTATAATTATATTTGCATCATAGCGCTCGTACGTTCCGTGCAGTAAACAGCTTTTATCTTGCTCATCAATTTCTAAGTATTTTTATAGTCTCTAGAAGTATTTCAAGCAGTTAAATATGAAAATAATCATTGTGTAAGAGGTGACAATCGAACTGTGCAGTGATTTAACTTATTCGCAGTGATATAATGCAAACAATTAACGGATAACAAAAGTCTTAATAATTTAACACACCGTCATTAAGTGTTTATGTAGTGTTTCACAAGTACGCGTAAGCGACACGGTATTCACGGCGCTTACGACGTTTTTCTCGCGACCTCGCTCAAGAAATACGAACACCGGCCAGTGAATCGCTTGCAAAACATAGTTCAAGTTTCAACTGTTTTTATTTTTTGTTTGGATCACGTACAATATTGGAACCGCTAACTAATTACCTACTACCAGAACAGACAACAATAAGAAACAAAAATTATCTTCTTGCAAAAATGACCTCAATTAAAAGCTCTTGGGGATGTTGTTCAAATGGAAACGAAGATGTAAATGAACAGAATGTTACATGTATTAATTGTAATAAATTGTTTCATTTCTGCTGTCTGACTGTTCCGCCGATTGATAGTGGCTCTGATGAATATCGCAACTGGAAGTGTCAGGATTGTCTAAGTCTGCTTCCAAAATCGTCAAAGAAAGATTACACTCCGATACGTAATGTGTCTACCACCAGGGGTAATAAACGCCCGGCATTAAATTCGCCCCCAGAAGTCAGAACAGTAACTGCGGAGGAGGTGCGATCTATTGTGGAAGAAGTTGTTACGAAGCAGTTTGACGTAATACTCCAGGATTTTAAGAATACAATGACCAGTTTCATTAATACCCTGCTTGAACCTATCAAGAAAGAAGTGGAAGGGCTGAAGACTTCCCTCACATTTCACACAGAGTATTTCGATGACCTGAAAATAGAACATGTATCCATAAAAAACACCTTGAAATCACTAAATTCTGAAAATGCGCAATTAAAGAGCACTGTGGCAGACCTCTCATTGAAAATGAATAATCTCGAACAGCAAGCTAGGGCAAACAACCTAGAACTCCAGTGTCTGCCTGAGCACAAGCAGGAAAACTTGTTTAACTTAACAAAAAAACTGGGTTCAATAGTCGGATGTGACCTTAAGGACAATGATGTTGCACATGTTACTCGTATTGCTAAGCTTAACTCCTCAAGCCCCCGTCCAAGATCAGTAGTAGTCCAGTTATCGACCCCAAGGATACGCGATCAGCTTTTAGCAGCGGTCATAAATTACAACAAACAGAATAAGGATCACAAACTTAATAGCTCTGATTTCGGTATCGGTGGAAGTAAAACCCCAGTTTATGTGGTCGAGCATTTATCTGCAACCAATAAGGCCCTCCACGCAGCAACTAGGATTAAAGCAAGAGAATTTGGATATAAGTACGTTTGGGTACGAAACGGTAAAATCTACGTCAAGAAGGATGACAACGCAGAGCACCTACTAATAAAGAACTCTGATACTTTGAGCAAACTGATCTGATTCTTTAAGTTACAAACTTGTTTTTTTTTTGTTGTCATGTATGTGTAGCTTTGTCTTTCTTAAATTCAATAGTTTGCAAATTTATTACCAGAACAGTCGAGGCCTGAGAACTAAAACTCACGCATTTTACCGTAATATTTGCTGCAACCAATATGATGTAATCATTCTCACGGAAACATGGCTTAATGACTCTGTGTTGAATGGAGAGCTGTTTGATGACAGGTATGTAGTTTATAGAAGGGATAGGGAGGTCTGTTCTCGAGGTCGTAGAGAGGGCGGTGGCGTCTTGATCGCTATTAGAAGTGATCTGAAATCCAAACGCATTCCAGAATGGGAAAGTAGTTGTGAGGATCTGTGGGTGACTATAGAAATGCCAGGATCACGCGCCATAAATCGTCTAGCTTTTTGTGCCGTATATCTACCACCCCCAGTGCGACGATCTTCCTTGGAATTATTTATGGGTAACTGTGGTTTGGTCTTTGAACAAATTAAAAATTCACACGTTAGTATTATTGGCGATTTCAACCTAGGCAACATTGACTGGAGAGCAGTTGATCACCTGTCTTTGAATTCAACTAGCTTAACGGATGCGTTTATTGATTTCGTCCATATTAATAAACTCTATCAATTGAATAATGTAACAAACAAGGCAGGTCGCACATTGGATTTGGTTCTTTCTACAAATTCATCAAGTAGTGTTATTGAGTGTATGAATCCCATAAGTATTGTTGACTGTCACCATCCGCCTATAGAAATTAATATGTGCTTTAATGAACAAATTGGATTACCTTATAATAAAGACTACAAAAAGTATAACTTTCATAAGGCTGATTATCAATCTATTCGTGAATATTTAAGAGAACAGAAATGGGATGAATTATTTCAGCAACCGAGAGATGTGAATGAAATGCTTGAAATCTTCTATGAAAACTTGAGGACGGCCATTGAAAGATATGTACCCATTCAATTACCTAAGTCTCAAAAATACCCACCGTGGTTCAATCGCAATTTAATAAAACTACTAAACAAGAAAAATAAAATTAGGCTGCGCTTCAAAAAATATAAAAATCCCTTGGATGCTATAGAACTAAAATATATAAGTAAGCAATGTGATATAATGGCAACTAAATGTTACAACGACTACATGATAAATCTAGAACAGGAGCTTCTGAAAAACCCTAAACTCTTTTGGTCATACGTTAAGACTAAAAGGGGTGGAACTAGTACATTTCCAAATACCATGTCAAAAGGTACCGAAAGCTCGTCAGATCCCACAGTTATATGTGAACTATTTTCATGTCATTTCTCCTCAGTGTACAGCCCAGATAGTATCTCTTCCGATGACCACAAGTCTGTTCAATTACAAATGCTAGAAATGCACAGCTTAAACTTTCATGAACTTTGTTTAGAACGTGATACCGTACATAGCAAATTAAAAAACCTTGATATTAACAAAGGTGCTGGTCCAGATGGTATCCCTCCCAAATTTATAGTAATGTGTTCGTCTGAATTAGCTCTTCCTCTTACATTAATTTATAACAAGTCATTATCTACTGGTACATTTCCTTCAAAATGGAAGATAGCAAAGGTCGTTCCCGTGCATAAATCTGACGCGAGGGAAAACATATCCAACTATAGACCTATATCTATTCTGTCAACATTCTCAAAAGTAATGGAATCATTAGTCTGCCCATATGTACAAAACCATCTTAAATTGTATCTGAGCGAAAATCAGCATGGGTTTGTACCTCGACGCTCCACCAGTACTAATTTGGTGCCATTCACTGAAATGTTGATAGCTGCATTAGATTCTGGACAGCAGGCTGATGTGATCTATACAGATTTTAGTAAAGCTTTCGATAAGGTATCGCATAATATTCTAATTTCAAAATTATACTCCTATGGAATCTCTGGTTTAATGTTGAGCTGGTTGAATTCTTATCTTAGGGACAGGTACTTTTTTGTAGTAGTCAATGGTTATCAGTCATGCCTCAGGGGTATTACCTCTGGTGTGCCTCAGGGTGCACATTTGGGTCCAGTATTGTTTAATTATTTTATCAATGATATCCCTGATTGTTTCCATCATTCTGAAGTGTTTATATACGCTGACGACTTAAAAGCAGTTAAAATTATAACTGGTACTGAAGACACAGAACAGCTCCAGAAAGATCTCGATAGGCTTGTTGATTGGTGTGAAAGGAATTGTATGTACCTAAATGCAAAAAAATGTTACCAGATGACATTTTCTAGAAAAACTCCTAAACATCTTGTTGCATCTGCTTACTGCATTAATGGCAACGCAATAAACGAAGCCGAAACCATGCGTGATCTTGGTGTAATATATGACAAAAAATTAACATTCGTACCTCATATAGACAACATAGCCAAAAGAGCATCCAAAATGATGGGATTTGTTCTGAGAACTTGTAGGACATTTAGCAGCAACAGGACTAAAATATTGCTGTACAATAGCCTTGTCCGGAGCATATTGGAATACTGTAGCGTGATATGGCGACCACACTACGCCGCACACTCTTTGCGTCTCGAGCGGATTCAAAAACGTTTTCTTTGGCACTTGGCATTTTCAAATGGCCTAGCAAAAAAAATACGTTCGTACAATGCTAGGTTGAAGCATTTCAGAATGAAATCCTTAGATGAGCGTCGAAAACTCAATGATGCTATATTTGCTTGTAAACTTTTCTCTCACAAAATTGACTCAGCTAAACTGCTGGCCCACTTTAAACTTCGTGTGCCTTGTAGAATTCCGCGTAGCCCAATAACACCCCTGTGCGCACCCCTGCGAAGAACGACCTTGGGCGCAAACTCTCCCTGCGCTAGGATTTGTAAGATTATCAATGGTTGTAGTGATATTCTTGATCTGCATTCTGACACCATTAACAAACAGAAGTCTATTCTCTCTGGCCTGACTGATTTCTGATTTAGGTCCTTAGATCTAATTACAAATTATTATTCCTGTTTAATTTTATAGTAAAATCATTGTTTTGTGTTTTCCGTTTATTGTTTAGTTTTAGTTTTTTCTGTTTTCTTTTATTTGATGCGTGAAATTGATGTAAGTATCTATAGATTCATGGAATTTACGTCTACATACATAATTATTGTAAATGCTGTGTTTACCTATAAGTAATTGTTACACTATTGCAATTATATTAGACTAGTAGTGTGTAAGATCTTGTTTCCTGTGTAAGCAATTGTTGGTGAACCTATTCAATAAAATAAAATAAAAATAAAAATAATACTCTTTCTGATATGTCTTACAGTTTCTATTATGATATCTTACTAATTCTAGTTTAACAATATTCTACTTCTATTGATGCTTCAACAGAGTCCTTATGTTACATTTTTTCTACTTTTACAATATTTTTATATAAAACTATGCTTTTACATTTACTTAATGCTATTACTTATGTCTATTTTACTGCTTATTTTTAAAACAAAATTATTCCTATGTTACCACGTAAATATACATATATTTAATGAAACATAGATTAGTTTCTTAACTTTTATTTCTATCTATGACTTTGGCAGCGATGTTTATGCAGTAATCTATAAACCGATCTCTGTTTTTACCTTTGCTGCTCCAGATTGAAACGTTCGGTGGCGTATACGGGACAATCTAAGAGCAAGTGCGGGATTGTCTCACTCGCTCCTGAATCGCAGATGCACGATGGGCTCTCCTTACACCTGAAACGGTGTAGGTATTCGGAGAACCCACCGTGCCCTGTCAGGACTTGCGTAAGTACACCTGTTGGCTGCACCTGTTTCACAATACGGAAAGCTGCTATGGCATCCGGAAGAAACATTTTCGTCACTGAGGCCGTCACGCCAGACACGTATCTCCGATTCCATTCATCGAGTGATCCCATGCGGATCTGACGTCGTATGAATGAAATCGGACACCGGTCATAGTCTGGCTTCCCCCATGACGTCAATGCCGCTTCCTTCGCCAGCTCGTCCGCGCGCTCATTCCCTGGCAGTTCCGCGTGTGCCTTGATCCAAAATAAGGAAACAACTTTCTTTTGGTCCAAAGCCTGAGCCAGGTTGGCTCTTGCGCGGACTGCCAGGGGATGGAGAGAGCCATGGTTTGCAAGCGTCTGCAATGCTGACATTGAGTCGCTATACAAACCATAGCTCGTCTCATTGCGCTTGAGGACCACGTCCGTCGCTCTACAAATGGCCAAGAGTTCCGCCTGGTAGACTGTGCAGTACGCGGCGAGGCTAAGTTTGAGGTTCTGGATTTCGCCTTCATTATCCCACAAGGATAATGCGGCTCCGACCTTCCCCTCAATCTTGCTGCCGTCAGTGAAGATTCGCACTGCCTGCATATTATTTTCGTCTACCTGCTGCTGATCAGCTAGGCATACGAACTCCAGGGGCATTTGCATTGCTGGATGAGGGGCTTCTGCAAATCTTACCATACGCTCAAGCTCCCCGTCTCCCGGCACGATCCGAGACGACCCTCTTTTTGTTTCATACAGGGCGGCTGCCTCTTGTCCCAGATAGTACCAGTGCCGAGTTAAGAGAGACGGTACGGTAAGACTTGCAGAGCTTCTGGACGAGGCCTCTTTGGACAGAGTTAAGCTTCTTCCGTATTCCCAGCTTTTTCGTAGCGGGAGCCCAGGCAGCAGCCGCGTAAGTGACGATCGGTTCTACAGTGGCTGTGTAAATGGTGTGGATAACCTCCCTGTTTAAACCCCAACTGGCCTTTGCCGCCCTGGATAGTTGCTTGTATATATCGGCAGCTCTTCTGCAGATGTTCGCGGTGTGCTCGTTGAAGGTCAGTTTGTGATCTATGGTCAACCCCAGCAGCTTCATGCTCTTGACCAAGCCTATATCAACCCCAGCCATGTTCAGAGCAGGAGTGTCGTACTTGCGCTTATTGGTAATAAGCATCGCACAAGTTTTGTGCGGTGCAAAGCGGAGTTTGTTTCTGACGCCCCAGCTCTGAACACGGGCGAGAGCTGCGTTAGCTGATCTGGTTACATCACTTGCTGTATCACCATCCACCACCAACACGATGTCGTCCGCGAATGCCTGTGCGTAATATCCCTCATTTTCTAAACTTTGAAGCAGTGGATCCAGCAGCAAATTCCAAAATATAGGACCGCCAATTGACCCTTGAACACAGCCTTTGTTTGTATCTCGTGTGCATTCTTCCCCGGCATATCTCACCCTAACTTTCCTGCTGTCGAGGTAGCTGTCAAGTAGCCTCCTGATGTTCACCGGGCACTTTTCCTCAGCCAGTCTGACTTTGATAGCTGGCCACCATGCGCTGTCGAAGGCGCCCTCTATATCCAATGACACCAGGACTATTAGCTTCTTCAGCCACAACTTCTCCTTCACGTGGTTTATTAGCGTATAGAGGGCGTCCTCGGTGCTCTTTTGGGGCATAAAGCCAAACTGGCGAGTACTAATCCGTGGTACCAGCTGCCACTTGACACGTGCCACTACCATCCTCTCCAGGACCTTCCCCAAGACCGGTAGTAAACCTATCGGTCTGTATGACTTGGGGCTCAAGTAGTTATCCTTGCCCGGTTTCCTGAGAACAACCACAGTGGCCTCTTTCCAGATGTTCGGAAAGTGTGCCAGTTCCAGGCATTTGTTGAACAGGGCAAGGAATGCGTCCGGATCCTGGTTGATCGCTTGACAGCAGATATCCGACGTAAGTCCATCCGATCCGGGGGCCTTCTTCGGATTAAATCCTGCCACGGCTGTCCTTAGCTCTAGTGGTGTAAACGGTGGGTCATGGTGTTCACCATGCTTCCACTCGTTTACCCGGCGGGCTGCTTCCCTCGTGAGCCTGTGGTCCTAATTCTAAGAGCGTTTAGACGGTAGGTTATGACGATAATCCTTTAATTATTATGGTTATGATCCCTTCAGAACCACGACGGCAGCTGACCGGTTTCCTCTGGTTGCGTATTAAAACTGCAATGTAGAAGCATCTCTTTTGAATATTTTTGGAACAATCAAAATTATATGTGTTTCTGTGCCTAGTCAGTAGAAGTTAGTTTACAATATAAGTAGTGACTTATAATTTACGAGGGTCTCCTGACGTAAATTAGTTATTTTGATGTTCCCAGGAGCATAAATTAGCCTATCATTTTCCCAAAGCTGGGATCAGGCCTTTTCTCTTTGAGAGGCAGTGGCCTGTAATCCATCATGCAGGCCTGCAGTGTTGGTTGGTATTAGATGTCACATGTTTTCTTGGTTCTAAGACACGTAGGTTAAATTTCTTTAGGATGTTTCAGTAATGCGCTGGCTAGGTTCGAACCCACGACCTGCGACAGGTTGCAGTACAGTAAAATACTTTATGGCCATTTACCTCTGGGCCACTGCAACAAAATTCTCAGTATAAGCCCAGATTCTGAATTAGATCGACTCACATCACAGGAGAAATACGAGGCTTCCAATAATACTCGTATATCTTATAATGTTACCGGCGAAAGGTCGAGGTTCTCTAAGCTCTGTTACATTTTTGTACACCTTTTCAAGAAATATTGGTAATATTTACTATTAAATTATATTTAAGGGACCTTTCAAACAGAAGATGGCACTTGACATAAACTCTTAAGTTTCTCCGTGTCTTACTAAAATCTTGTTAAAGGCCTACTCTATGTCATCTCGTGACAGTTCTGAGCTTAGCGTGCTTCTGAGAGGCTTAAGAGGATCAGAGGGTTAACTTTGTCAGTATAAATTTGGATATCTGTTCAATAATTACAACAAATTCTATTCAAGGTTAAGCCGCGCTTGTCGAGGTTGATCTGTGGTGACCATTTATCATAGCAAGTTTCTCCCGTGCCTCGGAAAGCACGAAAAGCCGTTGGTCCCGGCTGTGTTTTGTAGATCTATGATAGTCGTTAGGTAATCATCGTCGTCGTCAGAAGCTCGAAAGTCTGACAACCAGTCTTTCGAAGGGGTAATCGTAATATTCAGTTACCTACTGGGTTGTGGAGATCAGATAGGCAGTCGCTCCATATAATATACTGATATTCAGCTGCATCAGGTTTGACTGGAAGGAGACCTCAACTTAGTTGGCAAAAGACTAAGAAGATGATTATCTATGATGTAAGCAATGTTTAATTGACACACAAATCTTATCATTTTCTAGGCGAGGGTTTTTTTCATGGGGAATTATAATTTTTTACGTTTGGTAAGTGTGTAAAAATTAGCCATAGGTTTTTGTTTTTTTTTTATTTTGTAAATAAATTCACCCCATTTCTTTTTTCCGCACGGTTAGCAGAACAATCTATACATACTCGTACTCTACATATAAATAAAATTGAAGTTTCGTTTGTAATATTGAAATAACCATTTTTTACTACATGCATACGAATATATTTACGGTACATACACCAAAATAACATTTTTAAAATTTTTGTCTGTCTGTCTTTCTGTCTGTCTGTTTGTAATGGCTAAACTCTGAAATGGCTGGTCCGATTTTGACGGGACTTCTTTTGGCAGGTAGCTGATGTAAAAAGGAGTAACTTAGGCTACTTTTATGTTAGAACAAAACCTTCATTTTATTAAAAAAATAGGTACATTGTTGAGTTCCGAAATCCACGCGAACAAAGTCGCGGGCACAGTTAGTTAATTAATAAAATCCAGCAAAAAACCACCGAAAACGAGGACACAATGTGGAATCTGAACAGAAGGTACTAGGAGAACAGGATCAAAACTTTTGTCACGGGGAATTATTTTTGTGGCGTTTTTAAAACAACCCTACCAAACGACGTGGCTGTAGCCGGGGGTTTTGGGGTTTAATGAACCCTTGTTACATTTTATCCACAGAGTATCATCCAAACAAAATAACTCGTAAACTACAAAAGAAAGATACATTTATCCACTATCCAATGACCAAACAATTCTGGTAGAACACTCGATGTTCACGCTATACCGCCATTAGGTAAAAAAAAAACAATGTTGACCTTAAATTTTAACAGATAGCTTGTCGATACAACCTATGTTTCCACTAGACCTTCGTTATTTAGAGTAAGTATCGTTAATCATTGTGTATTTATTTTCAGCCAGTAATTGGACGCTGTAGGCCAAAGAACTTTTTTGAGTAAACACTAGCTGCAGTTATCATTTGTTTTACTCGAATGAGGACGCTTGACGAAACATACCAGGAGGGGTATTACAACGTCTTGAAACCAGGGTTGTTCCAGTGAGTGAACGAGATGGCGCTAGACGACTTGTATAGCTCTGTCACATTTACTCGCCGGAACAAGCCTGGTTTGAAGACGTTGTAATACCCCCCCAGGTGGCCTACCATGACGTCTTAAAGCCAGAGTAGTTCCAGTGAGGGAACGAGGTGGTGCTAGACGCTCTGTCTCTTTCCCTCACTGGAACTACTCTGGCTTTAAGACGTTTCGTCAAGCGCCTAGTCCAAAAATTAAAGAACTGCTTAAGTACCTTTAGTACTTGTTCCAATTTAATATTTGAACGGGCACAAACAATGAATAAATGGAAACAAATCATTGACCTGCGCCAATTAGGGAGCAATTAGTCTAGTTTTGCTTCAACCTTTTAAAACTTTAAACGTTTTCTAGATGGTTCTATTTGGCAGAGAGCTAAATCCAGCTCATTTTTATTTTTCTTTCAAACATGTAGCAACAAAACGTACAAAATTTTTATCATATCGAAGTAACGCTCAATGCACACTGTCCTTTTTACCTAACGTCTTTTTTTAGAGCCAAAAATGTGTAGAAATATGAAATTTACCAAGCCGCACTAGGTACACGTAGTGAATTACAAGCCACTCCCTATCACAGAGAGGAGGCCTGTGTCCTAGTAGTGTGAACGGGTCCATATTGGCTCACCTAAAGTTGTTTACCCGAAATTGTTCTTCCTAATGGTTTGTAATGCGAATGATCACTCTTCCTATTCATCCTAAAGTTTTCATTCATACTTTTTGTAGTGCTACCGGCGATGTTCATAACACTCATGTTTCCGAATTTTTTTATAAATAATATCGTTATTGTAAATATATTTAAACTCCTACTGTTTTTATCCCTAAACATTATTACGATAATATATTTAGTTAGAAAAGTCGACGGAGCACCGCGAAGCGGTGCTCCTACTTCTTGGTGGTTAAAAAAAAAATAATCACGAAGGGGATGGCGCATTGTTACCTAAATTGTCTTATTAATTATTCCAACCTTTTCATGGTAGGTGGCACACATCTCCTGCGTAGAATTTAAACCAGTCCAAGACCCTCAGGCCACACTATATAGTCCGAAGCCACGCCACATAACTAATTGTCACATTTTGTAACTACGGTACTTTTCAAGCGTGGCACCAAGCAAAGCTCACTGTGTGTTTACGGCCTTAGTACATTGAAATTGCAAATAGGTATAATATATGAAACTTGTTCCACCTGCTCTGTGTATTGAAAAGTAAATTTTAATGTTTACTCATCTGTAGACGAAAGTGTTTTATTTCTCAAGTGGATTTTGTTTCTCGCTTCAATAACTTAGACATGTAAAGTGCTTTGGAGTTGAAAGAACAATGGATATGTGTCGTTGAACTAATTTAAGCACTTTTCCATTGTATATTCTTTTCATTTTCAAAGTACCTATGTCATGAGTATAAGTGTTTATTTAGCACAAATGGCATTGAAGAGATATTTTTTTATTGAATTGAATGTTTGAAATTGAGCTTTATTTAGTAGATTCGAGGTATCATTGTCTATCTTCTTACTATATAATGAGGATGGATGGATGGATGGATTATTTATTGTTACGCTTTTTTTTACCGCGGTAAAATCATCAAATGAGTCACACCCAGGGCGGGACAGGGGACTGTCAGACTTGTACTGACAAAAAGTCACGGTGATCCTATACAATAGCCCTTTATGTTCCAGGGTCACGGTTAGCTGATAAGAGTCCCGCGACCCCGGCATTTATTGGTACGCTTTCACATAAAAACTACAGAACTGATTCGGCTGTTTGGTACAAAGATAGTCTATAACTTTCATAGACTTTTATCCCGATATAATTACCGAACTACACGTGGGCAACGCCGCGGGCTTATGATAGAAATATAAATTTGTGTGGAATTAATGGGTGTGAAAACTAAAATATCTTTATCTAATTAATAGGTCTACACGTGGAGTCATGAAATTCATCTAATCGGTCACTGAACTCTACACCAAAAAGGTTTTGGTTGTAGAGTCTGTAATTAACTTGTTTATCAGTATTAGTATCGTAAAGTAGTAGATTTATATTTGCTTTTATGAATGTGGGTTCTGTTATTTGGTTTGTTTATCTAGTTCATTTATGAGTATAGAATAGATTTTATTTGCGAGGAATTTTTCGAAGGCACTTCTAAAATATTAAAGAAAGAGTTAAGGCGGCGCTAGTCGCGAGCTCGAACTCACTGGCAGGCATGGTCAAAAACCATGATATTTCACCGGAAATCGAGCCATATTGTTCATGTGTGCGCGAGCGTCATCCCCCCGTGGAGAAAACAGGGGAAAACTTATTCAGTGAGATGCACGATCATTCAGAGTAAAAGGCGCGCGTAAAAAAATACGAAAAAGCCTTTGGAAGTTGGGGTTTTATGGAAAAACCACTGCACCAATTCATTTCAAATAAAATTTATTAAATTCTTCGATAAATTTGCTGTCGGTACGGACTTCGTTTTGGAAATTTGATGCTTCTTTAGCTTCTAATTTACACCTAAAGTTGTGTTAAAATTAGCAAAAAAACGAATCTTTAGAAGCTCGTAACTTTTTAATAGCTTCATATTTTACAATTCTACTTCCGTACAGACAAAATTGATAATGAGACAAAACGATACCATGTTTAATTTTGGATGTACCTTGTCAAATAGTGGAGTAAAACCCCAACGAAGTTTCTATGGAAAAAATGTTGACTTGTTTGACCTTAAGAATATTTTTTAATATATATCGACACCCGCCGTATTCAAAGAATGTCTATCACAGATGAATGAGTAAAGGAAGTTTATGAGTTCTATAATAATTACGATAGAAAAAAGTCAAGGTGTTGTTAATTAAGGTCACATAATTGAATTATGTACCTACTACATCAAAGGTTACTTTTCAAAAGCAAAATCAAAATCAAATCGTTTATTTCAAGTAGGCCAGTTACAGGCACTTTTGAATCGTCAAAAGACAATAGTAAAATAAAATAGTTTAAAGATAGTTACGGTGCCACAGTCCCAGTCACAAGACATAAGAACTGTGAAAGTACTGTAGATGCACTCCAAAGCGTTTTGTTAATAATTCCTCTCTCTCTAACTTTCGTTAGTGAGATGGATCAACTAAATACGGATCTAAGTGAACCCACTTCATGTACGATGGGGTGCAAAAGTCCATGGGTAGTGCGTACAGTTATAAAATTGTCTGAAGCGAGAATGACGTCGTCAAACATCTTCGCATGCAATTTAACTCAAACGTTCACAGGAGAATAGACACTAAAGTATACAGGGTGTTTCTTTTAAATTGGCCAGAAGGAAGAAATCCGGATCCATAAGAGATACGGGAAAACTTTCTTAGGATCCTTTAGCTCTTTAAAATGATCCTTGCATGAAACAGAACGGCATTAAAAAAAATTGGCCAATTTCACTGGACATTTCTGTGGACAACTCACACTTGACCAAAAAAACGCCAAAATTGTCAACATCAAAAAAAGGCTAAAGATTCCTAAGAAAGTTTTCCCGTATCTCTTATGGATTCGGATTTCTCCCTTTTGGCCAATTTAAAAGAAACACCCTGTATAGCCATGCTATTTTGATGGAGTTTGTACATAACATAGGTCGGCTTATGTCCTAAGATCCTAAGCGAAATACATAATTTAATACCCTGTACGACGTACGTACTCGTAGTGATCCCTCCTTAATAATTTAGTAAGGTCATATTTTCCTTGGATTTTACGACCGTCATATTTTGCCTTTTTTCTTGAAGGTAACTCGAGCACAGGTGTCTTTAACTTAATTATTAATGCTTTATCTTCGTATAAGGAATATAGTACTTATTTGTAGGCAGTAGAGTACTGGGGGATGTTTGAGTTCTACCTAACTCATGGAAGTATTCGTTGTTGAACATTATGTTGGCCATTAACCCCTTTAAAACTGCCTCCGCCCACCTAAGGTGGAATGGAAAGGCAAGACTGACTAAAAGTGAAAGAACAGGGAGGCCTGCTTTTTCAGTTGCTACTTAGTCAGAACCGCAACTGAATGGATACAGAAACTTGAAAGGGTGCGGCCCTTTCAGGTTTCTGTATCCATTCAGAATTTCAGATCCAGTAAATTTAATTTTACATTGCAAATGAATACTTATTATGGCGAAAGCTGGTTCGAAGTAGCGATGGCGCATGAAAAAAAGAAGATAATGAAGTACCTGGAAAGATATGAGAGAGGTCTTGGCCAGCTGTGGGCCGGCCGTGTGCAACATATAGCCTCTAACGATACACACGTTAATTAACAAATCGAACTCTATATTCACATAAACTTGTTTCTTAATCTAAGTTTAGTTTAGAGACCTTTATTTTAGATAATCTCAGTTTATTACGTTATCTGTGCCTCAGTCTTCTAAACACGCACATTCACAAAATAAATATATTCACTTACTGATGGAATCGATGAAATTCTAAATAATGGTGGATGTTATTGGTATATTCCGATGTAGTTTCCGTAAATGCTTTCTCATATATTCTATGTCAGACCTTCAACTCAAACAAACATTGCCAAAGTTCTAACAAACAAAACTTTCTCGTCGTGTTTGGAACGTTTGCTGCGTTTCGTCGATTCTGTTTTAGGAACTACGGATTGGAGTCGTAGTTTGAGGATCTACCCGCACCCGGAGTACGTCCATAACTACGACCAGCCATCGAAGGACGCGAACCAGCGTCCTTTATAACCTTTCAGGGACCTTACTACGATCCCCAAGACGCCTGACAAGCGTAGTGACTGGTGAGTATGGCCTCACCACCCTAAGGGGAGGCCTATCTTCAGCAGCGGACGTCTTCCGTCTGATGATGATGATGAACTTCGGATTTAATTAAAGGAGATATTATGAAATAGTAAGAGGAGTTCGTGGCTAAATAATAACGGTTGCGCAGGTCGATCTTCAAGGTAAGGCCACGTTGTGGATGGGTGACCATACTGACCCTCTGTCAAAGAGTTTCTTCCGTGCGTCAGAAAGCACGTAAAGCCGTTGGCCCCGGCTTGCATTTGTAGATATTTGACGGTTGTCACTACTACTCAATAAATTGAAAATTCTATTACACAGGCTGGCGTATTACCCAGTTACTAGGTTGTGGAGGTCAGACACACAGTGGCTCCATGCAAAATACAAAGTTGGGAAAATAAAGTTGGGAAAATAAAATATGCAAATAATGATGCAATAGATTGTCACAAATGCAAAAAAAACTAAGTAAGTAGACTGAACAGGAACACGCATAGGACATCCTATGTTCAATCTACTTACTTAAAATAAACACTAATACGATTTTATTACATCTAATCAGTCCATATCGTAAAAATCTATTGTACCTAGTTGTTAAAATTGTTGTTCTACACACGTACACCGCGACTCCGGTACACAAAGGGCTACTGAAGGACACGTGGATTTTAGTCAGTACAAGTCCGACAGTCCCGCCCTGACCTGGGTAGGAGGACTCATTTGATATTTTACTACGATAAAAAAGCAGATAATGGTATGTATTAGTGTTTCATCATCTTAAAGATTCTGTCACTAAAAGAAAATATTGGTTTGTCTTAGAAAAATCCTGTGATATTAAAAACTACTACGTTCCATTTCATGTGGAATCACATCAACTCTTTCTTCTCTATTGAATTAGGTAGTTTTTAAGTAAAATTACGATCGAACCGGGTAAAAAAATAAAAGAGACATTGCTGATGTACCAAAATTGGCCTATAAAAGTTCCACTGCACAGCTGAGGCACAGGTTCTGACAAAGGTGGACCGTAATCCACTACGCGGACCCTAAGAAACCCGCACAGGGTCTTGCCTTAGTTTTTGCGACAGATAAGTATATATATAGCAACTGTTATGGACGCGGGACTGCTCTGGATCGCAAAGGGTATTATGAAGGAATAGAGCCCTTCAGCTAAATCCAGGGACCCGAAATCATTTAAAGATTTTTACAACCCAGAATAAAAGCCGAGGACTTAGCCAGTATAAAGAAATTAAACCCATATCCTTAAAATCGCAAACAAACCGCTATTGCCAATAAACGTCCAATAAAGGTTTTCGATATAGCCGCGGCCACTGCCCGTATAACCTGTAGCTTTGCGTGGGCTTTGCCCTTTACACTCTGTTGTCTCTGGGTTCATGAGACCCCAGAGCATAGTCGCGTGGTGGCCTGCTATGAAGATATTCAACGAGACAATATTATTGTACACACCAAGTTGCATATCTTGACAGATGATGCGAAGCATGGGCAACACCATAGAAAAGATTTGTCTCCAAGGTGCATCTTGCTTCGGATTCTCCCTGTTCGCATCACATTGCTTTTCTGTTCCATATTAGGACTATGAAAATTGCAATGTTTCTTCTCAGAGTAGTAGGTATGAAACACGGACCTCATCTGACCTTTTGACTCTTTTTGTTTGAGATGTTTCATTATAATCAAGGCGGGTTGGTTGATCATTAGTTAAGTTAACTAATAATGACTATAGAAGCGAACTATGATAAATCCTATACATTATTTTACATCTTTCGGTTAAAAATGTAAAGGATTTTTAACAATTATTAGCTTAGCTACTGATCAAACCACTCGCCATTAATGTGTTAGATAAAAACCAATTTACAAAATAAACATAATTTACTCGTATGAAGGTGAGGGAAGAGCGTGTGTGTTTACGAAGACACTGCACACTGCACTGGTGCTGTCTGACGTATCCTGCGACAATGTCTAGACTCCGCAAAGATTGGCTCACGGGACTAAAATTCGATCAGACGGATTACAAACGTTTCAAAGTTGATCATTACCACAACTTAGTTGTATGTTTCACCGAATTTCAAAGGACATTAACCATTGTGCATCGATCGAAAATAATTTACGTCGAAACGTTGAATCAACATATTTTGATGTGCTCAAGGTTCCATAGTCCTTGGATGTCATCATGATGTATTGTTGTCATGAACTGTTTGTTAACGTGGGCTTGTTTATGTTGTGAAGTCGATTCATTAATACAATTTTGAATAAATTACGTTCTAGGCCCATATAAACTCGTACATTGTTTTCTTTTTATCATAAAGAACAACAAACAGCTCGAATATAATAAGCGCTGAAAATTGAAAGCAAAACATTTGAAGATTTATATTAAAGAACTAGCTTCTGCCAGAAACTTTATACGCGGATCCTGTTGCTTATGCCAGCGACAATGGGGTCGTCAAAATCGAAGATCTGAAACGTCTGATGTCGAATTCCTAGAGCCTGGGGACGGGAAAACAACGGGATGCGCGTGGCGATTCCAGACGTTCCAGATCTTTCATTTTTGTAAGTCAACAGGAAATGCCCATCAGACGATCCCTAATCACCCCCTGATAGTTATTTTGGAAATGTATTTCATGTACAGAATTGACCTCTCTACAGATTTATTATAAGTAAGTATAGATAGATAGATAGATATAGATAGATAGAAGAAGATAGATATTAAGTACCTAAAATAAAAATATTCGTTTGTTGAATTTTGTAATGAAGAAACATTGTTTATATTTTGGGAAGTTAAATTTTATTATTATTACATTACATTATTACTTTAATGAAAGCTACAAATTCTGAACTGTTTCCTATTTTTGTGGCAAAGGATCTTCATACCATACCTAACGTGAGTTTTGACCATATTGACTGTACGCGGCTGTTGAAGGATATAGCTAGGCTGCAAAGTCAGGTATGCATGCTGCAAGAAAAGTGTGTTACATCGGATACATTTGAACAGCTTAAACAAGAGGTTGAACATATGAAACATGCATCTCTTATTGAAACTGCCCCATCTCCGTATGTGAACAAAAGGCGAGGAGCATGTTTACAGGATAGCTACGAGCTAAATAGTGGTCCCATCGGATTACAATATGTGCCTATAAAAACAGTGCAAAAATCGACGTTTGAAAATAACCGTTTTAACTTAAACAATAAGTCAACAACCGCAGAAAGCAGCTGGGATAAGTCCGTCTCATTCCAACGCACTGAGTTGAGCGAAACAGCAAACAGTCGGCGTGTGGAGGCACCTACCGAGGTTTCGTGCATCGTAAGGACGTGCGCGAGTGAGGGAAACAACGAACCGGTTTGTGTCCCGAGTGCGACAGAGAAGGCGAACGCGGAGGCCACGGATAGTACTGTGGTTCCGAGCTCTGATCTATCGAGTGCAGGCGCACTGGCAGCGGCGGCAGCGACGGTGGATGAGTCGTATGTTATTTCGCCAAATAAAACAGTGAGAAATTGTGCGGTATCGCAAGGAAACAACGCGGAGTGGCAAATTGTTAAATCTAAATCTACTAAGAGATATAAACTGTTAGGCCAAAAAGGTCGGGCGTCATCACCTAACGGTAAATTTATAGCGGCAGACGTTAAAGTCCCGTTATTCATTTCTAATGTGAGTAAAGAGTGTAGTGAACAGGATATAATTAGTTATATTGAGAAGAAGGCTAAAGTAGTGGTATTGCTAAAGAAAATAAAAATGAAGACCGACCGGAAATATAACGCGTACAAACTGTTAGTTTCTAAAACAAAACTAGACATTTTCTTAAATGATAAATTCTGGCCAGACGGCATAACGTTTAGACGATTCGTGCATTATAATAAGTACTCTCCTAGTCAGGAGGGCAGTGATTTGAAAAAGAGTTAGTGATTTCCTTTTAATGATTATGGATACTTGTATAAATAATATGTGTAGATTTACTAGCTTTAACTGTCATTCATTTAAGAATTCAATTGACGATGTTAGAAGTTTATGCAGAACATCTATGGTAGTGTGTTTACAGGAGACTTGGCTTCTTAATCATGACATTCCATTACTGGGAACAGTAAGTGGTGATTTTGAGTATACAGGTAAGTCAGCTGTGGACACATCTGCCGGTATACTGAGAGGGAGACCATACGGTGGGGTAGCTATTCTTTGGAAAAAGGGTGTTTTTGAGATGGTTTCTGTCGTGGAATGTAGTAGTACTCGATTAACGGCAATTAAGGCGACAATCGGGGGACGTAAGATATTAGTCTTTTCCGTATACATGCCAGTGAACTCCTTCGATAATTTGCCTATTTTCTCGGAAGTTTTAGGCGAAATAAGTGCCATCGAAGAGAGTAGTGACGTTGAAACAGTGTTCTTATTGGGGGATTTTAATGCCCATCCCAAGGAACTGTTTTATATTGAGCTGGAAAGATTTTGTTTAGATAGGTCGTGGGTATGTGCTGATGTGAAGACACTAAGCGCCGACTCTGGTACTTACACATATGTGGACCATTATCACGGCAGTAGTAGGTGGCTGGATCACTGTGTGGTCTCCCTATCAGCTTGGAAAACCATTGTAAAGGTTGGCATATTAGAGGACGTTTATGTGTCTGACCATCTTCCTATTTATGTAGAATGTGATCTATATGTGGTTATGCCAAAGCTTTGTGAATCTGTTTTGCCTAGGAATGCTGTAATCTGGGGGGAGAGGAATGAATCGCAAATCAGTAAATACCGTGACGTATGTCAGGAAGGGTTGCGAGAAATTGATTTCCCTTTAGAATTCACTAACTGTAGCTACGGAGCATGTAACAAGAGTGCCCACACAATAATAATAGACACATTATATGACCGAATTGTGCAGGTCTTAAAAAAGGCGGCTATCCTAAGTAAGGTTAGAAGCACAACTAATTGCCGGAAAAAGGTTCTGTGCGGCTGGAACGAACATGTAAGAGAAGCTCATCGGGAGGCCAGGCTTAGGTTTAAATCGTGGGTTTCCCATAATCGGCCACTGGAGGGCGTAGTGTACGAGCAAATGCGCGAGTCTCATAAGGTTTTTAAAGGCAGGGTGAAGTGGTGTCGTAAAAACCAAGAACAATTAAAAATGGATGTGATCGCGAAGTGTCGAGTCTCTAAAAACTTTTCCCAGTTTTGGAAAGCTACAAAAAAACTGGACGTTAGGCCTGGCCTCCCGGCGAGTGTGAGTGGCTTAAGCGATCCGAGTGAGATCGCAAATATGTTCGCCAGCCATTTTAAAGTAAAATCGTCGATCGGTCCTTCTACTGCGGTGGTTGACACTGCGCCCGGCAGGCCGGGGGTGGAGCCCCTGCTGCGTTTCTCAGCAAGTCAAGTTAGTGCTCACATTAAAGGAATGACCAAAGGCAAATCTCCTGGGCATGACGGGCTCAGTGTCGAACACCTGAAATATGCTGGAGTGCACCTGCCGAGGGTCCTGTCTCTGTTGTTCACTATGTGCATCAGTCACGCGTACCTTCCAGCTGACTTAATGAAAACCACAGTGGTGCCCATAGTTAAGAACAGGACTGGTGACATCTCGGACAAGGACAACTATCGCCCGATCTCCCTCGCGACCGTGATAGCCAAGGTGCTGGACGGTTTGCTTGATTCTTGCTTGCAAGACTATTTAAAACTACATGATGCGCAGTTTGGGTTTCGGCCCGGCCTATCTACTGAGAGCGCAATCTTAAGTCTCAAGCACACCGTCCAGTACTACACAGATCGTAAGACACCGGTATATGCCTGTTTCTTGGATCTCTCCAAGGCCTTTGACCTCGTTTCTTACGAGGTGCTTTGGAGGAAGCTGGGAGACAGGGGTGTACCGATGGAGATGTTGAACATCTTTAGATATTGGTACAGTAATCAGACGAACTGTGTCAAATGGTCAGGTACTCTTTCTGATTCATACAGGCTGGAATGCGGCGTGAGGCAGGGAGGATTATCATCTCCAAAGCTCTTCAGCCTGTATGTAAACGATCTCATCGTGGAACTCAGCAGCATGCGTGTCGGATGCAGTTTGGGTGGTGTTAATGTAAATAACATCAGCTACGCTGATGACATGGTGCTGCTGGGTCCCACTGCAGGGGCGATCAGAAAGATGCTGAAAGTCTGTGAAGCATTTGCTGAGTCACACGGACTTAGGTATAATGTTAGGAAGAGTCAGTACATGGTCTTTAAGGCCGCCGGTAAGGGTCCTGAATCTGTTCCTTCCATTACTTTGAATGGTATTGACTTGGATAGGGTGTCGCAGTTCAAGTATCTTGGACACTACCTTACTGACGACCTTAAGGATGATGTGGACATAGAGAGGGAGCGCAGGGCTCTGTCTGTCCGAGGCAACATGCTGGCCCGTAGATTCGCCCGCTGTACGGAGCAAGTCAAAATCACGCTATTTAAAGCATATTGTCAGGGTCTGTACACGGGTGGTCTGTGGGTTAGTCACACAAAAAAATCCCTGGACACCCTGCGCATCCAATACAATAATATTTTCAGGATGATGTTGGGACTCCCTCGCTTCTGTAGTGCCTCTGAGATGTTTGCACAGGCTCATACGGACGACTTTTATGCCATCATCCGGAAAAAAGTTGGTTCACTGATGAGGAGGGTGCGGGGGAGTCACAACAGCATCCTGAAAACCATAGCGGAAGATGTGCGCGCACCTGTGTTGAGGCATTTCGTCCGTCTGGTGATCTATTAGGGAGGTATCTCTCTGTTGGTTAGTCCGGGGGGCGGAATGTCTCAGCACAGGGGCAATATTATTATAATTATTACTTAATGTTTATTTTTGTGTATTTGTTTTTATTTATGTAATGAGTGTTTTTGGTTGTGCCTTTGTATGTGTCATTTTAATACTAACAATAGTTGTAAGTTTTTGTAGTACACTAACCCGTGGATCCAGTTGTCCCAAAATAAAATAATTTGAATTTGAATTAAATGAAAATTGTTGAATGCTTAAAAATGCAACAGTGTTTTTACAACAAATCGGTTGAAAAAGTCAAGATGAAATTAGTTTTGTATTTAATGCCATGAATTCTCTTGACCAACACAACTGTTTGGATTAAACATTGAAGCGGTAAGTCATTGACAGATAACATAATTACGAGTACATTGTCAATTATTTGCTTGGGTCAAACTCTATAAGCAGTTGCTAGTTTAAAACGTTGCATAATTGGCTGGCCAGCTGATTACATACAATGTAGGGGCTAGATAAGATCGGTCAACAGCTGCAGTTAAAAAAAATGGCTGCTCCACTTACTAGCGAATAAATAACGATGTACAGTCACGACCACCAGTATTTACAATTTAAAAGAACTCGATAAAGACTTTTTTCTGGAAATGCGATTTAGAAGTGAGTTAAGACCTAACTTTTAAACGATAAGTGTACCTACTTGAACACATTGTGTTCTGCTTGAGTATTGTTCGTACCGTCATGATCGTGTAGCATTATGTTTTTTTTAATGTAAATTGTAAAAGCGTATTCAGATTCATATTATAAATAGCAATATTTGAACCATAGTAAGTAAGTGTATTTCCTTTAATTTATTAATTCAAATTAGGGTATCTCCTTTTTAGTTAAACTGCCAGACTTTCTACTTTAAATTGCCATACAGGTTATAATATGTCTCTATGGTATTGAGGAGTGATGACGTTATTTTTCGCGCAGTTAATCATAAAACTATGTGTCACAGTTACCAAGTATTAAATAAGAGGCTTTAGCAAATTTGCATGAATTTTCGTAAAAACATGACGTTATGATGTTATCAATATGTCTCGAACTTTTAGTCGTTCGTTTGACGTCATTTTATAAAAAGTTACGCCAACACTATTTATATTTAACCTTTATTACCTAAACAGGAGGTTAATTCATCATAAGTGGTTGGCACAAAAAAATATTAGGTAACTTGGAAACCTATTTTTGCTACTTTGGACGTACCTAGGCATCTAAGGGTAAGGGCATATATTACAGTCACATTTTGCTATGCTCATTGCATTACAACACATAAAATAGCGGCGCGGTAGTAAATGTATTCATCATCATCATCAGCCTATAAATGTTCCCACTGTTGGGACACAGACCTCCTCTCTGTGAGAGGGAGTGGGCCATAATCCACCACGCGGGCCCAGTGCGGGTTGGCAGATGTCACATGTCTTCGAATTTTTGGTTCTAGGACATGCCGGTTTCCTCACGATGTTTACCTTTACCGTTTTGAGAGCAGTAGTGATGAAATAAATTACACAAAGTAATGCGCCTGGCGGGGTTCGAACCCACGACCTACTATAACTCATAAGTCGGGACCGATACCACTGGGCCACCACTGCTGTAAATGTATTACTTAGTACTAATTGACAAATTTCGCGGTTGACCACTTTGGGTTGTTATAAGTTCGCCACAAAAATTATGCCCTCGAAAAAAAGTTTTGATCCTGTTCTCCTAGTACTTTCTGTGCAGATTCCACATTGTGTCCTCGTTTTCGGTAGTTTTGTGATGGATTTTATAATTTAATTGTTCTGTCTGCTATCCGCGTGCGGAAAGAATGGGTCGAATGTACAATGATCAAAATTAAAAAAAAAAACAAAAACCTTTGGCCCACATACTTAAAAATGTGTGTACCTACTAAAGTGATGTACGATGCGGTACGGGGCGTGCATCACACGGAACCTTTGAAATCAATTGAAATAATATTTATTGCAATCCATATCGATTGATATTCGAATTTGCTATTATAAGGTCATGGTTTGTTTTTCTGAGACTTTCCAATAATAATGTCAATTTGATATTATAATTTATAACAAACTGTGAAATTCAGAAGATTAGGTTCGAATAACAGAACATTATAATATGATTTGTGTCGCTGGAAACATGAGTCGCACTTCAGAGTTGCTCTAGTGCTAATATGCCTTTAAATAATTTTACTTTTCCGTACCACCTTGTATCTTATTATTCTTTACGGCTTTCCTTTACCGTCTTTTAATATTAATAAGCTAGCTTTACTCGTCGACGGTAACACAAGAAGAGCTCTTAGTTAAAGCATACCTTTTAATACCCTTTTGTTTTAGAAACAAAAGCCTGTGAGCTTCTCCGTAACGCTCATAAAATGATCTTATTAAAACTTGAATTTCATCCCAGGAAATGATGACAGAGAAAACATTAAATAATTAATAGTTTTCTGCTATATATATTTTTATAATTAATAATAAAATTATCCGTAAACTGAAATGATAGTTTGCTCTCTGTTTACGAGTAGAAACGGGAAAAGTGAAAACATTGAATATTTATTTAAACAGTTTTACTATTTAGGTCAAATAAATCTTAATGTTTTTATTATTTTTGGATTTATCATTGAAATGAAAATTATGATACTATAATAGTTCATTAATGTGAGGGAATAACGGTCAGAAGCCCTGATGATGATGATGATAGGACTCCCTTTTCCGCACTTAGACTCCCATTTGGTCCGTTGTGCGTGGGGATTCTGGCTAACAGAGCCAGCCTAGCTCCGCCCAGAAACACAGAAGCCTCCTGGGAGCTTCACAGGCTTCGCGGAGCGACCTCACTGTTCCGAGGATTTCTTCACGTTGAGAGGCCACGGCCACGCATTCCAGGATAACGTGGGCGGCTGATTCCTCGGCGTCAAGGCATCCCCTGCAAAGGGGACTGTCTGTGGCACCTATGTTAAAAAGATGTTTATTGAGTGTGTTATGGCCCGTAATTGTTCCTATAATTATTCTAAGGTTATTCCTGCTCATGCTGAGGAGTTTTTTGGTTAATCGCGGGTGTACCATCGGCAGAGCCAATTTCGACTGTCTACAGTCTGTTGCCCGTGACCATCTGTTGTTATGGAGTTCCGTCGATCTTTGGCGAATCCACGCACGAAATTGTGAGAAAGGCAGTGGGAGAAGAGGGTATGGGCCTAGCACCCTCATATCAGAGCCTCTCTTCGCAAGTTCATCTGCTGCATCATTACCCAAAGATCCGCTGTGTCCTTTGATCCACTGGAGAGTAATCCGATTGAACATCGACAAACTCTCCAGAGCTTGGTGGCACTCGAGAATTAATTTATTGTTAGTTTGTTTGTTTTCTAAAGCTTTGAGCACAGATAGACTGTCAGATACGAATTTAATGCCGTAGTCTCGGATGCCTAAGCGCTTTACTGCTGTTGCGGCTTGTGTTAAAGCAACACATTCGCATTGAAAGATCGAACTGTGTGTGCCTAGCGGTATGTGTATGTTAATATTGAGATCAAGGGAGTGTATGCCAGCACCTGACCCGTTTTGTGTTTTTGAGCCGTCTGTGTAGATTCGCACTTCATTGGCTCCTGACTGGTCCCTTTCCTCCTGAACTGTTTGTATGATATAGTTTTTGTTGAACATCGGTTGGTTGGGTATTCTATCACACGGGGCAGCGATGAGAGGCTGGTACTCAATCGCCCGGTCCAGGATTTTAGCGTGTGGACTGGTAAGGGTTTTGCCCCATATGCCCAGATGCATTAGCCTGATGGCAGCCAACGCCGCCTCCTGCTGTATGTACAGGTCAAGGGGAGTTAATTGAAGGGCTATCTCCATGGCTGCTGTTGGGGTGGTTCTCATGCAGCCAGTGGTAGCCGAACAGGCCAGTCGTTGGAAGCGTTGTAGTTTGGTAATGGTGGTCGAGAGTTCAGTTCTCGTCCACCAGACTAGAGCACCATAAGCCAACATTGGCCTGATCAGCGTTTTGTAGATCCACAGAGTAATCCTTGGAGAGAGCCCCCATGTTTTTCCTAACATTTTTTTACATTGATATAGTGTAATTGTGCTTTTATTAAGTTTGTAGTCAAGATGCTTGTTCCAGAGCAGTTTGCTATCCAGGATCACCCCCAAGTACTTGACTTCGTCCTTGAGCGTTAGTTCTGTGTTTAAGAGTTTTGGAAGCCTATGAGGTCCAAGACTTCTCTTGTTAGTGAACATTATTATTTCCGTTTTTAAGGGGTTAACCGATAGTTCGTGCTTCGTGCACCAACACTCGATTATTTTGAAGGCCTTTCTCATGAGATCGCATAAGACGCCCTCAAATTTCCCCGAGATTAGAATTGCTATATCGTCCGCGTATCCCACCGAGTACAGACCGCTGGCGTTGAGCTCTGCAATGAGCTCATTTACCACTAAGTTCCACAGCAGTGGTGACAGCACCCCACCCTGTGGGCAGCCCCTACTCACGATACCTCGTGTGGTGGTGTTCACGGTAAATTGAATAGCACGGTATTTTAACATGTTGTTTATCCATTCTACGAGTGTTCGCGCAACACCGTGTGTGGCAAGTGCCTGTTTGATGCTGACGAAGTTGGTTTTGTCAAAAGCACCTTCTATATCAATGAAAGCGCCTAGGGTTGAGTTTTTGTCTTTAAGAGCATTTCCTATGCGTGAGACCACGCTATGGAGTGCTGATTCTGTTGATTTGCCTGCACAGTAGGCGTGTTGATTAGGATGTAGGGGTCTTTGTACCGAAATTTGGGTCCTAATCTTCCTATCTCCCAGCCTCTCCAGAGTCTTCAAGAGGAATGAGGAGAGGCTTATAGGTCTAAAGGATTTGGGTTGGGTGTAGTCGCCCCTACCTGGTTTCGGTATAAAGATTATTTTTACTTCCCGCCATTTCAAGGGGATGTAGCGATGGGCCAGGCAGGCTCTGAAAACCTTCACAAGGTAGTCAGCCAGTAAACCTTGGCTCCACCTGAGCAGAGCCGGGAAAATACCGTCTAGTCCTGCTGCCTTGAAAGGTAGGAAGGTGTTAATTGCCCACGTTACTTTGTCTTTGTCGATTACCTCTAACGCCACCTCCCAATCCATTTCGCTCGCAGCCCTCTCTCTGTGTGAATCCCAGCTTTGCTGGGTGGCAATCTGGCATCCAGGGAAGTGGGTGGTTAGAAGTAGTTCGCTTGTCTCAGCATCATTTGTTGTGTATGTGTTATCTGGCTTTTTCAGGCATCCTATTGAGTGGTCTGTCTCTTGAGCAAGACAGGTTTTGACCCTCATTGCCTGGTTGTTACTTTCAATGTTAGTACAGAACCGCCTCCAACTGTTCTTTCCTCTGAGGCGTATTAGTTTTTTATATGTTTTACGAGCTGTTGTATAGCGGTCCCAGTCTACTAGCGATCGTGTGTTCCTAGCTCTGTTGAACAGTCTTCTCAGCTTGTGTCGGTGTCTTTCCAGTTCAGGACTCCACCAGGAATGTCGAGCTCCCTGCCTAGGTACCGTGAGGGGACAAGACTGTTCATAGCTAGATAGAAGGATGGATGTGATTTTGTTTACATGTTCGTCTAAATTTACTGGTATTTTAGCCGGAAGGGCGGGTAATCTGCCTAGTTCAGCCTCGACGAGTTTAGTGAACCTGGCTTGGTCTGTATTACGAGGAACCCTTCTTGGTTGTGGTTTGGTTAGGTTGAAGTTAATGGTATAGCGAATCCATCTATGGTCAGAGCATGATAGCTCAGTGGACACATGCCAGTCCTGTATGGAGTTTGAAATGCCTATGGTTGCTACAGTTAAGTCTATAATTGTTTGTGATCTTGCGTTTATGAAGGTAGGTTCGGAGCCCTTATTGAGTAAAACAAGATTGTTACTAAGAATGAAATCAAGCATTTCCTCACCTCGGGTGTTGGTTTTGACATTACCCCAGAGCGTGTGATGCGCGTTGGAGTCCGTCGCGATGATTAGTTCCAGTTTCTCCTTTCCACAGTACTCAACCAGCGAGACGAGCTCTGGCAGAGGCACGTCCTCATCGCCTGGCAGGTATGCCGAGGCTAGTACAATGTGACAATATAATACAATGTGACTGCTGTCAGGTCCCTTGAACAGAATTCATTAATTAACAGGTTAGGTACATGTTTTGGAATAAATATGCAGGTGCGCGGGTTATTAGCGGAGGTATCTAGCGGAGGTATCTAGCAGTAACTTACCCCCGATGCTGCTCAAACCGCATATTCTGCCGCCCCTTATCCACGGCTCTTGGATGAGGGCGATGGTTTTTTCTTGTTGGTTCTCCAACACTCTGCGCAAGGTAGCCGTCGCAGATTGGCTGTGCTGGAGATTGGTTTGTAGGATCTTAGTCCCGCAAAGGAGAGGAGCAGAGGCTGCTGTCCTCGCCCTCACTTCTCTCCTCTGACGGAAAGCACTCCTCGTCCGAAATCAGACCGGACGAGGGTGGATCCCTCGTTGAACCCGCTGCTGAGAGAACCTCCAGCGCTGCCATGGAGGTCGCCAGCTCCATCGCCTCCCCAACAGTCTCCGTCGCAATAGGCGACAGGGAACGCTCCGGAAGCGGCAGAGCAGGCCCCCTCTCAAGCGCGCTCGAGGCTGTTTCTATAGTTGGTCCTGATGTTGGATCGGCGTCCTTCTCCCTGGTACCACCCTCCTCCAGGAAGCGGATGTATATACTACCCATGAGGTAGTATACTCGCCGTTGCTGGTCCTTTATGGTTTTAACCATGGCCTCCGGCACACGGAAGTATAGACAGGTACCCGGGGGCTCCTGCCTAGCTCTTTCGTGTGTCAGGGTCCAGGTGTTTATTTTAAGGTTTGGGTTCTGCCTCGCCAGCATCCTTAGTAGCTCTGTTGTGTCCTCGCTATTCTCGGGGACGAACAACATGCACATTACCTTCTTAGGTATGTCGGCTTGAGGCCGAACGGTTAGCTTAGTTCCCGGTATCGGGGACGATATGTTGTTTACTACCTCTTTGAGCCAGGCCATTGTGAATTCGTCCTCACACCATGTCTTAAGGACGCCTTCAGCAAAATGGGCCCGGCCTCTAAAATGGATCGCGGTGGTTTGGGTTGTATCAGTTGGTTCAGGAGCTTTTAGCAGAGCCCGGAGCTGGTTTTCTATTACCAGCCGGATCCCCTCCGCTTGCTCCTGCGTCATTTCCGAGAAGGGCTCGGTCATGACGGCAACGCATAGCTCGTTGCTCCTGAAGGACGCAGCCGCTTCAGCGTAGCTCACCAAAGTTCCGTCAGCCATACGGGAGCGAGCAGGCTTGCTCTTCTTGCTAACCCAGGTTGGTGTGACGGTATCTTCGGGACGCGAACGCTTCTGCGGCCTGTCCTGTTGTTCTTTTCCGGTTGCTTTGGTTTTTCGCCCTCTTGGCCTCGCGCTACGCTTGCGCTTAGCGCCGGTGGCAGCCTCGTCCTTTGGCATCTCAGCCGTAGCCGGCACTGCCTTGAGGGACGTCTTCTTTGGTGGTTATTTCAGGTTGGTTGTTAGATACCTCTGCTGGCGGGGCTTTGGGCAGAGTCGTCAGGTCCCTCTCAGAGACCGCAGCCGTTGACGCAGCCCGTGTTTTGGGCGCATCTACTTTTGCAGTACTCCTCGAGTCGCCATGAGCGAGTGCTGTCCTTGGCCTTTCAGTCAGGGTTGTGTTGGAAGGCGCAGGCGCATCCGTGGACGCAGATGAGGTTGGGATCGCTCGGAACGCAGCCTGTTGTGGCGCATCCCTTACGGTTGCCTTCCTCATCGCATCCTTGGACGCAGCCGAGCGCTTCTGTTTTTTCAGTGCAGGCTTGGGTAGTTGCCGCTTAGGCGCATCCTGGGACGCAGCCCTTGAGTTAGGTGACGATGGCGCATCTGAAGACGCAGCCCTTGGTTTGTTGGTTGCAAGCGCATCCGACGAGCGGGACGCAGCTTGTGGTTTTGTTTTTCTACATTCTGTCTCATTATCCATTTATTGTTTGTTTTCCAATTCACCGTTGGAGCTCTCCACCCGCCACGGAGCCCTCAGTCGGGGACGTCGCTCGTTCAACAAGCGATCGCCAGAGCTACTCCTTCGGTATAGGATCAGCCTAGTGGGAAGTTGACGAGCCCGCACGCGACGGAAGATCAGGGGACTGTATACGACACGAGACTATGCCGCAACTCATCCCGAGACCCCCGCCACGCCGGCTGCCCCCCCCCATTAAGCCGACCCTCGCATGACATCCCGCTTATGGGATGCCTCAGCCGGTTGATAGTGGGTAGCTACCCCACTACCTCCCGTGTAAGAGGAAATCCAGGCCAAAGTGGTGTGTTGTGTGCAGCCTGCTCCACTCAACCACCAGGATCCCTTCATCCCTCCGTACGGGTCCCCGCGCACGGCACAAACACGCGGGAGGTCATTGCTATCGATCATCTGCTCTTGTTTGATGGTGGACCCCCAGGGGCATGACCTCGCCACCCCTGAGGTTAGACGCCTGGTGATTTCTGTTACGTCTAGTTCATATGGAATTAGACCAAGAACAGGGGGCAACCTCGAGAAGGAACATCACCAGACTTGCCTTGAGGATCCACACGACCGTTGCGCTCTCCCTCAAGACCACGCACCCTGCCACCTCTGAAGGAGGAGGCAAGGTAGGTTTGCGTCTACAAAACCAAGCCAAGCCAGTAAGCAAGCAAAGCGTGTCGTCGGAAACCAAAACATAAATCTGCAAACACAAACCCCCCCCCCCAAAAGTCAGAAGCCCTGTTGCTGGTTCCTTTCCAATAAGGAACCTGGACTTGAGTCCAGTTGACGGCGCAATACGCTGTGTGCGAAGTTGTAGTTAACGCAATTTTTTAAGTACTTTTCAGGTACATAAACATACATACTCAATTCACTGCGTGTTCCCATGGGTTTTATTTTTTGTTATCGTGGTAAAATCATGTCAAGTCCCGCGACCGCGGCAGGCTTTTTTCTCTAGAGGCCTCCGTCACAATAAATAATAATAATATTCCACAACTATCACACAACGCCATCTAGTCCCAAGCTAAGCAGAGCTTGTGTTATGGGTACTAGACAACTGATAAACATACTTATATATTTCTAAATACATACATATTATAGACTAGCTGTGCCCGCGACTTCGTTCGCGTGGATGTCGGAATTTAACAATGTATTTTTTAGTGCGAAGCGCTTAATTCTCGCCACGTTTTTTATAAATCATATCATTTTCATATAATCCCTGTATTTAGAATTTATTTTTCAAGAATATTTGAGGTGATTATAATAAACGCCCTCTGTCGTTCAGATTCAGAAGAATTGCTACTGGATTAGAGCACCCATTCTATCTCATTCCATCCCATTCCATCCCACTCCATCCCACTCCATCCCATTCCATCCCACTCCATCCCACTCCATCCCCCTCCATCCCACTCCATACTACTCCATCCCACTCCATCCCACTCCATCCCACTCCATCCCACTCCATCCGACTCCATCCCATTCCATCCCACTCAGTCCCACTCCATTCGACTCCATCCCACTCCATCTCACTACATCGCACTCCATTCTAATCCATCCCACTCCATCCCACTCCATCCGATTCTATCCCACTCCATCCTAATCCATCCCACTCCATCCCACT
Organism: Agrotis clavis; assembly: GCA_954870645.1. NCBI lineage: Eukaryota > Metazoa > Arthropoda > Insecta > Lepidoptera > Noctuidae > Agrotis > Agrotis clavis. The sequence continues at coordinate 7,279,311 of OX940929.1, forward strand.
CCATCCCACTGCATCCCACTCCATCTCACTCCATCCCACTCAGTCCCACTCCATCCTAATCCATCCCACTCCATCCCACTCAGTCCCACCCCATCCCACTCCATCCCACTACATCCCACTCCATCCCACTCAGTCCCACTCCATCCCACTCCATCCCACTACATCCCACTCCAACCCATTCCATCCCACTCCATCCCACTCCAACCCACTCCATCTCACTCCAACCCACTCCATCCCACTACATCCCACTCCATCCCACTCCATCCCACTCCATCCCACTACATCCCACTCCATCCCACTCCATCCCACTCCATCCCACTCCATCCCACTCCATCCCACTCCATCCCACTCCATCCCACTCCACCCCACTCCATCCCACTCCATCCCACTCCATCCCACTCCAACACACTCCATCCCACTCCAACCCACTCCATCCCACTACATCCCACTCTATCCTAATCCATCCCACCCCATCCCACTCCATCCCACTCCATCCCACTCCACCCCACTCCATCCCACTCCATCCCACTCCATCCCACTCCAACCCACTCCATCCCACTCCAACCCACTCCATCCCACTACATCCCACTCTATCCTAATCCATCCCACTCCATCCGATTCCATCCCACTCCATCCCACTCCATCCCACTCCATCCCACTCCATCCCACTCCATCCCACTCCATCCCACTCCATCCCACTCCATCTCACTACATCGCACTCCATTCTAATCCATCCCACTCCATCCCACTCCATCCGATTCTATCCCACTCCATCCCACTCCATCCCACTCCATCCCACTCCATCCCACTCCATCCCACTCCATCCTACTCCATCCCACTCCATCCCACTCCATCCCACTCCATCCCACTCCATCCCACTCCATCCCACTCATTCCCATTCTAGTGTGAGTCTAATAAAAACCTTTTCTTTCTTTCCATTCCATCCCAAACCATATATCCCATTCTATTCCATTACACTCTACTCTACTCTACTCCACTCCAAACCACTCCACTCTCCAGTCCACACCATATTTGAATAGGTATGTAGTTTTTCTATTCCAAGCTAGATCGCGCTACTGAACTACGCGTCTCGGTGTAAACTGACCGTAATTTTACTTCTGGGTCTGGAACACTTTAAATTCAAATATCTTTTGATAGACTTAACCGATTGCAATGAAACAAAAACTAAATTAGTCCTCAAGTTACGCTCGATCGTTGTGTATAAAGGTTATCTACATTGCCTTCGTACATTTTACGTGATGGAGCCACAAATAAACAGACAAACCGACAAACAGACAAAAATTCTAAAAATGCTGGAAATGGGTTCTGTTGGTTGTCCTTCAACACCCTAGCTATTTTTTTTGGATTTTATTTTGATGTACAAAAACGATTTTTCTACAGTTTTATTATATGTATAGATGTACAAAAACGATTTTTCTACAGTTTTATTATATGTATAGATATAGATAAATTACACCCAGACAGAACAAATAATCATGCTCATCACACAAACATTTGTCCTGGGTGGGAATCGAACCCACGACCCCCGGCATAGCAGTCAGGGTCACTAACCACTAGACCAACAGGCCAGTCAAACACACAATACAATGCTGACACTCTTCGAGGCGCGCGTGGAACACAACGCGCCGTCGACCCGGGCATGGTCCATGGTCGGACAGCGAGTCGCGGTTCCCATGGGGGTTAGCAACAACAGCAGCGCGCCACCTGCTACGATTCTTACCAGCTCCTTTCACCTCATCCACATTCATACATCTGGTCATACACGCACGCTGATTGTGAGTACTACGCACCCGGCCTTTCTGAAGCACTTACGCCGGCTCCACACGTTGGCCGTGTTGGCCGAACAGAGGGAGACGGCGCTATACCAGAAAGCAAGACGCAAATAATTCTATCTCGTTTCTTAGTATAGCGCCGTCTCCCTCTGTTCGGCCAACACGGCCAACGTGTGGAGCCGGCGTTAGATTACACACCAATAAGATCAGTGTAGGTCTTCCTAGGGCGTTCCCTCCCGGCGTTTCCATTCATCTCTGCCTTATAAATAAAAACCTTTTTATGTATTATTTTTGTAATCCACATTGCTCCACGTCGTAAAAGTTCTCGAGTGGCGACCACGGACCGGAAGACGCAGCGTAGGCAGGCCTCCCACTAGGTGGACCGACGACATCGTGGGGGTCGCGGGCAACCGATGGATGCAAGTGGCGAATTGTCGTTCGGCGTGGCGGTCTAAGGGGGAGGCCTATGTTCAGCAGTGGACGTCTTCCGGCTGATGATGATGATGAATGAATGAAAAACAAGCAGAAATGTTTATCAAAATATCTAGTTGGCAAGAATTGACAGACCTTATGGCCAGAAATAATGTGGTAACTATAAGAGGCCCTGTTACCGCGTAATCAGAGTATAGACTTTGCGCAACATGCGACTTGATACATAACTGGTTACCTAAATTTGAATAACCATAACGTGTTAGGAACTATAATAAATTATCATTTTCATTAATCACAGGCAGTGTAAAACAAATATTAATGTAAACATGTTTACTTGGAGAAGTCTATTAAATCATAGTTGGACCGTATCTAATCAATATACCAATCTAGATATTATGCCCGCAGGTCTACCCACGCTGAAAGTTCTTAGGTTTCATGAACACTTGAGTATTGTTCGTAACTAAACCACGTTTAACTCGATCAAAACCAATTAAGAGGTTGCAACGTGATCGGTAAATCACGTATTGTATAAATAGAGTCAAAAAATATGAAGTGATTTTCAGAACTTTTCCATTCGTTGTATGGCTTTACGATGGCAACCAATTTTATTTAAAAAAATATTATTGTTAAGTGCCCCTTTTCAATACAAGGGGTCAACGATCAACAGAGTTCATCACTATACCCTCGATCTTCAGGTTCACCGGAATCAATATGAACCCTTCAATCGATCAATCAAAACAGCTTATCACGATAAACCCTAAACATTGATTCCCAAGCAATTCACAAATAAAACGCACTGAATCGAGTAAAACAAAAGACGATCAGCTTCGTATTCTTTTTTCAACGTCAATCATAACCGTTCCATTCAACCTTGAAAGTTGAATATAATCGCCAGAGAGTATATAATCACTACGTTTAATAATCGCTGGCATGATTACAGACCGCCGCCGTGCGGTAATCACAAGGAAGAAAGCTTAGTTTGACGAGTAAATATGTTACATGTCTCTGATGTTTTTCATACAAAGCTAAAAATAAGTGTTTAATGTAGGTATGGAAAAACCAAAACTTACCAGTAGTTTAGATCAGGAATCACGCATAAAGACTCACACATAATAAAGATCACATCAAATCCCTTGACGATCGTCGATTAACTGGTTGCGTGGCAAACCATTTTATTATATTCAGCTTTCAAATTAAAGTCATTTATCAGAATTTCGTTTGATTGTACCTACATCGGATTTCGTAACATAAGGGTGTAAACTCACGCTATATAGCGATTACCTAAGAACGTTAATAGTGCTACTAAAATTCCTAACGATTTCAGTTATGAATTGTAGCAGTTGTGCTACGGAGCTACGGCGTAGCGTTGGTAGTTGCTACGAAATAGAGGTATATATTTTTTTTGTATTATGTACTCCTGCGCGTTTGTGTTATTCCCCGTAATAGATTTGTTATTAATAAGAGTAAGGATTTATTACAAATACAGAAACCGTTCCGAATCGAAAACGTTCTCCAGCCCCTGCAGTCTCGACATTAGACAGCAACAAAAATCGGTCGCTAAGTCGTATCGTTATTAAATTCCTTTAATAGATTTACAACTTTATTTCGAAAGCTTAAGGTTGAAAATCTATTCAAAGAAATTTGACATCGATTAGACTTAACGACCGATTTTTGTCGTTATATTTGTCGAGACTGAAGGGCCAGAAAACGGTTTCGGTGCGCTGGTTACGGCCCTGCATACTGAAGTCATGACTGGTCTCTCAAGATATTGCAACTGCAATTAATTATCTTATGATATCACTCATTCACTACGTAGCCTAACGCTCGTATATTCGTGTACTACAACGCGCTACACTGTGCTAAGCTCGTAGACCGCGCACGCTGTGCTACGCTCGTAGACCGCTCACGCTGTGCTACGCTTGTAGACCGCGCACACTGTGTCACCCTCGTAGTACGCCTACGATGCGCTACGACTGTAGACGCGCTACGGCCGTAGATGCACTACGACAGTAGATGCGCTACGACTGTAGATGCGCTACGCCAAGCTATACTAGTAGAAATCCTGTGCTTCGTTGTACTTTTATTTTTCTTACAAGATAAATTCATTAGTAAAGGATTTTTACGACTGAATTTGTCTTGCTAAGGTTTTGACATAAATCTGGAAATTCATACGTATATTATTTCCCGCCAAGGTCTTTTAGTTTCGGAGTTCTAACATCCATCACACATTATAATAACAAATCTTTTGTATTTGAACATTTGACGCAGATTTTTTTTATTAATTCATTTTCCTTTCAACTTCCTTTTGTTAAAGACTTTATTCCTAGAAAATGATAATGCTGTTTTATTATAACGAGAAGATAATTTCTATGGGAACGCACAAAGGAGCTTTTGTTGAATGTTTAATTAAATTAAACGGATTTTCATACTTGATTTCATATTACGCACAGAAATGTTAAAAGAAACCTTTTGATGAAGTAATCATGAATCGGAAATTATTATACCTACGTTGTAACAAAGCGATATATTAATGACTAGCTGTGCCCGCGACTTCGTTCGCGTGGATGTCGGAATTTAACAATGTATTTTTTTGTGCGAAGCGCTTAATTCTCGCCAGGTTTTTTATAAATCACATCGTTTTCATATAAACCCTATATTTAGAATTTATTTAGATTTTTCAAGAATATTTGACGTGTTTGTAATAAACGCCCTCTGTCGTTCAAAGGCAGTACTATTCAATTGCTACTGGATTAGAGCACCCATTCCATCTCATTCCATCCCATTCCATCCCACTCCATCCCACTCCATCCGACTCCATACCACTCCATCCCACTCGATCCCACTCCATCCCACTCCATCCCACTCGATCCCATTCCATCCCACTCTATCCCACTCCATCCCATTCCATCCCACTCCATCCCACTCCATCCCACTCCATCCCACTCCATCCCATTCCATCCCACTCCATCCGACTCCATACCACTCCATCCAGCTCTATCCCACCCCATCCCACTCCATCCCACTCCATCCCACTACATCCCACTCCATCCCACTCCATCCCACCCCATCCCACTCCATCTCACTCCATCCCACTCCATCCCGCTCTATTCCACTCCATCCCACTCCATCCCTCTCTATCCAGTATTGTAGTGGGATCCATCCAGTATGGTATTGGAGTGGGATGGAGTACCATCCCACTCCATCCCACTCGATCCCATTCCATCCCACTCTATCCCATTCCATCCCACTCCATCCCACTCCATCCCACTCCATCCCACTCCATCCCACTCCATCCCATTCCATCCCACTCCATCCCACTCCATCCGACTCCATACCACTCCATCCAGCTCCATCCCACCCCATCCCACTCCATCCCACTCCATCCCACCCCATCCCACTCCATCTCACTCCATTCCACTCCATCCCGCTCTATTCCACTCCATCCCACTCCATCTCTCTCCATCCCATTCCATACCACTGCATCCCACTCCATCCTACTCCATCCCACTTCATCCCACTCCATCCCACTCTATCTCACTCCACCCCACTCTATCCCACTCCATCCCACTCCATCCTACTCCATCCCTCTCCATCCCACTCCATCCCACTCCATCCTACTCCATCCCACTCCAACACACTCCATCCCACTCCATCCCACTCCATCCGCTTCCATCCCATTCCATCCCTTTCTAGTGTGAGTGAAATAAAAACCTTTTCTTTCTTTCTTTCCATTCCATCCCATTCTATTCCATTCTACTCTACTCTATTCTACTCCACTCCACTCCACTCCAAACCACTCCACTCCAGTCCACACCATATTTGAATAGGTATGTTGTTTTTCTATTCCAAGCGAGATCGCGCTACTGAACTGCGAGCTGCGTGGCTCGGTGTAAACTGACCGTAATTTTACTTCTGGAACACTTTAAATTCAAATATCTTTTGATAGACTGATCCGATTTCAATGAAACAAAAACTAAATGTTACTTCAAGTTACGGTCAGTCGTTATGTATTAAAATTATCTACATAGCTTTCGTACATTTTACGTGATGCCCGAACAAATAAACATACAAACAGACATACAGACAAACAGACATACAGACAAACAGACAAAAATTCTAAAAATGCTAGAAATGAGTTCTATTGGTTGTCCTTAAACACGCTGGCTATATTTTTTGAGTTTTTTTTTAATGTACAAAAATTATTTTTCTACAGTTTTATTATATGTATAGACTAGCTTCTGCCAGCGACTTCGTACGCGGATCCTGTTGCTTATGCAGCGACAATGGGGTCGTCAAAATCGAAGATCAGAAACGTCTGATGTCGAATTCTTAGAGCCTGGGGACGGGAAAACAACGGGACGCGCATGACGATTCCAGACGTGCCAGATCTTTCATTTTTGTAAGTCAACAGGAAATGCCCATCAGACTAAATAACTCTTGCTAAGATGTTATTCATATAAATGTTATAGTGTAGCTGGGCTCTTGGAATTCCACATCAGTTGTTCCAGATCTCAATTTTCATACGTCAACAGAGATTGCTCATTATGCTGAACAACTCTTGCTAAGACGTCATTCCTATATATGTTATAGTGTAGCTGGGCTCTTGGGAGTTCCACATCAGGTGTTCCAGATCTTCAGTTTTTATACGACAACAGGGAGCGCTCATCAGGCTGAACAACTCTTGCTAAGACGTTATTACTGTATATGTAATAGTGTAGCTGGGCTCTTGGAGTTCCACATCAGGTGTTCCATATCTTCAAATTTATTTTCTCAGCAGAAAATGCTCATCACGCGGAACAATTTTTGCTATGGCGCTATTTTTGTATCTCTTATAGTTTAGCTGATCTATTGCAGTTCTGCATCAGGTGTTCAAGTTTCCAAGATAAATTATTATAGCCTATTATGTTGCCCAGACTTAATAGCTATACAACAACAAAAAAAAAAAAACAATCAAATCCGTCCAGTAGTTCCGAAGATTCGCGTGTACGGAGTAACTTCTCTCGTTTTCCTAACATTTCCCTTCACTGCTCTGCTCCTATTGATTGTAGCGTGATGAAAAGTATACTATAACCAGCGCAGGAGTATGAAAAATAATTGTACCAAGTTTCGTCAAAATCCGTCGAGTACCTAGTTTTTGTTTCTATAACGGTTATACAGACAGACAGACAGACAATAATTTTATTAATTGCATTTTTGGCATCAGTATCGATCCCTAATCACCCCCTGATAGTTATTTTGGAAATATATTTCATGTACAGAATTGACCTCTCTACAGATTTATTATAAGTATAGATAGATATAGATAGAAGATGTGTAGGTACATGTAATCAAAATACATTCTTTTTTATGTAACCTTTTTGTTATTTCTTACAAAAAATCTTCTTCGATTACGTTTTGTTCGTGTCTTTGTGAGAACCTAGCCAATTTGTATTGAGAATAAACAAAAATGTGAGTTACTGGCTGGTTATAAAAGAAAAATATAATTGGAAATAAGCTTTGTGTTACATATTCGATTTCGTACTTTATATAAAACCCGATATGAACGCAGCTCTAATCAATAAGTCTAGATCTAATAGGGTCCCTAAGTGGGTTCGCTGAATATGTTTAAAAACGGCACCGGCCTTGGAACTCAAAGGGCATTTGAAAGAATGACAGTACTTAGCAGCTTACTAGAGCTTACTTTACCGAGTACTGGGTACTCCCGCTCTAGTATCATTTTCTACCCAAAAAGGGGTCACTGACTCTAAGGAATATTCTTTTGTAACTTTGGCCATAATTTTTGCCGATAGCAATGTTCACACAAACGACGATGATAAAAGATTTTTTTTCGTAACAAAGAACAATCACATTTCCTTCTCATAGAGAAGAGGCCTGTTTCCCAGCAGTGGGAACACATAAGCAGATTAGGTATGCTATGCTACAATCAGCTTAAAATGTTACCTCTGCTTGGACACAGGCCTCCTCTCTGTGAAAAAAAACAAATACTCATTAAATTGATTCCTAGCCATAATTTATGGTCACAGCCATAAAAGTATGACGTTAAGCTAAATAAATAAAAGATGTAATATTTTATGTAGCGGAAGTCGAATAAAAGTGAGATAACATTTACAGTGCTCGTAAACATTAAAAAGTTGCCCCACTGTGACTTTTTTCATGTATGGAGGGTTCACAAACATTTAAACTCACTTGACACTAACTCGGAACGAATGTTTCCAAATTTCTTCTTCTTGAAATTTGGATTACTGAGCGAGACGAGAAAAAGATGACCAAGACTCGAGAATTCCCGAATCTTGAAGTTAAATTGCGCTCTACGAACCGGGCTCGTGTTTGCGGTGTTGTTAAATAATCAATGCAAGTGTAAAAAAACACTTGACGAAGCCCTGTATTCCTATGGGTGCGTTTACAAACATACAAACGCACATACACAAATGCCCAGACCCGAAACAACTCCTTGTAGATCATGCAAATATTTGCTCCGTGCGGGAATCGAGCTCGCGACAAGCAGCGCAGCAGTCCAATAGCTCAGCCACTGCGCTAACCGTGCCGTTTTACTTAGCTAGAAATTGAAGGATGTTCCTACTTTTTCATAGGTTATTTTTAAGTATTTATATGGTGGTTCGCACTTGACTACCATCTCGCCTGATGGTGAGCGATGGTGGTCGAGGGTGAAGCACGCCTGCCTAGAAATAATCTATTCACTCTTGACTTGAAGACCCCAAGGTTATAGCTGTCAGGAAATACAGCCCCCTCGTGAAATTCCAATGAATGTTTTAGTTAAAATTATATTTTTAATACCTCTATATTATTCAATGCATTCATCAGTACCTACATTTTTGGTAAATATTTGTGTTAGGCTTTTAAAAGATGAATTGATGTGTCGATTTAAATTGGCATTGAAATTAAACGAAATATTCACTCACCCTTCAAAAAAATCAAGTTGTAAAATGTTTTAATCAAGAAAAGCTAAAAAAATTCTTACTGCTTAGTATGTACCGTTGTTGGTGTACCAAATATATAAAGTACGATCAAAACTCTATAAGAACATCATCATCAACCAGCAAATCTTGTTCATCTACGGTTCCTCATTACTAACCGCTACGGGTCACAGTTCACTGACCTTTTAACCAAGATGGTGGCTACGGTCACGGACATAAACCATCCTCTCAAATGACTTTGTTATTCACAATTACTAACAGACTCGTGAACACATAAAAATAAATTCAGTTTACTCAAGGAAGAAGGAATTCAGTTCATCCGTAAAACAAGGGTTCCCTGACTTGTTGATATTTTGACCCAATTTCAGATAGTTCTTACTTGGGGATCGGAAATGTTTGTGGTAACCATAGAGCACGGACACGCCTCGACGTCTGCTGCGGTACTGTTAATAACATTAATTTATGAACTATTAGCGACCCGCCCCGGCTCCCCACGGATGCAATCACTACTATATTATGCATGCATGTTACATACATATAAACCTTCCTCTTGAATCACTCTATCTATTAAAAAATTGCATCAAAATCCGTTGCGGAGTTTTAAAGATCTAAGCATGCATAGCGACATAGACAGCGGGAAGCGACTTTGTTTTATACTATGCATGTAGTGATGATGCAAATCACGTATCTATAGAAACGGGATTTCTTTTTTTGGGGTTGCCTTGTTCGGAACAGAAGGGACTGTCAGACTCTTACTGACTATAAGTATAAAAACAATCCTGTTCCTTCACACGCCCTTTGCGTTCCAGGGCGGCGTTAGTCGCGCGTAGATAGTCTAGCTTGGTACATAGACTTGCTTGTGCCGTGTCCGTCGATTCCGTGCTCTGTGATAGCAATGAAGATTGATCTGACACTTCTTAATCTAAATTTCGCGGGTGGAAAAATAACATTTGCACCGTCTATTTTCGTTTATAATGGATATTTGTGTTTATTTCTAATAAATTGATTATTCTTTTTTATGATCTTTTATGTCAGATTAACGTAAGAAAATTCTCGGAACCCGTGCGTAGCTCTAGTGAACCAAGTTGGTGTCGCGAGTGCGCGAATCCCGCAAGGTCCAACATACATTATCAGTATGATGTACTTAGTAGGTCTGGCTGTTTGCTTTGCTGATTATTTTATTCAAAAGTTTTGATAATGCATCCACGATACAGGAATATTGGTGTGCAGCGTTTCATTTAAAAGAAAAAAAACACAATTACCTAACTTGTTTTATTGAGATGTAGAGCTCTAGGTTAGATATAAATTAAACGTGTAGAACCTTCTACATGGAACATGCTGTATTATTTTAATTAACGAGCTATGTGTTCGTTTGGACTGTTAAGAAAAGTTGCCTTAGGGAACAAGACCCTCTAACAAATGATCATGTTCGTACACAAATTACTCTATGTTAACCGACTTTCTGCGAAATAAATTACTCTCACGTCTCGCAAAGTCCTCATGTATGTTTTGTTCTATCTAAGGACTAAGAGGGTTCGTTGACTTATGATTTACGTTCGGAAACTGATGAACAACTAAGTTTTGGCAGTTAACAAATGTTGTGGCGTCTGAACATGTTTCAATAAACGTTGTCTTCGACAATATTGGCCTTTGTTTCGTCGCTTTATATATGTACCTAAGTTTGTGTAGTGAGTTATAGGATACAACTTGGTAAGTTCAATAACTTTGCGTGCAATATTTGATAGGTTCAATGGCCTTCTCTTTTTCTCTGAACATTTTTGTGAGTGGTATTTTATACGATTCAATTTAGATGTGAAAGTATCATAAAGTATCTCATCAAAATCTACGGCACGGATGACGTATTGACTGAGTGATTGACTGCTGCGCAGCTAGTCGCGTGTTCGATTCCGGCACGGAACTAATGTTTTTTGTATGACCTACAAGTACGAGTATGTAGTTGTTCCGGGTCTGGGTATTTGTGTATGTGAGTTTCTATGTTTGTAACACACGATACAGGCGAAATTCCTAGCTTGGTTTAAAAAAAAAAAGTACGCTTAAGTTACTGTTAAAGTACTTAGAATGTAGGTTAATTATACATTATTCTTCTTTGATCGGTAACCTAAACTAAACAAGAACTAGTAAATACTAACGTCTGAAAAACCTAACAACTGAAATGTAGGTCATATACGAGTAAATGCATTTTGCGAAAGACGACGTGAAAGGCGATCTTATAGCATTCAGCGCTGTCTATTGAACAACTCTTTTCACTATTTTATACGTGCCTACGTACCTATCTTTTCAGCATTTCAATGTGGTTCAAGTCATAATGCGGTGGGTACGTGCTAGGTTTGTTTCTTTATGCTGTGCCGTGCTAAAAGCTTAGGCGAGAGTGAGCCGGAAGTTTGGTAACGATGTTAAATGGCAATCGATTATACCACACCCCTCGATACGTACTAAAGCTAAAAGGTCTATTCTTTTGTTCCCATATTACACTTTTCATCTTTTTAGTGTTTTTCTATAGAGAGTGAGCCTTTCTTTTTCATTCCTAGTCATTTCCGCATTTCTAACTCTTCCTGGTTTTTCAAAAACAAATCATCAGACCTTATCACAAGATTCTTGTAAAACAAAGTAAATTAGAGGGGAAAGTATCGAGAAATCTAATTGAACTGGTCACGCGGCTTGTGGTTTGCAGTGGACAGTAGAAAATAGATAATGGCGTAAATGAGGGAGACATTAATTAGTTCTGATATCCAACAAGGTAGTTTGTGCTGTATCTAAGTATGTATTTAAGGTTAATATGACGAAGTGCTTTTCTATGCTTAGATGTGATAATTGGAATGGGTAACTATATAGTATTTTTACGAGTTATTTTGCCCCGTGACTGGGACTGTAGTAGTGTAGTTTCATTATAAAAGCTCCTACACGCAGTGCCGGCAGCAGGGCCGCCGGGCAAGCCGGCGCCAAGCCGCGGTTTCCCCGGCGGCATTCAAAGCCGCTGGCTTTGCCATACAAAGGAGCCGCCGGCATGGCCGCCGGGGTGTGCGCGGGTTACGCGGCTTGCCGGCGTCAGTTCGTTCCTGGCATTCAAGCGACGTTCTATGTGACTGTCACAACCGGAATGATGCTTGGCGGCTTTCCGCGGCTTGTGCTGGCGGCTTGCATTGCCGGCGGCATAAATCCGGCGGCACTGCCGCCGGCATGTGTGTAGTAGCCTTAAGGTTTTTTTTTGACAATTCAGGGCCTCTAAATAGTCAAATTAAAATAAATGGTTTGAGTTTGAGGTTTAAAGTGATATACAAAAACGTAAGAGTACATAATGCTCAAGTTGAAATAGTCATTTTTTAATTTGTTTTAATTGAACTGAAATTGAATGAATTGTTAATTAATCTTATTGAATATATAGAAGTAAATTTAGCGTAGAGGTGTAAAAGCATATTGAAAGTTTTTTAAGGAGATTTATTAATATTATCAGACATAGAAATATATTTTGTAAAAATAATATAAAGGAAACATGTTCCTAAGTTATAAATTATTGATGAAACCTATAACTTAATTTATGAAAGTAATAAATTTACCGATAGCATGCAGTAATTTTTCACTTTTATCTCTATTTCAGAGATATCAGCTCGGTGGATGGCTCTCATAAACTTTTCATTTTATATTGATTGGTGATACATTTTCAACCACAGACAGGTGTCAATATTCATACATAATTAAAGCTTTTGATATCATTGGAATTAAGTTATAGCTGCAATAGTAAACGAGTGTTGAAATGCCAGCTAAAAACTTTTTTACAAGAGGACGTTTTGAGCAAACGTCTTTTTCATGATGATTAATGACGTTAAAAAAACGTATATGTATAGGTATCACCTAGGTTTTTTAACGTCATCAATGAGTTTTAAGTGTCGGTCTCAAAAAACGTGAAAGATGACGGACCAGCCGCGGTTCCATTGCGATAGTCATTGAAATTAGTTAGTAGAATCGGCCCCATAAACTGGCCTCAAATCACGCATCGTTTTAAAAAAATACGCCCTCTCGTTTCGTTGCATGTTTGTTTTCTCACATTATCAAAGCTGTTTTCGTTTTATCAAAGCATTCTGTTGTTATTTATGGAAGCTTTGTTTACACTTCCTCAATAACTAACATTGTACTGAGGAAACATTGTGCCGCACGCCGGCACGATATTTTCTTACCAAACTACCTTCATTTACATAATATGCATCGCTAACAAAGCGAATATTTTTGACATTTTGTACCACCAACCAAGGTCACAGCTCATTATCAGTGTATTACGAAGTTGAGGGCCCAAATATTTGCCGAATTTTGTTATTATACACGTTGTTATAGCAACAAGAATAACACTAGCACCTAACTTATTCAAATTGAACTAATTCTGCATAGTTACGTAGACAAGCTATATTAGCATAACTAATTAACACATAATCAAAAAATAAAATTAATCCTTCGAGCAGAGCACGAAGGCGATTCCATTGAGAAGAGGCGTAAGACAGGGGGACGTTATCTCCCCGAAACTGTTTACTGCCGCAATGGAAGACGCCTTCAAGCTCCTGGAATGGCAAGGACTTGGCATCAACATCAACGGCGAATACATAACTCACCTTCGGTTTGCCGACGACATCGTAGTCATGGCAAAGTCGATGGAGGAACTCAGCATGATGCTCGATGGCCTCGACCGAGTTTCACAACGGGTGGGCTTGAAAATGAACATGGACAAGACGAAAATTATGTCAAATGCCAATGTTGTGCCCACCCCAGTCTCTGTTGGAAACTCGGTACTCGAAGTTGTTGACTCATATATCTACTTAGGACAAGTAGTCCAGTTAGGTAGGTCCAACTTCGAGAAAGAGGTCAACCGCCGAATCCAACTCGGTTGGGCAGCGTTCGGGAAACTACGCAATGTCTTTTCGTCCGACATACCTCAGTGCCTCAAGACGAAAGTCTTCAACCAATGTGTGTTACCAGTGATGAGTTACGGCACCGAAACGTGGTCTTTCACTATCGGCCTCATCTCAAAGCTCAAAGTCGCTCAACGAGCTATGGAGAGGGCTATGCTCGGTGTTTCTCTACGTGATCGAATCCGAAATGAGGAGATCCGTAGACGAACTAAAGTCACCGATATAGCCCACCGGATTAGCAAGCTGAAGTGGCAATGGGCAGGCCATATTGCTCGCAGAGCAGATGGCCGATAGGGTCGAAAAGTACTAGAGTGGAGACCACGGACTAGCAAGCGCAGCGTAGGACGTCCACCAGCAAGGTGGACAGACGATCTTATAAAGGTCGCCGGAAGACGCTGGATGCAGGTCGCTTCCAACCGGTATCTGTGGAGATCAAAAGGGGAGGCCTATGTTCAGCAGTGGACGTCCTATGGCTGAGATGATGATGATGATGATGAATTAACACATGTGACTGACGATGATTGAGTGGTTAACATTTGCCAATCGTTTGTAACTTCATTATCTGTAGGTTCCTCTAGGTATGTTACCCAAGATATTCTTCTGTCCAAGATTTATATTATTTTCACTATTAATATAGCAAACCCACTGATGTTCTACTTACTTGAAGGAAAATTACTGTTGTTTCAATAGATAGTGTTTAGGTATTTTAGAAAGGCAATATGTTATCCTGTATGTTTACTGCAATTTATAAAAACTAGCATTTTAAACGAAATTCTACTTCGACAACAGCTACCTATGTATTCAACTATCCCATCTTTCAAACAGAAACCAGCCATTTATACTCAAAATTTTATTGAAATCTCACGTGATTATATTGGGTAAGGGTAAGGTAAGGTAATGAAAATAAAAAATATATAATATGGCAATCCATATATGTAACATAGTAACATTGGGGAAACTAGAGCAGATGAAGTATTTTTTTATTATTTGTTCTCTTCTCGAAAGAAAAAAAAAGAAACTCGTGAGGTTTTTTAAAGTTTGTGAATATTTAATAATGTGAAAGTCTCAAAGTGGATAGAGCCAGATCTTTTGTTGAAGATCGTATTATTGTTTGCCATTTCCCTTCAGGCGGTCCAACTTTACGTCAAACGTTTCCTTTGAGTTTCAACAAACATATATGCTATCTCCCGTCATGACCTCTTTAAACTTTATTACAGCAAAATAAAAAGATATTTCTTAAACATTTGTCGCTTTTGCCGGCTTTTTATTTCTTGAGTTGAAATAATGAGATTATTATGAAAAGGTGAATAGTTTTTGAAAGCGATACTTATTGGAACATTTGTAACACTTAAATAAAAACAAATTAACACTAAATAAAAACGTTCATACTCCTTTCTCATTTAGCGGAGAACACTATCGAATCGGGCAGTTACGGACTAGTTAGTTACTAGTTAGTCGCTCAGAGTATGCAGTTTCAATTTTGTTCGATTCAAAACTCGATGAAATAATACTTTTTTAAAAAAATCTGTACTCATCATGGAGTATGATACGGACTCACAATTTCTACAATAAAACAAAAAACGATTTCGCAGTTTCGATAGTGTTCGTATCGTAGTCATATTTCCAACCTACTTACTAAGATATAAGTAGGTAGGTATACCTATTAGTGAATTGACATTTAGTAACAATTTATTTAACTTATTGAGTACCTAATAAGAACTGTCTCTACATATATCGACTCTATAAAATGAAGTCGTTTCCGCCGTCTGTACACTTAGATCTTTAAAACTCAGCAACTGATTTTAATGCGATATACATCGATAGACAGATGATTCAATTTAATATGAATGTTTTAATGTCTGTAATTCAAAAGCAGGTTCTTAACATAATACACGCATATAAGCACCCGTGCGAAGCATAAAACTTTTCAGTAATTGTTCTAGATATGAGAGTATTAGAATGTAGTAAACTTAAGTTTACTACATTCTAATGAAAATATAAATCAACGTAAGTACTAAAGTTTAAATGTATGAACGTACCTAAGTACTGTTGCTGTTGGAGTAACAAACTTGATTCTTGATGTCGATAACTTCTTAATAGCTTGACTTTATTTAGTCTTTGCAATAGTAACTAAAACGATTAAAACTTTATTCATATAGGTACCACCTGTTTATTTAATCTGAGATACCTACTTACTTACAAACTTTGAACAATGTCTTAACAACGTTCGAACTAAAAATTCTACCATGAGGTGCAGAGGTAGGTACTTAGCCCCTATATCCTAAGCTTGAAGGCTTATGCATGTCTGCAATCACCTCATTTGTTTGGAAGAGCATGGCAGACTCTGTCGTATAGAAGCACTCTCTGTCTGCGCTGCTTCGTGTTATAACACCTCACCTTTCATGAAAGAGGTTTTGTTTTCAAACCCAAGCAAGCACATAAATGTCTTTTTAATGAATATCCTACTTTCTAAGTTTATCTTGGACGACTTTTTGATTGACTTCCGTGAAGGATGATATCGTGAGGAAATCTGGACTTAAAAACAATACATAAATATGAGTCTGAAGTTGTGACAGAACACAAGGGGTGGCTAAAGAAAAATAATTATAACAATATGAATGTGGCAGACATTACAGTTGTTCGCGTGACGATCGCTTTGGTTAGGACGCTGCCATAATTTAATTTAAAATTAAGATTTTATAATTTTTTGAAAAACGTCGTCCCTCACTAGTAATTTCTCCTGTATCGTACCATTTTAAAACTTTTGGACTTACATACACAAACAGCCAAACCGGCAATATTATCTGTCATACAAATACATATTAGGTATTAACTCCAGTGCGGAATCGAACTCGTGCGACACGTCATTAAATTATTGTGAGCGAAGCGTGACCACTACGCCAACCGTGTCGTAAATTGAATAAATCATTCTAACAAAGGATTTGAAAAGTAAAACCGATAAAACAGACCGTTAGTAGAAATGTTTATTTACCAAGAAATGTTTATTTACAAAGTTCCCGGCCGCACGCAATGTTGATGACCTTTCGCCGTCCCACCCATTTGTCTTCTAGCACTGTTGTTAGTTTGTATCATTAGGGATCATTTCCTTGAAAGAGGGTAGACGTACAAATTGTACCGCACAAGTTGAGAAGCATAACGGTCGTAAAGATCGTGTTGTTTTACAGGTGGGTAACTATTTGAAATACCTTTTTCAGTGTTGTTCTAAAATACTAATGACTTTTTAATTATGAGCTGCTTTTATATATTTTACTGGTTAATGAAAGCATGAAAATTTTCAGAAATTATTCTGCATTTTAATATCTACTCTCCGAATTTTCGTCACCAATTTTACGTCCCAAAAGGATAATATATTTCACTTTTAATATTTAGGTATGTACATAAACCTTATGAATATTTATAATATACCAACATTATGCCGCTAGGGCGTCGACCCCTACATGAATTCTTTAACAACATTATTGCAAACTTAGTTTGTTTATACGGACTATCTGGAAAAATATTTCGCTACTAGAAGGCAAGTCGTATTTTGTCGACCTTACGAGATTCAAGACTATTCGGTGGACTCGTTATGGCTCTGTCCGAAGGAATGTCTTCCCTTTGTTGGGCTATAACATCCGATCATCCAACTGTAGGTCGGAATTTTCTACTTTATATTAATGCGGTTTGTACTGAGCGTACCTACGCCTTAATTGAATTATTGAGCAGAACTCCTCGAGAATGTCTCTTTCTTTCACGACCTTTCTTTATTTTTTTTATTTACTGCTAAGGCTATAATTATGTTTACAACATAGGTAAGCTTTTATATTAAGTTTTACACTATCTATGTAAAATGATCGAAAGGTATTTTTCTTGCTTAGGTCAAAAAATAAAAGCTTGAAGTTCCAATTAGAAATTGTCCAATCTCAAATCATTCTAGTTCCGGAAACTTTTAATTAACTCTCGGAAAAGTTGTATGGAAAACTACAGCAATTTTGGAAAGCGGTTCAGCCTTGACCAACATAAACAAAATCTTCGGTCAAGGTTCGAAGGCGTGCTTTTTATCGTTTTATGAGTTCAAATCTATCTACAGGTTACCTGCCTTTGCATAGACTTTTATTATACTTTGAGACAGTGCAGTAAGTTGGCTGTAAAACACTATTTCAATCATTACATTTTTCAAATTCTCAGGTATTCAAAAAGTTGGGCTTTAGACCTTTTTTATCGTGGTAAAATCATCAAGTGAGTTCTCCCACCCAGGGCAGGGCGGAAGGGTCTGTCAGAGTCGTAATGAAATAGCCCTTTACGTTCCAGGGTCACGGTAATTCGGTAAGTCCCGCAACCCCGGCTGGCTTTGGGCCTCATTATGCTGACACACTTTGAGGGTTGTAGGCCTTTGGCTTGTTTCTCAATAGTCCTCATCAGAAATCACAGAGTACGCTAAACATTTTAAGAGTAATAATAGGACTTTTGTGTTTTCATATCAAAGACTGTGGATATATTTTCAGAGAGAGAAACTTTATTAATGTAGCATAATGTGCCTCAATTTTCACATTACTTTTTATTAAAATGTCTCTAAAGCTTCCTTTACGGTAGATGATTATAGTTTTCAACTTTTCATTTACCTGCTAGGTAAGGATTATTAAATGCTCAACACTGAATAAGCACGAATTTTGGGAGTGCGATTACATAGTCCGCCGGTTAGAGGTGTGGCATTGTCGGATCGTTATGACAGTATTTATGTCGGTTCTCATAACGAATCGGGCAACTTTCGGGTCGTGATTTTGTTAAATTAATCGTAAATAAGTGTGTTACTAACTTGCAACCGACGCGCTTGTATGACTAGATGTGTGAATATGAGCGAAATGAAAAAGAAAGAAGAAGGAAGTAAGTAGATATAGGTATTATAGCAAGTAATCTTGTATAGTTTCTGCCTTCCTTGAAAAAGGTCTGTGTTTAAATATGTACTATGTATTTGTACCTAGGTATATAATCTTTCGAAAAAATTGGAGAACCGTCTATTAGAATATTCGTTTATGATATCTGAACGTGGTCGTTGGAGTTTGAAAGGATCATACAAAATTATGTGCAATTTTTATGATCCTTTCGGGCAGGCAGCAACTTGCTTGTCCTACAATACCTAATGTCATTCTCGTGATGACTTGAGCTATTATAAATGTAGTTATTATGAAGACTCGACTGTAGACGGGCAAGGAGGACTTAACTACCTATGTAGTATGTACTACTTACTTGAAAAAGTTAGTGAACGTAAAAGTTCCAACTGTAAACATTTGACCAGACAAAGTAGGACTCTTCGGCTAAACGATGAAGCAGTTTACTCGACATTTTACTGTCCTAGTCTGACGGTAGCGGGATGGAATGTTCTAGCAATTTTCTATCCAATGCCCACTGGTAGCAAGCCCAGGCATTTCACTTCCTACTCTAAAAGATTAGGATCTATAAAATGCATGAAGTCGGTTCTTTCCTTTATATGAGTAGGTAGGAAGGAAGGTATAAACTAAGAGATAATATCTATAGAGATACAGATCTCACTGGCAGATTATAAGATAAGGTTAGAATAGAAATACTTACGTGCGGTCTACTGCACAGCACATAGGAATACTCAATATGGACTGAAACTGGAAGTTAGGTAGATACTGGCATTAAAGAATGCCTGTACAAAAATTCCATTCCGATCTGAACGAACTTGCCTTTTTAAGCTTTCCCCTCGCTAAGAATTTCTCCTGAATCGTGGGTGCAGACGCCAGCTCATGCAAACGGGTGCCCTCTATCTGGCAGAAACTTGTTGCTCCGAAACCTATTTGGCAGAACTCACTTGGCAGAAACTTTTTTAAACGAACATTATTATGGTATAAAAAATATTTAATATAATTGTTTTTTGGCCTAATGTTTTTATGTCCGAATTTAAATTGGGATACTTTTAAGATATCAGAATTGTATTGGGCATAATTACCTTTGTCAGAGTTACAATTTTGCATATTTTCATTTAGCATAGCGTTTATTTAGAGCGCCGATTATTTGGAATAATTTGACTTGGTATACTTCAAAGATCACAGAATTTCAGAATAGAAATAATTTAATAGTCATAATAAAAAATAAAAAAATTGTTTTTTAAAATCAATATGGTGTGCTACAAAAGTTAGTGACAGAAATGAATCGCTGCAAAACCGACTTCACGTGGTCTTGTCTGCCCTACCCCTAGAGTGTAATTTATAATCGCGTAGGCGCGGAGGGGCGAGGCGGCCCGCGAGCTGAGGAGCAGGTGGTTTTAACGCACACCGCCGCGGCTGAGGCTGGCCGGCTTGCCGGCCAGTAAGCCGAAGCTGCGGTGGTGGGCGTAAAATCATCTGCGACGATTAGCTCGCGTGGGACCGCCGGAGACCCGCAGCGCCGGAGCCGTGACAGAAGCCATGCCTGCTGCATGTTGCATGCTTGCTGCATGCCTGCTGCATGTTGCAACCTTGCATGCTGCATGCTTGTATGCTGAATGCTTGCTGCATGCTTACTGCATCATCTTACTGTCTGGGAAATAAAAACCACACAATTATGCCAAAAGATGATTCTGCGATATGATGGTTATACTTTTGATTATTAAGGATATAAAATATATGCCAATAGATGATTCTGGTTGTGAACTTTCTACGATATGATGGTTATACTTATTGATTATTATGGATATGAAATTTATGCCTAAAGATGATTCTGACTTACAAAATTATGGGTTTCGGTGTTATGGTAAATGAGTATATGCCTAACGATTTTCTGCGAAAAGAGGTTTATGCTATCCGTTGCTATGCAAAATAAAATTATGACGTAAAAAGTTCTGCTATAAAGGGTGGACCCCATGCAAACTACCACAACCTATCTTTCTTCAATAGATTTTCAACTTTATCACGATAGTGGAAGGTTAATGTTCAGGTTCTATTGGTAAAAGTTGACCTGCTGGTGTCTGAACATGTAAAACATTGAAAATCACTTACCTATAGGTACAAGCACCCAGACAAGAAACAATGACGACTTGCACTTATTCATACAAATATTTTATCCGTAAAGTACGGGATCGAACTTGTGACGTTGCGACGCGCTGCTCAGCAGACGATCGCTAAACCAATGTGGAGAAACTTACACCTATGGATCGATTTCGGATAAGTCTTAGGTACTTGTATATCATCTTCTACTACTCGTATGAGACGACGTTTTGTGCGAGAAATATACCTAACTTTTCTATTACGTGTGGAGAAAGTGAAGGTACCTACAGCTCTAAAATGGAGCTGTGATTAAGTTCCGCAGTAGCTGAAATAAATTTAAAAAGTTTTTGCTCAACTACCCGCTAAAATACAAGGAATATAACAATTATCGCCATTGCATGACTTTTAATTTGTTGCAACCTATTTGGAAGTCTACAAGTTTTTTTTCTATTTTAACGTTCTGTTTTCGTGCAGCCCACAGCAAAAAGTTACTTAGTTCTTGTAAATTGTAGTTATGAACCAATTTTCATAATGAAACAAAGCACGGAGGGTTAAAATACCAACCGAGACTAAAATAATACTTTTTAATTCATGCAAACAGAATAAGTACAGATATACAGACGAAAGTTTGAGACGAAGTGTTTAATAAGTGGGGTGTAGACTGTACTTATTCAACAACTTGATGGTAAGAAATGACCTTCTATAATACAGCAAATTAGTTAAACAAAGTTCTTCGTCCAAATCTTTAGCTTTTCCCAATGCATCCGAAAAAAAAATGTAGGGACCTACCGTTGACGCCTTAGGGTCAACTCACACCGAAAGAGTGGCGAAGGGCAGCGAAGCAGAGCGCAGTTTCAGTGTCATATGAATTTTAACTTTATTTTCATTACTATAATAGGTACATACATGTTATCGCATAATCGAATTCTCCGTTTATAGAATTCGCTGGAATTCCCGCGGCGCCGCGGGCATCCGCGCAATTCATTCGAATTTCTCATGCGATAATAAGTATTATAGTAATGAAAATAAAGTTAAAATTCATATGATATGATACTGAAACTGCTCTCCGCAGAGGCGGCCTTACCCATTGCGAGGCCCCGGGCGGCAAGTCTTTGCGAGGCCCCTTGCCCTTCATAAAAAGTATGTGATGCGAAAGTAGGTTTGGTTGTCATGTTTGAGGACAAATGCTAAAGTTATACAATTAAATAAATGTAATTTGAGTTTTAAAACATTCTACAGTTCATACAGGAACATCCGTTTTTGCGTAAAATGGAATAGTTCTGATTTTTGCAGACTTTGTTTGCCTTTTTGGCGATTATTACCATAAAGAACTAGTTTACTACTTTGATGAAACTTAAGCACGACGTTTTGAAAGTAGAATAAATTTACTACATTATGAGACTAAAATGGTTTCTGTAGACCCAAAAGCTTCCGAGTTAGCGCTTTTCAAAAGTATCTCAACGTTTTTTTTACAACGAATGTGGAAGAGGCATCTGATATCATGTCTTCAGTTGGAATGTTTTACAACTTTATAACTTTTTTCGAAAAAGAACTTTGAAGGGGTTTGGGCCTAGGCCGCACTACGGCTAAACCGCTGTGGTTTTTCATGGCGTGAATTTGTGCCCCTAGAAAACTAATACAAGCGGCCGCATCGTGGTTTTTTCCCGCGACTGATTTTAAAACCGTGATTTGCCACAAAATGCTCGCGGGTAAAAGCCGCGGCAAAACTGTAATCAATAGAACTTAGTTGACGCGTACGCACTGGCGTTAACCGCGGGCTGTTTTTCGGTAGACCGTCTTGCAGAGCAGAGCGCTGGCGCACAATTTCAACCATGTCTTCCACCGAGTCGGAGTTTGTTTTAAACGAACCAGAATACGAATATAATAGGATGGCCTAATAAATTCGTATTCTGGTTCGTTTAAAACAAACTCCGACTCGGTGGAAGACATGGTTGAAATTGTGCGCCAGACCAATTATTAAAACTTAAGAGACCATTCTCTTAAGTTTTAATAATTCTTATGAAAGATACCTTTCTCAGATCTACGCCCAGTAAGTGGATGGATCCAATATTCTCGAAATTTGCGTTGACGTCTTCTTTTCTATTTCTTATTATCAGAGCAACAACACGCACTGCTACCTTGAAATCCATTTTCAAACTGCGGGTGTGTGCGTCTCAAGCTTTTTCAGTAGGTTTCGCGGTGATAGCGATTAATCGACCCGACTTACGAGTTGTAGTAGGTCGCGGATTCGAACCCAGCCCAGATTACTTTGTGTATTTAATTTATCACCATTGTTCTTAAAACGATGAAGGAAAACATCGTTAGGAAACCGGCATGTCCTCAAACCAAAAATTTTAAGACATGTGACATCAACAACCCGCACGGGGCCCTCGTGGTGGATTATGGACCCCTCTTACAGAAAGGAAACCTGTTTCCCAGCAGTTGGAACATTATAGGCTGATGAAGATGAAGAGTTAATAAGTATAAATACTTCAGTAGACCTAATAGTCTCCGAGATAAACCCTCCCAACATTTTTTAATTTTTTTCAAAAAAAAAAAGTCACAAAGTTGAAAGTTCCAAGACATCCCAACTCTGATGCTTTGCTTCTTCCACACTTGTTTTTGATTCGAGATGCCGCCAGAGTTACTCAAGTGGTGTCTTAAATATTGCAAGAAATTGCAAAGTTCGAAAAAAATATAAATTTTGAAAAGCTC
Source organism: Agrotis clavis (assembly GCA_954870645.1). NCBI lineage: Eukaryota > Metazoa > Arthropoda > Insecta > Lepidoptera > Noctuidae > Agrotis > Agrotis clavis. The sequence goes on from OX940929.1 coordinate 7,303,088, forward strand.
AACTCTGAAACTACTGGGTCTACATATATAAATCGGTTCTCATATTGTAGCAAAAGGCATCTATGAAACCGTTCTGAGAAGTTATTATCAACAACGAGTCCTTTACGGTCATAAACGCAAAATTTTCAAAAAAGAACGAAATTTTCGAGGTTTTTTTTACACAGTATCGTTCGGTGTTTGAGGTCTCAAACTTTGATTATTCATTGGGCCCAGTGGCGTAGCTAGGCGGGGGCTTAGCGGACCCTAGCTAGCCTCGCACATGACGGGGCCTCGCGCTTAGAGATTTAATAAAATAAAATAAAATTGACAACGGCAATCTCAACTTTGTTACCACTCAGTAAAGCAGTATAATTTAACTTCTACAACTAATTCTAACTGAGAACTGATAGAGCTAAAGCTGATGGCGTCAACGATAATATTTAGGTCTAGCAATTCCGCTTCTCGCGCCCCGGCCCCGTAGTTGCATGATAACTTGGTTACTTTTTATTTCTAACTGTGAACAGAGAGAGGCAAAGAGGCCTCGCAAAGCGATCTTACGATCAAGTCAGCAAAAAAAAGGAGGCCTCGCACGCGGTGACACACACGACGGGCTTAAAATAAAAACATAAATCTGCGCGATATTTTTCATCCTCCATCAAAGAAAAGGGCCTCGCATATGCGTCTTGCCCCCTCCAAGATTCGGTCTCGCTACGTCATTGATTGGGCTAACATCATAAACAAGTCTGAACTACCGGATTTAACCTAAACTAGCCGTACGTTCAGGCGACAAAATTATTGTACTAAATAAAAGATTTACAAAATTAACCAACTCTGAGATGATAAATAAAAAAAAAGATGGTTTGAGTTTTTCTAAAACTAAAATCTTATTTAATTTTGCATAATTAATTAATCAAAATCAAAAGTTTTGAATTAAAAATTACTAGTTTTCTCTTTTGCTTGGTTTGTTGCGCGAGGCCCCCTGCAGGCGCGAGGCCCCGGGCTGTTGCCCGGTTCGCCCCCCCCTAAGGCCGCCACTGGCTCTCCGCTTCGCTGCCCTTCGCCGCTCTTTTGGTGTAAGTTGAGCCTTATTTGGCCCGGAAATAGAAGTTGGAACAAAAAATCAAGCATGAGTATTGACCAAAAACATTTGACACTATTTAGACAATAATTTTTAATGTTCAACTTTATTTCTTTTGTTAGTGTTGTGAAAAACATCGATTAAAAGTCGCCTCAATCGATAAAAGCAATTAAGTACCTAGGTACTTTTATTATTGGTGTAAATACGAACGGTGAAATCACATACTATTATCTAGTCACTACCTGTGCCACCAAAACCTTTCAATCTTATTACAACCTCGTACAACTACACTACCTATTAACAAATTTATTGCCGGTGTACCTATCCATTTGGACTAGGTAAGGTAAAAGCTTTATTATTTTCTTGCAATTTAGTTCAGTACAGCCGGGCTTAATGTCGCGTATAATGTGTATTTTGTGTTATATCACGGTCAAAATATTTTGTCACAGTATAATTTAGTGAGTTGCCGTGGCCACACGACAGGGCAGTAAAAACATTTCAAAGTTTTCCATCCATTATTCATTAAAATCGTCGATCACTGAGTTTTGTGATTTGAAGTGTGTTTTGTGTGGTGTCACTGTGGAGTTACACAGAGAATATCGGATTTATAAACAGCTGGAGGTAAATCTTAGGCAAAATCTTTTCGTCAATGTCAACTATCTTGCAAAAAATAGTTCATCATTATTTAGTTTATTTTGGATGGATAGACCCATTGATACATAATCAAAACACAATAACTATATTAAATCCAATAAAACATAACAGTACCTACACAATCGTTACATTTATCTACCAGTACCGTTGTAATGGCAATGTTCGTAACAGTTCTGCCCTGAATAGTTTTACGGTATAAACTAACCTAGTATTTAAAATGCACATGTACAATGCAGTGGTTGCCGACGTCATCTACTTTGCAGTAATATTTTTGCTACTAATGCGCCTGCACGGTTTGTAAAGGAACGCCAGGATATACAAAAATGCAGTTTATTACGTGTTGCTTTCGTGATTGCGTTATAAATTCTTTGTTCAGTGAACACATTAGTTTATTAATTAATATTCATTTATTTGCTTTGATTACTTAGTGAAGAAATAATAATATGGTCAGTATTCGTTTAGTGGTCTCAAATGAGATGAAATAAATGTGATTAATAGATTTAAAAATAATAATCGACTTACGCGCGTTTAAATCTATCGATTGAAAAGGTGCAGCTGTAACTTGATACGTCACGTCGCGTCGGTGTCTTGTTTAATTGTCAACAATGTCAAAAATAGTGTCTGTGTCTGTGTCATACGTCAAAAGTTAAAACATAAACAAAAAGGTTCTTTGTTTAAAAACTTAGCCTCAATTTTGTCATTGTTTTAGTAATTCTATCCTTTGAATACTTTGTCAAAATTAGTAAGAATAACGTCTTAATTTATAATCATGGGCTACTTAATTTCTTTTGTTAAATACTTGTTGGAATATTTTAAGGTTAGTCGGTTTACTACATAATTTGAAATGTTCGCATATTTTTGAGTGAAACGTAATAATTTATGTGACAAATTATGTTCAAATTACAGCGTAATGGGTATTGCGTGATTTTATAGAGCTGGATCCTGGCTGAAAATAGCCTTCCCAGTGTTTTGTATCACGATTTTTTTCTCTTGTTTCGAGTGCGATCGTCATTTGTTTAATTTTTCATAATTTTTTTTTCTAGACTGTGCTAGAAACTGGGAGTGTGGGGAACGCGTCGTCATCTGATGAAGAACTGGAGCAGTGGGAACAAATATTCATGATGCGCGATGAAAATGGCAATAGTTATAATGACAAGTAAGTATATTGTGTTATTTATTAAGTATTGATGCTACTATTTTTTTTTTTCAAAATATAATTACCAGAGGCCGGAATTAGGTGGAGATATTTAAGCACTACTTGCATTATAATGTTGATAATAATATGGATCTTCCCGGTAATTCTAATAGACAATCCTGTGGGTCCAACAGTATTAGAAATAAATACCTAATAATAAACTCAGAGATAGATAAAACAAAGATTATGAACTTGCAATGTTGATTAGAATATAATTCACAGTAAATTATTAATAGTGCCTAATAATAACTTTTTTATTCAATAAATCTGGGAATATTCTGCTCTATTTAAAAGTAATCCCAGGATATGGGGCATATCCACCTTATTCTTTCGCTGAATGAAATCAGAGTAAGTACATGACTAACTCTACATAGTTCCAACCTATGATAATAACTACCTCGACAGACTGCAAACATATTCAAAAACTATTGTTTAGATTTTCTAAACTACAATAATCCTCATTGTTTGCTGATGTAAAATATAAAGTATGTATTATTCTATAATTTATTAATTTACACTCTTATCTACATTTCTGTGGTCTCTTATGTTTTTCTGTAACATGGCGATCTGTGAGATCCACCAGTAGCGAAGCTACCTAACATGCCGATTCCTATCGGGTTTACTTTCGAAATATAGCAATATTAGTAGCAATGATTTTCATTTATCATTAAAAAAAAATATTATTTACGAAGCTACATTACTTGTGAAAGTAACAATCAAAGAAAAACACTCTAAAACTAAAACTAACAATCAAAGAAATAATGAACAATTTCAACTCCCGCTAAACAGAAAGGTTTGTAAGCCGCAAGGCAAATCAGGAATCCCGATCATAGTTCCTCTTGTAGCGATTGTGAGCTTGACGCTACATAACACCGCTGAATTAAGGACGCTGGAAAGCCGAATGTCTCCGGCTTATGATAAGGATAGAGATATGAAATGCGTACGCCAGAACGGGATGGAATGATACTGGACTTCGTAATTCGTTTAGATGTTTTATTTGGATGACAGATTCACATTAGTTTTGGCCAATAAAATAAAATGGCACAATAATTATATTGTTTTCAACTGTCCATTTGCATTTGATTTTGTATTATTTTTGAAATTGATAAGTTTTGCGTAGTTAGCGCAGTAAAAACATGGTTCGTTCAGTTCAATGATAATGTTTGGTATTAAACAGTGTTATGTTAGTTAGAAGTTTTCAACTAGATGGCGTTGTGCAATTACGTCACGTTTTTGAATCGCGGTGTTAAGATCTGTAGGCGATTAGTATATGGTTTTGTGAACATAGAATTTTGAAGTTAGGAATTTTAATAAAGTTCAATGTATGATTGTAATAATTGGATAACCGACTACAGAAAAGGTGGACAAGGAGGTCACTCAGTTCACTCACTCAATTCGTCCGTATCCATTGGGTGATACGGAATACGGACAAAGTATCCATAAATATTACAATGTTTTTGTTCTTTGTTCGCGGGATAACTTCGTCGTGGATGAACCGATTTTGATGATTCTTTTTTTTGTTGGAAAGAAAATATTTTAAAGGTGGTCCCATGATAAGAAAATCAGGATTTGATGATAGAAGACCAGAGGAGAAATCGAGTGGAACTTTCAAAAATCTTAGGGGCGACTAGTGTGTTTGTAAGTTTTATTCATTAAGTATTTCAAATAAAGGTCTGGAGTATAATATCTTGATGATGGAGCCGAGAGACAGTTGAGAGAACTCCTCAACGATTCACAGCAGCTACCTTGTTTGAGCTTGATTAATTTGTATTGATGAGAACTTTTCACCTAGACGGGTTGCAACTGTCATTAGGGGTCTGATGACGAAAACGAAGAACAGTTCAGGGAACTCCTGAACGGTTTATAGCAGCTATCTTGTATTTGGACTTAATTCATTTATAGTGATGAGAACTTTGCACCTATATGGATTATATTATTCGATGCCTTCCGAATACTTCCGATTCCTGCCATTTGTTCCCATAAAAATTAATTTAGTTTGGTTAAGTAGTTTTTATTTTATGACCATTTTTAGCTTGTTATGTAAGTACATGGGCGATGTTATAACCGGTGCTACGGATATTACAATTCTAGTGCCCCAAATTGTTGTTGAATATTTAAACTAAAAAGGCTAAAATGAGCCCAAAGCTATAGTTACTAGAATTCACGTTTTGGTCCGGGTTCCCCTTCAAAATTTTTTACCCTACGCCACTGAGATCCACAATGGGCCATTTGTTTGTCTTGTATGGAGGGTAAGGGCGCTTCAAGTAGGAAGCTTCAATAAGCTTGCCTATGCAGTGCGGTCTTCAGTCTTCATTTCTGTGGTGACTAACAATTTATTATGTATATTGTGGTACTTCCCTCTGATAGCTTGCGGTTATAATTGATAATCCAGACTTACGCTTTGTTTCAATTAATTAAATGAACAGAATGTATGTTATACAAATATTCCTGTTAGAATTTTGATTTATTAGTTTAGTTTCCTTGAATAAAAACTGAAAGATGATAGTTTCCAATATACAAAGCCTGTAACAAAGATAAAAATCCGACCAATATGGACCGATATGATTGTTTTTTTTTTTGTTTCGGTGTTTTAATAAGGAACAAGAATCTCTTAAACTCTGTACCGGGTCAAACGGGACGAATAGGGACACAGGGGTGAATGGGAATTAAACTTTCAAAGGGATTTTAATGATAAATTATGATGGTATGTTGCCAACATAAACAACAAAATTGTGTAGTTTTTGGTAACCTATCATATTAATTCAATGTTAAAATTCCTATTAAAGTTTTGTCCCTATTCATCCCTGCATCCCTGTTCACCCCGTTTGACGGTACTTATTTTCATAATGGTCGGAAAGTCTCTTTTTTTTTCTAAACTTAACAGAAGCCATACTTTGTCTGCCAGTAAGTGATAATTTAAGAGGATTGTATAGCGGCTGCCTTTTCAAAAAATTGGTATTTAGAAAAACTCGTGCTGTCCCTCTCGCTCGTTGAAAAACCCCCGATCGTGCGATAGAGAGCGTTGCGGCTCGCGACTGACTGTGAGTATTTTTTATATGAAATTTGTCTCTCGGGAGAAAACGTTTTTCACATACTTAATCACGTCCAATCTCTTAGATTCTAGTGTCAATCGTTTCAGCATATTATATTCTAGGTTTGTAGGTTTTGCTTTTTTTCTAAAACTTCTTTGTTTTTAAAATACAAAGGTTTTACTTCAATGAAGATTTTGTCATAAAAATAGTAACTTTTAGGCGCCTGTTACTTTCAAACTATTATAAATTTTGAAAAAAAGAAAACCTATAAACCTAGTTTTTTACAGTGTCAGAAGCATTCTAAAAATCATTGAGATAGGATAACATTTAGGGGCAGGAAAACGTTTTCTCTTTTAGTATGGACGAGCGCTCGGTAGACGATAGTCTTAAGGTGATTGCTTCGATGTAGCCCGCGAAATTCAATTTTTTTTACGTTTTTTGCAATTTGCAGGCCAGTGACATGTTGTAACTTTATAAATATACTAGTATTTGCGCGTTGCGCGAGCTGCAAGCAGCTCGCGGGGTCGTGTTTTGGAGAAGTATTCCTTGCCTTAATAAAATTTTGAGAATCCATATGAATCTTTAAATGAATTGGAAAATCCATAGTCCTTAAAAGATTTTGTAAATTATTAAATTATATAAAATATTTTTAATAATCTGAAAACCCAAACTAATTCAATAAAAAAAAAACAAAATAAATTGAGAATTCCTTAGGATAGTTAAAAGAATTTTAAAATCCATTAGAGCACTTATAAGATTTTGGAACCCCTCAAAAACCCCCTAATCCAATCTAAAACCATAATAAAAAAACTTGAGAGGTGTCAAGGGACACCCGGTTGGAACGAAGTTCCTTTCGATTAATTAGTAAAGGAATTGTAATTTTTTTTTTTTAAGTTATAATAATATTTTTTGATTTTTGTTATTTGACACCTGGGATTTCTATTTTGATAGTAATATCGGTTTCAACACCCTCAAAAACAACGAAAACGACATCCATGATGAAAACCTCGATAATTTTGGTAGCCGCCACCTTGGATTTACATTTTCACTGCAATATTGGATTCAACACCCTCGAAAACCATGAAAACGACAACCATGACGAAAACCTCGATATTTTTTGCAGCCGCCATCTTGGATTTACATTTTGACTGCACCATCGGTTTCAACACCCTCGAAAACCATGAAAACGACACCCATGGCGAAAACCTCGATATTTTTTGCAGCCGCCATCTTGGATTTACATTTTGACTGCACCATCGGTTTCAACACCCTCGAAAACCATGAAAACGACACCCATGATGAAAACTTCGATAATTTACGCAGCGGCCATATTGGATTTACATTTTGACTGCACCCTCGGTTTCAACACCCTCGAAAACCATGAAAACGACACCCATGACGAAAATCTCGATATTTTTTGCAGCCGCCATCTTGGATTTACATTTTGACTGCACCATCGGTTTCAACACCCTCGAAAACCATGAAAACGATAACCATGACGAAAACCTCGATATTATTTGCAGCCGCCATCTTGGATATACATTTTGACTGCACCATCGGTTTAAACACCCTCGAAAACCATGAAAACGACACCCATAACGAAAACCTCGATATTTTTTCATTAAGGATTCATTATTATTATTTTTTTTTATTATTTATTATTTACAAAAAACCTGTATACACTCAACAAAACTAATCGTCGCGACACCACACTGTTCAATGCGAAATAGAAATGAAAATATCTGGCTTGCTTTCTATAAGAGAGAGAGAGACAGACAGAGAGACTCCTCTATACGAATCCCTAAAAGAACACGGGTCTCTTAGTGTCTGAGAAACGATTGGGAGGGGGGGGGGGGAGCCAAAAAGGAGAGGCTTAGTACTTTTGCTGAGTTACTTGTAAGTTTGCTTGTCCTGAGTTACGCTTCATCCACTCAACCTTCGTTACGTCCTATGATGAAATTGATGAACATTTCGAAAATTATCAAAGCCGCCATCTTGGATTCTCATTTTCTCCGCCATCGGTTTAAGCACCCTCGATAACCTTGAAAACGACACCCATGATGAAAACACAAAAACTATCCATCACAAAAAGAATTTTTCAATTCCAAACAAAACTAAACAAACGTTTCGATTTAAATAAAAACATGATATTTAAAATATTATTGTGTTAGGAACGCGCTTACTGCCCCTCGAACACTGCATTTTTTGCAGTCGCCATCTTGGATTTTGATTTTGACGTCACTATCAGCTTTAGCATCCTCCAGCACCATGAAAACGACTCTCATGATGAACAATTCAAAAATTATCGCAGCCGCTATCTTGGATTTTAATTTTGACCTCACTATCAGGGCCCCAATTCCGCTAATTTAGTAATGAGTCAATTGAATATCAATTGGATCTCAGAAGCAGTTTTAACTACATTTGGTATTCTGCTACTAATTTAAGACCAATGGCTTTCCAGTGACATTCCATTGAACTGCTGTGAGAATATTTGCTAGTCTGCTCATCAATCGTGTTACAATTGCAAATCGATTGTGGACTTTATCGGTATTCTACTCTCTAATGGCAATACTTATAACTGTTCAACTGAGAGTCAATTACAATTACACTACGATTCCATTACGACTCTATTGAGCTTATACAAGTTTTTGCAGATTACCAAATTTTTTCTAATCGTAATGGAGTCGTGATTAAGTCTCAATTGAATATCAATAGCATGTGAGTTAAATAAAATTAGCAGACTTGAGGCCCAGCTTTAGCATCCTCCAGAACCATGAAAACGACTCCCATGATGAACAATTCGAAAATTATCGCAGCCGCCATCTTGGATTTTAATTTTGACCTCACTATCAGCTTTAGCATCCTCGAGAACCATGAAAACGACTCCCATGATGAACAATTCAAAAATTATCGCAGCCGCCATCTTGGATTCTCATTTTGACCTTGCCATCGGTTGTAGCAACCTCGGAAACCATGAAAACGACATCCATGATGAAAACTTTGAATTTTTTGCAGTCGCCATCTTGCATTTTGATTTTGACCTCACTATCGGCTTTACCGTCCTCGAAAACCATGAAAACGACTCCCATGATGAACATTTCGAAAATTATCGCAGCCGCCATCTTGGATTTTGATTTTGACCTCACTATCGGCTTTAGCGTCCTCGAAAATCATGAAAATGACTCCCATGATTGAAATGAATGATACGCAGATTCGATCAAGACTGATTCCTTTATTATTACAGGTAGCAGGCACGAATTGTTTTTCACGAATACCCACATTACATACAATATCTTCCCCCAAAATTTTTTAATATTTTATAATAGAAAACCAATTCAACATAGTTATGGTGCGTACATTTTAACCTAGTATATAATTAACATATGGCTGACATTAACATTCTCACATTATGCATTTATCTTGTAAATAAACATGGCATTAACATTACATTTTTGTAAGTAAATTTCCACAACTAATTATGGTATTTATTCATTCTTATTATATAAATAACTACTAAACATTTTTACATTATTCATTTAACCAGTAAATAAATATGATAGTATAAATTTATCACCTAAATATTAAAACATTTTACAGTAACAATTAATTAATCCACTATTCCTCCCTTGGAAGAAAAGAAAAAAATAATATATATATTGCTACACTTCCATTGGAAATTAAATCAATTCACACATGCAAAATCATTCAATCACTGCATTCCCATGTTAAATATATATTTATCCTTTAAACATTTCCCCTAATTTTTTACGTGCAATGACAGCCGCTGGTCTGTGTGTGCGCACTGTATGCGCATTTTCACCATTTAAGTGGTTGCCTAACAAATTATTGGTCTCCATAGAATCGCCCCTGTGTGGACTAGCCGAATTATCGTCGTCGCTCTCAGCACTGGACCATTTGTCTATGTCATGATCTGGTTTGTATAAACTATTGGATTGACTCGGAGTGACGTCATCGTGCTGAGAGTCTGATTCTACTTTAAGCAAATGACGCCTATTGCGTCTGTATCGCCTTCCAGTGTCATCTGTGACAAAATATGACCTCGGTTGGACAGCCTGTGATTGCACCCTAACATTTTTACGTCTTTTACCATCGACCATAATTGCTGTGTCACCGGTTTTCAGTGACGGCAAAGGTCTTGCATGTTTGTCATAATAATGTTTGCTCACCCCCTGCTTACGCACAATATTTTGATAATCTGCAGTGTTATTGCGACTTGGCATTAGTTTAGTGAAGTGTGCAGGCAGTCTACTATTAAGTCTGCGTCCCATTAATAACTGTGCCGGTGAGCTGATACCATCCCGAGGTGTATTTCTAAAGTTTAATAATCCCAAATAAAAGTCCGACCCAGATTCAATTGACTTGATCAAAATATTTTTAATTGTTCGCACACTGCGCTCACTGCGACCATTTGATTGCGGATAGTTTGGAGAAGTAGTGATGTGGTGAAATCCCCAGTTATTTTTGAAATTCGCAAATTCTTTCGAAGCGTAAGCTGGTCCGTTGTCTGTCACCACCTCGCTTGGCACACCATGTCGCGCAAATTGGTCCTTCATAGCCGCAATTACTGCCTTGCTCCCAATACTCTTTAATGGATTTACTTCAATAAAATTAGAAAAGTAGTCTACCAAAATCATAAAATATTTATTCCCATATTGAAATATGTCGGACCCTACTTTAGCCCAGGGCATATCCGGTATATGATGAGGAAGCAAGGGCTCACGCGTAGGCCGTGGCTGCCGCTGCGAACAAGCTGCACACCGCCTTACGGCATTTTCTATGTCACGTGACATTCCCGGCCAAAACATCACCTCACGACCATTTCGCTTGCACCTGTCTATTCCCATGTGCCCATCGTGTACACGCGATATCATCTCTGTTCTCAAACTGCGCGGTATATAGACTAAATTATCCTTGAATATTATTCCATCTACATATTCAAATGTGTTGCTGTATGACCACTGTGCCCGTACACATTCTTCGACTTGGTATTTATTTGCTGGCCATCCGTTATGAATATACTTAATTAACAATTGACACTCATTATCCTTAGCTACTTCGTCTCTAATTAAACTCATTTTAGCATCGCTAAACCTTACATTCTGAACTAAGAAACACGATTGCTCGGTTATTTCTTCGGAAATGCTTTCTTTTATATTATCGACTAAAGCCGCACGTGACAGCGTATCGGCCACAAACATGTATTTACCCGGCTTATACACAACAGTGAAATCATAACCTTGGGTACGTAACATCGTGCGCTGTAAACGCGCAGGAATTGAATGCAATGGTTTTTTAAACAATGCTTCCAAGGGTTTATGATCCGTTTCAACTGTAATATTATTTCGCCCAAAAACATATTGATGGAAGCGTTCCAGAGCATATACAATGGCTAATAGCTCTTTTTCAATTTGAGCGTAACGACACTGTGTGTCCGTCAAAGTTGCAGATGCAAACTCGACTGGCCGGCCGTTCTGTAGTAATACCGCACCTAATGCGCGTGAACTCGCATCTACTGATAAGAGAACCGGTTCTCGCGGCGAATAAAGCACTAATACAGGTGCTTCGCACACTAAATCTTTTAAACGTCGTACCGCCGACTCGTGTACTTCACACCACAACCATTCAGTATCTTTTTTCAACAATGAACGCAGTGGCGAAGCAATTTCAGAATAGTCTGGTATGAATTTAGATAGATAATTGATCATTCCTAAGAAACGCTCTAAGGACTGTCTATCGCCTGGGTTTGGCATCTGCTGTATGGCCTTTATTTTATTTTTATCTATGCTCATGCCTTCAGAGCTAAACGTATGCCCTAAATAGGTTACTTTCCTAACACAAAATTCACACTTTTCCTTGTTGAATTTAATACCTACCTCCCGTGCCCGCTCGAGCAATAGCCTGAGTCGTGCGTCATGCTCAGCTTTGCTAGAGGCCCAAACAATAACGTCGTCGACGAATGAGTCTACACCCTCCAAGTCTTCCAGGATTTGACGAATTTTTGAATGGAATACCTCTGAAGCGCAATTTATACCATAAGGTAAACGTAGAAACTGGTATCTTCCAAACGGTGTTCCGAATGTGCATAGATTTGCGCTTTCGTCATCAATCTGCACCATCCAAAATCCTGACCTAGCGTCTAACTTACTAAAGTATTGGGCTCCTTGTAGCTTAGTAGCTATTTCGGTCAGCGTTGGTAACGGGTAATGCGCGCGCTGTACGGCGCGGTTTAACGGACGTGGATCTAAACACACCCGTATAGTGCCATCCTTTTTAGCTGCTACTACTATCGCGTTTACCCACGGCGTTGGATGTGACACCTTTCTAATTACACCTAAACGCTCCATGCGATTTAACTCGACCAATAATTTGTCTCGCACGCCTATTGGTATTTTACGAACTGGACAGATCGACGGCTGAACATCGCGACAAGTTACAATCTTATATTTACCAGGTAACTTTCCTAAACCTCGAAAAAGATCATCATATCTCTGAATATTTAAAGAAAATATTCGCTTAACTATACCAAGCTCCTCACATGCATATTTACCCAGTAAACTGTAACAATCTTGCTTCGAAATAACAAAACGTAGTTTATATATTTCGCCTTTATAAATCCAATCAATGTTATAGGAACCAGCTATTGGTATGTAATTGCCACAAAAAGATTGAGCCTTTGTATAATCACAATTTAAGTCTTGAACTTGAAAACCTAATCTTTGATACGTATTCAAGGATATTACATTAAGGTCAGATCCTGTATCTAATTTAAATATCTCTTTTTCACCATTTGCATGTAATATTAATGTTTCATACCACTTAGTGTCTCCAGTATTGTTATTTCCATCTATAGCCGATACATAATACATTTCCTCACTACTTACATCGTCTTCCTCTAACTGATACACAACACGTTTTGATAAGTTAGGACATACTTTTTTGTAATGACCACGCTTATGACACGAATAGCACATAACTTTTGCTGCCGGACACTGATAACCATCACAAGCCGCACTACCACACGACGTACACTTTGGTTCCGCCGCGCCCGAGCCCGCGCTCGCGCCAGCGCCCGCCCGGCGCCGCTGCGTGCCACTGCCGCGCCAGCGCTGCGCCCGGTGGCCCCTGCCACCGCGACTGCCGCGCGACCCTTGCACCGCATCCACGACTGCCGTCGTACCCTCGTTACTACTTCCAGCCTTGTTTTCCTCGATCTGCCGTTTTTCCTCATGTGACATCTCACTCGCTTGGCATAATTTGACTGCTCTGGCCAAGGTGAGATCCTCCGATCTGAGGAGACGGTCACGTAGCCTGCCGTCGACAACGCCACAAACTATGCGGTCTCTTATTAATCCTTCTTCCAGGTGTTCAAATTCACAATGTTGAGTGAGAAGCTTAAGAGCGGTGACGTATTCATCTATAGATTCACCTGTCACTTGGTTTCTAGTAAAAAACTTGAAACGGGCCATCGTAGTGTTATGTTTTGTTTTAAAATGTTCGTTAAATTTGCTTATAAGAATTTCAAAATTGTCTTTGTCTTCATCCTTTGTAAACTTAAATGTGGAGTATACGTCATAGCCCTCGGAACCAATTAAATTTATTAGCAAGCTTGCTTGTACATCAGATGTTTCTTTGTGAATACCGGATGCCTTTAGAAATACCATAAACTGTTGAAACCATTTGCGCCATGCCTCAGCCCGACATGCCGGTCCACCCTCCAAACACAATTCGGCCGGCGGACGCGCATGTTCCATGATTATTTTATATTGCTTTCTTCGCCTTTGCACTAATGACACTGTGTACGCACTTTAAATTGACTGAAACTTGTTTAAATATTATATTTATTTGGACCACCGCTGCCACCATGAAATGAATGATACGCAGATTCGATCAAGACTGATTCCTTTATTATTACAGGTAGCAGGCACGAATTGTTTTTCACGAATAATAAACAATTCAAAAATTATCGCAGCCGCCATCTTGGATTCTCATTTTGACATTGCCATCGGTTGTAGCACCCTCGAAAACCATGAAAACGACATCCATGATGAAAACTTTGAATTTTTTGCAGTCGCCATCTTGCATTTTGATTTTGACCTCACTATCGGCTTTACCGTCCTCGAAAACTATGAAAACGACTCCCATGATGAACATTTCGAAAATTATCGCAGCCGCCATCTTGGATTTTGATTTTGACCTCACTATCGGCTGTAGCATCCTCGAAAACCATGAAAACGACTCCCATAATGAACAATTCGAAAATTATCGCAGCCGCCATCTTGGATTTTGATTTTGACCTCACTATCGGCTGTAGCATCCTCAAAAACCATGAAAACGACTCCCATGATGAACATTTCGAAAATTATCGAAGCCGCCATCTTGGATTTTGATTTTGACCTCACTATCGGCTTTAGCATCCTCGAAAACCATGAAAACGTTTCCCATGATGAAATTTCGAAAATTATCGTAGCCGCCATCTTGGATTTTGATTTTGACCTCACTATCGGCTGTAGCATCCTCGAAAACCATGAAAACGACTCCCATGATGAACATTTCGAAAATTATCGCAGCCGCCATCTTGGATTCTCATTTTGACATTGCCATCGGTTGTAGCACCCTCGAAAACCATGAAAACGACATCCATGATGAAAACTTTGAATTTTTTGCAGTCGCCATCTTGCATTTTGATTTTGACCTCACTATCGGCTTTACCGTCCTCGAAAACCATGAAAACGACTCCCATGATGAACATTTCGAAAATTATCGCAGCCGCCATCTTGGATTTTGATTTTGACCTCACTATCGGCTTTAGCGTCCTCGAAAATCATGAAAATGACTCCCATGATGAACAATTCAAAAATTATCGCAGCCGCCATCTTGGATTCTCATTTTGACATTGCCATCGGTTGTAGCACCCTCGAAAACCATGAAAACGACATCCATGATGAAAACTTTGAATTTTTTGCAGTCGCCATCTTGCATTTTGATTTTGACCTCACTATCGGCTTTACCGTCCTCGAAAACTATGAAAACGACTCCCATGATGAACATTTCGAAAATTATCGCAGCCGCCATCTTGGATTTTGATTTTGACCTCTTTATCGGCTTTAGCGTCCTCGAAAACCATGAAAACAACTCCTATGATGAACATTTTGAAAATGATCGCAGCCGCCATCTTGGATTTTGATTTTGACCTCACTATCGGCTTTAGCATCCTCGAAAACCATGAAAACGACTCCCATGATGAACATTTCGAAAGTTATCGCAGCCGCCATCTTGGATTTTGATTTTGACCTCAATATCGGCTGTAGCATCCTCGAAAATCATGAAAACGACTCCCATGATGAACATTTCGAAAATTATCGCAGCCGCCATCTTGGATTTTGATTTTGACCTTACTATCGGCTTTAGCATCCTCGAAAACCATGAAAACGACTCCCATGATGAACATTTCGAAAATTATCGCAGCCGCCATCTTGAATGTTGATTTTGACCTCACTATCGGCTGCAGCATCCTTGAAAACCATGAAAACGACTCCCATGATGAACATTTCGAAAATGATCGCAGCCGCCATCTTGGATTTTGATTTTGACCTCACTATCGGCTTTAGCATCCTCGAAAACCATGAAAACGACTCCCATGATGAACATTTCGAAAATTATCGCAGCCGCCATCTTGGATTTAGATTTTGACCTCACTATCGGCTTTAGCATCCTCGAAAACCATGAAAACGACTCCCATGATGAAATTGATGAACAATTCCGCTACCTAGTTTCCGAGATACGATGGGGGAAGGGGTGAAGAGGTCCAGAGAGGTGAGATTTGAAAAATGATTTAGACATATTATTCTGGGTCCCTTGATATGAATCTGAAAAAAAAAATGTTTCAAGTCTCTTCTGAGATCCGCCGAAAGGGGGTCAAGAGGGGCAACTTTGAAAACTGGTTTTTACCTTTCCGAGCCTCCTTTATAATGTATCCGTAAAAAAAACAAAACACGGGTCTCTTAGTTTCCGAAATACGATGGGGGGAGGGGTGAAGAGGGGGAGAGGCGGGAGTATTGAAAAATGATTTTGACCAACTCTGGGCCCCTCGATAATTATGAATCTGAAAAAAAAAATGTTGCAAGTCTGTTAACTTCCGAGATCCGCCTAAAGGGTGGGAGAAGGGGGGCCAGAGGGGGGGAAATTTGAATAATGTTTTTTACTTTTCCGAGCCTCCTCCATACGAATCTGTAAAATAACTGAACACGGGTCTCTTTCTGAGATACGATTGGGAGGGGGGGGGAGGCCTAAAAGGGGAGGATTGGTACTTTTACCCTTCTCATGAGAGTTACTTGTAAGTTTGCTTGTCGTCACCCCTGAGTTACGCTTCACCCACTCAACCTTCGTTACTCTACGGAGGTCGCCGGCTCGCTTCGCTCGCCACCTCCCCCCTCCGCTCCACTCGGTCTCGCAGGTTCGCTCCACTCAGGACCTCTACCACCGGAAAACTATCGTGACCTTTTCCCTACGCTACCTAGTTTCCGAGATACGATGGGGGGAGGGGTGAAGGGAGGAGAGAGGTGAGTTTTGAAAAATGATTTTGACATACTCTGAGCCCCTTGATATGAATCTGAAAAAAAAATGTTCCATGTCCCTTCTGAGATCCGTCTAAAGGGGGGAAAAGGGGGTCAAGAAGGGGAATTTTGAAAACAATGTTTTTTCTTTTCCGAGCCTCCTCTATACGAATCCGGAAAAACCGAATACGGGTCTCTTAGTTGTCACAGATACGATTGGGAGGAGGGGGGGAGGCCAAAGAGGGGAGGCTTGGTACTTTTGCCCTACTCATGAGAGTTACTTGTAAGTTTGCTTGTCGTCACCCGGCCTGAGTTACGCGTCACCCACTCAACCGTCGTTACGCTACTCCACTCGGTCTCGCGGGTTCGCTCCACTCGGGACCTACCTACCACCGGAAAGCTATCGTGACCTTGTCCCTACGCTACGCTTCGCTTTGCTTTACTGCTACCTACTTTTTCCGAGATACGACGGGGGAAGGGGTCAAGAGGGGGAGAGGGGGGAGTTTTGAAAAATGATCTTTGACCAACTCTGCGTTCCTTGTTATGAATCTGAAAAAAAAAATGTTGCATGTTTGTTAACTTCCGAGATCCGCCTAAAGGGGGAGAAGGGGAGCAAGGGGGGAGGGAACTTTGAAAAGTGGTTTTTAGTTTTCCGAGTCACCTCTATACGAATCCGTAAAAAGACAAAACACGGGTCTCTTAGTTTCCGAGTTACGATTGGGAGGGGGGGGGGAGGCCAAAATGGAGAGGCTTGGTACTGTTGCCCTACACATGAGAGTGACTTGTAAGTTTGCTTGTCGTCACCCCTGAGTTACGCTTCACCCACTCAACCTTCGTTACGCTATGGAGGTCGCCGGCTCGCTTCGCTCGCCACCTCCCCCCTTCGCTCCACTCGGTCTCGCAGGTTCGCTCCACTCGGGACCTACCTACCACCGGAAAGCTATCGTGACATTCGTGACCTTATCCCTACGCTACGCTTCGCTTCGCTTTACTGCTACCTACTTTTTCCGAGATACGATGGGGGGAGGGGTGAAGAGGGGGAGAGGGGGGAGTTTTGAAAAATGATTTTGACCAACTCTAGGCCCTTGAAAAGAATCTGAAAAAAAAATGTTGCAAGTCTGTACACTTTCGAGATCCACCTAAAGGGGTGAGAAGGGGGCAAGGGGGGGGGACTTTGAAAAATGGTTTTTACTTTTCCGAGCCTCCTCTATACGAATCCGTAAAAAAACAAAACACAGGTCTCTTAGTTTCCGAGATACGATGGGGAGGGGGGGGAGGGGGGGCGAAAAGGGGAGGTTTGGGATTTTTCCCATACTCACGAGAGTCACTTGTTTACGAATCTGTCAAAATATACCCACCTCCCCCTTCACCATCTGGGAGAACAATTCTGTCAGTGAGTGAGTGAGTCAGTGAGTGGTAAATTTTAAATATAAATATTATCAAAAAATTCGCTCCATCAGCTCTCACATAGAAAAGGTGCATCGTAGTTAGATTTCGGAGATTTTAACATTTTTACCGCAACTCATATATTTATAAAGCTACAACATGTCACTGGCCTGCAAATTGCAAAAAACGTAAAAAAAAATTAATTTCGCGGGCTGGTTGGAGCATCCCCCTTAAGGCGGCGCTAGTCGCGAGCTCGAACTCACTGGCAGGCATGGTCAAAAACCATGATATTTCACCGGAAATCGAGCCATATTGTACACGCGTGCGCGAGCGTCATCCCCCCGTGGAGAAAACAGGGGAAAACATTATTCAGTGAGATGCACGATCATTCAGAGTAAAAGGCGCGCGTAAAAAAATACGAAAAAGCCTTTGGAAGAAGGGGTTTTATGAAAAATCCACTGCACCAATTAATTTCAAATAAAGTTTATTAAATTCTTCGATAAATTTGCTGTGGTACGGACTTCGTTTTGGAAATTTGATGCTTCTTTAGCTTCTAATTTACACCTAAAGTTGTGTTAAAATTAGCAAAAAAAACGAATCTTTAGAAGCTCGTAACTTTTTAATAGCTTCATATTTTACAATTCTGCTTCCGTACAGATAAAATTAATAATGAGACAAAACGATACCATGTTTAATTTTGGATGTACCTTGTCAAATAGTGGAGTAAAACCCCAACGAAGTTTCTATGGAAAAAATGTTGACTTGTTTGACCTTAAGGATTGGTCTTAACTAAATAATTTGTTTCAGAAGAAAAAAACGCAGCATATGGTGTCGGCCATCATGTATTCCAGTCTCCATAGTTATAATTCTAATAGTTTTGGTAGTGTTGGTTCCGCTGCTCGACCAACCGAACATAGTTCATATGAACGCTACCATTGCTGCCGTCACTTTACATTGCTCAGATGAGTGTAGGTAAGTGTAACAACTATTATTAATAGACAAATGGGAAAAAATACAAAAAAATTGTAGATATTTTTTTTTTATTTGTAGAAAATTTTAAACATTTTTGATTTAGTATTGTATTCATCATCATCATCATGATTTCAGACTGCGAAACCTAGGGTATTGTACTGGTTTTGGTGTGCCTAATAATAACTTGATATGACACCAATGTTCTTGATTGTACGGCTCATTAGTGATTGGCCATTTGCTCCAGATTTGCTTATCTGGTAAAACCAATGGTAAAACACGCTTAAAAAAAGATGATTATAGTGATGAAGAATAAGAATATTGGTTTAAAGATGATAGGATAGGGTAATTTGTGACAAAATCCAAATTTCTCGGGAGAGCAGTGTAGTCTTTGAAACTGCAGATTTGCAGAACATTGGATCTCAGAAGTCTATACGAAAATTTGAAGTAGAATGGCATTCATAATTTATTATCGGCCGATGTGCTATTACTTTTAACCGTCAATAAGCATTCTATTCCATTCTGATTTGAATTATACTCTGTACTTCAAATAAATCCTGACGAAATGTATGCCCAAATGTAAATGTAATAATATAATTAGAAGTGAACATCTAGTTTATGAATAGGTCATAGCAATAGGGCAGGCTTATTAGCAACCCTCATCTAGGTTAAACCAATGCACAGTTTTTGGGTTAAGTCACCTGAGTTATTACTGCTTCGACCTTGTTTCCTAACAAAATTTCCATTGGCAAAGATAGGGTGGCCTACATTCTATGGAACTTCTTCCTATGAATAATGGACAGCTATTTAAATTTACCCATAATATGTTTTTTTGGGGTTGTAAATCAACATGTTTACCTACCCTTGAAACCATTTATTTTGATAGCATAGTAAAAGCCATTTGTTAGGAAAAAAGATGGTGTTTAGGAACAAATTTTAACCATAAAACATTTACTTTAGAGTTCAAATTCGTTTGTACAAGTAGTCCTGGTTAGCACAAAGTCACTCAATCTTATTAAAGTTTTTCCCACAATAATGATAGAGTGAACTAGAATGATTCTTAATACTGTGATTAATGTATTTTTTTGTTCCAGGTTATCATTAGTTGAAAGTATACCAGAAGGTCACATGTATCCTCCAAACGTGACGCATTTACCTACGAAAAATGTGTGGTTAGACTTGATAGATGAAGCTCAAACGAGTATAGAGATAGCGTCGTTTTATTGGTCTCTTAGATATAATGAAGAATATCCTTATAATTCCTCTATAGAGGTCTGTATACTTTTTCTTTGACTATTAATATTAAAAACCATAGAGTAACATATTTTAATATGAACCTTTTTGTTTCAGGGTGAGCAAGTGTTCCAAGCTTTATATGCTGCTGGGTCAAAAAGAAATATAGATTTAAAAATTGCTCAAAATTGGCCCACTAAACAATATCCTAATGTAGATACTGAATATTTAGTTAAGAAGAAAGCTGCACAGGTAAGCTACAGCTTGACATAAAAATGTAGAAAACCGGAAGTCGCCACTGTCTTCGCGCTACCAACACTTTGAATGTTTTTTTTTTTTTTTCACTTATTACGTTAGTTTTATGGCACAATAATAAATCTAACAAACCTGCGGTCTTTGTTTACATCAAATATCAAAGATTTTAAAACGCTGTCAGAAATAAAAAAATTAGTTCCGTTTCAATCCATTCTGGCCAAGCTGTACCTATTTGTTATTATTGAAACTTAGTAAAACATTTCTCACTCTTAAAAGCCTTTTAACAGCAGAAAAATGAATAGTCATAGGTACAATTCTTTCAAATTACATTATTTCCCCAATTCTATTTTCCAGATCAAACATTCTTCTATCCTGTATATTAATAAGTTTTTTTGTTAACTATGAAACAGGTGCGGAGTTTGAACTTCTCGAAGTTATTAGGCAATGGAATTCTGCACACAAAGTTTTGGATTATAGATAGAAAACACTTTTACATCGGCAGTGCCAACATGGACTGGCGGTCGCTAACACAGGTAACTAAACATTTTGTACAAGAGTAGCTACCAAAGAGACAGATTTAAGCCTCATTTAGGCGGAGCAAGAACGCGCATGCGAGTTTCACTACATTGCGGTATTTGTTTGATCAACTGAATTCGTTGTACCTATAATATAAAGTCCGCAATGTAACGCAACTCGCGTGCGAGTTCTTGCATCGTCTAAATGAGGTTTTACGGATTGTTTGAGAAATAACTAACTTGTGGATTTTTGCCTTCATCACATGTGTTTTTTTAAGTGTCATGTTTCATCAGTAGTTAATTAGTTATGTCAGTTATATGTTACTAGTTAAGATTTGCTATACAGTTGTTCGGGTCGACATACGATTTGGCATTTTTTACTGCCGCCTACCCACGGCGAAACAGAGACTTTATATGCATTAATTTGGGGTACTAGGTTGTTCTCATTAATCGACAAAGTCGACTGCAACAATTACTCGTACTATTCATATTCAGTGATCATTTGGCTTTTTTCGATCGGCGAATTCCGTTCGGCATCAAGCATCATTTCGCTGGAATTGCTCAACTTTAGCTTAGTTTTTCAAAAACCCGTTCGTGCTCCGATATGATCGGTTTTCTTATGAAGAGTATGGGCAAAAACACCCCTTTTTCGGATGCAGGTGTCTAAATTGTCCCTTCACACCATCGAACTGGCTGATCGTATTAGCCGCTCGGCTGTGCCGAATCATGTCTACCAGAACAAGTGCAACTACATTAATTGCAATATCTTGATGTATTAATAACTAATATTAAGTACTGAGTTCATCGACTGTGTGACTTTGCCCGTCTGATCGAATGCCTGACTATGACTATTCGGCACATTCCTATTTTTACCCGACTGCGCGACGCAACGGCGGATAATGTGTTTTTAATAATAAATTATTGTCCTCAGGTGAAGGAGATGGGTATAGTTGCGTTCAACTGTTCCTGCCTAGGAGCTGACTTAGGAAAAGTATTTGATGTAAGTTTATTTTTTAATCAACTTCTTTAAATCGGTTACGTC
The DNA here is from genome assembly GCA_954870645.1 of Agrotis clavis. Lineage (NCBI taxonomy): Eukaryota > Metazoa > Arthropoda > Insecta > Lepidoptera > Noctuidae > Agrotis > Agrotis clavis. Next base: position 7,325,000 of record OX940929.1, read on the forward strand.
TAGACTGCACCAGACAGGTTTTGTGAAGTATTGCTAACATTGTGCAGGTTTGAACAAAATAATGATGTCTGACGTTTTCACACTGTACTGATAACGAGCTTTAACCTTAAAGATTGCGATTTTATAGAATTAAGTTTGTTAGTTCAGATAATTTTATTAAGACTGTGTCATTTAATATATTTTTAGAGTTATTAATGGGTCTGACTGCCTCGTTGTCCCAAACGTTCCTGTTCCCCATTTCGGGCAAGATAATATTTATGTTTTTTAATGTATCTCCAAAGTTACATGTCTTGTAAAGGGCAATCTGTTGGTAGCAATAGGTTTGCCCCCTATTACATGGCACGCTCAAACATACTGTCAAAATATTGTACAACTTGGTTACACCTCTGCCTATTCCTTCGGGGATAAAAGCGATGACGCGATACACTAACGTGATGTCATGTTATGCTCTACGCCAACATAATTTCTTTCTTCTAAAAAAGTAATTATTTTACAACACGAACTATGCTTCGTGTCGGAACGGAGCAGTCACTCACCAACTTCTTAATTAAAACGTGAAAACAATTTAATTTTCCTTAAATAAACTGACATATTTGAGCAAAGGAAAATTAACAAAGTCATTGTAAGAAATTAATTACACAGTTCTGATAAATATCAGCTGTTTTAGTTAAAGATATATAATAACAATTCTGCAGCATTCATCCGTGGGACCGCAAAGCGAGAGCTTTTAATTAGCGCCACGACTCGCCGCTTGTCGTGTTAATATTTCATAGCTAAATACTGTTTCTCGCTCTTTAAATATTTATTATTTTTCTTACCAAGTTGCTGCTATTTCGAGCAGAAAATATTACTGTTTGTTCAAGTATAATCCATTCAAAAGCTTTATAAACTTAATGTAAAGTTCTTAATGAAAAAGTTTGACTGCAATTAAGACTTTATTATGATGAAGAAACGTTAATGTCATTTTCAGCGAAAAGATGAATTCAAAGTCTGAAATGCGAAAGAAATTAGCTTTTACCATTAGGCTCTTTGAATGTAGACACCATATCTTATGGTACTTATGATTTTGTATAGACACAATGGATAGACTTTCAAAATGGTACCATACAAGTGAATACCTACTTGTTACGTTAATGGATTTCAGCTTTTGTATCGAGACCTTGTCCCTTATCTTAGACCAAAGCTGCTCCACTTCAGGCGCAATCAAACTTGCCCGCCACAAGTGCTAACAATACTAATTTGAGAGTAGATTTCAGGATATCAAATCAAGTGGTTGTACTGTCTAAGTCCGTCAAAGAACGAACGTAAAACTTCTAAATAAACCACAATCCCTATTTTTTCCGAATTCTTGAGTGAAAACATATCGGAATTAGGAACAACTGTCCAGATAAATTATATAATCAGCTGCGTTACTTTGCGGAAATCCATGTAAATGTTAATAATGATAAAAAATATCCCTAATCCCACCCTTCTTCAATTTCTTGCATGTGGGCGGGAGGGTAGGGTGGGTCCTTTGCTGCATGTGCATGTGCATGAGGGCGGGAGGGTACTGGGATTGCATCCTGCACCAAGGCTGGATTTTTGTCGCGGAATTGGAACTAGATGGAGCTCGTGGCTAAATAATAACAGCCGCACAGGTCGATCTTCCTGGTTAAGCCGCGCTTGCCGAGGTTGGTCAATGGATGGGCGACCATCTGTCATAGCGAGTTTCCTCCGTGCCTCGGAAAGCACGTAAAGCCGTTGGTCCCGGCTGTCATGTGCAGATCTTTGACAGTCGTTACTATTAGTCAGAAGCTCATAAGTCTGACAACCAGTCTTACCATGGGGTATCGTATTGCCCAGTAACTAGGTTGTGGAGGTCTGATAGGCAGTCGCTCCATGTAAAATTCTGATATTCAGCTGCATCCGGCTTGACTGGAAGCCGACCCCAATATAGTTGGGAAAAGGCTAGGCAGATGAATTAGAACTAGATATTTTTTATAACATTTAATTTTAACAACCGTCCAATCATGTTTTCATTCATTTAGCGTTTAGCGTGTAGGAAACACCCATAACTTCAATGAATGTAGAACAAAGATGTTCGATATTCTCAATAAGCCAGCTAGAAATAACATTAATCGGAAAAACACTTAGAAAATCTCCTGCAACACTTCAATATACGAACTAGGATAACTGGCCGCTCACTAAAGGAAAGTTATGTTTACTAGATGTCTTTTTGAAAATTTTAGCCCATATTCTAAAGAGATTAAACAGATAAGACTATAAAATACGTACGAAAATGCAAAAGTTAGTCAATGTCACGTTTATTTTCCTAAACTTTCTTACCACATAAATTTTAAACGCGGAAATGAATAAAGCCATTATCGTGTTCGACCGTGAAGGTACAATATAACATCGGGGTGTCACTGCCAAGCGCGAGGACAGACCTTGGTCCGCTACGGTATATTTAGTGCACATAATGCATGCCATATAATTCAATATAGAAGGCTTGCCTTGTTTAGAATAATCAATATTCACAGATCCGTTGTTGTAATTAAAAGCTGCAGTTTTAAACGTGTCAGTGAAGGTATTGGAAGGTAAAAATAAGTTATATTGATTAAACAATATGGTTCATTTTTAACTCATAAGTACAATCAAATCTATATGAGATACCAGAAAACTTTGTGCCCGATGTAACTTTGTGAAGATGAATATCGGCCTTCATGGCGGATTTCATGTCGGCACGGTAGCTGAGCGTTCGAATGCTGTGCAGCGTGTGGCGGGTTCGTGTGAGTATGTGAGTTTCTATGTTTGTGAACGCACCCACGATACTGAAGAAATTCCTAGCGACAGGCAATCTTCAAACAAACCAAAAATATCTGGCTGGATTAATATAAGTAAAGTAGATGTGATTTTTCAAAGAAGACGATAAAGATATCTTTGTTGAACAGTAGATATGTATCTTAATTAAGACTTGATAAACCAACAGAGCGCCCGTATAATCTTAGAAAGTTAAAATCAAGTAATTGTCAAAGTTGTCCGCTAAGTGCCGGTTGGCACGAGGTAGCACGCTCGCGGTCGTCGCCGTCACAAACTTTAGTTGTTCCATGTCGAACACTCGAAGCTGAACAGTTAATGGGCGGGTTAAAGTTTGTAAGGTCATTAATTTATTTGTATGGGTTTGCTTTTGACTCTAGAAGGTCAGATATAAAAGAGATAAAGTCGATGTCGGAGGGAGCCTACCCAGAAAAAGCCTGTTCACTCTTACTTTGAAGAGATTATAGTAGTATACCGAATCACAGACGCAGGTAAAGAGAACCTTCGCTAGAGAGATACTCCTTCGCTATTCATATAAAGAAAGACATTTGGACGTTTAATGCGAATTGCTGGAATAGCAAAAAGGGATTGCAACTTGGAATGCGTCTACATGACCAAAAGAGGGCCGGTGGGATGAGGTTGTAGAGTTCTGAGGCACTCTCCCGAATTACAATCTGTAGAAGACCGACAAGCAGGCAACCTTTTTTTTTCTTTTTTTTTTATCGTGGTAAAATCATCAAATGAGTCCTCCCACCCAGGGCAGGGCCAGAGGGACTGTCAGACTTGTATTATAATAGCCCTTTATGTTCCGGGGTCACGGTAATGAGATAAGTCCCGCGACCCCGGCAGGCTTTAGCCCTCTAGAGGGGGGGGCCCGTCATCTTGCTGACGCTCTTTGAGGCGCGCGTGGAACACAACGCGCCGTCGACCCGGTCATGGCACGGTATGGTCCATGGTCAGACAGCGAGTTGCCCTTTACTCGCTGCCCGCATACCGCACCGCACCGTGCCTACGGTGGCCGGAGATCGTCTGCTGACGTCCGACGCCATGGGCGTCCACCACTGCGGCTGGGGTGGAGGATGGACACTGTCCTCTCCCTCACGCGGCGCGCCTCCTCCTTCGCGAGCATTACTGCTTCGTAGAAGGAGGCGACCGCTTCCCACTCCGTCTCGCCCCGCACCATGGCCTCTACCAATGCCGGGCACGAGAGGTCTCTACCTATCGTCGTCGTGATGACACGGCGGTGCTCTGCCCAAGCGGGGCAGTCCTGCACCGTATGCTCCACCGTGTCCTCCGCGGGCGATCCTCGCAGTGGTGGCACCCAGACGTTTCCTCCTTCCTCAACAGACACAGGCACCTCCTGAAACATCCGTGTCCGGTGAGGACCTGCGTCAGGCGGAAGGGTAGGACGCCGTGACGTCTATCCAGCCACTCCTCAAAGAGAGGTCTTACCGCCGCGATTGCGGCGTGCCCGAATATATACATAATAGAAAATTGAGAATTATGTCCGATTTAGGTACCTCAGTACTTATAGGCAGTACGTTTGCTATCCTCATCTGATATCTATAAATATTATTTATCTCCACACAGGTATACTGGAGCCTGGGCACCCCAGACGCGGTGGTGCCAGACAGCTGGCCTGCGGAGCTCAGCACAGACATCAACATGGAGCATCCAGTGAACATATCCGACGCGCTACATAGCTATGGCGCATATATAACTGTAAGTCAATAATTATATTGCTCTATGTACATACATTAAAAAAAAATGAGATCACTTTGAAAAATCGAAATCTTTTTTGTTACGGTAGACTATATTAAGATTTCTTTTTCTTTTTAGATTCTCTATTTAAATTAATATAGGGTAAAACACCCAACTATTGACCCCTTAAGCGGTTTTCCTTGTTTCTTTCGCAAAATAAACTAATGTACGAGTTGCAAGTGGAAATGAATGTTTTTGGAAGATAAAATAAACATTGGAGAATGTAACTAAAACAATATTTACAGTCATACAAAGGTAAAAAGTGTTTTTTTTTCTCGAGTTTAGCAAGAACAGGCCATTTGACCAGTTATCAACATGCTTGTACCAAATTTTCATCATGCAAATGACCAATTTTTTGACCTCCTGTTGTATAAGAATAAACTCAAATATTATTTATTATGAATGTGATACGAGGTCTTATTTGATAAAAAACAAACAAAGCTAGTCTTATAGCCCTTCTCATTTTCTTTTTTCACACTATTTAGGTCTTCAGTCTTCAAACGCCGTCAATAATATTCTTGCACTTATTTTTGAAATTTTGTAGTTTTTATCACTTTTTGTTGTAGTTTTTATCACTTTTTGTTCAATTTTTCTTCTTTATTAGTAGTTATTTCACTGTTCTGTATTATGCAGCAGATATAAAAATACTCGCCGGCAAAATAAATTGAAAGAACACGGCTTAAGTTCTACAAAGTGAGTTTAAAAATCTTTGAATTAATATTTTCCTAATTACATAAGACGGTTTTAACTTTTTAAACTTATGTAAAAGACCTCACAAATGAAGAGAACATAGATACAAATAAAAAACTAGCTCACACTTTGCCTCGGAAATGATTTAAGTCAGTTTGTTCAAACATGCAGGTTAGGGTATATTTTGTCATTTTATGCATTAAACCAACCTGTGGCTGAGGCATTGCTCGTGTTATATTCTGCAATTGTCCCACGGGATCATATACCGATATAAAAAGTATCCTGCGTCCAGGTACACCCACATAACCAGGTTTTAAAATAATCTGCTTGCCAAATTGTGTCAAAATCCATTCAGCCGTTCACTTTTCCTTTAAAATTAGTAAGTCTAAAAGTCTAAAATATTCAGGAGGATCCAGAATGTGACAGTAGACCGAAAATTTAAGTACCTCACTCAAATTATGCTAGGTTCTCAGGTTACTACGTAAGTTACTTTTTATGTTTGTGATTATGCAGATACACACCTTTAGGGGTGCCAACGCCCATGGGCGTAATACAGATGCATTAAAGTTAAGCTATCTCGCCATTAAAAATGAACTAAACGTACACACCGTGGTGTCAGTAAATGGTTTTCTCGTACATTTGGTTAATTACCAGCTATTGACATGCCATGTTAAAAAAATGGTTATTCATACATTTGAGTGTACCAGATATTGACCTCATCATTTTAACAAGTTAACGCTCAATAAAACTTGAAAATAATGTGGAAAAGCATTGTGTCTGTCTTAAATAACCAAAAAATACCAAACTTTAAGGAATCTATCGTGTAAAACTGAAATAAAATGACATTGAAAACAACCGTCAGCTTAGCAAATTGTTAAATTTCTTGATGATTTTAGGAGGGTATTTTGTTATCATAGGTTTACGGACGCAATATTGCTTTATTTAAATTTTCTGTGACGCCAATATATTACAAGATAAATTATATTTCATTTTCTGTGTTCTTTATGCAGCACTGCAAGAAGATTTATTATTATTTTTGATAAAAACTGTTATGCGGTCAATAGTTGGTGGGAGGTCAGCAGTTGGGTACTTTACCCTAGATTAAGAATATTAATTGAATGGGCATCTACAGTATTTTCACAGTTTTATGTCTTGTGACTGGGACTGTAGCTCTGTAACTATTTTTAAACTATTTTATTTTACTTTTGTCTTTCGACAATTCAAAAGTGCCTGTAACTGTCTTACTTGAAATAAATGATTTGATTTGAAATCTGTAAAACAGTTCAGTCAATTGTTTTTCCATAAAATTAAAAAAATAGCTTATCTACTACAAAACTTAAAAAAAAATAGCATAAATACTTGATCAGAAACTTTTTATTGATGTGTGTACGCAGGATTCTGTTGAAGCCAGTGTCACTCTTTAAGATTTTCAAATCGTCTGTCTAAATTCGGTGTCTCGAGTACCGTCAGCAATCAGTCCCTAACCGGTTTGCCGCACGAGCACATTTATGGGCTTAAATCTTGTTCTTGTCGTCACAATATTCGTAGTAGCTGCTACGAACAATTTGAAGTTGCTACGCCGTAGCATCGTTTGCCGTAGCTTTCCAAATGATTGGAGAATTTATCGAGCAAATATTTTTCTTGAGACTTCAAAACATCCATCATTATAACGAGTACTCAAAAAATCGAGGTACACAAGTGATACACTGATTGACATCGTTCAAAGGTTGTACAGAGATTTTCTCTAGTGCCGACGCTATTACATACGGTTCACCACTTGCGAAAATACTTGACATTTTCTTACAAATTGACGTGGGTTAAGAAAATATAGTTTGTTCGTTGGAGTATTTGCCTGAAGTTTGGCATAGTTAAACAGTGTAACATCAGCCAAGTTGACCAATTTAGTAGCTACTTTTATTTCATTGTCACACCAACGCCACGGCCACAAAACGGCGCCACTCGCCACTCGCGCGATTCCGCAACCCTCTCTCTCTTACCTCAGTAATGCATTGGTTAAAAGAAGTAGCAGCCAACGACCGCAAGTGTCGACCACCGGCCACAAATGGTTGTCGCGCGCTTCAGCTACCTCTGTAGCCCCGTCTAGCTTTTCGTAGCGGCGTTTGCGTTTGTGGCTGTCGCGAGTGGCTCGTGTGCAGCGACACTTAATGATGGTGTCGCGTGTCCTCAACACCTACTTACTAACACGCTTGTCGAGTTCGTTTAAGCGATATTTAAATAATTATACGAAACATGACGCCATCGCTACTGAAATATTTATAATTTGTCGTCCGTCTGTCTGTCTGTCACCAGGGTGTATCTCATAAATCTTGACAATTACACGGTTGAAATTTTCGCAGTTCATGTATTTCTGTTGCCGCTTAAGTTAGGTATACACAGGGGTCTTCCATACAACAGACATGATTTTAGCGTATCATAGTTATAATTGGTACGAAAACCTTAGTGCACAAGCCGACTTGCACTTTGCCGGTTTTTTTTTTGCAGTTGTCTTTACCTCCATAGCAAACCCGATTCCAAAAAGTACAGATTTTTCTGTTTAATGTCAGCAATCTTTAAAGTGATAATACCAAAACTGTATTTTAGGCAAGTTTCACGACGCGACGTCCCGTATGATGACTAATAAAGCTGTAGTGTCAGTTAAAAAAAGATCGTAACATTTTATCTGTCGTTACAGCTAGACATAATGGCGTTGGATCGTTTTAAATTGGCAATATGGCGAGTGCTGTGGTTATTCCATTTAAGGCTTTTATAGCAACCATCCGGTAACCTTGATGGGTTGTTTTTAGTATAGTGGTAGAAATCGCTGCTTCCTTTGCTATTCAGGTCGGAACTACTAAAGGTTTCTGTAAATGGATCGTTTGTTTATATAGTTCGACCTAGCACCATCACTATTAGCTGCGCTAAATGTTTGTAAATGAAAAAGGTCTGATAGTTCCAACTTGACATAATATCGTGTGTTAGTTGTGGTGACTAACCACAGTGAGAAACTTAGTTTATTCGTTGATACTTAGTTACAATTTTTTGTTCCAAATCATAATCATATCAGCCGTAGGACTTTCACAGCTTAACATAGGCCTCCCCCATAGATTTCCAATAAAACCTGTTGGAAGCGGCTTGAATCCAGCGCGATTCTGTGTTCTTCACCAGATCGCCTGGTTGCTTTTGGGTCGACGTCCGACGCTGCGCTTGCCGATGCGTGGTCGCCATTCGAGAACCTTACTGTCTCATCGCCCATCAGTTAGCACCAAATCCCTTTTTAAATATTCAAGTTGCGAGTATATTATGTCAAATGTAATCCGTTAGAACATCCTAATGAGGCGTTCTCGTCTTCTGATGAACTGGCATCGTCTCCTTTTGATTCTTGAAAAAACCTAAACAACAGCTCTAAGGCGTTCCTGCCGTCTAAAATACAATTCCCATAAATTTCTTGATGACGCATTAAAAACTACGAATAGTGTCTGTGGCACCAGTCTCAACGTAAACCATACTTTTTCTGTTTCTATTTTATGATACTTTAAATGAAATATTATATATGAAATGCTTTTATAATGACCTTCCGCAGCCTTAGGAATAAGGTATACTAACAAAAATAACACAGTTCCAGTGTCACATAGGATGGCCACTCCAATCAAAGATAATACATGCTTCACGTTTCTTTTGGAAATTTTCTTCTTGCAGCACGACATCACAGATACAACCACGCTGATAAAAAGCACTAAAATAACCGTTATCATTAACACTAGAGGACAGAATTGTATTCATATTCATATTCATATTCATTTATTTGCATTCTACAAGGTAACAAGATGTTAACAAAAGCTTAGAGCTAAGAGCCATTGTAGACCCTGTCAGGGCACAGCAAAACAAAAGTGTTTATAATACATACCTAACTAAGGTTCTACATTATCATACATTAAACATACATTATCATAAAATTATACATGCACATTTAATACATTTTAGCACATAAAAATATCATTAACAAAAATAAAATTAGGTAGGTATATTCTAAGGAAGTAGGTAGGTAACTATATTCTTTATATATTGACTTATTACATAATGAGATCATATTTTCTAAAATTACAAATTATTACAATTAAAGGATTGTTTACTTTCTAAGTTTTAAGTAAAAAGGAGATTAAAGAAATATCTGTAGGTATTATAATTCTGTGAATATTTAATAAGTTTGTTTTTTTTTATTGTATACATATTTTAAATTAACAATGCAATTAAAATCTTTCAGTCAAGTATTCATTTACATTATAATAGCTTTTCTTCAATAGAAATAATTTTAGTTTATTGACAAAGGTATTGTATTTATCTATATTTCTTATTTCTTCTGGTAACTTATTATATATTTTTATCGACATGACATAGGTACCCGATGAATGCATTTTTAGTCGGGATGTTGGTATATTTAATCTATTCTTATGTCTTAAAGTAATTTCAGTTTGGATGTCTTCTCTTTTAGTGTAAAATTCCGGGTATTTACGAACGAACTTACAAATTTCAAGAATATAAAGGCACGGTAGAGTTAAAATCTTTTGTTCCTGAAAGTGGGGCTTACAGCTATCCGTTTGTTCAATATTGACTAAAATTCTTATAAGTTTTTTTTGAAGGGTGAAGAGTGTGGGAGAGTCTGTGCTATTACCCCATAATATGACACCGTATTTTAGCCATGCGTAGGCATATGCGTAATATGTTACCAATGCTGTTTTTATATCTGTGGTTTTTTTTATTTCTCGAAAGGCGTATGTAAATTTTGATAATTTTTGTTTTAATTTTAGTATATGAGGTTTCCAATTTATGTGTGTGTCTATGTCTAGTCCTAACAGGGTGAATTTGTCAACGGTTTCTAACTTATGATTTTTAAAAGTAAAGTTTACATTTAGAGATTTTTTTTGTCGAGGGTGGAATGTCATTATTTTTGTCTTATTAAAATTAATATCCAGGTTGTGTTCCATCATCCAATCAGTAGTAGAGTTCAGTATTGAGTTCAATTTGTCATTAATGTTGAGACTAGTTTCGCATGATGCAAGAATGGATATATCATCCGCAAACAAAACACAAGGTTCACTGATATGTTTCGGGAGGTCGTTGATATAGACTAGGAATAGGAAGCAACCTATTACACTGCCCTGTGGGATTGAAGCGTCTATTGGTATGTTTTCAGATCGGAACAATTCTATTTCGTTAGTTTTTTGATTAAAGAATTCTATTTCAACTAGTTGTTCTCTATGTTGTAGATATGATGTAAACCAGTCATGACATTTACCTCGAATCCCTATGTTATACAGTTTATTTAATAAGATGTCGAATTGTACTTTGTCATAGGCTTTCGTCATATCTAGAAGTAATCCTATTGCATATTTTTTGGAGTCAATTATATCGAGGGCTTTTTGTATGTATTTATAGATTGCGAGTGTGGTGGATCGATTTTTCCTGAAGCCGTTTTGACAGTCATTAAATATATTGTATTTTTCACAATACTCGTAGACTCGGTTGCACATGGCCTTTTCGAATATTTTTGATGCAGTTGGTAAGAGAGCAATTGGGCGGTAGTTATTCGGGTCAGTTTTTGTGTTTTTCTTGTGTATTGGTTTTACTAGGGCTTTTTTTAATAGGTTGGGAAATGCACCTTCTTCGAAAGATTGATTTACGAGTTTAAAGAATGGAAGAGTTAATTCATCAGCACATTTTCTCAGTAATGTGGGTGGAAATTCATCAACTCCATAGCTCGACTTATTTTTTAAGTTTTTTATTAGTGCATTTATCTCGTAAGGATCTGCCGGGCTTAGGAATATAGAATTTTGTGTTGTGGATATTCTAGATGTTCCTTTTGGTTTACTACTTGACGGGCTCGAACTAATTTTCCCAATGGAAGCAAAGAAATTATTGAAAATGTTAGCCACCTCTTTGGGCTCTGATGTCATATTATTATTGTTTGTTTGTAGAGTTATATTTTGCTTTTCATGTTTTATTTTTTTGTTTGTCCGTTCGTTTATTATAGTCCACATAGTTTTTACTTTATTGCTTGATTTTATCATTGTACGTTTAAAGTGTTGTTTTTTTGCTGTCACTACAGTTTTCTTTAATATTTTTTCATATTTCTTGTAATGTTCTTTTAATATAGGGTTATTTGTTTTGGTAATTAGTATTTTTAATAATCTTTTATTCTTGCAAGAGTTTTTTATTCCTTTGGAGAGCCAATATTTTTTATTGTTAGTTTTTAATTTATATTTTTGTGTTGGGATACATTGATCTAGGATACTCATAAGCAGTTCGTTAAAAGCCTCATAATTTTCATTAATATTTTTATCCTCTGTTATTATTTCGTTCCAGTTTATTTCTTTCAATTTTAGTTTAAATTTTAACATGTTTGAATTAGTGAATCGCCTTTTTGTAGTAAACCAAGTTTTTTTCATTGTTTGTTTTGGTAAGCTTAGATGTAAAATTGTACTATTATGATCAGAAAATCCCAACTCTTCTACCGCTGTGTACATATCTTTATATTTGAAGTTTGTAAATATGAGGTCTAAACATGTACTTGTAGTAGGCGTTATTCTTGTTGCAGTTTTTATGTGCTGTGTGAATCCAAATTCCTGCATTAGATTTAAAAATTGGTTCGATTTTAGGTTATCAGATAGAATGTTAATATTAAAATCACCTCCTATAATAACATTGAGTGTAGAATATTTAATGTTTACATATCTAAGAATATTTTGTATTTGCTGGTAGAATGTTTCTTCTTCTCTTTTGTTCCAATACATGGTTATAATTAATAGGTTTTCTTTAGGTAGTTCAGTGGCACATACCTCTATAACATACTCTATAGACATGTCCGTAATATCATTTCTCTGGATGCAGTCTATATGATCCTGAAGTAGGATACAGACTCCTCCCCCTGTTCTAATGCTCCGACAGTAAGATGCTGCAAGTTTATATCCCGTAAATTGAATAATATCCAGCTTTTCTTGCGTAAGCCAGGTCTCTGAGATACCTATTGCTTTGTATAATGGGTTATTGGTAAGGAAAACTTCAAGAATGTCCTGCTTATTGTACAGACTTTGGAGATTTTGAAACAGTACTTTAAATGATGTATCGTTGTCTATGTTATTTCCGAAATGTATAATTTTTAGTTTCATCTGTACTGAGTGTGCTGCAGAGTTCTTCAGTATTGCTCATCGTTATTTCATCGTTTCCCTGGTAGTTCGTTTTTCTTTGATTTTCCTTATTGTTGGTGGGCTTAGTGGGTTTTCCGTCTATGTATAATTTATTATTTCTGATAACTGCGTGGGAGCCGTTATTCCTGGCCTTAAGTAGTTCTTCTCTCAATTGTGTTCTCTCTCTTCGCGCATTTACGTCCAAAAACTCTGATACAAACAATCCAGTTCCCTGAAAACATTGGCTGCTGTTTACAATGTATTTACTCATTCTTTTACTGAGTAACTCAATAACTAGCGGTCTGTTCTTCGAGCCTTTTTTTCCGACTCTATACATATCTTCAATATATCCTGATAAGTCCACGGTTGCGATGTCTCGGAACAGTTCTATTAGTCTATTATAAAGGTCATTTTGGGGTTCTCTATAATATTCCGTGAGGCCGTAAAGTACTATTTTTCTATGGTTTATTTCAGGACTGTGTGGTGGTTGGGATGGTTGGATTCGTAATTCCTTTATTTCTTTCTTAATCGCCTCATTTTCGATACGAAGGTTTTCTAGTTTGATGTTTATTGTTTCTATTTCAACTTTTCTTTCCTTATTTTGCATGGTCAAAACGCTAGTTTTCCGCTCAAAATCTTGCCTTATTTCGGATATAGCTTTTTTTATTTCAGTTTGGATTGTACTTTGCAGTTCTTCTATTATGGATTTATTATTTTCTTTCAAACGTAGTACTATAATTTCGCTTAGCCTTTGCATCGACACCTGGGTATGTGTATCTTCGAGAATATCTATATTTTCTTGACTTTTTAAGGTATCTCCTATAAAACTAATATTGTCAGAGCAAGTCGTGACATCCATAGGCGTGGTGAAGTTCGGGGTATTCTCTGGATCCCTCGCAGAGCGTACAGGTGTATCGGTGTTGTCTGTCTTTGGTACTTTACAGACACAAGTTTGGCATTTCCAAGACTTTCTGTGTTCTAAAGTCATTATTTTGATATAATGTTCTTTAGAGACACCGGCGCATTCCAAATCATATCTGCACTTGCACAGTGAGCAAGTTAAATTTTCTCTAATCGGTACTTTTTGTTGACATCCCGGGCAGAGTGGAGTCGGCGCCATCTCGTGAATTGTTTAGTTACTTTTTATTACTTGCTGGTAACGGCCTCTAGTGTGGAGAAGCAAAAAGTTTTTGATACATTGGCTGTTATCTATATATTGTCAACAGATGGCGTTGTATGTACCCAATAAATCGAGACAGTATTGCAATTTTCTATTAAATTATGAATTATTATAAACGTGGTGTTTATTATGTACCTTTGGGATTCTTCCTTTTTCTTTGATGAGTTAATATAATGTTTTGGAAGTCATTTATTAAGTTTTTTCACTGTATGTTTTGAATTTGGAGTTCGTTATTTTTCTTGGCACTTTTTTACAGTTTTTTCCTGTTTTACTGAATATTACACAAGGTCTTCAATAACACTCACTTTATGTCATATAAGCATTCACTAAAACACTATAGTATTACTAAATTATCACTTTATCTATTATTTTTCTAATTTAAATACGGAGCAGTTTGTTTATACTGTGCGCACAGCAGCGCCCTCCAAATTGTAAGACCGTCAACTCTCTTCAATCTGCATTGTTATAAAATAACTGGTTCACAAACATAGTTATCATTTGGTTCACTAGAGTTACACCATACACGAAAACAGTAACATTCACTTTCTCACAATTTAATTTCAGTTTATGTACTAACACTAGTTTCAAATAGGCCAGTAGAGACGACGAAAGGGACCAAACCAAAGTCGCCATAAAAAAGAAGTCAGTTGTGAACTCGAAAATGTAACGGTATTTTTTTTTTTACTTAATTTAATTAGGAGTAAACTGATCAGATGCAGGGCTCCCACCGTAAGGGTGCTCCCACATCTATCGACGCGGAATCGGCTTTTTGCGTCGCCCTTTCTCTTTCTGTCGCTTAGAATTGCCATTTGCTAGACCGAGACAGAAAGCATAATGCGATCGCACGCGGCGGGATCCTCGACGCGGCCGCGTGCTATCGCATTGTCTCGGTCTAGCAAATGGCAGTTCTAAGCGACAGAAAGAGAAAGGGCGACGGAAAAATCCGATTCCGCGTCGATAGATGTGTGAGCACCATAATCTGGTTCACAGCGATATAGTTGTGAAGAGTTCTCCAGTGAGTCAAGAAACACCATATCATCCATAAAACCACGCAACATTTTTTTTTTTTTTAGCGTGGTAAAATCATCAAATGAGTCCTCCCACCCCTTACTGTCAGACATGTCCTACTGACTAAAATCCACGGTGTCCTTCAATAGCCCTTTATGTTCCGGGGTCACGGTAAGGAAATAAATCCCGCGACCCCGGCAGGCTTTGGCCCTCTGAGAGGGGGCCCCGTCATTTTTGCTGACGCTCTTTGAGGCGCGCGTGGAACACAACACGCCGTCGACCCGGGCATGGTCCATGGTCGGACATCGAGTTGCCCTTTACTCGCTGTCCGCATGCCCGCGCCTACGGTGGCCGGAGATCGTCTGCCGACGTCGGACGCCGCGGGCGCCTACCACAAAACCACGCAACATAGTGTAGAAATTGAAGCTCCAATTATAAGAGTGACTTCTTTTTCATTGTAAAAATATAATTCGAAGCGGTCGCGACAGTCGTCGACAGGATCCGGCGGTTGGGACTCGACGTGGCGCTGCACATGGTATAATAATATACTTCGCCAGGTATGGCACTCCGAAACACATTGGTCACGTGGGTGACACAAGCCTACGTCATCATCGCTATCTGCTGGTTCTCAAACTTTACAGTTTGGGGAAATTAAACCTAATAAAACATTGACCTAATTATTACATTACTGCTAACTTTTGCGCGTGGCTTCCATCCCCTACCTCAGCGTAGTAGATTTTCAGTAACAAAAAGCATTATTTATCAATCCTAGGATAAAAGATAACAAAGAAACTTTTCGACGTTCACAAATAAAAATGTTTGAGTGCCGCTGGTTACACAGTCACTGAGCGAGACAGGCATACGCATAAAACAAGAATAGCGATACACGACAAAATGGCGGCATGACAATGACACAGCCCGTTCCTGTGTTACCAGTAGTGTGTGGTTATAACTCCCTAAGCGCATTTATTACATAAGCGAATACGATAAAACGCTGTAGTTTTATTTAACAATTCTGTTCGTATACGTATTGAATTGTTTCGTTTGCTATGCTAAATACAATTTAAATGTTTTATTTATTTTTTAAACAAAATAAAAGATGAAAATGTTTCCTTATTTTCGTATTTTGTTGCAATTAAGTGGCAACTGGAAAGTGACGTCAGCATGTGTCACTGCGAGAGTGTCAGACCTTGTTTTTTTAGACTATGGCGCTGCACAAGACGGAGGCCATGTGTTTTTATGGCCGCGTCAACGCGCCACAGTCGAGTTACAGCATTACGGTGGAAGGAGTTCGCATCGGCGTCAAGGGGACGATGAAGTACCTGGGACTCGTCCGCGACAGCCGGTGGAACTTCAGGGAGCATTTCCTGAGTTTGGCCCCAAAGCTGAACCGTGCAGCAGCCGCCCTCAGGCGACTCCTGCCCAATCTCAGCGGGCCAAACGCTTCCTGCCGTAGGCTGTACGCCGGCGTCGTGCGGTCCATGGCCCTCTACGGGGCCCCTGTGTGGGCCCTGAGCATCCGGACGCGACCACAGAAGTTGGTCGCATGCCAGAGGGTCATGGCTATCCGGATGATCTGGGGATACCGCACGATTGCCGGCGAATCGGCCAACCTCCTTGCCGGATTGCTGCCCTGGGATCTGGAGGCGACTGCCCTCTAGCGCGTCTATGAGTGGCGCGTGGAGGCGCAGCGCCGGGGCGTGACCCCGCTGCCTCGAGAAGTCGAGGCGCGGCGGGAAGAGCTCCGGCGCGATCTCAGGGCAGTATGGAAGGAACGACTGTCGCGACCGAAGGCCGGGCACGCCGCAATTGCGGCGGTAAGACCCCTCTTTGAGGAGTGGCTGGAGAGAAGTCATGGCGTCCTGACCTACCGCTTGACTCAGGTCCTCACCGGACACGGAAGTTTCGGGAGGTACCTGTGTCTGATGCGAAAGGAGGAAACGCCTGGGTGTCACCACTGCGAAGATCGCCCGGAGGACACGGTGGAGCATACGGTGCAAGACTGCCCCGCATGGGCAGAGCACCGACGTGTCCTCACGGCTGCGATAGGCGGAGACCTCTCGCGCCCAGCATTGGTCGCGGCCATGCTGCGGGGCGAGACGGAGTGGGAAGCGGTCGCCTCCTTCTGCGAAGCAGTAATGCTCGCGAAGGAGGAGGCGGGCCGCGAGCGAGAGAGGACAGTGTCCTCCCTCCGCCCCATCCGCGGTGGTGGACGCCCACGGCGACGGACGTCACTAGACGATCTCCGGCCACCGTAGGCGCGGGCATGCGGGCAGCGAGTAAAGGGCAACTCGCTGTCCGACCATGGACCATGCCCGGGTCGACGGCGCGTTGTGTCCCACGCGCTCCTCAAAGAGCGTCAGCATAATGACGGGGCCCCCCTCTCAGAGGGCCAAAGCCTGCCGGGGTCGCGGGATTATTTCCTTACCGTGACCCCGGAACAGAAAGGGCTATTGAAGGACACCGTGGATTTTAGTCAGTAGAAGTCTGACAGTCCCTCCCGCCCTGCCCGGGGTGGGAGGACTCATTTGATGATTTTACCACGCTAAAAAAAAAAAGTGATTTGTTTATAATTCAACATTTTCGATCAATCGCCGCTATATTTCCTTTTTTGTTTTATAAAACTCTAACTAATTACCGTTTATCAGTACAGGTTTAACTGTAATTAGGCGATAGTATTAATTAAAACAAATAGAAAATAATAGCCCCTATATAGGGACGTGACTTTTTACTCTGAATAAAATTGTTTGTATATCGATAATAACTTGTTCACATGTTACAAAAGATGTGCAAAAACTATAGACAGACATTCGAAACGTTTCAACATAACTTATTTAACAGATAGACCCTGTAATTGTAACGACTTCGCTTCGGTTTGTAGGTTCGTGTACACACCCAATCAGGCACTTTTTTTGTCTTTTTTATCTTCGTTCGCTTCCAAAACGGTGAAGGACATCTTCATGAGGAAACCATCATGACCTAAATCCAAATATTCGAAACATGTGATAGCATTCCATCCAGCACTATATATAAAAAATATTATCCAAATCTGTCCAGACAGCCGTTCCAAAGTTAGGTGCGTACCGTACATACATTTTATTAAATGGATAGATAGATTAAAAATATAATTATTGGTTTTGATTTCACTATTAATTCAACTTCTGCAGTCTAAAGAATCATCCTGTATAGACGTTAGTTGTATTTTAAAATTAAACCTTATTCATTAAATAATATTATCGTTGATTATATAAAAACTACCTATTAAAATAATATTACCGTTACTTTTTTTTGAGTTTTGATCAAAACAGTATTTACTACTTACTACTATTATAGAAGTAATGGATCTTTTTCGAACTCTATCAACGATTGCACCTTGGTTTTCTATTTTGTGTGCTATAGCATTGTGGACTACATGGTGTATGATGCCACGATGGCGCAGTCTTCAAAATTACATCAGTGTTAACCAGATTACTACAGGCGCCCTGCAGTTGTGCACTCCTGGGTTTATGTCGAGACATTACTTTTTGCACGTATTGATATTAAGTGATTTGTTGTTACTGGTGTCAATAATTTGGTCATTCTCATCAACAATTCTTGCGTACTTCAAACTTGTGCTTCTATACAATGATACATTAAGTAATGACAAATTAAAAGTGTCAGTTTTCGTGTACGGATTAACTTTCACCATCCAAACAACAACCCTTGTGACAAAATATGTTTACAACATTGACTTCTTCTTGCGGGAGATTGTAATATTATTTTTTGTGTTACTAATAATAACGCTTATGATAGTTTTGTTCATTAGAATAATTATGTCAGTGATGTCCTGCTGTAAAAAGACAATTTCGACGAGGAATTTTAGACATGTGTTGTCATTAGTCGGAGTGGCTTTAATATGTGACACTGGTACCGCGTTTTGGTTATTATTAACTCTCTTCACCCTCTCTAACAACACGTTCATGGATTTCTGGTATTTCCTACGTTTGATACCACAAACACTTTTCTTGCTGTTCAACGCATCCTCGCGTGCGCACTGGAAATGGTACTTCAATCGACGAAGAAGAATGAATATGGTTGTGTAGACAACACGAAGGATTCGAGTAATACTCGTAAGGGCGCCAATGCTAGGACTATGTACAAGCAAATCAGTTGGTAGTTTGGATTTCTCATCAGAGGACCTTAAAGTCAGCAAATCAAAAGTCGGAAGGAAAAGTGAATACGGCTGCTGTAATTTGTGTAAAAGCAATTAAAAATGTAATTTGTATTTTATACTAGCTGCTGTCCGCGACTTCGTTCGCGTGGATGTCGGAACTCAATAATGTTTTTTTTTAACATTTTTTTCTGAAATAAAAGTAGCCTAAGTTACTCCTTATTACATCAGCTACCTGCCAATAAAGAGATTAGCCATTACAAACAGACAGACAGACAAAAAATTAAAAAAATGTTTTTTTGGTGTATGTACCGTACCATCCATATATTCATATGCATGTAGAAAAAAACGGTTGTTTCAATATTACAGACACTTCAATAATTTTATTTATATGTATAGAGTATAGATGTATAGATTGTCCGTTTTATTTAAGTTAGTACACACGGCTACTCATCAAGCTATACAAAACTAGTATAAGCTGACCGTTCACTGTGCGGAAGGATCATATAAAGCGAGTCCAAGACAAACTGGTTCTGTACACCTTGATGTGTACCCGTGTGTACACTGACTGTATAGGTAATAAGATAATATAAAGTTACTTGAATTACTAACTTCTCTTCTGACTCTTTCATTAATATTTAATATGTAACTTCATTAGCATGTAGCATGGTGATCAATCGGTGTATTTAATTAACTATTTCAAAGCGTATCATATTTATTTTTACTTCATTAACATGGAAGTACATGAAAATAATTGATATTAATAAATAATATTTATGTAGTACCTAATCATAATAACATTGGACGCATATAAACACAACGTGTAGACTAGTAGAGTACCTAATATTCATAGTAAAATGAGCAACGAACGTTTTTCGTTAGCAGACACAATATTACATGTAGGAGGATTCATCATGTCCATTGTGTGTGTTATAGCACTTTGGACAACATGGTGGATCTTACCACGTTGGCGAACTCTTCACAACTACATCAGCGTGCAACACATCACGATGGCAACACTGCATATAATCAATTTAGCTTCATCGTTTTACGACGAAGAAGACAGTATTTTAATATCGTTCACCAGTGGCATTCTTTTTCTATCAGTCATGAGCTGGTCCCTAGCGTCTTCATTACTCGCATATTTAAAGCTAGTGTTACTTCAGAATGTGAAGATAAGCAATGAGAAGCTGCTGGTCACCTTGTTCGTGTATGGATTCACATTCGCTATTACCATTAAATTAGCCGTAGTGGAAGATCTTTACCTTTTACATGAGAGAGAGGTGATATTATTAGAATTATATCCTTTATTCTTAATATTATTATTGAAGATTGTTTTGTTTGTAAGTGTTATTACATCGGTAATGTCGTGTTGTAAGAAAAGCATGTCTCAAAGAAATATTGGTCATGTAGTGGCGTTAGTGGGAGCAGCTATAATGTGTGACGCTGGCACGATGCTGTGGCTCTTCTTGATCGTGTTCTTAGAGGACGATATTATGGACGCATGGTTCTGGAATAGAATGATACCACAAGCGGCGTTCGTTTTGCTCAATCCGTGGTCTCGTGCGCAGTGGAAATGGTATTTCCGTAGACGAAGGCGTATGAACGTCGTTGTTTAAATTCAATACAGAAATCAAAAGAATTTTCTTGTACTTAATATTATTTGTGAAAGAATATATTATAGGAATATAGAATATATTATATTATAGTTATAATTATGTGTTGATATTACTTTTTTGTTTTATTTATCCTGGTACTGTCCCACTGCTTGACTGAGGCCTCCTGTTTCCTTTCTAAATATGTGAGAATAAAAGCTTTTCATTTTACATTCACTCTTGAAACTCATGAAACTCATGTGCTGTTCAGAAGAACTTGAGATCAACAGAGGACACGGTGGAGCATATACTACTATATGCTCCACCGTGTCCAGATCTCTACAGATCTGCCCGCTTGGGCGGAGTGTTCTCACGGAGGCGATAGTTGACGGCGACCTTCGCGGGGCTTCGCGCCCAGCACTGGTTCTGGTCTTGCTGTGGGGCGAAGGGGACTGGGAAGCAGTCATCAGTAATGTTAGCGAAGTAGGAGGCGGAATTATACAGTATTAAATCCTATTCCTATTTAGTAATGAATTATCTCGTACCAATTTTAGATTTGATAAAATCGGTGACGGTATGTTAAAATATTTCTCTAGTGTCGTGAGGAATGAACGAAACTCAGGGGCGGATTTATGTGAGGCTACGCCTGAGGGCTTTTTGGGCTGCAGCCCAGGGCCCTGTGAAAATAAAGGGCCCCCAGGCCCCACTGAAAACAATGGAAAATCAGGGGCGTAATTACCGCCGAATCACTGATGCACGGCGTCGTGTGGACGTTATTAACAACTTAATTAAAAATCAGGCCCTAAAATTAAGAATACGTACAGGCATGACCCCCAAGTAAGTAGTATTAGCCCAGCGCCCCATAAACTCTCGGTCCGCCCCTGACGGAACTTCCTTAACCCTGGCAACATAAATTTTGCAAAAATACAGATTTTTATTGTATTAAATGCAATATTGTAATTTATTTTGTAACTGTAAAAAAAACTCTCCATTGGTCTTTGCATTTACATACTAAATATTATTAATTACAGTGATTTTATTTTACCTATTTTAACAACACTAATTTGGCAATGTTCACCCTGATGAACATTGATTTCCTGAAAACCTGTAAATGTAAATAATTTTTTGACTATTTTTTCCAAGTTGTTTTTAACTAGGATTTCAAAAATATATGTTAAATCATGCTATTAAACAATTCGGATCTCTGCCAAATTAAGGGTTAACACCTACCTAGTTACATTACATATTTCTCAAAAGTACACCAGCACTGGAATGCGTCCTATATAATTAGTACGACGGCTTATCATCAGCGCGTGTGTATAATAGGGCTAGCAATGGACGATGTTTATCACTGAAGGCGTGTCGGTCTGTGTTGTTGGGCACTGTAATTAATGTAAATCGATAGTAATACGCCACTCCTATAGGTACTTACATATTTTTTAGGGTTTACAAAACATGATAGATAATTATGACAATAGCAAGTGATATCGGTTAATTAAGGACCAGGTAAGTTGGGTTTTTGGGGACTGCCTGTTATTATTCAAAGGTTTTTAACATTCGTTTTTCTTTCCTCCAGAGTTCTCCGCCGCCGTTCAGCCCTGCCGGGCGCACAGACGACGGCAGCGCCATCGTGTCTATCATAGAGTCAGCTGAGCAATTCGTGTATATCTCCGTCATGGAGTACGAGCCCATGTGTACTTTTACGCACAAATTGTCGTAAGTATAACTCACATTGTTTATGATAAATTCTTATCTGTCTTAATCACTGTGATATTAGTGCCCCTTTTTTGTGGTGATAAAATCATACAATTCGATCAAGTCTGTTAGAAAAGACCCGAAAATAGAAAAAGAAAGAAATATGTAGAAGAAAATAAGTTTATTTGAAAAATATATTATCAACTCTGTTGTCCAGGTTCTGGCCTAATATAGATGACGCGATCCGTAAGGCAGCGCTCGAGAACAAAGTGAAGGTGAAGCTGCTCATCAGCTGGTGGAAGCACTCGGCGCCTGCCGAAGACTACTTCTTGAGGTCACTCACCGACTTATCGCAGGCTTACCCGAGGGTCGACTTGCAAGTGGTTCGTATCTCTTCTGTTGACTGATACCTATATTATTGTACACAATGTTAGCCGGGGTTTTCCAGTAGAAGGGGTGTTTGTACGTATTCAGTTGATGTCAATATACTCACCCACTAATACATGACAGCATGTCTAGCAAAATGTACCCTATTCACCCCCTTTTAGCGTGGTTTAATCATCAAAATTGAGTCCTCCCACCCAAGGCAGGGCAGGAGGGACTGTCATATTTGTACTGACTTTAATCCAGTGTCCTTCAATAGTCCTTTACGTTCCCGGGTCACGGTATCTCGTTAGTCCCGCGACCCCAGCAGGACCCTATTCACCCCTAGAATAAAGTACATTTTCACAGCTAGTTATTTTAAAAGCGAGAAGTATTAAATGAAGTGCCAAACTTTGATTACAGAAACGCTTCGTGGTCCCCTCAACGCCAGAACAAGACAAGATTCCGTACGCGCGAGTGAACCACAACAAGTACATGGTGACGGACCGTACTGCGTACATCGGCACGTCCAACTGGTCGGGCGACTACTTCACAAGCACGGCCGGCGTCGCCTTCGTGTTCCAGGACCAGAGCGGAGATGGAAACTTCCAGAACTACACCAGAGACATCCGGAAAGATCTGCAAGAAGTCTTCGAGAGAGACTGGAACTCTCCGTACGCGGTGCCTCTCAGACGGTTATAGCGGTTATAGTTTGTAAGGTCTTATGTCAAAAATATCTTCCTTCATGATGCAAGTTTATAGCGTTTCGTGTGTTTTGTCTTGTGATCTTTACTGGGTAATAACTAATAATATATAGATAAGTGTTTTACTGATCAATTTTATTTAAATTCCAAGAGGGATATTAAATTAAACTTACTAGCAATGTAAGACCACCTTTTTGAATGTAATAATCAGTCGGCGGACATATTTACTGTAACAATATTATATTTTATAAGCTTGGTCGTGACAGTCTGATTCTATAATAGTAGCCATACACCATCCTGCCTATCGACGATCGATTTGACGCTTGCAATTGTTTTGTTGTATTTGATGGCATGACATGCCAATTTGATAGGTCATCAAATCGATTTGACACAACGTCAAATCGGCAGCAGTGATGCTTTTGGCTATTATTCGGTGGCGACAGCTACAATTTTATAAATTTGTAGCTATCGGTCACATAATAACAGCTAGATTTAGCTATAAAGTTGCTAAGTTGGCATCGCTGCTGCAGATTTGAAGTTGTGTCAAATCGATCGTACGATAGGCAGTATGGTGTATGGTGTATATGGACAAACTGCCAATTTGAAACAATTGCAAGCGTCATACGATAGGCAGGATGGTGTATGGCTACCATAATACGGCTTGCTCACTATACCAGACGGTCGTGAAGAAAATAATTTTATATTATTTTGTGCTATCAATATTACCAGTGAACTATAATAATGCAGAATATGTTATAAACTGCTAACTATAACACATCGAGTATTATTATAATTATAACAATTTGTGTGACTGTGCCTTCTTAGTTCGAGAGACGAGTATTATGAATTCTTCGTGTGTATGACAAAGTAGATTTTTATATCTTTTAGATTTACAATTAAGAAAAAATGTATTTCATAATAAGTGTGGGTACGTTTGCCCTGATATTATAATAATTAACAGAATGGGATAGATACTAAGTCGAAAAGCAGTATTGCATTAAAACAGTTATGTATAAATAACTTGTGAAAACATTCCTGTGATATTGAGGTGTTACTCAACCTTAGCTAGGTAAGGATGTCATGTCATCAAGATTGGTATTCTCCGTCACGCCTCAAGATAACGTTGGGATATTGTGTCATGCCCCAAGTTAAAATTTGCATACTCTGTCATGCCCTAAGAATAGGCTGGAATGTATATATGTAATCTTTGATTTTCCCAAAGCCATCTCTACATAGATGGCAATTCGGCTTAGTATTCCCTTCTCGACTACCATTGTATGAATCACCTTAATTCTAAAATTATGGCAAAATTACTCCTAGCGTAATATTTGAAATTCTGGAGTGATTCCATATTATTATTCATAAGATGATTCTAAAATGGACTCGTAGCTTTTTTGTGGGAAGAAAAATTCGGCTAGGATTCTGTGCACCAGACACTAGTCAACCGAGCTATCGCGACCATGCTCGTAAGCCCCGTTCGCACGAGCGCTTTTTTACGGCCGTTAAAACGTGTTAAGGCGCTGACGTGTGAACAGATATGCATCTGTTCACACGTCAGCGCTTTTTAATTGTGCGACCCATGTGGGTCGCATTTGTTCTATTTCGACGCTTTTTTAAAGCCCATTAAAAAGTGCTCTTGCAAATAGTTTGCAAATAAGTTTCAAATTCTTCAATCCATTCCTAAATTCAGTTCCGTCAGTTCACACATCTTACGGTGACGTTTGTTTTCTTTCTACAAAAAAGGTGCGTAAAAAAATTTAAGGACTCAATGGTTCCCAAAATATACTATATAGGCTATGAACAACTTTAGACATTATACAGATCAGAGGATGTCGCCAAATAATGTTAAGATTTAATTATAATGACTATCGAGTTTACAAAATGTACTTAATTTTTCAGGAAGTGTATGTGTTACAATAAATCAAGTAGTAGTTTGCAATTCATGTAAATCATTCAAACATATCAATTGTAGAAAACCAACCTGTTCGTTATTATTTATAGATGAGCCAATTGTGGCTTTGGCGATAACCCTCATCGGTCGAGTTTATCGAAGATGATAAAATTTATTTTTCTGTTAAAATTTAAAATCAGTTTTTTTTTTAATTACTGGTTTGTTTACAATGCATTTCCAATAAGAATAGAAATGTCAATGATTGATGAACTTGGAGTACGGTTGGCAAACAAAAGTAAATGTGCGTGAGAAAGTTACAATTTGGCGCCAAGGCAGTTGTGTTCGCGGCGGTAAGACCCCTCTTTGAGGAGTGGCTGGATAGACGTCACGGCGTTCTGACCTACCGCGTGACGCAGGTCCTCATCGGACACGGAAGTTTCAGGAGGTACCTGTGCCTGATAAGGAAGGAGGAAACGCCTGGGTGTCACCACTGCGAAGATCGCCCGGAGGACGCAGTAGAGCATACGGTGCAGGACTGCCCAGTTTGGGCAGTGCACCGACGTGTCCTCACGGCGGCGATAGGCGGAGACCTCTCGCGCCCGGCATTGGTTGCGGCCATGCTGCGGGGCGAGACGGAGTGGGAAGCGGTCGCCTCCTTCTGCGAAGCAGTCATGCTCGCAAAGGAGGCGGGCCGCGTAAGGGAGAGGACAACGTCCTCCCTCCGCCCCACCCGCAGTGGTGGACGCCCACGGCGACGGACGTCGCCAGACGATCTCCGGCCACCGTAGGCGCGGGCATGCGGGCAACTCGCTGTCCGACCATGGACCATGCCCGGGTCGACAGCGTATTGTGTTCCACGCGCGCCTCAAAGAGCGTCAGCATAATGACGGGGCCCCCTCTAGATGGCCAAAGCCTGCCGGGGTCGCGGGACTTATCTCATTCCGTGACCCCTGAACATAAAGGGCTATTGAAGGACACCGTGGATTTTAGTTAGTACGAGTCCGACAGTGGGGGTGGGAGGACTCATTTGATGATATTACCACGCTAAAAAAAAGGCAGTTGTGTTCTTATTTTGAAAATGTTTTGTAAACATTTGTATTAAAATAGTTATTTATGATACTAGTGCGGTAAGTTGGTTTTTACAAACGAGTAGACGAATGTAAGCCCGAGGCGAAGCCGAGGGCTTACCATAGTCACGAGTTTGTAAACACCAATTTCTGCACGTGTGTCATACAATGTTTTTCAACACATTTGCGAGAAAACAGTACAATATGTAATTAAACAAACTTTATTTATCAGTAGAAAAGTCGCAACAATTTTTGAAGTTCCTAATATGAAAATGGCGTGAATTTGCAAATGGCGCCACATGCACGTGGTGGAAATTAGAACTACATCTTTCGTCTCATTTACTCATAAGTATTAAAGTGAGACAACGTATTGATCAAAAGCGCTTCCAAGGAGGTTCGATCAGTCAGTCTCATAATGTGAAACTCTTTGGTGGAATTCTTTTTTTTTTTTAATGGAAATTAAAAAAAAACCGTAAAGAAAACGCACGGTGCTATACAACGGAGCGTGCGGTAAAGTAGGTACTTAGGTGAGAGTACCTATTTTACCGCACGCTCCGTGGTATGGAGCGTAATTTTTAACTTTCGAACAATGCATACAGGCTTTGTAAATGCATTTTTCAACACATTTGCTCGAAATAGTTATTTATGATACTAGTGCGGTAAGTTGGTTTTTACAAACGAGTAGACGAATGTAAGCCCGAGGCGAAGCCGAGGGCTTACCATAGTCACGAGTTTGTAAACACCAATTTCTGCACGTGTGTCATACAATGTTTTTCAACACATTTGCGAGAAAACAGTACAATATGTAATTAAACAAACTTTATTTATCAGTAGAAAAGTCGCAACAATTTTTGAAGTTCCTAATATGAAAATGGCGTGAATTTGCAAATGGCGCCACATGCACGTGGTGGAAATTAGAACTACATCTTTCGTCTCATTTACTCATAAGTATTAAAGTGAGACAACGTATTGATCAAAAGCGCTTCCAAGGAGGTTCGATCAGTCAGTCTCATAATGTGAAACTCTTTGGTGGAATTCTTTTTTTTTTTTAATGGAAATTAAAAAAAAACCGTAAAGAAAACGCACGGTGCTATACAACGGAGCGTGCGGTAAAGTAGGTACTTAGGTGAGAGTACCTATTTTACCGCACGCTTCGTGGTATGGAGCGTAATTTTTAACTTTCGAACAATGCATACAGGCTTTGTAAATGCATTTTTCAACACATTTGCTCGAAATAGTAGTTTATGTAACTGGTACATAATGAGGGGTATTATACACGAGTGTGAGTTTAAAAAACGAGCGAAGCGAGTTTTTTAATAGTATCACACGAGTGGTATAATACCTAGTTATGTACAGTTTCATACACTACTTTATCTACTCTCATTGAATACGAACATATCAAATAAAAGATAAAAATTAATTAACACTAATATTCATCCACCGAAATACAAACGTCAAAATTCCAACATTCCTATTTAAAGCGCGCGCAGCCACAGATAAAAAATGAAATAGATGTATCTATGGTCAGTAATCTGTATCATAATGAAAAAAAATTAAATTATAACATTGTTTTGTTAGAGAAACAGTGTTATAATTTAATTTTTTAATTTCATTACGATACTCTATGGTATAAAGTATGGCATTATAAACTCGTTTTGAGTTTTGTATTTCGAATTTTACGTTATGAGAGTAGATAAAATGCATTTACGAAGCCTGTATGCATTGTTCGAAAGTTAAAAATTACGCACCATACCACGGAGCGTGCGGTAAAATAGGTACTCTCACCTAAGTACCTACTTTACCGCACGCTCCGTTGTATAGCACCGTGCTTTTTCTTTACGGTTTTTTTTTATTTCCATTAAAAAAAAAAAACCACCAAAGAGTTTCACATTATGAGAATAAACAGCCTGACTGATCGAACCTCCTTGGAAGCGCTTTTGATCAATACGTTGTCTCACTTTAATACTTATAAGTAAATGAGACAAAAGATGTAGTTCTAATTTCCACCACGTGCATGTGGCGCCATTTGCAAATTCACGACATTTTCATATTAGGAACTTCAAAAATTGTTGCGACTTTTCTACTGATAAATAAAGTTTGTTTAATTACATATTGTACTGTTTTCTCGCAAATGTGTTGAAAAACATTGTATGACACACGTGCAGAAATTGGTGTTTACAAACTCGTGACTATGGTAAGCCCTCGGCTATGTGTTGAAATAAATGTTTAACTACTGTTGTAGCTTGTTTTCCAAAGTGTAGAAGTATTATTCTATTATATACCTACATATAAGTGTTAAGCACGAAGCAATAGTTTATTTTCAAAGACAATACGTGTAATTGACGACGGTCTAAACTTTAGACTCTAAAAGTTTTAAATTTAAAATAAAAGTATAACTACTGAAGATGTTTTTAATTTCACATTTTATTTTGTTTCGAGTCTGATTGAAATTATAAAAGGCTATTGTTTATTTATTAATTTAAAAGTCCGAGACGAACTCAAAATAAATTGGGAGAAGGGCACAAGATTGTTGATTGTCATTTGTTGAATTAAAGATACTATGAGTGTAGAAATAATTGAAATGCCTATCAAGAAACTGGTTGCAGATACAAAAAAAGCCTTTAGAATTGTATGTCAAAAAAGACTAATTTAATCAAGTAATATTTTACACTAGTCATGTTCGTCCTATTGAACTAGTTATATTATAACTATAGAATATTCTTTAAATCACTCAACACATCGTAAAACATTAACATGTAACAGAACATAGCGCTGCTAAAAGAAGTACTTAAGTATTAATTTGCTTGAATCTATGTCGAAGTAAAATAAAGTTAAATAATTAAACAGATATAACGAGAAAATGACATCAATGCTGTAGGACTTATATTGTTTTTATTTGACCATGTAAATAAGAATATAATAACGTCCAATGAGCTTGATAGCATTGCTTCAGTCTTTTTCCTGCTATACGAGACAACAAATAAACAAGCCAGGTTTTGCAAAATAGAAAACTGCTTAAAATAATAAATCAAACTTATCCATACTAATCAATTAATTCAGAAATAATTTGGATATAAAACACTTCTTTCACAGATATTTTATCTTTGACAGCAGCAACTTTATAGGAATAAGAATAAAGATCATTTTTAACGTGCGACCGCCCGCGTCGTGGATAATGCCTTCCAATGATACAAGGTGTTTCACGAAGAATTACTGATCATAATTTTCCAAACTCATGAACAGAATCACAATCTATCGGCGGCCGGAATGTAAATGAAATACGACATATTAAATTACATGCACCATCTTTAGCTGGACCATGTGGTTAACTTATTCATCCAAATCGCATTCTAATTGGGTTAAAACTAAGATAAAACAACTTACTGTTTTATAAGGCCATATTTCAATTATTTGTCGGTACCGTAGGAGCACACCAACGAGTCGGAAATCGCCGCTTTGTCAATGTTGCTATAATTGTATTTAATTAATTATATTCTGTTGTTTGAGCAATAGAATAGAATATTACCATCTTTCGAATTTCTATCACAATAAAAAACATTGTTATTAGGAAAGTTGATAAAGTGGCGATTTTAGACGCGCTGTTGTGAACTATACAAAATGAATTATTATTATTATAAAACATGTTATAAAAACTCAGCATCACCTAAAATCCTTTTATCTATCTTTTCAAATACAATATTTTCTGTGAGGCGGAGTACATGTAAAACATTAGGCACGGTAGGTAAATACTTACTCATTTAAAGCGCCCGCGTTTGAAAAATCGACTTTAGTTGTACCTTTTTACTGTGTAAATGTGATCATTCAAATGTCATCTAAGCGTATCGATGGCATCGTCATCAATACCTGAGGAGTACAGGCACATCATACGGTATAGGGGGTTTCTCTGCGATTGTAGCCGTCAGTGGCGCTACAAGCGCATAACGTAAACAACGTTCAAGTGTAGCTTCGAGTGTGGAGTTATGTTATCTGCGGTGTAGTGTATGTCAAGTTAATCATACAGTAAATGACATCTTGCGCTGGTAGCGCCATCTGAGCCGAGCTTTGCGTGAAACCTCCCACTGTCGCATTATTTTCTGTGTATACAACCTTACTCTGCAATGCACACCAACGCTTATTCACTAATGTATCTGTCTTCAGTCCACTTCTAGAAATACCTCCTCAGACTTGAACCTGTCATGTTCTAAGCATGAGTAGCGCTGTCTTCGACGAAGTCTCTGGCCTCTTCTTGAGTGACACACTCGACGTGAGACACTTTGTTCCTGAACTTGACGCCGTAGAATTTGTGCGCGTGTTCTAATAACTCCGGCCTGAACGTTGTGGTGATGAACTGAGCAGATGTAGACAACTCGTGAATCATGTTCGCGATTGCTTTACGATGCTGTGCGTCTAAGGCCTGTGAGAAACATATTGTTATATTTAGAAAGTAATTCGATCAATGTTATAGTTAAACAATAAACATAGGCTTTCGATGTGATACTTGATTGTGATACTGGGTATGGTTTTTGGCTGTTGACTTTTATTATGTAAATGTAAGTACTGATTACGTTAGGCCTCTTGCTCATGACGTGATGCGATGGAAGTAGAAGCGTTTGTTTCTTGAACTAATCTACCCACAGGCAACCGCACGCTGAGAAACCAGTTTAAACGGCAATGAATCTCTCGAAACTGAGCTACCAATCCATAACCAAATCAAACAAGGAATTTGGGTTTTGTTGAAAAGGCAGCACCTTTATTTCGTAGTAGTAAGGATGATTTTCGTAGTTTAAGTGTTATCTTTTCTAGTTGGTCGACGACACAAATGAATCGACGTCAGCGCCATGAGCAAGAAGTCTAAACTTTGACGTCTGCCATGATGAATAAAGAAAGTGATTATCTATTTCTAAAATGTCTTATTAGGATCTGCTAATGTTTACTTCTTCTGCTAAATTACAAACTCCAAAATAATGAGACTGCAACTCACCTGATCGATTTCGTCAAACAAGTAGAAGGGTGCGGGATCGCACTTCTGTATGGCGAAGATAAGAGCCAGAGCGACCAGAGACTTCTGTCCTCCAGACAACTGGTTCATCTCCCTCATGTCACCCTCGCCGCCTGTGAAAGACACCTTGATCCCGACGCCCGCGAACGGGTCTGCTTTTGAACGCTGGAAATCATAATTAAATACTGCATTTAGTACTAAACGAAGTTGATAAAAATACATCACACTGTGCCTCTGGAATATTTTAAAGAGACCGCGGAAAGGGCATTGAAGGGGGAGAAAAAAACTTTTTTAAAAAAAGGGAACCGACTTCAAAACCATACACAAAAATAACTTTTCTTTCGGAAGTCGGTGGCTTTGTTTTTTTTTTATTTCATTGAGATATGGCCACCGACTTCCGAAAGAAAAGTTATTTTTGTGTATGGTTTTGAAGTCGGTTCCCTTTTTTTAAAAAAGTTTTTTATTTTTCCCTTTTTAGTTGACATATTCCACAAAAAAAAAATCTTCATAAAATCGGCTTCTTTGAAAATCTACAATCCTATTAAGCAACAAAAACGGATCTATGCGAGCAACTTCACGAGATATCCATTATTCTTATATACTAAAACCTTCCCCAGAATGTAACAAACACTTTTCTGAAAACTGCATCAAAATCGGTTCAGCCAAACGCGAGATAATCGCGGACAAACATGCAATCATCCCTGAAATTCTACGATCCAAGTAAGGAAAACGGATCCACGCGGGCAACGTCACGGGATATCTATTAGTGTTATATACTAAAACCTTCCCCAGAATGTAACAAACACTTTTCTGAAAACTGCATCAAAATCGGTTCAGCCAAACGTGAGATAATCGCGGACTAACATGCAATCGCCCCTGAAAATCTACGATCCAAGTAAGGAAAACGGATCCACGCGGGCAACGTCACGGGATATCTATTAGTGTTATATACTAAAACCTTCTCCAGAATGTAGTGAACACTTACCTGAAAACTGCATCGAAATCCGTTCAGCCAAACGCGAGATAATCGCGGACAAACATACATACATACATACATACATACATACATACAGGTCGAACTGAGAACCTACTTTTTTTTTTGAAGTCGGTTAAAAAGGTGGGATTTATTCAGTCTGACAGTCACTTCCGCTCCACCCAGATATCTCAACCCTATAAAATATAATCCTAAAAATCTATACTTAATATCGTTTGTTCGGTTGAATGCGCTAATCTCAGGAAATACTGGTCCGAATTGAAAATATCTTTTTGTGCTGGTTAGTCCATTTATCGAGGAAGGAATACAACATCGCTACGATCAATAGGGGTTGAACAACGGGTGAAACCAAGGGCTAGTAATTTTGTAAAATATCTTGACTTAGTAAAGAGCCTCGACGAAAATCTTTCTAGGGTCTCTTTAGGAGGTAAGTAACTACATTATTATTATAAAGAAATTTTGTTTTACTTTCTATCATAATTCTTCACATCGGAATTCATAATACAAATAGTTAGGTGTCATATTTGATAATTTAATACTTCACACGTTTCGCTGCGTGAAACAATCGTAATGTTTATGTTTTTACATTCGACAAATAATCGGCATGTTTTCATAATGCGAGTACATAATATACAATGCACACAGGCATGCAGAAATGTATTACAAAAGAAATTTAATCGATTTTATAACGATTTAAAATTTTACGCGGTATACATTTGTGATAACAAACTCTTGGTTTCATGAAGGGCATAAGTTGATCGAAATAATATAAACTTTTAATGCTGGCACTTCCACGAAGAACCGCCACCGCCCCATACAAAGCTGAAATTCCTTGTGTTCCTAATCCTATTATAATATCCCTACCATTAAACTCAGTTACACTGCTTAATTATTTCAAAATTCATGCATATAATATTATAATAAATAAAAAACGGTACAGTAGGAGAACTTAATGCCCTGGAGCATTTTCTTCTAGTCTGTAATATAATACTTTATCCCCCTTATTAATAAAACGAGAAGTAAAGTTACGCCAAGGTTAATCCTTAAAAATGTTAATCCGAAGATTATCCTGATTGTAACTTTAGTCCACGTTTATTAATAAAGGGGTAAGGGTAATAATTGTCGGGCGGAGTAACGCCGTCTCCAGAAGGAGGCGATAGCGGATCGGCGATCTCTCGCGTCCGGCACTCGTGCAGGCCATGTTATGGAGCGAGGGGAATGGGAAGCAGTTACCTCCTGCGAAGGAGCAAAGGAGGAGGCGGAATGCGTGAAGGAGATGAGATCCTCCGGCACGACAAAAATGAAGTCCTTTTTTAGATTTTTTAACGTTGCCACACACTAGGAATTTCTCCTGGATCGTGGGTGCGTTTACAAACATAGAAACTCACATACACAAACACCCAGACCCGGAACAACTACTTGTCGATCATACAAATAATATTTGTTCCGAGCGGGGATCGAACCCGCGACACACAGCGCAGCAGTCCGATTGCTCAGCCACTGCGCCAACGACGATATAATACTAGACTCCGCATGCACGATCTAAGGAACAAAAATTATTCTGTCAACTCGCTGAGGTACTACGTAAGCGAGGGGGGCGGGGTACTGCGTTGTGATTGGCTAACTCAAGGTCTGTTTTGTCTCAACGTATGTTTACGGCTCACAGGATTGGTCGAAATGAGACGAATATAAGACTTTTTTGCCTAATGTGTTGACAGACATCTGTCGCCTGTTATTAGGAGTCTAGTATTATATCGTCGTTGCATTGTGCCAAACGTGCCGCCCGCCGCATTACTTCTAGATGACTAGAAGCTGCTCATTAAGCATAGCCAAATCGTATAACCCTAATAACTATGTGGTCCTTAGATATGCATGTCAGACTTACTTCGGGAGTAGGTTCCTGTCCATCATCAGTGGTGACCCTCATGATGAGACTGCCTCTACCTTGCGGTACCAGTTTCTTGAACACCTCGGTAAAGTTCTTGCACACTTGTTTGAACGTAAACTGTATGGCCTCCAACTTTCTGTGTTCTAGAGTTTCGATGAGCTCGCGAATTTTCTCGCCTCTGTGGGTTAATAAAATGACATACATGAAATATTACGTCACCTCTGTTATCTCAAATTCCGAATAAATAATACAAATACATGAATAGTACATTATGCAACTAGTGAATAAAGAGCGGATTTAAAGCGAGGGCCTTATATATGAATCAAGAGCAAGCGAAGGATTTTAATGACTGAATCACGACCGCAGGGAGTGATTCATGATGATTGAATCACGAGCGAAGCGAGTGATTCAATCATCATGAATCACTTAAAGAAAAGAAAAAGAGCTTTAAAAAAAAAAAAAAAAGAAAAAGAGCTTTTTTGTAAAGAGCTTTTTACTCAC
The DNA here is from genome assembly GCA_954870645.1 of Agrotis clavis. Lineage (NCBI taxonomy): Eukaryota > Metazoa > Arthropoda > Insecta > Lepidoptera > Noctuidae > Agrotis > Agrotis clavis. The sequence goes on from OX940929.1 coordinate 7,359,463, forward strand.
TATTTTCAGTGAGAAAAAGTAACTTTTTAAAGTGGGAATGGTATACAATAATAAGTAGAATAAAATTAAAATGTAAGTTGCATGGTATATATTAAACACGTCAATTGATTGACGTGTTTTTTTTTTCAAATTATTAATAATTCATTATGACCAAAATAAGTTCCTATAAAAACACTACATCATGAGACACGTTAGAGGCCAAACAAAACATTATCCGTCTTACTACATAAAGTTAAAGACCTGTTGAACACTTGTCTTGTCTTGTCTCAAAAACTGTCAACTGCAAAACAACATTTGAGGTTGACATAAGGGTCCTTTTGCAGTTACACTTTTTTAGACAAGTGTTCAACAGATGTTTAACTTTTTTTTTTACGACGATGTCTGTTTTTCTCTAAGACACAGAACTAATTCACCGGGTGCCGACCTACCTCACCGGGTGCCGACCTACCTCCGTCGCATAGTCGAGGACTACCTGACGGACAGAGCCGTCATCTACCCCGGTCACCGGGGAGAGTGGAACCGTCGAGAGATGTCGTGCGGTTTTCCACAGGGTTCGGTCCTGGGACCGCCCCTGTGGAACATCGGATACGACTGGGTGCTGCGCAGCGACCTCCCTGACGGCGTCAGCGTAATTTGTTACGCTGACGACACGCTCGTCCTGGCACAGGGAGAGTCGCACCAGGCGGCGGCCGACGTGGCGACGGAAGCGGTCGCGACAGTCGTCGACAGGATCCGGCGGTTGGGACTCGACGTGGCGCTGCACAAGACGGAGGCCATGTGTTTTTATGGCCGCCGTAACGCGCCACAGTCGAGTTACAGCATTACGGTGGAAGGAGTTCCTATCGGCGTCGAGAGGACGATGAAGTACCTGGGACTCGTCCTCGACAGCCGGTGGAACTTCAGGGAGCACTTCCTGAGTTTGGCCCCAAAGCTGAACCGTGCAGCGGGCGCCCTCAGGCGACTCCTGCCCAATCTCAGCGGGCCAAACGCTTTCTGCCGTAGGCTGTACGCCGGCGTCGTGCGGTCTATGGCCCTGAGCATCAGGACGCGACCACAGAAGCTGGTCGCATGCCAGAGGGTCATGGCTATCCGGATGATCCGGGGATACCGCACGATTGCCGGCGAATCGGCCAACCTCCTTGCCGGATTGCTGCCCTGGGATCTGGAGGCGAATGCCCTCTAGCGCGTCTATGAGTGGCGCGTGGAGGCGCAGCGCCGGGGCGTGACCCCGCTGCCTCGTGAAGTCGAGGCGCGGCGGGAAGAGCTCCGGCGCGATCTCAGGGCAGTATGGAAGGAACGACTGTCGCGACCGAAGGCCGGGCACGCCGCAATTGCGGCGGTAAGACCCCTCTTTGAGGAGTGGCTGGAGAGAAGTCATGGCGTCCTGACCTACCGCTTGACGCAGGTCCTCACCGGACACGGAAGTTTCGGGAGGTACCTGTGTCTGATGCAAAAGGAGGAGACGCCTGGGTGTCATCACTGCGAAGATCGCCCGGAGGACACGGTGGAGCATACGGTGCAAGACTGCCCAGCTTGGGCGGAGCACCGACGTGTCCTCACGGCTGCGATAGGCGGAGACCATTGGTTGCGGCCATGCTGCGGGGCGAGACGGAGTGGGAAGCGGTCTGCTCCTTCTGCGAGGCAGTAATGCTCGTGAAGGAGGAGGCGGGCCGCGAGCGAGAGAGGACAGCGTCCTCCCTCCGCCCCACCCACAGTGGTAGACGCCCACGGCGACGGACGTCGCTTGATGATCTCCGGCCACCGTGGGCGCGGGCATGCGGGCAGCGAGTAAAGGGCAACTCGCTGCCCGACCAAGGACCATGCCCGGGTCGACGGCGCGTTGTGTCCCACGCGCGCCTCAAAGAGCGTCAGCATAATGACGGGGCCCCCCTCTCAGAGGGCCAAAGCCTGCCGGGGTCGCGGGATTATTTCCTTACCGTGACCCCGGAACAGAAAGGGCTATTGAAGGACACCGTGGATTTTAGTCAGTAGAAGTCTGACAGTCCCTCCCGCCCTGCCCGGGGTTGGAGGACTCATTTGATGATTTCACCACGCTAAAAAAAAAAAAAAAAAAAGACAGAACTAATACAAGGTGATTCCTAATGAGGCTATTACACATTTTATCAGGATGTGTAATAATTCGAGTAATTCAGCACTATTGAATTGCTTAGATAAGCACGTACTAGCAGTTTTAAGGTCCGATTATATTAACCCGTTCCACATTCGCCTGCGATTGTGTAAAATTCAGGTATTATTCACATCCAGGCACGCCTGCGGACGCCGCAATCAAAACGAAATGATATAACCACATTTCTATGCCGTCGTGCAAGCATGTTCGTCGCGTAAGTTTGGGTGCTCCTTTAGCACTTTTTAATATTTGTGTAACGTTTCGATTCAATACAAATCGAATCGTTAAATTCAAGCGAATTTCGTGAATACACATAAAATATTCTTAAGAAAATTACAAGTCATAGGATTATCGTTCCCAATCATTTTAACATCTCATTAAATTAAAAGAGAAGGAAAATTATAAATACTTGGTGGGTTTTGAAGATTAAGTGTGAACCCAACATCGAGAGTTAATTAAGAAGGTGACACGAACCACAAATCTAAATAAAAACTGTGTCAAGCCTAATAGCAATTAACAATGGGGTGAAGTTCAACAACAAAGGGTTTAGAGCAATGTGTATATATATCTCAGATCGTATTGTGTCACGAACAGACGCGCAGCACTCGCCAGAGAACTGATAAAATGTACATATATTTACTACTGTTAATCTGCAGTTTATCCGCAGCCCATGACGATCACAGTATATGGAACTTCTTGGAGAACATTGTCGGTATAACACATGAGACATACGTTCCAGAGGACGCTCGTCTGAATATCACACAACTGGCGCGAAAATATCGATATCCTCTTGAAGAACACACGGTAATTACGAACGACGGATACATCTTAAACGTTCACAGAATTCCGAACCGTCAAGATGGAAGAATCAAGCCGGTCGTGTTTCTCATGCATGGTATTCTCGAAACTTCTGACAGTTGGTTGTTGATGGGACCTAATAAAGGTTTGGGGTATGTGCTAGCCGACAAAGGATATGATGTCTGGATGGGCAACACTCGTGGTAACAAGTACGGTCACGCGCACGTCGCTATGAATTACACCTCGAACGAATATTGGGAGTACACGTGGGAACAGATTGCGATCTTCGACCTTTCCGCCATGATCGACTACATCCTCACAAAGACAGCACACCGCAGCCTCTACTACATCGGACATTCACAAGGCACTACGATCGGCTACGTTCTTTGCTCGATGAAGCCCGAATACAACAACAAGATTAGAATCATGTTTTCGCTAGCGCCAGTAGCCTGGATGGGCCACGTCGAAAGTCCGATAATCAGAATGTTTTCACCCGCTCACAGTTTACTTGGATTCATGCTATCAAGTTTCAACAGTTATGCAACAGGAATGGATGGATTTAAGAAAATATCATCGTTCGTGTGTAGTGTGTTTCCTGGAAAATGTGATAATATATTTTTCTCGTTATCGGGGTACGAGAATAAAGTGAATAAAAATTTTTTGTCAGTTATATTAGGGCACTGGCCTAGTGGTTCATCTACATTGCAGTTCGTGCATTACGGACAGTTGGTGGAATCACAGCGGTTCTGTCGGTATGACTTTGGTGCCGAAATCAATATGATGACTTATGGACGAAGTACGCCGCCTGACTATGATTTAAGTAAAGTGACTGTGCCTGTGGTATTATTTTATAGTCCTAAAGACTGGTTGTCGAATCCAAAAGATGTCATAATACTAAAACAAAATCTAGCGAATGTAATTGAAACGAACTTTTTAGAAGATTTCACTCATATAGACTATGTTTACGCCACAGATGCTGTTGATTGTGTTTACAGTAAAATTATCAGAAGAATCGAAAAATTTGAAACAAGTTTGAAACTTTGAAATGGTACCAAATTGTATAGGCGAGAATCTGTGATTTATTAAAATAAATGTTTATAAAACTAATTAATTTTTTATGATTTGGCGCGGAATGCCACATTCGCAAAATTACATATGTGGTATGTCAAAATGTCATATTCTCAAATTGACACATTTTCAAAATGCCATATTGCAAAAAGCCATATTCATTTCCATTTATTTTAATATAAAATTAAAACTATAGTTAAAACTGAATTAAAAACGTTATAATAAAAACAAATAAGCTGATAAGAGTGACATTCCGAGAACTTCACATTATGCGGAAGTGGCATTTAGCTAAAAGGCATTTTGCGAATGTGGCAATTCTTATAAAATCTTATTCCTAATTTTACTTATTAATTTCGTTTCTGTTGATGGATTTTCTATTATACATATACTTAGCTGAAACAAGCAAGAGGCTTTTCCGTTTATATTTAGATATGAGTGTGAAACAAGTTTCATCCCTATGCTTAGATCACTATGGTAGCGAGACTAACGAATTAGCGTGTCCGGAACATAAAGGGCCATTGAAGGACACCGTGGATTTTAGTCAGTACGAGTCAGACAGTCCCCCCTCCCTGCCCGGAGTGGGAGGACTCATTTGATGATTTTACCACGATTATAAAAAAAATGCTTAGACCACTACTGTAAGTGATCTAAGCAAAGGGATGAAACTTTTTAAGTCGTAAATATTTATTCTTAAGGAGAATACCAACTGCACGTTAATTAATTTTGGGTATTAAGCGAACATTATTGAGTAGATAGTGTTGAAATGGACTTTGACTGCTGGCCTTTTAGAGAGACTAAGTAGTGACTCTTCGAGCGACTCCTCAACGAGCAATGGAAAGAGCTATCCTCGGAGTTTCCGAGGATAGTTCTTTCCATTCCGAGAACCAGAGTCACCGACATAGCTCATAAAATTTGCAAGTTGAAGTGGCAATGGGCAAGCCACATCGCTTGTACAACTGACAACCGATGGGTAAGAAAAGTTCTCTCATGGCGACCACGGACCGGAAGACGCAGCGGAGGCCTCCCACTAGGTGGACCGACGACATCGTGAGGGTCGCGGGCAGCCGATGGATGCAAGTGGCGAATTGTCGTTCGGCGTGGCGGTCTAAGGGGGGGGCCTATGTTCAGCAGTGGACGTCTTCCGGCTGATGATGATGATGATGATGAGTGTTGAAAATATACTTACCCAATATCGAGCTCTTCTTTCCTCTTGTACAACTTTTCCTTTTGCTCTGAGAAGCTGATGAACTGATCCAACGCCTTCTTGTTTACGTGGTTGTACTTCTTCAGATGCTGATTCGCTTTTTCAAGCTCTTTGAAAAGCTGTAGAGAAAAGAGTATTTAAGTATAAAACAAAAGGTAAAACAGGACTTTATTAATAAGACTCCGTTGTCTGTCTATCTGCCTATCTATCTGTCACCAAGCTGTATCTCATGAACTGTGATAGACAGTTGAAAATTTTTACAGGTGATGTTTTTCAGTTGCCGCTACAACAACAACAGCCTTACTACAAAAACTTAAAGATCTGTTGAACACTTGTCTAAAAAAAATGTGACTGCAAAACGGACCTTATTTCAACGTCACATCTGACATTTTTTTAGACAAGTGTTCAACAGACGTTTAAAAGTTTTTGTGGTACGACGGCAAATGTTTAAACAAATATTTAAACTAAAAACAGATACCTATGAAAAAACAGATTAAATTTTTTTCTTCATATGATTTTGTTTGTTCTGTCCTGTGTGTCAATAAATCTGTTTTCATTCTTTTCACATAGTGGGTTTTTTTTTGTGTGGAAAATGTTATAGTTTAGAAAATCCCAACTTTAAAAAAAGTGGCAAAGTTTCTATGTAATAAATGATGATGATATCTTTACCTGTTTCAATGACATCTTCTGATACTTGGCGTGCAACTCCGGCGCATTGGGCAGTGTACCCAGCGCCGCGATCTTATCCAGAGATTCTTGTATTTTCTCCTGTAGCAACACCTCTTTGGACGCCATTTTTTCCAAACCTTTAGCATCTTCTTCCATTTTGTCTTGAGCTTCTTTTTCCTAAGAATAATAATTGTTGTTATTAGTAAACTTCCAAGTCAAAACTATAAAGGACATTTAGTAGTGGGATAGGTAATAAAGATTGACCAAAAACTATGTTTGCTGAAGATGTATTTTACCAACAGTGTACTTGAAGTATTTACGGTGTTTATTGTATGGAAAATGAAAAAGTGCCTCTAGTGTACGAAAGAGGAACTAACTTTAACGTCGAAGGTTCCGTTTATTTACTTCACAAAAGCATGAAAAGTCGTGCTAGGGCACGACGTGCCTCTTTCATACACAGTATATCATTACATTAGCATTGACGATAATAAGCATCAAATATTCATTCAAACGAGGAATGATAGTGCACTATGACAAGACCAGGGGGGGTATTACAACGTCTTAAAATCAGGCCGTGAACGTTAACGTTGTTCCAGTGAGTGAACGAGATGGCGCTAGACGACTTGTATAGCTCTGTCACTTTCACTCGCCGGAACAAGCCTGGTTTTAAGACGTTGCAATACCCCCCCTGGTGACCTACCACCACGTCTTAAAGCGAGAGTAAATCCACTGAGGGAAAGAGAAAGAGCATATACAAGTCCTCTAGCACCATCTCGTTCCCACACTGGAGTTACTCTCGCTTTACACCGGATCCACACGTTGGCCGTGTTTGCCAAACAGAAGGAGACGGCGCTATACCAGAAAGCAAGACGCAAATAATTCTATCTCGTTTCTTAGTATAGCGCCGTCTCCTTCTGTTTCGCAAACACGGCCAGCGTGTGGATCCGGCGTTACTTTAAGACGTCATGGAAGGCCACCAGAAGCCCAATGTTTTACGTCTGTGGGGTTCACGACAAAATATTCAGCACTTTCTATTGTAAAATATCTCACGAACATCTCAATCAAAAACATACCTTATTCCTCCACTTATCGAGCTCCAATTTGAGTGACTTTTCGTTCTTGACAGCGGCTTGTACCTTCCTCTCGACCTCTTCCAGCTCCTTGTTGATCTGTTTGATACGTTTCTCAGTGGCCGCGAGGTCTGCCTTACTGTTCGCTAGGCGACGCTTACGATCCTCTACTGAGATCTCCTGAAGTGCTTGTACTAACTCGTCTTTACGTCTGTTGGATAAAGAGTTAGTAATTCGTAACTATTATTTTTTGTTTTGGTGAATATGGAGACAAAGTGGATTTCAATAAGTTTTACTGTGGCTTTACATAAGATATCGTAGCTACAAAAGGTGTTTAATAGTAGATTATTAACCAAGGGGATAAAGCAGTGTCTTCTGTCGCGGGTGACGATTTAAGTCGCGAGCTTAACGAAGGACTCGAGGTTTACTCCCGAGCGAAGCGAGGGTGTTAAAAACTTAAATCACGAGCGAAGCGAGGGATTTAAGACGTGTCCTGAGTGTAGCGAGGGATTTAAGTTCACCCAAGACTAAGACAGCTTTATCACCGAGGAAAATACTCTACTTTTCGTACCATTTGCGAAAAAATTAGCACAATAATAATATGAGATAAGCATTTATTAAACATTAACATTAACTTATTTATAAAAATAAATTAAAATAAAGTAAACGTGTATGTATTTGAAGAAAACAAAAATGCGGAAAATTCCTAGACTAATATCTTTTGTCGGAAAAGCAAAGGCATCAAGCTCATACGGCCTCTTCGGTTTTCGTAATTTTATTGAATAATCATAACTGCATAATAAATGCGTATTCCTTTTTCAAAAAGTTGTATAATGCTATAAAATACGAACTCAATGTTGTAAAGACAGACTGATGTAGTTCAGTATCGGTAAGTATTCCAAATTTAAATCACATTCTCTCCCTAGAGGATGAATGAAATTCAGTACAACTTTCTTTCCCTGTTTTTAACAGATTAAAAATGTCTATTGTTATGTACGCTTTTTGTGGCATAGAATGTCACATTTTTGAGCAAGTGGTACGAAAAACATTTACCCCCTTATTAATAAACGTGGACTAAAGTTACAACCGGGATAATCTTCGGATTAACCATACATTTTTAAGGATTAACCTTGGCGTAACTTTACTTCTCGTTTTATTAATAACCCGGTTATGGTTCTTTTGGGGATAGCAAACTTTGAATCGCTGCTCTCTAATGGGCCAACCACACGCATAAGCTTCACCACAGTTCTGCCTGCGCAAGCTTCTCTCATGAAAAAACAATACACGGTCGGCGACACTGAACGCCCAACCACACACAGGCTAGTACGCGCAGGTCGGGCTTGCGCAAGTAAAACTGTGGCGAAGCTTGTGCGTGTGGTAGGCCCATAACGGCTACAACGCAAATCACATTCCGGCCCATACGAGAGGAATCTGTACCACCCCAAAGCTCAGATTGCCACTCGCTATCCGGTTGCCTCTTCGACATACGTTTCACGTGCCATTGATTCAATTTATTAGTGTGTAAGAGCTATTACGATGATGTAGGAGTCCAAGCCATCAAACTCACAAAAACAAAAAATGATCATAGGAAGCAAGTTCTCAATTTTAAACCTTATTTTACTAAAAACTCACCTAATCAAGTTATTAGTGAGCAGATTCTCAAGCTTGTTCTTAGTTGCTTCTAAGTTCATCCTAGCACTGAAGGCCTCTTTGTTCTCCTGTGTCAGACGTCGGATCGCGTCGTTCAGTTCGTCCACTTTTCCTTGGTCGGCCGTTGATAGTTGCTCCATTAACTCCTGTTGGGTAACAAGAGTAATTTGGTATTTTTAAGAGCATGTAGTAGAATGAAAAGAGTTTAATTATTATTAGAGCGCGCATCATACGCGCATCATAAAGATGATTTTTGAGGAAAGAAAAATTCAGCTGCGAGTGGGATTTAAACCCGCTTCTTCTGGATAAGTATTGCAGACGCCTTACAAACTAGACTACCGCAACTCACACTCAGAAGCTGAATCTTCTATTCCCTCGTTTGAACGTTTCATGGTAACGTAGCTGCATCTCTTGGAGCTTTACTAACTACGCTACGTTAGGGTTCAAATCGCACTCGCAGCTGAATTTTTCTTTCCTCAAAAATCATCTTTTGAAAAGTTTGTTTGAATGGTACGGTCATGTTGTTAAACAAAGCAGATGTGAGCGGCAACGACGGGATGAAGCCTAGGAAGACCTATATTTTTGAGGTACTTCAGAAAGGTAGGGTACGTAGTATTCCGGCGGAATTCAAAAAATTTATGAACATCTTTAATATGTGTTTTTCCTTCAAGAGAATTTCAACTGAAGCTGTGATCAAGAGTATGTGTTTGCGACACGACGATGACAGTTCTGAAAACGATGAATTTCTGTTTAATTTTCTAAAATTTCTTTCTTCTTCTACGGTCAGTTAGCGTAACGATCAACTGCAGCGCTGCGTATCGCAAGTTTTAGTTATGGCTGTTTGGGTATTTTAAGGTCAAACAAGTCAACATTTTTTCCATAGAAACTTCGTTGGTGTTTTCTATTTGACAAGGTACATCCAAAATTAAACATGGTATCGTTTTGTCTCATTATTAATTTTGTCTGTACGAAAGCAGAATTGTAAAATATGAAGCTATTAAAAAGTTACGAGCTTCTAAAGATTCGTTTTTTTGCTAATTTTAACACAACTTTAGGTGTAAATTAGAAGCTAAAGAAGCATCAAATTTCCAAAACGAAGTCCGTACCGACACAGCAAATTTATCGAAGAATTTAATAAATTTTATTTGAAATTAATTGGTGCCGTGGTTTTTTCATAAAACCCCAACTTCCATAGGCTTTTTCGTATTTTTTACGCGCGCCTTTTACTCTGATTGATCGTGCATCTCACGTTTTCCCCTGTTTTCTCCACGGGGGGATGACGCTCGCGCACACATGAACAACATGGCTCGATTTCCGGTGAAATATCATGGTTTTTTACCATGCCTGCCAGTGAGTTCGAGCTCGCGACTAGCGCCGCCTTAATGTTTGTAAACACACCCCCGGTACAGAAGTAATTCGTAACGTGGATCGCTTAAAAACACTCAATCGGCCAAAGTCACAATTTCTATATATGTTATCGATTCTTACCTGATGCAGTTCAGACTCAAGTCCTTCCTTAGTGGCCTGCATGGCTTCCAGACTGGAGCGACACTGCGCCAGTGAACGTTCCTTGGGACCGCGGAACCTTTCTATTGAAGCCAGTTCTTCTTTCATCAGACGAATATCGGCTTTCACTTTGTCGAATATATCCCTGAATAGAAGTTTTTATTAGTGATAGCTGTCGATATAACTTTATGCCATAAGCTCTAAACGGGTGAACCGATTTCAATAAGGTTTTTTAAGTTTTTTTTATTTGTTACTGGGATGCTCTTAGCTTTAATGAAGCTCAGAGGCAAAGATGAAGCCTAAGATGGAGCAAACTCACCTAGAAGTCAGTCAAACTCCTGCGCACCAACGGAACACAGTAATAACTATTTGGGACCAGACTCCTACTAGTTGGTGGTCATGAGCCAGAGCCAGACGACTATGGTGACATCTACCACAAACAGTGGGGTGGTCTAGTTTGTCAACTCACATCATCTGCCTGCCTTTTCGGTCTTGTCGGCTTCCAGTTGAACCAGATGCAGCTGAATATCAGTATTTTCCATGGAGCGACTGCCTATCGGACCTCCACAACCTAGTAACTGGGTAATACGATACCCCATACAGACTGGTTGTCACTTTTAGAGCTTCAGTAACAACTCTCAAAGATCTACAGCCGGGACCAACGGCTTTACGTGTTTTCCGAGGCACGGAGGAAACTCTTCGTGACAGATGGTCACCCATCCATAGACCAACCTCGACAAGCGCGGCTTAACCCGGAAGATTGGCCTGTGTAGCTGTAATTATTTAGCCGCGAGCTGAACGATTCCTAGTTACATTTATACATGTTGTTACGGAACTGTCAGACCAGGTATTTTGTATTTGAAAGCAGTCCTTCTAGAGATAGTTCTTGAGTCGACATGTTTCTATAAAAAAAACTTACTTAGCCTTCCCCTGTTTAGTCTCAGTCCTCTGCATCTCGGACACTATGGAGTTGATGCTGGACTCAGTCTTGTTGAGCTCCTGTCTGAGGGTACTGAGCTCCAGCTCAAGGGTGGTGATCTGTTCCATTAGCTCGGAGCGAGTCTTTTGCATCTCGAGACGAGAACGGGACTGGTTGAAGTAGCCGCCGGTTAGAGAGCCTTTTGATGATACCTGTCGAGAAATGGCAATAGTTATTAGTAAATCAATAGGCTATATTACTTAAAATATAGTTTAAAAGAGATTATCAAAAAAAAATTGATACAAGGCTTCTAAAAATCACGAAACGTCACTTGGTCGGTATAATTTTAGAGGCGTTATGACGTCACAAGCCCCAACTAGCGAATTTCTAAGCGTTTTAGAGCCTACGCACACCACGTTTTTTAAACGCGCCGGTGCAGCGCGTTTGACGCGATGCAGATGCGATACGCACGCAAGTCAGACGCAGCCTAGAACAAATGACAACAAACTGATGTATGCAACTTGTTATCGTTCGGTGTCGCGGGCTAAGTGAGGGGCCTTTGTTTAGCAGTGGACGTCTTCCGGATGATGATAATAATAAAAGAACATGTTCGATTACCTGATCTCCCTCTAAAGTGACACAATCCAGATGGAACTGCTTGCCGAGCTCGGTGGCACACTCCAAGTTCCTGCAGATGAGCGTCTTGCCGAAGATGTACTTCATCGCCTTCGCGTATTTTGGATCGTACTTCAGCTTTTGTACCATGGCTATGGCGTTCTGGTAGAAAGAACAAATTTTAAAAGATTAGTGTTGGTAGTTGTTATCTAGTTAAATGTTTAGTTAATTTCGCTTACTACTAGATAAGTCATAAACTTTTAACATTTACCGTCTTACCACAAGAAAGATAAAAATCTGTTGAACACTTGTCAAAAAAAACTGTCAACGTCAAAACGTCATTACACATTGATATAAGGGTTGTTTTGTAGTGACATGGTTTTAGACAAGCGTTCAACAAATGTTTTTCTTTTTGTGATAAGGCAGTTATTGATTTTCTTTTAAGATCAATCTTTAGCCTAATTTAAGTAAGGGCTGGGAAGCGGTCGCCTCCTTCTGCGAAGCAGTCATTCTCGCGAAGGAGGAGGCGGGCCGTGTGAGGGAGAGGACGAGTCTGACAGTCCCTCCTGCCCTGCCCTGGGTGCGAACTCATTTGATGATTTTACCACGACAAAAAAAAGTACGGGCTGTATTTGATCTTGCACTGAATTTAACCCAGAGTTAAAACTAAGCTTGCTTTTTTTAACGCTGTAAGATTGCAATTGTATTTTCGATGACGACACGGTTTGAGCAAAAGCTGAGTGATCGACTGCTGCGCGGCATGTTGCGGGTTCGATCCCCGCACGCTACAAATATTATTGGTCCTAACAATAGGTCTGAGGTATGGAATTTTCAATGTTAGTTAACGAAACCACGATACAGGAAAAATTCATAGTGTGGGACATAGGTTAAAAAAAAATAATTCACGTCTTCATTCATCCGAGAGTTGAAAATCAAATGACCGAAAAAAAAAACGTATGTTTGAGCACTTAAAAACTCCTAAACCAACCCAAAACTACAAAAGAAACTTACATTATCGTTAGGATACACCATATCCCTGACTTGCAGTCTGTTGAGCGGCATGAAGGTGACCTCACCAGGTAGGCTCTGTCTGTTCATCTCTTTCAGAATCTTGGTGCCCACTGTGTCCGACTCTACGATGTGGTGGAACAATCTGTTACCTGCCGTCACCTAATGAAACAATAAGTTGTGTTGCAATTTAAACCTTATGTCCACGAAATTGGGTCGCGGGACTGTCTCATCACGTAACCGTAACCCTAAGGCCGCTGCCTCGAATCTTGCGGGCAGCGGGGCGGCGGCGGCGGCAGCGCGGGAGCGGCAGGATGTTATGCGTATAATCTAATGGACCGACCCTCGAAAACAGCGGCGCGGCAGCGGGGCGGGAGCGGGCAGCGAGCGGTGTACTCGACAAACAGTCACCGCCCGCGCGCCTTCGCTCTAGTGTTTTGACCACAATAAATCGAGCGTTAGAAATAAATTTGAATAAAAAAGATGTTGCCGTCATTGTTCAGACATTTCGTTCGCGAATAAAAACAAATATCTCGACGACAAAATCATGAACACAACACTACGTGGCTACAGTGACGCGCGATCTGCCCGCAAGATTCGAGGCAGCGGCCTAAAACGTAAAGGGCTATTGAAGGACACCGTGGAATTTAGTCAGTATAAGTTTGACAGTGCCTCCTTCCCTGCACTGGGTGGGAAGACTCGTTCAACGATTTTTCCACGTAAGAAAAATAGACTTTGGACAACATATTGTGACGATAATATAACGTTTAGCAAACAAACTTCATACCAATTAGTTTTTAATAATACCTCATATACCTTGTTTTCTAATCCTGTTAATGTTTTCTAATAGCGTAAGTATTAAGAAAACGAGTACAAAGTCATCATATGGCGTCAAGGCCTTCCTATTCTTAGTTGAAACGCATAGTACACACGGCTACACGTCAAGCTAGGCAGAACTAGTATAAGCTGACAGTTCAATGTGCGGAAAGATCATATAAAGCTAGTCCAAGACAAACTGAATTTGTATAGGTTGATGTGTAGCCATGTGTACCTACGTCAATAAAGTCTACTACAAAACCGAGCACTTGATGGTCTTGAAGCTCAAGGTAGAAAAATAACCTTAATTGTGCTTTAGAAACATTATAAAAATAACCTAAGTGGTAAAAATAAAATTAGTCTAAAGAACATCCTCCTTTTTTCGAAGTTGATTAATAAACTTACCTCAACAGCTGTATAAATAGTCTTATCACACGTAAAGTTCTCGATGACAGGTCCATAGTACTGTGTGGCTATCTTAGCCCACTCCCCGCCTCTCTCTTGGAATGTCTCCAGTACTTTGCGCACACTGTCCCTACCGTTCAAGATGGGCTGCAAAGGAATCACACATTTATGTACACAGTATTTTAAGTTCATTATCGTGTGATGGACTTTTGACATGGTAGATAAGCAATTAGTGTTCTATACACTGGTAAAGCAATAGGTCGTCGATGATGAAAATGATGCGCAAAGTTGTATTCTATTTCCAACTCTATAGTTATTAACACAAGGCTTTAAATCATCTTGTCATACTTTTCTTCGCGATGACGCATGTCTTGGTTCGCAGATAAAGTAGTAAAAAAAATAATAATGTTGAATTACCTTTCCCGCCATAGAACGCAGTGCTTGATCAGCCTTTGCCAAATCTTCTTTTAGAGAAGATAGATTCTGTGTCAGCGACGTTTCTTTGCGCCATAATTCACTAAAAACAGAAGCTGTTTTTTGAAATGGTTCTATAAATTTTCCTATATTTCTGAATCCTTATAGATGGGATGTTTTCACTATTATATTGAGTACAGTGATGGGATAGTGCTAATACAGAGTAGTAACTTTTTTTACAGTTTACGCCTGAACGTAGCTTGCAAGTGTCAAAATATCGCAAATTCAAAACAAATAATAAAAATGGAAAACAGCCTGTTTCTTAGAGATGGAGCCTGCAGGGCTAAAAATATTTTTTTAAGGTCCGTAGTCCAAATAACAACGTTAATATTACGAATTTCAATGTACGACCATTTTACGAATTTTATCACTATTCATATTATTTTTATATCAGCAGAATCATGTTATCCTATTATGATTCTGCTGAAGTATCCTTTTCAGGCCCCATATGCATGCTTGCAAGATATAATGTACTTGACAGGTTGCAAATCCTGAGCACCTAAAACCGAGACATATTTTTAAAGGGTTCTACACAAAGGGGTAAAAAGACATACTTTCTAGCACTCTGTTCTTGGTCCTTCCTCTTCTTACACTCATAGTACTGCTTGTTGTGCTCGTCGATGGCCACTCGTTGTCTCTCCATCTCCTTCGTGGTCTCCTCTATTCTCTTCTCGAGTTCCGTCAGCTTGTTGGCGTCCCGGCGAAGATCGTCGCGTAGTTTGGTCTCGTGGTCCTTCTTATCTTTTATTTGCTTGTTTAGAGATCTAGAAGAGAGATTTAGGTTAAAAGGCAATTTTACTAAAAAAAACCGGCCAAGTGCGAATCGGACTCGCCCATAAAGGGTTCCGTAGCAGCAAGTAACATAATATATAAGTTCTTGCAGTTGGTTGTAACTTTGAAAGGTAAATTGCGGTTTACGATTTATGACGATTAAAAAAAAAACCGGCCAAGTGCGTGTCGGGGCACGCACAGTGTAGGGTTCCGTAGTTGCCTTTCAAAATACTTTTGCGAACTAATTAAACTGATTCGCTGAATTTAATTTTAAAAAGAAGAATTTTCAAAATCGGTCCAGGCGTCTTTGAGAAATCGGGGAAAATACATAAAACAAAAGATTACGACGAATTGAGAACCTCCTCCTTTTTTCGAAGATAGTTAAAAATAGTTGTCAATAAAAACCTACCTATCCCCAAAACATATTATCCACCTATTATAGCTGTAAAAATAAAGTTGACAAACTTACATTTGCAGTTGAAGAACAAGTTCTGCGATACATTTTGTTTAGGAAAATATGTTGTCCAAGTACGTTTTATAAGTTGGTCGACGATTACTCGTAAACTTGTAAAGCCTTCTTAGTCATGACAATTTTCCTTAAAACTTCGTTATATATACTACTATTGTGAATTTTTTCACACCCCCAAACATAACCGTTTAGCTGGTAGAGGGGGGGGACACTCGAGTCGAGCAAAAATTAGCACTTTAAAGCTTAATATTTCACAAACGAATCTTTTTATCAAAAAATTGTTAATGGAAACTATCAATATTTTTGAAAGACCTATTTAATGATACCCCACACTAAGGGGTATGCGAGAAATAAAAAAAACATCCCCACTTTACGTGTACAGGAGGTACCCTAAAAAAAAATATTTTACGAGATTTTATTTTACCACTTTTTCGGCGCAACAAATCCGTATATTTACACCAAATTACAGCTTTCTAGTACTGGGCGTCTCTGAGCTAAGCTGCGGACAGACGGACGGACGGACGGACGGACATGGCGAAACTATAAGGGTTCCTTGTTGACTACGGAACCCTAAAAACTAATAACTCGATCTCGGTCAAACCAATTTTCAATTGAAGTTTACATGGTAATGTACATCATATATTTTTTTTAGTTTTATCATTCTCTTATTTTAGAAGTTACAGGGGGGGGACACATTTTACCACTTTGGAAGCGTTTCTCGCGCAAACCGTTCAGTTTAGAAAAAAAATGATGTTAGTAACCTCAATATCATTTTTCAAGACCTATTCATAGATACCCCATACGTATGGGTCAGGCGAAAAAAAATGTTTTGAGTTTCAATTCTTAGTACGGGGGCCCAATTCTTAGTACCCCCTTTGGTTTTTGTTTTATTTTTGTGTGAAAATCCTAATGCGGTTTACATAATACATCTACTTACCAAGTTTCAACAGGATAGCTCTTATACTTTCGTCAAAAATGACATGGGACGGACAGACAGACAGACAGACATGACGAATCTATAAGGGTTCCGTTTTTTGCCATTTGGCTACGGAACCCTAAAAATTAAGTAGACCGAAAGCTAGATTTTCAAAAAATAATTTGAGCTGTATTTTTAGGGTTCCGTAGTCAACAAGGAACCCTTATAGTTTCGCCATGTCCGTCCGTCCGTCCGTCCGTCCGTCCGTCCGTCTGTCCGCAGTTTAGCTCAGAGACGCACAGTACTAGAGAGCTGTAATTTGGTGTAAATATACGGGTTTGTTGTGCCGAAAAAGTGGTAAAATAAAATCTCGTAAAATATTTTTTTTTAGGGTACCTCCTGTACACGTAAAGAGGGGATGTTTTTTTTTTTTCTCGCGTACCCCTTAGTGTGGGGTATCATTAAATAGGTCTTTAAAAAATATTGATAGTTTCCATTAACAAGTTTTTGATAAAAAAAATCGTTTGTGAAATATTAAGCTTTAAAGTGCTAAATTTTGCTCGACTCGAGTGTCCCCCCCCTCTACCAGCTAAACGGTTATGTTTGGGGGTGTGAAAAAATTCACAATAGTAGTATATATAACGAAGTTTAAAAGAAAATTATCATGACTAAGTAGGCTTTACAACTTTACGAGTAATAGTCGACCAACTTATAAAATTTACTTGGATAACATATTTTCCTAAACAAAATGTATCGGAGAACATGCTCTTCAACTGCAAATCTAAGTTTGTCAACTTTATTTTTACAGCTTTACTAGGTATGTTTTTACGGTATGTTTTTTGAGGATAGCTAGGTTTTTATCGTCAACTATTTTTAACTTACTTCAAAAAGAGGGGGAGGTTCTAAATTCGTCGTAATCTTTTTTTTATGTATTTTCCCCGATTTCTCAGACTCCTGGACCGATTTTGAAAATTCTTCTTTTTAAAATTAAATTCAGCGAATCAGTTTAGTTAATTCGCATAAGTATTTTGATGGGCAACTACGGAACCCTACACTGTGCGTGGCCCGACACGCACTTGGCCGGTTTTTTTATTTTGTTACGGGAACCAAACTTGACGAAGATACAACGCTTCTAAAAATCACAAAACTTCACTCGGTCGGTAAAATTTTAAAGGCGTTATGACGTCAAAAACGCCAGCTCCCGAATTTCAAAGCGTTTTATCTTTCTCTTCTAACAAAAATACCTGTTCATTATTTTTCAATACTATAACTAACGGACCAAACAGATTTTCAATTTATTTATGCAGTAAACTACCCTATTGTTGGATGTTTTAGAGAACATAAATTGAGGGAAAAGAGCACGTTAAAAGTATTAAGTATGATGGCACGACTAGAGCAGCGGCTGGACGATTGAAATGCTGCGTAGCGTGTCGCGGGTTCGATTTCCACACGGAACAAAATATTTGTTTGACCTATAAGTAGTTGTTTTGGGTCTGGGTGTTTGTGTATGTGAGTTTATATGTTTGTAAACGCTCCCTCCCCACTCACGACACAGAAGAAAATCTAATTGTGGGGAAACATATTTAAAAAAATACAAGTTTGTAACCAGTGTTTGATCACGCACAAAAACATTTTATTCGTCTTCATTACTGGCACGACGGCATTATTATTTTATTAGTCTAAAACTTCGATCAATGTTGATCAATGTTTTTCGCACGAAAAACATTGGTCTTACGAGTATAAATTACTGTATTATGTTATTATCAAAATACCTATAATTTAATCTAATAGAATTCCATTTTTATGTGCTAGAAGATAAAGTTGATAATGTTTTAAAGGCTACAGTTTATCGCTTAACTACTTACTTGAGTTCCTTTTCAATCCATCTATCTCTGTCCTGCTTGGAAGTGAACTGCGTGCCTCTGCCCTGCTTGGCATACAATTCCTGTCGCTTCTGTTGATTGAGTGCCAAAGCTCTGGTGCATTCCTCCTCACGCGCCTTCATCTCTTCGTATTTAGGCTTTAACTCTTCAAGTTCACGCTCTTTCTCGGCTATCTGTTGTCGAAGACGCTCAAGCTCGCCTTCGGCTCTTTCCTAAAATGTTTACAGGGTTTTAACTTCGTCAAATATTAATTTAAATCTAATTTATACAGAGTTTTAGCTATATTATGATATTGTGCATATTAGAAGAGTTATCAAAATGATTGTCTAACAAGTCGCAAGTCGGAATTGACGCAGTGAATAGGTCTGTATTCTAATCTCAGTCTTAACATGTGAAGAATTAAGCAGAAATTGCGTCCGTAATTTGATTGGTATATAAATACAAAAATTATCACATTGATATAAAAGAGATGGGAATCCACAATAGCAAGTAAAAGAGTCCCCATTATATTTTTTTCTGACCATTTTTTTAATAGCCTAGTTTTTCTCACTACTAGGCTAGGGCCTTCAATTTTTCCTTCCAAACGTCCTATTTTGGGTAATTTCTGACTATACTTGCCCCTCAAACAACGAATCAGATTATCACACCACCAAGCGGCAGTCGACCTCGACGACCATTAATAGAATTTTCCAAGCTATCAAGCTTGGAAAATTCTATTAACATCAAGAAGTCTGCTTACCTTAGACTTGTTATCTCCATCGACGTCATCAGACAAGTCTTTGATCCCAAGCTCCAGCTTGGTCTTCTCTCTCAACAGTTGTTGTTGTTCTGTTGATAAGATGTCTTTCTCTTCGCGAGCTGCCGCCACGTCCTTGCGAGCCTCTTTTAACTTTCTATGATATTTGGAAACACATTAGACATAGTTATAGGAATTGTGAACCTTAACTTTATGGGCAGAAAGTCGAAAGAATCTACATTCATTGCAAGCAAGTTGAACCCAAAAAACTCTCATCAACAAAATGTTAAGACCACTCCCTCTGTGTTTTGCTAAATAAAATAATTTTACCCAGAATTGTAAAAATATCAAAACCATTTATTTCAAACATAAATATAAACTTCATAGTGAGATTAATAAGAATTAATTAATATTACCTGTTAGCTTCTCTGACATGCTCCTGTGCCTCTCTAACCATGTCAGCATAATGTTGCTGCTCTTTACCACTGTTCGAGCGCATCTTTTCCAGCTAAAATATGAAGTGTTATAATTGTTGCAAATCGTGAGCGCGCAATAAGTGGCTTTTATATAAGGTTTAGTAGTAGATAGTTTTCTATAAGGTTTGAATGGCAGTGGGTAAAGTGTTTGACACAATAATCTTATTAGACTGGCCCATGTGTTTTACCGTGCGAGCTGTCCCATTGTCAAAGCTTTATTTAAAAGCCATGACAAAGCAAGCCGGCGGGCGGACTGTAAGAGGTTAATATTATTATATTATTATTAGATCTGGAAAACCAGGTGCTAACACTAGTAAGGTTGCAGACTGCATAAGAAAGTGCTTTAGATTCTAGATGCGGAAAAAAGAGCCTCTTACCTCTTCAAGCTTTCTCTTGTTCTCTCGGTGTTCAGTGTCATGAATAATGAACTCCAGCACACGCCTGGCTCTGTCCCACTTCTGATACTCCTTCAATTCCTCTTTCTCCTCCTCCAAAGTCTTAAGACGCTCCTCAATGGTTTGCAAGAATTCATTGATTTTTTCCACCTGTGTTGACAATGATCCAAATACCAATGTTACAAAAACTACATATAGGCCCATAATATATTTTGATAAAATTATAATACTGGCCACACACATCATGTTTTCTAGAGCTCCCAGACGCAGTTCCATAATCACGACACCAAAAGGTGTCAATTCCGTACAAAAGGTCCGTGCACTGAACAATCCACATTCTACCTGAAGAAACCTAACCAATGGACTTGATTGCACCAATTGAAATAACTGTGCATATACAGGGCTCATCCGATTGGGGAACTGGATCAACTGCCATCCATGTGCAGTCAGCCATAGTTTGACAAAAGATGGCACTGAAGCTAGCAACATATGGAATGCCAGACAGACATAAATTTGCCCACATTAACTGATTTGGATGCTGTTTTTTTACTGAAGTTTAATTTATAAAATATTGCTATCCCAATATTCACAAAATAAAGCAATTTTGAGGCAATTAGATCTTGGATGGCTGACTAATTACAAAATAAAAACTTAAATAGTCGTCTTTGTTAATCCATTTAAAATATATTACCTTTCCCACAGTTTCTTTGAGGATAGTGACAGATTCTTCCCTGCGTTCATCATACACTCTGGTACCAGCCACTTCTCGAAGGAGTTTCAATCTGTGAGAGTCAGGCGCTATGGCCATTTGATTGATCTGTAAGAGGCATTAGTTTTAAACTTAGAACAACAATGGACATGATATACTTGCATTAAGTATCTAATATCTGGTTGACCGAGCTTCGCTCGGTTTTTAAAATGTCTTCTTGGGAACAGAGCTTTTCTCGAACCTGGGACCTTGATAAATCGATTCTTTGAGCCGAAAAACCCCTAATCTGTAACTTTCATGAAAATCCTTGGAGCCGTTTCCGAGATCCTGATTATACAGGGTGAAATTTTCATGGTTGTTCTCCCGCGGCAGGACGATTACCCATCAGTAGTACTATCGAAACACAAAGTTAAACTTTAAAAAAAAAGTTCTTTTTTTTTTCAAATCTTTAAAAAAGTATTCATAAACTCGAAAGAGCGAGAATCGATAGTAGTCAGTATGACGTAGGTAGGTACCTTCACGAAACTCACGACGCGGCAAACTACAAAAGAAGAGTGAATAATAAAATAAATGTTCAGAGCAAAATAAGCTCTCTCGAGCCTGCACGAACGCGGCGGTGAGGGGGGGCGCGGCCTCCCTCACCCGCGCCCGCGCCTCTGCGTTTACGTTTAGTTTAGTCCTTCCGCGAACGTCATAAGTGTAATACGTTATCGACATCTTTTCAAAACTGAATCGTCATTACAATTTTTGTGACTTTTGACCTTTATTTGTGGTCTGAGCTCAAACGCCTGGTGTATTGTGAGGTATAAATCAAACTCGTGACGTGTTGTTATGTGCGATAGTGGACGCTTTCAATATCGTGAGACGTGATAGAGACACTCTTATCAAACTGAAAGACAACCAGTTAAAACGTGCTCGTTTGTGCATTGAAAATAGTGGTTTGCATTTCGAACAATAACTCCGCTACCGGGAAATGTAAGTACCTACTCACTCGTACCTCGTAAATAAACATTTAAAAGTAGGTTAGGTAATCAAAATCATTGTAAATATTAAGTTGATTCCATTTTTTTAATACGCCTCAAATACTTAATTATCTAAATCAGACTTTTTTAAAGATAATTATTTATGACGGTCCTAAATCCGTAAAAGTATGAAGGGAAAATTGGAATAACTTATTGGGTTTTGTGTTTGATTAAGTCAGGACTCAGGCGTATGATCAGCTGATTTAAAAGTGCAACGACCGGGCCAACCACGCGCCCGCTCGCGTTCCGCGTATCATATCGCGCGATGCCCTACTGTTGGTTCAAGTCACTTTCGAGTTTTGTTTATCACAATTGTAAATCTGCCATTTATTGAGTCTAATTTTTTTTATAAATATGAATCGATTGTATTACCGATACAAACTCATTTCGCTTCGGTAGAACAACCATTAGAATTTCACGCTGTATATAAATATACAAGAATTGCTTGTTTAAAGATATTAGATTACTATGGCATAGACAACCATAGGCACTTCAGACTATACATAGACACAGTCATTATACAAAAAAATTATAAAATTCAGAGGATCAATGATAAAAAACTGGTTGCATAGAGTTTACCTTTACTTTTCTTAAAAAACAAAAATTGTCCCACACTAGGATTTTCTCCTGAATCGTGGGAGTGTGGTTACAAACATTATAAACTAACATACACCCAGACCTGGAACATCTATCTGCAGGCCATACAAGTATTAATTGTTCCGTGCGAGGATCAAACCCACGACATGCTGCATAGCAGTCGATCACTCAACCACTGCTCCAACCATGCCAAATGGACAAGCTATATTAGGAACACACCATAGAGGCCTAAAAATAAGGCCTTTGATTTGTAAACAAAGTGATTATTGTGTTTAATTAATTAATTTATACATTTCTGAATATATTATGTTCTTTTCGGTCTCCAGTAGCCTCATCATTTATTTATTTATTTTATTTATTAAAACTTCAAGCAACACAAAAATGTACTTATCCCTTACCTTTCCTTGTTTGACAATGTAGTAAGGGTTGGAGTTGGACAGGCCAGCACTCTCAAGTAGATTGAGTACCTCAGAGCGAGGTACCACTTTCTTATTGAGGAAGAACTGATCTTTCTTAGATCCAATGACTCGGCGTAGGAAGATCTCATCTTTTTCAATCTGAATTGCAAAGACATTTATTTTTAACTAGCTGTACCTGCAACTTCGTTTGCGTGGATGACACAACATAAATTTTTTTTTAAACAAAAGAAATTTTTCTCCTTGGATTTAGCCTAAGTTACTCCTTATTACATCAGCTACCTGCCAATAGAAGCCCCGTCAAACTTGGCCCAGCCATTTCAGAGATAAGCCATTACAAACAGACAGAAAGAAAGACAAAAATTGTAAAAAATGTTATTTTGGTGTATGTACCGTAGGTATATATATTCATATGCATGTAGTAAAAAATGGTTATTTCAATATTACAAACAGACACTGACTGGACATGACTGGATTTCAAGCCATGTGATTGGTGAATCACTCTCGGCTCCGCCTCAGTGGAACAGCAGCCTACTTTACCATCGGAAAATTTATTATTTGTTTAATTAATGTCCTGTAATTATTACACATAATTTAAATTAAAAGAAATATAATTCAAATGTTACTTACAGGTATCCTGTTATCAGAATTATCAAAGATGATCTCAACAAAGGCAGATATGACCCTTGGGCCAGTACCTTCGTGCAACAGAGCGAGACGTTGCTCTGGTCGCAGATGAGAGAATTCATCACTTAGCACAAATTGTATGGCTGAAAGTTATCAACAAAAGTGATATAGGTAAAAAGTTCAAGTATTTCAATAGAGTTATCATCGAAATTAGTCGTGATTATCTAGACATTGAAAGGCAATGCAGGGTCTATGTATGTATAGTCTATAATCTCTTGAGTTTACATATTCAGGACAATGATGAATAACTTAGTAACCAAGTAAAAGTCAAGTACTTACCATGGAAAAAGTTACTTTTCCCGGAACCATTACGCCCGACAACGACATTGTGTCGTTTATCGAACGGTTCCACAACAATTTGCTCGCGGTAACTCTTGAAACCCTGGATTATCACCTGTAAACAGAGGCAATTACAATAGCGTCACTTCTTTGTTACAATAAACTACAGAAGTAGGATCACATTTTATGACTTTTTAGTTACTGAAACACTAAAAGGTACATAATTTACCTGTTTAATATGCATTTTAACAGATTGTTAGTATAAAAACTACAATAATTGTTTATTTTAGTGAAACGTTGACCCAGACCGCCATTTCGAAACGCCAAAACTTGACGTTGACGTTTCGCGCCTACTACGCGGCGGCCATGATGCACAGATTATGTATGCACATGTTCGGATACGCGAAGTCGGTATTTCTTCATTCATGTGTACATTTACAGAAAGTATAAAGGCCGAAACTGCGAGAGGATGCCCGCGCGGTTCTATACAAAAGTGCTCCGTCGCGGGGATCCACGCGGGGACCCGCGCGGGCGTCCGTAGCGGGGAGGTGCGCCCCGCACCCACGCAACGGGGCCCGCATCCGTGCGACGGACGCCCGCGCGGGTCCCCGCGCGGTGCCGCGCGCGGTGTCACGCGCGGTCTTTTTCAGTCAATAAGGGTTCCTTGTTGACTACGGAACCCTAATAAAAATCTTCAAATTGAACTAGCGACACTGCGTAAATCGGTCTCCGCGACGGGGACCGTCGCATACCCACGGAGCCAAGATGCGTGTCCACGCGCGGGAGCCCGCGCGGGACCCCGCGCGTGTACACGCGACTCTTGACCGTCGCGGTCGCCCGCTTAACGCAGTTTCAGGCCTAAAGCCCGGTTTCCACTGCAAGCGGAGCGGACACATTAATGACCCAGCGGGTGAAAAGAGTAAAAATGAGCTCGCTCTGGGAACGCAAAAACGATTTGTTGGTGGAAATACAAGTATGCAGTTTGCGCTTGCGAGTTTAAAGGAGTCATTAATGTGTCCGTTCCGCTCGCGGTGGAAACCGGGCTTAAGTTTCAACATTAAACCCGGTTAGGGCACGGCAACATTAATTACATTGACAATGGATTTATCGATAGGTTTAAAAATTAAGCTTACTATTTTCCTAATACCTACCTTCGATCATTTATAACAATAGTTCTAAGTGATCGAAACCTGATACAAACATTCATAGTTCACGAAAAATTTATTTACTCTTAAATTGAATGCCTAAAATGGACAACATTAGATTTTTAGCTTATTGAGGACATTGTGTGCTATCCACAAACTATGTGGTGCTATCACCGCAGGAATGTGTGAATAACAAATTAAGATCGTTTAGCTTGTTGTTTTCTTTCCATTATAGTCACGTGTTAAAAAATTAACTAAGCACCCGGTTTCTATGTCATCACAACCACGCCACGCCTATACTTAGGTACGGTACATACATCTACATACATATGGAACTACTAGCTTCCGCCCGCGGCTTCGCCCGCGTGGTGTTTTGATAGCCTATGTTCTTTCTCAGGGTCTAAAGATTGTCTGTGCCAAATTTCATCAAAATCGGTTGAGAGGTTTAAGCGGGAAAGCGTAACAGACAGACAGACAGACAGAGTTACTTTCGCATTTATAATATTAGTTTGGATTAGTTTGGATTAATTGGATAGCGTAAACGGGAATAACTTTCAGTTAGTTAAAGTAGGTATGATAATACATACTTATCATAATTGAGCTGTAATACATGAAAAATTTTAAAATAAGTACCTACTACTACACAGCAGTCCACTGGGGTACTGAATACTAAGCTGTGTGCCGCGTCTGCGTCTCTGCGTGCACACCGTTTAGTTATTATCGGGGAGGACTTGGTCCGCAGTGAATGTCCTGCGGCTGATGTGACGATGAGTTAGGTGCGGGACAAATACAAGTGGCGACTGGCGCGGCGGTGGCGAGGCGCGGGCGTGGTGCGGGTGCGACGCCACTTCTTTGATATTTCATACAAAATGTATAGAAGTGGCGAGGCGCAAGACATAGGTACTGAGATGGCGCGGCGCGGGCGTGGCGCGGGCGTGCCAGTATGTCTTACGCCTCGCCACTTCTATACATTTTGTGACGCTGGTTTTCAACTGGCTGGTTGAGTAGGTACTAATTTACAAAACTTTCGGTGTCCTCTAAAGGATACGATCAATGTAGACTATGCTCTAGTTTGTTGAGCCATCAGCCTCGCCGAGCCCATATAAAATCAATATTGACGCAGTCACATAAGTATGTTAATAGATGGAAAAGCCCAGCATTGAGAAAAATAATACCAGAAAGCTTATTTGGGTGAATGCCAATACTTCTTCTGAGGGAACCCCTCATAAGAAAATTAATTACCTATATTTAGGAGTTTAGCCTCCCCCACCATGTCTGTGACCTTATTAGTTAGCCTTAGGGCGGTTGTCCACGGTTTACATAAGTACGTATATTATCTAGGTATATTTATTTACAGAGTTTTTCGGTTTTTCGTCAGGAACAGATGACATTTTATTTGTTCGCCCCTTGCAATCTCATAGATTAAGCCTGCTTTTCACCAGAGATGTGCTATGCTATATACGTTGCTATGGATGCATTTGATATCCACCAATAATATTCACTGATGGAAACGGATTCCACTAAGACATGTTTTTATATTGCAGGATGCGTGCTATGGGTGTGTGCTATGGATGTGTGCTATGGATGCGAGCTATGAGTGCGAGCTAAGGATGTCTGCTATGGGTCGTCGCTTCCCTACTATCAATCAATACATCACATAGCTCGATCTGCGAATCATTCTCGCGCAGCTACTTTACGGCGTCGATCTTCATAGCACATCTTTCTCGCACCGCTAAACAGCTTATAGCATCAGTGGAGACGGTCACATGGGTTCACGCATAGCATATCTCTGGTGGAAAGGCACCCTAACATTATTATGTCAGCCAATTAAGCTTAATCAGACGTTAGCTCATGCTACTCGAAGCTGAACTTCTGCTAACCCCATCATAGTGAACAAGTCTTCCATTGATGATGACTTAATTTTTATAAACGACAGATTGTTAATGGGATTTCAATTAAAATTGAGGCCAGTTAAATAGATAATTATGAATTCAGAGGCCACTTTGTAGGCAAAAACAACATACCTATTACGTATTAGATAATTAGGTAACAAAGTGATCATTCTGTAGTCGAAGTTCGACTACCTATAGGTAATTATATCACTGTCTTATCTTGTTTTTTTTTTTATTCATTTTCACCAAAGACTAATTTTGTTTTTGAAGGCGGTTAGTTTTTCTATAAAAAACCTTTTTCAAAAAAAAATTAACCGCCTTCAAAAACAACCATAAAAAAGGGTAAAATAACCTACAAAATAACTTTTCTTTCGGAAGTCGGTGGCTTTGTTTTTTATTTCGTTGTCTTTTTGCCACCGACTTCCGAAAGAAAAGTTATTTTTTTGAAAAAAGTTTTTTATTTTACTCTTTTTAGTTTAAATATTCATCCCGAATTCTTGTCAAATACATCATTTTTTTACATGTGCACTAGAATTTTGGAATCCGTGGCACCGGTATTAACATCGCTCATGTACACAGTACACATGCTAATAAATTTCCCTATCTCAAAAAATGCTGAACAGATTTTGATGAAACTTGCAGTATTCCCTAAGGTGAACGATCCCTAGTACAACAAAAAAAGAATTTTGAAAATCGGTCCACAATTGGCGGAGTAATCGCGTAACAAACACGCAAAAAGCAATGTCATCCAAGTAGCCGAAATCAATAAAAATGCTCACAAAATAAAAAGTACTGAACCAAATTGGATGAAATTTTATGGGACCACACTGCAAGTATACTGCATCGAACAAAAAAAGAATCACACTAATCGGACTAGAAAACTCGGAGTAATCGATGTACATACATAAAAAAAAAAAAAAACATACCGACCGAATTGAGAACCTCCTCCTTTCTTTGAAGTCGGTTAAAAATCTTTTATTTTACCCTTTTTAGTTTTAATATCATCATCATCCTGCCCTTATCCCTTTTTACTTGGGGTCGGCGCAACACGTTCTTTTCTTCCATTCTCCCCTATCAGACGTCACAGTATCATTTACTCCTTTTTCATTCATAGCATTTCGTATACAATCCATCCATCTTTTCTTTGGCCTTCCTTTTCCTCTCCATCCATCAACATTCATACTCATCACTCTCTTAGTCAACAACCCAAATTCTTGTCAAATACGTAATCCATGTACCTACCGATAATAACATCTTCCAAGTACAAGATAAGCGGAAAATGCTCATAAATAAAAACTACTGAACCAAACTGAAAGAAATGAGAAAGAATCATCAAAATCGGTTCACCCAGTCGTAACTTACAAACAAACAAAAAAGTCGGTTTAAAAATAGCTTTATTTTCTGCTGTACTCCATCAAACAAAATATGTGACACCGTATCTAAATATTCCTTCGTCCATTTATTTATCGTAAAAGGATCTGCTTCACGTACCTATTAATTATTATATAAGTTAATACTATTTACTCGACTGACCAATAGTTATTCTATTAAATTTCTCATCGATTGCTAAAAAATCTGCGCAGGATTCTTCTTATCTTAAATTACCGATATTTGCTTTTCAAACCTGCGCAGTTCGCGGAATAACTAATAAATTAATTCAAAAGCCAACGCTAATGTTTTATTCTTAGCGTTCTTCAACAAAAATGTAAGTGTAGAAACCCCAGTACATTATGTACTTGACGAATTAAATTCGTAGTACGTCACCAACAATTTAAAACCAAGGAGACAGAGGATTCATGGACAAAGTTCATTTTTGATTGATTAAGGGCTTTAGTGCGGAAGTTTTTGGGTTGGCTAGTAATTAAAATTGTTGAAACCGAGTAGAGTTACATACAGTGAACATGTTATAAGGCTCTCCTAAAATAATATCATTATAATAATTATATCCAACCAGCAGAGTACACATACATGTTGATCAATGTGACACATGTCAATGTTATTTATTTTGAGTATCAACAATTATTAATTAATTCACCGCGAGATTAACGATGTCGAGTAGGAGAATTTTTCTAGCAAACGATTATGATTTTTCCATAGCATTTAAATGCCTGAACCTTTAGAACCATTTCAACTTTTCTTATTTTTCAAGCAGCGAAAGAAAACTGCACTATTTTTCTAATTTAATTTGCAAGATATATATTTTATTATAGTAAGACTTTCGAATATACATAAATAGTAGCTATATTTAAATACTCATAAATAACCTTAACCGGGGTGGTGCCAGAGAGACTCTATTCTAACTTTTCTCAATTGTGAGATTTTATATAATAATTTATTATTATTTTATGAAGGCTTTTAGGTACCTACTTAGATATAGTTATTATCTTATATTATTAAGTTTATCTAAACAAAAGTGTTTTTTTTTTAATGTATAAAAGCAAAATCTGTAATAGACCGATTTAAAAAATTATCAGCGAGTGAAATAGGCTACATTTTAAAACCAATAATATTTAATATCCTCCTTCCCCTTTCATGCCTATAACCGTGTCTGGGGTTCCTTCTATTTCTGTAGATACCTACCAAAATTTATCAAAATCGGATCAGATGTTTTGACCTAAAAACGGAACATAATTACAAACATACACACTTTCTCATTTAAAATATTTATAACGGATATTTATAAGGATAGAGATACCTTTCAATTATTATAATAAAACGTGTACCAAAACGTGAAGACTTGTGTCAAACACATGTTTTGAAGCAAGTCTCATTTATGTAAATACTAAATTATGACGTATTTTAATGTATTTTCAATGCCCTTTTCTTAGGGCCTGTTAGTTTTCACACACGGTTGAGTAAGGATGCCTAGAAGACGAATATCCGTCACGGAATTGTAAATCTCTGAGTAATGTATCCTTGGCACATAGACATTAGGGGGTTGGGGTGTAAATGGTTCAACCTTCCTCCCTCCACGTTATTGTGGGGAAATAATGCCTATATACCCCATGGTGACGTGATACTGTTACAGGATATAAGAGTGCCGCCTAAAGTCATAACCATTAGATCTTGGCAGTAGTAGCAAGTGCGAGGCGTAAAGTTTTGTAAACATTCGTTACTACTGAATATTCTGCACTAGAAATAACTCGCGCTTGACCGGTTTTTTTTTTAATCGTCCTATTGCCTTCTTCATAAATATTTATTTAAGCATAACTGCATAGTGAGCAGTGTTTGTTTCAACAATTCCGTGGTAGTACGACCGCGGCGTTTGATATTGGCATATCGGTCGCAGAACTAGGCGTTCTAGACCAAAAAAATAAATTAGATCAAATAAAAATATGACTGCGACAAATTGTGAAACTAAAAATGAAAGTGGAAACAGTGATGCCCTCACGCAAATTGAACAGTTCGGAAAATTTCAAACGATACAATATATTTTAATATGTTTAACTTTGTTCATGATTTCTATGACACACGTAAATTATGTGTTTGTTGCTGAAAATATTAATTACAGGTAAGAATATTTTATTTAGTAAATAAAAATCGAAAGAACAATTTAGGTTTTTTAAGAAGTTATAAGTTGATTTATCTTTTTCTGCAAATAATATTTTTTAAAGTTAATAAAGTTTTAGTTGAAATTATAACAAAGGCAACTATCTATTAGTGAAATCTTAGATCAATGTAATAAATATTAGGTAAAGGGTGTTTCTATAATTTTCTGCTCGCCAAATTAATTTTTTTTTCCCATGTAGGTTTTTCGTTTAAAATAATATTATAATATAATATAATATATTTTTAATTTAATATAATTTTCGTAGATAATAATTAATTTGAAATATGTAAACTATTGTACCTAAATGCAAGCAAGCTCAGCAAAGCGACATTACGTGAAAAGTATAAGAAACCATAATTTTTACAAAATACTACTGGATAATTATAATTTTTACCACCTTCATTCCGTAATACCTTCAAGAAAAGATAAATGCTCACCAAAAATGTGTTTCATGAAGTATTGTAGAAACTAAGGTAACTATGTCGACGAAACCCTGCGGGGCGGGGCTCCTATGTCTGTGTTTGGGGTTCACAGAAACTTAACATAAGGCATAGCGGGGGGTATCGGCAGCTTGCTTTGTCCAGCTCCTGTAAGTCCCTTCGTACACAAGGCGACTCAAGTTTCCGATACCTTACGACTTCGGTATCCAAGCGGCTATCGCAATACAAACCCATAGAGGTTCGAACACAAGCACGCGTCAATGAATACGAAAATCGTAAGGTATCGGAGACTTGCGTCGCCTAGTGTACGAAGGGGCTAACCCCCTTAAACCTAAACTATCCATGCCGAGGTGCCCAAAGTTCCCACTAGCTCATTACGTTTGATTTTAGATTAAATTCTGAATAATATTTGATGAGCATTTTATCCGTTTGAGTAACCAAAGAATTAATAAAATAAAAAATATTTTTGTGAGTTTTAATCCCTTAAAACTAAACCCATATAAATTATTTAACCCTGAAACTAATTATTATGAAATAAAAATATAAGTACAAATACAAAGGAGGCATGGGTACTTCTTATAAATGATCCAATTGATTAGCCTTATAAGAAGTTCAATGTATCTCTGTTGGCATCAATTGAACTCATTGTCCGAATACATCGCTTCAATTTTGCATTAATTTATGAGTAACGGAAAGGACCTCGTTTCTAGAAATAACTTAATTTTTATCTCAAATGTTCGTTCATACGCAGATGTCGTGTACCTGAATGTGAAAATCCAAACCTGGACATGAAAATTCCATCATGGTGGCCCGAAGATGTTGACGCCAAATGTTACAAACCGATTCTGAGAGATGAAAATTTTTCTCTATCAAATCAAACCTGCTCCAATACGTCATTCAGTGGAGTTATAGAAGAATGTCAGGATTGGATCTATGAAAATAACAATTCTATTGTTGCCGAGGTATGTAAAGGGTTATAGAGAAGCGACTACTATAGGTTACGCACATAAAAATTCCAAAATGCTTTTTCATTAGAAAAAAAAAAAGAAAATCGAATTGGGTTGATAAGTAAGTCCATGGTGATCAATTTTCAGACTGGCCCCACATTAGCGCCCACTTTGTGGCGCCCGAATGCAAGCCTTCGAAACGTTTGTATGCGTAACTTACTTAGTCGCTTATCTATTTTTAATACTCGGTACAAAAATAATGAACATTGCAATAGAATGGACTAGAAATAAATATCCGTGTTAGATAGCTGGTGATCTTCCACTGGCAACGTCGAGGCAGGTTTTTTTTTGTATGTACAACAATCTAGTTGCAAGTACTGGCAATAAAAAATACACATCAGCAATGCTATTCTCTAAGGTCACAGTCTCACGCGCAGCGTTCAAACCGCAGTCTTCTCCCAATACATTTTCAATTTTAGGCTTGGAGCATAAAGTTCCAAAGTTATGCTTCGAGCATAAAAATCACTAGACAGGCTGCATGCTTCGTATTTTATAGGATAGCAGATCACGTTGATAATCGCCGAATATCTCTTACCAATAAGTAATAGAAGTTAATAATGCCGTGACGTCGTCAAGGGAGGAGGGGAATAAGAAAACGTGTTGCGCGGATACCTAAGTGGGATGAGGTCAGAAAGATGATGACTATAGGTACTAAGTATAGTCATCATCTTTCTATTACTTATTTTTCATCTCTTTCCAAGCATCGATATGTATTTTTTATTGCTGATACCTGTTCTGTTAAGCTACTTTATTACAAGTAGTGTGTATTCTAGCACGTAAAAAATATTAGGAGTATTACCCAACCCTGTTTAAGTATCACTTTTTACATGTTACTATTATTCTGTCCTGTTCTTCTATCAATCGTTTTTCGATAGGTACCTTAATGTTTTCTCTTGATCAACCCAGCCTCTCATCTGTTTTTCGTTTTTTTTTTTTATATATAGGTAGATATCTGAAGCATTCTTACACTCGACCATTTTGTCATTCTTCATTTACTTCGTTCTTGATTTTCCTCTACCAGGTTTTATACCCTCGACCACTCCTCTGTCCTATACCTGCATTCTCCTCAAATCTTGTAAGCGTTTTATTCTCTCGATCATTCATTTACTCATACTCACATTATTAATCTCTCAGGAATAGAACATCTCGAAAGGAAAATAAGAAGGGTGATCTGTCCTATATTTTTAAAGACCATCCCTTTTTCTCCTAATTTTCTCTGTATCATCTCTCTCTACAGGACTCTCTCTCCATAGCACTTATAACCCAATTGCTAGATACAGCTCATAAAATTAACGTACCAAAGTCATTCAAGTGATACCTACCTTCCTAAAAAGGTTGTACTATCAGATCCCGTCAATGTGTTCTCAGAATTGACGCACATACTGCGTAATGGAGAAAGGTGAATTTAATTGACTAGGTAAGTCACCTTAACCAAATAGCGTAATCAGATAGTCAATATGAATTCAAAGGTAATTCCCAAGAAGCTTACTTCATCCCTCTCTACACGAATAGGTACTCGTAAGTCGTATAATTTATGCAAATATTATAAAAGTACAGTAGCGATTAAATACCTCAATATTTAAATAAGACTCTAAAGATGTTATTGTCTTACCTCTCAAGTGCATGGGATTGAAATAGAATGTTTACGTAACTAACTAACGGTATTTCTCTGATAGCGATATTCTATTCAAAGAGATGGATTTACTAATAAAATATCATAAAATGTATTTTTAGACTTTTGTTGTATTTTTTTATGATATTGGGCTTAGACAATTATGTTTCTAGCATATAGTAAGTATGAAGCTATGCCCAACTGGAAGTGTTATAAATCATTATACTTCCAGTTAGGCTTGTAACTGGCAAAGGATGCTTATAAGTGCTGAGGCACTGACTGATGTCTGTGTCGCGGGTTTGAATCCCGCAAGAACAATATATTATGATTTACAAGTAGTTGTTCTGGGTCTGGCTATCTGTGTCTGAATTTAAATGGCTCTTAACTCACCCACATAGACATAGAAGACACAAAAAATAAGGTAAAGTTAAGAAAGTCGATCGAATTATATCGGTTTTCCTAGAAATAAATCTGGAGTAGGAATGCTGCAACAGCTGAAGAAATCTTTTCCCATAACCTCCTATCACCTATCATACATTACCACCTTTCAAGATTTACCCAATGTTAACGCTCTATAGGTTCCAAATTTTGATTTTTATCGACATGTACAAAAAACTAAATTTTGAGCATAAAGTTACTAAAATCTTGCCCAAAAATAGTATGAAGAAAGAAATGACCTAACTGTTAAAATGCCGATTACCTATAAGACAGATAAGCTTAGTGCCAGTTTTAAAGATAAGGAAAAAAGAAAACCTATACAGAAAAACACTCCTTTTTTCGCCGAACAGAATAAATTAATTAGCTGCTGATGCAATAGTATTTTGACCACGGCGCGCGGCGCCAAATGCGGGTAACGCAACATCGCGACAATTTGTAAAACAAATCTTTATCAGACATCCGGAATCTCATCTATGAGATGTTATTCGAGGAAATGCGTCGTTCTTACATCATTATTTATATTGGATATCGTCAAATGTATTAACACTTCGTATCTAAAATTTGCGACATATACCTGGAACTAAGTTGCAGAGTCTTATAACTTTGTTTTTTTTTACAGCTGAATCTTGCATGCCAGCCGTGGAAAATAAATTTAGTTGGAGGAATCCACAATGCAGGGATGATATTTTCAATGATATTCACTGGATGGATTGCTGACAAGTAAGAATTTTCGGTTGGACCTATATTTATACACGAAATCGAGAATTTTCGTTTCTCACCTAATGGTGCAGCCTTATTTGAATATTTGGAAGGTGTAACCACCTCATCAACTATTTTAATACTAAGAACAAGTATTATTAGAAAAACCAGTCTAAAATATTTTTGAAAAACAAGTCGAGAGTACCTACTTAGTATTTATACAAATTTGGTCGTCCTTCATTATAACCACGTTTATCTGAGTTCATATCAACTTTTACCTCTAAAAAAAACCTCTGCTACACACGAGGGGGCGTGGCATGTAGAGATGCTCGTAAGCGTACGAGTTAGAACGAAGAACCGAATAAAGTTGTTTTCCAGCGCACGCGCCCCTTTACAGTCATGACGTCAACAGTTTTCCGAAATGCGGTGCCTTAAAACAAGCGGTGTTCTTAGGGTCGTGAGCTTTTGCGTTTAATACCTGCCTGCTAAATTAATTAGTGGTTATGTATTACTTTGTATGGTAGTTTATTTCCACAAAACTAAATATTCGGTAATCCCCCTCAATTGTCCAGTGGTTTCCTTGAAATACACGCTCATATGCGCTATGAGCCTCCTCAATTCCCTAAGATCATCATCTAAGAGCTCGTTCATGTGGGGATCCGATATTGACGATTAATAATTATAATAATAATAATAATATGGCAAAACTGGCAACACCCAACGTCAGCTACGTATCAAAAATTTTCCTCCACCGTTTTATTTATTTTCATACCATAATAGAACCGTTTTAATATTAAACGAATACAAAGATTTTACAATTAACCCAAATAATAGTGAAAACCATAAAAATCCAGCAATATGAAACACTTCAAGAAGAAAAAATGTTTATGACAGACATGACACATCATGTCACTAAACAAAATGAAAATATTTTATGAAAACTTGGATGGAGGAAAATCAAGTTTTGGTTGATGATTACTAGAGCCAGAAGACGCGCACGCCTACCACCCCCGGAGTCGTCGCTCAGTTCCGCCTCGCCGCCGCCGGACACCGGATCAACTGCGTCACCGGCAGCGGCAGTTGCGTCGAGCTCGAGCGACGAATATTTCTCCCCGCCGACGTCGCCAACACCTGTACGTCGGCAGGGGAGAGGCCGGCCACCGCGGAGCTTGGGACTTAGGGGCCAACCGGCCCCGAGCCGGGTCCCCGCTGCCGGTGGTTGTGTGCAGCGCATGCGATGGACTCAGTCCATAAATGAAAATG
Source organism: Agrotis clavis (assembly GCA_954870645.1). Lineage (NCBI taxonomy): Eukaryota > Metazoa > Arthropoda > Insecta > Lepidoptera > Noctuidae > Agrotis > Agrotis clavis. The sequence continues at coordinate 7,395,195 of OX940929.1, forward strand.
TCATGCGCGCATACTACGGGTCTACAGAGGGGGGAACTAACCTCACTGCGTACCGTGTTAGGATGCTGTCTCTGTTCCAGGTACTTGAACCAACCCTAAACGTCTCGGCCCAACGACTTTCGGATCAGGTGCGGGTCATCCAACGTAATCACATGTTGGACGACACCGCACTTGATAGGCTGCGCTCAGAGGTACTTGGCAACCGTACCATCTTATCTCCGCCACCACCAACGGCGCCGGCGCCCGTGTCTGTACACAGAGTCCCGCCGCGCTCTGTTATTTCTTCTGTTGTGGAGGAGGATGATGCGGTTGCCACAGTAAGTAGCCAGTGCAACGAACGAGTGAGGAGCGCACTGGAGGATGCGCTTTGTGAGTACCGCTCAACTCCCATTATGCTTAGACCCCGATTACCACGGCTGCCCATGCACAAAAAAAATAGGGCGCTGGTGAGTGCCTTGAACTCGCTGCTTAAGAATCAGTTCGAGAGCAGCGAGGATCTTGCCGATACACATTCGATCCTGTTTTGCGGGGCTGTTGCAGCATGTCGATTAGCTAATGTCAAGTTTCCGGACAGTGACGTAGCTAATCGACCAAAACCAGCTGTACCGGCCTGGCAATGCAGGATTGAGCGTCGTATCGGCGAGGCCAGGGTACTCATCGGCAAACTATATTGCTTTAGGGAGGGAAATACACGACCACGTGTGATGCGCTTTGTGAGACGGGCATTCTCGGGGACTGACATCGGTCCTCAAGATTACATGTCCCGTGTCACAGAGCGCATCGACTTCCTGAAGCAAAAAGTTTGTGCATGGGCAAGCCGTTTTCGGCGGTATAAACGACGGGTTGATCGTTACTCACAGAATCGCATGTTCCGGAGCGATGAGAGGTGGGTATATAGAGCTTGGGAGCGACCTGAACAAAGCGTGGCTGACCTGTGCCGTCCGGATGACAGCACCACGAGTACATTCTGGCGCAGCATTTGGTCGGTACCGGTCAGTCATGCTGAGGCTGACTGGATGCGTGATGTCGAGCGAGTATGTGAAACTATTCCAGAAATGGAAAAAGTTGTTATAACGCCACTAGATATAGCTAAAGCGGTCCGTCCGTTACCCAATTGGAAATCTCCGGGGCCGGACGGACTGCATAACTTTTGGCTTAAATGGCTTACTAGTTCACATACTTGCCTGGCATCTCAATTCCAGTCATCCTTAGAGTCTGGGTCGCTACCCCAGTTTCTAACAACTGGTGTTACCCACCTGCTCCATAAATCAGGTAGTACCACGGAACCCAAGAACTATAGACCGATCACTTGTTTGTCGACGGTCTATAAACTTCTTACGTCCATTTTGAGAGTGAAAATTAATACACATATTGAAAGTAACTCCATTATGTCTGCCTCTCAGAATGGATGTAGGAACGGATCCCGTGGTACTAAGGAGCTGCTCCTCATTGACATGGCCATTAGCCAACAGGTTCGTCGATCTCGCAGGGATCTGTCCACATGCTGGATAGATTATAAGAAGGCCTACGACTCGGTGCCACATACATGGCTCATGGGGGTGCTGGAGTTGTACAAGATAGATGCAACTCTACGCGCCTTCCTTGAGTCATGTATGGGGCAATGGAGAACGGTCCTTCGCTATCCAGGGTGTCGACGGATCCAGGCGAACGATGAACCTGTATGGATCAAGCGTGGAATATTCCAGGGCGACAGTTTGAGTCCGCTTTGGTTCTGCTTAGCCCTGAATCCTCTAAGCACATTGCTGGAGGACTCAGGTCTGGGCTATCGGTTGAGGAGAGGCGGTCAGGTCATATCTCACCTACTATATATGGATGATCTGAAACTCTTTGCCCCCAGCAAATTGCAACTGATGGAGCTACTAAAGGTAACTGAAACTTTTAGTAGCGCCATCAGGATGGAATTTGGTGTGGACAAATGTGCAGTCATGCATGTAAAGCGAGGGGAGATTATGGAATCTGAAGGGATTCAACTTTCAGATTCCATACACCTTAGATCACTCTCCTCATCCGAGACCTACAAGTATTTGGGTATGTCGGAAGCGTTAGGCATTACTGTACCGGATGTGAAACAATCGTTGAGGGAGCGCTTCTTTGGACGCCTGAAAAAGGTTTTAAATAGCCTTCTTTCAGGCGGAAACAAGGTGCGCGCCTTCAACGGTTGGGTCATGCCGGTGTTAATGTACTCTTTCGGCATACTCAAATGGACTCAAACTGAACTCGACGCCTTGGATAGACGAGTCCGTACGCTGTTGACCGCAAACCGGATGCATCACCCACGATCATCAGTGATGAGACTGTACATCCCGCGGAAGTGCGGGGGTCGAGGCTTTTTAAATGCTAAGACCCTCCACAACCGCGAGGTGTGCAGTCTCAGAGAATACTTTCTGAAAATGGAAGTGGGTATGCACCGAGATGTGGTCACGGTGGACAAGGGACTCACCCCGCTGTCCATGGCTAAAGAGAACTGGCACAAACCTGTGGTACTCAGTACTGAAGACCGCAGGGAAGTATGGCAAAGCAAGGAGCTGCACGGACGCTTCTACCGGGCTCTTCATGGGCCCGATATAGATTTTCTGGCGTCCGTGTCCTGGCTACGGTTCGGTGACCTCTTCGGGGAAACTGAAGGTTTTGTCTGTGCGATTATGGACGAAGTTATCTTGACGAACAACTACCGGAGACATATTATAAAGGATGGGACGATTGACGTGTGTCGGGCATGCCATCGTCCAGGTGAATCCATCCGACATATTATCTCTGGTTGTTCTCGTCTTGCTAACGGCGAGTACTTGCACAGGCACAACCTAGTAGCCAGAATCATCCACCAGCAACTTGCGTTGAAATACAAACTTGTGGAATCTGAAGTACCGTATTACAGGTATGTGCCCGACCCAGTTCTCGAGAAAGACCATGTCACGTTGTACTGGGATCTGCCTATCATTACTGACAGGACTATTGTCGCCAATAAGCCTGACATAGTAGTGATAGACAGATCAGCGCGCCGCGCAATGATAATCGATGTTACCATCCCGCATGACGAGAACCTCGTGAAAGCAGAGAAAGATAAACAAATCAAATATCTCGATCTGGCACGCGAGGTTGTCGACATGTGGAATGTGAGCTCGGCTATCATTGTGCCGATCGTCGTGACTGCCAATGGCCTGATGGCAAAGAGCCTTGACGAACACCTTTCGAGGCTCTCCGTAGGGGGTTGGATCAAGGGCCAGATTCAGAAGGCAGTACTTCTTGATACGGCTGGTATTGTGAGGAGGTTCCTGTCTCTGGAACCCTAACCACCGGTAGCTTGGACCCTGCTCCCACACCGGCGGACTACTATTTTTATATTTTTAAATGTTTTTTTTATACGTTTGTTTTTTAAAAATATTTAAAAATGTATTAATATGTATAGAAAATAAATAAACGTCATAATAATAATATAATAATATTCCACAACTATCACACAACGCCATTTAGTCCCAAGCTAAGCAGAGCTTGTGTTATGGGTACTAGACAACTGATAAACATACTTATATATTTCTAAATACATACATATTGTAGATAAATTACACCCAGACACAGAACAAATGATCATGCTCATCACACAAACATTTGTCCTGGGTGGGAATCGAACCCACGACCTCCGGCATAGCAGTCAGGGTCACTAACCACTAGACCAACAGGCCAGTCAAATTATGTTCACATTATATACGGAATTTTGTACTTTCACGAATCCGTCACAAAAATTCGACGACGAAACTCGAAAAGGAATCGCGAAAAAATAAGCCATTGTCATTCTATCTTCTTAATCGTTTCCAACTGGCGCAGATTGTATTTTAAATTACGAGGAATTCTGCCTTAGTAACGGTAGAAACTAATACTTAATGCCTTCTCGTGGCAATAAATCTACAACTAGTTATGTAGGTACCACCTGCCCCAAAGCTGCGCATATGATTAGTTGACAAACTATCACGTGCCCAGACACGCCATGGTCCTAAACGTGAATAGTTAATAATAAGACTCTTCTATATTATTTTTGTTACAGAATTGGAAGAAAACCAACTGTGATTGTTTGTGCAGTCGGTGCATGTATTGGGGTGTTCAAAATGTTCATCACAAGCTACTACTGGTACCTAGCTCTAGAATTTATGGAATCTGTAATGGGATCGGGTCTTTACACAGTTGGAGTAGTGTTATGTAAGTATTTCGAAGCTGCTTTTTACCCGATTACCAAGGAAGGGTAAGATTTGTCTTGTAATAAATTAATAATATTTGTGTTCTTCTCTAATCAGGTACCTGTTATTTTTACAGTGATTGAAGTCGGAGGGAGTTCCAAAAGGGTGCTAGCTGGCATAATCTTCTCGTATGCTGTCTACGTCGGTGAAATAGCTTTTGCATTTATCGCAATGAGTTTTCAATATTGGAAATGGTTGATTCTGGTTGTATACTCACCCATGATACTGTTTATTTTATACATATTCGTTCTAAAAGAAAGTACAAGATGGCAAATGCTTCGTGGAAAAATGGAAGGGGCAAAAGCAACTTTGAAGGTTATGGCTAGAATGAATAAATTAGATATTACTGAGAAAGAAATAACAGATGCAAGTGACGATCAGTTGCGGTTAATGTTTGATGTTGTGGAACAGAAGGAGAGGGAAAATATGAAAGTCATAATAGGATCAAAGGAAATAATGACGCGACTGTCTGTGACGTCATTCTGTTTCTTCACTTCAAGCTTCCTTTACTACGGAAGTTTAGTTCACGCTGTGCTATTACCAGGAAATAAATACACCAACTTTATTCTTGCTGCGTTCACTTCGTTTCCCGGAGAAGTTATTGCTTACTACACATTTAATAAATATGGAAGAAGAATCACTCTGCAATGCGGCTATTACGTTTCTGCCGTTTTTCTTATTGCTCAGAACTACTGCCCAGATTGTAAGTATTGCCATAAAGGCCCAATAGCTATATTAAATTAATAGACTGAGCATTTATCCAAATGTCAATTAGGTACATACCTACGCAGTCATTGTGGCGGTACGTACCATTGGTTTTCTATGAATTATGGACAAGAGATAGATAATGGGCCGCAAAATCGCTTGTAACCTACTCTTTTTCTAGATAATGCTCAATTCCATGCTCAGGTGTATTGCTCAGTCCATTCTTGGTCTATGATTTTTTTTTCTAAAAATAACCTCCGGAAAGCTAATCTTTATGGACACTTTCATAAATTACCTTATAAATTGGGTTGATAATTATCTATCTTAATAATTATGTTACGGACGTTTTTTTTCAGCATTATCCTGGCTGAAAGTAGTTTTATTCTTGGTTGGAAAACTTGGAGTAGTGATCTGCTTCACTGGTATTTACACGTACAGTCTGGAATTATTCCCTACCAGTGTGAGAGGGACTTTACTTGGTTGGGGCAACACGGCTGCAAGAGTGGGCAGTATGCTGGCGCCTTTAACACCGTTATTGGTAAGGATTTTAATAGTTTGTTTATTTAAGGGCCAAAAAGGCTGAAAATTGGAGGGCAGCTATGTTAGCTCTATAAGAAATCTCATCGCTGATCCACAGTATAATACCGTGGCTGAACTCTACGATATTCTTCGATGAAGCAGAGGAGATCGCCCGATCGAGTAGCACGAGCGGTGTCGATGTACCAACGCTGTACTATCACGCGCTCAACGCGGACGTAGCGCTCACGGCACGATGGGACTAAAATTTGCTATTCACTGAGCTGCTTACGTGGCGTGAGCGTTTCGGCAGCGTTGTCACAATGCTGTGTTTATAGAGAATAGCACGCTGTAGACCTCTGTAGTTACAAGCAGTCACGGGAAAGGTCATAAGACTGGATCCATCTTCGATCCGTTGAATGTTAAAGGCTAATAGCGCTGGATGCAAGTATTGACTCTCGTCTATACGATTTTGAAATATTGGTAGGTATTTAATAAATGATATTAGGTATAAATATTTACATAAATAAAAATGTTGGTACCTACCTGTTACCACCAGAAACGGATGATACTTCCTGCTAAACACTTCATTAAAGTTATGTAAGAGGTATCAAACCTACTTAGGTACATAATAACAGGTTAGCAACTAGCAGGAGAATTGCTAGGTAAAAAAATACAGGTTTTTTTAAAATGCGTACTTGACGGCCATAAACATATTATACCTACCTATGGAAAACAGGTATACCTACCAACCTAAAAAGCCGTTTGGTCAATAACATGATCTTCATAATAATAATTATTAAGGTGAATGCTCCAACCAGCCCGCGAAATTCAAATTTTCTTACGTTTTTTGCAATTTGCGGGCCAGTGACATGTTGTTACTTTATCAAAATATGAATTGCGGTAATAACAAGTATAATTTTAAATATAAAAACTATCAAAACATTCGCTCCATCAGCTCTCACATAGAAAAGGTGCTTATTGTTAAAATGTCCGAAATCTAACTACGATGCGAGATGCGAGTTTTCTATGTGAGAGCTGATGGAGCGAATTTTTTGAGAACTTTTATATTTAAAATTATACTTGTTATTACCGCAATTCATATTTTGATAAAGTAACAACATGTCACTGGCCTGCAAATTGCAAAAAACGTAAGAAAATTTGAATTTCGCGAGCTACATCGACGCAATCACCTTAAGTAACTAATCAAATCGCATTCCAATAATTGGTTGAAACGTGACCAAGATAGTTTTACGAGAAGTTAATGATGCCCTTGGATTGCAATCTCCTTTTGAATCACTCGTCTATTACTGAAAACCGCTTCGAAGCTTGGAAAATCAAGGCATGCAGAGGTGGGAAAGCGACTTGCTTAGATTATATTATTATTAGGTAGTAAAAAAATTTGTTGTGGGCTAAAATATTCTAAGATTTTCAATGGAAAGAAAATTTCGAACCGCGAGCGGAATCCTGAACCGACCGAAATGCGACCTGCGGATTCAGTACATCCGAAGCTCTTTCCAACCGAGCTATCGAGGTTCCTGCCTGCCTAATGTGTCGAATTCTTCAATCAGGTTTCGGTTTCGCAGGTTCAAACCCTGCTCGCGGTTCGAATTTTTCTTTCCATTGAAAATTTTGAGATTCGCGACGCATGCGTTAATGCGTACAATATTTATAAAATATTAAAACATTCTAGTTTATCTATAATCTAAGAAAGCTCAATAAAAATAACGGTAGTTTAAACGATTGAACCCAAAGTTAAACCTGCTACGTAAGAATCATCGAAATACTTTGCGATAGTTTTAATTATGACCATCATCAGTAAATACCTACCATTCTTGTCAAACAAGTATTTATTTGTTCGGTGAACCGGTTTTTTTTTTAAATCACTAATTAGCCGGTTCGGATGGTTCGCATAATCCTTACATATAAAAAAATCCCTCTCCAAATACCTAATTGTATAATTTATACCTAATATTGTGAAAGTTTATTTGCTTGTATGTAAGTAAGTAAGTAGTAGGACAAACATTTTTAGCAAGTCGGAAAATTAATAGCGCACCACCGCGGTGGCAAGTGACGTCGGCGACTAAAAAATGACGACATTCTTAAGTCAATTTAGGGTCACCACAGTTACGTCATTATTGTACGTCATACTTACGTACTATTATAGTACTGTACTGTACGTACTGTATAGGTCATAAATGATACCTCCTAACAACGTCATTTTACAGTCTGTCCCTTATTAGTCTAAATCTGCCCTCAGGTTGACGACTGTTGTATGACATATCTGGTCCTAAAGTGACCCAAAGAGCTAAAGATTGGTTAAAGAACAGTTTATGGAATGCATCTGACTGACATAATTCCACGAGTGAAGTCGACCACCAACATAGCGAATATTATGGGCAAATACTAATCATTATAACAAGGATTTGTATAGCCGGTACATTAGTCCAGTCAACGAGGATTTTTTTTGTATGAAGACTTTCGAAAAATTCCTCCGGCGCTGAAATTTGGCATATGATGAGAGTAGGTGATACAGATTACAGATGCACAACAATCCAAAAAAATTTTAGCCTAGAAGTTCCGTTTTTTTTATCAAAACATGAAAATTGCTTATAACTCTCTGTGAAAAATTCCTCAGCCTCAAATTCTTTTTGTATTTGTTTAAATGTATTAGTTAGAATAGGGAAGTATAAAAATCTAACAAAATTTCGATTTTAGTGTCACTCCAAATTAACTTTTTACATAACGCGCTCTAACTTCTAGTGAAAAATTGCTCAGCCTATTTTTATTTTTTATGTGATTTCTTATCCTTAAATACGTAGGTTTTGTTACGTAATCCAAAACATTTTCCTTTTTAACGACGTTTGCTAATGAAAAAGGTAACAAACCTATCTATTTAAGGATAAGATAACACATAAAAATATAAAAATCGGCAGAGCAATTTTTTACTAGAAGTTACAGCGAGAACGGAATCACAGCGATCAATATTTATTTAAAGCTTCGAAAAATAGTACCGCCTAGCTCGATAGATGGCGTTGTAGTCGAAATAGAAGTCGCTATGGTTTCGTTACCGCCGATAGTATAAGGTCTGAAGAATTAATTTCGTTTTGTTGAGAAGTTATTGAGAGCAATGCATCGGTACAGTGAATAGAAGTGTCAAGTTTACCAGTGTTAACTAGTCTTGGGCATTCTAGTTTAGTCTTGGGCATTCTAGTTCACTACTGAGAGCGCTCAATCTAGTTCTCCGCTCTTAAACGAACTAGTTCGTTCTTCTAGTTCGTTAGTTCCTAGCTCGTATTAGAGACCGACCGATCAAGAGTGATCAAATCGTCCGCTCGCAAAGAGATTTCAGATTTAGTTTGTCTTTGTTTGCTCGTTTTAATACGGTTCCTGCTGCATGCGCCAATTTCTGTAAAGTGTACGGAACGAGATGCGCGCATGACCGGTGAGCGAATTCGGGAGTATTATAGTGTAGTGCTGTCCCGCTCCCGTGCAACGATCTTAGTTCAGTCGATCTCTTTCATTCTGTCCGAACTACTGAACTACGGAGCGGAAAATGTGGGAGCTAGTTCACTAGTTCATCTGTGGGAGCAGTTCTTCCGAACTAGTTCGTTCGCGAACTACACAAGACTATTCTAGTTCACTACCGAGAGCGCTCAATTTAGTTCTCCGCTCTTCAACGAACTAGTTCGTTGATCGTTCTTCTAGTTCGTTAGTTCCTAGCTCGTAATAGAGACCGACCGATCAAGAGCGATCAAATCGTTCGCTCGCAAAGAAATTTCAGATTTAGTTCGTCTTTGTTCGCTCTTTTTAAATACGGTTCCTGCTGCATGCGACAATTTGTGTAAAGTGTACGAAACGGGATGCGCGCATGATCGGTGAGCGAACGGGAGTATTATAGTGTAGTGCTGTCGCGCTCCCGTGCAACGATCTTAATTCAGTCGATCTCTTTCATTCTGTCCGAACTACTGAACTACGGAGCGGAAAATGTGGGAGCTAGTTCACTAGTTCATCTGTGGGAGCAGTTCTTTCGAACTAGTTCGTTCGCGAACTACACAAGACTAGTGTTAACAGTGTTCCAATAACAACTAGTCTTGGGCATTCTAGTTCACTACTGAGAGCGCTCAATCTAGTTCTCCGCTCTTAAACGAACTAGTTCGTTAGTTCCTAGCTCGTAATAGAGACCGAGCGATCAAATCGTTCGCTCGCAGAGATGTCAGATTTAGTTTGTCTTTGTTCGCTCGTTTTAATACGGTTCCTGCTGCATGCGACAATTTGTGCAAAGTGTACGAAACGGGATGCGCGCATGATCGGTGAGCGAACGGGAGTATTATAGTGTAGTGCTGTCCCGCTCCCGTGGAACGATCTTAAGGGCCGATTACACTATACGAATCATCGTGCCCTAAGTCCCTAATTTCCGATGGATTGGGTGGTGTGATCGCTGTTAGGCTGTTAGTGTCCTCAGCCTAACAGCGATCACACCACCCAATCCATCGGAAATTAGGGACTTAGGGCACGATGAATCGTATAGTGTAATCGGCCGTTTTGTTCAGTCGATCTCTTTCATTCTGTCCGAACTACTGAACTACGGAGCGGAAAATGTGGGAGCTAGTTCACTAGTTCATCTGTGGGAGCAGTTCTTTCGAACTAGTTCGTTCGCGAACTACACAAGACTAATAACAACCCACTCCAAAGAGACCTGCGGATTTATACATGGTTTTGCACGTCATTGGCTGCCCTAATATATACGGCCCAGTAACGTCCCTATGAATTCAGTATATGATGTCACTCCAACGTCAGTGGCTGCCCTAATACGTACGGCCCAGTAACGTCCCTATAAATTCAGTATATGACGTCTCTGTAACGTCTGTAAACTGACGTCTTGAGGCTGTGACAAATTGACGACATCTGATGGGACCCCCCGACGTCAAGACATGACGTCTCTCACGTCGAGCAGTACCGCAAACTGACGACATAATGACGTAAAAATGCTACGGCGATCAGACGATGGGACGCGACGCGGTGAGTCAAATTGATAAAATTCACAATACTTGCCGTGGTGTCATTTTAATGACGTCCTATGCACCCAATCCCTTATTTTGATGCATTCAATCTTTGTAAATATTCACTGATTTAACAAAAGAAAAAAAAGAGTGTCCGTTATTTTTCAAAACTCTGGTTTTAGAAAACTGATTTGCGTTTTATTATTGCTGGAAACTAGCCCATTGTTTTTCTCTCTTTATGAGAGTATAGTAATTGAAGGCTGATAATGCTCGATTCATGCTCTGTCTGTCTATAGGTAAGTATATCAGAATGAAAGCGATGCATTATGTAATCAGATATCTACATAATTATTATAAGACAGTGCCATCACGGCTTTTTGGAAAGTTTGTCCGAAACTCCGGATAGACGAGCAATAAGCATAGTGATCTAGCTTCTATTAAAATTAAGCGTTTAGATTCCGTGAATTCTTTACATATTTTTGCTAAAAAGTTCACATGCATACAATTAAATTCACCAATTTCCATTAGTGTTATTTACTCGTGTCAGTTCAACTAAAGGGACACAATTAATAGATAGGTAATGCTTGAGAAATCAATTAATAAGTTTGACCTTCGATGATTGACGCACTTAAGGTGATTGCTTCGATGTAGCCCGCGAAATTCAATTTTTTTTACGTTTTTTGCAATTTGCAGGCCAGTGACATGTTGTAACTTTATAAATATATGTGTTGCGGTAATATAGGTACTATTATACACTTCTCATCAAAAAAATCGAAACACCTCGCAGTTTATGATTTGATAAGGATTATCAGAAAAATGTGTATATTTAGGAATAAATGTAAAATGTCATTTAATAGTGAGTAGTATGAGGTTTTTAAATCCTAATGTTAATGTTCTAAATTCAAATTAAGTCTTCATAGGTTTCGTATTTTGTATAATGAGTAATTTTTACCCTGTATGGAATATGAAGGAAATGGGTAAAACAACACGCGTAAATGAAAAAAAAATGTAAGAAACGTTTATTTAATAACTTGTATTCCCTCCGCGAGCTCTTATTACTGCTTCCATACGGTTCTTCATCGATCGGATGAGAGTCACGATCACATGTTGTGGTATATTATCCCATACTTCAGTAAGATAATCTCGTACGATGCCCGCGGTGTGAGCTCTAGCATTGTCGTGCATGAATATGAAGTCGTTGCCAATAAAATGTGCATAGGGCATCACATGAGGTTCAAGACACTGTTCGATGTACCGATGAGAGTTTAGTGCAGGCAGCCGTGGCCCAGACACAAAGGCAAGTTCTGTCTTACCGTCGGCGCTGATTCCTCCCCAAACCGTCCACGAACCGCCACCATAGCTGACCTTTTCTTCAATGCAGCATTGTGCAAAGCGTTCTCCATCTCTTCTGTAGACCTTGTTCCTTCCGTCGTTACCATACAGCATAATTTTACACTCATCAGAAAACAGTACTTTGCTCCACTGAAGGTATGACCAAGTTAGGTGCTCGCGTGCAAAGTTAAGGCGCGCTCTTCGATGGTCTGCAGTTAATTTCGGCCCATTCGCTGGCTTATGCGGTGCCAATCCGCGTTCCTTCAACCTTCTTCTTATTGTAGAGTCACTTACAGCTACTCTTCGTACAACGCGAAGCTGCTGCTGCAGTTGAAAAGCGTTAAGGCGTCGATTTCGTAAAGAAGTTGTTACAATAAATCGATCATCTCGCTCAGAAGTGACCCGATTCCTGCCAGATCCTGAACGGCGCGTGAACGAACCAGTCTCCCGATAGCGTTTGTAGACTCTATGAACAGATGATAAGCTTAGATGCAATCTTGCAGCCACAACACGCTGACTAAGTCCAGAATCCAGCAATGCCACCACTTGGGCGGCTTCTGCGGGCGAAGTTTCCATATGTTTTAGAAAAAAAAGTTTTTTCAGACGTCCCAAAGTCACAGTAAATGAAATAAGAAACAGAAAGTTTAAAGACAAGCGCTAATTTTTAGTTTTTAAACGAGAAACGTACTCCAACCCTAAATACACATTTGTCTCAAAACAGTGATTAATTTCATTTATAGGATAAACAAATGAAATTATTTCGAATTTTGATTTTTTTCTTCTTACTGTAATGACCAAACTGCCAGCTACACAGTAATGTTTTTTTTTCATGGAATTAATTCTCTTTTGTAAAAAATTAGGACAAAAACAATAAAAACGAAAGTGTTTCGATTTTTTTGATGAGAAGTGTATATTCTGTGGTAATAACAAGTATAATTTTAAATATAAAAATTATCAAAAAATTCGCTCCATCAGCTCTCACATAGAAAAGGTGTATCGTAGTTAGATTTCGGAGATTTTAACATGATGCACCTTTTCTATGTGAGAGCTGATGGAGCGAGTTTTTTGATAATTTTTATATGTAAAATTATACTTGTTATTACCGCAACTCATATATTTATAAAGCTACAACATGTCACTGGCCCGCAAATTGCAAAAAACGTAAAAAAATTTGAATTTCGAGGGCTGGTTGGAGCATCCCCCTTATGTTATGGTCGAAATCAAAGGATTTTGACCACATCTTATGTGAGTAAATTATGGTGTTGAAAAACATGATACCCACTTAACTACTATGTACAGTCAGAAAATCAGGTACCTAGCTAATGTTGGCAGCAATAATTTTAAACTGTTTTCTTGTATAACTCTCGCTAAATGCTGTATGCCTGTATGTAGGTATGGTCTTTTTGGCTATAAGCTATAGCTTGACATAAAAATGTAGAAAACCGGAAGTCGCCACTTTCTTCGCGCTACCAGCACTTTGAATAATTTTATTTTATTATTTTTCACTTATTACGTTAGTTTTATGGCACTATAATAAATCTAACAAACCTGCGGTCTTTGTTTACATCAAATATCAAAGATTTTAAAACGCTGTCAGAAATAAAAATTTTAGTTCCGTTTCAATCCGTTCTGGCCAAGCTGTACATGCAGACAAAGAGTTTGATTGGCATTCACATTGAAACATAAAGCACAGCATCCAATGCTGTGCTTTATGTTTTATTCTATTTATTTTTCATTTTATTTATGTTTTAATTTCTAAACGCGTTTTGCAATGTTGAGCATTGGAAAACGCGTTTAGAAATTGCTGCCTGTCTGCCTGCCTGCAGTCGGCAAAAGCGTTAGGTATCAACGCTTTTGCCGACTATAAGTACCTACATCCGATAAGAATCATAGCTCAGTAGGAACCATTTTTAACAAAATGTAACTGAGATTTAGATCCAAACAGAGGCACCATCGTGACTTTTCCAGTTTTTGTGACGTAAAGTAAACTGGTACTGTGACGTTAACAAGAAGGAAAAAAAAGTTCCTCGCTCGTACACTAGAGGCGTTTTGTCATTTTCCCATACGTACGCTGTAAATAAAATACAGAAATTCGTGGTAAAGGCCTCTGGATCTTCTAACATCTTCTGGATCTTTTTGTTACAGATTACTGAAGTAGCAGCACTTCCATCATTCCTATTTTCGGGAACTGCTGTAGTGGCTGCGTTGTTGTTAACATTCACGCCTGAAACGAAAACGTTACCCATGTTTGACACCATCGCCCAAGTTGACTCCTACAAAGCATCTCAATTATTTAAAGAAAAGGACTGTGTTGAATCACCAGTAACTCCAGTCACTCCGGTTACTCCAGTTACACCAGTTAGCCCCACTACTCAGTCGACGAAATTATAGAATTATTAAAAAAAGTATTGGTTGATTTAAAATAATAACTAAGTAGGTACCTTCTACAAGAAAAGTGTGATATTCTAGCCTTAAAATCTAAAAGAATTGATTTAAAAATAAATTATATTAAAAAAAAAAAAAATTGTTTTGTTTTTTTCAACAAATAGCCTGACAGAGGACCTTCAAAATTGGCGATAAATGAAAGGTTCCAGCGTGTTTGCCTTTATTAGACTTATACGTTGTCATCGTTTATCATTTGCACCTTGTTTCAAAAAGCAGAGCTTCCTTAATGTTCCAAAGCTTCTCCTCATTTTATTGAAATCAGCCACCATTTTGGTTTCATTACTTCCAGTCTCAGGATACTGACAAAGAGGATTACAGAAGTAGTCAGTAAGAAAAGAAATTTAGTCAGTAGTACCTAATCAAAAACATTGTAATAAAAATATGGCTAAAAGTACATCTAACTTTTGGCCATTTTTCAGGTTCCAAAGTGTAATTGCGGCTCCAAACTATTGCCGTGAATTCGCGCCGCGAATTCTCGCTGTGAATTCTCGGCACAAGTCGTGCCCTCCACACTATTCGTTGTGTGCGCGATGACAGCGCCCCTAGTGGCCGCAACTATTCAGGACTTGTCATCTGTCAAATCATGTCAACTAGATGATAAGATATCTTTGTGATATTAAATTTCGACTAGTTTTTCAACGAAATTGAAAAAATAGTGTAAAAAGTGAGTGTGTATATTATACCTAGCGATTTTCTTCCTCGTGGAAAATATGGATATTATAATACGCACGGGATTTGAATCGGTTAAGCATAAAATACATTTCCAACCTCAAACTGAGCAAAAAGGGAAAAAATTAGTATTAGCACAGCATGTGAGAGAAGTGGAAGAGCTTAGAACGAACGGGAAAAGTTAAAGTTTTCGTATTAAATTATAAAGAAAGTTATGAAAATAAAGCAACTTGACACATGACAGCCCAGAATTAATTCACATTTCTGCCACGTCGTGCGCTACGATCGATTTGCCGTTCCCCACCACCCACTTCGCACATAGTCAATCGGGATGCTCTGAGTCGTTCGTGAAACCTGCCGTGAAATAGACGTTGATGCTGCTGCTGCATTAACTTTGTTTGTTGAATTTACTTTGTAGGAATATGATTAAAACTGTCTTTATTAATTATATATAATCCATTTCAGACTTTATATGAACAAATAGCAGAATTTCATTAAAAAATATACATATAATTAGGTACAAACGCCAGCAGGTCAACCTACCCGAATCTGTCAGATTTTACCAGTCAAACATTAACTTTCTACTCTTGTGATAAGGTTGAAATTCTATTATAGAAATCTGACAGATTGTGGTAGCTTCATGTGCTGGCGTCTGTACATTAAAAATAAAAAATAGTAATTAATTTATTAATTTCACGGGCCCGTGAATGTGGATGGATACGCGTGAACATCGCGCGAAGGAGGCGCGAAACCTTTGTCGCGGGACACTGATCGGGGAACAGGCGCTAACGCCCGTGAACCCCGCGAAAACCATCCACAATCTCGTTCGCGCCTGTTCACGGGTGTTCACGGAAATAATCTGGAGCCGACATAAGTACATAGTGTATCCGAACACAATCAATATAATTTTTCATCTTGCAACTCACAGAATAGCACGTCGATCTGACATTATTTTGACAGAAATATAACCTAAAATCTTCCGCTGTTCAGTATTGTGATCAATTATTGTGATCTTACCAATTTCCATTGTTTTTATCAATAAAACCTTATTCTTCCTATAATTAAGTACTATTAATAGTAGTGTTGGATTATAAATATGGAAGGATTTGAGATAAGGACATCGAATAGCAAGAAGGTAAGTGAAATTTCTCGCTGCGTCTCAAATGTGAAGTGTTTTGTACAATAAACTTTGTTTTCTCAGGGTAAAGGGCTCTATGCTACAAAGAAGTTCGCCCAGGGTGATGTGATATTAGAAGAGGATCCTTTAGTTTCATGCCAGTTTGCTTGGAATGCTGCTTACAGATATTTAGCATGTGACTATTGTATGAGGTATGTTTTCATTACTCGTTCTTTTGTACTACCTTTTGAGGTCTGTATGACTTCTCAATAACAAAAATTATGTAAAACAGATTATTTTATGATAGAATTTTTAGGGAAACCTCTTTCCTAGCTGTTGTATTTGTTATGCAACAACAGCAACAGCACATCCACATTAGTCAAATAATTTCAAGATATTTCGTAAATATCCCGTTATTTGTGCTAATGTGCTTTAAAATATTTAGCATAAATTTAATAAATATATTTTTCAGGCCACTAGAAACCCCAGAACAAAACGTAAGGCGCCTATCATGCAAACCAGACATAGTTCTACCACACTCTGATATATTTGAGATTAACATTGACAGTATAACAAATTGTGATCAATGCGGCGCTCTGTACTGCTCAGAGGGATGTAGGCAGAATGCATACGTGAAGTATCACAGGGTGTTGTGTCATGATTCTAGTGATGCACAACACCCTATTGTTGTTCTATTGGAGACTTGGAAGTAAGTATTAACATAAACCTATCAACTTTTATTCCATCATAAATTGATGATTCACAATTTAATTGTTACTGTTTCTCTCAGCCTGTGTCATCCCTCTGCTGTAAATTCTGATGTAGGGGAGGTCTTTACCCCACAGTGGAACAACAAGCCAGAAAAAGAAGTAAATTCTATGCAGTTGTTTATCCTAATAAAGATTTTTGTTAACAATTAATTTGTAAATGCAACCCTAAGCTAAATTCAACAATAGAACATCTATTCCAAAGATTATTTCCTGTAAAAAAAGTCTGTAAATACCATTCACAACAATACTGTCTATGCCTGTAACTTCGCTATTTAAATTGCAAGGGAATGATTCTTTTAGAATTAAAAAGTGTAATACTGAATTTTCAGTAACCTATCGTAATTATTCAATCCTTTTTCCAGACAAATGCACTACCCACCAGAAACAACAAGCATAATGCTCCTCGTAAGAATACTAGCATACATCCAACAAAGCTCTGACCCATCGGCAGCCGTGGCTAAAGTGAAGCAGTTCTGTCATCGCACAGAGAATGAAGATGCTGAGTTAGTACACAAGTTACTGGGAGAACAGTTCACACATCAGATGAATACATTGAGAGAGATGACCTCGCATGTTGTTAGCGGAGATGAAGTACAGGAGGTAAGAATCTTACTAATATGAGTTGATTGATAGGGTTAACACTTTCAGTGTCCATGCATTACATGTGCATGACATACAATACACTATTGACCACCAAGAATAGTTTTGTTCACAAGAAACTTGAAAAATCAATCAAATAAAAAAAAGATAATTCTTTCAACCTGCCAAGTACGTAATCTGGCCCCCTAGGTTGCCATATCTTATAAGTAAAAAAAATAAAAGTAAAACTTGGTCTGCGGTTGAAGTTCATACGTCCATGCATTGTATATAACGCACTATTGGATGTGCAGTAATTGTATTGATAATTGTCTTAGGACAGTGAAAGTGTTAAAATGGGACCCTATTACTAAGACTATGCTGGCCATTTGTCTCTCTGTTCGTGACCAGGCTGTACCTCATGAATCTAGATAGATAGACAGTTGAATTTCACAGATGGTGTACTTCTGTTGCCGCTATGACAAAAAATACTAATAAACAGAATAAAATAAATATTTTTTTGCCATTTTCTTAGGAAATAATAGTGAGCGAGCCCGACTCGCACTTGGCCAGTTTTTTTTTAAATGGGATAGACAAGGTTCATTGAAGACTTTCTTTTTTACTTACACCCATACAGATGAATGTTGATCAAGACTTTTTAACTTTACATTCCTATATTTGCATTCATTAACTATTAATTTAATTGTTTTTCCTCCTTTTGCATAGTACACACAACTTTTGTCTCTGTTTGGAATACCAAAATATGAAAAACTGGTTCTAAAAACAAATATTTTTAGTTAATTCAAATATTTGCTGTAAGGCGGAAATCCATTGTGCACATAGTTGATGATCACACGGCCTCTTTGCCATTCATTGAGTAGATAACCATCAGAGACCAAACTTTATACAGTTGGCTGTCATTCTGGTGTCCAATTAAATCGTGTGATTGCCTGTCAACATTGCATAATACACTTTATGATTTGTTTCTTAAAGTATAAAATTGCACTAACAGCAACTCGATCATCAAATGGTTTCTGAGGAGTCATCACCGTTTTTTTGCATTTTCATATTACACAACTTCCTTTCTATAACTATCTTATCAGTCCATCTGGCGGTGGCGAACGGGAATAACCGATCAATATCAATATTGATATTACTCATAAATTTTAGGTCATTAGCTCAATTGGTTACTGAACACAGAGAACAGCACTCACTGTTATTTTACTTGTTGTATTTATTAAACACTCATAAAAACTAGACTGTTCAATTATATATTTTGGCTTGCTTGCATTAGCACCACAGACTATTTACAAATTAATGTTTGAAATTTAAATCACCATTCCATTCCCTATTTTTTTTATTTCTAAGAACCTGTTCACATTTTTTGCGATGACACATAATTATTTGCACTATGGAGTGACGAAAACCCAGTAATAATAATATAGTACAGAGTCTTATAATGAATTTCCAGTTTTTTGACAAAAAGTAAACTGGAACTTTGATATTAATTTTAAGGAAAAAATTATATACTTCTTCGTACACTAGAGGCGCTGTTCTTTTTTTCCATACATATAAATGCAGTAAATACATCAAGTACGCTGTAAATAAAATACTGAAATCTTGTGATCGAGCTACAGTACACGATTTTATTCGCCAATGGGTCAGAAGAGTAATATCGGCCTTTGGAAAGAAATAATCAGCTAGTTTCGGCTTTTCACAGCATTATCTTTGTCACACAGTACTTATGTGGCGTTTGCCGTTCGTTATAATACAGTAGTACAATATTCATTGGTGGCCCGGTAGTAATAATAATCATCTCTATAATAATCAATTCCCACTGCTGTGACACAGACCTCCTCTCTGTGAGCGGGAGTGGGCTATAATCCACCACGTGGGCCCAGTGTGTGTTGGTAGATGTCACATGTCTTCGAGTTTGATGGTTCTAGGGCATACCGGTTTCCTCACGATGTTTTCCTTTACCGTTTTGAGACCAGTGGTGATGAAGTAAATTGGCTTTTATTGTTAATCGGGTTCGAAACCACGACCTACAATACAACTTGTAAGTCAGGGCCGATACCACTGGTCCACTGCTCCTGGTGGTAGTTATAACTTGTACCAATAATTCTATTTCAGTTCTTAACTCCGGAAGGTTTCTGCACACTAATGGCGTTGGTCGGCACAAATGGTCAAGGCATTGGCACCAGTCCACTGGCTATGTGGGTGAACTCTGTGTTGGAAGTCACCATGTCTGATGATGAGAAGCAACAGCTGGATCTGTTCATTGATAAGCTTTATCAGTATGTGGAAGAAGGTATGTTTTATTGAAATTAATGCTGAAACATAATTGAGTAATTTGTTTGATCTGCAATGAAGTTCACATATTCTGATTGAATGAGATAAAATCTTGATGGATGAGTGGATTGGGTTTAGACGATATATATTTTTGATGGACGAGTCAATTACAAAGCATACCTAGAAAGACTTAAAAGGTTCGAATTTCAAATCAATAATAAAGGTCGCGGGGCTGTCTAAGGTTACCGTAACCCTGGAACGTAAAGGGCAATTGAAGGAACAAGGTAGATTTTAAATCAGTACCTCAACCACTGAGAGCGGGAGAACTAATTTGATGATTTTACAATAAAAAAAAATACAAAAATAAGAAATAATACAGATCTAAGATTTTTTTTTCTCTCGCCATAAAAACACTTGGCTTGGAATTATTTTGTGACATTATAATTATTTCTGTGTCACATCACCATTTCAGCTGATTTATCCACAGATTTTCAAACATATCTATCATTCCTCTTTCAGAATCCGGCTCATTCCTCAACACGGAAGGTTCAGGCCTATTTCAGTTGCAAAGCTCTTGCAACCACAGTTGCGCACCCAATGCAGAATCAACCTTCCCTTATGGCAACCATAGAGTGCAGCTAAAAGCATTGAAACCTATCATGCCGGGAGACGAGATCTGCATCAGTTATTTGGATGAATGCACCTTGCAAAGGTCGAGGCATTCTCGGCAGAAAGTGAGTGTTTCTTTGTTTAGTACATACATTAGCATATCTAATGCATGGCGAGTAATAGGTGACTCGCCGTCCGATCATGGACCATACCCGGGTCGACGGCGCGTGGTGTTCTAAGTGCGCCTCAAAGAGCTGTCAGCAAAATTACCGGGCCCCTCTTGGTATATGGTAATATGACATGGCATCCTAAAATGACAGAATAGTGCGACTAAACGATCGACCCGTGCGGCTACTTCTATTAAACCATGAGTCCATAATTTACTTCGTATTAAAATCATTTAAAAAAATTATTTATACTACACCTGCTTGGAAAGTACCTTGATACTTTATCAAATTCACGGTAGAAAGTACGTCATTGCATATCGAACAAATATGCGGGGAGAGAACGCATCTGAGCGGGAGAGAAAAGTGTATGAAAATCCATTTCTTACGTGGTTTTTCTTTTTTAATTTTGGGTAAGACTATGCGCCGGTAGCCTAAATATCAAAAGCCAAAAAGGTTTTACAGTGAGTTTTTATCTCCAAGTTCGCAAAATGACACTGGCCACTAGCTGTGTGTTGGATGGTGTCGGGCTGGCAGTGCGACCCTGCGGCGGCAGGATAAACAATTTGAAAAAAGAACATGTGAAAATTGCAGACGCCATTGGCGCCATTTTCAATTTTTGTGTTGTTTGAGGATTCAGTTTTCGTAGAAAGTAAAATAAAACTATCAAAATGATAAGTAGTGATAGTGATGATGAAGATTTTTTAACTCCGCCGCAGTTGAAGGAAACAGCAAAAATACTGATTGATAACCTTTTACCACAAGTGTTACATTAAGCTTCACTAACTGCAACAATTTCAATATTTTCAATTAGTAAAGATTTAGTTTTTTACTTTCCTCGTAGGTGTAGTATAAAGCACTATGTATCACTCGAGAGAAAGTGCGATTCCCGATCTCGGGTGTTTTCGACGGTAATCGGTCACTTTCTCCTCTCGGTAAACAATGTACTATTTCCATTTCCATCGTAATTTTTTTTCTTTATCTCTTCACAGGAATTGGCCCAAAACTACCTATTCGTGTGCTGGTGCGAGCGGTGCAGTGCTGAATCCTCACAACCAGATTGTACCAGCGAGGAGGAAATGAGCGATGAAGACATCGACGCGGATGACTGATGTTCCAACCTTCTGGCTTTCTGTCTTCTCGGATTATGATGCAAGAGGAGCAGAGAGTACAGGAAAGGTAAAAGACTCCTTGCAGAAAATCGGTTCCTTTGTCTATTATTTTTGACAGTTATTTTTTTTCTTTTTTCGTTCGGTAAGGATGTTCTTTTTTTGTATGTTGATTTGATTTTGGAACGTGTTGATGAGTGACATTTGAAGTGTTCGGTGACATTATATCTGTGTGTGACAGAGAAAACACCTCTTTGGTGTTTTTAGGCTAAATGTGAATCTACTTGTGTAGAAGTTAAAGGCGCTCCCTCACCGCGAGCATTCACCTGTAATGTAATGTTACAGATTCGAACATTTTATCAGTGACGGAAGACAATCGAGTATCACAATGCGCACCTTTTATCAAATCTATACTAAATGTACGCAAATGCTCGTCAGTCAGGGAGGTAGTATTGTAATGTAATGCTCAAAGTCGAATCTATAATTTTACATTACACGCGAATGCTCCCGGTGATTAATATTAAGTGATAAAAATCTCAGTTTACTTATTGTTTCATACTTGATAGACATAATTAACAATATTTTATCTGCTTTGCTATTTTTTGTTGAATAATATGCTTATTAAGGCAGCATTTAACTAAAGAAAACGGTATGTCATATTATTTATTTGTGTCAATTTTACATCTTGTGTTTGTTCAGGTTAAACTAACAATATCAGAAACGAAATAACTGTTTGTGTAGTCAATAAAGTAGAGAAGTTTATTTTAATAGATTGTTAATGTATAGTTGTGTTTATTATGTGATGAAGTAAAACAAAATGTGGTCGAAATTGAACGTAAATATGTGCACAGTAAGTTGTTTTTTGTTTGACTTCCCTGTTGGTTTCTGAATCATTCAGTAAACTGTGTAAAAAACAAATATTATATTTATAAAAATATTTTTATTCCAAGTTTATATAGAATTTAATAGTAAAATCTTATACGTAGTTAAAATATAGGAAAATAATAAAACATACTTCCAATACGTGTGATTGTTAGAATAAAGTTAGCACAATTTAGTACAATGCACATTACATTTGTAGAATTTCACAAGCGCACGAAAGTCAGTGTAATTTAAACCTTATGTCAATGATATAAAGATTACATGATCGTACAAGTAGGTACGGTTCGAAACGGCACTAATAAAGCATACTTTTATGCTAAAAAAATATTTAGTAAAGTCTTAGCATTTTGTGATTGGATTATAAATTATAATATACATAGCAATAAGAATGTGGCAAAACATCATAGTATAAAATGTCTGTAATAATCGAAATCTAAGTCAGTGTTGTTGGCATAGAGTTCAAAATTAAATCTCGGTGACTCGGTGTAGAATTTTTGGTTCGTAATGTATGGTAGTGGAGTGTTGTAGTAGGGATGTAATACAACTGTCAGTGCTAAATGAGCGTAACCACCTTACCACCTTCGAAATAATTAGGTAATACATAGTTATTTGTTATACAAGAGTTCAAAGTTGTTTTTTAACTGCGTGCTCAATTTTGATGACCGAGCAAGCGAAGGATTCAAAAATTAGAATCCTGAGCGGTAGCGACGGAATCAAAAGAGCACGAGGTGAAAAATCTTTGCACTCGAGTGAAAACGTAACTTTTCATCCCACCTCAGCGAGGAAATGAAACAGCCAGTAAATTTTATTGGCTTTTTTCGCCGTAAAAATTTGAAAAAAAAAAACATCAAAATAATTTAAAATAAAACAAAAATACCTTACTGTTTGGTTAATTTTGCACTGATAGTTTTGTATAAAAAAGGGCCAAAAAGAGGTATTGGAATAAGCAATCGAATTATGTGAAATTACGAGGTTTAAGTATCGGCCTAAAAGTAAATAATATTATATTGTAGTTCAATGTAATTGTATTCTTATGTCAAATTATTGCAACGATGCACAATTTAACTAGGCAAAATTTTGGTAGCTTTATGTATATGGCAATACGAATTGGTAGTGTAATTAAGGGGGATGCTCCAACCAGCCCGCGAAATTCAATTTTTTTTACGTTTTTTGCAATTTGCAGGCCAGTGACATGTTGTAACTTTATAAATATTTGTGTTGCGCAAATAACAAGTATAATTTTAAATATAAAAAATATCAAAAAACTCGCTCCATCAGCTCTCACATAGAAAAGGTGCATCATGTTAAAATCTCCGAAATCTAACTACGAATAATCACCTTAAGGTGATTGCTTCGATGTAGCCCGCGAAATTCAAATTTTTTTACGTTTTTTGCAATTTGCAGGCCAGTGACATGTTGTAACTTTATAAATATTTGTGTTGCGCAAATAACAAGTATAATTTTAAATATAAAAAATATCAAAAAACTCGCTCCATCAGCTCTCACATAGAAAAGGTGCATCGTAGTTAGATTTCGGAGATTTTAACATGATGCACCTTTTCTATGTGAGAGCTGATGGAGCGAGTTTTTTGATATTTTTTATATTTAAAATTATACTTGTTATTTGCGCAACACAAATATTTATAAAGTTACAACATGTCACTGGCCTGCAAATTGCAAAAAACGTAAAAAAATTTGAATTTCGCGGGCTGGTTGGAGCATCCCCCTTAATATGAGAGAGTATGATGCTTAGAAAATCACTAGATGTTGGCAACACTAAATGGCAAAATAGATGATTGCACAGATTACTTTCGATTATAGAAAACTCGATGGAATAAGTGTACACGACTTTGATCTAACCCAGTGGTGGGCAAACTTTCTTAATGGGGGGCCGATAAGTTTAAAAAAATCTAAGAAGGGCCAGAATTATAGTAAAAATACATTTTGTGTTGAAACTGTTAATCATTAAACATAATTATGCATTAGCACAAACGATAAAAATAGGCATATAAGTATTATTGACAGTATCAATAAATCTAATTAGTCTGCAGGAGTTTTGAAAAAATAAAACAATTTATACTTCTGCGATGTGATGTTTTTACTATCGGCGGCCTTAATTCATGTCGAAGGACCGTCTTCAGGCCGGATTAAATGCTTTCCCGGGCCGGAATAGATCCACGGGCCGTATTTTGCCCATCACTGCGCACCTTCGGTACAACAAAGACATAACAGCTCATTTTTAAATTTTACAGAAGACATTATTTTTAATTTTTGCTTTTTTTCCTCAGTTTTGGATAACTATTTATAGTAGGTTTGAAATCTTTACTTAATTAATTGTTTATTTATTTGGCTATAGTTATACGTAAAAATCTTGTATTTCATTACCAAAGAAATCCTAACAAAAGACGTATTAAAAGAAAGTGTCCTGAATTGTGACTTTGTTGCACCAGGAGTTATTTAGTTTTATGACTTAGCCTTTGTAGCTTCAAGATTTTGAGCGAAAAAAAGACCTCAATATAAAAATATTGAGGTCTTAAAATCAGATACGTTTTTGTTGCTCCAACGTACGTCAAAGACTGGCGGGCGCGGGGGCACTACTGACAATGAAACTGTCGGCCCAAAACACATGGAATAACCTCCAATAACCACAAAGGCACTTGTTCCTTCTAGTATAATTTCGAGATACTTTCGCGGATGTCTTTGTTGCCCCAAGTATAGGCATGGTTTAGAAACAATTTGGCATACTTAGCTCGATTTTGCAGTTTTGGTTATTTGTGACTTTGTTGCACCGAAGCAAGGTGCGACTGGTCTAAACGCCAATTTTTATTCCAGAATAAGTTATCCTTTGAAACAAACCATAAAGAATTCAAAACGGGATATTTATAAAGTTTTATCCGTGATCACAGTGTTTGCAATAGTGCCTAATATCGGTAACTCAAAACATAATAAACATTCCAAATATCCCGTTCTAAGGACTAATAATAAAATTATTGACCATGTAGTTTAAAAAAAACTAGTGCACACAGCATTTATAAATTTACAATAATAATAAACTGAAATTAATATTATGAATCAATCGGGCTAATAAAGTTAGGTGTTTATAATATCAGGGTACTAAATTGTGCCAAATAGACATAGAGTAGATTGTTCTGGAATAGAATTAGATTATAAGCTGAACTACAGATGGCAAGCGATTTCAGCGCACTTTTAAAGAATCTGTTTTGGGCTGAGTTAATTTAGATTGTCATCGACATATACAATATTGAGAATTTGGGATTATTAAATGCTTGCCCGCGCAATGTTGAACCGACCATTTGGGCGTTTAAAACCGGTTTTTTGAACCAATTCCAAATGGTCCACATTACATGATTTATCTGCTAATTTCATACATTTTCAATGTTTTGAATAGGTTGTAAATAAATACCGTTTGTTTTGAGCTCATTATGTAAGCAAAAGCAAAAATAAAGTAAAAATGTAATAGGGCAAGAATATGTATTGTTTTCACGAATCCCAAAATTTATTATAAATGTTGCTTTTATATGGAGAATGTTATCCAGCTTATATTTTTAAAATAAACTTTGTCCATATTTAATTATATTTTTATTTACAATAACATGTTTTCCGTGAGTTTCAACAAAACCTTAATAATTATTCTGTTTACTAAAAAAACAAAGGAAAGAGATTGAAATTGTCTAAAGTCGCGTTCAGACTAGTTGCGATTCGGATAAATACGCGAGATTGGAATCGATTTCCCGGTCTAGTCATAGTTTGAAATTGGCTTTTACATATATTTTTTTTTTTATATCTATGAAAGCGGATATTTAGCATTGCTCAATGCTCAAGTGTTATGGTGAAATTACTTGGGTTCTTCTGAAGAATATAAAATTAGCGTCGTCAATAATTTAATTGCTTAACAAATCTCAATCATTATTGAAAAGCTTAATATCCAGTCCCGTAGAGAAAAGTTCATAAAAAGTGCAGTAATGAAATAAAAGTGCAAATAAATATTCGCTTTCTCTCAAATGTAAGTGCTCAACTGCGAATACTTGAGCAGTGGGGAATCCCCAACGCTCAAATTTATTAGGTTTTGCTTTCATTCAGCGAGGACTTTTTTGACGCTGATTGTACAAGCTACTACGGGTAGACCATCACCGTACGTTCCACGTTGTCCTCCGGGCGGTCCACCAATGGCGACACTCGCGCGTATCCTTTGCTAAATCCGAGACAAGAACCTCCCGAAATAACCGTGTCCGATGAGGATCTGCGTCAGGCGGACGGTGAGGACGCCGCACGTTGCGCTTCTCCAGCAACTCCTCAAAGAGGGGTCAAGAATGTAATGTAAACCTCTCAGTGTTTTTTAGTCAGCAAGCATGCACTGTGCATGTCACCACTGCCAAGATCGCCCGGAGGACACGGTGGAGCATACGGTGCAAGACTGCCCAGCTTGGGCAGGGCACCGACGTGTCCTCACGGCTGCGATAGGCGGAGACCTCTCGCGCCCAGCATTGGTCGCGGCCATGCTGCGGGGCGAGACGGAGTGGGAAGCGGTCGCCTCCTTCTGCGAAGCAGTAATACTCGCTAAGGAGGAGGCGGGCCGCGAGCGAGAGAGGACAGTGTCCTCCCTCCGCCCCACCCGCAGTGGTGCACGCCCACGGCGACGGACGTCGCGAGACGATCTCCGGCCACCGTAGGCGCGGGTAAAGGGCAACTCGCTGCCCGACCAAGGACCATGCCCGGGTCGACGGCGCGTTGTGTCCCACGCGCGCCTCAAAGAGCGTCAGCATAATGACGGGGCCCCCCTCTCCGAGGGCCAAAGCCTGCCGGGGTCGCGGGATTATTTCCTTACCGTGACCCCGGAACAGAAAGGGCTATTGAAGGACACCGTGGATTTTAGTCAGTAGAAGTCTGACAGTCCCTCCCGCCCTGCCCGGGGTTGGAGGACTCATTTGATGATTTTACCACGCTAAAAAAAAGCATGCACTGTGCATAAGGCTTTACACGCACAGCCCACGAAAACCAGTTATTGTTTGAAACACCTACGTAAATCCGTAGGCGATGTTACAATTTAAATTTTCGACGATTCTCAGAATTTTTATTTGCGTAAACCTATATTATATACCAGTACTTATACAACATTATTTTTTGTTTATGCGAAACCCGATACACACGGACAGAAGAACAGGTGGTGCAATATTTTTTTTGTAAAGAATCTATGTACAAAATTTTAAAACCGTATCATGAAAAATCACAAAGATAAAAGCTTGTATATTACCTGGTTTTCCGTTCAAAAACATGATCATTTCGCGGTACACCCGCGTAAACCGCGTCTCCTGTGTTATACACTCGTGATAATAGTTTGGCGATAGGTACCTAACCGTATGGTGATTGTATTGTATTTAACTGGTAATAAAATTTAATTAAAATATTTTTGAAAAAAAAATGTAACATGTAAAAAATATTGGAATCGAATCAGTTACTGATTCTGAACAAACTATATTCAGGTTTCGCATATATTATACTAAAAATAATGTTGTACAAGGTATGTACACTATGTACAGACGCCAGCACATCAAGCTACCACAATCTGTCAGATTTCTTTAAAAGAATTTCAACCTTATCACAAGAGCAGAAAGTTAATGATTGACTGGTGAAATCTGACAGATTCGGGTAGGTTGACCTGCTGGCGTCTGTACATATCTGAATTAATTACTACAGTATTAATAAACATGTTATTCGCAAGTCTTGATTAATTAAACGGTTGAGAACAGTCTTTAATTATATCTTAGTCCTTGTTGGGTCACTTGAGTGAAGTAAGTGCTGTTAATTATTATCTATTTATTGAGAGGCAAACAGATCGTTTGTTGTGGGCTCCTTAATTGACTGAATTATTCTGGCTAGTTCGAGTAGGGTTACCATCTCTAAAATTTGGAAACCAGGACAAGACGCAGATTTGAGAGTCTAGAACCCGGACATGTGTCGAAGTGCGCACCGTGGCAACAGTCGGGCGGGGTGGGGCGACGGTGAAGTGTGTCGCGGGCGGCCCAATACTTTAAATTTTTAAACACGGACTACAAATCAAGCCCCCCCCGGACGCTCTCCGGATGCCCTCTAAACTAGGACTTATCCGGGGAAAACCGGACGGATGGCAACCCTAATTTCGAGAGATGTTTGTGATGAGTCTGGATAGTGAACGAGGCTTAGTAGAGGTTGTTGTTTGGTTGATGATTCTTGAGGTATGAGTTCGTAGCCAATTGCAACTTGCTGTTTGTCAGCAACAACTACGTGCCCGTTATCTAAATAGACAGGGTGAATTATTAAAAAACATCGTTGTCCTTAAGTTTGCCGTATATTATTACTTCCCAGAATTTGATCCTAAAAGCGCTCCCTCACCGCGAGCATTCACCTGTAATGTAAAATACAGATTCGAACATTTCATCAGTGAGGGAAGACAATCGAGCATCACAATGCGCACCTTGTATCAAATCTATACCTACTAAATATGCGCGAATGCTCGTCAGTCAGGGAGGTAGTATTGTTATGCTCAAACTCGAATGTATAATGTTACATTACACGCGAATGCTCCTGGTGAGGGAGCGCCTTTATAGCGACACTATCGAATAGTGTAACAATTAAGCTGATTTCAGACTACGCTATAATATAGCAAAGCTCATAGCATAACAATATCGCGCTCCATACATTGTTATGGACACGTTCACATTATACTGTGCTATATATTATTGGCTCGCTGGCATTAGTTCCTTCTTTGCTATACTTTATAGCACAATACAATGATATTATAAGTAAAAAAAAAAACCGGCCAAGTGCGTGTCGGGCCACGCACAGTGTAGGGTTCCGTAGTTGCCCATAAAATACTTATGCGAACTAACTAAACTGATTCGCTGAATTTAATTTCAAAAAGAAGAATTTTCAAAATCGGTCCAGGAATCTTTGAGAAATCGGGGAAAACACATAAAAAAAAAGATTACGACGAATTTAGAACCTCCTCCTTTTTTTGAAGTTATTTAAAAATAGTTGAAGATAAAAACCTACCTATCCCCAAAAAACATACCGTAAAAACATACCTATTAAAGTTGTAAAAATAAAGTTGACAAACTTACATATGCAGTTGAAGAAGATGTTCTCCGATACATTTTGTTTAAGAAAATATGTTATCCAAGTACATTTTATAAGTTGGTCGACTATTACTCGTGAAGTTGTAAAGCCTACTTAGTCATGATAATTTTCTTTTAAACTTCGTTATATGTATACACTACTATTGTGAATTTTTTCACACCCCCAAACATAACCGTTTAGCTGGTAGAGGGTGGGGACACTCGAGTCGAGCAAAATTTAGCACTTTAAAGCTTAATATTTCACAAACGAATTTTTTTATCAAAAAATTGTTAATGGAAACTATCAATATTTTTTAAAGACCTATTTAATGATACCCCACACTAAGGGGTACGCGAGAAAAAAAAAACATCCCCACTTTACGTGTACAGGAGATACCCTAAAAAAAATATTTTACGTGATTTTATTTTACCACTTTTTCGGCACAACAAATCCGTATATTTACACCAAATTACAGGTCTCTAGTACTGTGCGTCTCTGAGCTAAACTGCGGACAGACGGACGGACGGACGGACGGACATGGCGAAACTATAAGGGTTCCTTGTTGACTACGGAACCCTAAAAAGGTGTAGATACGTCATACGCGCTCAATAACGTATGCGCTCAAATGAGGCTGATTCACACATCTTGATCTCAGTGCGACGTTGCCAGCGGCACTTCACGTACCACAGACTGAATCAAAAGTAAAAGTGACTCAAAACTACCGAAAATGCCGTCGTGTGTGATGAGATATTGTACAAATTAAACATGCAAGACTTCTAAAAGTCAAGGAATCACATAACATTCGTAAATATACTATTATATATATACATTACGTTTTTATAAATATGGCGTCGTAAAAGAAAGAGTGCGAGCACGGGTGCGAGTGAGAGGAGACGCTGACGTGCGGGGGGATTGATGACGCGTGGCGATCTAGCTGTCACTTTTTTTCTTATTGGTTTTATCAAGCTATCCTTTTTACTTGTCGTGAAATGTAATGTGTGTAAATAAAAAGTGTGTATGTGTGCTCGGAACACTTTTTTCCGTTGTTTTTGTACGTGATAACATATCTATGACTTTATAATATCATTGGCACAATAGTAAAGCGTAGTCTGAAATCAGCTTAAAGCTTGTGTATTTTTTCCTAATCAGGATCGGGTTTCGGTTCCTGGCCAGAATTATTGTTTTTTTTTTTTAATTCAATGATGCAGTTTTGGTTTGCGTCAAAATCGGCCTTTCAACGTTTTTCGATATTCCTCATAGTTTCGGTTAAAGCCATCCAAGCCCAATGGGGAAGGCAAGTGTCAAAGTGAAAATGACAGTTTGGTCCCCAAAGAACTGTAAAATCAAAGGAATTTTCAGAAAAAAAAACATTTATTGATGTAAAATGACTAGATGTTGTGTAATAAGCTGTAAAAATGATGGAATACACTTTTCAAAATAATATCTACTTTTCTTTTGGAGGTTATGTACCAGTATTGCATCGCTCGAAAATCGAAGAATTATCACCTGGAACGAGTTTTGTAATAGTTGTGGTGTTAAGAAATTAAATATATTGTGATATTTCTCGAATCTAAATAGAAAAAAAGGTTAAAATTACTGACTTAAAACATTATGATATTTTATCAAAATAGAAAGTCAAAAGCAGCATTATATTCTTGATAAAGGAGAGGACAGGTAAAACATACCTAAACTCAAAAATTGAAACCTCAACTACAAGTAATTGTGGATTTATTACGGTAAAATCAAATGTATAACCACTCAATTAAATCACTTTTTTTCTCTTGTAGATGCGCCGCGGCGTCTTAATTCTTCTTTTAGTATATAGTACTTGCATGGACGAATAATTTTCCATATTTGTTTTGTATTTATACTCAATTTTTATAACAAATAATCTTGTTTGTTTTTTTGTACAAGGTAGACGTGGGGACCAACTATCGCAGCGCCATCTACGATTAGCTTTGAGTTGCCATCCCCATTGAAAAATACACCCAGTATACCTTTCGTAATGCACCGCAATTCTGAAAAAAATGGCGGGTGACCGATAGGGCAATAACATTCAAACCCTTTTTAAATAAAGAAATATCAATGTGACCTTTCATTCTTTTAGTTACATTTACAGATATTACGTGGGCGGATATTGTAAAATAAATTGTAAATTGCAAAGGTTAAAGTTCAAAATACGGTTAAAATATATCCAGCAAGTAATTAATAAAGATACCGGGTTTAATGGAAGCCTAAACAAATTGAAACATGTATATGAGCATGTTTGTTTTTTCAAATATTTAGGTACCTACATAAAAGCACCCTGTGCTGTGGCATACCACATAACATAAAAGATCACGCAATTATGAAATAGATACATATATCTATTTCATAATTGCGTGCCCGGCAGGGTCCATATTATTCTTTGATCTTTTATTTGTATCACTATGGAATGCAATTAAGCATTGAGTATTCATAGGTAAAAAATGGTATTTAGGTATTTAATTTACGAAAAAGATACTTACTCATCGGAAAATTCCCATCGCTCGCTCTCACAATTTAAAGGGAGTTTTTTTGCTTAGTTTAGGAAAGTTTAGGAAATTGTTGAATATTTGGAACAGCATTCCAGACGAATGGGACTTATTCAAATAAAATTTTACTGCGAAAACACAACAAGTGTTTCTCCCTCTTCCCCTTCAAAGTTGACCCAGCACAATTAGACAGAAAGGCCAGAACACCGCCACTGTTTTACGATGTTGAATATTAAAATGGCGATACACAAAAAATAGCGTTGAATACAAGACAAAGTCTTCCCGAGAGAGCATAGTGCAGCCTAAGCCCGGCTCAGTGCAAACATTCATTCGTGCCCACCCCACTTCAAACGGCGTCTATCCTTAAAAGGGAGGAGAAAATTATCTCGTGAATAAATTATATTTTCCCCCCTTTATGAAGACAGTTGAAGTGCATTTTCGTTCATGTTTTTTTTTCTCGTCTGACTTAGATCAAAGGCATTGCAGGAATTCCGGCTTGAGCCCGTGACCCCGCAAAAATAAAATGAATAAAGAATTTAATGTGACTTGATGTCTTGGGATAATAACGTTAAAGTGCTTTAGAATGTTTCCCGAGCGAATTGTTTGTTTTCCCAATTCTGTTTGCCTGTCGAATTGTGACCTTTGGGGTTGTTTAGCGTGTCCTATAGGTGTCGGCACTCGGCATAGGAAAGGAGCCACGTGATTCTATCTTTGTTATGACTGATATGGCAATGTTTATACGCTTTCTTTTTAGGTATGTATTGAGTTTTTGTCGAAAATGGGTGATTGTGTTCATTACTTCCATTTTCCGTTTTGCTTAGGTGGAGCTGGTAAAGATCAAAGGCATAATATAAGGGGAAAGGCCAACACAAACAGGTATCACCTATCGGGCCTCGTGTAGGCGTAATTCATTAAAATTAATTGCCGATTGTAAGCTTTCGGCACTTATGGCGTAATACGAGATTCAACAATGCATCATTGCGTCGCTCACTTTCATTTCATAAAACCATTACGCACGTGCCGTAAACGGATTAACCGACAATAGATATCCTTCTACTTGATAGTTCCTTTAATTTCGAAACCAACGTTCCGTTTGATTCAATTTATAACAGGGCAGCCGTTGCTAATCGGCCGAGCGAAATTCCTGTAGCCAGGGCAACTGTGCAGAGCCCCAACGCTTTGATTTACGTCAGTCCTTTGCCCTCGCAAAACTGAATACGATTATACTGCAAAAGGACAAATCGTTAATGTGGTTCTCAAAAGCGGTCGCGGGGACGACATCGCTTCACTAGAATGTGCTAATAACGGCGACCAGATATAGAACGGTTTAGAGGAGGGCTAGATTTAAATTAAAATCATCCCTTTACTTTGAAGAAACGGCCGGGAGGGTATTTAATTGTGATCCGTTCGGAATATTGGTGTTTTCGTGAGTGGGTTGAGTATAATTGGCGAATTTTATACTCAGATGCCTTTTGTCGTCTGTTATTGAGTTACTCGACTGACTCGTCCCTTCGTGAAATTGCTTTGAGTAATGAAAAATTTGGTGATAATGCGGTTTCGTAATTTTGTGCTCGGGATTGTAATTTGTGGGTTGTGCTCTTTGACGTAATTGGAATCCTTGGTTGCTATTGTTTAGTTTTGATGTTTAATTTTGGCAGCAACAGTCCGGTTTGTTAATCTGAAATGACCTAGGATCAAAAATAGAATATCTACTCACTACACAGAAATTGTTTTATTCTAATAATACTTGGGCTTCTATTGTTAGAGTTACTTTGTGTTCCTATACTCTACAAGACGCAAAACATCTTCAATAATATAAAGAATCTTCCATCATAAATACAACTCCTCTTTCAAAAGACGAAATTCACCGAATACAATCATTTAAAACCTTTCTGCTTCAAGAACCATCAGATATCATTTAGGCAAGCATTTGTTAGATTTATTTATGATACATAGCCCTTATTTAATTAAAAATAGTAATATATTTAAAACAACAATGATTTGATTTCCGAACGAAATCAGTTGACAGTCAAATATTGTATCGAAATTAATAAAGGTTGCAAATAAATAAAAACTTAATTTCTAAATTAAGTAATCAAGTTTTAAAAAGGTTCTACTACATAAGATTTGTTTGTTATTGCTTGTTTTATTAGTTATTTAGCTAAAATGTATGACAATCTGTGATTCGTCAACAATGGCGGCAATTTTTGTTGGAAGTGGCACAGATTATATAATAGTACTACAGATGATTCTCTTCCCAAAAACAATCAAACAAATGTAAAATGTATGCACGAGAAAATAAAGTACATTTTTACTTGCAGCCGTACCGCTCACCTACTCTTATAATAGCCTAAACTTCCCGTGCGCAAGCAAAAATGTACTTAATGGTTACGCGCGAGAGTTCATTTTAGTTTATCTGACGCTAACGTCACATCAAGGTCAACGCTCGCCGCGCTCAATAGGGTTGTAACTTGCGAGGCACAGTTAGGTAGGTAGGTGTCTTTATGCATAATATTATGTTAAATTACATTATTAAAATGAAATAATGTTCCTCAAGGAATTTTGTTTTTATCATCAGCCTATATCGTTTTGTTTTCGTCATCGATTACTACATACATTATCGATAGGTAGCACAAAATGTTAATAGTACTTACGGCACCTTACGTTAGAAATGATATATACCAATATTATCTTTTCTACCTATTATTGTTCTATTTTAAACATTTCATCTTAGAAAAACAAAAAAGAATAATATTTAAAAATGTAGGATGTAGGTAGGTAAAGTTATATAATGATCATCAATTCTATTGTAATGTTCAGTTAATTTGTCAACTCAACCCTTCCAAACTGAACAGCTTTTGCTTTATAACTTCCAAAAAATAACACTGCACTGTTTTGATGTTCTGATAGTCTCAGAACAAAGGTTATTTTTTCAATTTCATGTGCTGTGTAAACAGACATTCTTACTTTTTTATAGTTCATTATTTAATACATTATTGCTTCTTTCATGCATATTTCAGCGGGCTGATTGGCGTAAAAAATATGAAATAAAAGCATACTACTGATCGTATTAATTTTACATAACAAAAATGTGAGGCTCCTATCACTGTCATTATTTAAACAACCAAACGTTATGCAGTATTTTTTTTTCTTCATCATATATATATATATATATATGTATATATATATTTTTAACTTATGCGTAAATACAACCAAACACCAAACTTAATTATTATTTAAGTAAGCGCGTGCTTAGTGGGTGGTGCGCGGCAGCCGACTAAATGTCCACTTCGAAATGGCACCCGCCAATGCTTGCAGTTTTATACCTACACTGCGGAGTGAGCCAGGCCTGGAAGTGGTACAATTCTATGTTTATAAAAACAGATGTACCGTCAAATTCGTGGTCATTATTATCCAATCGTTTTATAAGGTGAAAGCTGTGCTCTGAGTGTTGTTCTATTTAATTAATGTGATTTAATAATTGAGAATCCAACTGTGTGATGCTGAAAGTTATAATTTGTGTTCTATTGTTCTACAATGAAAATGTAAGTTAATTGATATTTATTATGATGAGAATATTGATGTATTTTATAAATGTGTGACTGTGTACTGATAAAATATGTTGCCGTGGAGTTTCTTTCTCCGTTCTTCTCCACGAGGACCTAGGGTTTGCGAACGGAGGTAGCTTGGTAATAAATACCTAGTCTTGATTTTGTGCTTTTCTTTATAAATCCATTCCTGTACAAAAATCCTAAGAGATACTTTACATACAGTAAATAAATAACATTAACCATCCTGATATCTAAAACTTGATAATAAAGCCGATATTAATGTCAATAAAAACCAGAAATACACATTTTATTCACACAAACATCCTTAAATCTAATATCAGAAGTGTTAGTGTTGTGTTTACACAATTTATTCCCACACAACATTTTTTTTAAATCTTACACATTCATGATTGTAATGTAATTACTGAGATAGATTTTCCCAATGTAAAGGCCTGCTCACACAAGAGCTCTTCAAATACTGGATCGATTGGTCGAGCCTATTGAGGGACCTATGTACCTAGACTAGACTACAGCCTCGTGTTTACATCGGGATAATAGATATTCGATGGAGATTATACCAACTTGTGTTCTTGTTGGCATTGCTTAGTGTTCGATCGTACAAACTAGTAGAATTGTAAGCGTGTTGCTGTGAGATGGATTTTAGTTGAATTGGTCCATAAGTAGAAAGTAGCTACTAAAGAAATTGGAATAAATGGCACTTAACTTTGGCTGATGGCGATCGACTATGTAGTCCCAGAACTCCCAGAAACAATTAACATCCTATTTTTCTTGTTCGCGCTCATTCTAACGACTAGAATAAAATAAAACAAGAAGAAAATAAAAACGGATTCCCTTATAGCACTGTTTACGATTTCAAGCAAACACACATCCGACAATTTTCTTCAAAACTAATTAAACAAACAAAAACCACTGCAGTAATTATAGAGAACCACGTAAGTAGAAGAAACTTCACGGAGTTTGAAGCTAGTAAATTGAAAACCACAGCGGGGCCGCATAGACCCCGCATCGCTTTGAGGGAATAAAAACACGAACCAAATGAAAATAGGTTACGAGCGCCCTCGGGGCAAGAGGCCCCTGATATAGGTTTCTGTATCAACGAGGCAGCTCTGCTCCCTAATAAAAATTTAGCAACGCACTCAATTGAAACTATTTGGCCAGTCACGTATCGATTGTTCCAATTTTTTACGTGATTGTGTCCATGAATTTTCGTTATATCACGAAAATGAGCTTTATTTACACGCAGTACTCAGTACTCACGTTTTAATAATTCACCAGAACTATCTACCCCTCTCTCTTTTAAAAAACTCTAGCAGTTACAAGGGTATTAAAAAAAGTAAAGTTCCATCGCGATGGTTCTAGGCATGCCGTTTGAAATGTCCCTGAAGACGCAAAAGAGCATCCAAGCGCCTTTGACAAAGAGAAAAGGAAAAAATAAGACCCCGTTTGAGTAGTAAAAGTAATAAACAAGTCGCGACCTTATTGAAAAGGCTATGTATGCAGGTTTCAATAGGCTTTGTGTAATGCGCAGTTGAGCTTATATAACTAGGAGGGGAGGCCTTGATGCCTTAGTTTTCCTCAAAACATACTCGTACACATATAGGTAGAAAGACACAACATTATTTCTTTTCTTTATAGTAGTTAGCTTATTGTACGCTGGCTTCTTTATTAAATTTACTAAACGAATGTAGGAATATGTAGATATAATAGTGCTAAGCAATATTCAGAAATTGACTTGATTAGAATATAATTCTGATATCGTTTTGTACAATGATAACGATGATACATAGCTATTTCTAAAATTCTAAATATTGTAAATTACTTTCTTTACAGAATTAGTTAAATAAATCTTTAGCTGTGCCTAAGTTAAATTGCAATTAGATCAAAGTAGGATATATCTAGGTAGGATAATTTCGCTCTAGGCAGTACACAAAATTCCTCACAAATCCTTCTAAATCCGTTTCTGCCTCCGTCTGTCCAAACAATCTATCTACTTAGAACCGACACGTATGCTCCAGTAGAGATGTCAAGAAAAGTTAGGGTACTGCTTAATTAGGGAGGCTCGGCGGCGCGTTGCTAAATAACACCGATTTGGAGCAACGTTTGTAAGGCTTAAGAGTTGGCTTGTGTAATCCCTCCCCTACCCTGCCGGTGACGTATTGCACGTAGAACTGATGCCGAAAAGAAAATTAGCAGCCTTATTAGCTTACTTCAAATGCAGACTCGTAATGTCGATTGAATATTGTGTTCGCGAGTCGAACGGTACTAACTCTCGCTTTGAGACTCTATACAGATGTTATGCCTAGGTTAAAACAGTCTAAAGTGATTTTGATGAGGCAAATTTTCGTGGGTGAATTACCAAAAAAATCCAAACAAGAGGGTTTTAAATGCATAACAGAAACAAGCAACTATTCGAAGGACAAGCACGAATAGCTATTTATGGGTCATAATCCACGGGATTTCGTGGGTTAAGTCCGTCCAGCCATCCGTTGGTTGGTCGACGTCATCAATCTTGCTCAGACCCGCATAATCACAGAAAACGTAACCGTGGATTATATGGCGACCTCAATTTTTAAGCGATGCCATATGTCTTATACGGGGCTCTATAGCGGGTCTGAAAATGGACGGGACGGCGCTATTAATCACAATCCTTCCTCCGTCTTATAAATTAGAATATTTGTTTTTTTTTTATCAAAGTTTTCGTGTATGATGTTGAGCAGTTCTTGGAACACTCGTTGCGAAACGGAAGCTCTCAAATTGTATAGATTCTCTGTCTACAGAGAAGTCTGTATATACAACTACAAAAAAACTACTTATAGAATTCTTTTGAAAACTATATTGAGACGAGTTTTTGTTAATTGCACTGTTTTCGATAAATACATTTATTCTTGGGTTCATTACTCGCATTTTTTCCGGTACAAAATAGTTCATCGTTTACAAAACTATTATCAAATCAAGCAACGTTAATATTTTATCCGTCAATTTGCTCCTTAAGGGTGAAAGACGCTATCTCAGCAACGGAATGTGCTAATAACGAGATCGAAAAACCCTGCCAAGATAAAGTCAGGCCTTCGGAGGGTGAATTTTAATTAAATGCGTCTACGGACATTAATGAGATGAAAGTGAACTTGGCCCTTTAATCGTGATTTGTTTGTACTAACGGTCGAGGGACGGCTATGAGTATCAGATAAGTACGAATACTTTGTATCTTAGGGTTCTTAGGTTACCTTATCGATGGAGAAAGTTTCTTTATGTAGGCTTTCAAGTAAACGAGCTCTTGTTTGTATATTGAATTTAGGACTTTGCTTGGGAGTATTTTCTCAAGAAACTGACCATTCGTGACCTCGAATTCGAGAAAATTGTTGGACGGTCCAGTTTTTCTTGTGGAAGATTTTAAAGAAAAGGAAAAGAAAACCAGACCCTTAATTTGTATTAACTATGTTTCTTAGTACAATACGTTCTGGTAGCGTTTGTTCAATGGATAATATTTGTATAGGAGATTGGGTAGTGGATCATGAATTTTGATTAGATATCAGAATATTGGAAATGTCCTATACACTAAAATGGGCCTCATCCTAATAACGATACACTGAATGGTTTCGGTCGCTTCCCTCGCATGTCTAGTTCAATAGTCCTTGGAAACCGTACTTAGATTTTGGAAATGGGTATTGAGAAACATAAAAAGATTGTATACAAATTAGGCATGTTTCAACAGATAAAGACCGAGAGACTTAACGGTATATGTGAGCAAATACCTAAAAATTCTGTCACAAATCGTGAACAGATTTGGTAAATCGTTCTATGTATAGGCTCAAATGGAAAATTGCGCAGTCTCAACAGCAAAAGGATCTTAGCGCAAATAAATAAGTCAGAGGTCATATAAAGAGACTTTTAAAACAACACCTGAATGCGAGATTAGTATACAATATTCAAGAAGCGGGTTTAAGTGGTAACGCACGGACCACATCAAAATTTCACAAGCTGGGCCCGGAAAAAGTGGAAAAAGGTTTTGACAAAACGGTGTCGTTTCGACTCCCGTGCCTTAAAAGGATTCCGTATTTTCGATCTCAGTGGGACAATAAACCTATTTCTTTTTGTTTTATCTTTCACTTCAGTAGTGTGTCTGAAGAATGATGTTCGGGTCCGAGTCTTCGGATCTTATTATTTGTTTTTTGATATACGAGCGGATCGTTGTTTGACCAGATCGTGTGTCAAATGTTGCGGGTCAAGCGATGCTGAATAGGTATATGATGCGCGAGTGAGTTGCTAGGGAAAATTATGCTCTATAGTGAGTACCGATGGCGGAAAGTCGCGATAATCAATTTTTATCAGCAATAAAACCAGGAATGCTTTAATAATGATCTATCTACTTAAAAAGATACCATAGGAAGGGAAAATGTAGGAGGAAACACGAAAAAAATATTACAAAATGAAAGCACACTAATTTATAGTTTTTTTTCAATTCATCCAGTAGTTCCTGTGAAGAGAGCGTTCAACCAAACGAGCTTTTTAGTTTTATAATATTAGTGCTATCAGGTCGCCTATACCATGACGTCTGTAAGCGTGAGTGATTCCGCTCAGGGAACGAGATGGCGCTAGACGACTTATATAGCTCTGTTTCTTTCCCGTAACCTAACTTCATGGTAGGCCACTAGGCCATCTGGCTCGCGACCACTACCCTGCTGGAGTCCGGCACCAAACACGTACGAGTACCAGTTCTATCTGGGAGAGCTCGTTCCATCTTAGGTCTCATCTTTGTTTCTGGGCTAGATTTTAGGCTAACAGTAAACCCATTTTATAAAAAACGAAGGAAATTTTCTTTACCTTTGAAGAAA
The DNA here is from genome assembly GCA_954870645.1 of Agrotis clavis. Taxonomy (NCBI): domain Eukaryota; kingdom Metazoa; phylum Arthropoda; class Insecta; order Lepidoptera; family Noctuidae; genus Agrotis; species Agrotis clavis. Next base: position 7,435,664 of record OX940929.1, read on the forward strand.
TAAGATATTCCAGATAGTTTTATTTAGACTGTTCTGTTGAAACGTTACTTGTTAGCTTACAAACGTTGGCACAAAAAGACTTAACGAAACAGTCTAAAGTTTCACAAGGAGTTCTTCTGAACTATCTCAACACTAGACAGACACGGTACATCACAATTTACATACAGTTCAAGGCAATATCCATTCTCATGACAAACAAAGACGTGTTCAACTTAAAAGGGGAAGGTTTGTTTGCAAACAAACCATGTCGTTCACCTTGTGCCAATCGCGATCGATTTGCGACTCGACATAATTCTGAGCAGTGATGTGATACCTGTCCGTCATACGTTCGATCAGATGCATGCGACGTACACATATTTATGAGCAGCGACTGATTAAGGGTTCTGACCGCCCTAGGCTAATTAGGAAAACGCGCCCCCCGCCTGGCGTGTTACGGAGGACGGCCTAAAAAGTATGTAGTACTCGTAACTGAGTAAATAGTAGTGTGAAAATTTTAAGATGGTCATGGTTCACTATCAGATACTACCTATAAAATCTTTAAGATCGATCTGCAACCGAAATTAACGTATTTTTTAATCTGCATGACATTCAACTTTTTTTTTCCATAGTGGTAAAATCATCAAACGAGTCCTCCCAGCCAAGGCAGGGCGGGAGGGACTGTCAGACTCGTACTGACTAAAATCCACGGTGTCCTTCAATAGCCCTTTACGTTCCGGGTCACGGTAATGAGATAAGTCTCACGACCCCGGCAGGCTTTAGCCCTCTAGAGGGCGGTTCGTCACGATGCTGACATTCTTTGAGTCGCGCGTGGAACACAACGCGCCGTCGACCCGGGCATGGTCCATGGTCGGACAGCGAGTTGCCCTTTACTCGCCGCCCCCATTTCCGCGCCTACGGGGAGGCCGGAGAATTTTATAAGTAGGTCTGCCGACGTCCGTCACCGTGGGCGTCTACCACTGCGGCTTGGGTGGAGGGAGGACGGTATCCTCTCCCTCACGCAGCCCGCCTCCTCCATGCACAGCATGACTGATTCGCAGAAGGAGGCGACCGCTTCCCACCCCGTCTCGCCCCGCAGCATGGCTTCGACCAATGCCGGGCGCAAGAGGTCTCCGCCTATCGCCGTCGTGAGGACACGGCGGTGCTCTGCCCAAGCGTGGCAGTCCTGCACCATATGCTCCACTTTGTCCTCAGGGCGATCCTCGCAGCAGTGACAACCAGGCGTTTCTCCTTATCAGACACAGTACCTCCTGAAACTTCCGTGTCCGGTGAGTACCTGCGTCATGTGGTAGGTCAGACCACCCAGAGGACACGGTGGAGCATACGGTGCAGGACTGCCCTGCTTGGGCGGAGCACCGCCGTGTCCTCACGCAGGCGATAGGCGGCGACCTCTCGCGCCCGGCATTGGTCGCGGCCATGCTGCGGGGCGAGACGGAGTGGGAGGCGGTCGCCTCCTTCTGCGAAGCAGTCATGCTCGCGAAGGAGGAAGCGGGCCGCGAGAGAGAGAGAGAGGATACCGTCGTCCCTCCGCCCTAGACGCAGTGGTAGACGCCCACAGCGACGGATGTCGCGGGACAAACTCCGGCCACCGTAGGCGCGGGCATGCGGACGGCGAGTAAAGGGCAACTTGCTGCCTGACCATGGACCATTGATGATTTTACCACGAAAAAAAAATGTGGTAGGTCAGGACGGCGTGACGCCTTTCCAGCCACTCCTCATTCTCATAGAGGGGTCTTACCGCCGCGATTGCGGCGTGCCCGATGACATTCAACCTTAGGGTGGCAAACCATTTTTTAAGCTGACCGTACATAAAGGCATCTACCTCACGCATTATAAGACCAAAATCATGACAAGTGACTGCAGGCTACCAAGTAGAAAACCAAATCTATGTCGTGTTTGACCGCATGACTTATATTGGCTTAGTTTCTATAGACAACTTAGTTGCCAATGCCATTGACCATGAGCGTGGTCATCTAGTGCGTGAAGTTGCTTCGACTCGAGTATTTTTTTTAAATATTTACTCTAGAGAAAAAATAAAAATTAAATATTTAAAAAAAAGAAGAGAGGCATCATCATAGACAAGATTTCAGCGCCCCCCCGATCCTCGCGCCCTAGGCTGCAGCCTAATTAGCCTAAGGGTAAATCAGGCCCTGTTTATGAGTTGAATGATGTGTAACGTGCAGATTTTATGGCGAAGCGGAGATAGCGTATGTGGAATATTCTGCAGATTTCAAAATGAGCTTGGAATAACGTATCTTTTACACTCGATATCAAATGACGCAGTAGGTGGTGATCGTTTGAAGATACTTTATATGCGGCATAATTTGGCGTCGCCAATAATGTTAATAAAGTATTTTAATGCTGAAAAGAAAAGTAATATCGATATTTTACAGACCTTCCTTTTTATCGCCAGGTATTAAAGTAACGAGGAATATCCGAACGACAGTTACCAATATAATTTGCATATCAACACCCCTGAACACATAAACGTGAATGACCCTATAATTCCATTTTTTCCGACCCCTTCAGAATGACCCCAGTGTTACCCTCTAGGACAGTGCAGCAATTTTTTCAAAGCCCCCGTTGCATATTTAAGCATACCGTTTTGTAGTACAAATTGGATTCTTCAATTTGCATTCTTTATTGCTTACAAATAGGTCTGCGAAGGATGGATGATGTCTGTCGAGATTGTGCCGGGGTGGAGAATTCGTGTATAAAGCTTTGCATATGTGGGTCGTTCAATTAGGGTAATGTTTTTCAGTAAGTGATATCTTGTCTTGACACAAGAGAAGTGGATGAATAATTTGCAGATTAAATTTTATTTCACTAACAGCAATTTAAAAAAGTCGTTAACAAACTTTCAAAGGCTCGAAAGTCTGAATTATTCAAGTCATGTTTCAGATATTGTATTGGTGTTTTTCCATTGGTAAGTAGTTTGTATTGAAATAATATTATTTTTAGTAAATTTCTTCATAAGCGACATCATGACTTTGTCACCTACTTATTCAAAATGGCAAAAATTAAAAGTTCTCAAAATATGGCTCAAAGTTGTGTAACAGTTTTCTTTTTGTTGAAGACACGAAGTGAAAATCATACGAAGTGATAAAGCATATAACTATAAATAAGTGCAAATAGAATGATCTCTTGCTGCCGGGTTATCAATATTTTCAGAAATTTTGTACAATTTCGTGAAACATTTTCACAAATAATTACCAACAGTCCCCCAGGTCATTCAAGTGCAAAAAGATCCTTGTAGCACCTTGCTTTATTTTTGTATGACTCAGTAAAATTAATAATACAGATCTATGCATCATAATTATAACCGGTTCGAATATGCCAGTCATTGTATGCTTTGCGACATTAGAAATGCAGTGACCCATTTTCTTCCGTTAACTTTTTGCGCAGTACTCTATTTCGAGATATTGAAAAAAATCCGAATAAGGAACTTTGACTGGATATAGGGAAAACGTTTGTCGTGGTCGCGGGATTGGGAGTATAGTCCGTCAACGAAAATACGGGCCCGGACGAAAGTAACTCAAAACTTTTGTGTGAAGCCTACTCCCTATTAGTTCTGAATTCATAAGTTCCGAAAACACATCTGGAGTCGGGATAACTGCGTAATCCTGTTATCACCAATTTTTATTTCGTATCACTAACTAATCTTATGACCGTAAGTGATAAACAATATGAAACGTCCGAAACGTCGGCCAAAGCTACGGGTTTCGTCCTTAGATAGTAGGACTCCTGTAATTGCAACTGGCAATTGAAAAAACTGAGTGATTTTTAGTCAGTACGAGTCTGAGAGTTAGCATGACCACAGACCAGTCATGTATGTAGATAGTCACCCATCCATCGATTGAACTTGGCAAGCGTGGTTTACTCAGGAAGATCATCATGTGCGACTTTTATTATTTGATTACGAGTTCCTTTTCAGTTCCCACAGCTATACAGGGAAAAAAAAACAATGAAGTCTATGAAAACATTTTGTCCGTAAAACATTTTATATTATCACAACTTACGATTTTGTTTGTGAATTTTTATGAGTAAAATCAGCATTTCCACACGAACTCTCGGAGTGATTGTTTTATTTCGCACATTTCGCTACCATGTAATCTACTGTGAGTGCGAAAATAATTTTGTAGGATACACGTAGAACAGCTGTAGAATTTCCTTTCATCATTTCAAGTTTTTGTAGCGCCAACTATGTTCAATTTCATATTTAGAAAATATAAAAGATAGGTATTTTAAATCAATGCTGTTTTGCAGTGATCACTGATCAGTCTCTTACAAGCCTTTTCTTACAAGAATTTTGTTAGAAAATGCCTCGTTCTTGTGCTTATTAAACCAACTCTGATAAATGAAACGTCAACAAATTGTAGGGAACTGCTTTCATCATGTACTATCCATAGTAGATACTACACCCCTCAAAGTATGTCTCTATTTGAATCTGATACCCTGTATTAATAAGGGGGTACTTAATCAATTTGATAAACCACACAATGGCACTTAAAGCATTTATTTTATAAAAATGCTAATTCGGCAAAAGTGTCACGAGATCAATAACCTCTAATCCACTTAAGTGTCCAGGTGCGATAATAGGCTCGTGGAGGTGGACAGTGGACTCCCTTATTTTCAATTAGAATAAAGTGTTATTGACACGGCAGTTGGCGTGACAGTGTTTTGTCACCACTGATAGCAGCCACGTCGTCAGATAACCATTTCGTCAAATTGAAATTCTAATTTTCTTTATGATTTCGGCTATGGGTTGGTAACCTTCACAATGAAATAGGTACCTAATTGTTTTTACAAAAACTGTTTTTGTTTTCTTTCGGATTTGGATGTTTACTTACTTACAAATATCAGAACTGAATGAGGATTGTTTAAATTCGTTACAAATTTGGAACAATAAAACTGGAAATACGGTTTAACCAACCTCTTTGTTGTAATAATAAATCTTATAATTTATTTATATCAGAAGAAACCTCATCAAAGCGTTGTTATTCGAGATTAACCAATACAAAGCAGCATCAAACTCTCATAACACTCGTCATAAATATCCACCGCAACATTCCGTATAATTCGACGCAAAACATACTATAAAGTGACCACACAACATTACTTTTTCATCCTCACCTCAACTTACAAATTCCGGGCACAGTACACCGCGACGCTCCAGAGAGTTGCTACTATTTTTGAAACACAACCACGGCCCTAATTTCGGAGACACCGCGACCGCCGCAAATCGTAAAGTCGGCTAAGTTAGTGCAACACAACTCCCGTGCCTACGCTGTCTACGTCACACACACATAAAACCCTACAGTATATAAAACCGGACTTTTCCCCGGAATTGTGTTGTAGATTGTTTTAATCTTGCCTCGGTCGTGATAAGCTTTTTTCGCTTGCAGTTTTTAGGTTAACTATATTCTAAACTGAGGACGTACGTTTTTGTTTTTTATGCTGTGGTCACTGGAGTTATTTTTGTTTAAGCGACATTAAACGCGGCGTTGGGAACATTACACTCACATTGTTGTACTGAACTGAAATATGTGTAAATTAGAACGATTTACATGTGTTTTTCCGAGTAATTTTGCTCAATTTGTACTCAAAAGGATACAAAAATATGTGTGTTTATATTCTCGTTTAATGTTTTCGGTCAAATATGTTACTAACCCTCATCTAAAGTTACCTACATTATGCTCACGTTAGCATTCACCCTTCTTAAAATAAATGCGGATAATAATGTTAGAATTTCATAGCAAATTGAATCAATCAGACAGTCAGGTAATATTTTGATGTTACCCCATTTCCCGTTAAGCCTGGGGCGGTGCAGGGCGGCAGCAATGTGGGGTTTTTTAGAACCCTTGAAACTTTCCCGGGGCAGTCGTCCTCGTCAGGAGCAGTTCTTTGAGTATCGATTGGTTCGAAAATGCACCCCAGTTCAGACTTGAACACTCAGCATTACGTTTTAAAATCCGTATCCTATATTCCTGTAACTTTGAAAAGCTAACTCTAAACCAACAAGGCCGTAGGTACAGGGTAGTAAATAACAAGTTATGTCGGTACACAAACCGACACTTTGGCGGAATGTTGGTCGAAGTTGAAATTCCGGCAGTTGCATGTTAAAGTAAACATATGAAATGGGCTGCTGGCCACGGGAACGTGTGACCATGCATAACTGAGATCGTTTTATGAGGTGGTATTGCCGACTGGCGAAATATCGCATGCCTTGCCGACCTTCAAAGGTCCACCAACACATGGCGAATATTTGCGTGAAGTAAATAGGCTAATTTATAGACGGCTTTATCGTATCGTAATATTTGTGATATAAAGTTTAATGATCACGGTTTATATACGAAGTTATTATGTGGAAGTAGGCTTGGGGATTTTGTGTGCTATATTATTTGCACATTGATGATATTATGAAGCTGAATACCTGGTTTACGTAACCTTTGTGAATGTTGTAACAGCCAATTTGCGTAATATGAAAAACTCCTGCTGGAAATGAAAAGGTAAATCAATTCAAAGATAAGGATAAATGCGGCACACATTGAGAAAAGTGAGTGGGCTACTAACCTTTTATAGTAATAATATTTTGCAAATTATCCGGCGAATCCTGAAAAACAATAAATTATAACAACATACTCTGTTATAAAAACGGGTGTAGTGTACATAAGTTTGCACCGAGATTGTGACCGATTTTAGTCATTTTGCTTAGCTTTGCTATATTTTTTAGATAAGCATGTTAATTGTTAGTGAGCAAATTAAGGTTGCTTTAAAATTGATTCGAATGTCTAATGCATTGGAGTCATAAATTTTTTAATGAATAATAAATACTAGTAGATCTGTACTATAAAAACACGAAAGAAGGAATTGCTGAAACATTTTTTCTTTGATTTTATTCACCGTTGAATGTCGAATGCATTCATTAAAACTTTTCCACAAACGTCATACAGGATTCAGGAACCAATGGAAAAACTCTGTACTAGGTTCACATAAATCCGCTTCGGTATTAAAGTGACTTCAGTTATTAGGGAGAAACATGAAGGTTTAAAAAATACAGTGGAGCGTACGCAATATGGTTGGCACGGCGTTCTCGTTACGAGCCGGGGCAGCCATAACTTACCCAAGTTTATGGGGAAGGTTCGCCGCCCGTCTAAATATTTAGGAAATAATTACATAAGTACCCACAGTGTATGTACACGTATGAACGAAATATTGAAGCGGTGAATTCCTGCGTTTATTTCTCCTCGAGAATTACCTAAGTCTGGATGCGAACATGCTGTTTCTTTATAGTTTCAACAATTTGTACCTACCTACTTGTGATTGTGCGTGCGAATAATGAAGTAGGCGAGTTATTTAATACGTGAGTTGAATTCGTGAATACTTTGTGAGTAACTACTGAATACACCTACATATAGGTAGTTATATTCTAGATTCTCAATTGTTTTACTCTTGAACATACATGGTAACTGGTGGTTTTAGCTTGGTTTTAGCGTGGTAAAATCATCGAATGAGTCCTCCCACCCAGGGCAGGGCAGGAGGGACTGTCAGACTCGTACAGACAAAAATCCACTGTGTCCTTCATTAGCCCTTTACGTTCCGGAGTCACGGTAATTCGTTAGTCCCGCGACCCCGACAGGCATTGGTAACTGCTGTCTACAAATAGAATAAAAAGTAAAAAAAATTACTAGCTCTAAATAAAACACACGAACTTTGCAGTGCACGCTATCGCGTTAGCAAGCTCACTAGAGTTGGCGTTTAAATTAAACTAACGTCAATTTTGTTTCGCGAAACCACTTAGCACTTATTTTAAAATTCAGCGAAAATAAACATCGTAGCTTCGGACGGACACTGACCGAGCTGGCTAATCGCTCACTAGTCTAAGTCACGCTAAATGAAACACCCTTAACTTTTGAAAGATATCGATTAACTCTGTGCTTTACTTTTTTTCTTTTTACTTGTACTATACTGGGCAAATGGATGGATAAATCCGAAACTATCAGGAATAGAGAAAAACAATTTAAAAACTACTACTGGATCTTACATCATCTTAACGTTCCCAGGAAACGTTCAAACAAAAGAATGAAAGATTCGGCCTCGAAGTGTGGAGTTACGGAGCCTAATTGGACAGACGTCTGGAGTACTTATTCTCTAGTCCCACTCGCAACATATATTTTATTTCCTCAAAAATACTGGATCATTGGATCGAGACCATTAATCGGATCCGTTACTTTTGGAAAAAAAACAATACACACTATATTAATAGAATACTCAATAGTGTCGATATTGTGGATAAAATCTGACAGCTCATTGAGGTTTGCTTAGAATTCAACGCGTTGTAGACTCGGGTCCTTGATCAGATTATTTGTAGTAAGTACGCAAGTCCCTAAACTTCTGAAAGATATCGATTAACTCCTTTTCACGCATTCGATATTCCTAAGATATCGATTAGTTTCAGTTACTTTACTTAAAACGAATAAAATGAACCGAAAATATTGAAATGCTTTACAAACTATTTAAGTCCATTAAACGTCCATTTAAACTTTAAATTAAAATAATGTCTTCGAAAAGAGTTTTGAATTTTTCGCACAATTTTTCGTTGACGTTGGAAATAACGTTTAGGATTTCACAAGGCGTTATAGCTTATCATTCTGAAATATGAAGCGTGGAAATACTATTTGTGAAGCGCAAGGGAACTAAAAAGGCCACTTTAGCGCAATAAAGGGACCTGAACGATTCCACTGCCAACGCCGTTTATGTAGCAAGTTCTGGTCTAAACTATTTAGCTTAAAAATAAGGAGTCATCGATACGGCGATGAAGAAGAAGAATTTTAATAAATTTTGGTCGAATTTCGACCCCGGGGCGACTACTATGATGAGTTTTAAGTTATGAAATTGTCAATTTCTTACCATTTTACTAATTGTTTCTTTATTATTAGTGTTTTCCTGTGTCAATGCGAAAGCGTTCATTGTGACAATGCAAAAGCGGTCATTGTGTCAATCCTAAAGCGGTCATGGTGTCAATCCTAAAGCGGTCATTGTGACAATGCTAAAGCGGTCATTGTGACAATGCTAAAGCGGTCATTGTGACAATGCAAAAGCGGTCATTGTGTCAATCCTAAAGCTGTCATTGTGTCAATCCTAAAGCGGTCATTGTGACAATGCTAAAGCGGTCATTGTGACAATGCTAAAGCGGTCGAGGGACTGTCTAAACAGGTAACCGCCGTGACCCTGGAATATAACACGGTCGGTGGATTTAGTCAGTACGAGTCTGTACATAGTATATCTCACTCTCCGCCCAGGCCTGGGGAGACTTAATTGATGAATTTATCACCTAAAATAAAGATTGTCATAAAACTGAAAACTCTCTAATAAACTATACGTAAGGTATAGTAAAAAACAGACACGGCTATATTTGGATTTTCTACCATATTTAAATAACGAATTATCAATATCAAGTAATCTATATCTATCTATCTATATCTATATCTATCTATACATATAATAAAACTGTAGAAAAATAATTTTAAAATAAAAAAAAAAACTCAAAAAATATAACCAGCGTGTTAAAGGACAACCAATAGAACCAATTTCCAGCATTTTTAGAATTTTTGTCTGTTTGTCTGTATGTCTGTTTGTATGTTTATTTGTTCGGGCATCACGTAAAATGTACGAAAGCTATGTAGATAACTTTAATACACAACGACTGACCGTAACTTGAAATAACATTTAGTTTTTGTTTCATTGAAATCGGATCAGTCTATCAAAAGATATTTGAATTTAAAATGTTCCAGAAGTAAAATTACGGACAGTTTACACCGAGACGCGCAGTTCAGTAGCGCGATCTAGCTTGGCTTGGAATAGAAAAACTACATACCTATTCAAATATGGTGTGGACTGGAGTGGGGTGGTTTGGAGGGGAGTAGAGCAGAATGGAATAGAATGCAAAGGAAAAGGAAAGAAAGCAAAGGTTTTTACTTGGAATGGGATGAAATGGGATGGAGTGGGATGGAGTGGGAAGGAGTGGGATGGAGTGGGATGGAGTGGGATGGAGTGAGCTGGAGTGGGACGGAGTGGGATGGAGTGGGATGGCGTGGGATGGAGTGGGATGGCATGGGATGGAGTGGTATGGAGTGGGATATAGTGGGAAGGAGTGGGATGCAGTGGGATGGTGTGGGATGGAGTGGGATGGATTGGGGTGGAGTGGGATGGAGTGGGACGGAGTGGGATGGAGTGCGATGGAGTGGGATGGAGTGGGATGGAGTGGGATGGAGTGGGATGGAGTGGAATGGAGTGGGATGGAGTGGGATGATGTGGTATGGAGTGAGATGGAGTGGGATGGAGTGGGATGGAGTGTGATGGAGTGGGATGGAGTGGGATAGAGTGGGATGAAGGGGGATGGAGTGGAATGGAGTGGGAAGGAGTGGGATGGAGTCGGATGGAGTCGAATGGAGTCGGATGGAGTGGAATGGAGTGGCATGGAGTGGGATGGAGTGGGATGGAATGGGGTGGAATGAGATGGAATGAGTGCTCTAATCCAGTAGCAATTGAATAGTACCTAGCCTTTGAACGACAGAGGGCGTTTATTACAAACAGGTGAAATATTCTTGAAAAATCTAAATAAAGGATACAATACATACATATAGATAGGGTTTATATGAAAACGATATGATTTATAAAAAACGTGGCGAGAATTAAGCACTTCGCAATAGAAAATACATAGTTAAATTCCGACATCCACGCGAACGAAGTCGCGGGCACAGCTAGTGAATTAATAACAGGCAACTCTTGTTTTCAAAAGCTTTTAATCTTTAAATTAAAAAAGAACTGCCAGAGTTAGGTAAGTAAAACTTATACAAGCAATTCAATATTAAAAGTTTTGTAACTGTACTATTGAATTTAGCTTTTATATCTAAACAAATAAAGTTAACAATGTTACTACTTGCTTTGTAAGACTACTAAAATACAAATAAAATATAGTTATTTCCTTTGTATTCAAAGTATGTTTTCCTTTTGTTATTATTCGTTTGAATATAATTTTATATACAATTTATACCCTTGTACATATATGAAATCCTACAACAGTGAATGTGAAAGTTTTATATTTTTATGAGATTGTTGCCGAATACCGACAATTGCCACCAATAAGTTTAAGGCCCTAAAGTTAGCGATTTGGATTCTGAGTTAGGAATAGTTTGAAAAACTTTATTTTCAACTTTTATTGAAACGAAACAGTTTTATCCAATTATTTATTGAAAGGAAAGTTTATAATTATTCAATTTTATAGCAAAATACCGAATTGAATAAAGTGATTTCATCGTTAGAGATGAGTAATCATTAACAGGCAAGATAAAGGTTACCATGTACGTGTTACCGGAAACAAGTCACACTACAAGTTTTCATGTCTGGCTTGTTCTATGCAGGTTCATGAGTCCCAGCACTAAACATTTAAATGTAAATGTCTACCAATATTCCGATTTGGACATAATTCACAACAAGTCTCCAACGCACTAAAACGCAGGTAGTATTTTGCTAGTCCTATGGCCATCTGAGAACACAGGTTGACACGTCCCAGCACTAAACACAGACATGTTGTGTCTGCCAATGTTCCGCTTCGGACATAGTTCACAACAAAAGTCTCCAACTCACTAAAACGTGGGTAGTCTCCCGCTAGTCCTATGGCCATCCAAGGAAATAATTCACAACAAAAGTCTCCAGCTCACTAAAACCACAGCTAAAACGTAGGTAGTCTCTCGCTAGTCCTATGGCCAACCGAGGACACAGGTTGACACGTACCAGCACTAAACACCGACATGTGTCTGCCAATGTTCCGCTTTGGACACGGTTCAGGCTTTATTTCCGTTACTATGTATGAACCGAAACACGGCATCGAATTTTTAAATTGAATCTTGTATGTATTTTATTTGATTTCAGTTTTTGAGATTTGAATTGGCTTTAGAAGTTGTGTCGGAATATGTTTCCGGTTGCTGCTTTGTATGAGGTTTACGATTGGCGTATGTCTGTGGAATTTTGAAGCTTGTAAGTTAAATCGAAAATATGCAGATGAATGTCCGGGAATCAGAACCGCTCGTCAACTGCATATTACCATTCGATTTGTCAACTGCTGACTTATGAGATCAGCCTTTTCATTTTGCAAATACTGCTGAATCGAATGGTGAACCAACCCGAATGAACTATCAAATCGCAAGCCAATTCAAGCCGAACCAATGCAAATGCTGTTATTGCTTCGGGTCGGCTTTGTTGTTTGACAAATACTACCGAATCGACGAAAATGCCCGGTCCCGCCCGCTCATTTGTGTAATCACTAGATATCCTGAAGATTTTAGATGAATAAATGAAAAATTACAAAAAAAAACTTGACAGTTTTCTTTAAAGTACAAATCCAACAATTTCCCTATTTCTAAAAGCCAGAAACCACTCAACATCCGCAATGATCATCCACTAATTGTTATTATAACCACGTAATGTTCTTAATTAAGTAACAACATTAAGCAAATGTAATTAATTACTTGTATAATTAAATGTAATGACCAAGCTGTGGCCGTCCGTACACATGTATGTTTGTATAATTTGCTGTATAAACTAGATAATTTAGTGTATTTTAGTTTAGTGCAGTGTTTAGTTTTTTTTTTTTTTTTTTTTTTTTTTTTAGGTGGTAAAATCATCAAATGAGTTCTCCCGCCCTGGGTGGGGCGGAAGGGACTGTCAGACTCTTACTGACTAAAATCCACCCGTGTTCCTTCCTATACCCTTTACGTTCCGGGGCCACGGTAACCTGGGTTAAGAAAAAACCCGCGACCCCAGCAGGCATTTGGCGCGAAACACGACGCGCCACCGACCCGGGCTTGGTCCTTGGTCGGACGGCGAGCTACCCATGACTCACCGTCCGCAAGCCCGCTCCACCGCTGTGCCCTCTGCTAATCAGAGGGACACGCGTTGGAGCGTCCACACGACAGGCTATTCGCATACGGGCAAAGAGACCCCTTAGGCACACAGTGCCTAAGGAAGAGTTTTTGCCCGCATCCCAGGGTGCACCGGCCCGAAAAACTGGTCTTCCCCCCGGACGTATCCGAGAGGGAACTCCAGTCCACGGGCGCACGTGGAGGTTTCCTGTCATAGCACCCCAAATTACACGGATTAGCACAAAATTATGCGAACTAAATAATGATTAAGTTTATCTAATTTTGTGTTTACGTATGCAGTTAGTGCTCATTCAAATGTAAAATACAATTGTGAAATGAGTATATCGTAGCTAGTGCAACACTATTGGACCAGTATCAAATTACTGGTCCAATAGTGCTGCACTAGCTGCGATATACGCGTTTTTTAGTATTTATTTAAGTGTTCATGAGCTTTGAAGGTTTGTAAATGCACCCATGAACCAGGAAGTAATTTTATCCATCAAGTAAACGTCAAAGTGCCCGTTTACTTTACGTCACAAAAATGTGAAAAATCGTGACGCCTAAGATTCTATTCCGATATTTCCAATACAAGTTCAGTCCGTTCCATTTAAAAATCTCTCGTTTGTCTGGTGTTCCCTAAAGATTTAGTTGGCGTACTTGTAAGCCGGGTTTTCACCACGTTTACTGTAAATAGAGGCTTGTTAAACAAACGGTCTAACTCTCCCCGGTTAAGATTTGGGACGTGATGTGCCATCGACTGTTGCAGTCTCCATTTTATCTTGGATTGTGAGTCATTGTTGTATCTCAGGGGAGGTATGAACGGTAGTAAATGACGGAGTTGTATGGCGTTTAGAGTTTATTTTTTCTTTGTGTGAAAGGATCTAGTCTACACTGGCCCAATGCTGGACACTGCCTCTCCAAATATTTTCAAGAGTTGTTGTCCTGCGCCACCCCGAATCGGCCCACACGGTATGAGTCCTGAGGTCATATTTTCGCCACCGTCTTCCAGCTTTGTGGAGAAGAAAAAAAAGGAAAGGATCGATTTCATTTATTCTCTTGATATAGTTATGTATGACGTTAATTTTTATTTATTGAGGATTGATTTCCAAGAAATTAATCTGCGTTTTCCGAACTGATTTATTTTATTGGTGTGTCATTAAAACTAATGCAATTAGTTAAGTTTGTGAACAGTGGCGATAACTTATATTAAAAAACGAAAATCAAACATGTCCTCTACACATCTATCTAGGAGCTTTACCGACACTGCCTAAGAAATGAAAATAGTGGCTCTATGTATAATGTTTATCGAGTCTTCTAAATTCATACCAAAAAGTTTCATTATGCTGTCGTAGAAAAGATATATATAGTGTAGCAGAATGGTATACATGTATACTACTTATCTGAAATTCTAAAAGAAGCGATTTACACGAACACGGTTCAAAATAAAAATTCGAAAGGTTTTTAAAGTGAGATCTATATGCAAACGTTTCGGTTTTATGTACCCAGGAATAAAATACCGTTTTCACCGAACAAATTTAGGTGATAGCACCTATTACCTACGGAACTAAGTTCATTTATTCTAACTTCAGACTCTCGCTCACTTTACGTAAATTCAGTTACGAACCTTAATTAAGAAAAAAGGACACCATCCTTACGCACGTACTTATTTATGCGGAGGTCAAACGTGTAAGATTCATGATTCTAATCAAAATGTAATTAAAGGAAAAGGAAACCACAGGTTGTAAGTTTCGTGTAACTGTTAATTAATTTGATTACGCGATTGCGGATCCTATTACTAAGCACAGAAAGGATATAATTGCGTGTAGTATTTGGGAAAATTTGTGCTGTAATTTCCCGATAACAACCTTTTTATTCCGCGTCTTAACGTTTTAGAGTCATCGGAGCTAATTTTTCGTTTCGCAAATGTCGGCAACCAGAGCTCGACGAATCGCTGACTTTTTCGTTCAACACGAGGTACAAATTGGGTAAAAAACTCCAACTTAAACAATTGAATTTAATTCACAGTTTAAAAGTCCAAAGTTCGGGTTAAGTAAAGTCTGGTCCCATTTAGAGAAGTCGTTTGTAGAACTTTGTTTCTTTGGGCACGCACAATCCTTTGCAGATTATAGGCGGGCATTAGACGAAATGTCCGATAAGACGGCACTATTATTTTATTAACACAGTCCGCATTCACTTAGCTTTAGTCAAGTGAAAAGAAATTTCATCTATTTACTTTGGCCGGTCGTATTGGGTCCAGGCCGCTTTCATTCGTACTCTCAACGTTAAGTGGACATACTTAAGTGCTGTTTGGTCAGGAGGGATTTACCTTTGCTCTTTTTCCTTCAACCTTATCCCACTCAATCAGGAGCGAGGCTTAACTCTTAAAACGTTTTTGCTTTGTAATTTTTCGTCACTTATTTTCCTTTTGTTGTTGTATGTCTGTGACTGGGATAGGGACGTTGGATGATTATAAGAATTGTTGAGACAAATTGTAGTTGGAAACTAAAACCCAAATATTGTTAAGAAATTAGTAACAAATTACTTTGACCTTCCAAGCCTTTGACAAGCTCTCGCGCCCGGCATTGGTTGCGGCCATGCTGCGGGGCGAGACGGAGTGGGAGGCGGTCGCCTCCTTCTGCGAAGTAGAGATGCGCAAAATGTGTCAGTAAAAAGAAAATGAATGAAGTATATCTTTTCACTTGATGAAGTAGTTCATTCATTCATTCAGTACTTCATTTAGTCCAACAAATCAGAACGAGTTCTTGAATGAGATGATTCACTGAACTAGTTCATTGGACTAGTTCACTGAATTAGTTCACTGAAATAGTTCATTGGACTGGGTAAGTAATATATGATATAACTACAAAATCTCTAAAATTTACAAGAGATAACAACTGAATATATAATTTCATTTGATATAACGATCAGTTAATATAATAAACGATTGACATAATTTTATAATGACTAATTTCTATAAGCATAACAATCAATGAATATAAAATCGTTTTGTATACCGCTCAAAAGACATAAAACTTATTTGGTCTAATTTTTTTTTCTTCCTGGCAAGTCATCTAACACTGATGTACCTACTAATAGTATCACCTGGCATGGATCTTCGACGGAGCTCCGCTTCGCGGGCTCCTATTTCTCCGTATAGGTTGTAAAGTGACCTAACACGAAGGGGATAGCGGGGTCTTTCAGACCCCGCCATCTAGGTCAAATAACTGATTAGTACCTGTCATGGTGGCTCAACGGAGCCCCGCTACGCGGGGCTCCTTTTTCTGGGTGCAAGGTTTAAAGTAACCTAACACGAAGGGGATGGCGGGGTCTGAAAGACCCCGCCATCCCCTTCGAACCTAACCTGTCCGTGTCGGGGTGCCCCAAGTCCCGAGCTCGCTTCGCTCGCTCTTGCATCCTAGGTCAAATAACTGATGTCATGCTGGCTCGACGGAGCCCCGCTTCGCGGGGCTCCTATTTCTGGGTGTAAGGTTTAAAGTAACCTAACCTATCCGTGTCGGGGTGTCCCAAGACCCGAGCTCGCTTCGCTCGCTCTTGGATACTAAATTTTTCTAATAACAATAGCAATCGTGAAGGCAAACAATCAAAGTTCAAAGGATAAGCCAAAGTCAACAAAGAAAATATTTTAAACGTTAAATTATATGTTTCAAACGTTAAATGTAATGATTTTTGCTTAATTAAACGTTTTATCAAATAAAATTATATGAAATGAGTTTTAGAGTAACACGAACATTATGTGTAGAGAAATTATATCAACCGTTGGTATATCTCACGTTGATTATATCATGTGAACGTTATTGAAATGAAAATATATCAAATAACTTTATATGAAATGAGACGCACCCCATTGGACTAGTTCACTGAACTAGTGATTTAGAGAAATGATGCATTTCACTAAATCACTAGTTCAGTTTTATACGAATATCGATATTCCTTCAAACTTTATTACGAATATAGTCTTTACGGGAAATGGACCTACCGTTTCCCGTAAAGACTATATTCCTATTACAATAAAGTTCATACTTATTAGGGTGAATAGAGTAACTAAGCGAAAAGAAACACTGAACTAAAGACACATTTGAATGGCCAGTGAATGAATGATAAGTTCATTTTGGGAAATGAACTAGTTCATTTACTTCAATCGTTCGCGAACTACCCATGTCTACTGCGAAGCAGTAATGCTCGCGAAGGAGGAGGCGGGCCGCGCGCGAGAGAGGACAGTGTCCTCCCTCCGCCCCAACCGCGGTGGTGCACGCCCGCGGCGACGGACGTCGCAAGACGATCTCCGGCCACCGTAGGCGCGGGCATGCGGGCAGCGAGTAAAGGGCAACTCGCTGCCCGACCATGGACCATGCCCGGGTCGACGGCGCGTTGTGTCCCACGCGCGCCTCAAAGAGCGTCATAATAATGACGGGGCCCCCCTCTCAGAGGGCCAAAGCCTGCCGGGGTCGCGGGATTATTTCCTTACCGTGACCCCGGAACATAACAGGCTACTGAAGGACACCGTGGATTTTAGTCAGTAGAAGTCTGACAGTCCCTCCCGCCCTGCCCGGGGCTGGAGGACTCATTTGATGATTTTGCCACGTAAAAAAAAAAAAAAAAGCCTTTGACAAGCTAATATAATTGGTAGGTATTCTAAGAAAATATTCTTCTTAAGAATGAATAGCGTTTTCTCCTGTAAGTTTTCGAAACCATCAAATTAAGTCGCAAGAAATTGTCGGAAATACATATTTCAAGCTTTTCAAAGGGTTGACCCCTTCTAAGGCCCAAGTGTTCCGACCGCAGCAATTTTGTTATTTGTCGTTTGTATTCAGGTACAGCACGTTCCGTGGACATGGGACTTCACTTTACTCCTTTATTTTTTCCCTCATAGTTCGTGAATGTTGCTACTGCGACAGTTTTTTGTTTGTGTGTAGTGGAAGTTTGTGTCGGACCCTCTGTATGGAGGCTTACGTTATTTAGAACGACTGAAAAATGTGTTATGTATTCGTCGAGAGTTGGCTGATGGGTTCATGCATCTAAATGTTGTATTTTACTCCGAAACTTTTGGGAAGCTGTCATTTTGCGACATGAGAAAATATTTATAAGCTGTCTGCTTCACTTGTGTGGATTTTTAAGCAATTTTTTTGTAAACCTTGTGTCTTTGTTGGTTACTTTCTGTCTTAAATATACAATTTAATTTGCTTCTTTTACTGCAGGAAGTAAGAGCTCTTATCGTAAACCCGATATGTTTGTTAGCTCATAAGGATAATATCTACTAACCCATTTCCCCGGAATGACTCTTGCACCGTGGGAAGACCCGCAGCTGATCAACCGTTTTCAGGTCAGTAAGGAAAATATCTTGCTGCTTTGAACCGACTTATGTGGGGTTTATATTAAAAGAGTTATTGAAGAGGTTAAGAGGTAACACATTTAAGTTGTGTGAAAGCAGTTAAATAAACGTGTTGATAGCAGTTTTTTATTATTATTATCACGTCGGAATTTCAGTGAATAAATAGTTTATTTTACTGAAAACATCTTCACGCGCACGCTTGATGTCGAATGAAGCCAAAATTATTTTAAAAAGTATTTGAAACGTGGAAATACTGAGTATACTATTTATATTTTATCCAAGTAAGTGTGTTTAGGGTAGAAATTTTCAAGAAATCGATACGGGGAAC
Source organism: Agrotis clavis (assembly GCA_954870645.1). Classification (NCBI taxonomy): domain Eukaryota; kingdom Metazoa; phylum Arthropoda; class Insecta; order Lepidoptera; family Noctuidae; genus Agrotis; species Agrotis clavis. The sequence goes on from OX940929.1 coordinate 7,454,262, forward strand.
CTTTCACGTGGGTGCTTCCTTACATTTAGTATGCGGATCGCGATCTGAGTGTGTTACGCTCTCCTTCAACGAAAAGGTACTCTATAATTTTATTTTCCGACCAAAATGTAGTTACTGAAGTAACTGATACTTTTGTAAGAGATATTTCAGTCGTTGTTTACGTCCTTTTGATCAAGGGTAAATTGAGTTTCGTATCAACATATTGAAATCAACCTGTTGTAGAAAGGTACGTTTTTATGTTATTGAATTTTGAATAGGTAAATATTTGATGGTAACATTAAACGAGCTACCCGTTTCTAGTGCTTTCCGTTAACAGTAGAATCGAGTATCCAGAAATTAATTTTAGATACACGATATCAATTTTGGATTTTGTACGAGATATGGAAATCGAATATTTTGACCTATATTCTGCAGTATTTTATTTACGTAATTTATGTTCTATAATGTTAAAATATTGTTAAGGATTAAATAAAACTTTGTAGAGAATGTTAATATCAGGCTTGTGAACCCTGAAGGCTTAGGCAGGGGTGCTCCCAATTAGTGCAGCCATCTTTTCCCAGTTATGTTTTCAAGTTTCATGTAATATCCAACCGAGCACTACTTCAGGCTCCGTGGATTTTAGTCAGCTCAAGTCTGACAGGCCCTCCCGTCCCGCCCTAGATGGGAGGACTCATTTGTTGATTTTACTACGATAAAAAAAGGCTCCGTAGCTGTTATTGAGAAATTCTTAATAGAAAAATCGAATAACCATTAACACTTTGCCCAAGCTGGAAATTGATCCTGGGACTATGTTCAGCACTCCAGTTTCCGACCACTAGACCAAAAAAACTAAATTTAAATCGCTTCATCCGTTCGGGCTCTGTGATGCCACAGACAGACAGACACGTCAAACTTATAACACCCCTCTTCATCCGTCGGGTGTTAAAAAGGCAGGCAACGAAGCATAATAGAATATGTTATGTAATCATTGATTGGATATGATCAGTCGCTTCATTTTTCAAGTTTACTTATAAAAGTCTTTAAGAATAACCTTCGTTTTCAACCTGTGCGTACATCAGTAGGTACCTAACTCCTATGTGTACACAACAGGGGTCCTACCCGTATCCGTCACTATACTAACGAGTACCTTCTTATAGAAGTTCTCGTCACGTGCCGTGACTTTTAGTACATCTTGTTTACCAACCTTTGTAGCCAATGTTTGACTTTTATTTTCTTTAGTTTGATTTGTGACGTCACTGAGAACTATTGGAGAAGAGACTCGGTGAAAGTTTAGCTGAGTACTTCTGAATGTTACAGATAAGGGCGGTAGTTTTAAAATGTTTATTGGTTTGGTGAAAATGAATTTTGAAGTTTGAGGTGAGTAATAACCGAAAAACTGAAAGCATTATTTGCCAAATGATTTGTTTGAGTGAGTGTACTTCTTATCATCAAGTGACTACTTCCAGTTTGATGAAGAGTTTTTCGAGGGTCTGTCAAAATCTTACCAGCTTGACAGTCCCGCGTCCCCGAGTGGATGTACTTTTGTTCCATTTTAAACTATTTTGGATTTATTTTTGGTAAAGGTTCTTGATTTCCTTAAGATAAACATAAGTGAGTATCCTTAGGATTTACCACTGTTATTTACCACCATTTATGCAAATAATTTGAAAAAGTAGAGTCCTAATTGAAAGTTTTTAGTAGCAACCGCTCTTTACATAATTATTTCTCACTACATGCCAAGTGATTGACAACAAAAGGGACTCAAACGCACAACTCTATCCTACGTAAGCTGAATCCATCAACTGTTGCTAGGCACCTATTCTAAACATTTTCAAAGGGGCTTAGAAATCATCACACAATGAAGGGGGAGCTAACACTGGTGTCATACGTTACTGGACTTCCTAGCACACTAGTTATTTTGATAAAAGGATCCCCAGTTTGGATCTAGCGTATCTCGTTTTGTAGTGGATTAGTTTGAATGGATATAACCTGCCATTCTAGTGCACATTCGTTACATTAAAAAAAATGCACATAAAATACATTTACAACAAGCGGCCGGATGGACTGTGGCTTGGATCCGGAACAGCTTTAAAGAGTACGGGCTCCAAAGAAAGAAACCTTCTAACAATGCGCGCCATGTCCAGAAGAACAGCTTTCTGAATCAGGCCCTTTATCCAGCTGCTTATCGAGAGCCTCCTAAGATGTTGATCGAGGCTTTTGACAATTTTATTAAGCCATGGACAACTGTTGGAAATATGATCGCTGAATCCATATCCTGTTCTAGTTGTTGTTGGATTATATTTTCGGGATTGTTGCCCAAAGTTTGAGCACTAAATGTAATCATAATATATTACTACCAACGAAATCCGCTTACATTCGAGCTTCTGAATGTTTTTCGGAATTCTGTATTGTTTTAATGTGATAACTCTATTGATATCGGCAACGCTATAGTTTCTAGTTTTTTTATAACGAGTTTTCTACTTTGCTGGTAGAACCTTGGCCGCATTGTGGCTGTATTAACGACTTATTTGACTGATGTGAAACACTTTAATAAATGACATAAAAAAGTGGATATAAAGGTTGATTTAGATTGATCCTGTAGCTGCATTGACACTGGAATTGGACTGGTTGGGTGACTTCTAGCCAAGCGTGCTTCACCGTCGACTGCATCATTGCTTACCATCAGCCGAGATGGTGATCAAACGCTGGATTATCGTAAAAAAAAGATGTTTACGTTGATCCAGTGGCTGGATCCAGCGTCATCGGATTGACAAATAGGAACGTGCTCTATTCTGATCCAGCGCTGAATACCGGGACTGCGATACAGCGACTAGATTTATGTAAACCAGCCTTAATGTAAAATGTTTTACGTCAGTACATTGTTGGTAAATAGGCTTAACGTTTTGTCATCAGTTTACTAAATAATTAGGAGCTATTGTATCATAGCAAACAAAATAGCAATTAATTGTCAATATACACCCAATCCGTTAATTTGGCCACCACTAAATAATTCACTACAATCGTTTATCTGAAATGGTTTAAATTCAGTAATCTGTATAATGCGGTTTCGATCCTATAAAATTTAAAAGCGTCCATGAAATTTGTTTCCGTTTTGGCACAGGATGTTGGTGATCAGAAATAAATTGTAATAAGCTTCTGAATAAAGGGTCCACGTCGTTATGTATCTCGATTGTTTAAAATATTTAGCAATTTGCAAGTTAATTATCATGAAATAGCGAACAGTGGTGGCCCAGTGGTATTGGACCCGATATCCGAATTTTAAGTCGTGGGTTCGATCGAACCCGCGCACAACTTTGTGTAATTTATTTCATCAACACTGCTCTCAAAACGGTGAAGGAAAACATCGTGTGGAAACCGGCACGTACCTATAAGAACCAAGAAGTGCCACTGATGCCTGAAATAAATGGATGAATAATAAATGTTTGTAAACGCACCTACGACACTGGATAAAATAGAGTGGGGCAAAATTCTTATAAAAACTTTAAAAATCTTTCTTCTTGAATCACTCTGTCTATTGCCCTTAAATACGTAATTTTATATTATGTAATGATAACCATTAAAGGAAAATCAAACCTTCAAGATATTCAGTAGGTACCCTTGTTTCTTAGGAAAATAATACCGCCATGAATAAAACTAACATAAATGCTTTAGGCCCACTTGCACGAACCCGAGTTATCTTTTAAACTCAGAGTTAGTTGTGGACCACGGGCAATAAACGTAACACGAGGTTAAATTGACAATATTGAATGACAAACTGTCAATTTAACCTTGTGTTAGCAACTAACTCTGAGTTAAAAGATAACTCGGGTTCGTGCAAGCGGGCCTTAGTGTCTTAAATCATAGTCAAGCTATTGAGGTTTACATGACAGCACTAAAACCTTTGCAGAACAAAGAGAACATCAAAATGTATGACAAACATTTTCCGACTTTGACGTATCAAAGGGTGCCTTCATAAAGCGCAGTACAGACAGATCGGTATGGATCGGCACTGGCCGGTGCAGGCAAACAGATCCTAGATTGACGACACGTTTGGCGTAGTGGTTGAGTTGAGCCTGCGCGTGTCACCGGATCGATTCCTGCACGGTTAAAATATTTGTATAATTTGTAAGTAGTTTTCCGGGTCTGGGTTTTGTGTACGTGAATTTAAAAGTTTGTTAACGCACCCACGATATCGATACAGGAGAAATTGCTAGTGCCCGCAACGTTTTTCTTTTTATGTTTTATGCTCTTGCACGTAATAGAGACAGGTTGAGACTTGGCAGATTTGCCTGCACCGATGAGTACCGAGTTTTCTGTACCGAGAACCTGCGACTTTATGAAGGCACCTTAAGAAGTGACCTTCAACTATTATACAAGGACTTCCTTTGTTCTAAGGGTGTATATTTTTGAAGCGACAGCGCCGACAGCAAATAATTTACCTTATCAGATCAAAGTGGCTATCTACGCGAATCTTTCAAGGTCGAAGTTAAAGTAATATTGTTTGACCCGATAGTATCAGAATTCAGTTTGTCAGTCTATGAATATAATTTATGAGATTTATAGAGCGGGCTCATGGCCCTGACATACAGGAAATTTATTCAATGGCTACCAACTGATCCCTGTATAAAGTCAAATGTAACGAATTGAGTTTTTCTATACATTGTTGCATGTTTTTTATTGGGGACCCGGATTTATAGGGTTTTTGGTTATCTTCCTTGTTTTGTCATACAAGTTTTTTTCATAATGTTATAGTTTTGGGGAGTCCCTACGGTTTGTGGTGTTCTAACTTTTATTTTCCATTTAGTTTACTATACACTTTTATAAATGTTGAAACTGATGTCATTCTCGTGAAGAATTATGCAAAACAAAGAATTTTCTATCTAAAATATCTATTTAAGAATGTACTTTGATTCTTAAAAAGTGACGCCAAAAAAATGGATTCGTTGTTTCTTTACTGTATAAGGCGTGATTTTATGGTTTTTTCTGAGCCCCTGGTTGGCTGATAACTCTATAAACCAGTCTTTGTAACCTCGGTTACCAGATTTAAGTCAGTCAACTATTAGGTACTGCTGCACAGTGCATACCCTAGCCAAATAAGCCCCTTCGTACACTAGGCGACGCAAGTCTCCGATACCTTACGATTTTGGTATTCATTGACGCGTGCTTGTGTTCGAACCTCTATGGGTTTGTATTGCGATAGCCGCTTGGATACCGAAGTCGTAAGGTATCGGAAACTTGAGTCGCCTTGTGTACGAAGGGCCTTAGTATGTATATTGGAATCACCACCACTGACATACATAGTAACGTACCCTCTCTCTATCCCGGATACAATGAGACAGATAAATCCCTACTATTATGGGTTCATCAATCCCGTAATGGGCGTCGTATAGGGCCGATGGGTTAGCACTAAATACGGGGTATCGCTCGCAATGAAATTTACTAGGGGGAGCAAGACATATCGCTGTGGTCTGCTAATTTATGGCATGTTTTTTGTACGATCCGGTTAATGGCCTATTATGGGTCATTGAACTGCCCGATAAGGGTAATACTGATTTTCTTTAAAAAAGAAAATTCTTCCCTTGTTTGTAAATACTGCCTGAACAATTTGGGAATTCTTTTGGCAAGGTTGGTAGCGAAGTCTGCTCAGGATACGCCAGTCGTGCATAAGTGAAGACGCCAATCGATAGCGGATTCGAGCCAGTATTTAATGAAAACAGTTTTCAAGTCTAATGCACAAAATAAATAAAATATTTTCTTTGCCGCAACATTTCTTTAATTTTACGGATAATTTAACATGCTTAGAAACAAAGGAATAATCTAAATCGTGTGGATTAGAACAACATCTGTTGTTGCAAAAACTATTCGTAGAACGACATTTATCGTGAAAATCAATGGTCTGTGAGCGACCGGAGTCCCGAATGATTTCTATTGATACACGGTTCGTTGAACTTTGTGGGACTTTTGACAGTTCACGTTTTACTTGTAACGCGTAGTTATAACCTACGAACAGTGTATCCAATATTGTTTGTAGGATAACTTATTAATGTATGAACTAAGATGTCGAAAGTTAGAACTTCATTATTCTATGGGTGTATTATATTGCTATTGTTTACAACACATCAGTAAAACAACGTCTCAGGGGTGGAATAGACTTGTACGTCGGGTGAATGAACTTTACATGAACTAAGATAAAGAAAGTTTCAGGTTCAGTTAGGGTCAATATTGGTTACAAATAAGTCTTCCTATTATACTTGTAATTGGTCGGTAAAACGGAATATTTTGTTATAGAAAAATCGTCAGTATTGTTGCAAAAACGGAGTGATATTCCGTAACTGTGACGCCTGTTTTGAAAAATTTATGCATAGTCTAGGGGAAAATAACGAAACCGATACCTGCACGCATTGGAAGCTATAAATAACCGAAAAATCGTAAAAAAACGAACTCTTACTATACTTTAAATAAAATTCATATTCGTAGACGTTGCAATAAAGGTGACATTTTGGAGCGGGTCTAAATTTAAAGATGGCGCGTATTTCTTTGTCGCCATAGGACGCACGGTACGGGCGTGCAATATTGCACCTGAGGTCTCATTCGGGGATGACACGTGTAGCCCCCTGTACTTGGAGAATGGCCAAGATTTCGGATGTTTGTGAGACCCAAAATAGAAAAGTACCTACAGTTTTCAGTTTATTGACCACTGCATTAATCGCAATAGGTCTACGGCAAAATCCTATTAAGTGTACTATGTTAAATAATAGACCTAAGCACAGATACTTTTATGTACTGCCTACAGATAATTGTTCCGGGTGTATCTGTTTGTGTATGTGAAAATGTTTGTAAACGGATACAGGAACACTTCTTCAGGTTGGGGTTCAAAAACTACAGCTTCAAGAAACTCATTTCCTCGGTATGTGTATTTTCTTTTAGCGACACATTTGTAACTACGGCGAAAATCAAAACGGAACCTCATTATTTTTGCAAATCCTGCCTCCTACGAAACAGGTACAACAAAATTTCCGTCCTTTATTTATACTCTACACTGATGTGACACAAATTCGATCAATTCTTATTCTGAGTCCAATGTAAAAGGTCCGTCTGGCGACACACCTGTCCCAACGCATTTCTTATGGATGGTAACCCTATCTCACGACATATTCGCTACATTTGTATGTAATGCTTTGGGTTATTGATGTATGAAACACGTTGCGAAAGGGACCTTGTTAAATTTATTTGAATTATTATAATAATATGAGGGTCTACAAGTGCCGATATTATTGTTATTGAAAATGTATTTTCCTTTTTTTGTTTTTGTGTTTTGAGGTACCTTCATTGTGCTGCACAAAATCTGTATTGCAGAATGAGTAAGTTTTGCTCGTGTGAAACCGATTTCAATTAAAATTGTGGTCGAATTTTTAACTGTCCCTTCTTTATAATCGAGGATACGTTAGCCAACAAATAAACTCCTACACAACTATAGGATCAACAATTATTTGTTCCGTGTAGGAATCGAATCCTTCATAAGTGGCGCTGCAGCCCCAGCTGCCACTGTGAAATGGACCGACCACTGACCATTGCGCTTGCTAGTGTTTGTCCATCGCCATCGTCTTTAGAAGTCATTTTCATTTAGTATGGTTTTTCGCTAAAGGTATCACCAAACTTTACGATTATATCGCTAACACCGGCAAAACCTGAGACCAGCTTTCGATTGTTTTTTTGGTTATTTCTCAATTTAGCTGGTTATAGGTAAATTTCTTAGAAACCTAGCAGTATAAAATAACAATTTAAGCAAACAATAGGACCGCAGCACGTCACTGTCCAAGTGGGTCAAGCCCGAAGTTGTTCTGGCACTTGTAAATTAATTATTCGGCATCGTTGTAACTAAGGTAAGGTCCGAACATGGGACGACTTGAATTATTAAACAAGGCTACCCGGGGGAAATCACAAGTGCGAAGTGGATAGACAACGGCGCTTATAGTGTGGAAATAAATAAAGTATATCAGTGAGTGCGAGGAACTAACTTCGACAGAGGGTGTGAACGCCCTTGAGATGTGTGGGTAGAACTAACTATTTGTTTATTCTGTGACGAAGTTTGAACTTACAATTAAACTGTTTAAGGGTCAAATTCTTAGAGCAAACAACGAAATATATGTGATGTTTAAAGTTTATAGCTTGGTTATTGTATAGGCTTTTAAGTTAGTTTTCGATGTCACTCAATGTTTCGAAATAGGCTGTTTCTTAATGGTAAGTCTTCGATGGTAGGTGAATGTTCATAACTACGAGTACTTGCAGACGACCGGATGGTTGACAATACAGCTATATCATTGAATTTTATATTATTATAAACACACTATATTTACAGGCAGAAGCAATACATAACCTAAGTCCTTAAAACCCCTATAGGCTTAAGAGTACCAAATGTTACACCCATATTTCGCTAATTATGTCCAAGGTTCAGATGACGACAATATGGGCGAGATCCAGAGTGAATCGGGCATGAATCCAGGCTGCAGAACTTTTTGAAGAAAAAAAATAATATTACTTTAATGTCCAATGAGAGCCTGGAATGGGCATTTCCCTTTATATCCTACCTGTTAGATCAGGCTATAACTTATGTCTGAGCCAAACACGAAGATCCGTTCAGCTGTACGGTTGTGATTGAGTAGCAAACATCCATCCATCCGTTCAAAACCAAAATTTTGTTTTGGTTTTATATGGATGGAATGATGTTTTTTTTTCCAAACTGTACGTTAACATACCAATTTCTGAACCCAAACTCTCAATTCCAGCCAGTAATCAAAGAAGCCAAAGCTTGTTTGTCAAAGATCCTCGTATATTGAAAAAAAAAGGGAAGTACTCCTGATATTAACCTCTGCACTCTTTGATTAGCCGAAGGGAAGAGGGTGGGCCGGAGTAGATTTCATTCAAATTGATGACTTCATTGGTTTAACCCCAATAAGTAGGAGATTAGGGAACGCACCAAAGTTTGCTCAGCGGCGCCGGAGTGAATTGTTTTTCTTTGATTTTCTTTTGATGCTGTGTACTGGTGACATCAATATTTGTTGATGAGCGATTAGAATATTTGGGTGTGTTGTGAATTCATTTTATGTCATGACAAACTTGACCAAACAATCTTGCGTATCTATAATTCACTTTTTCGCGCGTTCGAGTCCCACTCGGAACAAATATTCGTATGATCTGTAAATACTTGTTTAGGGTCTGGGTTGTTGTGGCTGTTTGTAAATGCACCAACGATAAAGGAAAAATTCTTAGTGTGATGCAACGTTTTTTTATAAAAAACAAAGACCTTTGAATAGACGGGTTTTATTTCACACTCATGATATTTTATAAAGACGTAACCGATTTAGCCTGTTTCGAGAATTATTTTCTCGTTTTATCTGGAATATAAAATGTGTGGTTTACTACTGACTACGCAACTGACAATTCTCAATTACGTACTAAATGTAATTTTAGGCATGAAATCAACCTGTTATTTGATTCTTGTATTTTCGACTTTCCGCCTTACTAAAATAATTTCCAAATCATCTCAACTCAAGACTTGCTCAAAACTTTTTACTTCCACAGACATTTTATTACAGTTACCTAATAAAACCTACTCGTTGAATAAGGGTCAGTACCTCTAGTACCCCACATCCGACTGGATAAAGCAAGTCAGTAATTAATCAGCGAAGTGCGTTTACAAGGGTTGATCTTTTTTACATGAGGGGCGCTGATTGAAAGGGCTAAAACTCATTAGTACGGGAAACGTATTCTGGAGCTAACGAGATCATGTATGGGATTGTGTTCCGGGTGAATGATGATGGAGAATATTTACATTTATATGGAAGTGTCGAAAGGTAAGAATTATTAGAGCTCTTCCTCCCTGTTGCTTAGGGTACATATTTGAATATCGAAGATTAAAATATCTACGCTTAAAATATCGATGTTCAAAATATCGAAAATGAAAATATCGAATGACCATAAAATCGAAAATTAAAATATCGAAAGTTTAAAATATCGAATGATTAAATGATCTACGTCCAATATATCTAAAATTTAAATATCTACAAAAGTTACATCGAAAGATCTAAATATCGAAATACAGATTATCTAATGTCCTAAATATCGAATTACAGATTATCGAATGTCCGAAATATCGAACCTAACAAGGTAAGTCGACGGAGCCCCGCTTCGCGGGGCTCCTATTTCTGTTTGCAAGGTTTAAAGTAACCTAACACGAAGAGGATGGCGGGGTCTTTCAGACCCCGCCATCCTCTTCGGACCTAACGTGTCCGAGTCGGGGTGCCCCAAGTTCCGAGCTCGCTTCACTCTCTCTTGCATCCGAAGTCCGTCCAGCTACCTTGTTGGGTAGTAGGTAATCAGTAATTTGACTAAGGATGCAAGAGCGAGCGAAGCGAGCTCGGGACTTGGGGCACCCCGACTCGGCCAGGTTAGGTTCGAAGAGAGCAAACAGAAATAGGAGCCCCGCGAAGCGGGGCTCCGTCGACTTATCTTGGTAGGTGGTTATTTTTTTCGATATTTCAACTAGTAGGTATTTTTAACGTAGATATTATGAACTTCGATGTATTAAACGTTGATATTTTGAATTTCGACATAACGTCTTTCGATATTTTGAATCATTCGACATTTAAATCAGTCGACATTTTAATCTTCGACGTTTAAAGCGTAGATGTAACATTTTTCGATATTTTGTAACAATCGATATTTTAATTTTCGATATTCTGAACATCGATATTTTAAGCGTAGATATTTTAATCTTCGATATTCAAATATGTACCCGTTGCTTAACATGGGCAAAAATAGACGAAAATAATATTAATATCTGAGCTTAAACATTGTCAGCCTTACTACAAAAACTTAAACATCTGTTGAACACTTGTCAAAAAAAGTGTGACTGCATAACGGACCTTATTTCAACGTCATAATCTGACATTTTTTTAGACAAAGTGTGAACACTTGTAAACTTTTAAACGTTTGTTGAAACAGACATTTAAAAGTTTTTGTGGTACGACGGTTTGTATCCTTATTTTAAATACGAAAGTTTGGATGGATGGATGTTTAAAACAGCTGAATGATACTTATCTGGATAACACAGTGATAGATGGTAGTCTGATTAACACATTGGATAAGTTTTATCATAATGTAACGATCCTGTGTGTGGGATAATTTTCGCCATTCCCGAAGTTGCTTATAGTATTTACTAGGGAATAAATGAGTCCTACCTTCAAAAATGCTAAGAAGAATCAGAATTTTAACCGAGCCTCAAGCTAGGTTTCTCTTCAAAAAAAAAAGAAACATTTGCATCTACAAGTAGTATTCTATCATCTTTCATGTTTTATCAAAAACAAGTAACCTACAATTCTTATCCAAAATATTATAGGGCAAAAGGCAAATATTACTACAGTTACATCCTCCTCATAAAACGAGATTAGATTCATGATTCGTATCTGATCCAGTTTATAACGAAACTGGGTAAACAAACCGAGCTCTTTATTATTATTTCCTTAGTTATTGCCGAACTCCATACGCATAAGATAATAAAACCCCGACACCATGCGAACGCCATAAGCAATGAAGAGGTGAAAGCTTGGGTACATTTGAAAAAGAGGAACGTAAAAATGAGGGAGCGAGCACTTCGTTCGTTCGGACATCTTGGGAGAATGTTTGAGGAAAGAATTTGAGATAATAATGTGATGCTAAATTGACATAGGGTGAATAAAACAAAAGAAAGACGTGGTCGATCGTGATCATTTATTAAGATTTAATTGGTAATTCCTTTGTTTTCCAATGATTATGATTTAATTTGTGGCTTCTTATATTTGTTTTTCAATAATTATAACATATCGGCACGATGGATCGATCAATAATTACCGATTTCAAGAAGGTGGCTGGCAGCGGATGGTTGGCGCTCTTTGGAAGCTTACGTACGAGTACAGTAGTGGAAGGCAAATGACATGTGGGAAGTTTAGACTGATAATTACCTAATAATTATCAGTCTATTCTGTAGTAATGACAAATAGTTGTCATTAACTAATTTTTTAGTAGTGACTCTGTCTACTTTATAGAAGGTTTACGTTTTTTCAAAAAGGTGAGACAGCGGTCCAACGCAAGCACTGTCTAAAAAATAAAAATGTCAATGCTCATGATGATGACCCTCAATCTTTGCTGGAGATATTCATAACCCATCACACTTGTGAATCATACGATAACCCGCTCGGAAGATGCGTACACCCACCATATTTTCATAAGAAACTATCCAACCGTGTAAAATAATTTACATCCGAAGTTAAAGTAGCCAGCGATCTTACATCGAGATAGCTCAAAGCTCCCGGAATAAGTTTCTGGAGGCTGACCACAACCTTTTACAAAACAATCTTATTTCAAGAGAGTTTTGTTTCAAGCTTATAATAACCTTACTCATATTCATACCATGACCTTCATTGTTCAATATTATTGTATTCCCGCTTAGGGCTGGGAAAGAACGAACTACTTGTGAGATTAATCTATGGCCTGCTAAAAAAAAAAAAAGAAACAACGCTATATGAACTGTATAGCGTTGTCCCTTTCACACGTCGGCGTCGGTCCGAAATCCAATTCTGGGGTTTTTACAAATACAATATTAACTTTTTACTTAAAAAAAAACATAGTATCTAATTATTATAAGTTATAATCAATAATTTTCATGAAATTAACACAAATATTAAAAGATTTTTCTTTAAAAAACGAGAAAAACAATTGTAAAAATTAAAAATATGCTGCGGCTACGTTCACATAATAGGAATCGGAACAAACTGTGTTCTTACACAGGTTCTTATCAGCTGTTTATCGTAAACAGCAAAAGTCAAAACTTCAAAAATGTTTTAAGTGGTTTTATAAGTGGTTGGAGTTATTTTATCATAATTGCTTATGAATTTATGATCCTATGTGTCGCCCGCCAGTATTATGTAGCCAGTTGGTTCAAGGAACAAACATGGAATCAAGGTAAGGTTAAACACTAATTCAAAAGTTTTAAACAAAGATAAATTTTTCTGTATCGTTTTACGAAGATAATTTGAAACAATATCTATGTAGTATGTGCTCAGTCGGTGTTCAGTGTTTTGTTATAATATTTGCAGCCGAAGAGTTAATCGGGTTTCCTGGCGGCAGCTAGAACTCCTCTGGGAATTTTTAAACACAAATAAATCCATAGCGACTGCCCACAATCGTTCACTGCAAGCTAAGGAGTACTCACGAAGGAAGTGGAAGGAAATAACAGAAATTTTGAACGCGCAAGGTGATGGTACTCATAAAGATTGGGCAGGCTGGACTAAAGTAACTACTACTTTTTGTACTTGTGACTTTTTATTTTGTCAATAAGAATTAGGTATGTTTAATTTATTGATATTAATTTAAGCAATATTTTTTTCAGTACTGGGTAGATTACAAGGCCAAGTTAAAAAAACGGGTTGCTGTCTTGCGGGCTTCTCATGTGCAAACTGGGGGAGGGCCTTCTACTGAGAAACCCTTGTCAGAAATAGAACAAAAATTTCTTCAAATCCTGGGAGAAGATATTGGCCAGGGTTTACCAGGCGTTCAGGTGGAACTAGTAAGAAAACATACCTAAGTAATTAAGCATAATTAATTGTTATTTAAAATATTAAGCACATAACTCATTACATTCCCTCTTTGTAGCCTCCAGAGATTGGCACTGCTTCGGCAGATGTAGATGTGCATGAATCCCCTGCTTCCGAATCCATTTTACACAACATTAATTTATATGATGATCCATCAGTCCTTGTCCCTATCCAAGACCCACCTTTACAACCTAGCACAGAGCCACTGCCTCAAAATTCTCCTCTGGAACCCCTAGACCAGGAAACACTAGCCCACTCCCCCAGAACTCCTACTACCCCGCGACATGCCACTACATCTGCGGCCCGCTCTCCGCGACACCGGCGTCGGAGGCGCGAACCACCTATGTCGCAGGAGGCTGCAAGACGTGCGCTCGTGAGGTCTACTCAAATGCATGCTGAGGCTGCTGTGAGGACTGCCGAAACATTGGAGAAGATTGAAAGGTACAAAGTTTAAATTATGTTCAGACTATAAATCTCCGCTCAGCATTCCAACCATGTCAGACAATTTTTTTTATAATTAATAATGTAATAATATCCTTGGACATTTTCACACAGCGCCATCTAGTCCCAAGCTAAGCAACTTAATGCTTGTGTTATGCTAACTAGACAACTGATAAACTAGGTACATAAATACATTTTTGTTGTAAATACATACATATTTTACATAGAAAAACACCCAGACCCGAAACAAATACATGTAGGTCCTACAAATATTTGATCCGTGCGGGAATCGAACCCGCGGCATGCTGCGCAGCAGTCAATAGCTCAACCATTGCGCCAACCGTGTTGTTAATAGAATTAATCATTGGTTTTTCTTTTATATAAGTATGTCTTTTAATAAGGCATTAAAAAAATTCAATATTAATTAAGTTTTATTAAATCACATTATTAAAAACATTGCAGTAAAAAAGGTCTAAATTACAATTAAAAAAAAAACATTAATATATAAAATAAAATAGTACTTCTATATTGTTTCAGGATCTTAAATGCCGCCTTTCCCACAGCCGCTGAACCAGTGCTTCACGAGTAGCCAAACCCTGTTGCAGCGCGATATTATTGCTCCGTGGCTGTTCACTCGCATGGTTTTGTGGTTGTAATTGGGTTTCACGAATCACATCTTCATTGTTTAGTTGTTGCACAGATAAGTTGGCCCTATTGCAAATGTTGTGTAATATAACACAAGCATTTATAATAGAGCCAGCTACTTCTGGTGAGTAGTGCAAGACTCTGTGAACAAGTAAGCAACGAAAACGTGCTTTGAGAAGCCCAATAGTGCGCTCTATAATGTTCCTTGCATGGACATGTAAGTCAGTGTAGTGTGCTTCTGGTGAGTCAGGTGCTGCATCAAGTATTGGCGTCATCATGCTCTTTCTTAAAGGGTATCCGGAATCTCCTATAACAAAGTTAATTAAAATTATTACTGTCCAGTTACAAGTTGAATTTAAATACAAAATATTTTTTTTAACAAGGATGATGAGTGTGTAATACATACCAAGAAACCAAGTATCTTCTGTGTTGCTAAGATCTTCCAAGTGAGCTCTTAGTGGATGAATAGCCCATATAAAAGAATCATGAGTTGCACCACCATGACTTGCATCTACACTGATTATTTGCATGTCCGCATCACAAACCTAAAAATATATAGTCTATTATCTAAAAGACTGTCAAGTGCCATATTTATGATTAAGAATTGTATGTATGCTCTCTTATAGTAGTAAGTGATTATAAAACTCTTTATGTTTTGTTTAAACATGTTTTTTTTTTTTGTTTTATTTATTTTCAATACTTTAATTAGTTAACTTCTACTTGATACTAAATAAACACTTACCAATTGAACATTCAAGGAATGGTAATGCTTGCGACAGAAGTAGCGCTCCTCATGTAGTACTGGGCGTACTATAGCTACTTGGGTACAATCTATACACCCTAGAACCCCAGGTATTCCAAATGTATTGTAAAATCTGCAATAGATAAGTGGATTTAAAATTTACAATTCCTCTCAGCCTATTAGTCCACTGCTGGGTTTTATTAATCACTACAAAATTATATGCTACAGTGAGTTTAAATATGCTTTTATTTTACCATTGAGCCCATCCAATAGTATTATCTAATTTTACATTTTATTTTAGTAACAATTTTACAAAGTAGGCATTCTGCATCTTCACTAAACATAATATTGAATAAAAAAAGGTACATACTTCATTTTAATCCTGTTGCGTTCTTGATTATTTATTGGAAACTTTATGTATTTCTGTCTCATCTGCTGTAAGTTAAGACACGCAGTAACCTGTGCGATGACAGAAGAAACAGTCTGCTGAGCCACAAAATGACCCTCATTACTGCCTACTGGACGTTGGTATGAACCAGTTGCATAGAATGATAATGCAATTAATACCTAGACAAAAGGTTACCAAGTTAGTACCTATGTATGTTTAAAAGTGATAAATGGCACTTATACACTATTGCCACTTTAGTGTTATTCGCGGTAGAAATAAGGGTTTTTACCTTCGTTTCTACAGACAAGTCTGTAGATCTTTTAGGGTTCTTCATCAGTGGCCTCAATTCATCGCACAGGTTATGTGCTAGATCTTTTGTTAGTCGGTACCGTTTAACAAACTCCACATCATC
The DNA here is from genome assembly GCA_954870645.1 of Agrotis clavis. Taxonomy (NCBI): domain Eukaryota; kingdom Metazoa; phylum Arthropoda; class Insecta; order Lepidoptera; family Noctuidae; genus Agrotis; species Agrotis clavis. The sequence goes on from OX940929.1 coordinate 7,470,500, forward strand.
TAAGTTAAAGGGGTCGCATTCATTACGTAGCTGCATACGACCCCGCTTCCTTGTCCTGTGAACTTCTGCGTTATCAGCTTCCAAAAATTCAAATAATTCGTATGCATACGCCATCTAGAACCAAGCAAGAAATTAACTACCTATGTACTAAAATCACTAGTTAAATAATTCACTAGGCAAGTTTACGTAAATAAATACATTTTACTTACTTTAAATGACACGAAAATGTTTTTTTTAAATAGATATTTGCAAAAAAATAATACTTCCGTCGAGCCAGAAGAACTTTTTTAAGATTGCTAAATTTGACGTTTAAACAATATTGCTTGTTGTCAAAAGTTACGTCGTGGTACGAATTGAATGAACTTTTTAGAGGTTACGTCACCAAAACCGCTAAGAAAATAATATTGTTTTAACATTATAATATGCTTATTTTAAGAAGGTCATGGTACGAAAAGTCAATGTAAGATTATTATAATACTGTTATAAGAACTGGCGGTAGGCCCCCTGTTCCTCGGTAAGGCGGACGCAATGGACCGAGCTAAGCATTATTAGCGGTTTGGGGTGCACAGAAAAAATGGGGAACATCTGAGTTCAGATGCTATTCAAGCATTCTTGTACATTTGTATAATGTGTGAGGGTCATCTGGTAGAGTGCTTGGCTTTTGCGGAGTTTTTGAACTCTTACGTAGATAAAATGTACGTATTATGTAGGGGCTTGTGTTTAACACCACCCAAAAAAGTACCTATTTTACTACCAAAAAAATTCTAAACGGTTACCAAAATGGATAAATGGTCACCAAATAACGTTTCCTAAGTAATAAAGAAATAAACCTATTATGTGTAATAAAAAAAAATCTACCTATTATAAGCAGGGTCGACGAATATTGTTCTTGTACATAGAATACGTCTATTTCTGTGTACAAGGTTTAAAGGAACCTAACCAAACCGAACTTCGGGGTGTCCCTGAAATCTTGCTAAAGCGAGTTTTAGATTTGGTGACCGTTTATCCATTTTGGTATACAAAAAGAATTATTGATGCGCATTTAAATTTTAGCCTTATGTAGGTAGGTACTTTTTGAGAATTTGGAGATAGTGCCTACGAAACTTGTTTAGGAGTGAACATAGGTACATATACAAACTAGGCCTATTGTTTGATCAGTAGTTAGGCTAACTGTTGTGAAATTCATATAAGTTTTTAACGAGCTGTCAACCTGTTAGTCGAATTTGACAAGTTGTTAACCTCAAGTTCTCAAGAAAGCTACAGACAGAAAATTATAAATACCAGATTCAAGAAAATTTTGTTTTTTTCGGTTTAGAGTTTACGAACTAGCGCACAGTATAAACGTAAACATGTAATTATTTATTTTGTGAAAAAATACAATTATCCTTTATCTTTCTCAATAAGTAGGTATTCCTTAATAAAAATACACATCAGACGTGTGTATTTAAAAGGAGTATTTTATTTTCTAAAGTCGAAGTAGTTTGCGTTTGTCACATAACTATGCCAGTCGTCGTAATAGGTATATTGAATTATTTATGTATCTTATAACCCTCCTTCTGTCAGAGTAATCTAGTAAACTTCAGGTAATTGAATAAAAGAGATGATCTTGAGAATATCTAGAAAAATGTAACAAGTGTAACACTTAAATCAAAGAATAATGTTGGCCACATTGACAGCTCTGTTGGCGTAGTGGCCGAGTGATTAGAGTCAATATTTGTACCGCCCACAGATCGTCGTTTCAGGTCAGGGTTTGAGCGTTTGAGATTTGTCTCTCTATTTTTTTTTTTTTTTTTTTTTTTTTACGTGGCAAAATCATCAAATGTGTTCTCCCACCCCGGGCAGGGCGGGAGGGACTGTCAGACTTGTACTGACTAAAATCCACGGTGTCCTTCGTTAGCCCTTTGTGTGCCGGAGTCGCGGTATACGTATGTCCCGCAACCCCGGCAGGACTGTGGCCCTCTATAGGGGGGCCCCGTCATCATGCTGACGCTCCTTGAGGCGCGCGTGGGACACAACGCGCCGTCGACCCGGGCATGGTCCATGGTCGGACAGCGAGTTGCCCTTTACTCGCCGCCCGCATGCCCGCGCCTACGGTGGCCGGAGATCGTCCCGCGACATCCGTCGCCGTGGGCGTCTACCACTGCGTCTCGGGCGGAGGGAGGACGGTATCCTCTCCCTCAAGCGGCCCGCCTCCTCCTTCGCGAGCATGACTGCTTCGCAGAAGGAGGCGACCGCCTCCCACTCCATCTCGCCCCGCAGCATGGCCGCAACCAACGCCGGGCGCGAGAGGTCTCCGCCTATCGCCGCAGTGAGGACACGGCGGTGCTCCGCCCAAGCTGGGCAGTCCTGCACCGTATGCTCCACCGTGTCCTCCGGGCGATCCTCGCAGTGGTGACACCCGGGCGTTTCCTCCTTTTTTATCATGCACAGGTACCTCCCGAAGCTGCCATGTCCGGTGAGGACCTGTGTCATGCGGTAGGTGAGGACGCCGTGGGACCTATCCAGCCACTCCTCAAAGAGGGGTCTTACAGCCGCGATTGCGGCTAGCCCGTACCTCGGTTGCGATAGTCGTTCTCTCCAAACTGCCCTGAGATCGCGCCGGAGCTCTTCCCGCCGCGCCTCGACCTCTCGAGGCAGCGGGGATACACCCCGACGCTGCGCCTCCACGCGCCACTCATAGACGCGCAGGAGGGCAGTCGCCTCCAGATCCCAGGGCAGTGATCCGGCAAGAAGGTTGGCCGATTCGCCGGCGATCGTGCGGTATCCTCGGATCATTCGGATTGCCATGACCCTCTGGCATGCGACCAGCTTTGCCGGCCGCGTCCGAATGCTCAGGGCCCACACGGGGGCCCCGTAGAGGGCCATGGACCGCACGACGCCGGTGTGCAACCTCCGGCAGGGGGCGTTTGGCCCGCCGATATTGGGCAGGAGCCGCTTGAGTGCGGCTGATGCCCGGTTCAGCCTTGGGGCCAAACGCGAGAAATGCTCCCCGAAGTTCCATCGGCTGTCGAGGACGAGTCCCAGGTACTTCATCGTTCCCCCGACGCCGATGCGAACCCCCCCCACCGTTATGTGGGACTCTGTCACTGGCGCATTCAGATGGCCATGAAAACACATGGCCTTTGTCTTGTGCAGCGCCACTTCGAGTCCCAACTGCCGGATCCTTTCGACGACTATCGCAACCGCCCGCGTCGCCAGGTCGGCCGCCGCCTGGTGCGACACTCCCTCCGCCAGGGCGAGCGTGTCGTCAGCGTAACATATTACGCTGACGTCTAGAGGGAGGTCGCCGCGCAGCACCCAGTCGAAACCGATGTCCCACAGGTGCGGTCCCAAGACCGATCCCTGTGGGACACCGCACGACATCTCTCGCCGGTTCCACTCTCCCCGGTGACCGGGGTAGATGACGGCTCTGTCCGTCAGGTAGTCCTCGACTGTGCGACGGAGGTAGGTCGGCACCCGGTGATACCGGAGTGCCTCCCTGATGCAACTCCAGGGCAGGGTGTTGAAGGCGTTGGAGATGTCCAAGGACACCGCCACGACGACCCTGCCCCGGGCCACTGCATCCCCCGTCGTGAGGGCTCTAACGCGCATGATGGCGTCCACCGTCGAGCGCCCCCTGCGGAAGCCAAACTGGCTCTCCGACAGGTTCGGGCCCACCCGATTTAGGTGCACGACGAGGCGGTCTGCAATTACTCTCTCAAAGAGCTTGCCCACCTCGTCGAGCAGCACGATGGGCCGGAATGCGGACGGAGAGTCCGCAGGGCGCCCGGGCTTCTGGATGAGGACCAGTTTCCCCGTCTTCCAACGAAGCGGGAACTGGCCCCTCGCCAAACACGCGCTAAAGAGCCCCCCCAGTCGAGGCCCGAGAGTCCCGAAGGCCAGGACCCAGGCTTTTCCTGGCAGGCCGTCGGGTCCTGGGGCGGTATTTTTGGCTTTGAGCCGTTGTACCGCCACTCTCAGGTCTACCTCGGTCACCTCTGGAGCATCGTAGACGTCGTCGTCGCTGTGGTCCGCGTTCGCGTCAGCTTCGCCCTCACTGTCAGACTCCGTCCGAGGCGGAGCTGCCATGGGCGGGGGAGCATGCTCCCCTCGCGATGGGAACAGGGCGCTCACCACGTCCTCCACGAACTGAGGCTGGAGACTCTGCGTCAACGGGGGGGCCCAGGGGCGGAGCTTTCCGCGCACCCACCTGTACGGCCAGCCCCATGGGTCCCTGTCCAGAGTCTCCAGCAACTCCTTGCGGGCCTGTTCCTTGGCCCGCAAGATTGCGTCGCTGAGGGCGGCCTTCGCTGCCCTGTAGCCCTCATGCAGCTCCGCCTCCACGGCGGCCGCATCCGGAGGTCGGGTGCGGCGCCTGCGGAGCCTGGAGTACCGGCGTCGCGCGGCAACGCACGCCTCGCGCAGCGATGCTAGCTCGCGCGACCACCAGTAAAGCTGACGCCGGGCGCGTCCTTGCCGGACCCGGGGCATGGCCACGTCGCAGATCTCCGACATGGCCTCCCGGAACCACTCGGCCTCGTCGTTTATGTCGGCAGGCCTGTCCGGTGGTGACACCCAGGCCTGCACGATCGAGGCTTCCAGGAATAGCTCCCGGTCCAGCTGTTTCAGCGCCCATCGCGGACCACTTGGGTTCCGTCGGACCGGCGCGTCTGGGGTCTGGGCGGAGACGTCAAACCGGATATACCGGTGATCGGAGTAAGTCTCCGCCTCCTCCACAACGCGCCAGTCGGTGACGCGCGGCGACAGGGCGGCGCTGGCAAACGTGACGTCTACCACCGATTCGCCCGTCCACCGCACGCACGTGGGGACAGAACCCCGGTTCTCAATGACCAGGCCCTGCGCCAGGGCCCAGTGCTCGAGCAACCTGCCCCGCGCAACGTCCGTGTACCGGGAACCCCAAGCCACGTTCTTGGCGTTGAAGTCCCCGAGGACGAGCACGGGGAGGGAACCGAATGCGACGACGACGTCTCCCAGCTCCACAAGGGAGTCCTGGAACTCGGCGAGAGTTCGGCTCGGGGAGAAATATACGCCTACCACGACGATCTCCCCGAACCGGGCTGCGACGATCCCGCGCCCTCTCTCGACACGATCGAGGGGCGGGGTACCGGCGGCGGCCGACGAAATAATGGTCACCGAGCCGTCCAGGTCCGCTACCCAGTCGTTCCTGGGCGGGACAAAATACGGCTCGGCGACCACGGCGACATTTATCAACCACTGCGCCATGCTCTGGAGCAAAAGATCCTGAGCAGCGGCGCAGTGGTTGATGTTCGCCTGGAGGAAGCGCAATGGAGACATTATTCTGAATCCATTGCAGCCTCCTCCAGGGCCCCCTGCGAGGGCGCAGCCACGGCGGCGGCGGCGGCAGCGGGAGCGGCGGCGGCGGCGGTGGCGGTGGCGGCGGTGACGGCGGTGGCAGAGGGCCTACCTCTGCGCCTGGCTTCGGTGGGTGGAGCGCAGGACTTGCCCCCAGCCCGGTGATCGGCCGGCTTGCCAGCCGCCTCACATGCGAAGCAGTGAGGCGGGGCGGAGCACGAGCCGGCCTTGTGACCGGGCTGACCGCAGCGGAAGCACCTATCGCTGCGGTCCACCTCCGAGGTGCAGACGCATGCCGCGTGGTTACTTGGCAGCGGTAACACCTCAGGGGTCGGGGTTCCAGGATTTTCACCTGCGCCGATACCCAACCCACCAGGAGCCTTCGGCCCTCCTGAATCTTTTTGGCCGCCGTAACGGGGCAGCTAACCGTGATGGTTTACAGCCCCGCAAAGCCAGGACGCAGGGCACCCGCCCTCACCTCGTCTGAGGAGCACCCCCCAGTCCTGGCAACGGCGGCCACCACGTCTTCCGCCGTCACGGAGTCATCCAGACCCAGTATGCGCATGTCTGCGCGCTTTGTGGGTCTGGAGACTCGGGCCTCCTCCGCATTTAGGGACGCTCTGAGCCGTTCGGCCAGAGCGTCAGCGGTGGGGCCACTGGCCGCGCCGGGGAGCTCCAACATGCGGGCCCCCGTTGCAGTGACCCGCAAACGGAGGCCGCCGGCGATGCCGAGCTCCCCGAGGTCTATCGCCTCCCGCGCCTTCGCGAGCACGTCGCGGTACGACACACCCCTCTTCACCGCGTCCGGCTGCAGTGTAATGACCACAGCCGCGGTCTTAGGGGCGCGCAATCGCGCCGCGACGTCGCGCTCCTTGCGCTGTCGCCGCCTCTCCCTCCGCTTCTTGGATCTGGCCGCCTTGGCAGCCTTCCTCCTCTCCCCGGCCACTTGCCAATCGGCGCCGGCCGGAGAAGCCTCTTGAGTAGGCTGCTGCTGCTGGGGCGGCCGGCGATCTGCCTGGGCCCCTCGTTTGGCCGCCAGTGTTGGCCTCGCTGGCGTCGAGGTCGAGGTCGGGGTCGAGGTCGGGGTCGAGGTCGGGGTCGAGGTCGGGGTCGAGGTCGGCCGCGACGGCCCCGAAGGGCCCGGCCTAGCCTGGCTGGGCGCGGCTGGAGCCGTGCTCGCCCCCGCAGGGGCCGTCCGCACCGGGGGCGTCTGCGCAGGGGCGGTCCGCACCGGGGCCGTCCTCGCCTGAGGCGGTCTCGCCGTCGGGGGGGATTTCATCGCGGCCGCGGCCGCGGCCGCATACGAAGACGCCAGCGGGGGCCGCAGCATGCGGCTCTCCAGCACGGAGAACCGCCGCTCAAAGGCGGCCAGCTCCTGCCGCACCAGGGTGAGAACTGGGTTCTCCCCCGGCGCTGGCCGGCCTTTCTCCTTGGGGCTCCCCGGTGGTGCCTCCCTACGTCCGGCCGCCTGGAGGCTGGCCAATTCCGCCTTCAGGGTGGCGTTCTCCTGTTGGAGAGCCCCCATGGCGGCGGTCAGGCGGGTGACCTCCGTCCGCAGGTCGGACAAATCGTCCCTTGCGGACGGAGTCTCGCCATAAATGCGCGCCGCCGCCACGATGGAGGTCATGGCGTCCGCGATCGCGTCCTCGCGTGTTTTCTTTCTTCTCTTCATGGCCACTGCGCGCATCGCAGCCGCCACGACCTCCTTCAGTTTGGCCTCGTTCGAGGCCAGATTTGTGTTGGGCTCTCCAAGGGAGGGCCCTCTCCCCGGAGTCTTGCCTCGGCCCTTACCCCGCACGCTCGTGGGGATCTTAGGGGCCGAAGCAAGCCCTTCCTCCGACGACGATATAACGCCCTTCGTTCGTCGGCGCTTTAGGAACTCGGACCTACGGTCCAAGTCCCTCCGTCCCTTCTCCGCGCTCCCTGAAGCTGAGCTCCGGGAGCTGATGGCGTCCGATGCAGAGTCGGACTCCGACTCTAGCACCATCGTCGTCTCCTCATTCGGAGCGGCACACTGTGCCCGCTCGTTGTTCGGTGCCGGTGAGGAGGACGTGCTGGACAAGTCCAGCGACTCCTCCCCACAGGCACGTGAGCCACCCTGGCTCTCTGCGGCGACTGCCGGGGTATCGGGGTTATTTTCAAAAAATGTATCCATATTGTTCCCACGAGTAAATAAAGTTCCAACCAACCAACCAATAATACGGGGTTCGCACTAACGGCTGATTTCCCCACAGCTACCCGTCAACCAAGCTGTCAACCTCCCTCGCGGTGCGCCGCCGCTTGGAGGTTCGGGGTAATTTTTTATAGAGTCGAAAGTCATAGACATGATCATGACAATCTTCGGGGCTACGAGAATAGCGGTGGCAAGAGGGGGCGGGAGTGCAAGACCTCCTCTTGCCTGCCCGGTGGCAGGGTTAGTGCACACCGGGCCCGCTCTTACTCCAACCACTGTGCCCTCTGATAAGCAGAGGAACACGTGGTGGAGCGGTGTATCCCTCTTGGTTGGTTTCTCCCTCTGAGCGCAGGGGCCCAGAGATCATTGAAACCGCAAGCCCCACCAAGACGACAACGTGGAGATACGACGGTGGGGAGATTTGTGTCTCTAGTTACCCGCAGTACTACTCTTGAAACTACAAAAAGGAAGATAAATAAACTACTATTACATACGAAAGGTAAAAAACTACTGAACAGTTTACAGTACGATGTTCTCGTGGGATAATTTCCCGAACATTATGCGCGCAACGCTACGTAAGCTAAGCATTACATAAATAACTGTATATGTAGTTCTAGACAGCACAGTAAAACATTAAAATAATTTTCTACAGATGAATTCTCAACCATTCTCTTATTTTCATATTAGCCTTTTCCCCTTTCAACACACCTTCACATTAGATAGCACAAAGTTGCAGAAAATGTAACATTCATAAAAGTATTTACGCGACGTATTTCCAAGCTGAAAACAAAAATAATATAAATATTTTCGTATATGAAATTTCATATGAAAAATTCGTCACGAATCTCTGGGTTGCAGCGAATGCATTCACTGTTCTTCCCTTGTGAATACAAATAGCCATCTCCCGGAGGAAATAGGCGCAGGGGGACGCATAATATTATGTGAACAAGTTTAATATCTTAAAATGCGACGCCATATTTCTGGGGAAAAATAAAAACAAGCCGTTTTTGGTTGTGTTTAGAGACATTTTGGGTAATGTACTTTCAGAGAAGGGGAGACAGTTAATATAGGCATCATTAGGTAGCTATATTTATATCATAACGAATACTTTTTGCTTTACTTTTGTGTTTAAAATGTATGTATATCACTATCTCATAGATTGTCTTTACTTTTCGCATACATTTTTTAATTAACGATAGACTCGCAATTGATCATTTTCTAGCCTTTAGGGAATGGTTAAAAAATTTATAGAGATGTAACTACCTAGTTTACTTATCTACTGATTTAACAACTAGCCCTCAGAGAGTAATCATGGAGTTTCTTGCCGGTTTTCCCTCACAAAAACGGGTGCGGGGCAGTGGTCCAACTGCTCTGTCCAACTAGTTGGACCATGGGCCTTCACTAGGGGCAGTTGTCCAACTTTAAAAATAGTTGGACCACAGCACCTTTGGAGAGTTCCGTGGTCCAATTCATTTAAAAATAAGTTGCACACCCTAAAAGCCTCAACTTTATAATTATATATATTGTATGGTACCTACTGGTTTGCGGTTATATTCATATCACACTGCAATAGTAGAAAAACTAAGCACATTGAAATAATTCTTTTGACTCTTTTTATTAATTTAGTTTTTGATATACCATTTTTTTTTGCTTTTCTCCAAATACATTGTGACCAATGATAATAACAACTTACAATTTTAACTGTCGGACAAAATTCTATACTTATACATAATTATACAGTTGAGGCTTTTAGGGTGGGCAAATTATTTTTAAATGAATTGGACCACGGAACTCTTAACAGGTGCAGCTGTGGTCCAACTATTTTTAAAGTTGGACAACTGCCCCTAGTGAAGGGTCATGACTCATGGTCCAACTAGTTGGATAGAGCAGTTGGACCACTGCCCCGCACCCACAAAAACGATCAACCCAGACAGTGCACCTTTTGGAAGTTTTATAAGTGCTCATGTAGTCCTACAAGAAACAAAATATTTTGATTAACATACTTTTATTAAACAAATTTTTGACCGACTCTACTAATATCATCCCTTTATTTATAAAAAGTTGACAAATGCCTACTCAAAATAGGTACTTTTTCTATACCTTATGCAGCACTTAACAAATTAGTCGAATATTTTTTTTCATATATAAGGTTTTTTAAAAAGAAAAAAATTCATGATCGCCAGGTGGCTGATGTCTTCCCCTGAAAAATACGTTCCATGATTTACATACAACAGGAAACTAGACTCCAATGAAACTGCGTTTAAAACTGTATTTAAGAAACAAGTCTCATTGAATTCCACTTGAAAACTTTCTTCAATTCGAAACTTAATTAAGTATTGTTTTTGTTCCTTTCATTTAACGATCCTGTTTAATTGAGGAGTTTTTAAGGAGGAGTGTTTCTGAGTATTAATATTACAACCCTTTTTTTATATAATGCAAGAATTTTATATTCCAGTTAAAGATATTATCATACCTAAAGACTTTACACAAGACAAGATGTGAATAATTATCTATCCGTGTTTTGGTGATTTATTGTTCGTACACAGGCTACACATCAGCAAGCTAAACAAAACCAGTTTATCTTGGTCTCGCTTTATATGATCATTCCGCGCATACAACGATTAGCTTAAACTGGTTTTGTATAGCTTGATTTGTAGCCGTGTGTACATACAACATTATTTTTTCATTGACTAAACGCAGTGGTTATACGCTGTGTGGGAGATGATGATAGCGCCTAGTAGTGACCTAATTATTTGGGGACATAAGAATCAATTCTTGCCAACTAAATATTTTTATAAACATTTTCGGTGTTTCATTAAAAAATAAAAAAAACCTAAAAGTCCTTAAAGCTTAGGTAAGGTTGTGGTGCGTGTTAATCTTGACACGTACGTCACTCAGCGAGTGTCCCCAGTGAGTTCACATCTCTGTCACACCGCGCGCTGTGATCGATTTGTTAGTCCCCGCCACCGTCTTCGCACATTTTTTTTAGCTTTTAAATATCATCAATTTTAGTCCTCCCACCCAAGGCAGAGCAGGAGGGACTATCAGGCTCATACTGAATAAAATCCACGGTGTCCTTCAATAGCCCTTTACGTTCAGGGATCACGGTAATTTGTGAGTCCCGCGACCCCGGCAGGCTTTGGTCCTTTAAAGGGGGGCCCGTCATTATGCTGACACTCCATGAGGCGCGTGTGGAACACAACGCGCCGTCGACCCGGGCATGGTCCATGGTCGGACAGCGAGTCGCCCATTACTCGCGGCCCGCATATCCATGTCAGGCGGAAGGTCAGGTGCCGTCTTCGCACGCAACGTGTTGTATCCCTTTACGATCCGACTCTACAATCTATTGTGAAGACTTCTACAACGAAGACTGTATACCTTTACGCGCGGCGTCATAAAGGCGTTGTCTCATTCATACTCCACAGACTTATTCTGTCGGAGACTTGAGTGAGTTAGTTGTATAATTGTGCCTGTTGTTCCTCGTTACGACTCTGTTACGCTTAATCTAAACTCAGAACTTTGTCTCGTAAACGGCCTGTTACACACAATAGATAAGGCCGATGTACAGTCTCCAGTTTATCTCCGGGCTATTTTCGAGCAAGTTCATGCAGTCAACAATGTGCAAATTCTTGGTAACGCGCTGAGTTTCAAGGTTGGTTCTCATAGTATATTATTGTATGAAAATTGACCTACATTTATACAAATTAAAATGATGAATAAACTAAAGTAATAAGACTAAACTAGCAATCAACTACAAAGTGGCATCAAAAACTATGACAAAGTAGTCATCAAAATTTTTGTCATCAGTCAATTGGGTTTTTTGCTGCAAAAAGAAATAAGTAAGTACTACCGATCTAATAAAAAGCTTATAAATGTTATTTGTTTATGCTGATTTCACTAAAGTAGACTACAAATATGTTTGGCTTTTTCAGAAACCATAATTCTTTAATATTGGAACTTGAAACTTTTTTAAATACATTTTTTGCTTGAAGTTTCAAGTCGTAAACTTAATTTTTCAATTAAAGTACCATATTCTCGTCAAAAAGTACCAGGCTGGCATAAATTAGAACACCCTCTAAAAATCCTGCAACCGCGAACAATAAAATAGGAACTCAACTAAAATAGCGTTACTCTTGCAAACATACTCTTATTACCAAACTGGAGTCTTATTTACGGAACTCGTTACTTCTAAGTGCTCATGAAAATTCCCACAGCCAGCCTGCAGGATGGTTTTAGCTAAAGAATAAACGATATGTTGGCTAAGATGTCTTGTTATTGCTTTCGTGAAAGATTTGAATTATTCCCGCTGGATCCCACTTTTGAATCCCACTTGAATATTTTTCCCGTTGGATCCCAAAAAAATTGAAAGTAATTCCCGTTGAATCCCATAACAAAAGAAAAACGTTTTATTCCCGTTGAATCCAAAAAACAATTCCCGTTGGATCCCACATGCTTTAAAAAATCTGAATGCGAGTATTTTCAACGACAAAATTACTATCATAAATTGCGGTTTCGCCCGCGTCGTGTTAGGCGTATGGCCCTATGGTCCAGTCTCGCATCAGTTCCCTTGAGGAAAGCGTGAAACACGACGCGCCATGACTTGGACCTGTCCTTGGTCGGACGGCTCCCGGACTCCTCGACCAGAAGCGGCTGGAATATGACTCGCGATTTCCGACGCCCTCGGGCGTCATCAGCGGTGGCTGGGGCGAGAGTAGACGAAGTCCAATAAAAAACACATCCATATTGAGCGCAACATGACAAGTGTCAGTCAGTGTCGAATTAAAATCAGTGTTGTCACTATCACAAAAAAAATATAACATTATATCGATTTATCGATTACATAACAAATTGCAGGTTTTTTATTTTTTAAATCTCGTTTCTGTGAAAAATAAACTACCTAAAAAGGGGAAGATTTGTAAGGCTAAGGCTACCTCGTCGCACCGTCTCTCGTGCAGCTGTATCACCACGGACTGTTTTAAGGGGACCATCTTAGAGCGCAGCAGGCATTTAGAGTGATTTCCCCCCCTCCCTGTCACGTGGCATCACAGCGCTTTTCAATGATCTTCGCTGACCCCGTTGAAAAACGTACCACCTTGAGCTTATGCTAGCCTAGTACTTTGGCAGGCCATTTAGAGTTACCTTACGCCCGCGCTGCGTGTCACGTGGCACCAGACTGCAAAACATACCACCTTGATCTTATACTAGCCTGTACTTTTGCTGGTTAGTGAAATTCTATCAGTTTTTAAGTAAAGACTGAAACTAATTCTCAGAATGAGTCTCTGCTATCTTTCTACACACTGTCCAAACGAATCCTAAACTATTTAAAAAATTGTCAGAAGTTACGATTCGCAGTCGTCGAGACAATGACAGGTTAGAAATAATTAGACCAAGTACTGCATTGATGCATAAAAGTATAATTTACTTAGCACCTGTAATTTATAATAAGATCCCCAAAAATATTAAGCAGTTACCAAGTAGATTGTTCAAAATACAGCTTAAAAAATTTCTCGTAAGTAAATGCTATTACAGCCTAACTGATTTTTTAAATGATTAAACCACATTGGCAATGCAATTGCGAAATTTCTAAAAAATTGAACCATATTACATTGTAACTTTATTTTTTAATATTACATGCCTACTTTTAAAAAACTTTAGCTTAAACTATAAATTTTGTATGCCATACCTACATGGCAAAACATGTAGCTATATTATTTTATTTTAAGACCTGTATCACTGTATACGCCCCACTCATGTTTTTACAAAATAAATATATCTTTATCTTTATCTTATCACTGGTGACCGGTCTATGGAAAGCCTATGGTGGCCGGATCTTGTGGAACTTTTTTTTTTGGTAAAATTCATAAATTAGTGACTCAGAAGTCAGAATACATCAGTAAAATAACGATAACAGTTTTCTTCTGATATGTACACATGTTGTCAAAAAGTGGGATTCAACGGGAATTAAAAATGGGATTACCTAAAAAATGGGATCCAAAAGTGGGATCCAACGGGAATAATTCAAAGATTTTAGGTTGCCATTTGTGACGAGCTTCATTTTAATGTAAGGACTAAGATTGTGAGGCCGCGTACGTAATGGTTTTGAACAAAGACGCATATTCGGTAGCAATATCGTTTTCATATATATTTAGGAATTAAAAAAATTATATTCACATGTCTAAATCACAAAGACGCATATATTCGGTAGTAATATAGTTTTCATTTCAATTTAGGAATTAATTTTTTTATACTCACATGTCTATGGTCTCACAGCACTGCAACTGTTTTACGAAAGATCTACCAAATATCTGAAGCAAAAGAAAGAAGAATGATAAAAATCGAGCCTTATTTTTTGTTTAACTCTTTACTTATTTTCCAAGCCACTTACATCAGTATACGAAACACTTGCAGGCTACCTTTATATTTAAACTGGTGGTATGAACTAAAATCCTTTCACGTCTTACATACGATAATAACGTTAAAATAAAAGGAAGCTAGCGCTCGTAATTTCTATAATATTACGTAAACCCGCAGGTGAGTCCATTAAGAATATAAAATGAAGGAAGGACGAATGCGAAAAACTTCTGGAATGGTTCTTGGCTGTTCCAAGATGCGAGCTGTCTTATTACCTTTCTTTAGGAACTTTTACGATGTTATTTTGTTCCACTTTTAATGGATTTACTGCTCTAAACAAAATTGTAGGCGCAATAAGTATGTAACAAAATAACTGTCGTCTTCGTAACAAAAGGTAACGGTAGAGAATTTATATTTGACTTTTCTTGTTGAAATTTATTTTGGGTATAACAGGTTTTTCTGTTTTCTGTAGACAAAAGTTTGTGAGGTAACGCTTCCATTCTTATTATAGTTTAAAATTCGCTTTTAGGAGTTGTTATTATTAGATTTTTCAAATACTTGAAGTTGATGTGTATTCAAATTGTATTTCTTGTAAATGATGTCTATCATTCTAACAAAATTCATCGTTATCATTCTTACTTCTACCTAAACGAACTGTCGTAAATAATTATGGTGGAAAATATATTGTTCACCATTATAATTCACTAATCACCATTCATAATCATCTTCCTACCTATAACCAATCGCATTGCCGTTCACTCCTTTTTCTATCATATAATTCAACGTACCCACAGTGTAACTCTATCCTAACATAAAACAGAGCTGTCAAAGTTTATTTGCCTTCAGTTCACGGGGTTCTGGGTAAAACACTAATAATTAGAGTAACTGACGCAAAACCCTCGAGGGTGTCGCCTGAAATACGATCAATTAGACAGAGGAACGCAAACTGATGCCTCGAGTCCTCGACACATTCGCTCCAGGGAAATTAGGTTATACTCGCGCATTCCTGAGGTTATGACTTGTTCTTAACGTAATGTTTCTTGAATAAATACTCAGGGTGATACTCGGATAGTACTTGACATTTTATTGAATAAAATATCAGTTATTTTAAGTAACAGTTGTAAAGATACTTGTTAGATAGACAAAGAAATATTCAAAGTATAAATTTAATAAACGTTAGTGATCCATGACATTTGAAGTCACGTAGGTAGACGTTTTCTATTTTTGGATATATAATAGATATTTGTGCCTTTAGAGGTTTCCAATGAATACCAAAAATAAAAGATTCATCGTCTGACTTTTTTTATTTGATTCGATTGTAGAAAAAACTAAAAGGTTCAGATCAAACGCTTTTCCAGTTCCCAAAACCTAGACCAGCTTACAGAGCACTTTATAACGAGAAACTTCAACAGTAAAGTCAAGTATTTTCCCTTGAAATAGGGTCGCAATATGACGCAACAGAACTTGTATAACACTTAGAAGTGGCACGCAAATTATGAGAAAAGATTTTAAAAAGAAACAAAGACATCAAGTATAAAGAACATTCTTACGAGTAAGTTTAATTAGAAGCCTTGTCTTTGAAAACTGTCTCGGTCTTTGTGCCCTGCTAAGAGGCTTCACACAAGTGGTTGCGGTTACGCAGACCCCTCATTTTATGTGGGAACTGAACGCGGTACTATCGCAGCTTTAACGCTATCACGTGTCATGTGACACTGCGTTTGAGTTTGAACATGCAAAATGAGTCACCTTCGTTAGCAATTCATAAAGTTTGTAAAAACACAGTCGAGAGTTTTCCCTATTAGTGCTATATTCTTTTTTGGTTAGCCACGACCTTAAAAATTACCTATATGAAAGAAGATCAAAGCATTATTCATTTTTTTAATTAAAATATTACAACTTTTAAAACCTCCTGCAGTTAGCACTATTCAATTAATTATTTATTATGTCAATTACATTGAGCACTAAAATGTCCTAGCTACTTTTTTACACACTGTTATTTAGTTTCAGTAATGCTTAGTTGACGGTTTTTTAGAATGTCTGTTAAAGTCATAGTAAATAGAATAAAAATACTAAAAATATGTGTTTTGTGAAAAAAATGTGAATAGTGTGTCCATGTGGGTTTAATTTTACCGAAGTTATCGTACGAAGAACCAGCATGCGTTGGCATGCGGTCGTTAATGTGTAGACACCCTAACTCCTCGTTTAAATAAAAGAGTTTCCTTTCGTGTTTCAAGTCCGCCTTTTGATAACAAGCGAGATGGAAACTAAGTGAATCTACAAAGATTAATAATATTTACGTATTCATTCAGAAAATATAAGTTTAAGAGTCACGTTTAAAGACTTCACGGTTGAACTAGCAATGATTAATTAGCAAAGTTGTCTAGTTCGAGTTAAGTTATTAGTTTACCCTCTTTTCTTTTTGGGTAGTCAATTTATGAATTTAAAACGAGAAAAAATAAAATAAAATATTTTTAAAAAACAAACTGGGCTTGAACTAAAAAACCTTCGTTGTTACCCAACAAAAGTCTTCGTCTAAGCATCTTTTCTGCCTTTGCAGTAGGACGCTTAGGTATAAAAGTACTCCTCATCACTGTCATCCGGAAACGTGCCCAATCCTGCCAGGATAGCCATGTTGAATGGCAATGCCGTCGGTTCTCTTTTTAGTTGTATAATTCAAATACTTGACCTAAATTCATCCATTTAGAGTAGAATATAATGTACTCTATTGTAAACCAAAATTAAAAGCCTATACAGTTTTTACAATATAGATAATTCTAAGGGTATAATGGTGGTCTTATCGCTGATAGTAAAGTCTTCCAGGCAACCTTTTGACGGATGAAAAGAAAAGGTTTTATTTTATAGATCATAGACATTTTTTTTCTGGTGCGTCGGGCGGAGCGGGCCACCTGAAACACAAACATACTTCGATGCACAGAGTGTTCAAGGAGAAGCGGATTTACAAGCGTTTGTTTGATTCCTGGAGGAGGACACCGCAATAACCTGAAAACAGGACGCCGCACAGCACGCTCCGCCTGACGTTACGCGCGACTTCAAACGCGGCTTAAAAATGTAACCAACAAAATATTCTGAACAATAACTGCCTCGTTGGCGTAATGATCGCAAGCGTGACTGCTGAGCACGCCTCGGGTTCGTTTCCCAGATCGTGCAAAGTGTTATTGGGTTTTTCACGAATTTTTCAGTATCAATCTGAATTTGTGCCTAATTGATGGCGAAAGGCTCTCTCCTTTTTACACTACGTGTAAAATGTGGGTATGAGTCTTCTTAACATTCAGGGATTACAAGCGTGATGTTATGTCACAATCTAAACACTACCATCAAACTAAAAACCGCTACGACACCACGACACACACACACACATACAAGTCATACGACCGACGTCACCATACATGATTCCCTAACGTCGGTTTAATTTGTATACCAGAGCTGCATTGGACAGGATATTGCGGTCACAGACGCTGGAACCAGTGACGTCACAGCGGCTATATGTCGCTCGTACAGATTAGAGTTTTTGCAACATACACTAGAATAATACTTTAAGACAAGATTGAAAATGGGATAAGGTTTTGAAAGTCGTTTGAGTGTTTTGTAGCATAGATATTGGATGATCAGACCGATATTTTTGGTCTTAAACTTTTTAACGTTGTCTTGGAATACCTGTAAACAATGCTCATTTCTAGCGCTAGCTAGAGCATTAGCAACAGATAAACAAACGAGAGCGTTTTAATGAGCGTTCCGACGAGTGTTTTTCCGAGCCATCTGTCAAATCTGACATCTTAATGACGAAACATTTTTCGACAACTATCGATTAGACCGGTCCCTAAGATCATCGTGAAAATGTTCGAAGCGTTGTTTGGCTCTATATTTCGATCTGTTCGTTGTTCAGTTCGTCAAAATTAAAAACTTTTTCACTAAATGGGAAAAAAATAATCGCGCACTTTCTCATAACACTGAAAAAAGCAAGCAAGACACGTCAGTCCTAATAAAAAAATCTTACTCAACAGCTCAGTATAGATCTGTCGATACAATAAAATGAAATTATATTATTCAGCAAATTATCTAAATGTAACTAAGAGGGCACTTTAGGGTAACTCTAGACAGCGCCTCAGACAGTTGACATTGACATGTCGTAAATATTATCAGTCACCGATGAAGCATAATTCAATTAGGTAATCAATTAAGTTTGCAAACGAAGTCTTAACGCACGTTTTGACACTAGAATGTTTCTGTTACTAACACTGTTAGACAGTTTATTATACATAATCATGCTTCACGGGAATATGAATATTTTAAGCCTCGACACAAATGCCCGTAGAGGTTATAATCGCTAAGCTAAATTGTCATTTTTATTGCTAAAAGTTCTGAAACTCAGCGTCTTATATTTATTAGACACATCGCAGACTTTTTAACGTAATTTTTTTACCTAGTTATTCCAACTTATGTATTCTTTTCACGTCTTCGAAATGTCACCTTTAAAAGTCTTTTGGGAGAACTTGACCTTGCGCGAAATTACTAAAAGTCAGACTGAGACCTGATAACTTCTTGGTCTACAACTGTTCTGACGGTAAAAAGTTGAGTACTAAAAGCGTCATATAGTGGAGTGTAATAAGTGCTTTTTTTTTTTTTTTTAGCGTGGTAAAATTATCAAATGAGTCCGCCCACCCCGGGCAGGGCGGGAGGGACTGTCAGACTTCTACTGACTAAAATCCACGGTGTCCTTCAATAGCCCTTTCTGTTCCGGGGTCACGGTAAGGAAATAATCCCGCGACCCCGGCAGGCTTTGGCCCGCTGAGAGGGGGGCCCTGTCATTATGCTGTCGCTCTTTGAGGCGCGCGTGGGACACAACGCGCCGTCGACCCGGGCATGGTCCATGGTCGGGCAGCGAGTTGCCCTTTACTCGCTGCCCGCATGCCCGCGCCTACGGTGGCCGGAGATCATCTAGCGACGTCCGTCGCCGTGGGCGTCTACTACCGCGGGTGGGGCGGAGGGAGGACACTGTCCTCTCTCGCTCGCGGCCCGCCTCCTCCTTCGCGAAAGCATTTAGCTACGAAAGGAACCATCGTAAGGAAACCAAACTTGAATAAAAAATTAGTAGACATGTGACATCTTTTAACTTGCATTAGGCCCGTGTGGTAGACAATAGTCTATTCCCTAACATTCAGAGAAGGCTTCTTCTGGAATGTAAAGGGCTATTGAAGGATACCGTGGATTTTAGTCAGTACAAGTCTGACAGTCCCTCCTGCTCTGCCCTGGGTGGGAGGACTCATTACATGATTTTACCAAGATAAAAAAAAAAACTCCCAGCAGTGGAAACATTTGAAATTGATGATTATTATTTCTTAGAAGTTATTGCTGCACCAATAAGGTTGTATTTTGAATAGCATCAAACATTTTTGCGGCGACAAACGTCGGTTGGTCAGCGTGCAAGTGACAGCATTATGCGGTTAGTTTCAGATGGGCCAAGTTGGTGGACGCCGTTATAAAGCCAGAATATACCACAAATATTTTAGAAGCTAAAGTTTGGATGCATGTTTATGATGGCTACTAATTTTGGTTTATTTTGGAACAAAGTTACTAGCACGGACACCGAACAATTATGTAGCCAGCGATTGTCGCAGTATTGAATAAAACAATTTTATTCTGCTGAACACAACATGACAAAAATATCCAACATCAAGCTTGCAAGGCCTATAGTGAAGTCAATTTCTCTCATCGAATAATAATGGCCTAACAGTGGCCTAATAAACAAATCATCCATTTCAAAACCTACACTTACATTCTACTTAAATTAATACTTACATTTTTTTATATTGTTGTGTACAGACGCCAGCACGTCAAGCGACCACAACCTGTCAGATTTTTGTGATAGATTTTCAACCTTATCACTATAGTGGAAGGTTAATATTCGATTGGTAAAATTTGACAGATTCGGGTAGGTTGACCTGCTGGCATCTGTACTTTTAGCAAATGTTTAATTGATATAGGGCTGGTTTTTCAATAGTCAGTTAACTGTTACCTGAGGAATAAAAATAACGGTATGACATAAATTTTCATTAGATAAGCTGTCAAACCGCCATTTTTATTCCTCAGTTAACGGTTATCTGACTATTGAAAAACCAGCCCATAGGTAAATAAATCTATCGTAT
This sequence comes from Agrotis clavis, assembly GCA_954870645.1. Lineage (NCBI taxonomy): Eukaryota > Metazoa > Arthropoda > Insecta > Lepidoptera > Noctuidae > Agrotis > Agrotis clavis. Next base: position 7,490,501 of record OX940929.1, read on the forward strand.
ACTTCTATTCTATTTCTTGTTATGGCAAACAAGCCGATTTTGACTATTCTGCCATTGTCGAAGGCGAATTGGACAAGCAAGTAGTGTCTATTGCAAATAAAAAAAATATAAGGAGTGATAGAAGTCTCCGTTCGATGACTATCGCATACTTTCTTCGTCGGCATCATTTGACAAATCTTTTATGTCATCTATAAATTAATTTGAAATGTAATTTTAATTTTAATTTCAATACTGATTTAACTTTGTTTATATGTTTTTATGATTTTACTTTTTTATGAAGATTTTTATGTTATTTTTATTGTGTGCATTAATGTACTTGCTATGGGTTAATACCTGAAGTAAACTGATTATTATTATTATTATTAAATGTCAGTAGGCATGTAGAGCTTGACTTAAGTTCCGCTCAACTCATCACCTACTAAAATAAGTGTTGTATAAAATAGGTTATTTCTGGGTTCAGAAACTAGGAAACTGGTTCTCATTTTTTGGTCTTAATGTCCACAGTCTTAGAGGCGGTTTTATACCCAGCAACAACACAAGACAGCATGGGCGTAGCCAGCCATGTGCACAGGATGGGGCAAAATTCTAGAAATGTGCACAGGGTGGGGCAATATTCTAGACTTTTTTTTGTGTCGTCTGAGGATTGTCGAGTGTGAGGTTTCTTACGGATATTAAGTAGGTATTGTATTAGTTAAGTACCTACATTATTTAATTTTGGTTAAAAGACACCTAACTAGTCGGAGTCAGGGTGGGGCAAGCACCCCACCCTGCCCCACCGTGGCTACGCCCATGCAAGACAGTAGTCCTGTCTCTGTGAAGGCAGGCTGCGGTTACAGCTGCAGACGAATCGCGGTCTCAGACTGAACGCTGTCCGCCTGGACCGGACAGACAATGACGAATTTTAGAGGACCAGACCTACTTTAGAATTGTCTCTGTTATTGTAATATTAGAGAGAGATAAAAAGCTATAGAAGTCTAAATAGATTTCGATTCTTAATACAAATAGGAAAATTATGATGAATTATTAAGAAAATTAATTAGATAGATGCAAGATTAAAAATGTAACATGGGAAGACGTGACTAATAAGAAAACGCTAACTAGCATGATATAAGTCATAGACGGCCAGCGACTTCGTTTGCGGGGATTTCGTATTTTCTGCTATTATTTTTAATTGTTAGAATTTTAAAAAATCATGAAATACGTGTTTTATTAATGTGGTTAAAAAGTGTAAATTCGAGGTATAAAATAAATAATTTAAGATTGATGCTCTATTTTTACCAACCTTTGTTTGCTGATGTCATGGTGATACATAATATACCTAAACTAACGCTTTCTTCCCATGGGGGTAGGGCAGAAACAACGGAGCGCCACCTGCTTCGATCCTTACATACGCCTTTCGCCTCATCAACGTTCATACATCTGGTGATTTCGGGTAAAAATACATAATAGTATACCTACACGAAGCAATTAAGCTATACATCAAATTAAGACCACTCCCAGTACCACTACATTCAAGTACCCCCATCTATTTCAACCACCAAAGGCAATATTTCGTTGTAAGCCAAAGTTTAATAAGAGACACGTTTGACTCAGTTTAATTATGTTGGCGCCATTAGCAACTGTTACTGATAAGACGAAACTTTATGAAACACGTTAATATTTGCCAGTAGTTACGGTTTATTAGATGCCTCTGGGAAATTATATTTACAATGTAATGTTTGATATTAGTTACGTGGTCGCGGTGAAGCGGGGTGCGCAATGAAATTTATATTAGTTCTGTGTTGTTATCGTCGTGATGGAGAAGTATTCTGGGACTGATATCGTGTATTTCTCTGTCTTGTAAAAAGTGGGTTTTGGCTGTGTTAAGGCCCAAAATTTGGAAACATACAAATGGAATGAAATGTATCCCTATAATAGGATCTGACCATGGTCTCTCTGTGTGCGTACTTTAATTGAACTCCATTATAAATAGTAAGAAAACTTCATAACAGTTCAAATCAATGCACCCATTTAGATGTGGTTGATATCATCATCATCATCATCAGCCGGAAGACGTCCACTGCTGAACATAGGCCTCCCCCTTAGACCGCCACGCCGAACGACAATTCGCCACTTGCATCCATCGGCTGCCCGCGACCCTCACGATGTCGTCGGTCCACCTAGTGGGAGGCCTGCCTACGCTGCGTTTTCCGGTCCGTGGTCGCCACTCGAGAACTTTTCTTCCCCATCGGTTGTCAGTTCTACGAGCGATGTGGCCTGCCCATTGCCACTTCAACTTGCAAATTTTATGAGCTATGTGTGTGTGTGGTTGATATGTTTCTAATTAAATAACGAAAATTGATATAATCACAATATTTTCTTAAAGAATATCTATAACACCCTTAAATACAGGTCTTGACCCGAATTAATTAAAAAATTGATGAAGCGAATGTAAATATAACAGTTACTCAATGTAGTGTACAATTGCGTCATGAAATTAAATGAAAAAAAAAAATTGTTCAAAAAAGAAAATATTTATTACTTTTTAGATTCTCACAGAAGGAAAATAAGTGAGTTCAAAAGTATCATTGTTTCCTTACTTTCATGCCATTTTATTTTATTTTAAAACAAAAGCCAGTTTCCATGCGGATATAAAAATAACACCAATTGAAACATTCTTAATGTTAATAATATTCCGATTTCATAGGTTTTCATTGACAAAGTTTATCTAGTTACTGTTGCCTATTTATCCATTTGATAAAACTCAATTGACATATTATGAGAATAGACAAAACATAGACATAAACGACATATTGACATAAAAGAGATAAAACATGTACGTTTAGTTTAGCCATCATTTCATTATTATCATTGACATTAGTTGTACTTTTGTTTACATATTTGAAATTGTTTTTTTTTTAATTTGAACGAGGTATTCAAGTGCCTATAAAATATGTTAACCTCAAATTAAACGAAATAAAAAAACAATGTATACTATAATCTTATACAGCATTTTAGTATAGGCATAAAAAATCCGTTGAGCCGCATATTGCACGGCCCGCGTAACATCAGCCAGCGCTCCGTAAACTTTGAGCAACTAGCAATTACAAAAACTGGGAACAGAAGGTTGATTCCACACAACGATCAAAAACCAGTGCACGCACACAAGTATACATATACGCCTGGAGCTCCTGATCGGACGTCATGATGTTGGGCGTTCAAACTGACGATGGCGGTGGTAGGCCTCCAATCTTGTCGGAGGCCATCGATCAGTTCCATCTGTGCGTATAGGATTTCCAGTTCCTTTTGGCTGAGCTTACTCCATCTTAGGTCTCTTTTTTGCTTTTGAGCTAGATTGAAGCCAAACGAAAATCCGATAAATACAAAAAAATGTATTTGCTCTCACTGTACACTCTTGTACCTACAGTCACGTACCTACTTAGTTGTCAGGACCGCACGTACCGTACGCACCGTACAATTCGTACTTGCCGTACGTGCCGTACGCACCGCATTATAGAATTTGTTGCTTGAAATCGGAAAATGCTGTCAGCATCTGAATAATGCTGATGAGGCCATAAATAATGTCATAATAATGATGCGCGTGCGGCACAAAGGGTGCTACCACCTCAAATTTTAGCTTAATGCTTGAGGTCGACCTTCTGTACGTGTCCACTTTGCACAAGCAACTCCACGAAAATTCCCTCTGTGCTACTAATTACTCGTAAAAATAAACAAACACGATTAAAGCCTTTTCTGGACGCAAAAAACGTGAAATTCAATTTGTTCTGTTTTTGTTTCGTCTGGAAATTAGATTGTTTGAAGCGTCGCCAGTTGTTTGTAAAGAGTTTTCAGTATTATTTCGAATTCGCTTTTGTCTACTAATCTATTTTGGTATTTTTGTAGATCCCTGGATATGGATCGACTTAGTTTTCTTGAAAAATACTTCGGGCTGTAAAATCCAAAACAAGTATTTACGTGTCAAAAGTCGCAAATAGACATACAAAGTAATTTTTGCTTTTTAAACATTTCTATATTAGTATATTTTCCTTTATTTGTTATGTTGTTAACATTTCACTTGTTTACATTTTTCTTTTTATGTTCTTATTTTCTTTCATTCTATGAATGACGCAATCTATTCTTAGAAATGGACCACACGGGCACTCTGTTAAGTTACGTAATAAAACCAGCCGTGCTTAATGGCTCGCTTAAATATCGTAATAAAGTGCATAAGCGCAATAACGCAGGAGTAATGTTCAGCAACATTGTAACTTCGACAATATAACTCATTTATGCGTACGGTATAGCTAGTAACTGTACGTTTTAATATTTTAAACGTTCGTTCTAAAGCTATTGTCAAATAGACAGGCGTGGCGAACGCGAAGCGAGGCGTTTTTGTTTGTAATGTATGGAATTGTTTGAAGCCAGTCACATAGACTATCGGATCGCTTTCGCTTTTCTATGTGACTGGATTTAAACAATTCCATCCATTACAAATAAAAACGCTTCGGATCGCATTCGCTTCGTCTATATGTTTGTCAATAGCTGAAGCGATCGACTGCTGCACAGCGTATCGCGGGTTCAGTATCCGCACGAAACAAATATGTCATAATCACCGTTGAGATGAGTTATTCCGTTCCGATCCCCAAAAACTGATATCCTAGGGAACACTTTTAATTTAAATTATTTTCTATTCCACTCTGATCTCCCGTAAAATATTTTTTTCCCACAGTCGGTTACCCTGACACATTTTTAGGACAGTCAGCGACAAAATATTTGTACAGGTTCCATTATTATATTTTATATTTCATGAACAACTGATTTTCAGTTGACTGTACTTGTTTCCATAAAAAAACGGAAGAACGGAATGATAAATTATAGTGGATAAGAAAGGATTTGAAAAATAAATTAATTGATAGTGGATCGGTTTGGGGGATCTGGAGCCTTACCACGAGCTTTTAACGAGATCCAGTTTAGGCTGTGGGAAAGAGAAGGAGCTATACAAGTCGTCTAGTGCCATCTCTTTCCCACAGCCTAAACTGGATCGCGTTAAGAGCTCATGGTAGGCCACCAGAGCGGAATAACTCGGTTGAGATTGGCCACTGTGGCCGAAATCAGTGAGGAGGACTATTCATAGTCCCTGTTAACGAAGGATTAACTAGCTCTTATTGACAAGATGGGATAACAAACTGTTGATATACAGAAGCCAGCAGATCAACCTAGCCCATTTACCAATCGAATATTAACCATCCACTATTGTGATAAGGTAGAAAATCCATTAAAGGTATTTGACTGACTGGGGTAGGTTGACCTGCTAGTGTCTCAAAACTTATATAGAAGCCACAGACATAGGCACGCCCCCTTCTCCATTGCCTTTCTACTGGTAATAATAACGTACTGCGGTTTAATAAACAAGGAAGGCTTCCGTCTGAAGAATGCGCCGCCTTCTCTACGAAGGGTGCTCCGTGGTCCAAGTTGTGTACCGTACCAAAGTACTGCATTCTTGTTCCAAAGTAGCTCATAAAGGAGTTGTAGAAAATAAATCGCGAATCGGAGTTAAAATGGTTAAAATGGACCAGAGGTCGGAATTAGGTTGAGTTATTTTAGTTCTTGTATCGAAATGTTTATACTCGTATTAATACTAGCGGCCCGGTACGTGCTTCGCTACTTTGACAAAAAAATCCCCATCAAAAAAATGATCATCCATTTATTGAATTCATTTGTTACAAAAGATGTGATAAATGAAGAGCTGCTCGACCGATTTTGTGCAAACTTCACAAAAACATCAATTAAATAATCCGAACAAAGCCTAAACATTTGGTTTAGATAGGAAGCCCGTTCTTGAATTACAACGAAAAGTGGCATTGATTTTTATATTTAAAGATGGAACTTCTATAGAATCGATTGTGTAAAAGTAAATATCTTCTTCATTTAATAAATCACGGGATTTTAACTATCCTCTACACCTAATTCCGACTATGTTAATTGCATACGCTTAGTAAATTAATGTAGATTTTCTGATAGATATTACTTTTTTTAAACTGACTTGCGCTGCCTGGCTGTGGAGGCTTATATTTCTACACTATCGTTTTAGAATTTTTGGAAACTAAAATTAAATTTTTAGAGCAATTGATTAACAAAATCTCAAATGACTACCAACAAACACTGGCAGTCAATGTCATTTGACCTCCAAAACACCAGCTTACATTTTGCGCCACGCCTGCTGAAAGTTCGTGATACTCCTTTTTTTATTGCAATTTGATGAAATAACGTAGACAGTAACACCGCGTCAAAAGGACTTCAGTCGTGGCGCGGAATCTAGCTTTGTGAAAAATACAGAGACCATATTTAGCACAAAACAGTATGAAACCTCTTTTCGTGTTATAAAATAAGAACTTATTTCTCTTTTCGTGCCAAGACCTTAAAATTCGAACGATGTCGAAGATTAAAATAAAATAAAAAAAACAAATGACTGTTGTATTATAAGTACAGTTACGATGATTTGGCTCTTTGATCGATTAACTCCTTATCAAAAACATGATAATATAGTAATGCCCCTTATGCATAAAAAGAAAAAAAAACAATATTGAGGTCATTCGAAAGAGGTTTGATGTGGACTTTACAGAACAGCAATGTTGGGACAAACAAATATTACAAACTAGGAAAACAAAATATTCTATCAAAAAAGTGTATCGTCCATATTTTTCTAAACCGTATTTAGAGTTATTGTGGTAAACACACGGTTTCATGGGCAGTAATTGTTGGAGCATTGTTTTAATTAGGGCCTCGTTTCGACCAAAGCTGGGGGCTGGCCACGAATGCCATATAACCAACAATTAGACCTTGTACGACTTGTACGTGCTGCCCACTTACGGGAAATTGAATATTTTTTACAGTTCCTAAGTGATTACGTTTGAATGTGAACGCTGGTTTTATTATGGTACTAGCTGTGCCCGCGACTTCGTTCGCGTGGATGTCGGAATTTAACAATGTATTTTTTAGTGCGAAGTGCTGTTGGAGGATACCGATACAAATCATTTTCTTTAAGCTTTTTTTAGCGTCATAAAATCGTCAAATTAGTCTTCTCACTCAGGGCAGGGCAAGAGGGACTGTCAGACTTGTACTCACTCAAATCCACGGCGTCATCCTTCAATAGCCCTTTACGTTCCGGGGTCACGGTGACTCGTAAGTCCCACGACCCCGGTGGCTTTGGCCCTCTAAGGCCCCCCGTCATTGTGCTGACACTCTTTGAGGTGCGCGTGGAACACAATGGGACGTCTGTCGACCCGGGTATGGTCCGTGATCGGACAGCGAGTCGCCCATTGCTCGCCGCCCGAATGCCCACGCCTGTTGGCCAGAGATCGTCCTGCGACGTCCGTCACCGTTGGCGTCTACCACTGCGGCTGGGTCGTGAGATGGACGCTGTCCTCTTCCTCACGCGTCCCGCCTCCTCATTCTCCCCGATGACTGTTTCGCAGAAGAAGGCGACCGGTTCCCACTCTATTTCACCCCGCAGCATGATGCCAACCAATGCCGAGCTTGAGAGGTCGCCACCTATCACCGTTTTGAGGACATGTGCGATGCTCTGCCCAAACGGGGCAATTTTGCACCGTATGCTGCACCGTGTCCTCTGGACGATCCTCGTAGTGGTGACACCCAGGCGTTTCTTCCTTCCCCATCCGACACAGGTACCTCCCAAAACTTCAGTGTCCAGTGAGGACCTGCGTCAGGTGGTTGGTCAGGACGCCGTGACACCTATCCAGCCACTCCTCAAAGAGAGGTCTTACCGCCGCGATTGAGGCGTGCCGCGTGCCCGAACATCGGTTTCGATAGTCGCTCCCTCCATACCGCCCTGAGATGGCGCCGGAGCTCTTCCCGCCGCGCCTCGACTTGTCGATGCAGCGGGGATTGGCCGGCAGTGCTTCTTTATAAATACCTACGTGCTGTCGGACGGCAAGCTACCCATTACTCCCCGTCCGTAGGCGGCTGGAATATAACCCGCTATTTCCGACGCCCTGGGCGTCTTCAGCGGTGGCTGGGGTGAGAGGTAGGTAGAGGGTGCCCTTTCCCTCATGCGCAATTGTGACATGCCCAGTATTGCCCAGGCAGTAATTATTATGTTGTGGCATTATTTTGAAACTATGATATCTCCTAAGATATTCACTGAAACCAAACGATGTCAAGCTTTGTTCAAAATTAAAAGCTTTGTTCAAGTTTTGTTCAAAATTAAAAGCTTGTGATGATTAACGTATTTATTTGGTTAAGGATTAATATCGTGTTAATGAAAATTCCTTCGCAAATAATGCATTACTTTAAAATCAAATATATATACTTAGGTAATTATGTTATAGTGTAGCTGGGCTCTTGGAGTTTCACATCAGGTGTTCTAGATCTTCAATTTTTATACATCAACAGAGAGTGCTCATTAGGCTGAACAAATCTAGCTAAGACGTCATTCCTATATAATGTTATAGTATAGCTGGGCTCTTGGAGTTCCACATCAAGTTTTCCAGATCTTTAAAATTATTCTGTCAGCAGAAAATGCTCATCACGTGGAACAATTTTTGCTTTGGCACCATTTTTGCATCTCTTATAGTTTAGCTGGTCTGTTGCGGTTTTGCACCAGTTGCTCAAGTTTCCAAGATAAATTATAGCCTATATGTTGGCCAGACTTAAAACCTATACAGCGAAAAAAAAATCATTCAAATCCGTCCAGTACTTTTTGAGTTTAACAAAAATAACGCGTTTCAACTGCTCCCCATTCCCCTCGCTTGCCAGCGTATCCCTGAGGTACCTCCCGCAACAACCGTGCCCGGGAGGACTTGCATCAGGTTGAAGGTGAGGACGCCGCAGCGCATCTCCAATCACTTCTCAAAGAGGGATCTTACCGCCGCAATTATGACATGTCCCAGAGTCATTAGGTATTAATTTTGTTGTGGTATTATTTTTAAACTATGATATCTGCTAAGATATTCATAGAAATCAAACGATGTCAAGGACAATTTTGTTCAAAATTAAATGCTTGTGATGATTAACGTATTTATTTGGATAAGGATTAATATCATATTAATGAAAATACATTCGCAAATAATGTATTACTTTAAAACAAATTTGATTTCCATAAAAAAAGGTTATAGTGACTTAATCTTAAAAGATAGATATATGCTCTCGCGGACTTTATTTTAGAACTTTTTATGAGGAATAATTCCGTAGCACATAATTTTTGCGTATCTTTAACCGTTTACGCAGCGCACGCAACGAAAGCTCTCGAAAAGGAATACAGTTTCCCGATTTTGAAACATTTCTCATTGCTGCTCCGCTCCTATTGGCGATAGCGTGATGTTATATAGCCTATAGCCTTCCTCGATAAATGGACTATCCAACACAAAAAGATTTATTCAATTCCAACCAGTAGTTCCTGAGATTAGCGCGTTCAAACAAACAAACAAACAAACAAACAAACAAACAAACAAACAAACTCTTCAGCTTTATAATATTAGTATAGATTAGGAATTATGAATATTTATACCTAATGCCAATTTTAATTGAGATTAAAATATTGTTATTGGTAATTTGTTTTGCTTTTGTCGGTCTTATTTAGTCAGCAAATATCTAGTTTGAATTAGCAACTACGAGTATTTCATTATAATTCAATAGTTATTGAAATTTTATAGAGTAGATCAGATTATTTTCAGCTTTACACATAAATTAGACAGTTAAAAACCTTAAACCTTCTGTCAAAAACATGTTCTCCTTACATAACTCTTTTTAAAATACTTATTTTAATTTATCGTGGTAAAATCATCAAATGAGTCCTCCCACCCAGGGCAGGGAAGGAGGTACTAAAAGGAGGTGTCAGACTTGTACCGACTAAAATCCACGGTGTCCAATTGCCTTTTACGTTCCGGGGCCACCGTAACCTGGACCGAACCCGGCTTACAGACTCCTAAAACTCACACATTAAAATTCCACTTCCCATTTCTTCATAAATCTAACCATAACATGAACACAAAAGAGGTTTCACATAAAACGCCTCCACTAAATTTCTGAAGGCATTTCTATCATAATCCTTAGCTTAGGGCGTCATCTCATTAGATGACGAGGCGAGCTCACCAAATTAAATATGGCGTCGATTTATTTAGTTCACGTGTATCGTGTTATAGGTTTAAGGCTTATAGCACACATGCTGGACTTTAAGTTGCTGTAATTTGTGCTGAAATGCTTTAAATAAATCGCTTGTTTCGTATGGTGCCTTTTGCTTCTCTATGTGTACGAGTATGAGTTAGCTCTGCCTCAATAAAGCCCAGAACCAAAAACCTTTTAAGACCATCAAATGAGTCCTCCCGCCCTGAGTGGAGCAGACTGTCAGACTTGTGCTGACTAAAATCCACTTTATTGCATCAATTGCTCTTTACGTTATACACGAACTGCTTCGACAATCCCAAAAGGCAAAAGTTTTTTGATAAAATGGGTTAGCTCTTTATATAGCCCAGAAGCAAAGTTGAGACCTTATAATTAAGCACTCACTCAAGAAGAGTTACAGTTCTGTAACTCTTAGAAGGAACAGTTTTACAATTCTACAGACCTTATTAACTTAGACTATTCTGTCACATTATCGAAGCCAAACTTTAAAATTCAATTACAACCGAAATCGATGAACTACATGTAGTTAGAGTATGTTTTTCAATTTACGACTACTGAAGCAACGTAGTATTTTCCGCTTCTACCGTGTACACCTAAGCCCTAAGGTCGTTAGTGTCGGAACTAACAAGTGGCAACGTGTCAAGCCTTGAAATAGGTCAAGATGCCGCGTCCTCACTAATTTAGTAACAGTATAACAACGCCTTACGGCTACGTAGCGCATCGTAGCCCGTCTACGGCGTAGCACAAGCTACGAGCTACGAAACTAGGACAGGCCCGTGTTTTACTTAATTTATGAAAACACTTGAGATAATGTTGTCTTTAGCATGGCGTTTTGATTAAGTTGGAATGTGTTAGCTTTTATACTGCCTTAGTAGCTTATAAGGCGATGTGTTCATGTAATGGTGAGTTAATAGCATCTCTTGCTTTTTAATGTTAATTCGGATATGGGCTGTACACTCAATAGATTGTTATGATGACTAAGAATACTGCGATCTTTACTTTTCCAAAATCACCCTTTTCCTTTAGTTGCCATTTAAATTATAGAGCCGCAATATACATAGTTCGATCAATTATCTCTAACTGATTAGAGAGAATTGATTGAAGTACGTATTAACAATCAATAATATACTTCAACCAATTCTACTCATCAGATAGAATTTATTGAAGTAAAAAAGTTGAAGTAAAAAAGGGCCTATCATACAATCGTACGACAACCCTTCTAACTCAAATGATTTCTCAAACACTTCGTACGTCCTTGTGGTCACAACATAACGAGTGTCGCCGGCGGTCATGTCCCTGGCCGGGTATAATAACGTGTGCCTAACCAAATTGTACGCTAATAATGTTTCACTTAAGTATCAAGTTAATGAAAGACCTCGACTGGTTTTTTTTTCCGGATTTTTTTTATTCTTAGACTAGTTTTAGCTAGCGGATTAGCCCGCATAGTAGTAATAAGGGAAAGTTATACAAGTACAAACGAAAAAAAAAACCGGCCAAGTGCGTGTCGGGCCACGCACAGTGTAGGGTTCCGTAGTTGCCGATCAAAATACTTATGCGAACTAACTAAACTGATTCGCTGAATTTAATTTTAAAAAGAAGAATTTTCAAAATCGGTCCAGGCATCTTTGAGAAATCGGGGAAAATACATAAAAAAAAGATTACAACGAATTGAGGACCTCCTCCTTTTTTGAAGTTAGTTAAAAATAGTTGACAATAAAAACCTACCTATCCCCAAAACATACCCACCTATTATAGCTGTAAAAATAAAGTTTACAAACTTACATTTGCAGTTGAAGAACTTGTTCTGCGATACATTTTGTTTAGGAAAATATGCTATCCAAGTACGTTTTATAAGTTGGTCGACTATTACTCGTAAACTTGTAAAGCCTACTTAGTCATGATAATTTTCCTTCAAACTTCGTTATATATACTACTATTGTGAATTTTTTCAAACCCCCAAACATAACCGTTTAGCTGGTAGTGGGGGGGGACACTCGAGTCGAGCAAAATTTAGCACTTTAAAGCTTAATATTTCACAAACGAATTTTTTTATCAAAAAATTGTTAATGGAAACTATCAATATTTTTTAAAGACCTATTTAATGATACCCCACACTAAGGGGTACGCGAGAAATAAAAAAAACATCCCCACTTTACGTGTACAGGAGGTACCCTAAAAAAAAAATATTTTACGAGATTTTATTTTACCACTTTTTCGGCACAACAAATCCGTATATTTACACCAAATTACAGCTTTCTAGTACCGGGCGTCTCTGAGCTAAACTGCGGACAGACGGACGGACGGACGGACGGACGGACGGACGGACATGGCGAAACTATAAGGGTTCCTTGTTGACTACGGAACCCTAAAAATGTCTCTGTGCTAATTATGTCATCATAATCCATTCAGCCGTTCTGGCGTGATTAAGTTACAAACATCCATCGGTGCACCCAAACTTTCGCCTTTTTAATCAGAGAATGTTCATAAATATATCCGCTGAAATGGCACCTGAGGTATTCCACATACGGCAACTTATCAATATTTTTCTCAGGTGCTTTAGGTGAAACTGTTCATGATCTCATTTTATTCCACTTACCACATAGGGATTAGTACTGGTATCTGACAGATTTTACTTGTATTGTGTGTGTGATAGTAGGTTGATGAGACTTGTGTGCGTAAGATTGACTGAAACTTTACCGAAATTGAAAACCGCTTCGTAAACTGGGCACGCAGTTGGCAAGTACGTGGTCACACAAACATATACGAAAAGGGATGTTAATTTGCATACTGCGCAATTAAACAAGCTTGTTAAGCTAAATAATGAAAAAGGTAATGATAAGATTTACAAAAGGTTACGAGCGTCAGAGCGTGATGATAAGTGGGTCCGGTGTGCTTCGAGACTGTTTTATTGTTAGGTGTGAGTAAAAAGAGATCTTAACGAAGCAAAATTATCCTTCGTAAGAATAATAATATATCATTCTGGTGCTTTAATATACTCCCAACACAATGTAGACTTTTATGATCAAAGCACGTGCGCTAACACGACGGCGACGTCGCGGACCCGCGGGTCCGCGACGTCATGTTAAGTTAAGAGGGCTTTCACACGTTTCGTTGTTTTTGTGCGACTTTTGGAACCTGATTCTGGGTATGTCATTGCCACAAATAAAAAAAAGATGAGACTCGAGAAAGTTTGATTATTTCTGTGTGGAGTGCTTTAAACAAATTTTTAGATTTGTTTACATACATGAGTAAAAACCTTGTCTTTGCAAAGGATGTTTCATAAAATTCTACTTTTTGTCATACTTTGGTACCGAATTACATAGAAGGTATAATAGTAAAATAATATTTGAAAATGTCCATGGTACATCTGAAAGATTATATTTGGACTGCATTAATCACTTTTTTAATTTCCATTCAGAAATACACCAAAAATATTTTTTCAAAACAGGAAGAATTTGACATTTTTTCGTCCGAAATTATATTTTTTATCTATCAATATTTACTGAATATTCAATCAAAAAGTATTGAATAACTAAGGTTACTATCTTAGCTTGCATTAAAAAAATAATTAGCTCATTTAAAAGTAAAATAATAGTATTAAACAATTATAATATGCAATGGCAAAATTCAACATAAAACCAAGAACGGTTTGTTCTTTGATTTAGACGGCGCGGGGCGCCTTTTGAGGGAGGACGTATCGCTCGCAACCATTTTGACATTAGTCACGTAATTATTAAATTTTAAAATACACGCCACCATTCATGACCTTCATACGCGGCGCTAGTGTCTTTGTCATGACATCAAATTCCATGTGAAAAATGTAGTACCTCGAATTTTCCGCAGGTCATGAGTGGTGGCCAGTAATTTTCCCAATCGCCAAGAATACAGCATAACCTACCTTTCTTGATACAAGCTAATATTTTGAATTAATTTAATTTTGATCTGTTTGCAATGTAAATATATAAATGTGTTGATTGTATTTTCCTACTATATTCGAATGTGGATATAATTTGTAGATAATAAAATAATGTAAATAATTCTGATAGCTTTTTTTCTGAATTGGTAATTAAATGTAATTTTAGACTTGCTAACTTCCCAAACATTCCAGTTCGTTTGGATAATATAGCTCGCTGCGGGAACCACATACCACCGACCATGCCCCTGGTGGTATGTCTTTTTATTACGTGGTAAAATCGTCAGATCAGCCCTTCCACCCAGGGAAGGACAGGACTACAGGAAGGACATACAAACTTGTACTGACACTACTGACTAAAATCTACGGTGTCCCTCAATAACCCATTGCGATCCGGGGCCATGGATACCTGATAAGACAGTCCCACGACGCCGGCAGGATTTGGTTCTCTAACGTGCGCCCCGAAAATCCGTGAAAAATTGATCTGATCGTTTTGAGGTAGCGGTTAACCCAGAGAAAAGTAACTTTATAAAAAAAACTTTTTGACAAAAGTACCGACTTCAAAAACGAATACAAAAAAGTTTAAAATAACTTTTCTTTTGGAAGTCGGTGGCAATAGTCAATGAAATAAATAACAAAGCCACCGACTTCCAAAAGAAAAGTTATTATATTATATTTTTTGAAGTCGGTACTTTTTTTCATAAAGTTTTTTTTTATCAGTCGATTTCTTGTTATTAGGTTTGATCGAAGAGAGTTGAAGTCTTGTATCAGGTTCGGCATCCAGTCAATTGCGGTATTCCGTCCCACTTGGGAGGACACATCAAATGTGTCCTCCCAAGTGGGACGGGATTTATTACCAGACTCGTACTGACTAATATCCATGGTGATCCTTCAGTAGCCCTTTACGTTCCAGGGTCACCGTTACCTGATAAGACAGTCCAGTGACCAAGACAAGCTCCGGCCCTCCAAGGCGTACCTCTCTGATTGGAAATCGCTTCTCGGCGGCGTAGGTCACGCGGCTGTCCACTCCCTCACGTGTTCCACCTCCTACTTCGCTAGCATGACTGCTTTGCATAATGATTCGAGGACTACTTCCCATTCCGTCTCGCCCCGCAGATCGTGGCCTCGATCAATGCAGGGCGCTATTAAATTGACTCAATTGCATCGAGTTGGGATTTGGCAAACCTGTACCACTCCATGTACCTAACTTTTTTGCAGCCAACTCAATAAGTGGACTAATATTGTGGGTCGATGTCAACGGCACCCCAAAAAGGTCAAGATGGCCTGTCATTTTTACGGTTACACCTCAGAAAGATAGAACCGGGTCGGATTGGCTCCTTTTTGCGGAAAAATTCACGTCTTAGCAGCATTGAAGTTCAAGCACTCAGCCGGCCATGGCTCTTTCGCCTGATATTATTTTGTGAATTTTATTCATGAATACAGATACTACTCAGAACAAAACAAACAAAAAATAAGTTAGCATTCCAATAAATCATAAAAATAAGCGAAATTGAACGAAAAGTGAGAAATTACAGGAATGTGTCAAGTTTCATAAATATAATAATGAAATCGAAAAAATAATGTTTTCAATGTTCCAGAGAGTTCTTTTTTCTCT
This sequence comes from Agrotis clavis, assembly GCA_954870645.1. Taxonomy (NCBI): domain Eukaryota; kingdom Metazoa; phylum Arthropoda; class Insecta; order Lepidoptera; family Noctuidae; genus Agrotis; species Agrotis clavis. Next base: position 7,506,148 of record OX940929.1, read on the forward strand.
TAAACCCTGTGTTATTTTACTGAAGGTGAAATGTTCTGTATTAAATAACGAACATTTTCTATACCATTTCAATAGAAATCAGGTAAAAAGCCTGAGTGACCAATTGTAGCATCGTAATTCGAGCATAAACGAATCTATGCACTGTTAGTCGCGATTGATCGAAGATGAAATCTAGACACGCGGGAGCGTGGCCAGCCAAAGCAAGGCGCGCTCACAGTGTGTAATATTACACGAACCATTTGGAGGCAATTTTCAGCCCCTCATAACTCAAAAACTATTTAACCTAGACTGTTGAAATTTGGCATACATATTGAGTCTGGCGAGATATAAGTGTGTTCCAAATTTTATAAACATATCTCAAACGGTTATTTAGATATTAACGTCCAAAAATCGTCATTTTTATGACTGACCTATAGATCAAAACTATATCCCAGTTCCAGATGACCTAGAAAGTTCAAATTTGGCATGCAGATAGGTAATTAGGTGAATACAAAGGGAAAAATCAGAAACTGGTAATTTTCTTATATTTTATTATAATTTTCACTTAACTTATAATTAGTGCCTATAAATCTATATTTATTTATTTATTTATTTATTTAAACTTCATGCAACACAGAGTTCCATTGGCGGACTTAATGCCTGAGGCATTCTCTACCAGTCAACCAAGGGCAGTAGAGAAACAACATGGCAGGTGCATAAAAAGAATAAGATAAATTTAAGAATAAATATAGTTTAAATAAACATACATATATAAATTATTTACTATGACAAATACTTAAATATACCTATATATATATAAATATATACATATATACAAATAAAAGAAAGAAGATTGAGACGACTCTGCTATTGGTGAAGAAAATGATGACGCAACTTCCGCTTAAATGCAAATTGACTGTTGGCCGTCCTGATAACGAGAGGAAGCGCATTCCAAAGAAGAATGGATTGAATGTGAAAAGAAGAATGAAGAAAATCAGAACTGTGAGAAGGACAAAGTAAGAGAAGATTGTTAGACGAACGCAGATTCTTAGCGTGTGAAGTACATAGATATTGAAAGTGAGGGATAAGATAAGAAGGAGGGGTCGGAGAGTTGAGTAGGGAGAAAAGAGTGGTCAAGGCACGCAAATTACGTCGTTGTCTGATGGGCATCCAATTAAGCTCCGATCTATAGCACGACACATGATCATATTTTTTGAGGTTAAATATGAACCGGATGCAATTGTTTAAGAGCCGATCAAGCTTGTCCAGAAAAACTGCATTTAGGTCAAAGTAGCACACATCACCATAGTCGATTATGGGGAAGATTAAAGTCTGCACAAGCATAGTCTTGGTTTTTGCAGGCAGAAAGTTCCTCAGACGATACAGGGCACGCAAGGTCCCGTTGACTCTCTGACAGACACTAGAAACTTGACTTTGCCAGCCGAGTGTAGAGTCAAGGTGAAGCCCGAGATCTTTTACACTAGGGCTGATGGGGATAACGGTACCGTTAAAAATAATAGGAGGAAGAGAGCTTATCCCCACCCGACCCATCATGCGTGGACTTCCAATCAGAATGGCCTGACATTTTGAGGGGTTCACAGACACCCCAAACCTATCAGACCAGTTCTTGATAGCGACCAAATCCTGATTTATATCTCCTATAGCGTCTGACAAACTCTCCACCCGCGCAGCTGCATACAGTTGAAGGTCATCGGCATACAGATGATACGAACACCGAAGACAGAGAGTTATAAAATTTATGAAGATAGAGAATAATTGTGGGGAAAGAATACCGCCTTGTGGAACACCAGCAGATAGGTCACACCAACTTGACGAACTCTCGTCAACGCGAACCGACTGCCGACGTCCCCGAAGATAGGAAGAGAACCATTCCAGAGCCTCGGAAGAAACCATAAGATGTGAAAGGATAGAAAGGAGAATATCATGGCTGACGGCATTAAAGGCATTGGAAAAATCGATTAAAACCAAAACGGTAACTTTCGTATTCTCCATAGCCTGTCTAATGTCGCCAGTCACTTTAAGTAGAGCAGAGGCAGTACTGTGACCTGGCCGGAATCCAGACTGGAATGAGCTAACAAGGTTATTCCGATAAATAAACCCTGAAAACTGCTTGTGGACACAGGCTTCCAGTACTTTGGAAAGAAAAGGAAGGATACAGATAGGACGGAAATGGTTAGGTAGGGAAGGATTAGAGATTTTAGGAAGTGGGCGAACGTAAGCCATGCGCCACAAGGAAGGGAACTGTCCGGAATCAAGAGAAAAATTTATAATGTGGGTAATCGGAGGGAGAAGGAAGTCGAGGATTAAGGTAACCATATAACGGCTGATGCCGTCAAAACCCACGGCCTTGGATTATATGATATTTGTGGATTTTATGATCTTTACGTGAATATTACAACGAGTAAAACACTACCCTTATTTTTTTAAATCGAAATATTCCCCTTCTTGTTCTTATAATTAAGAATATAGTAGATTTTCGTATTTATTACGCGTAACTAACCGTATTCTACAACCAGTAGCGCCACCTATTATCATTTTCAGAAACTCACTGCTCGATGCACATCAATGAAGGATTGATTTGACAAAGTGACACTAGATGGCGTTGCTCAATAAATGCTGAAACTCTATTTGTGAAATGTAGATTTTTATGATCTTTTACGTGAATATAAACGAGTTAAATACCACCCTATTATTTTCAATTCAAATGTTCTTAATTTTGTACTTATAATTACGAATATAGTTGATTTTCGTATTTATTACGCGTAACTTACCGTATTATAAAAACACTAGCGCCACCTTTTATCATTTTCAGAAACTCACTGCACCATGCACTAAATCAATGAAGGATTGATTTATTCAAAAAACATTAGATGGCATTGCTTAATTAGTGCCTAAACTCTATTTGTGAAATGTGGATTCTATGATCTTTACGTGAATATATAACGAGTTAAACACCACCCTAATTTTTTTAAATCCATGTATTCTTGTCTTTGTACTTATTATTAAGAATAGTTGATTTTCGTATTAATTACACGTAAGTAACCATATTATATGACACCTAGCACCCACTAGATGGCGTTGTGCAATTACGTCACGATCCTGAATCGCGGTGTTAAGATGGGCAGGCGATTAGTATAAGGTTTAGTGAACATGGAAAACTACAAATGATACTATTTATGCGGGTTGTTGGTATTAACTCCTCGGCCGAAAAAACCGCACTTCCCTTCTTGCCGGCAACGAACGGTGTCCCGTCCCGTGTCTAACATCCCCTACAGTTATTAACTGAGGTTTATTATTATTTATTGTTTCAATATTTAGCGATCAACAGTGTAAGATCATTGTTTATGTACAAAAAGTAATGATATCCCATCAAAAACATAAATGTGAAATGAGAGCCAAAGCAAAGCCAAGCACAATAGTTTGATATTATGCCTTGGTTGTTGACTTCCACGAAAAAAGAAGTGAAATCTAAATGGGTGCCAAGTTCAATGGTCAGTTCTGAAATTTATTTAAAACGACATAAACTATATTTCTTTTCATAACTAAGGAGCATACATTGTAGCCTAATTTCTTGCTTGGCTAGTTCTCATATACGAATTATTATGTTCGATGGTTAGTACTACCAGCAAACCAAATTTTCGATATAATATAAAATAAAGTAAAAGGTTTAGAACTTAAGAAGGATATATAATTCGTATATGAGAAATAGCCAAGCCAGAAATTAGGCTACAATGTATGCTCCTTAGTTATGAAAAGAAATATAGTTTATGTCGTTTTAAATAAATTTCAGAACTGACCATTGAACTTGGCACCCATTTAGATTTCACTTCTTTTTTCGTGGAAGTCAACAACCAAGGCATAATATCAAACTATTGTGCTTGGCTTTGCTTTGGCTCTCATTTCACATTTATGTTTTTGATGGGTCAGGTACTACTTGCTGTGCAAATGAAATAATGTGGAGTTGAACCACATTTTCTACGCAATTTTGAGCAGTTACGTACCTTCGTTATGAAGTGAAAGCTCAGTTTGTGCGAGATAGAGATTATAATTTAAAGCTCACCAAAACATTCTGTTTCAAGAGTGAAATGATCCGAAACCTGTTGAACTCTGATAGATCTGTCTTTATTAAAAAAATAATCCAGCTGTAACCCAGTATATGAAGCACTGAAGCCCAGTCAAAACAGTTCAATAAATTTTCTCCTTTGCAAATGTTTAACGATTTGCACCATCCGCTCACAGTTAACTGCAGGCGAACCAAGAATCTTCTTGAATATTAATTTTTAATCTTCATGGTGCCGATTCGAAATTATCTTATCAATTATAGGGGAGCTTGTGGCTGGTCGCAATGGAGTTTGTATGATCCGCGCAGTAGATTATCGCTCTCTTTGCGCGGTTTAACGAACTTGATGGTCTTCTTGGGCCTTACTCACTTTCTTCCTGGATCACGGCGTTTGGTGACATTACCCGTCTCTTTTGACAAATATTTTGTACCACTGGTTGGAAATATTCGAGCATTAAACCGACCACTTCTGGCTATATCTCCTTATCTATGTCACGGTAATCACCCCAAGTGGCTGGTTTTGCGTCCATAATTATGTCTCTGAATAGATGGCATAAATGACTGTTTGATGTATAAGTCAAAGAAAAAGTTTGAAAAATTTTAAACACCTAATCGTAAATTCTAAATAATTTCAAAAATCTAATTAAATAAGTTATGAATTCAAATTAGCCACTAGAAACAAAATTAACACTTGAAAGATATCATAACAAGATATAATTTACTCGTATTATAGAATGGAATTAATTAATCTTTATAATGCACACTTTGTAAATTACAAATATATCCAATTCGTAGTGTGACACAATGTGCGGTTTAAAGTGTAAAATAATGAATGGCCCTTATTTTATTTTGATAGGTATACATTTATCATATTATCCATTCGTTTAAGAATACAAGTAGTGTCTAGAAGCTCGGGATCTTACTTTGTTTATTCGAAAGAAAAGTGGCAAAAGCTCATGTTGTTTTCTTCCTGGTATACGAGGCATAGCTGTTTCGTTAGTGTTTTGTTTTTATGCGGGGGGCATCACGATGTCAAATTGACAGAAACTGTGTTCTTTCAGTATGTACTAGCGCTCTTAACACTTCGATTTTAATATTTTAAAACGTTTACTTACGTTTTTTTTTTATAATTTATTTATTTATTAAAACTTCATGCACAGAGTACATAGGCGGACTTAATGCCTTAGGCATTTTCTACCAGTCAACCTTAGGGTGATGCAGAGAAAAAAAACACAGTAGGTGCAGCAAGAAAACTTATTATGAAAATATATAAATATTATAATAAATACATAAATACATACATACAACAAAATATATTATAAATCAAATAGAGAAAAAATACATGAAGGGAAAATTCCAACAACAAAGTAATTTAAGTCGAATCTACCAACTTCTTGAGTAGATGTTCACGCACTTTAACCTTAAAAGTGAACCTGTTTGTAACCGTCCTGATGTTCAGAGGGAGCGCATTCCAAAGGAAGACCGCCTGGACCAAGAATGAAGATTTAAGAAAACCAGAGCGGTGGGAGGGACATCGTAGAAGACGATTATGGGAGGAACGAAGAATTTTGCTATGCGCAGAGCATAAGTATTGGAAATGACGAGTTAAGTAAGTAGGAGAGGTAGGTTTCTCCAAAAGAGAGTGCAGAGTCGTCAAAGCCCTCAATGCTCTGCGCTGTCTGATAGGCAACCATTTTAAAAAAGAACGATGTGCAGAGACATGATCATACTTACGGAGATTGAAAACGAATCGAATACAGTTATTTAGAAGTCGGTCAAGTTTATTGAGGAATATAATCACGTTTATTAAGCTTAAGGTTCGATTCAAAAATCTGCGTCTCAGAACAGATATCTATCTGAACGTGAATGTGGTAAATTACTTGAATGTAAAGATCATAGCAAGGGTTCTGCTTACCACGAGAAAAGATAAGACTTTGTGTATGGATCTATAATGCGTTCCAACTAAGAAGATCAGTGTCAACTGACACTTGAAAAAAAAAAATTATTAGTACGATTTGACAAGTGTGACGTCAGTAGAAGGTGACCTTCTTAGCTGGATCGCTGCGTCTATGAGTGGCGCGTGGAGGCGCAGCGTCGGGGTGTATCCCCGCTGCCTCGAGAGGTCGAGGCGCGGCGGGAAGAGCTCCGGCGCGATCTCAGGGCAGTTTGGAGAGAACGACTATCGCAACCGAGGTACGGGCTAGCCGCAATCGCGGCTGTAAGACCCCTCTTTGAGGAGTGGCTGGATAGGTCCCACGGCGTCCTCACCTACCGCATGACACAGGTCCTCACCGGACATGGCAGCTTCGGGAGGTACCTGTGCATGATAAAAAAGGAGGAAACGCCCGGGTGTCACCACTGCGAGGATCGCCCGGAGGACACGGTGGAGCATACGGTGCAGGACTGCCCAGCTTGGGCGGAGCACCGCCGTGTCCTCACTGCGGCGATAGGCGGAGACCTCTCGCGCCCGGCATTGGTTGCGGCCATGCTGCGGGGCGAGACGGAGTGGGAGGCGGTCGCCTCCTTCTGCGAAGCAGTCATGCTCGCGAAGGAGGAGGCGGGCCGCTTGAGGGAGAGGATACCGTCCTCCCTCCGCCCGAGACGCAGTGGTAGACGCCCACGGCGACGGATGTCGCGGGACGATCTCCGGCCACCGTAGGCGCGGGCATGCGGGCGGCGAGTAAAGGGCAACTCGCTGTCCGACCATGGACCATGCCCGGGTCGACGGCGCGTTGTGTCCCACGCGCGCCTCAAGGAGCGTCAGCATGATGACGGGGCCCCCCTATAGAGGGCCACAGTCCTGCCGGGGTTGCGGGACATACGTATACCGCGACTCCGGCACACAAAGGGCTAACGAAGGACACCGTGGATTTTAGTCAGTACAAGTCTGACAGTCCCTCCCGCCCTGCCCGGGATGGGAGGACTCATTTGATGATTCTGCCACGTAAAAAAAAAAAAAAAAAAAAAAGCTGGATCGCACCATAAATCCTAGCAGTCCACCCCAGACAACGGCACCACAGGCTACCGGTAACTTTTGGTGACGGATGAGCGATCTTACTGGCTGTGAAAGGTCGCGAAAGAGCGGCCTAGATCGCGCTTCCTGTCGGAGTCCAGCGCCAAACAGTTTTTACTAAGTTCTGTTATTGAAAGTAGTTTCAGATCCTTCAGGGCGATATTGCTCAATTTTAACAGACAGCAACATCTATTTATTTATTACATTAAATAGAACGGCCGAAGCCAATTATACTATTTAATCATATTACAATAAACACATTTTAACAAATTTTACCACACTTTCATGCATTCTTCTCACAAAAAATCAAACATTCCAACAATAACAACTTCCATTCATACGCAAATAAATCAAAATCTGGGTTTGAGTCCAGGAGAGCATTGAGATCACTTAGTGATCTTGGTCTTTGTCTTTGCTTCTACGCTATAGATTGGGGCCAAGAGCAAACCTTTTGTAAGTAAAAAAAGTATGTTGGAGAAATAGATCACCATCCTTCCAGAACTTCTGTACCCGTTCTAATTATATCAAAGCCAAACATCGATAGCCTTATAGTGCGACCCGGGCTAAGAAAAGGGAAAATTCCGTACTAAATTTTGTGCTAAACACAGTGTTTGAGGAATATTTAGTTTCAAAGGGCGTGTGAAGGTTCGTTACTGGGCATACGAGACTCCTGAAGTAACTCTTCATTCAGAGACTCTAAACAAGTTGCGGTTTGTTTCCAAGCTGTTAGGTTTTGAAGATGGTTCGAGGTAGCGTGGCCAAGTATTTACGTTTTATTTTTATACAGTCGTTGAATTAACTTTCTGACTATTGATGTGGAGCCCGAAGCAATAGTAATTTTTCTATTTATATATACATGAAAACATGTATAACATTATTTTAATGTTATACACGCGAAAGAGAATTTGTCTGTTATCTCTTTCACGCCTACACGCCTAGGTTTCTAAATATTTTAAAATGTAAATTAATGATTTTAAAAATAAAATACACTAACAGTAAACGCCCAATTTATCACGATTTAACCCACTAACCACCTAACAAAACAGCAAAAAAGCTGAATGCAAACATTTCTTTACCCGATCACATAGAATTATATGAAAGAAGGCATCTAAGAAGCTTTCATTCGCTCATTTCAAAGCCTTCACTCCGGCATCATAGAGAAATAAAGAGAGTGCACATTCACGCTTTAACTTATACCAGTTCGCCTCAGAAAGACTGTCGGCTTTTTAATTCCTTTGACTTTGCATAATGAGTGAGTATTGCCTTTATAGGACTCAACGTCTGCAGTTTTCATTTCTTAATAGTGTTTAGAATAGTGACTTAATTTTCAGTTACTTTTAATGCAGGAGTGCAAGTGAGTCTTTTTCTAGTCAGCTTTTTATTTTCCTGCCATATAATACACGATCCAGCTTACCGTCAAATACGCAGCGCACTGGAAGCGGGGTGTGGTAAGTATGGCTCTCAGTGTGCATGTCAAGTCTACTTCTGATAGCTATACCGTATGGCTATCAACGTGGATGGCCAGTCTATTTCGGATTTACACGATCTAGTATACCGTCAAGTGCTACCAGTACCCTTAGCACGAGTTTTCAGTATTTGAGACGTAGAAGTAAACTGGAACTTTGACAATTTCAAATTGACAATTTTCAAGGAAAAATTAGTTCCTTCTTCGCACACCAGAGGCGCTGTTCCATTTTTTCATACAAGAAACGCTGTAAATACTGGAAAGACGCTGTAAAGTAAAAGAGTGAAAACTCGTGCTAAGGGTACTGCTTGCTTAAAACTTGGCGATAAACTGAATGGAGTATGACTGGCATTACACTGCCCATAAGCTTTTGAAATGACTTTTTAGTTTCATATTTTAACTGGATTACTGATGCATTTGTGGAAAATTTTACACCGAAAAAGTTTATTTTTCTGATTAGTTTGAATAATAAACCAAAAAGCTTCGTAACTCCAAAGGGTTGCATGAAATATGTACCTACAAGTATCGATTAGCTAACTATCAGTCAGTTTAATGATCTCTCAAGGAGTCCCATAAAATCTCAAGTATTCATTCTCCCTAATTCCCGTTCCAAATGAAGCCCCTTCGATTGGTTCTCGACTACTAATAATCGGAATAGTTTGTAACATTTGAGACCTCGGTCAATCGATCCTCCACGAAGTTTGCTTCATCAAATTATTCCGTTATCATCGATAGGGTTCAATCGAATCCAATTGGGAACAATTTGAAACTTAATATTTGTGCATTATTAAAGTTGGCCTTAGTTACGATTATGTACGCAGATTTATTATTCAGAACTATTACATTAAATTAAGTAGGGAGACGACCTTATAAAGGTCGCCGGAAGACGCTGGATGCAGGTTGCTTCCAACCGGTATATGTGGAGACCTAAAGGGGAGGCCTATGTTCAGCAGTGGACGTCCTATGGCTGAGATGATGATGATGACGATGAAGTAGGGAGCAGTGGTGGCCCAGTGGTATCGCATCGGTCTCAACTTACGAGTTGTAGGTCGTGGGTTCTAAGCCAGCCAGGCGCATTACTTTGTGTAATTTATTTCATCACCACTGCTCTGAAAACAGTGAAGGAAAACATCGTGAGGAAACCGACATGTCTTAGAACCAAAAATTTGAAGACACGCACTGGGCCCGCGTGGTGGATTATGGCCCACTCCCTCTCACAGAGAGGAGGCCTGTGTCCCAACAGTGGGAACATTTATAGGCTGATGATGATGATGACATTAAATTAACATAGTAGGTTATATATATATATCACTATTTTTATATTTCACCAACTTTGTAATTTGTACTATACAAATCCTCTTTATCATAATTATACACCAAATTGAAAATAAATACACGTTTTAAATACTGAACCACCTTAACACAACAAATATTAATTACTAGCTATTTTTCTCGTCAATTCCCATCTATGCCTGTACCAAAATGCATCAAAATCGTTCTAGCGGTTTAGCTGTAAAAGCGTAAAATACAAACTATCGAATTAATAATGTTATTAGATGGGATTAAACACGTTTTAATCAACGTAATGATAAAATGACGTTCAACCGAAAGTTTGCTCAATAATATCGGTATTTCCCGAGAGATGATCGGTAATACCGGCCCATCTGATCCCGATTGTACGAGTACTTCTGTCTAATTGATCTTATTTCACCAACTTCTCAAGTCTCACTTTGTAGTGGTACGGCAAAGCAATTAAGATTTTGGGCTTGATTGTACTGTTCTCAATTTCAACTTAAAATACTCGTAGTTTTGAGTAGGTATACCTAATAATGAGGTAAAGTTTTGTGATAAATACATTTCCGAAAAAATAAAGAAAGCGTAACGTAGCGTTATCGTGTAAATTACAACACATGAATTGAAAAGGTTTTATAATCCGACGTTAATCAAAACTAAATATGTACGTATCTATAATCAATATATTTTTTTCAATTATTCTTTAAATCCTCATTTGATTTGTTATTTTCTCTAGACACAATTATCTGAAATCATTAAAATATAATATAATGTAACGCTATTTTGCTTTTACGAAACAGTCACTGAATCGCAATAGATCAGAGTGAACCAGCAATGAATTGATTTGAACCAACGTTACATCAACTGTAAGCTGCGTCAGCCATGTTGAATTTATTTCTACATTGCAGCGCGTGTTTTGTTTCCACTCCCGGACAGAAATATTGTATGTATTCAGTTTTATGTTGGCCTTGTGTGTTTGTTTTGTTAGGTACGCCTTTAGGTATGCGGCGGAGTGGAAAGTAAAAACCGACACAGGTTTTGCAAGCAACTTTTGTATTTCTTACATTGATCTGGAAAAAGAAAAACATAATGCTGTTTGTATTACCTAGCTGGAGATGTCCAAGCGAAAGAATGATACTTCTCTCTGCTTGTCTTTTAACATGTTAGCATATATTTTTATTAAGTTTAATTTAATACAAAAAAAAAGAATAGTATCCCACCGGTATCGGGTACTGGGTCCAACCTACGCAGTTATGGCTTCAGAGAAAGGAACCTCCTAACAACGCGCGACGTAACAAGAAGTACATGCTTTCTAAATCAGGGCCTTTATTTCAATTATGTAACAAGAGCCTCTTTAGGGGTTGGTCGAGGCTCTTGGTAACTTGGAACCTAAACCATTGGCTGACGCAACTATCGGTATAATGATCGCTGAGTCCACATCCCGCATGTCAACAAACTCGCGTGTCAAATCAAGATATATGTATAGGTAAACTGCTTTTACGAAAAATAAATATTTTTTATAGGTACTTAAGAATTGGGCTACTGATTCTTTTAAGTCGAATTTTCTTTTTTTGACCACAAAATGCAAATTCTTAAAAATGAGAATCATTTAACACTAGACATTATAGGCAAGATTTTAAGTCTAATTTTTAAGAACTTGTACTTACAAAATATGCTAAAATTCTTGTTACAAAATCGCGCCATATCGTATTAACAAATTCTGTTAGATATTAAACACAATTTACACTCAAGCGTTCCGTAATAATCAATATTGCTAAAACTAATAACGACCATATATTAATAAAGTTCGCTCTACATTACAGCTCGGCTTCTTTGATCGAAGAACATTAAATAATTAATTGAAGCATTTATAAATTGAAATATTGAATATGAACTGCTCTTCGATCAGTCTCCACCTTAGATATTAGTTAAGTTTAGACGGAATTTAGCAGAAAATTGCCATCAAGTTATTAAAACTGTCTAAACTTGTCGTAAATGTAGATTTGTACCTAGAATTTTACTTTTTTCACCTTTACAGCTGTCACAATAATAAGAAAAGGATATAATATATTTGAATTTCACTCCAGAAAAGAAACCTAACACATGTGAGCGAATTACCCTTTTGGCATAAATGTTTTAGGCATCATAGTGTTCGGCATAACGATTTCACATAGCTTCATTAGCGTAATAATTCTGTGGCATAATAATTCTTGGGTATAATGTAAGCTTTTTTTTTTGGCATAATTGAAATAGCATTTTTTGAGACATGATATTTATTCATTAAACTATCATGAACCAATTGGCCCTAGTGGGGTTCTACTCATTCTAGGTATAACTTAAGAATGTAAATAACCTGTTTTTTTCAGTTTTCGAGTTTCTGTCTACCCGTAACAACTATAAAAGACTTCTGGGTAATTATTATGCGTACTAAGTTACATTCATTTCCTAAGCCCGCTTGCTCTGTCGACGAAACATAAGCAAACAGCTTTAATGAAACAGCGCTTCGCAAGTAATGCCGACTTATACAAGTTTAATTAAAATAATGCGTTTCACAGCTCACACTCGCTCACTATGTTGTATCATGCATATACAGTCGGGAGCACTAACACTTAACATGTAACAATTTTGAAAGTGATTTTCCTCTACAATGTTTATTGTAATTTTATGTTTTACGAACATTGTAGTTGGGAACTCGTATTCTCATAAAATCTTTATTTCAAAGTTGAAATCAATATTTCACCAGATGTAACATTGTAATGGTGTTGATACATGTGTCATGTTCGTGAACGGGCGCTGTCAGTTGAGACTGGTCATCTCTTAGCTGCCACGGTTTATTTCAATTATTGATAATTTTTTTCTGAATTGTGATTTTATTAATTTCACTATGGACGAATAAAAAAGAGTGTCCATGGAGATTCTTGCCTGTTCTTCTCCATAAAGATATTCTACGCCTTGGAATGAGCATCTACAGTTCTTTCATTTGCTGCACCATAATTTTGTAGTATTTAATTATATTTTTTTGCCAGTACCAAAATTATTCAAAAGTGCATGGGCGTAGCCACGGTGGGGCAGGGTGGGGTGCTTGCCCCACCCTGACTCCGACTTGTTTGGTGTATTTTAAACAAAATTAAATAATGTAGGTACTTACCTAATAAAATACCTACTTAATATCCGTAAGAAACCTCACACTCGACAATCGTCCGACGACACGAAAAAAATCTAGAATTTTGCCCCACCCTGAGCACATATCTAGAATTTTGCCCCACCCTGTGCACATGGCTGCCTACGCCCATGCAAAAGTGCCTGGAGTAAATAGTCTAAGTACTTGAAATAAATGCTTTAATTTGATTTGATTTAATGGTCAACTACTATAATGTTACTTACTTCAAAATATCTACAGGCCAGGTAACCCTTCAGACATGAACATCAAAGGTCGCTCTAATGAGTTCAGCCTGAGGTCTCATTAAAAGTAAACGAGCATACGACACCAATTTGGGGGCATACGTCAAAAGATGTTTACGTGTAAGCTATAATCTGTTTATTTTGTCGCCTCCTTGGGAGGCAAAATGTAATTATCGGTCCGAAGTCTTTAATAGCACTTGATTAACGAGGTCGGATATTAATTGGGGTGTCTTCAGATATATTCCGCTGGATATTTTCGTGTAACCAAGCTTTAATTAGGTTTAGTGTTTGGTTTCGCTTTCAGGTGATAATGTTGTTACTGAAGGTTCTTCTCTTTACTTAATAATTAAGGTTTAATTCGGGATTGATGGATTGTGTGAGAAATGGCAAGAAAGTAAAAGGAGTAACACTGGTTTTTGATGTGTGTCAGAGGAGAATGGAAGAAGAAAACGTGTTCCGCTGATGCCAAGTGGAATGAGGTTCCTGCCTTAGGGCATCTATAATGTATGGTGATTTCAAAATGTTGGCATTGTGCTACCGATTACTTGAAAGCTACAGAAAGTAGTCATGGTGCAAAGTAGGCATAACGCTACGAAACCGACTATGTAATCTTCACTACCTAGTTAGTAGGCACTGGATAAAGATACTCCTTTAGTAAGACACGTTGTCAGACTTTCAGAATTATTTTAACAAATCCGGTTATAACATGAAAATGTTCTCGAAAACTTGCGATACACGAAACCTAAATCTAAAGTTTCACCTCACCAAAATATTCACCCATATTCACCGTAATACGGAACCTCATTCCGAAATTATTATCATAACAAAAACATGTTACAAACTGACTTCCACTCGCGAACTGTACGCTCAAATTCTCACAAATTACGAAACTACACTTTTCGCACCCCACGACAAAATGCAAACACGAAACACTGTTTAGGACAAACTTTCAGATCTGGTTTTCACCTAAACGCAAACAGAGGGAATTATTTTGCCAGTATAAGTTGGTCTGTTCGTTTTGGCAGGCCAAAAAAAAGTCTACTTCCCTGTCTGCTGGTTGAGGGTCTATATGAAATGGTTGTGGAGGTTCAAACTTTATAATTGGCTATACCCTCCGATACGCAGCCCTTCCTACGGGAGCCGTAATTAACTACTCGATTGTGTTCGCCACTCTGGCGACAATAACTGAGACTTGGGGACAAGTATCGGAAGTGTTGGATACATTGGCTGGTTATGAACTCATTTGGGAATTTGTTTATTAATGAAGTTATCGGGTCATAATTTTAGGAACGATTACTTATAACCAGTAAAATATCTCGTATGTACTGATCAATCTTAAATTAATCAGACGTACAAGTAAAATTATCTTACCAGTAGTTTAAAGTTAAGAGTCGTTAATTTAAATGAACTTCAAAGCTTACAACAATATATACAATAGGTACACATTTCCATTCATTACGATAAATGTTATTTTTTTCGTAAATTAATTAAGTTCTAGACTATACACAAGAGTCGAATCTTAGCACAGACAATAGAACTAAGGCCTGCAAATGTCCGTGAAGCGTACGCGGCATTTCTGGGTATCCATTGTAAATTATACTGGATAATTAATTGGCATGAATGTAACTATTAGTGATGTAACGAATATTCGCATTCCCATTCGCAAATAGTCGCATGTTTTTTGATATTCGCATTCGCTTTGCATCCGCATCAATCAATGCGAATGTTTGCGAATATTTTTGAAAAACTAATTTTTAATTTACTAATATGATTTGAATATGGAAACTATATGTAACGAAATAAAGAAAAAAAAAGTCTTGAAATAGGCAACTAAATCGAAATAAAGTTATATCTTTATACGCAATAACGACTGCGTCGCATCTTCGTATATATATTTTTAAGGAACGAAAAATTCAGCTGCGTTTTCTGGATAGTTACTCCAGATGCCTTGACCAGTTAGGCCATCGCAACCACTACTTTCGAAGCTGAATTTCTCACTCCCTTATTCCATTTTTTTTCAGAAAACAATATGATATTCATAATTTATTTTTAAAATTTCTTTGTCCATACCTGTTCCGGTGAAGTGTCTAAAGAAATCCAACTCCAGTCTAAACTTATTGAATGAAATGTGTTTAATGAATGAAGTTAAATTCATTCAACTATATCGACTTGGCAATGTTCGTGTTAAAAATAAATATGTCTGACATGAATGTCAAACCTTTCTATGATTTTGCGTGCGTTTTATTAGAACGTTTATATTCGCATTCTCATTCGCGAATATTGAAATTGAATATTCGCATCCGCATTTGCATTCGAATGTGAAAAATCAAACATTCGTTACATCACTAGTAACTTCATGTAACCTTTCATTCTTTTGAATGAATATATTCAGAACTTTATAATGAAACAGACACTTGTGATAAACATATAATACAAAGAATCGATTCTTTGATTATATTACACTTTTTTCATATATATTTTGCTTTATGAAAATACTAGTCCAGTGGTTCCCAAAGTTGACTGGTTCGCGCCACATAACATTAACTTCGAAATTCAGCAGTTACATCTTGGTTGACAAATGGAAAAAGGAGCAATAAACAGTAACAATGAATAAAAGTCTGATTAACCAAGGAAAAAAAATGTTTAGAAAATGTTAATCCTAAGACAATAATTGCTATTTTATAACGACAAGGATGAATTCGTTTCCCATTGTTTTTGGTACAACTTTACCTTTCAATAATCTAAATAATTATGATCATTTTATCTGATTTATTTTGGTATTTAGTCTTTATAATAACCATAGCCCAATACTTTGGAAAACACTGATTTATTTATCGTCTAGATGCTCATGCTCAAAATTTTTCCATTCTACTATAAATTGTACTAGGTTTAATATTATGTAATATCTAATAAAGATCATAAATAAAATAGTTACCAGAGTTAAGTATTATAATATGTTGGCTTTTCTTTTCATAAAAAGGAGCTCATTAATTTTAATAATATTTGGCATGGCAGATACAAGGTAATTTACATTTAAGCTCAAGAAAAATAATGTTTCATCATTAACTTTTTAATGTTACTAAATACTATAGCATTTGTAGGGTTGTTCCATTGTTTATTTGTCCAAATTGGGTTCGTCACAAAGAAAATTCGTCACATTTTTAAAACAACAATTATCTTGTTAAAAAATGTTATCCTCACAGGTAGTGAAGGTCTATTGTTTTGCCACAAAATTCTCTTTATCATTCACCGCAATTTATAAATACAATTACGAAAACTCAACAAGAAGGGTGTTAGCGAGTGTTATATTATGCCAATAAAGAACCCACGTGTCAAGTCTGATTCTCTTTTTGCCATTAAAACGGAAACCCCATCCAAACAACGGTCGTCTTGCTGCAAATCTAGTACTTCAAACACTGTAACTCCCAAACGTAACGTTTCGCGTTACGTTACTATAGCGTGACCTAAACAGATTAAGGTTGGTTTCCTCCTTGTTTTCCGAGTAGTCTGCGCTAATTTAAAACCTGGATCTCATAGTCGAGACAGTTTGACGTGAACGTAGCGTGTTTGTCCTAACCTACAGTATTAAAGATTTGCAGTTTTAATGGAAATGTCATAAGTAGATGTTGCTAGAGGCTACGCTGTGCATTGAAAATGAAGTGTGTTCTGTTTGAATAGATTTTGAAATACAAAGCGCATGATTGGTAGCAATTAATTTTAGAGAAAGGGTGATACGAGTAGGTGTAGTGGGCCGCAAGACTATGAATTGACTTAGATATTGATTCAGTACTTTTACCATAGCTAGTAAATATATTTTGAGGGTCTAAATAATAGGTAATCGCGTTAACTTCAATGTTTCTTATTTCTTCAAGGACTTTCCACTTATAAATGCATCTTCATCAGCCAATAGCAGTCCACTGCTGGATATAGGCATCTGTTACTGGTCACCTTTTGAAGATCGTTGTTCCATCGTACCTGAAGGTATCCCACTCTTTGTTATCATGGTAAAATCATCAAATGAGTCCGGGAGGAACGGGAGCGACTGTTAGACTCGTACTGACTAAAATCCACGGTCTTCTATTAATAGCCTTTTGCTTTCCAGGGTCACAGGTACCTGTTGTGACAGTCTTGCGATCGACTTCTTATAACCATTATCAATCCGAAAATATATTATCACAGAAAACTATTATGATAGTCTTGTGACTAGCATCCCATACTCTTATAAATGCGGAAGGGTATAATTAGGCTTGTTTGTATGTTCCGTTTTCAGGTCAAAACGGCTGACCCGATTTTGATAAACTTTCAAAGTCAAAGTCAAATCATTTATTCCAATTAGGCCATCAAAGAGGCACTTTTGAACGTCGTTTAAAGGGAATAGGAAGGGAAGGGATTGATTCTACACCCATTCGCTAAGGTAGGTTGTATGGAGAAGAATGGGCAAGAAACTCCATCTTTAGTTAGTTAGTTGGTTATTTTAGTCTTAAGTACATAATATGGAAAAAGAGGGGGGAAGAACTAGTCTTCTATAATTACTGCAACCTTGCCTTACCAGTTTCAAACAGAACACCCAAACACAAGCAGAAACTAACAACACTCTCCAACTTCCTACTTACATATGCTAGCAAATCCAGTGTCTAATATAGATCCGTTGTAAACCCTAGACTGGCGTCGTCGGTCCGCGTGACAGACCTTAAATTTCCTTACACGAAAGCCTTTGCAGTTGACAGTTGGGCGGCGCGGGAAGGGTTGGCGGGCGAAAGGGGTGTTCGCAAATATCGTGCCTCTAAATTAAAGTTTTGGCCTCGAGTGTTTTAACTTGTTAACAAGAATGCCTTGTTTTGTAAGACGGGTTGTACTGGGTACAACGTTGAACTGTTGGGTAGGTCACTATTGAGTAGAGGCTATTGACTTCGTGTGGTCGAACAAATGAGAAAAAATCGTCAGTGGGCATTCAATAATTAAAGTCAAGATCAAGTTTGTAAAAAGTATAAATTAGGCCACCATTGCTATGGTTTGTGGTACCAATATTATGTTACTTGACTTAATAACTAATTCATATGGGTTGTAGTAAAACAGTATGTTTAAATTAGCCACAGTTTTTGTTTTTTTGAATTTTGTTTAGTGTAAATTCGCCCCATTACTTTTTTTCCGCACGGATAGCAGAACAATTAGGTACATAATAAAATCCAGCACAAAACAACAGAAAACGACGACACAATGTGGATTCTGGCCAGAAAGTACTAGGAGAACAGGATCATAGAGGTGTTGCTGCCGCCGTCTTCAGTCAAAATTATGTGAAATGAAGATATTGTGGTAAATTTACAATAACAAAATCTAGCTGTGCCGAATTTACTTTAAAATATGTATGAGGTTTGAAAAACTGTGGCAAATTAACTTTGTGGCAAACTTACAACAACCCATTCATTGCATTGTCCTTATTCACATTTTAATAATTTTCACTAATAACTGTAACCTCTTACAGCAGATATTCCAAGACGACGTTATAGACATAATCAAAAATATACTTAACAAAAATAAAAATCATACGAAAATATGTAACTAAAAGATCAAATACATGTCGAACCCTGTATTTTCTCTTTAACCAAATAACTTTAAAAAGAGTGGGAGCAAGGTTTTTCCAACCAGCTGAACTTGAGTAAGAGCCTCCCAATAAGACTACTTGTACAAACTTAGTACTTTCCTTTTACTACGCATGTTTTCATAGTGAATACAAAGTAGATTTCCATGCGAGCAATATTGATGTTTTTTATTTAAGAAAATGTCTCCGAGAGTTGCTACTTACGTAATATAATGAGAAAGTTTCAAATGAATACGTTAAGGCAGGAGTACTCAAACTTTTTTAGTCCGTGGCGCTCTGATAGGTTTAGTATCTGTGTCTCCGTGTTCTAGCTAGCTCATACCAGGTTAAAATGTTAGTTAAAATGATACCTGTACTATATGTAGGTAGGTTACTATAATTATTATGTTGTACTTGAAGGTATTATAAAATAAACCAGTGTTTAACCGACAATACGTGTGTTTCACTACATGGTGACAGCGGTTTTCAATAATATTCATTATTGTGTCTATTTCTATATAATACGATTAAAATCGACTAGCACTAGCGAAGAAAGTATTAAATAATAACTGTGAAATATGGAACACGCGCGTCCTCCAGCCGAACTGGTTTTAGAAGGCGGCCCCGCTGCGCGGTCTGATGCGTGGCGCAGGTGGAAAAAATTATTCAACGTTTTTCTAAAAGCCTCTGGAGTGAGCAAGGAGCCCAAGGAAGTACAGGCTTCTCTGTTGGTTAACCTCGTTGGACCAGCGGGTTACGAGATTTTCACTACTTTTACCTATAGTGAGGGCGAAAGTGAAGATGACATCGGCTGTCTGTTAAAAAAATACGATGCTCATTTCGGTACAAAACCGAATATTACCGTGTCGCGGTACAAGTTCTTCACACGAAGCCAGGAAGAAGGTGAAAATATAGATCAGTATGTGACGGCATTACGTGTGCTGAGTCAGTCTTGCGAATTCGGCGACCTTCATGAGAGTCTGATCCGAGATAAAATCGTGTGCATCCCGCACACGATTTTAACAAGCAACAAAGGAAGAGATCGTCTGCTGCGTACAGATGAGTTGACTTTGGCAAGGGCGATACAAATCTGTCAGGCGGCAGAAATGTCGCAAGAGGAAAGTAGATGCATCGACGGTGCCTCAGAGGAGATGCAGGTGAACGCGGTGGGTCAAGCCGGGAGCTCGAACGCGGCGCGAGGCGGCTCGCGGCGTTCCACCGGTAGGCGAGGAGCGCGGCAGCGCGGTGGCGGCGCCGGCGGCGGCGCTAGGGCGCCCCCAGCGCGGCTCGGCGGTGGAGCTCGCGCTCCCTGTGCCACCTGCGGCAGCGGCCGGTGCTCCGGCGGCGAGCGTTGTGCGGCGAGAAGTGCGATATGTTTTGTGTGTGATAAAAAAGGTCATTTTGCTATAGTGTGTCCACAAAAAGAGCAACAAAATAAAAAGGTGTATGATTTAAGTACGCGGTCGGAAGTTAGTGACGATTCGAGTGATGAGTTATTCTACGTGAATACCGTGGATGAGGACAAAAAACTGAGTAAGTCTCATAAAGAATGGATTGAAAATGTGAGATGTAACGGTAAAAAACTAGTGCTAAAAATAGATACCGGCTCAATGCTTAACGTTATCTCTAAAGCAGAATATTTGAGGTTAGGTTTATCAATGGAAAAACTAAAACCTTTTACAAAGCGCGTTCATTCATTTACTGGGAACCGGTTACCTATTCTTGGCACTGACAAGATTTGTATATTTTTTAATAGTAAGAGATATGTGTTGCCATTTGTAGTAGCGGAACTGAAATGTCAAAATGTACTTGGCCTAGAAGGAAGTATTTTGTTAAAATTGGTTAAGTGTGTTAATGAAATAAACATTGAAGAGTATTCTGATTTGTTTGAAGGACTCGGAAAATTACCCGGCAGGTATAGCATAGCAATAGATAAGAGTATACAACCCGTTATTTGTCCTACAAGAAAAATACCTCTAGGTTTGAAAGAAAAGTTGCACTTAGAGCTTCAAAGAATGGAAAGTCTGGGTGTTATTAGGAAAGTGACTCATCCCACAGACTGGGTCAACGCTATCGTTCTAGTTGCTAAAAAAGACGGCAGTATTCGAGTTTGTTTGGACCCGCGACCTTTGAACCGAGCGGTGCGTCGCGCTCAGTATACGCTTCCTACTGTAACAGAACTAGCTGTGAAACTGAGGAATGCATGCTATTTCAGTGTGCTTGATGCTAGGTGTGGATTTTGGATGGTAGAAATTGATGATGCAAGTGCGGATTTGTGCACCTTCGGCACGCCGTTTGGCCGTTATCAATTCTTGCGCCTTCCATACGGCATTAATTGTGCACCAGAAGTTTTTCACGGAAAACTAAGGCAGCACCTTGAAGACTTAGAAGGGGTCGAGTCGTTTATTGATGATATCATTATTTGGGGTAGCACAAGGGAGGAGCATGATTTGAGGTTGGGTCGCTTACTGAAACGGGCAAAAGAAATAGGAATCAAGTTTAATCGTGATAAATGCAAGTTTGGTGTTACTGAGATAACATACCTAGGTCATAAATTTGACAAAAATGGAATGAGGGCAGACGAGTCAAAGGTTAAAGCGGTCATGGAAATGCCATACCCTGATGATAGGAAATCCTTGGAAAGATTCTTAGGTATGGTCAACTACCTGTCCAAGTTTATTCAGAACTATGCAGATTGTGTAAACGTCTTGAGATCTTTATTGAAAAAAGAATCGGAATGGGTTTGGGAACAAAGCCACACGGATGCGATAGACAAGCTAAAAAGAAAATTGGGTACTGCTCCAGTGTTGGCGTTATACTCGCTGGAAGCGCCGATAGTGCTGTCGGTGGACGCGAGCAGCCATGCGGTGGGTGCCGTGCTCCTGCAAGAAGGCCGGCCCGTCGAGTTTGCTTCCATGACACTCACCGACACGCAGTCGCGGTACGCGCAGATTGAGAAAGAGATGCTGGCAATCGTATTTGCGGTGGAGCGATTTCGGCAGTATATCTACGGTAGGTCAGATGTTACAATTCACACTGATCACAAGCCGCTCGAGGCGCTGTTCAACAAACCTTTAGTTTCAGTGGCGGCGCGGCTGCAGCGTATGATGCTAAGGGTACAGGGGTATGAACTCAAA
Source organism: Agrotis clavis (assembly GCA_954870645.1). NCBI lineage: Eukaryota > Metazoa > Arthropoda > Insecta > Lepidoptera > Noctuidae > Agrotis > Agrotis clavis. Next base: position 7,528,096 of record OX940929.1, read on the forward strand.
GTAGTATATACGCCAGGTAGATACATGTATATCGCCGACACCCTATCACGGGCCCCACTGAAAGACTTGCTGTTTGATCGCATTTCGGAGGAGGTAGAAATTCAAACATGTTTTATGTTAGAAAACATACCTTTCAGCGAACAAAAAATGGACCTTATTTTGAAGGAAACAAAAGAAGATAAAGACAGTAACTTGATAGTGAACTATATAGTCAACGGTTGGCCAAAACACAGACGTGACGTACATGAAAAGGTAAATGTGTTTTGGCCCTATCGCGAAGAATTGAGTTACGTAAATGGTATCATATTTAAAGGAGATTGTGTGTTCATTCCAAGAGGCTTACGTGAAGAAATGCTAGCGAGAGTGCATGAAGGACACTTGGGCATAGAGAGGTGCAAGCGTCGCGCGCGAGAGGTGATGTACTGGCCGGGCATGGCGGAGGACGTGGAGAGAGTAGTGCGCCGCTGCCCTGCGTGTGCGCTGCATGCGCCGATGCCGCGGCGCGAGCCACTCTTGCAGCATCATGTGCCGTCATTACCATGGCAGAAGCTAGCTTCCGATATATTTGAATATAGAAAGAAAAAATTTGTCATATTAGTTGATTATTTTTCAAATTATGTGGAAGTTGGGGAGTTAACTAGCACGAGTAGTAAACAGGTAATAACTTTCATGAAGGACCAGTTTGCGCGGCATGGGATTCCAGCGGAACTTGTTTCAGACAACGGCCCTGCATACAGTTCTCATGAGTTCAAAAAGTTCATGAGAGAATGGGAAATACATCATACGACTTCTTCCCCACATTATCCACAATCCAATGGGAAAAGCGAACGGACTGTACAAACTATAAAAAACATGCTTAAAAAATGTATAGAATCTGGGCAAGACTTTCACATTAGTTTGTTAAATTTTAGAGCAACTCCTCGCTATAATTTAGATTCTCCGGCACAAATATTAATGGGTAGGCGTATTAACACTAAGTTACCTGTAAGTTCAAAATTATTACGCGAATCAGTCGATAAAGATCGTAATTACCGGGCGCTAATGGCACAGAGAGAGAAAGATAAACAATACTACGATCGCTCAGCGAAACAGCTGCCATCGCTGTCTTCAGGTGACAGGGCGACGCTGATAGACAAAGGATCAAGAAAACCGGTTTTGATAACTGCGCGTGCGTCGGAACCACGATCGTTAGTGGTGCAAGATGAGCACGGTCAACGTTACAGGCGTAGTAGACGCCATTTGGTAGCTCGTAGTAGTGTTTCAAGAAGTCCGGGCGTCAAATCTGGTTCATCTTCGAGATTAGCCTGTACAGTAGACCAACCCAACCTAGATCAGTTCCATGTATTAGAAGAAAAGAGATATAGACGACGTGAGATAACACCAAAATTTGAGGAACAACTTGGTGAAGGAGAATCGTCATCGTCGCCTGGAGACAGTGACAGTCCTCGGGACGATACTAATATATCCGAAGTTCAAGGTTCAATCACTCGGTCCAAGGCTCGAACACTGACGTCAATAGGTTATAACTTATTGTTTGGAACAAACAATGGTGATAATGAGTGAAAAAAAAAAAAAAAAAATTGTTGTAAGTGTAAGTACTGTTAGTATTGTAATACAACCTATTTATCCCTAGCCAGACACTACTTACCTGCTCAGTAAAGTAATTAATTGTGTTATACCATAATACTATTGTTAACTGGCTTACTTAGCCGATTCATTGAAGATCGACATCTAAGTACATCATCAAGCCATGCATGTTATGTAAATGAGTGGGCAGTGTATTATGTCGATTAATTTTAAAACTCTGTTCTTTTATTTGTATTTTTTTTTGTAAGGGGAAAGATGTACTATATGTAGGTAGGTTACTATAATTATTATGTTGTACTTGAAGGTATTATAAAATAAACCAGTGTTTAACCGACAATACGTGTGTTTCATTTTTGTTGAAAATTCCACCAAATGACTCGCTATTGACATATTATCATCCGCTCTCGCTCATTTTCCCCAGGAATGAATGAATCTACCGATGTCTTTTCGTTAAGAAAGCGCTCAAACAAGTTTTAAGATTGCAAGAGAGTTTAATAAAACTATGTTTTTGATGAGTCTTTTGCATAGAAATAACCTTGGAGAATCTACCCAAGGATCCAAAAATAGGAGTCAACGAAAGCGTTTCATGATGCTATATTATGTTTGTGGCAAAGCTTCGACAGCATCGCTTGTCCGCGCGGACGAGCGGAGGCGGCGAATTGGATACATGGTCAGAGAAGTGCACTGCACCGCGCGGAGAGGCGGTGAGTATCATTAAGATCATTGGTTTGTGTTTTCATACAAACTGACCTGAGTGAGATCAACATCACCATTTTCCCGCGTAGATGGGCGATATCGCTAGTTAAGCATTTAAAAAAAATATACATATATTTTACATCACGATTTTAATTCCTTAAGACTTGAGTAGGTATGTTTTTATAGTATCTTAACCCATTCCCTGTCCGATGAATCACATGTGATCCATGACTATTGTTTAGGTATTGTGTCAGCTGCACGGACAGTGAAAGTGTTAAAGTCCCTTGTAATAATGGGGCTAGCAATGTCGAAGATAATATTTACCAGTTCTGGATTTGGAGCCCACTTTCATGCTTAGCAATAGGGTTTGTGCACACTAGCCTAATGAGGCAGTCCAGTCTAGTATCTTTAAATTTTAATCTGTAGACAATCGGTATCAGTGTCTAGACATTTTCGATCAGCCTGATAACCGAGCATGGCATTATCTGAGCATGCTCTGCCATTTACAAATCTAATCTATACACTTTCTTTCAGACTGGCTGGACATTTTTTTGCATCTTATCTCTTAAAAAAAAAACTGTCAGATGCAGAAACTGCTAAGATCTTTGGTACTTGGCCTAAAATTGAATCTAATGCAAGAAAATATTTAAAAACCAAATGTTTTCAGACACCATCTTGCTTGTGTTAGTGGAGTATCAAAACAAACGATTGGCGTAGTGGCTGAAACAGGAGAAATTTTTAGAGTGGATAATTTTTATGAATTTTAGCACATTTTTTTTTCAATTAGCAAATTAGTTGCCACGCATTTTAGAATTAAGTAAAATTATTGCGAGAAGTCAGAGCTGGACGTAATTGCAAAACATGATTCCAATGCAAGAAAATATTTAAAAACCAAATGTTTTCAGACACCATCTTGCTTGTGTTATTGGAGTATCAAAACAAACGATTGGCGTAGTGGCTGAAACAGGAGAAATTTTTAGAGTGGGTCATTTTTTTATGAATTTTAGCACTCTTTTTTCAATTAGCAACTTAGTTGCCACGCATTTTAGAATTAAGTACAATTTTATCAATTATTGCGAGAAGTGAGAGCTGGACGTAATTGCAAAACATGATTGTAAGTAATTAAATACTTACATCAGTCGTTGATCACCTGCTTGTGTTATTAAACTGATAAGAAATATCGTTTATATCGTATATTCGATTATGAACGTAATTGCCGTGACTTAGCCATATAAGTCCACTCATTCTATGGTAAACTATGTTTCCGGTCAATGAAAAACACAAAAGGCCTTCAACTTCGTGTATATCTGCTTAAAAATGAACTACCTTCCTGAAGTTTCTGATCATATCTTATGTTACTAGAAGACTACGCAAATCCAACATTTTGTTTCTTCCAATATCTCAGTCATTCAGTCAATCTGTGGTTTACGTAAACTGGTTGCTCAGTGTGAGGCGTATGCTAGGTTACATGGCCTAGCATATAATGTCAAAAAGTCAGAGGTCATGGTCTTTGAGGTTGGGGGTAGGAGCCCGAACTAGGTACCACCAGTTTTTCTTTATGGCACGCATTTAAATAGAGTCCATAAGTTTAAGTATCTAGGTCATACTAACCCCCGGCCTCAATGACGATGCCGACATTTAACGGGAGCGGAGAGCGTTGTCGATTAGAGCGAATTATGCTGGCTCGCAGGTTTGCACGATGCTCACTGCCCGTTAAGATAACGCTCTTTCGAGCCTACTGTACATCTTTTTACACGTGCTCCCTGTGGGCTAGATATACGCAAAGATCGTACAACGCTCTCCGCGTTCAGTATAATAACGCGTTCAGGATGCTGCTGGGCCTGCCCCGCTTCTGTAGCGCATCGGGTATGTTCGCGGATGCGCATGTAGATTGTTTCTACACAACTATGCGCAAAAGGTGTGCTTCCATGGTGCGCAGGGTGTGGGGCGGCTCCAACAGCATCCTGGACATGATTTCAAGTCGCCTAGACTGTGTTTTCGTGAGTCACTGTTGTGCCATCTCTCATGGGTTGCCACCGCAGTGATCCACTATGATGTAAATTTGTGTTTTTGTTATTTTATTTTTTACTAGCTGTGCCCGCGACTTCGTTCGCGTGGATGTCGGAATTTAACAATGTATTTTTTAGTGCGAAGCGCTTAATTCTCGCCACGTTTTTTATAAATCATATCGTTTTCATATAATCCCTGTATTTAGAATTTATTTTTCAAGAATATTTGAGGTGATTATAATAAACGCCCTATGTCGTTCAGATTCAGAAGAATTGCTACTGGATTAGAGCACCCATTCTATCTCATTCCATCCCACTCCATCTCCCTCCATCCCACTCCATCCTACTCCATCCCACTCCATCCCACTCCATCCGACTCCATCCCATTCCATCCCACTCAGTCCCACTCCATCCCACTCAATCCCACTCCATCCCACTCCAGCCTATTTCATCCTACTCCATCCCACTACATCCCACTCCATCCCACTCCATCCTAATCCATCCCACTCCATCCCACTGCATCCCACTCAGTCCCACTCCATCCTAATCCATCCCACTCAGTCCCACTCCATCCCACTCCATCCCACTACAACCCACTCCAACCCACTCCAACCCACTCCATCCCACTCAATCCCACTCCATCCCACTCCATCCCCCTCCAGCCCATTTCACCCTACTCCATCCCACTCCATCCTAATTCATCCCACTCCATCCCACTGCATCCCACTCCATCTCACTCCATCCCACTCAGTCCCACTCCATCCTAATCCATCCCACTCAGTCCCACTCCATCCCACTACATCCCACTCCAACCCACTCCATCCCACTCCAACCCACTCCATCCCACTACATCCCACTCCATCCCACTCCATCCCACTCCATCCCACTCCATCCCACTACATCCCACTCCATCCCACTCCAAATCACTCCATCCCTCTCCATCCCACTCCATCCCTCTCCATCCCACTCTATCCCACTGCATCCCACTCCAACCCACTCCATCCCACTCTATCCTATTCCATCCCACTCCATCCGATTCCATCCCACTCCATCCCACTCCATCCCACTCCATCCCACTCCATCCCACTCCATCCCACTCCATCCCACTCCATCCCACTCCATCCCACTCCATCCCACTCCATCCCACTCCATCCCACTCCATCCCACTCCATCCCACTCCATCCCACTCCATCCCACTCCATCCCACTCCATCCCACTCCATCTCACTCCATCCCACTCCATCCCACTCCATCCCACTCCATCCCACTCCATCCCACTCCATCCCACTCCATCTCACTACATCGCACTCCATTCTAATCCATCCCACTCCATCCCACTCCATCCGATTCTATCCCACTCCATCCCACTCCATCCTACTCCATCCCACTCCATCCCACTCATTCCCATTCTAGTGTGAGTCTAATAAAAACCTTTTCTTTCTTTCCATTCCATCCCAAACCATCCCATTCTATTCCATTACACTCTACTCTACTCTACTCTACTCTACTCTACTCCACTCCAAACCACTCCACTCCAGTCCACACCATATTTGAATAGGTATGTAGTTTTTCTATTCCAAGCTAGATCGCGCTACTGAACTGCGCGTCTCGGTGTAAACTGACCGTAATTTTACTTCTGGGTCTGGAACACTTTCAATTCAAATATCTTTTGATAGACTTAACCGATTGCAATGAAACAAAAAAACCGGCCAAGTGCGTGTCGGGCCACGCACAGTGTAGGGTTCCGTAGTTGCCCATCAAAATACTTATGCGAATTAACTAAACTGATTCGCTGAATTTAATTTTAAAAAGAAGAATTTTCAAAATCGGTCCAGGAGTCTGAGAAATCGGGGAAAATACATAAAAAAAAGATTACGACGAATTTAGAACCTCCCCCTCTTTTTGAAGTAAGTTAAAAATAGTTGACGATAAAAACCTAGCTATCCTCAAAAAACATACCGTAAAAACATACCTAGTAAAGCTGTAAAAATAAAGTTGACAAACTTAGATTTGCAGTTGAAGAGCATGTTCTCCGATACATTTTGTTTAGGAAAATATGTTATCCAAGTAAATTTTATAAGTTGGTCGACTATTACTCGTAAAGTTGTAAAGCCTACTTAGTCATGATAATTTTCTTTTAAACTTCGTTATATATACTACTATTGTGAATTTTTTCACACCCCCAAACATAACCGTTTAGCTGGTAGAGGGGGGGGACACTCGAGTCGAGCAAAATTTAGCACTTTAAAGCTTAATATTTCACAAACGATTTTTTTTATCAAAAACTTGTTAATGGAAACTATCAATATTTTTTAAAGACCTATTTAATGATACCCCACACTAAGGGGTACGCGAGAAAAAAAAAAAACATCCCCTCTTTACGTGTACAGGAGGTACCCTAAAAAAAAATATTTTACGAGATTTTATTTTACCACTTTTTCGGCACAACAAACCCGTATATTTACACCAAATTACAGCTCTCTAGTACTGTGCGTCTCTGAGCTAAACTGCGGACAGACGGACGGACGGACGGACGGACGGACGGACGGACATGGCGAAACTATAAGGGTTCCTTGTTGACTACGGAACCCTAAAAACTAAATTAGTCCTCAAGTTACGCTCGATCGTTGTGTGTAAAGGTTATCTACATTGCCTTCGTACATTTTACGTGATGGAGCCACAAATAAACAGACAAACCGACAAACCGACAAACAGACAAACAGACAAACAGACAAAAAATCTAAAAATGCTGGAAATGGGTTCTGTTGATTGTCCTTCAACACCCTAGCTATTTTTTTTGGATTTTATTTTGATGTACAAAAACGATTTTTCTACAGTTTTATTATATGTATAGATGTTACTAATATAGTTTTAGGCCTTTGTCAAACAGACAGGCGATAGCGAACCGAACCGAATCATGTCATATAAAAATGCGAAAGCGATCCGATACTCTATGTGACAGGCTTCAAACAATTCCATACATTACAAACAAAAACGCTACGCCACGCATTCGGTTCGTCTGTCAGTTTGACAAAGGCATAAGGTTTTACTAATAATTATATTGAGTCCACGATACTTGAATAAAGATAATTCTATTCTATTCTATGATTGTATTATCCATTTCATCATATTTCTCACACATTTGAATTACAAAAATAATTCGATGGAAATGATTTTTATCTTCCAGTAGGTATTGTCTTAAAATTTTTCTACTAAGAGACAGCAATGTTTAGCACGTCATGTCTCTATCAGTCAGAGCTTTCATTTATGCATAATATGAAATAGGTAATCATAACTTGTACACCAAAGAAAATCACTTACAGAACCCGCCAACACAACAAACAAAACTCAAGCTAACTTCATATTTTTTCCCCGAATTAATTTCCTTCACCAAAACTTCTAGCTTGAGAACATCCGTGTGAGCAGCTGGAGTTTGTTTTGTTATATTCCTTGGAATATAACTGAAGCTTGGAATATTATAACATAGTGCAGTTAATTAAGGCTCACAGTAAAGCCGGCGGGCCCGAGGCGAAATGGGAAATAGGTAATTATGAAGTTGCGTAGTGGCTTGCAGCTTGCCACTCCTTGTATTGTGCAAGTCATGGAATGTAGCGGGGCAACCTTAGTAAATCTTCTTGTACATATTTGAAAGATATTGGATATTGGACAAGGATCTTTTTTTTTTTTTTTTTTTTACGTGGCAAAATCATCAAATGAGTCCTCCAGCCCCGGGCAGGGCGGGAGGGACTGTCAGACTTCTACTGACTAAAATCCACGGTGTCCTTCAGTAGCCTGTTATGTTCCGGGGTCACGGTAAGGAAATAATCCCGCGACCCCGGCAGGCTTTGGCCCTCTGAGAGGGGGGCCCCGTCATAGAGGGGGGCCCCGTCATTGGACAAGGATCTACATGAACAATTTAATATCTACTGTCCAGAAATATGAAAACCTGCGAAAAGAGAAAACATGAACTGAAGTTACATTAATGCGTGGCAACTGAGGAAAGTAATTTTAAACAAATATAATATTATCTAAGTTTCATACAGCTTGTTCCATTATAGACCTTGTAGCTACAGCTATTAAGCATGGTGAAATGGATTATTAAACAATCGAAGAAAATGCTACAGTTTCACTAATTTTCAACGAACCGTTACTTGTTCATGTGCAATGTTCTCTATAGTGCGGCGCTGCGTACGGGCGGCATTCCCCCCTATGGTCGATAAGTTCTTCCACAGCCCGCTTACGCGTATAACTTGTGTATCACCATAAAATCTCTAGTACTGCGGTGTTACATGAAATTAAAATATGGGTCTAGTTCATTTCAGTTCGTATTTTTTAACGATTTCGTAACGAGTTCTTACGTTCGGATAATATTATCATAGTTTCAAATAAATTGGTTTTTGAGCGATTAATTCAATGTTCTTTCTTAAACTAATCTTTTGAGAATCGAGATCGTTCTATTATGTTCTGGTTTAAAGGTAGAATGTTCATATTTTGCTTCGCAGTTCTTTCGAGCGAAACTGTACATAATTGATTTCATAAATAAGTGCTCGAGTTTTAGTGCTAGAAACTAGTAAATCTTATCTTCAAAAGCCTTTAAATATTTGATGTTAATAAAAGCTTTTTTGATGTATTTCAGTTTTAATTATTGATAGATCAATTTGAAGCAACTCTGTGTAAAATGTGATGAAGAGCAATTTCTTACTTTTACTGCTAAAGATGTTATTATGTCACTTAATCAATATTTTTTGCACATTTATATAATATTCTTTTTTAAAGTTATAAAATTTATGTGTTTTTAACCAAACACAAACAGAAAATAAGTGACATGAACTAATAAAGAATATTAATCAAATTTAGAACTAGATATAAAATAACACTACCTCAACTCTAAATTCTATTTATAGGGAAATCTCAATCAAAGCTCAACGTAACCGGATGATCCCAACCCTGTTACGTGTTACTCGTTACATTACATTCAGACTCCGTTATTTGCAACTAATTACCAAGTATTCAGTTGCTCGACTGACAGTGCATCCATGAACGAAGTTAATTGCAGCCACTGTATAAAGCGATCGCTTCAGGCCCATTGCGGAAATAACTAATTATAAACTTATACAAGTCTAATGGGGATCTTGTTTCTAATTCATGAAATTATTTGAAATAATGTAAATTTTATGTTAGTTGAAATTAAAGTTTGTTTCAGAATGATTAAAACGTTTTATTAAAATTAATTTGTAGCGTTAACTTACTTGATATGGGTAAAAATGTTTTTATTTCTTTTAAAACAGATTAATGTGTATTAAAACACAAAGAACTAAAATAGCAATAAACCAAAAATAATATAAAAACTTCTTTTCAACGAGACTGGAGATAAAAACAAAAAGTACCTACAGAAAAAAGAATGTGTACATCTTTGGAAACTTCATTGCTAACACAGTATAGAAATACGTAACTATGCTTAGTAATAAAGCTGGGTTTTGCCTGGATTCATTTCATTAATAATTCTTCTAACAATTCAGCTAACAAGCCGTAATTGCCCTTTTGATTTGAGCTTGCTCGGGGACAGTTTTTTCTTGTGAGCAATTTTATCGATATTTTGCTATTTAATAAATGCTTTTTTTTTTTTTTTTTTTATTTGATCAAAAAAATGGATACAGCGATTGTTTTCATATAACATCTGCCAAACTGCAGTGCAGTTTGTCGGCAGTAGGTTCTCGTGGATTTTGCACGGATATTTGCACAAATAAACATTAGAACTGCGGTAATTACAAGCTAATTAATTAATTAAGCTAATGCCAATTAAGGCCATGGTTCTGTGGGCATGGACCCGCACATTACACGACTCCGTATTAATATGAGAGTCCCCGCCCACAGAACCACAGATTCTACTAATAAACTCGGTAGACTTAGCGGCATCAGCCAGCGGATGTCAAGAAACTCATTCTGTACGGTAAGTAAATTAAAGTTACGAGTATAATGACACACACACCATCAACGGAGCGATGCCGCTGACAGACTGCAGCCACTATGGACACATCGAAAGGTAATGTTTCACCAGGACACTTTTTAGGTGATTTTTATTTCTGATACGATCGGTTATTCCTTCAGGTAATTCATTAATTAATGAAGGTACAATCCATCGTCTCGTGCGCCTACCGTAGTAGTTGTTTACAGTAGGCACATGTAGTCTCTTTTTCTTCGCCAGTCGGGTTGGGTAGTTATGTACTTTTTGTTTTTTGTGTTTGTTGATATTATATTGTTGTTCAAGAATCATAACTAATAAATACAGTTTGTTTTCCTGAGTCCAATTATAATTCTGAGCCATGTAGCAGGAGAGTGATCTTAAATTCGGCTGCGCATCAATACTGTGGATATAAATGATGCAAAATAATTAGGTGATCCAGCGGTCTGCACTTCTAAGCACACAAGTAGTGCTTTGTGGCTTTTGTTTAGTAACCAATGTCCTCTAAACATAATTATATCTCTTTAGTCAAAAAAACATGTTATGGTCACTTCAATGTTCTACCAGAATGTGTGACACTTCTAGCGTAGTTGCGCTCATCATAAGAATGAGGCCTGCCATTACTGTTTTTATCATTACATGTGGCTTAACATGTACCTAAGAGCCTATGCACACCACATTTTTTAAACGCGCCGTTGACGCGCGTTTGAAGCGATACCGACGCGATACGCACACAAGTCAGACGCAGCCTTTAGACCTTTGCACACCTTTATAAATTAAAACGCGCGGCACCGGCGCGTTTGTATCGATACAGACGCGCCGATGCCCCGCGTTTGACGCGATGCAAACGACAACAAACTGCTCTGTTTGATAAAAGCGCGCCGTCGACGCGCGTTTGACGCGATACAGACGCGCCGATGGTGCCGCGCCTTTGACGCGATACAAACGACAACAAACTGGTCTGTTTGATAAAAACGCGTCGTCGACGCGCGTTTCAGAAACGCGCGTCGACGGCGCGTTTAAAAGTGTGGTGTGTAAAGGCCCTTATGCGTTCTGTTACAAACTGCGGAGCACCAAAGAATTTACTGTTCATTGCTTCAATTCTGTAACAGTAGCTAGTAAACAAATGCGCATCTACTAACAATTAATTCACTAACTAATCCAATCCTTCTGTGAATAAAATCAATGTGTGCTTCAAAGCAGGCGACCACAAAGCGACGCGTCTTTGAGACTCGACGCGGTGTAAATGTCACTCTATATGGTAATGTGTGTGGCTTTCTTGAGACACCGATGTGCTCCGGGAATATTTTTGTAGTGATGTCTAAGTTAATGAAGACTTGAAAGCTTGATAAGGTGAAGTGGGTATTAGACTATTGGTAGTGCTGATGACGAAGAAGCATATGATTTCTTGTTTTATAACAGAGACTCATCCTTTTTTTCTTAAGGATGAGTCACATGGTCTTTATTTGCCCGTGGTAAAATTAACAAATGTTCCTCCCACCCAGGGCGGGACGGGAGTCCGTAGGAGTGAACATACTGACTAAAATCCCACGGTGTACTTTAATAGCCCTTTACGTTCCAGGGTCACGGTTACCTGATGAGAAAATCCCGCGACCCCAGCAGGCTTTGGCCCAATTAGGCAGCCCCGTTAGATTGCTGACAATTCGCGTGGAACACGACGTTTTGCCCTACACTAGGAATTTCTCCTGAATCGTGGGTGCGTTTAAAGTTTTCAATCATTTACATGCACAAACAGCCAGAGTCGGATCACCTATTTCTAGGCTATACAAATATTTGTTCGGGGCGGTAATTGAAACCGAGCGCATCAGTCGAATACTCAACCAATGCAACAACCGTATCGTCACTCCTTAAAAACCAAACTAAAATCCAAACCATGGCATGTCGTACTCTTCTATACATATAATAAAACTGTAGAAAAATCGTTTTTGTACATCAAAATAAAATCCAAAAAAAATAGCTAGGGTGTTGAAGGACAACCAACAGAACCCATTTCCAGCATTTTTAGAATTTTTGTCTGTTTGTCGGTTTGTCGGTTTGTCTGTTTATTTGTGGCTCCATCACGTAAAATGTACGAAGGCAATGTAGATAACCTTTATACACAACGATCGAGCGTAACTTGAGGACTAATTTAGTTTTTGTTTCATTGCAATCGGTTAAGTCTATCAAAAGATATTTGAATTTAAAGTGTTCCAGAAGTAAAATTACGGTCAGTTTACACCGAGACACGCAGCTCGCAGTTCAGTAGCGCGATCTAGCTTGGAATAGAAAAACTACATACCTATTCAAATATGGTGTGGACTGGAGAGTGGAGTGGTTTGGAGTGGAGTAGAGTAGAGTAGAGTAGAGTGTAATGGAATAGAATGGGATGGAATGGAAAGAAAGAAAAGGTTTTTATTAGACTCACACTAGAATGGGAATGAGTGGGATGGAGTGGGATGGAGTAGGATGGAGTGGGATGGAGTGGGATAGAATCGGATGGAGTGGGATGGAGTGGGATGGAGTGGGATGGAGTAGGATGGAGTGGGATGGAATCGGATGGAGTGGGATGGAGTGGGATGGATTAGGATAGAGTGGGATGTTGTGGGATGGAGTGGGTTGGAGTGGGATGGAGCGGGTTGGAGTGGGATGGAGTGGGATGGAGTGGGATGGAGTGGGATGGAGTGGGATGGAGAGGGATGGATTAGGATGGAGTGGGATGTAGTGGGATGGAGTAGGATGAAATGGGCTAGAGTGGGATGGAGTGGGATTGAGTGGGATAGAGTGGGATGGAGTCGAATGGAGTGGGACTGAGTGGGATGGAATGGGATGGAGTCGGATGGAGTGGGATGGAGTGGGATGGAGTGGGATGGAGTGGGATGGAGTGGGATGGAGGGGGATGGAGTGGGATGGAGTGGGATAGAATGGGATGGAATGAGATAGAATGGGTGCTCTAATCCAGTAGCAATTCTTCTGAATCTGAACGACAGAGGGCGTTTATTATAATCACCTCAAATATTCTTGAAAAATAAATTCTAAATACAGGGATTATATGAAAACGATATGATTTATAAAAAACGTGGCGAGAATTAAGCGCTTCGCACTAAAAACTACATTGTTAAATTCCGACATCCACGCGAACGAAGTCGCGGGCACAGCTAGTTAATAATAACAGTCTGTAATTCGGGGATTTGTCTTAAACTGACGTGGCTGTGAAAAAGTGCTTGACTGGAATTTACAAATCATTGAGACATTGAAGAAAAGATGGAATAATATCATAAATAAATTGTTGCATCTGATACATCAAAAAATCATAGAAGAACTAAAACACCATTTAATATTTGTAGTAGTCAAATGAAATTGATGCACTGGCAACTGATATTCACTCTTATAAGTAACATCATGGAATTTATAGTAGATTGGAGTAAGCAAAAAAAAAAAGATTTAGGGCTGATTTTTCAATAGTCAGTTAACTTTTATCTGAGGAATAAAAATGGCGGTTTGACAGCATAATGTATAGAAAATATGTCAAACCGCTATTTTTATTCCTCAGATAAAAGTTATCTGACTATTAAAAAATCAGCCCTTAGAAAAGAAAAGTAACAAAACAAATAATAATGATCACGTAACAGACGACAAAGAAGTCCAACAAAACAAGAACAAAAACGAACTAAACATTGTTTCAATTAAACCTCCACTAGAAACATAACTCCGTAGGAACGAGAATTCATTTCGCCAGTAGATTCTTTTCGGCGTAGTCGGCAAAGCGTAAAATTGGGAAACAAACATGCTCATGTCTCCTTTGTTCCCAAAGGGATTATGTCTTAAAACCTCTCCTTTTACTTCCCTTTAAGATTCTTTCGCGTCTTTGATTTGACTGGCCTGTTGGTCTAGTGGTTAGTGACCCTGACTGCTATGCCGGAGGTCGTGGGTTCGATTCCCACCCAGGACAAATGTTTGTGTGATGAGCACGATCATTTGTTCTGTGTCTGGGTGTAATTTATCTATAATATGTATGTATTTAGAAATATATAAGTATGTTTATCAGTTGTCTGGTACCCATAACACAAGCTCTGCTTAGCTTGGGACTAGATGGCGTTGTGTGATAGTTGTGGAATATTATTATTATTATTATTATTTTGTTCGAGGTAGTTGGTGGTGTAAGCTATCATCAATATTTGAAACTATCTCTTGAGAATTGAGATTGTTTATCAATTGTTCGTTTTTGGTAGATATGTAGGTAGAGGTCAGATTGTTTTTAGGCTATGTGTGAATTAAAGTCTCTTGTTGAACCCAGGGCAAAATACCCGGTCTCTTAATGATACCATAATATTTCTGCCTGTATCATATTAATAAGATAGGGAAATATATCGAAAAAACCCCCAATAGTTTTAACAGGGGTTTGGGGACTGTCTTAAAAGGACACTGCGGTCCGTGGCCCTTAAACGCAAAGGGCATGTGAAGGAACAGGGTGGCTTTTAGTCAGTAAAAGTCCGACAGTCCCTTCTGCCTCACGCCCCCACCCTAGCCGGTAAGTCTTTAAAAAAACGTTTCGTAGAATGGTAGAATTATGCTCATTATAAAGAACACATTAAACCATAAAAATATATCTACGTTATATTAAAAATTCCAAGATTTAATAAAAACAGAAAAGCAGCCATAACAATACTCATTCTCCTTTAATAATGACAACACAAAGTCTTGGAAGATGTTCAAGTTGGGCCCGGCTGTAACAGAATGACCGCTGCACTGCACCCCGACTTACCGCAACAATACAATTTCTTTTCTAACAAGGGAAAATAAACCTTACTGTCTTTATAATACAAGAGTTGAAGAATGAAAATGTTTTTTGGTAATGTGTAATCCAAATGAAACGTTGACACTGAGCCCCAAGCGCCCGACGGGAAGAAAATTGTGAGATCAAATTAGGTCCCGGTTTAAAGTCCTCACAATAATAAGAATAGCTCGAAAATGAAATGTACGGCTGGTTTTTTTGAACTGAAATGAAGAATGTAATTAAGGTTCCATCGTAGAGTACCTATGATGCTAATAACGCAGAATTTATGGAATAAAAAAAAAACCGGCCAAGTGCGTGTCGGGCCACGCACAGTGTAGGGTTCCGTAGTTGCCCATCAAAATACTTATGCGAACTAGTTAAACTGATTCGCTGAATTTAATTTTAAAAGGAAGAATTTTGAAAATCGATCCAGGCGTTTTTGAGAAATCGGGGAAAATACATAAAAAAAAAAGATTAGGACGAATTGAGAACCTACTCCTTTTTTTGAAGTTAGTTAATAATAGTTGACAATAAAAACCTACCTATCCCCAAAACATACCCAACTATTCATCATCATCATCATCTCAGCCATAGGACGTCCACTGCTGAACATAGGCCTCCCCTTTTGATCTCCACAGGTACCGGTTGGAAGCGACCTGCATCCAGCGTCTTCCGGCGACCTTTATAAGATCGTCTGTCCACCTTGCTGGTGGACGTCCTACGCTGCGCTTGCTAGTCCGTGGTCTCCACTCTAGTACTTTTCGACCCCATCGGCCATCTGCTCTGCGAGCAATATGGCCTGCCCATTGCCACTTCAGCTTGCTAATCCGGTGGGCTATATCGGTGACTTTAGTTCGTCTACGGATCTCCTCATTTCGGATTCGATCACGTAGAGAAACACCGAGCATAGCCCTCTCCATAGCTCGTTGAGCGACTTTGAGCTTTGAGATGAGGCCGATAGTGAAAGACCACGTTTCGGTGCCGTAACTCATCACTGGTAACACACATTGGTTGAAGACTTTCGTCTTGAGGCACTGAGGTATGTCGGACGAAAAGACATTGCGTAGTTTCCCGAACGCTGCCCAACCGAGTTGGATTCGGCGGTTGACCTCTTTCTCGAAGTTGGACCTACCTAACTGGACTACTTGTCCTAAGTAGATATATGAGTCAACAACTTCGAGTACCGAGTTTCCAACAGAGACTGGGGTGGGCACAACATTGGCATTTGACATAATTTTCGTCTTGTCCATGTTCATTTTCAAGCCCACCCGTTGTGAAACTCGGTCGAGGCCATCGAGCATCATGCTGAGTTCCTCCATCGACTTTGCCATGACTACGATGTCGTCGGCAAACCGAAGGTGAGTGATGTATTCGCCGTTGATGTTGATGCCAAGTCCTTGCCATTCCAGGAGCTTGAAGGCGTCTTCCATTGCGGCAGTAAACAGTTTCGGGGAGATAACGTCCCCCTGTCTTACGCCTCTTCTCAATGGAATCGCCTTCGTGCTCTGCTCCTGTACTCGGACCGACATGGTGGCGTTATTATACAAGCACTTCAACACCTCGATGTACCGATAGTCAATACGGCATCGCTGGAGTGACTCAAGTACCGCCCATGTTTCCACCGAATCGAAGGCTTTCTCATAGTCCACAAACGCTAAGCACAATGGCAAGTTATACTCTTCGGTCTTCTGTATAACTTGCCGCAGCGTATGGATGTGGTCTATGGTACTATAGCCTCTTCGGAAACCGGCTTGTTCGGGAGGCTGGAAGTCATCAAGTCTGTGCTCGAGACGGTTCGTGATAACCCTTGAAAACAGCTTATAAACATGACTTAGAAGCGTGATGGGTCTGTAGTTCTTCAATAGGCTGTTATCACCTTTTTTGAAGAACAGCACCACCTCACCTCTATTCCATGTTTCAGGCGTTTTGCCCTCGAAGAGGACGGAATTAAAGAGTTTCTGGAGGACCTTAAGTACCGGTGTTCCACCCGCTCTCAGAAGCTCTGAAGTGATTCCGTCCCCGCCCGGCGCCTTGTTGTTCTTAAGCTGCTTCAGGGCCATCCTAATCTCGTACAGACTGATGTCCGGGATATCTTCGGTATAATGTCGGGACAGCTTGGCTCTTGGATCTCCTACCAAGCTGTCAACGGGCTTTGCGACCGAAGTGTATAACTGTCCATAGAACCTCTCGATCTCGCCTAAAACCTCTGCTTTGGTCGACGCTATGCTGCCATCCTCCCGTTTCAGCTTTGTCATCTGGCTTTGCCCAATAGACTTGTCCTTTGCGAACACTTTAGAGCCTTGGTTTCGCTGTATGGTCTCTTTAACACGATTCGTATTAAAGAGACGCAGATCGTGTCGCAAGGACTTAGATATACGTCTATTGAGCTGCCTATATGACTTCGCGTCATCGGAAGACTGCAACTGTAGCAAACGTCGTTCAGCCATGAGGTTTAAGGTTTGCTCGGTCAATTTCTGAGGTCTATCTTTACGACAGGGTCTAAAAAACTTAGACCCTACCGTGCGGACAGTTTCCACTAGCCCGTCGTTGATCTCGTCCACTGACACTAAGTTCTCAAGGCAAGCAAAGCGATTAGAGAGCTCGAGTTGAAAGCTTTCGGGGTTTTGAATATGGGGCCGAGTAGGTCGGAGCGTAGACTTCATCAGGCTGGACCTTTCAAGTTTAACATTGATATTCAGCGAGCCTCTTACGATTCGGTGATCGCTACCGGTTTTTACCCTGTTGATCACAGAGACATCGCTGAATATCCGTTTCTTGTCGGTCATGAAGAAGTCTATCTCGTTTCTCGTGAAACCATCGGGACTCAGCCAGGTCCATTTCCTGTGAGGCGGCTTCTGGAAGAAAGAGTTCATCATAAAGAGTTCCTCTTTCTCCAGAAAGTCGGCAAGCCTCTGTCCCCTAGGGTTCCGTTGCCCATACCCAAATTGCCCCACTCTCAACTCATCACCGCTTTTCTTACCCAACTTTGCGTTAAAGTCCCCCATAACAACAGTGAAGTGGGTTTTGGAGCTATGTATGGCCCTACTTACGTCCTCATACATAGTCTCCACTTCATCATCGGAGTGTGACGAGGTCGGTGCGTATACCTGAATGACCTTCAGCGAATATCTTTTGGATATTCTGAGTATTAGGTATACCCAACTATTATAGCTGTAGAAATAAAGTTGACAAACTTACATTTGCAGTTGAAGAACATGTTCTGTGATACATTTTGTTTAGGAAAATATGTTGTCCAAGTACGTTTTATAAGTTGGTCGACTATTACTCGTAAACTTGTAAAGCCTACTTAGTCATGATAATTTTCCTTAAAACTTCGTTATATATACTACTATTGTGAATTTTTTCACACCCCCAAACATAACCGTTTAGCTGGTAGAGGGGGGGACACTCGAGTCGAGCAAAAATTGGCACTTTAAGAGGGCTTTCACACGTTTCGTTGTTTTTGTGCGACTTTTGGAACCTGATTCTGGGTATGTCATTGCCACAAATAAAAAAAAGATATATACTCGAGAAAGTTTGATTATTTCTGTGTGGAGTGCTTTAAACAAATTTTTAGATTTGTTTACATACATGAGTAAAAACCTTGTCTTTGCAAAGGATGTTTCATAAAATTCTACTTTTTGTCATACTTTGGTACCGAATTACATAGAAGGTATAATAGTAAAATAATATTTGAAAATGTCCATGGTACATCTGAAAGATTATATTTGGACTGCATTAATCACTTTTTTAATTTCCATTCAGAAATACACCAAAAATAATTTTTCAAAACAGGAAGAATTTGACATTTTTTCGTCCGAAATTATATTTTTTATCTATCAATATTTACTGAATATTCAATCAAGAAGTATTGAATAACTAAGGTTACTATCTTAGCTTGCATTAAAAAAATAATTAGCTCATTTAAAAGTAAAATAATAGTATTAAACAATTATAATATGCAATGACAAAATTCAACATAAAACCAAGAACGGTTTTGTTATTTGATTTAGACGGCGCGGGGCGCCTTTTGAGGGAGGACGTATCGCTCGCAACCATTTTGACATTAGTCACGTAATTATTAAATTTTAAAATACACGCCACCATTCATGACCTTCATACGCGGCGCTAGTGTCTTTGTCATGACATCAAATTCCATGTGAAAATGTAGTACCTCGAATTTTCCGCAGGTCATGAGTGGTGGCCAGTAATTTTCCCAATCGCCAAGAATACAGCATAACCTACCTTTCTTGATACAAGCTAATATTTTGAATTAATTTAATTTTGATCTGTTTGCAATGTAAATATATAAATGTGTTGATTGTATTTTCCTACTATATTCGAATGTGGATATAATTTGTAGATAATAAAATAATGTAAATAATTCTGATAGCTTTTTTTCTGAATTGGTAATTAAATGTAATTTTAGACTTGCTAACTTCCCAAACATTCCAGTTCGTTTGGATAATATAGCTCGCTGCAGGAACCACATACCACCGACCATGCCCCTGGTGGTATGTCTTTTTATTACGTGGTAAAATCGTCAGATCAGCCCTTCCACCCAGGGAAGGACAGGACTACAGGAAGGACATACAAACTTGTACTGACACTACTGACTAAAATCTACGGTGTCCTTCAATAACCCATTGCGATCCGGGGCCATGGATACCTGATAAGACAGTCCCACGACGCCGGCAGGATTTGGTTCTCTAACGTGCGCCCCGAAAATCCGTGAAAAATTGATCTGATCGTTTTGAGGTAGCGGTTAACCCAGAGAAAAGTAACTTTAAAAAAAAAACTTTTTGACAAAAGTACCGACTTCAAAAACGAATACAAAAAAGTTTAAAATAACTTTTCTTTTGGAAGTCGGTGGCAATAGTCAATGAAATAAATAACAAAGCCACCGACTTCTAAAAGAAAATTTATTTTAACTTTTTCGTTTAAAATAACTTTTCTGAATACAAAAAAGTTTAAAATAACTATTCTTTTGGAAGTCGATGGCAATAGTCAATGAAATAAATAACAAAGCCACCGACTTCCAAAAGAAAAGTTATTTTAAACTTTTTTGTATTCGTTTTTGAAGTCGGTACTTTTTTTCATAAAGTTTTTTTTTATCAGTCGATTTCTTGTTATTAGGTTTGATCGAAGAGAGTTGAAGTCTTGTATCAGGTTCGGCATCCAGTCAATTGCGGTATTCCGTTTTGGCAGCTGCATTGTATTTTTTTTTTTTGTAAAATCATCAAATGTGTCCTCCCAAGTGGGACGGGATTTATTACCAGACTCGTACTGACTAATATCCATGGTGATCCTTCAGTAGCCCTTTACGTTCCAGGGTCACCGTTACCTGATAAGACAGTCCAGTGACCAAGACAAGCTCCGGCCCTCCAAGGCGTACCTCTCTGATTGGAAATCGCTTCTCGGCGGCGTAGGTCACGCGGCTGTCCACTCCCTCACGTGTTCCACCTCCTACTTCGCTAGCATGAATGCTTTGCATAATGATTCGAGGACTACTTCCCATTCCGTCTCGCCCCGCAGATCGTGGCCTCGATCAATGCAGGGCGCTATTAAATTGACTCAATTGCATCGAGTTGGGATTTGGCAAACCTGTACCACTCCATGTACCTAACTTTTTTGCAGCCAACTCAATAAGTGGACTAATATTGTGGGTCGATGTCAACGGCACCCCAAAAAGGTCAAGATGGCCTGTCATTTTTACGGTTACACCTCAGAAAGATAGAACCGGGTCGGATAGGCTCCTTTTTGCGGAAGAATTCACGTCTTAGCAGCATTGAAGTTCAAGCACTCAGCCGGCCATGGCTCTTTCGCCTGATATTATTTTGTAAATTTTATTCATGAATACAGATACTACTCAGAACAAAACATACAAAAAATAAGTTAGCATTCCAATAAATCATAAAAATAAGCGAAATTGAACGAAAAGTGAGAAATTACAGGAATGTGTCAAGTTTCATAAATATAATAATGAAATCGAAAAAATAATGTTATTTATGTAATTATTTTTTCGATTTCTTTTTTCTCTTAAACCCTGTGTTATTTTACTGAAGGTGAAATGTTCTGTATTAAATAACGAACATTTT
The DNA here is from genome assembly GCA_954870645.1 of Agrotis clavis. Taxonomy (NCBI): domain Eukaryota; kingdom Metazoa; phylum Arthropoda; class Insecta; order Lepidoptera; family Noctuidae; genus Agrotis; species Agrotis clavis. Next base: position 7,549,221 of record OX940929.1, read on the forward strand.
CTATACCATTTCAATAGAAATCAGGTAAAAAGCCTGAGTGACCAATTGTAGCATCGTAATTCGAGCATAAACGAATCTATGCACTGTTAGTCGCGATTGATCGAAGATGAAATCAGGTACTACTTGCTGTGCAAATGAAATAATGTGGAGTTGAACCACATTTTCTACGCAATTTTGAGCAGTTACGTACCTTCGTTAGGAAGTGAAAGCTCAGTTTGTGCGAGATAGAGATTATAATTTAAAGCTCACCAAAACATTCTGTTTCAAGAGTGAAATGATCCGAAACCTGTTGAACTCTGATAGATCTGTCTTTATTAAAAAAATAATCCAGCTGTAACCCAGTATATGAAGCACTGAAGCCCAGTCAAAACAGTTCAATAAATTTTCTCCTTTGCAAATGTTTAACGATTTGCACCATCCGCTCACAGATAACTGCAGGCGAACCAAGAATCTTCTTGAATATTAATTTTTAATCTTCATGGTGCCGATTCGAAATTATCTTATCAATTATAGGGGAGCTTGTGGCTGGTCGCAATGGAGTTTGTATGATCCGCGCAGTAGATTATCGCTCTCTTTGCGCGGTTTAAAGAACTTGATGGTCTTCTTGGGCCTTACTCACTTTCTTCCTGGATCACGGCGTTTGGTGATATTACCCGTCTCTTTTGACAAATATTTTGTACCACCGGTTGGAAATATTCGAGCATTAAACCGACCACTTCTGGCTATATCTCCTTATCTATGTCACCGTAATCACCCCAAGTGGCTGGTTTTGCGTCCATAATTATGTCTCTGAATAGATGGCATAAATGGGTACACTACGATAATACGAAAAACTTTATTCCGAAATTCATAATTACGAATTTCAAAATACCGATTTTCATAATTCCGAATGGTTCAAAATTCCTAATATAACAACTCCTATGGATCATTATTCCTATTTTAATAATTCCGAAATTTCAAAATTCCTAACGTTTATAATTACTATTTTCAAAATACCGAATTTCAATAGACCGAACATCAAAAACTCCGACTAAATATATTTTCCGAAACATCAAAACCACGAATACCGAATATTAAAATTCCGATTATTAGAATTCCGATTCGGGTCCGTCAGGTCGAAAAGTCCGAGTCGGGGTGCCCCAAGACACATTTTGCTCGCTATTGCATCCTGAGTTATAGCACCACTAAGGTGGTTCAACGGAGCCCCGCTTCGCGGGGCTCCTATTTCTGTGAGCAAGGTTTAAAGTAACCTAACACGAAGGGGATGGCGGGGTCTTTCAGACCCCGCCATCCCCTTCGAACCTAACCTGTCCGAGTCGGGGTGTCCCCAGTCCCGAGCTCGCTTCGCTCGCTCTTGCATCCTTGGTCATTTTGTTGACTACTACCTACCAAGGTAGGTCGACGGAGCCCCGCTTCGCGGGGCTCCTATTTCTGTGAGCAAGGTTTAAAGTAACCTAACACGAAGGGGATGGCGGGGTCTTTCAGACCCCGCCATCCCCTTCGAACCTAACCTGTCCGAGTCGGGGTGTCCCCAGTCCCGAGCTCGCTTCGCTCGCTCTTGCATCCTTGGTCATTTTGTTGACTACCACCTACCAAGGTAGGTCGACGGAGCCCCGCTTCGCGGGGCTCCTATTTCTGTGAGCAAGGTTTAAAGTAACCTAACACGAAGGGGATGGCGGGGTCTTTCAGACCCCGCCATCCCCTTCGAACCTAACCTGTCCGAGTCGGGGTGTCCCCAGTCCCGAGCTCGCTTCGCTCGCTCTTGCATCCTTGGTCATTTTGTTGACTACCACCTACCAAGGTAGGTCGACGGAGCCCCGCTTCGCGGGGCTCCTATTTCTGTGAGCAAGGTTTAAAGAAAGACCCCGCCATCCCCTTCGAACCTAACCTGTCCGAGTCGGGGTGTCCCCAGTCCCGAGCTCGCTTCGCTCGCTCTTGCATCCTTGGTCATTTTGTTGACTACCACCTACCAAGGTAGGTCGACGGAGCCCCGCTTCGCGGGGCTCCTATTTCTGTGAGCAAGGTTTAAAGTAACCTAACACGAAGGGGATGGCGGGGTCTTTCAGACCCCGCCATCCCCTTCGAACCTAACCTGTCCGAGTCGGGGTGTCCCCAGTCTCGAGCTCGCTTCGCTCGCTCTTGCATCCTTGGTCATTTTGTTGACTACCACCTACCAAGGTAAGTCGACGGAGCCCCGCTTCGCGGGGCTCCTATTTCTGTGAGCAAGGTTTAAAGTAACCTAACACGAAGGGGATGGCGGGGTCTTTCAGACCCCGCCATCCCCTTCGAACCTAACCTATCCGAGTCGGGGTGTCCCCAGTCCCGAGCTCGCTTCGCTCGCTCTTGCATCCTTGGTCATTTTGTTGACTACCACCTACCAAGGTAGGTCGACGGAGCCCCGCTTCGCGGGGCTCCGTCGACCTACCTTGGTAGGTGGTAGCTCCTATTTCTGCGAGCAAGGTTTAAAGTAACCTAACCTATCCGAGTCGGGGTGTCCCCAGTCCCGAGCTCGCTTCGCTCGCTTTTGGATCCTAAGTTCTCCTAATAACAATAAATATCCTGAAGGCAAACAGTGAAAGTTAAGAGGATACGCCTCGCCACTCCGTGCCTACACAGACTTAAATAACACTCTGGGAGTACGGTAGACAAAACTACGTGGAGCCGGTTTTGCACCAATTCGTTTCTGTCACTGACTTTGTAGAATGAGAAACAATATTCCAATTTTCAATATTCCGAAAAAAAATCGTTTATTCGGAATATTGAAAATCGGAATTTCGTTTTTCGGAATGAGAACTCATCGAGCATTACATTTTTCGAATATGTGAAAATCGGAAAACGAAGAAATCTGACATACGACTTTCGGTCAAATAAATTTCGAGATTCCTAATAATAGATATTGTAATTTTTAGGTATTATGTTTATATTCGGAGTTTTGAAAATCGGAATATCGAAATTCGGAATAAAATATTTCGGAGTATTTGGGTGTTCCCGGCATAAATGACTGTTTGATGTATAAGTCAAAGAAAAAGTTTGAAAAATTTTAAACACCTAATCGTAAATTCTAAATAATTTCAAAAATCTAATTAAATAAGTTATGAATTCAAATTAGCCACTAGAAACAAAATTAACACTTGAAAGATATCATAACAAGATAATTTACTCGTATTATAGAATGGAATTAATTAATCTTTATAATGCACACTTTGTAAATTACAAATATATCCAATTCGTAGTGTGACACAATGTGCGGTTTAAAGTGTAATATAATGAATGGCCCTTATTTTATTTTGATAGGTATACATTTATCATATTATCCATTCGTTTAAGAATACAAGTATAGTGTCTAGAAGCTCGGGATCTTACTTTGTTTATTCGAAAGAAAAGTGGCAAAAGCTCATGTTGTTTTCTTCCTGGTATACGAGGCATAGCTGTTTCGTTAGTGTTTTGTTTTTATGCGGGGGGCATCACGATGTCAAATTGACAGAAACTGTGTTCTTTCAGTATGTACTAGCGCTCTTAAAGCTTAATATTTCACAAACGAATCTTTTTATCAAAAAATTGTAAACGGAAACTATCAATATTTTTTAAAGACCTATTTAATGATACCCCACACTAAGGGGTACGCGAGAAATAAAAAAAACATCCCCACTTTACGTGTTAGGGAGGTACCCTAAAAAAAAAAAGGTTGCACTCCAGGAGTGCCGGTAGAAGTGAAAACTTTTTTGTTACTATGTTTTATTTTAAAACTGGAGTAGTACAGATATGAAATTAACTAATTTGAATGACGTCTTACTCATTTTCGATCAGGGTCACGTGACCCTGACGCGAGTTTTAAATTTTTTACCCATTACAGAAAAAGTGTACAACGCCGCTAAAGAAGTTTTCACTTCAAAAAAGGTTGCACTCCAGGAGTGCCGGTAGAAGTGAAAACTTTTTTGTTACTATGTTTTATTTTAAAACTGGAGTAGTACAGATATGAAATTAACTAATTTGAATGACGTCTTACTCATTTTCGATCAGGGTCACGTGACCCTGACGCGAGTTTTAAATTTTTTACCCATTACAGAAAAAGTGTACAACGCCGCTAAAGAAGTTTTCACTTCAAAAATTTTTACGAGATTTTATTTTACCACTTTTTCGGCGCAACAAATCCGTATATTTACACCAAATTACATCTTTCTAGTACTGGGCGTCTCTGAGCTAAGCTGCGGACAGACGGACGGACGGACGGACGGACATGGCAAAACTATAAGGGTTCCTTGTTGACTACGGAACCCTAAAAATGAAGTACGTACCTACCTACTTAATTAATTACAGATATAAAATAAATATAATGATTTTTTGTAATGTCTGGCATAAAGCAAATTACAAATCTTCTATCTTCTTCTATATCTTCTATACTTATAATAAATCTGTAGAGAGGTCAATTCTGTACACGAAATATATTTCCAAAATAACTATCAGGGGGTGATTAGGGATCGATACTGATGCCAAAAATGCAATTAATAAAATTATTGTCTGTCTGTCTGTCTGTCTGTCTGTCTGTATAACCGTTATAGAAACAAAAACTACTCGACGGATTTTGACGAAACTTGGTACAATTATATACTTATAATAAATCTGTAGAGAGGTCAATTCTGTACACGAAATATATTTCCAAAATAACTATCAGGGGGTGATTAGGGATCGATACTGATGCCAAAAATGCAATTAATAAAATTATTGTCTGTCTGTCTGTCTGTCTGTCTGTCTGTCTGTCTGTATAACCGTTATAGAAACAAAAACTACTCGACGGATTTTGACGAAACTTGGTACAATTATTTTTAATACTCCTGCGGTGGTTATAGTATACTTTTCATCACGCTGCAATCAATAGGAGCAGAGCAGTGAAGGGAAATGTTAGGAAAACGGGAGAAGTTACTCCATACACGCTAATCTTCGGAACTACTGGACAGATTTGATTGTTTTTTTTTTTGTTGTATAGCTATTAAGTCTGGGCAACATATAGGCTATAATTTATCTTGGAAACTTGAACACCTGATGCGGAACTGCAATAGATCACCTAAACTATAAGAGATACAAAAATAGCGCCATAGCAAAAATTGTTCCGCGTGATGAGCATTTTCTGCTGAGAAAATAAATTTGAAGATATGGAACACCTGATGTGGAACTCCAAGAGCCCAGCTACTGACGTCTTAGCAAGAGTTGTTTAGCCTGATGAGCACTCCCTGTTGTCGTTTAAAAACTGAAGATCTGGAACACCTGATGTGGAACTCTAAGAACCCAGCTACACTATAACATAAATAGGAATGACGTCTTAGCAAGAGTTGTTCAGCATAATGAGCACATTGAGCACTCTCTGTTGACGTATGAAAATTGAGATCTGAAACAACTGATGTGGAATTCCAAGAGCCCAGCTACACTATAACATATATAATTATGAATAACATCTTAGCAAGAGTTGTTTAGTCTGATGGGCATTTCCTGTTGACTTACAAAAATGAAAGATCTGGAACGTCTGGAATCGTCATGCGCGTCCCGTTGTTTTCCCGTCCCCAGGCTCTGAGAATTCGACATCAGACGTTTCAGATCTTCGATTTTGACGACCCCATTGTCGCTGGCATAAGCAACAGGATCCGCGTACGAAGTCGCTGGCAGAAGCTAGTTAATTAATATAACGGTAATAGGAATAGCATCTATTATAAAACTACTTAAGAAGATCAAAGCAAAAACTTAATTAATTTTATGAAAAGCTTCACATGTTAGGCGCGGGCCACATAGAAAAGACATAAGACGAGGACGCGTCGCGGACGTGCGAAAATGTATGAGAGTCGCGCCCGCGCCCCGTTCTTCTGTGTTTTACGTCGCGACGCTTCTATAAATTCCGTATGAAAGAGACGCCGAAGAGACATTATGTCTCCGCCCCGTCTCTGTCTTACATATTTTCTATGTGGCCCGCGCCTTACGAAAACAGACAGCAGAAATTCAGAGAAGAAAAAATAATAATATTATGAAAATAAAAAGAAGAAGCTGGTAAAAAAAGAAAACTACTTAAAATGTGAAGTCTAACTGATAGGTGAGTTCCGAGGGAAGTATGAACAAAATCCATTAGTCAATTCCCGTAGGAGGCTACCGGCAACATGGCGTTCCGTTTCGGAAATTACATTAAAAAGCAATACTTCCCGCCGATAACTAAAGATCCGAATAAAAAGATGCAAAAGGAAATTTACTTAGTCACTGACTTTTGTGTTTTTTTTTTGCGAACTGCGATATTAATATCGAAAATGGTAGAGAAGTAACGAAGTATTCAGTAATATTTAAAAATATCGAAATGCCATAGGAGTATGTACCCGCACATCAATCTACCTCAATCTGTCAAACTTTAATAGATTTTCAATCTTTATACAATAGTGGTAGGTTAATGTTAGATTGATTTTGGACAGATTCGGGTACCTGCTCGAATCTGCGTACATTAAAGTTAAATAGGTTCTTATAATAATAGTAAAATAGATGAAAATTATTTCCAAGACTAAGTATTGTAAAGTTTTTAAAGTCAAACTTAAAGAAAGTAATCATTGTGGTTAAAATCAATCAACTTTGAAAGCCAAAGAAAGGACTTAAGTTAATGAAAAAAAATAGAATTGCGAGTCATTTTCCAGTCTCTCAGACTTCAGTCCTATAAACCCAATAGGATTATAATTAAAATATAAGAATTTTGGAAATAATTCATTTAAAATGAACAATAGAAACGTAGCTTGGACTAAAAACGAATTCAAAGAGATTATTATGGTCGTACCATTGTCTCTGTACATTTTCATTGGCATTGATAATAAAATTGACCATTCGAAATTGATGACTTCAGTTCTGTCATAAACTAACATTGAAGGAGATAGCTTAACATGGAGTTTTCTATTAGAATTATTGACTAATCTGTCGTTTCAATAATTTGACTTTGCATTTGAAGAATAATAGGATCATTCAATCAAATCAAAATCAAACAATTTATTTTCGAGTAATAAGCCAGTTACAGGCAAATGACTTCTGATTAATTGCAGTCAATACCATATTCTAATCCGAATAAAGTTACCTATATGCTTGCTTTAATTTTGTACGTAGCTCCGGTCTACAGTGTTACACTCACAAACAAAAAAAAAATGAAAACAATAAAGAATGAACAACAAAACTTGATTTCAATAAGCTACAGACACACATGACAAACGTCTTACTTTAACACGGTCGTAAACAAAACAAAGACAAAAGCGGATAAAGGTCACGGATAAACTTATTGTTACAAGGATTGTCCCTTTGTAATCGAATGTGACGTGAAAGTGACGCAATATGACACCGGGAACATGTTGCTATGTTTAGAACTTCTTTGTAGTCAGTGCTAGCTTTTAAACAAGCGTGTGAAGAGGGAAAACGGGTAATGGAGAAATGGTGAAAAGAAAGCAAGGCTAATTATTGTTTTTAACTACGAGACGATAGCAAGTATTGCTAAATGACAAAATTGGTAGTGCTTTTTCTTTTTTTTTTTTTGGTGGTAAAATCATCAAATGAGTCCTCCCGCCCTCGGTGGGGCGGAAGGGACTGTCAGACTCTTACTGACTAAAATCCACCCGTGTTCCTTCGGATGCCCTTTACGTTCCGGGGCCACGGTATCCTGGGTTAAGAAAAAACCCGCGACCCCAGCAGGCATTTGGCGCGAAACACGACGCGCCACCGACCCGGGCTTGGTCCTTGGGCGGACGGCGAGCTACCCACTACTCACCGTCCGCAAGCCCGCTCCGCCGCTGTGCCCTCTGCTGATCAGAGGGACACGCGTTGAAGCGTCCACACGACAGGCTATTTGCATACGGGCAAAGAGACTCCTTATGCACACAGTGCCTAAGGAAGAATTTTTACCCGTGTCCCAGGGTGCACCGGCCCGAAAAACTGGTCTTCCCCCCGGACATATCCGAGAGCGAATTCCAGTCCACGGGCGCACGTGGAGGTTTCCTGTCTTAGCACCCCAAAAAAATTGGTAGTGCTTTACAGAAAATTATAATGGTGCTTCCGTGAGTATTGAACCTTAATAAACTTAAATGAAACTGGACTAGTCGCGTTTTCTACGAGCAATCGAGCATGTATTAAAAAGTGGTAGAAAATATTTGGATGTTTCTATGAGAATTTCGCTTAATGCCTGCACATATTTTCTTGCTAGTAATCTCAGAACAACGAAATTCAATACTGGCCGCTAAGCTGAAGAAGGATTGGGTAGGTTACGGATATCTAATGAGTTGTATGCAAAAAACATATAGAAGAGTGGGATATACGGTACCCTGTATATCCTACTCTCCTATTCGGTCTAAAGGAGACGCATCAGCCTTCAATGATTATAAATCTGTGGTTAATGTGGACATTAACCACAGATTCAATGATCAAATTGGAAGTCATAGCAAAATTCGTATGCCTAGTAGTAAATGATTCAGGATTCCAGTTCTATACTAACTGTTCCAAAAGCAGGTAATTTTCATAAAACAAACCTGGAATACAAGATTACGTGAGTTTTTATTTCGCCTCTGTCGTCCACAAAGCCGCTACTTGTGGGGCTTCAATCTCGGCGTTTAAGTAGGCACGAGCTTGTGCGCCCGCGCGGAAAATTAACAAACAAAACGGAAATCCTCTTTGTGGAACAAGGATTGGGGCAAAGGAAGCATTAGTAGCCAAGCAATTGATATTAAAAATGCGTAAACGAGAAAAAATTAAGAAAAGTTTTTCTTTTCTCTTTTTAGCTGGTGTTATTTCTTTATAAAAGGTTTTTTTTAATTTTTATTTTGACAAGCAGGTTCTTTTGTTTCTGGAAAATCCCTACAGCTGTTTGAAAATACTGGGACCATAGTAACGGGAAATGCGGTTGATTTCGTGATAATACACTTTAGTTTTCGTTTAAATGTTAGTGTGGTCCCAGCGTATCTGCAAATGTAAAATTACAATCAAACTTTATTTCACACATAAATCAAATACATACAAACATCACAATAATGTTAAATTCAGACTCAACAATAGAAACGAGCAAGTTAAATATTCGTCGGGGTGTTAAAGACTCATCCTAGAGATAATCGGTCGAGCCTCAAGCAGACGGTAAGCAATTTTAGTCCGGATTAAACCCTGATTCCCTTGCAATACTCGCCCCAAAGCGAATAATGCAGTCGGATTTATTTGTACTTTGAAGTTAGACCGTCTAATCGAATAATACCTATTGAGGGATGTAGAGACAAATGGTAACTCCGCACAGACTTATTTGAAGTGGGAAATTAAATTGCATTGTTGTACGTCTGACAATACTCGTGTAGTTGATGTTTAATGTTCGCTGGAAGTTGTAATGCAAACGCTCTCACAGATTACGGCAGGATGGGTTTAAAACAAATATTGTGCTACCTTATACAGATTTCGTGAAGCCGTGCCCACCGAAGCGTTTGTGAGTTTAGTACGGATAATTTTATAAACTCGACTGTTAAAAGCTGATACGAGTAAGTTTGGGAATTTAATTTGTATCCTAAAATCTGTTCATAATACCTATACATATACTAGAATTTTTCCAAGTCTGTCAAATAAATTGTGATTTCACAGCAGATTTATAACTAAAATAAATGGTGTAAATATTATGATGGCGATCAGCCTACGGTTACCAGGAGTACAGAAATCCGCAGCGATGGCGTTCGAAATCCATGTTATTAAAGGTCTGACACGCAATTAACAGAGTTGCCAGTGTTAAAATGTCGCGTCATTATCCACGACACGAATGACATGTCCCTGCCGTGTCACAACGGACCTGTTAAAAAAAAGTAACATGAATTTCAATTTTCGACTAACGAATGGAATATGAAAGATTTTAAACACCATTTCGATGTTAAAAGTTAAATTTTAAACACCGTGAGTTTAGTGGATATTCATAGAATAAATGTGGAATCATTTTGTATTTTTAGCATAAATTTTTATCACAAGTAAAAGCTGCATAAGTTTTTCTATCAAATCGTAAATTTGATAGAAAAACGTTTTCTATTTTGGATTCCGACAAAAATAGCTAATTGGTGATCTAAAGTTTTTTACCGAAAAACGTTAAATTATTCCGCATTGGAATTCACTATCAAGGTTACGTCTATTTCTACTACTCAAATAATATTTACGAATAGGTATATTGAGTTTTTATTACCTTCCTATACCTGTTATTATTCTATTTATCAAAATCATTTTTAATGAAATTATCTTACAGTATATCTTTTTCCGATGAATGGAAAGCTGCTACAAAATATTACGAGCTCCATACTACAAAGAAATTAAAGGGAAATCCTTTTCTGTTCTTTTAATAGATTTATACGACTTCGGTGGTCACAAAGCGGACTGCTTCAAAGGAAGAAAGAAATACAAGAGCGCTGGACTTGACTCGCACTGTTTCTCGCCAGACTGGAATATTATATGAAAATTCTCAATTTGAATTCAATTTAATACATCTGGTAGGTTTGTAGTATAGGTATTTTATCTTGTTAAAAATTGAAATGCAATGTCGGTTTTCTTTATTTATTTATGTGTGACACATGTCTATGTGTACATACTTACTATTTTATTATGCGAAATAATTTTAAAATCCTTTTTGCAGCAAATTGCAATGTAAGCAAGGATTACCTAAATTTTTGTATATTTTAGCCCAAAAACACTAAAATTTTCTTGATACCGCACGATGTTTAGCAATGGAATTAAAGATTTGACCTCACCGCGCAAGACTACGATAGCTTAGTGGTTTTACATCTAGAGTACTTATCCAGAAGGACAAAGGTTCGAGTACTGCTCGCAGCTCAATTTTTCATTAAGCAAAAAAGCACTTCAAAAAATCTTTTAAACGACTATTCACCAGTACCTAACATTAGTAACCTAGTATTTCATACTTAGCATCCTTTTGAAATAAGGCCACTAGTATCCCATCTCTCTTTCATAACCCACATAAAACATTCGAACTAAACGTAAATCTAAAAGTTTGCTCGTCCTCATTTCTCCACATATTATATTTTCAAAGTGCAGCATTCCGGTACATAAATCTCGTATCCACATTTTTGCAACGTATCTGGGTTGTTACCGGATAAATTTAACGAGGCTGACCCATGTCACGAGTCACGGGGCTCACGGGGTTCATGGGGTTGACGGGGTTCACGGGGCTGACGGGGTGCGGGGTTGTGTCACCGACCAAAGACCGTCCCACCTAATTTCACGAGAATATATTGCGGTGGAATTCCGACCAATCTTTTTGTGTGTTGTTACTCTGTCGTATTAGTGTTTGTCTTGTAAAGGTTTTGATGCCGGTTGTTACTATCTTTTGCAATGCTTTTTTGAAAATGTATAGGTTGACAACACTAGTTATATCTACTGGCTTGTGTGTGCGTTTCCAATATTATAAACTCCTGTACATATTCAACAAAACCGAAATCTGTATGCCATACGCGTATTATTTTGTTCCGTGTCGGAATCGACCCCGCGACATGATGACATTCAATCGCTTAGCCACTGAATCAGCCGTGCCATCAAAATATTATGAATTGCATTATGAAATATCTGTCGCAAAGCTAAAGGGCTTCACACACAGCAGCTATAATGTATATTAATGTACATTACATCCCGGGAATGTATCACACACACAACTGTTGTGTATCTAACATCACATTACCTGTTACAGGTAATGTGATGTATATTTCCCTTCATTTCATAACATCCTTTTTGAAGAGAGATATACGGAAATGTATTGAGATGTATTAAGAATATTAATATGTATCGAAATATAAATGTATATTTTCGTATCGCTCTGTATCTTAAGATTCGAAGATGTAATAATATACATTAAGGTAAAAGTACCTATTCCCGTTAGTGTACCAGTATCCGTTAACAAGTAAGTTTTTTGATTATTGCATTTTTCTACCAATAATAAAGTAAAGTTTGCGAATGGCAATTTCTTCTCGGTAATATTTTGTACAATTGTAATGGCAACATTGCCCAAAAAGTTTAATGGTGTCAAAACTATGAGATGACAAAAGTTTGCTTTGTGAAAATATTATGGAAGTTCGAAGTTCTGTCAGTGAACTACGAAACCACCACGTCGCATTGATGAGCTAGCCATACTGCGACGGATAACGACATGGTAACAGTGTTAATTTTCTGATATATTTGAGTATATTATGTTGCGATATAACCTATAAATTGAGGTGAATCTAATTGAGAAATAAATTATTTTGCCGTTCACATCTATTGGTACTAACAAACCCTTCTTGACCTGGTACCCGTTAAAATCGTAAGTTTTTTACCGGATATTGGTACATGGTGAACTCGGTAATACACGTTGTACCGAAACCCGTTATTGTGTACTTATTGCTTTGAAATAGGTCTCATTTTCCTTTAAAACTGTGGAATACATTTGCCGGATATTGAGACTTGCATTAAAAGTTGCATTTAAGGTGATTGCTTCGATGTAGCCCGCGAAATTCAATTTTTTTTACGTTTTTTGCAATTTGCAGGCCAGTGACATGTTGTAACTTTATAAATATTTGTGTTGCGCAAATAACAAGTATAATTTTAAATAAAAAAAATATCAAAAAACTCGCTCCATCAGCTCTCACATAGAAAAGGTGCATCGTAGTTAGATTTCGGAGATTTTAACATGATGCACCTTTTCTATGTGAGAGCTGATGGAGCGAGTTTTTTGATATTTTTTATATTTAAAATTATACTTGTTATTTGCGCAACACAAATATTTATAAAGTTACAACATGTCACTGGCCTGCAAATTGCAAAAAACGTAAAAAAATTTGAATTTCGCGGGCTGGTTGGAGCATCCCCCTTAAATAAAGAAATCGTCCTTGTTGCCTTGTGTTAAGTTCTCTTTTCCTTCGAATCAACAGAATGTAGTTTCTATGTTCCTTGTTTGTGTTGTAATCGCCTGGATTCAATCGCCTCCTTAGTTTTTGATGTGTAACATATTTACTATCGCTTCTGGGAGTGATTGATTGATAGGTGAGTGGTGAGTGATTGGTAAAATTGATTAGGTTTTGGACATGGACCTGGAAAACTAACATGACTCGATCTGGGGATACCCGACAAATAAAAAGATGACACGCGCTTCTTAAAACGCGCACGTTTACACGCTTTACACGCTTCTTAAAAACTAACGCCCAATTTCACTCCTGAGCCATGTCTGCAAGTTGTTTTCGAGAGTTATCTCGAATCGTCTCGCCCAAAAATTCGATGACTTCCAGCCGCCGGAGCAGGCCGGGTTTCAAAAAGGCTACAGCAGCGTGGACTCGGTATATATGTATGTGACATATCCTCAGGTTAATACCTAATACAAAAGACCCGAGGAATATAATAAGCCTCTGTGCCTAGCGTATGTGGACTACGAGAAAGCCTTTGATACTGTCGAGACCTGGGCAGTTCTGGAGTCAATGCAGAGATGCCTCATCGACTACCGCTACGTTGAGGTGATGAGATGTCTGTATAAGGCCGCAACTATGACCGTCCAAGTACAAGAACACAACACAAATTCAATCCAACTGCGTCGAGGGGTAAGACAGGGAGACGTCATCTCTCCGAAAGTGTTTACAAACGCGTTGAAGGACGGTTTCAAGACGCTTGATTGGAAAAAACGTGGTATAAATATCAACGGTCAGTACATCGCAAACCTCCGATTTGGGGATGACATTGTCATCATGGCAGAATCTCTGCAGGAGCTGGAAGTAATGCTGAACAGCCTAAGCAATCCTTCAAGACGTGCGGGTCTCGGAATGAATTTAGACAAAACCAAACTCACGTTCAATGGTCATGTCAACCCGAGACCTGTAATCGTAAATGGTGCTGCCCTCGAGGTTGTCCAAGAATACATATATCTAGGCCAAACTATACAACTGGGCTGGCACAACTTCGAGAAGGAAGCAACCAGAAGTATACGCTTGGGCTGCCGGCATTCGGGAATCTACGTCATATCTTCAAATCATCGATCCCACAATTCCTCAAAACCAGGGTTTATAACCAGTGTGTCCTACCCGTAATGACTTACGGAGCCGAAACGTGGACACTTCCCATAGGCCTGGTCCACAAATTCAAGGTTATTTAGCGTGCAATGGAGAGAGCAATGCTCGGAGTTTCTCTGACGGATAGAATTCGGAACGAAGTCATCAGATCAGATCAGTCATCAGATCAGTCGCCAGAGTATCAAAGTAATCGACATTGCGCGTAGAATAAGCATGCTTTTTTATTTTTTTTTAGCGTGGCAAAATCATCAAATGAGTCCTCCCACCCCGGGCAGGCCGGGAGGGACTGTCAGACTTGTACTGACTAAAATCCACGGTGTCCTTCAATAGCCCTTTATGTTCCGGGGTCACGGTGAGGAAATAAAATCCCGCGACCCCGGCAGGCTTTGGCCCTCTGAGAGGGGGCCCCGTCAGTTTTGCTGACGCTCTTTGAGGCGCGCGTGGAACACGACGTGCCGGCGAAACGGGCATGGTCCATGGTCGGACAGCGAGTTGCCCTTTACTCGCCGTCCGCATGCCCGCGCCTACGGTGGCCGGAGATCGTCTTGCGATGTCCGTTGCCGTGGGCGTCTCCCGCGGTGGCTGGGTCCTGAGGTGGACGCTGTCCTCTCCCTCACGCGTTCCGCCTCCTCCTTTGCTAGCATTACTGCTTCGCAGAAGGAGGCGACCGCTTCCCATTCCGTCTCGCCCCGCAGCATAGCCTCGACCAGTGCCGGGCGCGAGAGGTCGCCGCCTATCGCCGCTGTGAGGACACGGCTGTGCTCTGCCCAAGCGGGGCAGTCCTGCACCGTATGCTCCACCGTGTCCTATGGGCGATCCTCGTAGTGGTGACACCCAGGCGTTTCTTCCTTCCCCATACGACACAGGAACCTCCCGAAACATCCGTGCCCGGTGAGGACCTGCGTCAGACGGAAGGTGAGGACGCCGTGACGCCTCTCCAGCCACTCCTCAAAGAGGTGTCTTGCCGCCGCGATTGCGGCGTGCTCGATAGAACGAAAGCTTGCAAACAAAATAGTGTAGATACTTTGTTGAGAATAAGCATGCTGAAGTGGAAGTGTGGAAGTAGGCCCGCCACGTGTCACGCCAGTGCTAAACTGGAGACCGCGAATGGGCAAACGTAATGTAGGACGCCCTGCGACAAGATGGGTCGATGATTCGTCAGTCCGGATGGATGCGGACTTCCCAGGACCGGGAAGGTTGGTTGGCACGCTTTGGAGGAGGCTTACGTTCAGCAGTGGACGGCAATTAAGCTGATAATAATAAGCAGTCATAAAAGCAGCCTCAATTTCAGCTGCTGCCAGGCAGTTCGGTATTTCACGGTCGACGTTCGATGACAAATTGCGCGTATTATGAACACTTTTTTTTTTGCGTGGTAAAATCATTTAATGAGTCCTCCCATCCAGGGCAGGACGGGGGGGACTGTCAGACTTGTACTGACTAAAATCCACGATGTCCTTCATTAGCCCTTTACGTTCCAGGGTCACGGTAATGGAATAAATCCTGCGACTGCATTTAAACTTCGTGATGTTAACTATTACTTTTAATAATTTCCACAAATACATTTGAGAAATTGAAAAATTTTCAATAGTACAATTAAATGTCTTTTCTTTGGATAAGCCCTTCTTTATTTATTTTACACAGAAATGCAAAAACAGTATTACTGTGAACTTTAACGTAAACCAATAGAGTTCAAATTCGCATTGAATATTACCGGATTCAGGGACAATTTAACGTTTACTAGTACAAATCTACCGGGTACTGGTACAATTAGCCCTTTTTTCTTTATTTTTCTTTCATTGTTAAAGAAAATTTAAACAAATTAAAAAAAAGAATATTACAATAAAACTTGTTTAAATTATCTCTCTAGTCATGTACTTATTATTTTTTTAAGTCTTCTAGTTTTACCATAGCATACCTGCAAAGTCAATGAAGTTCAAAACTTCACGGTTACTGGGCCGTTTACCTTATAGCTGTGGTGTGTGGTCTCCTGACGATTTCTATGGAAAGATGTAATGAGATGTATCGTGCTATAATGTACATCTTTACATTATAGCTGCTGTGTGTGAAGCCCTTTATGTAGACTTAAGATAGAAACTTCTTTTAGAAATTCTTACAAAGACTATTTATGATGGTTCCGTATTTTAAAAATGTCATCCGTTTAAAACTAAGTTTCCGCTTCTGTTATAGGAGTTCACTTCGGTTGAATAATTCAGCGTCGAATACCAAGCGCAGTTTAATATTAAGACTGATTCTTGGTGTACAGATACATGTTTTATTATTTTCAAAACTTCATTACCTACCATTAAAATTATTAACACAAAACAATACACTGTAAAATTATAACTCTTTAACGTTGCAAGCTGGTATTGTGCTCAAGAGACTGACCCTTATCACGAGTTTTCACTATTTTACTTTACAACGTCTTTCCAGTATTTACAGCGTTTCTTGTATGGAAAAATGGAACAGCGCCTCTGGTGTGAGAAGATGGAACAAATTTTTTCCTTGAAATTTTTCAATTTGAAAATGTCAAAGTTCCAGTTTACTTTACGTCAGAATAACTGAAAACTCATGATAATGGCCTCTATTGGCGTTGTCACATTTCACGTTGAATTTTATTGCAACGCTAAAGTTACATAAGTTAAGGAATTGGACTATTTATGGAAAATGACAATCAGTTCATAAAAAATATCGCAGTGTAGTCAAAATTGCTTGCAGGATCTTGTATTGTGTAAATGCAAGAACCATTTAGATCATTAGACAATGTAAATAACCATATAAACAATGTTTTTTTTTAATTATTTAGACAATTAGTCGCTAGCCAAGGGAAAAGTTTGTCTTCGGGTCAATTATTATGCTATTGGAATAACCAAAGACACGAAATTGTTTAATGCTATCAATTTATCCAACATAACAATTTTGTAATTCTTTGTTTTAAGAACAATATAATCAACAAGAACCATCGAGACATAACAATTAAAACAGCTCACGACGAGGCAAGTCACAACATGTCCGATTCAGGCCACGTACAAATGCCCGAGACAACTATGCATTTAATGAAAATAATCCTACAGTACTAATGATATCCCTTTACGTGACGGATTCCTTTTCTTCTATTTTATAGATGCATTTGTTAGTTATGTTTGTATTTTATTTCATAAGGTAGAATAATCTACAGGGTGACAGATTACACAAGAAAGATTCGTAATTTTGAATATGAACAATCTGTTGTAATGTCAGTAGCACATTATTATGAAAAAAAAAGCAACTGTTTAATATATTTTTTTATCGAGTTTTGCGACGATTTGTCCATTTTATGGTTAGTTATATGCCTCAAGAAGCTATCAGCAAACTGGTGGGACCTTTTAAGAGTCAGGCACCTGCCAGAGTCGCGGAACTGTCTTAAAAAGGACACCGTGACCCTAAAACGCAAGAGGCAACAGAAGGAACAGGGTGGAGTTTTAGTCAGTTAAGTAAGAGTCTGACAGTCAACTCCGCTCCATCCAGGGGGAAACTCGTTTGATGACTTTCATCATCATCATCATCATTATCAGCCGGAAGACGTCCACTGCTGAACATAGGCCTCCCCACGCCGAACGACAATTCGCCACTTGCATCCATCGGTTGCCCGCGACCCTCACGATGTCGTCGGTCCACCTAGTGGGAGGCCTGCCTACGCTGCGTCTTCCGGTCCGTGGTCGCCACTCGAGAACTTTTCTTCCCCATCGGTTGTCAGTTCTTAGAGCGATGTGGCCTGCCCATTGCCACTTCAACTTGCAAATTATTATTAATTATTATTCGCCGAATATCCATATTCCGGATTTTATCCCGCAAAGACACTCCGAGCATAGCTCTTTCCTTTGATTTCCTCTTTTCTTTGATGACTTTACCACGTCAAAAAAAATACTTGGTTCTAATGGTAAAATTATTTAATTCATAATTATCACGCCCACATAGTTTATCCATCGTTTAAATAATGGTCCTCACCGGACACGGAAGTTTCGGGAGGTTCCTGTGTCTGATAGGGAAGGAGGAGACGCCCGGGTGCCACCACTGCGAAGATCGCCCGGAGGACACAGTAGAGCATAAGGTGCAAGACTGCCCAGCTTGGGCAGAGCACCGACGTGTCCTCACGGCGGCGATAGGCGGAGACCTCTCGCGCCCGGCATTGGTCGCAGCCATGCTGCGGGGCGAGACGGAGTGGGAAGCGGTCGCCTCCTTCTGCGAAGCAGTAATGCTCGTGAAGGAGGAGGCGGGCCGCGAGAGAGAGAGGACAGCGTCCTCCCTCCGCCCCAACCGCAGTGGTAGGCCCCCGCGGCGTCGGACGTCAGCAGACGATCTCCGGCCACCGTAGGCGCGGGCATGCGGGCAGCGAGTAAAGGGCAACTCGCTGCCCGACCATGGACCATGCCCGGGTCGACGGCGCGTTGTGTCCCACGCGCGCCTCAAAGAGCGTCAGCATAATGACGGGGCCCCCTCTCAGAGGGCCAAAGCCTGCCGGGGTCGCGGGATTATTTCCTTACCGTGACCCCGGAACATAACAGGCTACTGAAGGACACCGTGGATTTTAGTCAGTAGAAGTCTGACAGTCCCTCCCGCCCTGCCCGGGGTGGGAGGACTCATTTGATGATTTTACCACGCAAAAAAAAAAAAAAAAAAATCGTTTAAATAATCAGCCTGTTGATAATTTAAACGACAACATAAATTATATCTTATTTGAACTGATGACTACCTAATTGTAGGTATACGAAAGTTCTGTTTGTATCTCTGTCATGTTGGCAATTAGATTTCTTATGTAAATTAATTCGAGCAGTGTACGTTGATTTCTTGATGTTGTCATCATTAATATCTATTAAATTCATTTCATTAGTTTCTTATCAATGTTTGGAATGTTTACCCGTTACGGTCTTTTCATTTCGCAGTCCAGGATAACATCCTTTTTTGTTGTTTGCTTACGAATTTGAAATACAGTAACCCTCTTAACGTTTTACTAAACGTTTTAACAGCTCTCAAACTGATTTTCTTGAGAAATTCATTTTTCACAATACAAAGACTGTTTTTTGTCATCCGATATGTCATTTAGTTAACATTTGCCTAATCTGACAGGAGAAATTTAAATTTAGAACAAAAAAAGAATCTACAATTTAAACAATTTTTGATTCAAAAAATTCGCAATTATTTTTTACTTTGCCCCTTTTTAGAAATTTACTCTTAGTGCGTTAACAAACATAGTCACATACACAAACAACTAATCTGACAATAATTTCAGAACACAAAACAAAAGAAATCGTAACTACGAAATCATTTCCAGCACAAGTGTTTCTAACTTTTTCCGTTGACACATTTTAACATAATGTGGAAACAGAAAAACCCATTTTACGCTCAACGCCGCGCGAGTAGATTTTTGAATTGCTGCAAAATTGTCTAGAGTGTTAACATATCGCGGGAGTTCTTCCATTAGTGTAAAAAGCCTTCTCCGTGCTGTCGTTCACTTGATTAGACATCGCTTTCCCCGCTTTAGCGGAACGTAAGTATATTTTAAAATGAATGCAATCAGGAGTATTAGGTGCTTTCCCTTTTTGATACATATTTTATTAATTTGTGAGTTTTGCTGAAGAACTCGGATTTAACACGAATTATCTACTTATGTTTTCGAGGAACATAATATGTTTCTTTTAAATCTTCATGTTATTATTGAGTTACAGGCAACTGACATGTTTTTATTTTTAATTGGAGAAATAGATTGACTTTAAGATCTTATCATTTTACTTTGATCTAGCTTTGTAATGACGATTATCAACCTATTTGAGTAGCCATAATTTTATGTTAGGTACTTTAAAAAAGGTAATAGTGATTTGAAAAGGCATAAAAGAAATTCGGACAAGGCTTTGCCCAGCAGTGAGAAAGTATAGGTTAATTTAAAACAAGTAAATTCTGACTGCAAAGTTAGCCATACACCACAACCATACCTTTCCAGACACAAATTCTCCGAACGAACCAATCGTCCTCTCAACCTCGCAAACTCTACCGTAATTAAGTAATTAATCTAACATCCAGCGATTACGTCACACTTATCTTATTTATAAGGCAAATGTCTCCTAATTAAACCAGCTGTACGGAGTAAAAAGTTGCAATTTTGCAAGCCTGGCCCAGAACAGATAACTGGCAATTTAACCGAGATTAAGTCGTAATGTTTACTGGACTACCGCCGTGGTAAGTATGACCATATGGAGGTAAGATTGCGGATACGAGTTTTGGTTTTTGTTTTGTAAGTGTGATTTAGGTATGTGATTTTATGTTGAGTTTTGTTTCAAAAAATTGTGAGATAAAGTCACCTCTACAAAAATAGTCTAATTCTTATAGTACTCGAGCATAAATGAAGTTTTTGTGGTATCCATTTGGGGTACGGTTAATTATTCTAAAGGATTTCTTATATTTAGAAAATTCTATGCTTGTTGTTTTTAGGGTTCCGTATACAAAGAAATGTTCTATTACTAAGACGTCGCGGTCCGTTTGTCTTTCTGTATGTCCGTTTGTCACCAGGTTGTGTCAGGCAGCAGTCATGATGGTCAGGCAGTTGTATTTTCTGCTTTGCTGCTATAATTACAAAAAAAAAACAGAATAAAATAAATATTAATTAAGGCCCCCCCATATAACAAACGGGACTTTTTTCGCACCTTTGTTCTTTACTCCAATTCGCACTTTTACAGGTTTTTAAAGCCAATTACATTTATTACATGCCTGAAAAATCACTCTTCTTTTGTTTTCAAACGAAAAGTATTATATTTACAAAAAAATAATACCAACAGCTTACCTCTCGACATTTTATTTTTTGAAAACATTTCTCCCAAAAATACAGCTCCCAACAAAATCTGTGCCTCAATAAACTTAAAACTTTTTATCCTGCTTCACCGCAACACCTGGTCATACTGGCGTACAATCTAACTTCCAATTTACTGTATAATCCACGGGACGAGTTTATCATTTACGACCACCAGTGTGCACTATTTGTGGTGCACTATTTATTATTCTTCGGATAACTTTGTACGGTACAGTTTACATATTGAATGTACTTCCTGAAGTTTGATGAGGTTACAAGCTTGCAGGTTGGTGTTTGTTTTGAAAATTTCTTGAGTTTGTGGTCCAAAAGCTATTATTATACAGAATTTTAATAGTTTATATTTTGATAACAATTAAACCGATTTATAATAAAATGTTATCATTTTGTAAGCTTATAGAAATTGAAATGCATGACTTTTCACGTTTTTGGGATATAAAAGAAACGGGAAATTTGATGTTTTTTTGATGGAAAAAAATGTTTCCTCATTCGCACACTGAGGCGTTTTTCATTTTACATACAATAAGGCCCGGACTCCACCAAAGCGGAGACGAGAGAAGATGTGTTTGAATAACCTATCAGATATTCAGATGTCCACTGAAGCTAAGGGGAGAGGAGATGTGGACATCTGATTGGTTATTCAAACACATGTCCTCTCCTCTCCGCTTTGGTGGAATCCGAGCTTAAATACTGTAAATACACTTCTCATCAAAAAAATCGAAACACTTTCGTTTTTATTGTTTTTGTCCTAATTTTTTACAAAAGAGAATTAATTCCATGAAAAAAAAACATTACTGTGTAGCTGGCAGTTTGGTCATTACAGTAAGAAGAAAAAAATCAAAATTCGAAATAATTTCATTTGTTTATCCTATAAATGAAATTAATCACTGTTTTGAGACAAATGTGTATTTAGGGTTGGAGTACGTTTCTCGTTTAAAAACTAAAAATTAGCGCTTGTCTTTAAACTTTCTGTTTCTTATTTCATTTACTGTGACTTTGGGACGTCTGAAAAAACTTTTTTTTCTAAAACATATGGATACTTCGCCCGCAGAAGCCGCCCAAGTGGTGGCATTGCTGGATTCTGGACTTAGTCAGCGTGTTGTGGCTGCAAGATTGCATCTAAGCTTATCATCTGTTCATAGAGTCTACAAACGCTATCGGGAGACTGGTTCGTTCACGCGCCGTTCAGGATCTGGCAGGAATCGGGTCACTTCTGAGCGAGATGATCGATTTATTGTAACAACTTCTTTACGAAATCGACGCCTTAACGCTTTTCAACTGCAGCAGCAGCTTCGCGTTGTACGAAGAGTAGCTGTAAGTGACTCTACAATAAGAAGAAGGTTGAAGGAACGCGGATTGGCACCGCATAAGCCAGCGAATGGGCCGAAATTAACTGCAGACCATCGAAGAGCGCGCCTTAACTTTGCACGCGAGCACCTAACTTGGTCATACCTTCAGTGGAGCAAAGTACTGTTTTCTGATGAGTGTAAAATTATGCTGTATGGTAACGACGGAAGGAACAAGGTCTACAGAAGAGATGGAGAACGCTTTGCACAATGCTGCATTGAAGAAAAGGTCAGCTATGGTGGCGGTTCGTGGACGGTTTGGGGAGGAATCAGCGCCGACGGTAAGACAGAACTTGCCTTTGTGTCTGGGCCACGGCTGCCTGCACTAAACTCTCATCGGTACATCGAACAGTGTCTTGAACCTCATGTGATGCCCTATGCACATTTTATTGGCAACGACTTCATATTCATGCACGACAATGCTAGAGCTCACACCGCGGGCGTCGTACGAGATTATCTTACCGAAGTCGGTATCTCCATTATGGTATGGCCAGCAAGAAGCCCGGACATGAATCCCATTGAACATCTATGGGATGAATTAAAGAGACGAATTCGAGCAAGAGATCCAGCCCCAGAAACACTTAGCCAGCTGCAAAATGCAATCCAAGAGGAATGGGATAATATACCACAACATGTGATCGTGACTCTCATCCGATCGATGAAGAACCGTATGGAAGCAGTAATAAGAGCTCGCGGAGGGAATACAAGTTATTAAATAAACGTTTCTTACATTTTTTTTTCATTTACGCGTGTTGTTTTACCCATTTCCTTCATATTCCATACAGGGTAAAAATTACTCATTATACAAAATACGAAACCTATGAAGACTTAATTTGAATTTAGAACATTAACATTAGGATTTAAAAACCTCATACTACTCACTATTAAATGACATTTTACATTTATTCCTAAATATACACATTTTTCTGATAATCCTTATCAAATCATAAACTGCGAGGTGTTTCGATTTTTTTGATGAGAAGTATTTCAAGCATGCTGTCAGTTAAACACAGAAATATTGTGACTAGGAGTTTTGTGTCGTCAGTTTGTTTCAAAGCATGTCCTCAATAAATAATAGATATTTTAAAAGAGATTTGTACAGATTTGCCTTACAAGTCTCTTTTACAGATTTACTGCACATCAGTTTGTCGTACTACCATAATCACCGTTACTGCCTAGACATTAAAGTGCTCTCAGACATACATAATTATTATAGTTTTCATAGAAGCATCCTAGCAATAAAGATTCCTCTATACCTCGCCCCCAGTAGGATCAGGAAAGGTATATTGTGAGATATATTCCCATTCGATTGTGAAATCCGTGGTAAGTTACAAAGGCAACCAATTTTCCACTGATCCTCCAAAAATGATCGCCTATAAAACCAAACGCACTCAGTCCCCTGAGGTACCCTAAAAAATCGAATTCGGAGCCACATTGTGCGCAGTGCATACGCTAAATATAACTAAAGGACCGAACACACTGTAGCAAATCGCTGCGATTTCAACCAACAATGAAATTTCAAATAATATTTCAGATTTGAAAAGTTTCCGTTGCATTTCACTGAGGAGAATGTCGTAAAGTTTTTATGACCAATTTCAATTGGTTATTTGAAAAGTTTATTAAGTATCTTCCCAATAGGTTTGCAATAAAGCGAATTGTATTATGTCCGTACGTTTTATTACTGTAGTTATTTGTCTACTTCATATTTTTGAAGTATCCTTTTTGAAATGCATATTTTCATTTGGTTTTAAAAGTCCATTATTTCTTAAAACAGCGTCTTAAAATTGTAGAGAAAATCTTGTAATATTCAGCGACCGTTTGCTGGCATGTGTAAACACTCTAACCACGGTCTACAACGGCCATATAAGACGACAAACGGACGACACGGCGGGTTCTCGCGACAAAGTGAGAAAAATATGGTTGTTCAATATTTATAGGATTTTTATTTCCGTCGTTTAGCCTCAGATACACGTCGCCAGACGGAGGTAGGGGACAATGTGTGAGGAATTAGCACGACTAGATGGGGCAAGGTTGCGTGTGTGGAATGTTTTGGCGTGGGCTTATCTTGGGAGCCACATGACTGAGGGTCAGGGGTGAAGAAACGGCGTTTATTGACCTTTCGCACCCATGAGATTGTAGCCTAAAAATGTCAACAAGATAAATGTACAAATTATATAGGTACGTTTAGCTTTGTATTAAAGCGATTTTTGCAATAATGTTGTTTCGTATTTCAGTGATAGGTTTTAATATTGCGTTTTTTGTATCTCTACGTTTCGTAGCAGATAGTTAACACTATCTTGGTACACTTTTGCTATAGCACGAATTGCAAGTTAGGGTGAAATCACTTACCTGTATAATTGCTATGCACAGATCAGCATTTTTTTTGTCGCTAAGAATTATTACAGCTCAATAAAGCGAGAGGTCCAATCGCACGTTATGGTTCTATCGAAGATAATGAATACGTGCAACCGTACTTTTCGTCCCAATAAATTTTAATATAGTCCTTTTTTTGGTGTGACAAATCATAAAATAAGTCCTCTTGCTCTTGGAGCAGAACTGCCTAAAATCACCCTGTTAATTACCCGCCTGTTTTGCATTACCTACAGGAAACCGACCACCTTTTATATTAAGACCACCATAACGGGAAATAACGCGAATTATCGCGTTAAGGGACGTTTATCGAATATTTAAAGAATATTATTCCGAAAATCAGCGGGAAATAAGTGCGGGCGGCTATTAAGAGATTCTCACGATCTCTTGTAGGCATTTTTGTCTTTTCGGGCTCCATCATTTACTTAACAGCTCCTTGAGGCGCAAGTGGAACACATATAGACTTACTGAGTTTATTTGTGTTGCCTGAGTCAGACTGTGGTAGCCCATAGTAATGATGCCTCTAAGTCACAGAATGAGATAGACATGAAAACGCTGACCTGTCTCACTCTAGCATTAAACATGTCTTCCAACCAGCTACTGATCAACCGATTACCACATGGAGCTACAGTCTCCTACAGAACCGTAACATTCGCATGACCATTGCAGATTTAAAAGCGATAAGCCTCCAAACTATTTTTTCCCGACTCAACATTCTCTTCCAGTACCGCGTTCGACTATGTCATGCGCGTTGTTTTTCTTGGCTGTTGCATTCATTTGGGCGGGCTTAGGCGGATACATAATGCATACGACTACGGGGGGTCATCAGTATTCCGCGACAGTAGTTGCTCTGACAATGTCCAACCTCGTCGACTTGTGTTACCGATGTTTGATTTAAGTTTAAATTACTTTAGCTTTTATTGAGTTTTCGTATTGGATTTTTCGAGTTTTGGCCCGGTAGTGTTTTGGTTTGATATTGGAACTACGGCAGCCTCTAACAAGGCGTTGCGCAAATGTATATTTACATACCCTCTTACTACAAAACAGTTAAACATCTGTTGAACACTACTAACCGTCTTACCACAAGAACATCTGTTAGACACTTGTCTAAAAAGACTGAAGAAAGAAGAAAGTCAAAACGACATTTCAAGTTGATATAAGAGTCGTTTTGCAGTTATTCCTAATTTATTTAGACAAGCGTTCAACAGATGTTGATATTTTTGTGGTAATGCCGGGTGAAGACTGGTGTAACGCGTAATGTAATCCACCGTGTAATGTAACGCGAATTCTACGTGTAGACGGCACTGCGAGCGTTACGTGTATTGCTCGTAGTGCCGTTACATCAGTCTGAACCCGGCTTTAGGCAGTAATTGTCAAAAAAACTGTCAACTGCAAAATGGGGTCGTTTTGCAGTTACACTTTTAAGACAAGTGTTCAACAGATTTCTATCTTTTTGTGGTACGACAGTTTGTTGCCGACACGGCACACCATTACACGGAACCGTAGTTCATGAGTATGTGTTGAGTGGAAGCAACTGGACACAAAAAATGTTACCTTATGCGCAGGGAGTGGATTTCATACTGATTCTATAGAAATCAAAATTTCATCGGTAACTTGTGCCTGACACAAGACACAAAAGTGGTCAAAGTTTGTGCCCTGCCTTAGTTAGGTTAGAGACCAGTACCCTTAGCACGAGTTTTCACTCTTTAACTTTACAGCGTCTTTCCAGTATTTACAGCGTTTCTTGTATGAAAAAATGGAACAGCGCCACTGGTGTGCGAAAAAGGAACAAATTTTTTCCTTGAAAAATATTGTCAATTTGAAATTGTCAAAGTTCCAGTTTACATTACGTCTCAAATACTGAAAACTCGTGCTAAGGATACAGGCGACAATTTGGTTAGCCGTGTTAGTGACCGCACAGGCGTGAAACGTAATGACGTTTGTCGTTTGTGTTCAATCTTGTTCTACAACTTATATTTTTAGAACAGAGAATACGGTGCGAAATTGTAGGTGATCAGTGTTCTTATCCACTTCTACTTCATTACACGAGAAAACGCATATTGACGGTATAGAGGTTCTGTTTAAAATTTTCATAGTATTCATATAAATACGCGTAAACCTCCAGTAATCGCTTGAATAGCTACTAGGCTAATGCTAAATTCGTACAACATTACTTGCAAGTCAAAGCAAGGACACATTTCCATAACCACATTTCTATTTTCATACAGCACTCAGCTAAATGGCATAAAAAATCTGGACAATAATAAAGACATAAAATAAAGTGAAATAAAAAACCGATCAAGTGCGAGTCGGACTCTCGCACGTAGTATTCCGTACCACCTATAAAATCGGCAAAAATACACATTTTTTGTATGGGAGTCTCCTGTAATTTTTTTTCCGTTTTTAGTCTTTTTGTTGTTATAGTAGCAACAGAAATACATCATCAGTGAAAATGTCAAATGTCTAACTACTCGTATCACGGTTCATGAGATACGGCCTTGTCAGACGGACAGACAGACGAACAGCAGCGTTTTACCGTTTGGGTACGGAACCCTAAAAACCTTCCATTTTTCCATAAACTACGGTACAAACAAGGTCTTAATTAATTAATGCAGATTATGTCCAATTCTGAGGGCAGTGCCGTATGTCAACGTGATAAGTTAATTCTTGCTGACGAATGGCAGCCATTTTGTTTTTAGACTCGTGAAGGTTGGTCCTAACAGTAGATATGGAAGGTGCGTGTTTACAACGCGAACATTATACAGGTTATAAATTAACGGTTGGTGTAATAAAGGTGGTGAGTTTTGATTGGAGTAATAAATGCAGAACCGAAAGTTCTCTTGTGATATGTGTGGCAGGAAACTGAATTGACTGTTTAATTTAAGAAATAGATAAAAATAGATGATTAATATAAAATATAATCTATACATCTATACATATAAATAAAATTGGAGTGTCTGTTTGTGATATTGAAATAACCGTTTTTTACTACATGCATACGAATATAATATACGGTACATACACAAAAAAAAATTTTTTATAACTTTGTCTGTCTGTCTTTCTGTCTGTCTGTTTGTAATGGCTAATCTCTGAAATGGCTGGGCCGATTTTGACGGGATTTCTATTGGCAGGTAGCTAATGTAATAAGGAGTACCTAAATTAGGCTACTTTTATTTTAGAAATACCTATTCCTTTATTTTAATAAAAAATACATTGTTGAGTTCTCCGACATACACGCGAATAAAGTCGCGGGCACAGCTAGTACCTAGATAAATTATAAAAAATATACTGTGACGTCTGATAGGGGAGAATGGAAGAAAAAAACGCCGACACCAAGTAAAATGGTATAAAGGCAGGAAGATTATAATGATAATGAAATAAATAAAAAGAAACCTCTTAAATGTAACAGGTTTTTTAAGTAGTGAACGTTGCGCTCTAACAATTTCTCCTGTATATTTACAAACACTTAAACTCTCATACACTTTAAATCCAGACCCGAAAAATCTACCATCGAAGCCGCAACACGCAGCCTAGAGCATCAGTCGATTGCTCAGCTATTCTACCAATCGTGAATTAGATACGGAATCAAGCAGTACGGTTCAAAGTTTACTGAACAACCGATACAATAGAACTCTACTGCATTCCTAACTCTCTACTTAAAGACAGCTTCATAAACTATCAAACGAAATGTTGCGCTCAAGAAACAATATCCGGCGGAGTACCGTCAGCTGGTTATTTTCACTTAAACTTCTAAAACTCGTATCCTATACTAGGTTCTATTCTCGGTAGATCCGTAAAAAGAGCTTGCAAATCCTTGTAGCGAACTAGTGTTGGCGAAATAGTCGGGAGTGTGTGATAGCTTAGTCGAAACTTCCCCTTTTAGAGTGTCGGATTAACGTAGTAAGCGATATTTTTTGAAAGATTTTTGAAGTGATAACGTCTTATAATTCGATAGCCGGCTGCACGCACGAAAAAAGATGACGTCATGCGGCGTTACCTCGCTCTGTAGCGTTCCATAGCAACGGCGTGTCAATTGTTTGTTCAAAGCAACGTAAGTGCAGTATTTTCTTATGACGTTGTCACGTTCAACTATCGTCAGTAAACTGACTTTACAGACAACCGATTTTTTTTATTTAGTAACTTTGTTAATTTTTTAAGGTTATTTTTTTAGAATTCGAAATTGATAGGCCCATCAGTCAGTAATTTAAGTCTAACGATACTCATTAAAGAACAAGAAAAGTAAGAACAACGTTCGACTGTGCTATAACCAGTAGGCTAATTTATGACGTGGTAAGAATGGTTGTTTACGAGAGTGTCTTAAAAGAGCACTGGAACACACGTAGCACATGCGTAGCCCTTGAACGCAAAGGGCATCTGAACTGACAGTTCTTTTTGGTCCACAGAGGACACCCAGAGGACATATTTGATCATGTTATACACCAAAAAATAAAAGATAAAGCGAATCCGTTGTCCCAAATCGTGACTGAAAATTATACTACCTTCCAACTATTATGGACTATCTACTATAACCAATTATACGTAGTTTTATTAGATGTGTGACTTTAATCCTGCTTCTAGTTGATCAACTTTTACTATAAGGAAAGAAAAGAGTAATTTACTAAAGTTAAAAATACCAAGAAACAATATCGAACAGCGACACAAAACTAATGAAAGCTTCGAGAATAGACCCCCCTGTCCCCAAAGGAGTCCACTTCCATACCGTTCGCTATTTACTGCCTTCGTCTCGCAAATCAATATTGCATGTCGCAGATGCATCGATCCTTGAAAATGTTTATGCCAAACAAAATTGTCGTCGACTTGCCGACTATTTTGCGGGCTATTTATAAACTTTTACGAAAGTTTTACATGAAGAGAAGTCGGTAATGTAGAATGTAGATTTCTGAGTTGGTTTGTAAGTCTATTGCACTGTAATTTTCTGGGAAATTCAAAGGCGAAATGTGGCTTCGTCGCAGCAAATGAGAATAAAGTTGGTCTAAAAAGTCAACGTCCACTTTTCTTGGAGAGAGTTAAAAATAACAGTTGCCACAGGAGGTTTTTTAACGGTTAACCACATTCTAAGAAGGATGATAAAATTCTAATGCAATTGCAAAGAAAGATACATTTAAAGGACATCCTTATTCACATGGAAACCGGTATCAGGCATCACTTGTTCGGTACTTTTTCTAAACTGGATTCTTTTTTCGAAATTGGAGATATTTTCCTCAAACCAGCCTGTTACATAATCACCTCATCAGACAAAAACCTCAAAACAAAAAAAGATCACGGTAAACTGCCGTTTATTTCCCCATACATAACGTGTGCATATAAAACAATGGCACAACACGTAAATGATAGTGTAAACGTTGGATATTTTGACGAGGA
Source organism: Agrotis clavis (assembly GCA_954870645.1). NCBI lineage: Eukaryota > Metazoa > Arthropoda > Insecta > Lepidoptera > Noctuidae > Agrotis > Agrotis clavis. Next base: position 7,579,199 of record OX940929.1, read on the forward strand.
GTCGACGGAGGCCTGTCGAAGGCGTGCCACTAGCGCGGGGGCGGAATAAATAAGTTGTACACACTTTGAATATTAATCTGTGTATGCGCTTGGTGACTTAGTATAGTGTGTATCGTGAGGAAAGCTTTTCTTGTAAAGAGAGCTGTGAGTAAGCAATAAAGAATAAACATTTATTTGGCGCAAAGAGACCACGATAGACAAACGACTGGAGTAAACGAAGATACTTGTCAAGAAATTATTTAAGTGTGGCTCTGTTCATAGAGTTATTCCGTGATCTTCTATAGTTGTTCAGATGAAGGCATTATGAGAAGATCTAGCCCAGAAGTAAAGATGAGATCTAAAATGAAGACAGCTCACCGAGAAGGAACTGGTACTCCACATTTAACACCTACGCACACCGACGGAACAGTTAAAACTGTTCGTCGCCGAACTCCGTTAGGATGTTGGTCGCGAGCCAAGTGGCCAACATCTTGATGGAGAGGCTCATCGCCAGTAGTATCACTCAGCCATCTCAGTCAGTGGTACCCTGTGGTGCCGTTGCCTAGGGTGGACCGCTAGAAGGTAAGCCTAAAACTCAAATTCTTTATTCCATTCAGCCATCCCTAAAATAAATAAAGGTGTCTGCGTTTTTAAGGCTGTCTTCTATTCAATTCTTCTATTCAATTTGCCTCTTATCTTCAAAGTAATCTGTTTGTCTTGTTTCTTGTCTCCCAAGTTTCAAACATTCTAATAATCCCTTTCTCTATCAAAATTCAAGTATTCTAGACATATTTTCCTTACCTCAAAACAAACTATCCTGTGACACGCACAATACCCAGACAGTCAAAACAATTAGCAAGTCTCCTTGAAATGGAAACCAAACACCAAGAGTTGTGTTATCGTGCGTCAAAGTGTCTAGACTTGTAAAACTTTGAAGAGTAAATTAGATTTTGTCTGAGTGTAACAGAAACCGATGCCGGCCTCAGCACTTATCGAGATGCGCTTAACGTCTGTTCTCACTGCACTCTGGATGCATTTTTCTTGTTCTTCTTTTCCGGCGAACGGGTGCGACGTGTCCGTGAATCAGCATTTGTGCTGGCGGGAGTAAGTTTTGGGAACTACTTTTAGTGAGTCAATGTCGAGACATAGCTCTTGTCAGAAAGAAAGGTTTAGAAATGGAACATGCTTGTATCTAGTTACATCTGGCTATGATAATTAACAACCAGTGGCTCACACTTGCCCTAAATCGAAATAGTCGAAATTCATGGGGAGAGGCGTTTGCCCAGCAGTGGGATGATACAGGCTGACGGTAACAGTAACAGTAACTGGCTATGGGGCTATGATGGATACACAAGATTTCTAAAGTTTCAGTCACACACTGCGACTAATCGCTGCGAAAGTTTATATACTCGCCGCTAGTAGTCACTGTATGTGACAGGCTATTCGCAGAGAACAGTCGCCGCGGATTGAATAGAGCTTGTTCAATTTTAATTGCAGCAACTTCATTCGTGGCGATTAGACGCTGTGTGTGACCGAAGCTTAGGCCACTTAGATGATGTTCACCTCTGACTGCCAAAAATGTCTATACAAAAAAACACAAACAAACATGATTTTTGTGTGCAACTGTCTGTTGGGCCTATATCTTGTACTATTGCCCTGTTACCAAATTACCAGTGTTGATCACCCATTTCGGGCTTAAAAGTAAGGGGAACAAGAAATTCTTCACTAATATAGCCAACATTAGTGATGAATCTCTTGTTCCCTTTAGGAATAATTCTGAAACTATTTCACTGCCAACGTCTGATTTTGCGGCAATGGCGCTCTTAGTAATTGACAGGCCTGTTGGTCTAGTAGTTATTAGTGACCCTGACTGCTACGCCGGAGTTCGTGGGTTCGATTCCCACCCAGGACAAATATTTGTGTAATGAGCACGATCATTTGTTCTGTGTCTGGGTGTAATTTATCTACAATATTTATGTATTTAGAAATATAATATAAGTTTTATCAGTTGTCTAGTACCCATAACACAAGCTCTGCTTAGCTTGGGACTAGATGGCGTTGTGTGATAGTTGTGGAATATTAAATATTATTATAGTAATAAGGAAGGCCTTTAAATGGTACATTTCCTCATTTTCAAAGGTAGCATGAAATACAACATTTACAACTTTCCTTCGGCTTCATACTAGGAAGGTTGTTTTGGTTGCGAGTTGGTGGAAAACGTCGTATTTTTTTCAATATGGATTTTTTTTACGAGTATTATAACTATTGTAACGCCAGATGTCGCTAGCAAGCCATGCCGAGCCGGGCGAAGCCCAGTTGGGCCCAGCCAAGCCCAGCCAAGCCTAGCCAGGCCAAGCCAGGCCAACCCAAGCTAGCCAAGCCGGCTGCCAAGCCCGCCATGCTAAGCCGCTACGTCACTTCCCTACCACGTGAGACATCTCCGCCAAACTTTAGTAGCCGCCAGCCAGCGAGTTATAAAAGCGAGGAGCGATGATTTTGGTTGTTCAGTTTAAAATGATGATTGTAAGGGAAAACTCTGCCCAAATAAAAGTGTAAATCAAGTATTTTCGATTTATTTTTATCATCGTCTTAATACTATGTTAGTAATATAACTGTCACATTACACTACACCCTTCATAAATAATTGTAAGAACCAAAAAAAACGTACCTCGAAAAACAAGGGAAACACTCAAAAATCGCAACGAAATGGATTCCGATATAAGAACGATAAGGGCTGCACTGTGGTATTCATATAAATGTGTGCATTACATACATACGGGGCGCATTACATACGTATAGGTACGTACACTCTAGTGCAGCTTATTTGGGATTATACCGTCCAGTCTGGAGTATTATTTGCGAAGGTACATGTATAGGTTGATCAGACTTCTAATCATGTATTGGGCGAGCTTTGAAATTGCATTGAAGCTTATGTTGTCTGAGACGTCGATGTGTGGGTGAATCTCTTGTTCACAATACACTATTTGGCGGTCTAAAAAGGCCACATCAACAAAATCATAATTTGAATCAAAGCGGTAAAAATTCTTCTATTCATAAATTTTAGTTTCTTTATTGGTTAAGCAGTAGAATAGAATATTTCGTTTAACGAATTTTATCGCAATTTACCAGATACGAGGAATTGATAATTGGAAGATGGTTGCAATGAATAGACGTGGACTGCTTAACACCGGGTAGGTTGGCACTCTTTGGCTTAAGTTCAGTAGTGGACGGCGATTGGCTGATATGGTGATTCATCAACTCTGCTTAATTTCACTAGTCTTGCATATTAATTATTTGAACGATACAATCCAAAGGTTTCTCTAAATATAAATTACCATTTTGCTGCTTTTTCACTGCTTGTGTTTGAGTTACTGCAAAATGGTAATTTATATTTACGATATTTCATGACGCATGATGGGGGGCAAAAGTTGCTCGCGTCCGTAGGATTTACCACCTTCTCCTAGGCCCTCCCTACACGTGTCCCCTGGGTGGTGCAAAATGAGCAACAACGCCGAGCCTCGGGCGGCGGTCAATTAACCCGCACATGGTGTCCACTAACCAAGAAGAATTAAATAACTTCGAAAAGAGTGGCCATAGTGCCTTGGGAAAGCACTATGAGACTATTTCCCAACCCCCCTTTTTTAATGAAATGTCTGATAATGAGAGAGAGTATTTGTCCTGCGATCCGGCTAACACCCGGCGCCCTCCGGTATCCGGGCCGGTGGGTGAGAAATTGACTACCGAAGACTCCATGGAAGTAGGCGACCAGGCTTCCATGACAGTGAATGTTACTGGCAGCAAAAAATATATTCAGCAAGCGTTCCACCCTAGCTTGTTTATATCTCGGCCTAGATGCAACTCTCTAGGTAGCACACCAAGCAGAGACATGCAAGACCCAACAACTAATAAACCGGTTCAGGTTAAAAATACAGCATGGTCACCAAAAAAACATCAAAATCTACCATCAACTAGTACTTTTGATACATGTCGTCCTCCTGAATGGCAAAGAGTTCCTTCTAATAGAAGCAAGAAGCGTAGAAAGCTCTTACAATCGCCCTCACCAGAAGCAATCAAAACCTCAAATAAATACAGTGGCCTACAAATAGATCTCACTGAAGATGAAAATCCACCAAAACTCAAACGACCTAGTAAGCCTCCGCCTATTATCTTATATGGTGTTGAAGATGTTAACAAACTAACAGATCTCCTACACACTGTTGCAAGTAAGGATGAATTCATCTTCAAAATCGTCAACAGAAATCAGTTAAGAATCAATAGTCTTGATATTGAGGTTTACAAGAAAATTATGACACTAGTCCGTGAAAAGGGCCTCATCGGACATACATTCAACAGGAAGGATCAGCGATGTTACCGATTTGTGATTAAAAATCTGCACCACTCAACTCCACGGGGTGCTATGACAGGAAACCTCCACGTGCGCCCGTGGACTGGAGTTCCCTCTCGGATACGTCCGGGGGGAAGACCAGTTTTTCGGGCCGGTGCACCCTGGGATGCGGGCAAAAACTCTTCCTTAGGCACTGTGTGCCTAAGGGGTCTCTTTGCCCGTATGCGAATAGCCTGTCGTGTGGACGCTCCAACGCGTGTCCCTCTGATTAGCAGAGGGCACAGCGGTGGAGCGGGCTTGCGGACGGTGAGTTATGGGTAGCTCGCCGTCCGACCAAGGACCAAGCCCGGGTCGGTGGCGCGTCGTGTTTCGCGCCAAATGCCTGCTGGGGTCGCGGGTTTTTTCTTAACCCAGGTTACCGTGACCCCGGAACGTAAAGGGTATAGGAAGGAACACGGGTGGATTTTAGTCAGTAAGAGTCTGACAGTCCCTTCCGCCCCACCCAGGGCGGGAGAACTCATTTGATGATTTTAACACCTAAAAAAAAAAAAAAACCACTCAACTCCACACGAAGCTATTATAGAGGAAATAGAAAAAACGGACAACAAAGTGTTTGGAGAAATCATAAACGTCAAATTTGGTCCTGAGAAACAACCGACTTCTACATTTTTTGTTAATCTAGTCCCTAACCCAAATAATAGTGCAGTTAAAACAATAAAGTCGATTTATCATCAAACTGTCTCAATAGAAGAGCCAAAAGGGAAAACTACAATTCCTCAGTGTCAACGATGTCAACAGTATGGACATTCGAAAAATTACTGCATGATGCCCTATCGCTGTGTAAAATGCGCACAAGCACACAAAACATCTGAATGCCCAAAAAAAGATAGAAACACTCCGGCAAAATGCGTATTATGTGAAGGCTCACATCCAGCAAATTATAAAGGCTGCGCTGTGTACAGGGAGATCTTAAGTAGAAAATCCGGTCAGAAACATATACCCCTCGAATTACCTAAACGTCCACTTGCAACTCCTGCAATCGAAAAAAATAGACCACAAGACGAGAAGAAACAACCACATCATCATGCCAGTGACAAAAATAGACTGACGTATGCAGAAGCCACTAAATGCGAACCCAAATTAGAAATACTACTCACACAACAAGCTGAAAAGCTAGACAAACTATTAGATCAGATGTCCATAATGATGAACCTACTCACAACAATTATCAGTAAACTTGTCCGATGAAATGGCTACACTCAGGATTGGGACCTGGAACATAAATGGATTGGTGAAACACAAACAAGATGTAGAAATACTCCTTGCTCACCATGACATAGATGTTCTTCTAGTTTCAGAAGCACACCTAACACCAAACCACTTATGTACCATAAAAAACTACAATATCTACTCCACTTTTCATCCTGATGGGACTGCACATGCAGGGACAGCAGTCATAATAAAGAAGCACATCCAACATAACATCTTGGAGGAATATAAAACTGAACAAATACAGGCTACCACGGTAATGGTTCAGGATAAACATAGTTCACTAACCCTATCTGCTGTATACTGTCCCCCGAAGCACATCCTAAAAGAAGATAGCTTTACAACATTCTTCAAAACTCTTGGACAAAGATTTATATGTGGCGGTGACTGGAATGCTAAAAATATATATTGGGGTTCCCGCCTGACATTACCTAGAGGTAGAGAGCTGAAGAAAAGCCTCGACAAAAATAAGCTGCACGCCTTGAGTACGGGTGAACCTTCATATTGGCCTACTGACTCCAATAAAATTCCTGATCTGTTGGATTTCTTCGTTTATAAGGGACTTTCAAATATGTACCTAAGCGCTGAAAGTTGCTTGGATAGCAGTTCTGACCACACACCTCTGATTGTCACGATAAGCACATCCTTAATAGAAAGACAGGCTAAAGAAAAGCTCTATAGCAAGAAAACTGACTGGGTTGGATTCAGACACTATATTGAGATGAACTTGAACCTAAAAATAGCGTTAAAAACAAACAATGACATTGATGTAGCTGCTACAAACATCACAAAACTCATCCAGACAGCAGCTTGGAAATGCACACCAACACCCACCAGGCCAAAACACAAAAATATCTCAAAGGAAATAAGGAGCAAGGTCTTGGAAAAAAGGAGGCTCAGGAGAGTTTGGCATAATAGTCGTCTTGCTTCTGACAGAAGAGATTTTAATAAAGCGTAGTTGTAAAGGGTAGTTGTAAAGAAAGGTGGAAAAATTTTCGCTGCTATTTATAATATTTATTAAAATTAAATAAAGTCAAAATATAAGCTCTTTAATGCATACATATATATGCTAATATAACATACCCACCAGTGAAGTGTTATCTCCAAACAATACAGCACAGAACTGAAACAACACAAATCTTCATTCTGCAAGCAAGTCTGACTAAGCATGGAGGCACTAAAAGATTCTTTATCGGAAATGATGACATTATTTCAAACCAGAATGTCGAACTTTGAGGCTGAACTGCAAAAGAATCCTTCAGGACCAGGTAGCACGGACAGTCTGGTAGCGGACTTCACTGCGTTTAAGAAGTTCATTCTCGAAGCCGTGGGCTGTCTTCAGAAGCAGTTGGAGTCATTAGCGCAGGGGCTAGACAACTTGGAGATGCTTGGACGCCGGAAAATGCTGTTGCTTCACGGTGTCACTGAGCAGGCCAAGGAAGACACGACTAAAGTAGTTGCAGAGGTTGTCCGCTGTCACCTGAAGCTGACCGACTTTACGGAGGCTGATATTAGGCGTTGCCACCGCATGGGTAGACAAACAGGTGCTAGCAAGCCCAGGCCCATTCTATGCAAGCTGCGGGACGCTGGTGTCAGGGATGGTGTCTGGTTCGCTAAGACGAAGCTGAAGGGCACTGGCATCACGGTATCAGAGTTCCTGACGAGAACACGGCATCGACTTTTCATGTCAGCGCGAGAGAAACATGGCGAAACCAATTGCTGGACTAGACAGGGCATCATTTATGTTCTTGGCGCTGATGGGTCGAAACACAGAGTCAATTCGCTGGATGACCTCAATAACATCGAGCAGGTCAGTGATAAGGTTATGTCACCCATCGCATCGGCATTATCATCGTCGCTGTCTCCATCACCAGCAGCGAAAAAACCTCGACGCGCTGCCATGAAGAAGAAGTAATCCCGTAAAACTTGTAGGTACATTCATCGTCCGAGTAGCTGTTTCTATGTTTTAGACGTACCCTCCTATTCCTACTGACAATATTAATTAAGTATTATTACATCTTTTACTTTTGTTCCGCAATCGTGCACGTAAACTTTTTCCATAGACTTAAAACTTTATCTCAATGACTTTTTCATAGTTAAATTGATCTGTCACCTGTCAAACGACTTGTCTTGTCATTCATTGCTTCGTTCAGAAACTATTTATCTCAAAGATTCTCCATAGATATAGAGCAGGGACCGAGCATTACCTCCCTAAAATTGCCATTTATAAATTCTCTACTACGCTAGGCTAGGGAGGGCTGGGTCCATGCTTTGGGTCTATGGTTTTTCCTTATTTTTAAGTTTTGCTTGTTATTTTTTTTTATTTAATTGTGTTTTTATTTCTTTTACGTCTCTAAAATGGTCATGTCATTGATATGTAGTGTAACAGTCATATAAGAATTTTCTAGTGCCCGGGCGATGTTGAGTCTGTCTTGTTTGTTTTAGTTTTTATGATTGTGATAATTTTATCGTTACGACACACAACTGGCGGGTGGATATTATTACCCGTTAATTTTTATTTATCGTTTTATCGTCACATATTTATATTAATTGTTCACATTATATTTATTTATATTTGTTTTGTAATAATCTACCACACGTATAGGGTCAATGCCAGCTAGCAATGATGGCAGCGACACTGAAAGTTTCTTGTCGACTCACAGTAATGACAGTTTTGTTAGTTTTCCATCCCTTGCTGACACACTTCGGGCTCAATTTTCTGATGTGCCTAAGAATTTTAATGTAGTCCATATAAATGCCCAAAGTATTCCAGCACATTACACTGACATGCTAGCAAATTTAGACTGTAAGAATATCCACGCTATCCTTGTTTCGGAGTCTTGGTTAAAGCCTTGTCTTCCCTCCACTTCTTATTCCTTACCAGGTTTTCAACTGATAAGAAATGATCGCGCGCGTGGCGGTGGTGGCGGTGTTGCCATATACCTTCGTCCACACATTCCTTTCACAATCGTCGATATGTCTGCACAACCACCACCGCAGAGTGCGGGCGAGCATCTCTTCTTAGAAGTAAATCTGAGCAACATGAAAGTTCTTTTAGGTGTCTATTATTGCCCTTCATCACGTATTAATTTCTTCTCCTCTTTTGAAAATATCCTTGAAAACCTTACACCTTCTTACAGTCACACAATTATCCTGGGGGATTTCAATACTTGCTTATTGAAAATCGATTCTCGTTCTTCTTCTTTTCGGTCAATTGTTGAATCATCTAATCTATCAATTCTCCCTTTAAGTGCCACTCACCATTTTCCAAATTGTAATCCTTCACTTTTAGATCTAGTCATAGTTTCCTCTCCTCAACACGTCAGCAAGCATGGTCAATGCGCAGCTGACATGTTTTCTTACCATGACCTAATATTCCTATCCTATAAAATTCGCCCTCCCAAGCCAAAACCTCAGATACTCTTACAGCGCAGTTTTAGTGGAATGAACGCGGATGATCTCCAAAGAGATGTTGACAGCATTGACTGGGCTCCTTTGTTTAGTGCTCAATCGATAGACGATAAAGTCAATCTACTGACCGACAACCTCGTGCAACTGTACGATGTTCACGCTCCCATTCGTGCAGTTAAAATGAAACATCTACCGGCACCATGGCTTACTCTGCCGTCATATTAAAGAAGGCCGTAACTACGTCAATGCTGATTCCGAGATAATCAAAGTTTTATCTAAAATGAAAGCCCACGATTTACTGAATAGTTTTAGTAAGTGGTTATTGTTTTATAAAACGTCAATAAATACAGGCGTTATTTTGAACCATAGTTTATTTAAATTTATACACACGTATTAATTTAATTCAATTTTTTCCCTTTTGTTTTAGCAAAAATATAATAATAAATTGTGAAATACTTATCTGAAAGGCCGTAATTGCAAATAATGTAATTACGGCTTTTCATATAAAGAACTCGATCTTCTTAAAGCCGAAATACTTGCATCTAAAGACTCAAATGCGCAGTTGCGCCTTTTTTTGATAGTAAACGTAAGTTACGAATCGATTGTGTCGATTGTAAAGAAGACTTATTAAAATGAAACCAAGAATATTTACGTAATAAAATTGGTACTTTATTAATTCAGTCAGTCTCATAAGTTGATGTATTCAGTCAAACTTAAAATTTTACCTACGCAAGACACATTCAAGTAGGTACATACAACTAATTCCAGTTACCTTGAAGCGTTTTTTAACAATCAATTCTTGCTTGTACTAATGAAATAGTATTTATGCAATTATTTTTAAAGGAACATCTTTATTAATCACATTTTTCTCATTATCTATCTAAACACAATCAACAAAACATTATTTATACTCATAAAAAATTATACATCTTCTGACAATAAAATAACAAACAAAACCATTAATAGCAGAACTTTTTACGTCATAATTTTATTTTGCATAGCAACGGATAGCATAAACCTCTTTTCGCAGAAAATCGTTTGGCATACACTCATTTACCATACACCCGAAACCCATAATTTTGTAAGTCAGAATCATCTTTAGGCATAAATTTCTTATCCATAATAATCAATAAGTATAACCATCATATCGTAGAAAGTTCACAACCAGAATCATCTTTTGGCATATATCTTATATCCATAATAATCAAAAGTAGAACCATCATATCGCAGAAAATTCACTGCCAGAATCATCTTTTGGCAAGCATTTCATATCCACAATAAATTTAAAGAACACTATTTTTATTCGCCACATTACGATGGAAAGGTTAATTGCTATATTTTTATGGAAATGTTAATTGTGTGGTTTTTATTTCGCTGCTTGTAAGATAATGCAGTAAGCATGCAGCAAGCATTCAGCATACAAGCATGCAACATGCAGCAAGTATGCAGCAAGCATGCAGCGAGCATGCAGAAAGCATGCAACATGCAGCAGGCATGGCTTCTGTCACGGCTCCGGCGCTGCGGGGCTCCGGCGGTCCCACGCGAGCTAATCGTCGCAGATGGTTTTACGCCCACCACCGCAGCATCGGCTTGCTGGCCGGCTTTGCCGGCCAGCCTCAGCCGCGGCGGCGTGCGTTAAAACCACCTGCTCCTCAGCTCGCGGGCCGCCTCGCCCCTCCGCGCCTTCGCGGGTTTAAATTACACTGTAGGGGTAGGGCAGACAAGACTACGTGAAGTCGGTTTCGCAGCGATTCATTTCTGTCACTAACTTTTGTAGCACACCATAGTGATTTTTTAAAACAAATTTTTTTTTTCAATATGACTAATAAAATTATTTCTATTGAAATTCTGTGATCTTCGTAGTATGCTAAGCCAAATTATGCCAAACAATCGGCGCTCTAAATAAACGTTATGCTAAATGAAATTATTCAAAATTGTAACTCTGACAAAGGTAATTATGCCCAATACAATTCTGCCATCTTAAAAGTATCCCATTTTAAATTCGGACATAAAAATATTAGGCCAAAAAACAATTATATTAAATATTTTTTATACCTTAACAATGTTCGTTTAAAAAAGTTTCTGCCAAGTGAGTTAAGCCAAATAGGTTTCGGAGCAACAAGTTTCTGCCAGATAGAGGGCACCCTTTTATTGTAGTAAATTTAAAGTTTTGCTTAGTTAAAAAGCCCTAATTGGTAATTGCGGCCTTCCTGACTAGCAATACGAAAATATTAACAAAAAAGGCCGTTATTTTGTAATTACGGCTTTTCAGATTCAAAAACCAGAATTTGTGTCGTAGTTACGGCTAAAATCCTTATGATATCTCGGTCTACATACGAGTTACAGCTTTGTGTGTAAGTCCATAAGATAGCATTTTCTTTGCTGATTCCGAATATGTTTATAACTCATTTTTGACAAAAATGTCAGTTACGGCCTTCTTTAATATGACGGCAGTACTGATGACATCCGAAAGCTCATACATAAGAAGGCAGTTGCTAAAACCAAATTTAAGAGTCGGCCAACACCGTTGAACCACGAACGCATGGTTGAAGCTCGCAATCACTGCAATAAGGTGTGTAGAGATGCCCAGCGACGCCACATCCACACCTCAGTTGAAAACGGAGATCCAGCTAAAGTCTGGAAATTTCTAAAATCCATGGGAGTTGGAAAATCACGCCAAGAATCTATTCCTAAGAACTTAGATATTGATCTACTGAATCAACACTTCTCAACTTCGTCCCACTGCAATGGGACCATGAAGGCAGCTACAATTAACTATATTTCGAACCTTCCAACTCCGGATCATCCTCCATTTATTTTTAGTCAATTCACTGATTGTGATGTTAAGAAGAGCGTAATGTCAATATCATCGAACGCAGTTGGTGGTGATTGTGTCAGTCGGAAAATGATACTCCCTGTTCTCGATCAAATTCTGCCTGTCCTATGCCATATCCTGAACTATTCTATATCCTCCGGTGTCTTTCCTTCGATGTGGAAAGAGGCTAAAATCACTCCCTTACCCAAAAAATCAAATCCTACTTCCTTCTCAGAATACCGTCCTATCTCTATCTTGCCTTTCCTCTCCAAAGTCCTTGAACGCCTTGTCCACAATCAGTTAAGTACCTTTCTTTGTAAAAATAGTCTACTAAATCCCTTCCAATCTGGTTTCCGTCCTGGTCACAGCACCACCACAGCTCTAATTAACGTTACTGATGACATTCGTTTAGGCATGGAGGAGGGGAAGTTGACGGTACTTTGCTTACTGGATTTCAGTAATGCATTCAATACTGTCGATTTCGATATCCTGCTTGCCTTGCTTCGCTCACTTAACATATCTCCAACAGCGATTGACTGGTTTCGTAGTTACCTGTATGGCCGCCGGCAACGTATATGCATAGGGGAGTCGTGCTCCTCCTGGTGTTATACTTCTGCCGGTGTACCTCAGGGTGGCGTTTTATCTCCCTTACTCTTCGCAATATTTATAAATTCTATTTCCAAGAAACTTCTTTCTTCCTACCACCTTTATGCAGATGATTTGCAAATTTATAAGCAAGCTGTCCATTCGGATTTGTCTGACGCTATTAATATAATTAACAGAGATCTGACTTCGATTTGCGAGTGGAGTGAAGCACATGGATTGCTGGTTAACCCATTGAAGACTCAGGTCATTGTTGTTGGCAGCTCAAGGATGATCCCCAAGGTAAATTGGTCTCAGTTACCGCAGGTACAATTCAACGGCACCGCTATTCCTCTAAGTGAGAAGGTAAAAAATCTTGGAGTTTGGATTGACCAAAATCTATCCTGGGGTCCCCAGCTACAGGAAGTGAGTCGGAAAATTTTCGCTTCTGCTAAGAGTTTGAGGCGATTGCGGAACTTTCTTCCGACTGCCACTAAAACTGCGCTTGCACAATCCCTTTTACTTCCCATCCTTGATTACGCTGATGTCAGTTATCTTGACCTTACTGAGGCACAACTTGATAAACTTGAGCGACTTCAAAATTTCTGCATAAGATTTATATTTGGCCTGCGCAAATATGATCACATTTCTGAATTTCGTGTAAAACTCAAGTGGCTTCCTATACGTCTTCGCCGGAATTCTCATATCTTGTTTCAACTCTACAGTATTCTGTTCAATCCTAAAACCCCCTCTTATCTTAAAGAACGTTTCAAGTTCCTTCATGACACACATAATAGATATCTTAGGTCCTCGGAAAACTTGAGACTGGAGATGCCAATGCACTCTACGAGCTTTTACGACAAATCTTTTACAGTTGAAGCAGTGCGACTATGGAATACGTTGCCCATGTCAATAAGGAGCGCACAAAACTTGTCAATTTTTAAAAATCTGCTCAAGAAGCACTACCTCTCTCCTTAACCATGTGACTATAATGCTTCTTTTCTTTGTTTTCGTGATTATTACATGTGTATATGTATATATATTTATATATGTTTGTATGTGTATGTATGTATTTATTTATTTATACCTATATATATTTTATCTTGTTTAATTGTTTAATTGTACACCACAGTACTACCAACAGTAAGTCTCTCTTTCTTCCTAATCCATCCAAAGGTTGTCTTGAAAAGATCGCTTTTAGTGATAAGACCGCCTATTGTGTCACCCTATGTTTAAGTTATAATTTGTAATGTTATGTACCTTTAAGTTGTATGGTGTGCATAATAAAGAGTATTCTATCTATCTATCTATCTATCTATCTATCTGCGGATCTAAAGCTTTATCTAAAGAACATCGAAAATGAGACCTTAAAAAACCGTCTCGAAAATCTTGATGCTACCGCCAAAAATGAATATTCGCTTTGGAAAACCGTAAAACACAGTAAAAATGCGCCACAAACCGCGCAACACCCTCTAAAGCTAGCGAATAACACATGGGCAAGAAAAGACGACGAACGTGCTGAGGCCTTTGGCTCTTTTTTGGCCGAGGTATTCACACCGAATGCTAGCGACAGTAGCGACACACCGTTGACTAGAGAGATCGAAAAATATTTGGAGACAGATCTACAACTCAGCTTACCATTAAAGTACTGCTCACCTCGAGAGATCTGGAGTATTATAAAAGACCTCGAACCAAATAAAGCTCCTGGATATTGCCTTATAACTGCTGAAGTCCTTCGTGAATTGCCAAGAAAAGCCATCGTTTTTATAACACAGCTCTTTAATGGAATCCTGAGAACTGGTTATTTTCCAAGTATTTGGAAAGTGTCGGAAATTATTATGATCCCAAAGCCAGGAAAACCACCGCACCTTGTGTCGTCATACAGGCCAATAAGTCTCCTGCCTGTTATGTCAAAATTATTTGAGAAAGTCACTGCACGTAGGCTTAATGAATTTCTTAAAGAGAGCAGTGTCATCCCACAACACCAGTTTGGATTCAGAACGGGCCATTCAACCGTGGAGCAGGTGCATAGAGTGGTGAATAAGATAAGGGAAGGTCTGGAGCGAAAACAGTACTGTTCGGCTGTATTCCTGGACGTACAGCAAGCGTTCGACAAGGTGTGGCATCAGGGCTTGCTGTTCAAAATTAAAAAACAACTACCACACAACCTGTATGTACTACTGAAGTCATACCTAGAAGACAGGATTTTCCGAGTAAAAATTAATGACTCATACTCGAAATTCTACAACATACAAGCTGGAGTACCCCAAGGCTCTGTATTGGGTCCAACCCTTTACCTTATATACACAGCAGACTTACCAACGTCGGAAGAAGTTCTCTCTGCCACCTTCGCTGATGATACGGCTGCTTTGTGCAGTCACAAAAACCCTAACATTGCATCACAAATTCTGCAAACACACCTAGACAAAACCTATAAATGGATGGAGGACTGGAAGATTAAAGCTAGCGCGAACAAATCTACGCATGTGACATTTACCCTCCGAAAAGACGACTGCCCACCTGTTAAACTCGGAGATAGCATACTTCCACACAGTACAGTAGCTAAGTATCTCGGCGTTCATCTCGATAGAAAACAAACGTGGAGATACCACATAGAGAAAAAACGTGACGAACTTAACATCTTACTCCGAAAACTGACCTGGCTCTTAGGCAGAACATCACACGTCTCACTAGAGAATAAAGTACTCATCTACAAAGCAGTTTTGAAACCCGTCTGGACATACGGCGTTGAGCTGTGGGGCTCCGCAAAGAACTCAAACTTGGAAATTCTCCAGCGATTCCAAAATAAAGCTCTTAGAATTATATCCAATGCTCCTTGGTTTATGAAGACGTCAGAATTACATGAGCATTTACAAATAAAAACCATAAAAGAGGAAGTAGAGCAACGACTGGAAACATACAAAGCTCGAATAATTTCACACACCAACATCTTAGCCTTAGCCCTAAGTGAACCAACAACTGTGAAAAGGCTCAAACGCCACCACATATGGGACCTTATTGAATAAAGCCAAGTAATAAAGAGAGAGGCAGATTCTTCGCTGGAAGAATGGACCTCAGCAGCCAATAGTCATACAAAAAATCTGCTAAAGGTGTACAACCGATTGCATGATGAACAATGAAAAAAAAAAAAAAAAAAAAAAAAATTTCATGACGCGTTCTACTTAATTTGAAATACATTTTAATTAACTGAGATTTCGTTTTTTGAATTAATTTCGTTTGTGGGTATATTGTTGCTTCATCAAATGAGTCCTCCCACCCCGGGCAGGGCGGGAGGGACTGTCAGACTTCTACTGACTAAAATCCACGGTGTCCTTCAGTAGCCTGTTATGTTCCGGGGTCACGGTAAGGAAATAATCCCGCGACCCCGACAGGCTTTGGCCCTCTGAGAGGGGGCCCCGTCATTATGCTGACGCTCTTTGAGGCGCGCGTGGGACACAACGCGCCGTCGACCCGGGCATGGTCGGGCAGCGAGTTGCCCTTTACTCGCTGCCCGCATGCCCGCGGTATATTGTTGCTTTTTTTTTTTTTTTTTTTTTACGTGGCAAAATCATCAAATGAGTCCTCCAGCCCCGGGCAGGGCGGGAGGGACTGTCAGACTTCTACTGACTAAAATCCACGGTGTCCTTCAGTAGCCTGTTATGTTCCGGGGTCACGGTAAGGAAATAATCCCGCGACCCCGGCAGGCTTTGGCCCTCTGAGAGGGGGGCCCCGTCATTATGATGACGCTCTTTGAGGCGCGCGTGGGACACAACGCGCCGTCGACCCGGGCATGGTCCATGGTCGGGCAGCGAGTTGCCCTTTACTCGCTGCCCGCATGCCCGCGCCTACGGTGGCCGGAGATCGTCCTGCGACGTCCGTCGCCGTGGGCGTGCACCACCGCGGTTGGGGCGGAGGGAGGACACTGTCCTCTCTCGCGCGCGGCCCGCCTCCTCCTTCGCGAGCATTACTGCCTCGCAGAAGGAGCTGACCGCTTCCCACTCCGTCTCGCCCCGCAGCATGGCCGCAACCAATGCCGGGCGCGAGAGGTCTCCGCCTATCGCAGCCGTGAGGACACGTCGGTGCTCCGCCCAAGCTGGGCAGTCCTGCACCGTATGCTCCACCGTGTCCTCCGGGCGATCTTCGCAGTGGTGACACCCAGGCGTTTCCTCCTTCCGCATTAGACACAGGTACCTCCCGAAGCATCCGTGCCCGGTGAGGACCTGCGTCAGGCGGAAAGTAAGGACGCCATGACTTCTCTCCAGCCACTCCTCAAAGAGGGGTCTTACCGCCGCAATTGCGGCGTGCCCGGGTATATTGTTGCTTGCTATAATATTGATATTGTTGGTAGCTTGTTGTGTTGACATGATTATTTTATATTCTATTGACAGATTGCCTGAAAAATCGAAATAATATCTATTAAAACGTTTAAACTTAATTAAAAATGCATTATATATTGTGAGATAGAAATGTATAATTAAAAACGTGGGTAAAGGTATATATATAAGTAGCCAGTATTATAAGTAGGTTCATTTGTCTGATGTAAAGCGCGATGTAGCAGGTGGCTTTTTGAAGTATCTGCTTACTTCCTCCAGTATGTATCCGAAAGATATTTAAACTTTCCATTTCTAAAGTTATTTCTTTACCATTGATATAACTGTTAGCATTTTTTTTTCTCATTCTGAAAAAAATTATATTATTATTATACATAATCTTAATATATATAAATCTCGTGTCACAATGTTTGTCCTCAATGGACTCCTAAACCACTTAACCGATTATAATAAAATTCGCACATGTGCAGTTCGATCCAACTTGAGAGATAGGATAGTTTAAATCTCAAATTATAGTCGCAATTTTAATAATATTATAAAGATTGCACCCGTGCGGAGCCGGGGCGGGTCGCTAGTTATACATACAAAAATAACTTGCATTTCATCCTCAGTTCGTTTGTTGTTTCAAGTCTTAGAACTTTTTTAATAGCCTATATTTTATCCTATTGCTGGGCAAAGGCCAAAGCTTCCAAACCTCTATTTCGGACTAAACCTCAAAACTTGAGAGTTGTAATTTGTTAAAGGAATTTAGTACTATCCAAAATGCAGTAAATAGAAGCACTTAAGTAGAGAGGTGTTTAGAAATACACCTGCTTCTAGTCTTAGCAGTTTGTAAACTGTCCTTAAATTTTGAGGACACCAATTCAATGCTACATCTTTATCATTTTCAGGATTACTGGATATAAGCCTTTTGCTTGTGAAACGTGCATTAAGTTACAGAAAAGTGTAGTAAGGTACAGTTAAAGAAATGAATACGAGTAACGTGCCCCTTCTTTTAAAACCTTCTGATGTTATTTTTGGCCGCAGCGTTGGTCGTTTACCTACTTGGGTGAAATTTAAGTTTCTACTTCTTCAATCGAAAACACAACAACATAAACAATTATATAATCCCGTTTGAAACAGTACTCTCCCTAAACAATAGTTCAGCAATATCAATCAATACGTTGTACCAGGCGCTCAGAACACAACAGAGCATTACAAAGCAGCGAAGACGATAGAAATAGTCCTCGAGACTAATTATCGAGCCTTTCAAGAATGGCACTGATGTCCCTACAAGTTGAAATTCCAATTTGTCATAGAACGTATTACGTTGGACTGACGCAACAAAAGCCGGTTTTGTCTTGCTTGTGCACGGTCGGCGATGGTCGGAGGGGCTACGGAATTGAAAATATACTGTAGAAGATATTTGAGAGTGTCGAAGTTTATGTCTTTGGATACAATTTTAATAATAATAATAATAATTTATTTGACACCAACATAAGTTACATTTATACAGTTAATACAGTACCATATCTTATTTTCTTAAATTTATGTTGAAGGCATCTGTGTCTGAACTAGATAATAAATATCTGTATCTCAGACATCAGCGCTCTTCCTTAAAGTGATCATTACATTACTGGCTTAATAATACCTAC
Source organism: Agrotis clavis (assembly GCA_954870645.1). Classification (NCBI taxonomy): domain Eukaryota; kingdom Metazoa; phylum Arthropoda; class Insecta; order Lepidoptera; family Noctuidae; genus Agrotis; species Agrotis clavis. The sequence continues at coordinate 7,597,565 of OX940929.1, forward strand.
ATAAAATATAAGGAGTATTTATCTCTACACAGAAATAAACTTAAAATTAAAACAAACCGAAAATGTGTGTAGAGTGTTAACCTCTCGATGAGTAGAGTGCGAAAGTGTATGAAAGAGTGTGAGAGGGTGAGATAAATGCTTGCTATTTTAATATTTTTAATAAATTTTCCGTCTCTTCATATGTATGTTTACTTATAAAATTAAAGAGTTCACTTTTACACTTCACACAAGCAAACAGCTAATGCAGTGCAACCAAATGTGCCTCATACCTCGACAGACGCAGCTTTGCAGGAAGACACTCCTCGACAACCAGCTCCTCCACCATGGCAAAGGGTGCCATCACCCAACAGCAGAAACAGTAAGAAAAGAAAATGTAGCAGTTCTCCACCCAGAGGCCTAGAAGCCGAGAGTACCACTACGAAAAACCGCTTCAGCAACTTGCCTTTGGATCCAGCGGAAGAATCATGTACTACCGACCATACCAAACCCAGCAAACCCCCACCCATCGTTCTTAACGGAATAGAGGATGTTACTGAGCTAGCTAAGCTACTTCAAACCGCCAGCAGCAAGGAACATTACAAAATCAAGTTAATTAACAAATACCTACTCCACATTCTTGTTAACACTTCTGAGGAGTACAAGAAAATTATAACTGTCATAAGAGCTAACGGTCTCATAGGACATACGTTTACCCCTAAGGACAGCAAATGCTATCGAATTGTCATAAAAAACCTCCACCACAGCACTCCGCATGAAGCGATATCAGAAGCCATTGAAGCAACCAACAATAAAATTAAAGGTGAAATTATCAATGCGCGATACGGACCCGACAAGATACCCACATCGACTTTCTTTGTGAACATTGAGCCCAGTGTTAACAACCCCGCAGTCAAAAGCATCACTCATATATTCAATCAAAAGGTCAAGATAGAGGATCCTCGAAAGTCGAAAAATATCGTTCAATGTCAACGTTGTCAGCGCTACGGCCACTCGAAGAATAACTGCCTTAGACCCTACAGGTGTGTCAAATGCGGAGAAGATCACAAAACCTCGGAGTGCAAAAAGAAAGACAGAACCACACCGGCCAAATGTGCTCTTTGCTCCCTTGACCACCCAGCTAACTACAAAGGTTGTGAAATATACAAAGAAATACTTGCCCGAAGAAATAAAAATTTTACCCAAAGAGAAACACAACCCACCATAATCACCTCAGCTCTGCCAATTAACCCTATCGGCTCGACTTCTATAGTAAATAAAGAACACGAAAGATCAGCCTCCCAACGCACATACGCCGAAATTACTGGTGGAAAGAATACCCAATCAAATCAACAATCCCACAACAAACTGGAAGATATTTTACTAAAGCAAAGTGAGAAAATGGATTTACTATTACAACAAATAGGCTCCTTAGTGAGCCTTATCACTACTCTCGTTTCTAAGGTCACAAAATGACCTCTCTTCACATTGCCACTTGGAACATCAATGGCCTTGCGCCTAATAAAAACGAACTAGAGATGCTCATAAAATCTAACAAGCTTGACGTTTGCCTTATCTCTGAATCACACACTACATCTACATACATACATACAAGAAGCCGAATATGCATTCCAGGATTCTCCGTGTACCTAACCTGCCATCCCGATGGTGGAGCCCATGCTGGCACCGCAATAATTATCAAGAACAGTGTGAAACATTGCCTTTTGGAACCATTTGCCGCCCCTTATCTTCAAGCCACTACTGTAAGAGTGGAGGATCGATCAGGACCCCTGAATCTCTCCGCGATATATTGTCCACCGCGGCACACAATCAATGAGAAAATGTTTTCTGACTATTTTAAGTCATTGGGCAACCGATTCATAGCTGGTGGCGATTGGAATGCCAAACATTCATGGTGGGGATCACGACTAACACTCGCTAGAGGACGAGAATTAAAAAAGAGTATTGAAGCCAACCACCTTTTAGCTATGTCATCTGGGGAGCCTACGTATATATACGCCACAGACAGAAACAAAATACCTGACCTCCTAGACTTTTTCATCACAAAGGGCATCAACGAACTTAACACTCTCATAAAGTCAAGTCTCGACGGTAGTTCTGATCACTCACCTGTCTTATTGATGGTTAGTCCGGTGGCCATACTCAGTGATACTCATAACGACCATCTCCACAACCACAAAACTGATTGGCAATGTTTCCGAGAATTCCTGGAATCTAATATCAACCTTAATGTCCCACTTAAATCCAAGGCCCAAGTGGACGACGCGTGTCTCTATATCACAAATCTCATCCAAGTGGCGGCCTGGTCTAGTACTCCTGAGTTGAGGGATTCACCACGTGGGGCGACCGGTATCCCACTCGCAGTAAAGGAAAAAATTGCCGAGAAACGTCGCCTTCGCAGAATTTGGCAGACGACCCACAGATGTGAAGATAAAACCAAATTAAATAAAGCTACGAGAGAACTGAAAGATCTCCTGGCTTATGCTGCGAATGAGTCGCTCAAAGAGAGACTAGTAAAAATGTGTCCAAATGCAAACGGGATCCACAACCTCTGGAAAGCAACCAAGTACCTCCCACAGCCGCAACAGTGTTCTCCGCCTATTAGAACTGGAAATACCTGGGCACGAACTGACCAAGAAAAATCCCAAGCCTTTGCTTCATACCTAGCCGGAGTCTTTACACCCAACAAGTCGGATGGTCTTGAGGATCCAGAAATAGATGAAGTTCTAAATCAAGATCTACAACTATGCTTGCCATTGAGTCCTACTACACCGAGGGAAATAGCTAGAGAAATAGCCAAAATGAACCCCAATAAAGCTCCTGGGTTTGATTTAATAACCCCTAGGCTACTAAAAGAACTCCCTAAGAAGTGGTCTTTCTGACCATCCTATTCAATGCCACACTGAGAACCTCACATGTTCCTGTACTCTGGAAAACATCCCAAATTGTGATGATCCATAAGCCTGGTAAACCACCTCACGATATCTCATCTTATCGCCCTATTAGTCTGACACCTGTGTTGTCAAAATTGTGGGAAAGGATCATCCTTGCACGATTATCCCCTTGCCTAGATGCGAACCATGTAATACCCGACCACCAATTTGGTTTCCGAAAGCACCATTCAACTATAGAGCAGGTTCACAGAGTCTATTGTACAATAAGACAATGTCTGGAAAAGAAGGAGTACTGTTCGGCAGCTTTTCTCGACGTCCAACAAGCGTTTGACCGGGTTTGGCATAAAGGACTGCTTTACAAAATTAAAAAGTACCTTCCACACTCCTATTACCTATTGATGGAATCTTATCTCAATGAGAGAATGTTCCAAGTCAAACTCAACGACGCAAGATCTTCTCTCTTCAACTGCAGAGCCGGAGTACCCCAGGGCTCCGTTCTTGGCCCAATCCTCTACAATATATTTACAAGCGACCTACCCCAATCAATTGAAACATCTGTTGCAACATTTGCCGACGATGCGGCCTTCCTGAGTTGCAACCGAGATCCAGAACAAGCGAGTAAAATGTTGCAAACCCAACTCGATGCCACCAATGCTTGGTTGAACAAATGGCGAATAAAAGCAAGCGCACCAAAATCCCACCACATTACATTTACCCTAAGACGTGGAACTTGTCCCCCGGTCAACCTAGGCTCTGACACATTACCGCAATCAACCTGTGTTAAATACCTTGGGTTTCACTTGGACCGCAGGATGACATGGAAAGATCACATAAAATCAAAGCGCAATGACATCAACCTAAGATTTAAAAACCTACTCTGGCTCCTCGGTAGACAGTCTACCTTATCTCTATCCAACAAACTCAGAGTATATTGCTCTACAATAAAACCGATCTGGACGTATGGAATCCAATTGTGGTCGACAGCCAGCCGATCAAACATTACGTGCCTCCAGAGAGCTCAAAACATCAGCTTAAGGGTACTCTCATCGGCACCTTGGTACGCTCGCAATTCGGAAATCCATGAGTACCTGGAAATTCCAACCATCTTGGACGAAATAAAGCGGTACTCAGCCAACTATAAAGACCGACTGATAACTCACCCAAATCCGTTATCCAGTATGCTCCTACAGCCAAACCCATTTAGAAGACTCAAGAGAGCCGAAGTGCTGACACGCTAAGGGGAGATGGAGCAGTGGCTCTACCTCGCCAAACGACAACCGCTCTCAACCTTCCTGATTATAGTCTAGACGACTGATCGCAGGAATAAAATATATAAAAAAAAAAAAAAAAAAAAAAAAAACTTTTACACTTATTTTTATTTAGGGGGTATATACCTAGAGCATCGTTTATTTTGATTGATTCGAAACAATTGACGAGTGAATAATTGATTCCAAAAAATAGAGCGTCTTTGAATTTATTCTTTACCCACCATACCTCAGGTAGAGAATGGTTTATGAATCTCGTTGTCAATGACTTGTGGTAAGGAGGAAAGACACGCATGTGGCTAATATAATGATAAATATGAATTTGGATGGCCGGAGAGAAGAGGAACCAAAAACAAAAGATAGATGGATTGTGAAAGGAATGTGTAAGGAAGGAAAATGTAAAAGAAAAAGAAGGTAACTGATGCCGTGTCGTCTGACAGGGAAGAATGGAACAGGTAAAACGTTGCACTGACCTAAAGTAAAATGGAAGAAACCCAGGAAGATGATGAAGACTTTACCTTACCTTCGGCACCTCTCAATCCTGGGGTGATAAAACTATCAAACGAGTCCTTCCACGCTCCACCGTAATCTTCGGCTGCCCTTTCCATTCCACTACCATGGTACCGTAGGTAGACAGTTCCGAGTCCGGACACTTATTAAAAGAAAAATTAACTAAGGATTATTTTTTACAAATTCTACTAAAAATTTCATAGTTTGACAACCATAATTCTACATTTCACAGACTTCCATTCCAACCGCTGCCTTTATACGCGCTTAACAGTTGCTTTCATTGTTGAGGCTTCATCTGCAGCCAGAGATGCGGGCGCGATACAAATTGTACCCTTCTCTGTTCCTAATAGGATTTGGATTTCATTTATTGTGTGGACTGTAATTGTAACCTGATTGTCTCGACTGCAACGCTTTGGGAATACTGTCGTGTAATGGTTGGTTGGTATATTTTGTTGGTATAAAATTTTGTGGTCATCTCGGCTTGAACATTGTAGAAGAGGTTACAACGTAGGTACATACCTACTACAATATACTCTACACTATGATGATTTTTTAACAGAGACAGTGAGATGTTAAAATGTTTGCAATCAGCTAATTTACATTCGGGTATATAATACATGCTCATATAACACTATGATTCTAATAACGTTCTCCTGGTCGGTTGGCAGCTTTTTAGCATTCGGTAAAGCTCGACCTCTTCATTATTTCACAGCGCAGCCTTATTAAATAATTGTTGAACTCACGTCAAAACAATAACAGAACCTTTTATTTTGTTTATGCAAAATAATTACCGACACAATAAACGCGCAAATTTTGCTCGCAGCCCACTGAACGTGGAAACGATCAACTTATTATTTTTCGATTCAGCAGAACAGTGCGTGTAATCCTCTGTTTATTTGCCACTTTGACCTCTAATTACTGGCAATAAGGTCGTGAATTGCATAGGAATTCGATTCACAATATCACAGGTGTGACGTATACTAATAAACTAGGTCGTGGCGCACGGGCATTCGTTACTCAGCCGTCGGCCTAGACGGACGTGCGTGCGGCACGACCACTTGGAAATCCAGTGTTTGTTTTACTTACCCCTGTGACGCCAGTACTGGGACGTCACAAGTGGCGACGAGTCTACGGGTAGGTAAGCACCTGATCTATCATAATAATTATTATGGGAAGGAAAGGATAAGAAATGTGCGTAAACTCGAAGGTACATTGCTAAAAAATAAAAAAAAATAAGACGTACATAAACAAATAATTTAAATGAACTTTGCATATGTAATTAGTTACCTATTTTAGATTAAGATATATACTACATTTTGTTTTGTTTGTCTGTTAGACCGTACGACGATTATGATATACAAATTGTAAGTACCCGGGGCACGAAGATGTTATCAAATCATAATATTATGATACCTACGCATTCCGAAAGAATGATTAATTCCTAATTCCTATTCCATAATAATTCCAGTAGTAGGTTGATCGATAACCGGCACTAAAGAGTTTGTTACTTTTAAGCACTAAAAGTTATAGATAAACCGTAATTTAGTTAAAATGTCATTGACAATATAAAAAAAAAAAAAAAAAAAACAAGATACCTACGGGTATTAGTGTTGGGAATATGTGTGGGACTGCCTACATTGTTATATCACAATCTAAAAATGAACATAATTTGTTCGCAAGTAAACAAAGTTTATACAGACGTTAAGTCCTACTTATAGTATAATAAACAGAATACCCCCAAAAAAAAAAAATTATGTTGGTTCAACTAACATTTCTAAGATAGAAAAAGGTACCCACCCTAATCATAATATTAGATTTGACTGCCTCGGTCTAGCAGTTGCAAGCGTAACTGTTAAGTTTGGGGTCTCGGGTTCAATTCTCGGGTCGAGCAGTGTTGTTGACTATTCCATTAGGAATTCTCAGTAGCATGGAGTCTGGATTTAAACTGGGTGACGTATATGTTCCAGTTGTGACGTATATGTACTTACTTAGTAGTGTCGGGGTGGTATTCTCGAAACTAAAGTATTTATCTTGGGTAGTATCAACCAATTTTGTCGGTGGATACTATCATGATTTTGATTCCAAATTCTTTGGAAATTATATATGAAGCAGTAAACAGATTTGGGTGGTACCTACTTAAGTGAATCAAAGAAATCAAAAGTAACAATGGGGTCTGAAAGTAGTAAACTGACATGATAATGTCAGTTGGTGCTAACGAAATGTGAATCAAAGAATCACTAAAGTAGCAGTGTAGGTAGTGTTACATTTAAATACCTAAGTAGTAAACTGACATAATTTGTCAGTTGGTACTAACAATAAAAAAATGTGAATCAATGGAATCACAAAAGTAACAATGTAGTGTTACATTTAAGTACCCAAGTAGTAAACTGACATAGTGTTCAGTTGGTACTAACAATAAAATTTAATGTGAATCAATGGAATCACAAAAGTAACAATATAGTGTTACATTTAAATACCTAAGTAGTAAACTGACATAATTTGTCAGTTGGTACTAACAATAAAATTTAATGTGAATCAATGGAATCACAAAAGTAACAACATAATGTTACATTTGGGTACATTAAGTAGTAAACTGACATGATTTGTCAGTTGGTACTAACAATAAAAAAATGTGTCAATGGAATCACAAAGGTAACAATGTAGTGTTACATTTAAATACCTAAGTAGTAAACTGACATAATTTGTCAGTTCGTACTAACAATAAAATTTAATGTGAATCAATGGAATCACAAAAGTAACAATGTAATGTTACATTTAGGTACATTAAGTAGTAAACTGACATAATTTGAATTGAATTGAATTGAATTGAATAATTTGTCAGTTGGTACTAGCAAAAACAAAAAAAAAAAAAAAAAAAAAGGTTGCACTCCAGGAGTGCCGGTAGAAGTGAAAACTTTTTTGTTACTATGTTTTATTTTTAATTTGAATGACGTCTTACTCATTTTCGATCAGGGTCACGTGACCCTGACGGTCACGTGACCCTGACGGTCACGTGACCCTGACGCGAGTTTTAAATTTTTTACCCATTACAGAAAAAGTGTACAACGCCGCTAAAGAAGTTTTCACTTCAAAAAGTAGTAAACTGATGTGGATCTATCGGTTGGTACAAAAAACTGTTGTTATAGGTCACCCAAAATGTCACATATTTCACCTTTGAAGGGTTTAAAAGAAAAAAAAAAAAGAGAAAAAAGAGGAACGAAGCAAGACCAAAAAAAAAAAACAGTAAAAGTACAGTCTGATACAGGTATTGAATCAGTCACCTAAATCTATAACCAAAAAATATAAAAGCTCTAAAAAATCAAGTCAAAGAGCATAATTATTCTTAATGAGTTGGTGGACAAAGTGGACTTGCTGACTCTCAACAACACTCGGTGTTGCTGACTCTCGGCAACACTCGATGTTCGGTTCCTATCAGAGGGAACCTAGTGCAGTTTCCTTCAGCTTCAGGCAACGGAGGACCCGTTCCAAGCTGTTAGTGCTCAGGACTGTATCACCAGCTAGGAAGTAATACCTGACGTTATACGAAAGAATAGCATGCGGTAGCAATAGTTTTATTTCTTATAATCATGATGAGTGTTCGTCAGTTATGTTTTCTAACAGTAAACATAGGTAGAGGGGTGGTTTAATAGGTAATCAAATGAGTTATTGTAAATACTCAAAATTATTTTATGCCCGGTTCAAATTACAAACAGATAACCCAACTAGCAAAACAGTCTCAGAACTCGCACTTTCTAAGAGTAGTGGACTTAATGCGCTCTTATATTTGTTTTGATCATACCATCGATCCTATATCACTTTTGGATAGGCCGGTATGGCCTCAAGAATGCTCAGTCTCATAACCAAGTCTCATATATGTGGATACATATATAGGAGCATTTACTAAGACTAGTTGCACTTAAAAAAGGACTTGCTCTTGTATCGGTATTTTCTAAGCTCGTTTGATTTTATATTAGACTTGCTAAATGCTATTGTAAGATGTCAGACTAATATCAGCATAGCATAAGAGTACTGTGAGTACGTGCATTTCTGATCTTGTCTGGAACTAATATGAGATCAATACCGCTGGATGAGTGTGATATTGGAGTGATTTTAGTTCAACATATTTTATATTTGCAATACAAAAGGCAAGACCCATATAAGAGCGTTTGATCTTTGATCGATTTTGGGAATAACTACATAATTTTAATGGTTTTAAGAGTAATTTTGCGGGCCATATTTTATTTTAAGTTTTAAAAATAGTAATAATGGGTTACAAAAACTGGAAAAGATTTATGAAAACTTTAAAGAAACTAAAACTACAGGAGGAAAATTGTAAAGAAGTACAATGAAACCCTAATTTATTCCAATAATGGAGTTATCTTTAGTATAAGTACCGAATGCTAAAATTAGAGTAAACAATCTTACATTGGTTTTATAGTCATCATCATCATTATCAGCCTATAATGTTCCCACTGCTGGGACACAGGCCTCCTCTCTGTGAGAGGGAGTTTTATAGTGCGCTTGTAAAATGCAGCTATACTAATGGCGACACTATCAATATAAATTGACAAATAAAATAATTAAACGAAAACAGAAAATACCTTATTTAACAAGGCGCATGAATTTTGAAGTATAAAACGAGGTCTAATTAACAGTAAATAATAAATTCCAATACGATTATTTACCTTATAACTCTTATACTAAAGTTACGGCACTTTTCAAGTTACGGCACTGCCCAAATCCAGGCTTATATCATTATATAGGAGTGATGTAAGAGCAACAAAACAGTAGTCTTGAGATAGTTGTAAGCCTAGTTTTTGCTGGTTGGAAATGACATCACTCACTAAAAATGTGTGTTGTTCCAATACTACCATTACTGTATTTATTGGAAATAGTTCCAAGATTAGTAAACAAGACATAACTCACTGTACATAGTGTACTTAAATACCAAAGTTGTTGGAATTAGATTATAATAAAATTATTTTGTGTGTTTTTCAATATTTTGAAAAATGTCTGATAGAAAAACAGTTAGACATGCTGAATAAGCATGTACATTTTTTGGCAAGTCATATAGCGACAAACTAAAGTCTGACAACCAGGGGTATCGTATTACCCAGTAACTGGGTTGTGGAGGTCCGATAAGCAGTCGTTTCAGCGTCTGGTTGACTGGAAGCCGACCCCAGTATAGTTGGGAAAAGGCTAGACTGGTGAAGATTTACTCGGACATAAGTAATATGTTTTCATCGTGTTCACATATTTATAGTAGGAGTAATTGTAGTACCTATTAGCTGTAGTATCAGTAGTGCAAAGAAGGATCCATGTGTCGCCATGGAGGATTCTCAATCACAAGGTGAGACTACTGGTAGTAGGTTATTTTGCCTGGTGATGGCATCTATTCTGGCTCACTCCGGATAATAGTCCTTTAAACTAGTCAGTAGGACAACAGAAGATACCAGTCGAAATTTAACATCCACAAGTAACAGTGTATCCTCTAGCAAAAAACCTAATTCGTTAAAAAAAAAAAAAAGAGCTAGATAAGCATGTGTGTGCTTATAGAACCCCTAACTAGCAAACTTTTTCCTAATTTAAATCAATAATGGAAGATGTTCTGGCTAAGGTTTCAGTAAGCAATAAAACAGCAATTAATTGTGGTGATTTAAATGTCAATATTTTGGAAAAAAAAAAAACTGTAATAGTAGTAGGTTATTAAATCTTTTTAAATAACAAATTTATTTGCAGAACCTACTAGAGTTACTCAAACATGTGCTACTTGTATTGATAATATTTTCTGAAATTGTGATTATTTTGATAAAACCATAGTAAGTTGTTTGCCGTCGGATCACAGTGGACAGACGGTAACTTCTAAGTGTAACAAAATTGAGCAACAAGATCAGATTAAATTTAGACCAATAACGACAAATACTTAAATTAAATAGATTTAATAGTTCCTTAGACAACAAGTTAAGTGTAATAAGTCCTAATATAGACGAAATGAATGACAATCAATAAGAATATTTATTTTCAATAGTTCAGTGAATTAAAAAATGAAAAGAAAACAAAGAATAGTTGCCCGAAATTTATATTTAGTGACTGGACAACTAGAGGTATTAGGAAAAGTAGGGAAAGCCTTTTTTCAACCATAAGGCCTTAAGCCTTACATTAATACTGAAACTTTTAGCAAGCATGTCGCTACCTATTCCAAAATTTAAGATATTACTTTAGAATATTCCAGACAGAACTCCAGACAGGACCCACGGTGACTTTTGTTGAGAGGATGTTGGAGTTGGCGATGAAAGCGTGTCTACGTGCCAAAGTATGGTGGGCTAAAATTGATGCGACGCCGAAAAAATTGTTAAATGTTGCAAGGGTTGTATTTTGGTAAGCGTCGTAAGTATGTCCTCACAGGCTTGGGAAGATATCGAAATAGATTTTTCGCCTCACACGCTCGGCGGGATTCTGTTTCTCATTCGGAATCTGGGCGCGGGGCGCCACTTTGCGCGCTGGGGCGCAAATTGTCTTTTAGTGTTCGAACACGCCTTGTGCTAAATTGTTTTCTGCACTGACAGGTGAGCCGCACTGCATTTCCTCGCTTACTGAGGTGGGGATTTGTGTGCTGCGCTCGGCGGCAAGATTTGGTACACCAGTTAGTATCTCAGAGATATAATACCATCCCAGACAAAGATGCTAATCCTTTTATTTCAGAATTTAGGTACAAAGATAAAATAACGAATGAAAAGGGGAAAGAGTATGAGGACAGAAATAGGAAAGCCGCAAATATGAATATAGGAATTGGTGAAAAAGTATTTGGAAAGAATATGGTGAAGGAATATAATCCACCTCAAATGGGTGGAGGGACAATGGAAAGTGTGCGAAGATACTAAAATTCTGAGTCCGAAAAACAAGCGAGTTAGGTCAGATAGTGATTAGATTTTAATTTCTATTTTAGGCCTAGATTTGTAATTTAGAAAATTGTAACTTAAATTCAAAATGCTCATATTTGTATAAAATCTGAATTTTGGACATGTTCGTCATTTAATGTCTTCCTGTCATACGTAATGTGTTCTATCACGATAATTTACCTATTTGTACTCTGTAAAAATATGATTTTGTAAACAACTAATACCCATTTCAAAAGAGTAACCATGGAGTTTCTTGCCGGTTCTTCTCCATGGAATCTACTAACGCGAACCGTGCACGACAATACAATAATTGTGATTTTGTTAAGAAAGGAGAGGTGTGACGTATACTAATAAACTAGGTCGTGGCGCACGGGCATTCGTTACTCAGCCGTCGGCCTAGACGGACGTGCGTGCGGCACGACCACTTGGAAATCCAGTGTTTGTTTTACTTACCCCTGTGACGCCAGTACTGGGACGTCACAACAGGTTACAATACAACCATAAGCTTCAATAAAGCTTTTGTTTGTTAGACTGTGCACCCTTTCTCATATTGTTCCACACGAGTGGTTTTCATGTGTTTGCTCAATCTAATTGCTACTCAGTCATTGTGGGTATCCATCTGTATGAAATCATATTGCGAATGGAAAACCCGTGCGCATTTGTTTGGTCGGCGGCGCGGCTGATGCGGTGCTATTAAATTTTGTAATAGGAACAGCCTGCAGCGTAACGTGAATGCTGACTTGGTTTTCCTTTTACCAAATGAATGGTCGGGAAGATAGAAATGGAGGCTGCAAAGTTTCCAAACTATTGGACACTTTGTCTTAAAGGTTGCCCCTATAAATCCAGTAAAATTTTGCCAACATTGTAGATGAAAAAGTGGGAGCACAGGATTAACAAACAAAGTGTTTAACTTTAAACAGTTTCACCGCATAGTGGTTGGCGTAAGTAATACTTTCAGTATAAAAACTCAACTCGCAAAGAATAACCAACAAGGATAACATTGAAAGAGTATCCAGGAAAAGTGCTGTAAAATATGAGGTAAGAAAAGTATAAAATAAAGCATAAAACCCTATTCACAAGAGCTCAGATTTCTAAATGAACAAGCATGTTGAATGAGGAATTTAATTAAAAATCAGATTCCATTCATCGCTAAGTTCCGACTTTAAATATTGTTCGTGTTCATTATAAAAGATTCTTCAAAGGATTATATATTATACTTCGTTTTACGGGATTATTGTGTTTTGGTTCCGTATCGATATTTTACCTTCAGCTACTTAGCGGTGTCCACTTAGCGACTTTTTATTTTGATTCGGCAATATGCTTTTTTGTTTCGGAACTCCTGAACAGAGTCATAAAGAGTCCACCTATTTTTAAGAAAAGTTTGTTTTAGATTGTACATTTATTTTTAGAGTGGTAAAATCATCAAATGAGTCCTCCCACCCCGGGCAGGGTGGGACGGACTGTCAGATTTGTACTGACTAAAATCCACGGTGTCCTTCAATAGCCCTTTATGTTCCGGGGTCACGGTAAGGAAATAAGTCCCGCGACCCCGGCAGGCTTTGGCCCTCTGAGAGGGGGCCCCGTCATTTTTGCTGACGCTCTTTGAGGCGCGCGTGGAACACGACGCGCCGTCGACCGGGGCATGGTCCATGGTCGGAGAGCGAGTTGCCCTTTACTCGCTGTCCGCATGCCCGCGCCTATGGTGGCCGGAGATCGTCTGCCGACGTCCGACGCCGTGGGCGTCTACCAATGCGGTTGGGGCGGAGGGAGGACGCTGTCCTCTCCCTCTCGCGGCCCGCCTCCTCCTTCGCGAACATAACTGCTTCGCAGAAGGAGGCGACCTTTGATTGTATATAAGCAATTATCATTATCTATTAAACCGGAAAGTAATTACCAATCATATCAAAAGTGAATACTGTGATAACATTTATTGTGATACCGTTTTTACGATTAGCATTTTATTTAACTTATCAGATTAATTGTTTAAAGTTTTATAAAAAAAAACAATTCGTATATTCTTTCTTTAGCGTGGTAACATCATCAAATGAGTCCTCCCACCCCAGCCAGGGCGGGAGGGACTGTCAGACTTGTACTGATGTTACAATATGACTACTGTATGTTCCGGGGTCACGGTAAGGAAATAAGTCCCGCGACCCCGGCAGACTTTGGCCCTCTGAGAGGGGGCCGATCTACTATAATTTACGAAAATGAATTGAAGATAAATGAAGTCGTGGTTTATAATTATAATAACAGCCATAGTCAATATTCCAAGTTAAGCCCCGCTTGCATAGGCCAGTTCTTAGATGAGGAGATAGAAGCCAATTGATTGCCCATGGCACATCACCATCATAATTATGAAAGACAAAACTAAAGAGGTGAATATTTTAAGGCGTATCTACACTTAACACTCTGTCTTTCTCTGTCACAATATGCTTGTTTCATGTTATCTTTATCTAGCAAAAACGGTTTAATTTAATAGGTGCCGTTATTGGGTTAATACTGAGCTATGTCTGGACGATGATCCGCTTATGTTAACTTTGTTGCAAAGTCCTTGGAGTCTGAGCTGACGGAACCTACATTGTTGTCGTTTTAATTAGACTAAAGGCTCTAGCGTGACCCTTCACGTTTTTGTGACATAAAGTAGGTAAACGAGAACTTTGACGTTAATTTTTTAATTTCTTTGTCTTTTTGCCACTGACTTCCGAAAGAAAAGTTATTTTGTAGGTTATTTTACCCTTTTTTGTGGTTGTTTTTGAAGCTGGTTACATTTTTTTGAAAAAGTTTTGATTTTACTCTTTTTACTTTATATATTTAACCCAAATTCTTGTCAAATACCTATATCATTTTCTTAGATACGCACTAGAATTTTGTAATACGCAGCACCGGTAACAACATCGCTCATGTACACAATAAGCTAATAAATTTTCCTATCTCATAAACTGCTAAACCGATTTTGATGAAACTTGCAGTATTTCCTAAGTTGAACCATACTTAGTACAACAAGAATTACTGAAATCGGACTTGTAGTTCCAGAGATATGCGAACACAAACATAATTTTACTAAATCAGTCGATGTCTACTCGTTACTGTTAAGGAGTTGTACCTTCCATCATCAGTTCAGCTATATGAGATGATGTTACTAAACGCAAGAACTTAAATTAGGTACTTCATAAGATTTGGGAAAAACGATGTGTGCCCAACTAGCAAAGAGATCCTATGAGCAATTACTCTTACGACTAAAGATCGAAAGACAGCCGTATGAAAGGTCCCATAATTCAAAAAGCCGTTTAAAGGCAGCTCTCTCGGCTTTTTAGCCTTCAGCGCTTTTTAGCTCTATGAGCAACCAACCGTAAGTCCTATGAAAGCTCTTTGAAAGCAACTGAATCGCTAATTTGTCGTAAGAGTAGCTTTCGTGATGCTATCTTTCGACATGTATTTCTTACAGCATATTATCGAGAGAACGCTGTTCATACGACAAAATAGCACCTCAGTTACTATACCGACACTTAATGTCCTAAGATAATAATAATAATAATAATAATGTTTTTTTATTTCTTTTTTGTAAAAATATTTAAAAATGTAATTTATAAGTTTAAAGAAAAATAAAGAAATAATAATAATATTCCACAACTATCACACAACGCCATCTCGTCCCAAGCTAAGCAGAGCTTGTGTTATGGGTACTAGACAACTGATAAACATACTCGTACTTATATATTTCTAAATACATAAATATTATAGATAAATTACACCCAGACACAGAACAAATGATCGTGCTCATCACACAAACATTTGTCCTGGATGGGAATCGAACCCACGTCCTCCGGCATAGCAGTCAGGGTCACTAACCACTAGACCAACAGGCCAGTCAATAGATAGCTTCTCACACGGCTTTCATTCCGCATAATTTTTGAAGTTGAGAAAACGCTTTCAAATTCTCAATTCAGCGCCAAAAGGTGCTCAAAACATCATTTGAAAGCCTTCTTACAACATAATTGTGATATGGAACGCCATTTTGTTATAAAAACATAATATCTGTACGTACCGTATCGCAATACGGTACGTACATTATATCAAAAATGGATTACAATTGGTGGAAAAAAATTTAATGGTTCCGACAAAAAGTGAACATGATTTATAAAAGTTTAAAACAATCGACATCTGCATTGGCAGCAACCACAGAAGATGAGCAAACAAAATTAAATATAAATGCGGGTTCTGTAGAAAATATTTTTGATATTTGCCAACCGTCAACTACGTAGTAGTTTTACTTTCGAAAATATCTCTGCTGATCAAGTCAAACCAAATTACTTAATGAAAAAGTTAGACAAAGAGGAATTTGAAAGATAATTAAACATAAACAAAATATTTTATTGTTTTTTATTATAAATTATAATAAAAATATAAAATATTTTGTTTATGTTTAATTATCTTTCAAATTCCTCTGGAGTATTAATAATATGACAGTATTTTGATCTAATATTAAGGATTTAACATCTTGCGCTAAGGAACCCCAATCTAACTGCAATGGCGGTCCTAGAAGTCGTAAGATTGAATCCGCATTTCCATCTCTCGGCTAAAAAGCCGAGTGAATGCTTTGTGATGATAAGTGAATTGCTAATAATGGCGAATTGGATAAATTATTAAATTAATATTATTTTTAATTCATAATTTACTAAGAAATGTTACGGCCCATGAAAATCTATACATATAATAAAATAGTAAGAAAGTCAAAACTGTACATTGAATATTTTTTGAAAAGAATACTTGGGGTGTGATCTACACTCGATACCGAAGCCAAAAATATAGTTTTTAGAATTTTTGTCTGTTTGTCTGTTTGTCTGTTTGTCTGTTTGTCTGTATGTATGTCCGGGATAAACTCAAAAAGTACTGGACGGATTTGAATGATTTTTTTTTTGTTGTATAGGTATTAAGTCTGGCCAACACATAGGCTATAATTTATCTTGGAAGCTTGAACACCTGGTGCAGAACCGCAACGGACCAGCAAAACTATAAGAGATACAAAAATGGTGCAATAGCAAAAATTGTTCCACCTGATGAGCACTCTCTGTTGACGTATAAAAATTGAAGATCTGGAACACCTGTTGTGGAACTCTAAGAGCCCAGCTACACTATAACATGTAAAGGTATGACGTCTTAGCAAAGTTGTTCAGCCTGATGAGCAGTCTCTGTTGACGTATAAAAATTGAAGATCTGGAACACCTGATGTGGAACACCAAAAGCCTAGCTACACTATAACATATAAAGGAATGACGTCCTAGCAAAGTTGTTCAGCCTGATGAGCTGTCTCTGTTGACGTATAAAAATTGACAATCTTGAACACCTGATGTGGAACACCAAGAGCCCAGCTACACTATAACATATATAGGAATAACGTCTTAGCAAGAGTTGATCAGCCTGATGAGCACTCTCTGTTGACGTATAAAAATTGAAGATCTGGAACACCTGTTGTGGAACACCAAGAGCCCAGCTACACTATAACAAATACAGAAATGACGTCTTTGCAAAGTTGATCAGCCTGACGAGCACTTTCTGTTGACATATAAAAATTGAAGATCTGGAATACCTGATGTGGAACACCAAGAGCCCAGCTAAACTATAACAAATACAGGAATGACGTCTTTGCAAAGTTGTTCAGCCTGACGAGCACTCTCTGTTGACATACAAAAATTGAAGATCTCTGGAACACCTGATGTGGAACACCAAAAGCCCATCTAAACTATAGCATATATGTATAGGAATGAAGTCTTAGCAAGAGTTGCTCAGCCTGATGAGCACTCTCTGTTGACGTATAAAAATTGAAGATCTGGAACACCTGTTGTGGAACTCCAAGAGCCCAGCTACACTATAACATAAAAAGGAATGACGTCTTAGCAAAGTTGTACAGCCTGATGAGCAGTCTCTGTTGTACGTCACTAACAAAGTAAGATGCGTATTTTTTTTTTGTTTTTTGTTGCTTAAAGTCCCATTTGACTAAGACAACTAAGAATGATCATCTCATCCGCACGCAAAATACGCGCATATGACGTGGAGTTGCGGATACCAGCCCGCTATACAATACAATCCCCAGGATGAATTCCCAGAAAGAGCTCCGGCGTGATCACAGGGCAATATTGAGAGAGCAACTGTCGCAACCGAGTTTCGGGCACGCCCCAACCGCGGCGGTAAGACCCCTCTTTAAGGAGTAGCTGGATAGGCGTCAAGGCGTCCCGCCTGACCTACCACATGACGTAGGTCCTCACCGGACACGAAAGTTTCGGGAGGTAGCTGTGTCTGATAGGGAAAGAAGAATCGCCTGGGTGTCACCACTGCGTGGATCGCCTGGAGGACACGGTGAAGCATACGGTGCAGGACTACCCGCTTGGGCAGAGCACCGCCGTGTCCTCACTACGACGATAATCGGTGACCTCTCGTGCTTAGTGTTGGTCGAGGCCATGCTGCGGGGCGAGACAGAATGGGAAGCAGTCGCCTCCTTCTGCGAAGCAGTCATTCTAGCGAAGGAGGTGGCGGGACGCATGAGGGAGAGGACAATGTCTACCTCCAGCCCAGCCGCAGCGGTAGACGCCGATGGCGACAGACGTCGCAACACGATCTCCAGCCACTGTAGGCGCGGCCATGCGGGCGGCGAGTAAGAGTGCACGTTGTGTTCCACGTGATGTATTACCACGCTAAAAAAATGTAATCGTCTGAATGTATCATGTCGAACAAAAAAGCCGTCGAGGCCGTGGACAGAACACTTTGAGACATTCGCCATGATGATAGACCCATGGACAATATCACGGTAGGTACTGTTCTCTGTAAAATTCCGGCAGACACTGCCCGTTATAAGAAGAATTGATAAGTTACGTATTCGGAGTCCCGTCAAGTATAACACTTCAGGAAAACTCTTGGCTATGTGATCGTGCGATACATAAAAAATGACCGAACCGCTGCAATAAATGAAAACATATTAGCCGAAATTGTTGGGAATGATGTGGTTTACACATTATACAATAACGTCGTCAATTAGGGTGATGCCAGCAACTACCCACTCGAGATTTTAAATTCATCAACTGCCTGTGGTCCTCGAGCTCATAAAATAACCTTAAAGTAATAGTAATGCTTCTAAGAAATCTAACTCCACCAAAATTGTGCAATGGAACGCGACAATAGTTACTGCATTACGGTGCGTACAGACTATATAACATAACATGTTATATAACATTTTTCATGGTAACATTCTACATAGAGTTGTAGTGTTTCATAACACATGTTATATAACATGTTACATGGTCTGTACGCACCTTTACACAGAAATCTATGCGAAGCTGAAATTCTCACCGGATGTGGCTCAGGGGAAACTGCATTGATACCGTGAATACCACTCATCTCCAACAATTTCCCTTTCCAGTTCAAACTCACACAATTCTCGGTAGCCGCTTACTTTGCAATGACCATAAATAAGTCCCAAGGATAGACCCTGAAGGAAGCTGATGTCGACCTAAGGTCCAACTGTTTTTCCCACGGCCAACTATATAACACATGCTCGCCTGTCAGTAATGCTGACCACCTTTTTATTTTAGCACCAGAGGGAAAAACTACCAATGTCGTATATAAAGTGTTGTGTCTGGAAGTTTTCATTTCATTTGCTTTAAAGTTTAGATTCTATAACAAACTTTAAAGTGGGACATCAGGTACCCTCACTTTCTCAACAAATTAAAAAAGAGAATATTAGTTTAGGTGCCTTAAAACCAAATATAATGCGGACGAAGTCGCGGGCAACAGCTAGTATTAACTAAAATGTAAGGAATATAGACGAAAAATTTAATTCCGCATAAGAAAGTAGCACCTTTTAGCTAACTTTAGGTCACGAATTGTCATATGACTTTAAAATTGTATGGCACAAATAATAATGAAAAGTTTAATACTAAACATTAAACTATTAATTTTCTTTTCACAAACACCCATGCGCAGATCGAGAGTCGATCGAGATGTCGTAAGAATGCCAGGGGCTGCAGTCTCGACATACATAGCGATTGTTTAGCGTCAAAAATCGGTCGCTAAGTCCTAACGATCCGATCGTATCAATTTTTGGTAGTCTCTACTGCCAAAACTATCGAGTGTCATCGTTAACTTTGCAAACATTTTTGACAGCCCGCTAAGTGACAGTTACAATCGATACGGCGGGCGGCAGTCTCGACATACATAGCGATCGATGTACCGATTGTAACGATTTTTGGTAGTCTCTACTGCCAAAACCATCGAGTGTCATCGCAAACTTTGCGAGTATTATCGTTAAGATAACGATTTATCGTAAAGTCATGTCAATTTCCTTGCGACCGTTTTTGACAGCACGCTAAGTGGTAGCTACGATCGCTACCATTGCTTTATTGTGTTCTGACATTACAAAAATATTGAATCAATAGTATTTAAATAATAGTAGCTGTAGAATATTCAGCGCTGGACTTAGTTGTGCTCGAGAACAGACGCGATGTGCTAATGCGGGGTCGGAAAATACCACGAACCAGCGAGAAAACGAAAATCCCTTTGATTTGGAGGATGGACAATTTTATTTCTTTACTTACATGGAATATCAAACGCCTGTTTCACGGGCTCCTTAGTGAATTAACTGATGTGCAGTGCTCCATAATATAGATTACAGGGACTAAGGATTTAACAAGAACACCACATACGTGAAGCATGCAAGCTGTAAGTTGACCTTCCGTTCTTTAAGATCTAAAATATGCTTTAAAAAAAAAGATGTACCTTTTTACATAATTATTTAATATATTACAGGAGTTTGACCCTAATCTTAATATTTTAAATATTAATTCTCGATGGCCAGGAGCGAGCTAACATGTGGGCAAATAGACTATTTGCTCAACAATGAAGCGGCAGTTGCTTGAAAAGTAATAATAAATGAGCATAACAATCTGTTTGGAAGAGCTTGCCCATTAGATTTCCCAAATTTCTTTATAAGCTGCTGCTCAGCCAGGAACTTCATAGAATTAATATGCTTCGGTGTGCTAAAAGTTGTATTTATTTGTTAATCCCACCAACGCCAACTGATGTACGAACCGTAACTATATTGCTGGCTTATAGTTATCCAGACACCAGAGTCCACCACATGCGTCGGTGGACAATGGTAAAGTCCATGATGACGAGTAATTTTTCAACTGATTTGTTTTGTAATTTTACTATAATTTAATAGATACGTGTACCTACCTAACACCATTTTGTGAATATTCATGAAACATTTTGTTATGCAGGCTCTGGACTCGGAATTGATGAAGAGCGCATTAGAAGAAGACTCATTAATACTAGTTCTCCATAATTATGTATTTTTTTTCATTTAATATACCTACTCCTCTGTGTTCTCTGATCAAATAAAAACATGGAAAATCATTTATTATTTTTATTTACACAATAATTGTGATAGATTATTAGCAATCGCGTCAGCTATTTTGCTTGCAGCCGGCGCAAATAGCAGCGACGCCGACGGCTTGTACGTTGGTTGCCTCAGACTGCACTTCGGCAGCGTTTGCTTGCGCCAAAAGTCCATCAATTTAAGCAGATGTTACACGTGGCGTACGTTTACAACACCTGAAACATAAAAATATTCATTAAACACAAAATCTCAGGCAAAGAAAGAACTCAAACAAAGAACTCCGTCTATGAATGAACTTAAAAGATAAAGCTGAAACATAAAAATATTCATTAAACACAAAATCTCAGGCAAAGAAAGAACTCAAACAAAGAACTCCGTCTATGAATGAACTTAAAAGATAAAGGTATACACGGCTAGTACCTAAAGTAATACATATAGTAATGGAAGGAGGCCCGTAAGCTAGAATTGCATAAGGCATCAAGTAGTCTTAATCCGGCACTGCACAGAATACTTCGGATGTGGAATTAAAGTATTCAATTTAGTACCAAAAATAGGAATAAAAAATTGTCGTTGTAGGTTGTACTAACCTGCCGCTCACGCTGCTGCCACACGGCGGGCCTGCGCCTGTATCCGCCTGTATCGCCGTACATGGAAATACCGTTTTATTTACGTTATTTTAAATTTTCGAAACAATGTTTTTGCACAAACAAACATGACATTGACACTATTGACAGTTTGCCTGTTTGACATGTTGAACGTCTAGGTGTTGCAAGGAAGCAAACCAATGAGTTCTTTGATAAGAGTATTCTTAAAAACGGTATGCGATACTTACACATTTCGATGAAATTAATTGTTAACTTAATAAGTTTTACCTTTCTTCTGCACAACTTTCAAAGAAAATTAT
The DNA here is from genome assembly GCA_954870645.1 of Agrotis clavis. Classification (NCBI taxonomy): domain Eukaryota; kingdom Metazoa; phylum Arthropoda; class Insecta; order Lepidoptera; family Noctuidae; genus Agrotis; species Agrotis clavis. Next base: position 7,619,422 of record OX940929.1, read on the forward strand.
TTTTTGAGAATATCTTATCTATAAATTTTCCCTAAAATAAAAAGTTTTTTTGCGACTGCCAATGTTTTACCGCACAAATGGCAGAAAAACCTAGAAGCCATGCCAAAAATACTATTAATTTACCGTACTATGAATACAATTTTCGTAAACTTAACGAAATCGCAAAGTCATCATAATTACCGACTTTGCTCGCTATCTCGGATGTAGAGACTTGCATTTATTGTGACAGTCGTTATTGCATGCGATTTTTTTCGTTAATATTTAGCGATCGCTACATAGAACCGCCATGTTTGTTGAGACTGCGGGCCATTGCTTTATTTATTTGTTTATTTTACATTACTAATATTTAGCAAGGGACTTAGTTATGCTCGAGAACAGACGCGATGTGTTATTACGGTGGTAAGCAGCACGAAACCGGCGAGAAAACGTAATTCCCTTGGATCTGGAGGATGGTCTATTTCTTATTATAAATAGAATATCAAAGGACATGTTTCACGAGCTCCTTAGTGAACATGACAATCTGCCTAGAAGAGGTTGCGCATTACACTTCTAGGTGATGATGGATATCCTCTAGAACCGTGATTGAATGACTCCCTTAACATCGACGCCCTGACACACCGGAGTATAAATATATCAAAACACAGTGCTTAGCTGCTGCACTGCTGCCGGGAACATCAGCCGTATACGGTGTATTTAATCCTCGTATACAGTCCAGAATATGAGGATTAAATATACAACCTGTAACGTTAAATGCGCAAAACCTCTCGTGGGGTAACTCAGCCCATGTTACTGAACAATGCTTGTTCTAAGACAATGTTTTTCACACTGATGGGTTTGATTAATTTCTCATTTTGTATGAAAAACATTTATTTTTTTGCTAATTTCCTACAGTCTTATTTTTTTGCTTTAGTTTTTTTTTTATATATTTCCTACAGTCTTCTTAGTCTTATAGGAAAGAGCGCATAAAAAGAAGATTCGTTAATACTAGTTTTACATAATTAGAGATAATTTCATTTTATTTACTCTATTTTAAAATAAAAAAAAAAAACAAGTAATATCATTTATTATTTTTGTATTTACACAATTAGCAATCGCAGCTATTTTTCTTGCAGCCTGCACATTCTTGCTATTAAGCGGCGACGCCTCGGCTTGTACCTAGGTTGCCTTAGCCTATATAGGTATTGGCTTGGGCCAAAACTGCATACATTTGAGCAGATGTAACACGTGGCGTACACTTACACCTGAAACATTAAAATATGAATCATGTAAACACAAAATCAGTTCCGGTTAACCCTTTAGGTCATCACGTCTCAGGGGGCACCATAAATAGGTCCGAAAATTTATTTGCTGGCACACGAAAGGCTGCTTGAAATGGACTGGTAGAAGATGAATGAACATATAAGATAAACATAAATATCCCAAGGTTAGTGTAGAAAACATTAGTGTAAATAATACCCCTAGCCGCCCGTGGGCTTGGATGACTTAGGGCATTAATATAATACAAAATCAGTGTTAATCGGACACTGCACAGAATACTTCGGATGTATACAAAGTATTCAATTTAGAACAAAAAATACGGATTGAAATAGACGAAATAGTCGTTGTAGGTTGTATACTTACCTGACGCTCACGCTGCTGGGACACGGCGGGGTCGCGCCTGTGTCGCTGGCCATGGAAACACGTTTTATTTCCGTTATTTTAAATACATATAATATGATATTTCGAAACAATGTTTTTGCACAAATTAACTTGACAAAGACTGTTTGCCTGTTTGACGTGTTGAACGTCTAGGTGTTGCAAGGAAGCAAACTAATAAGTTCTTGGTAGAATATTCTTTAAAAACGGCATACGAATCTCACAGATTTTGATGAAATAAAGTGTTAACATCATAAGGTTTACCTTTTTTCTGCACAACTTTCTAAGGAAAATATATTTTTGAGAATATCTTATCTACCAATATTCCCTATAAATAAAAGTTTTTTTCATCTGCCATTATTTTACAGCATTAGGCCTCTTGTACACAGTACGTTTTTCGGCCGTGAAAATCTACGGTTAATTCGCCGTGTGTATGCATAGTCATCAGTGTTGTATGGAACACAATGGGAGCTTGTAGACGCGACCGACAAGAGGCCTTAGTGGCACAAAAGCCTAGAATCCATGTCAAAAACATGATTATTTTACCATACTATGAATACGATTTTCGTAAGCCATAGTGACATCGCAACGTCAAAATAATTACCGACTTAGGATGCTTGTATACGGCGCATGTAACCCGCGCAAGTAAAGGAGCGGGTTTGCGGTTTACCCGCGCGAGTAACATGCGCAAGCTACTTGATCAAGTTACTCGCGGGGTGCTTGTACACGGCGCATGTAACTCGAGCAAGTAAAGGAGCGGGTTTGCGGTTTACCCGCGCGAGTAACATGCGCAAGCTACTTGATCAAGCTACCCGCGGGGTGCGTGTACACGGCGCATGTAGCTTGAGCATGTTGAGGCACTTACGCGGGTTACATGCGCCGTGTACAAGCACCCTTAGATCGCTATCTCGGATGCTAGACTTGTGACAGTCGTTACGGCATGCGAATTTTTTCGTTAATATTTAACGATTGCGGCGCATCGATTGAATCGCTATCTATGTCGAGACTGCAGGCCCAGTTGGATGCATTCACTCGATCAAAGAGTCGAGAGATTGCAACCGCACTGCTATCTTACGATTTTGTCGAATGAAAGCGCTTCTTCCGATTAATATGATACTAAATAGCTTTCGAGTTGCGATTATTTCTATATTCTTTCGACAATTTAGCTATTCAAAGATAATCTTACGATGTTCACAGCACTAAATAGCTGAGAGAAGTGCGCCCAAATCGCGTCGAGAGAACGTGGTTGGATCCATCTCTCGACTTTTTCTCTCGATCAATAGCCGAATGAGAAACGTGCTGCTGGCATTCTTACGACATCTTTTGCTAGTTGGGTGGGCCCATAAAATTTGAGGGTTGCCCTCGATTTCTCCAGGATCCAATCATCAGATCCTGACTTGGTGATTATGGGACCACCTCAAAAGTATGATCTCCTTTCGAACAAAAAAAGAATTTTAAAATTGGTTCACAATTGGCGGAGTAATCGCGTACCAAACACACACAAAAAAAAACCATACCGTCGAATTGATAACCACCTCCTTTTTTGAAGACGGTTAAAATATTTCCTCTTTCGTAAATTAGAGGCGTTTTTCTATTTTCTATTTAATAAATGCAGTAAATACTTCAACTGTGCTGTTTATGAAATACAGAAATCTTGGGGTAAGGCTTTGTGAATGTTAATTAAATTGGCATATTAATAAAATACTTTTAAAGTTGTTTCAGTAAACTATGTTATCAAGCTAGGTGTAATGCGTTTTGAGATGATTATGAACCGCCTCAATAGTTTTTGTAATTAGTGGTAAAAAAAATTGATTTTTTGATTTTTAAGAGGGAAAAGTAGATTAGGCCTTATTTTACTGTTAAAAGTATTATGAACTGACTACTTTTAAATTAGGTACGTCAGTAAGAAATATTTTTTGGAAAGTGATTACGTACCGCGCTTATCGAAATTCGTAATTAAGATTATTAGTTTATCTAAGCGATCAAGGTTATTTTGTTATAAGATAAAAATTATTTACAATAATTTGACTGTATAGCTATCGCATTGGCAAGTATGTGTGAGTAATTTATATTAATAATTAAAAAAAAACATACGAGTAATACCTAGCAGGGTAATGAGTTATCTGTAACAATCGAAGAAATTAATAAAATCAATCAAATCTGATAGCCGATTTAATCAAATCAGTAAAGTGCAAAGTGCCAAAACCAGTAAATATCTAATAAGACAGGCAACTAACTTCAACCAAGTAAAAAAAGGGCACAACTAAAGTACGATTAATAATTCGAGTCAGTAAAATGACAGTGCAACTGTCACTTATACAAAGAAAGGTAAACGGGCGAATTGTATGGGAAAAAAACCCACGGCGGACATAAATCAAACCTTGAGGATATATAGCTAAAAGTCTCTTGGTTACCATGGTAAGGGTCGCATTCTTGTGGGCTGTGGGAATTTATATTTTTTTTTAATAGGTATTTTACATTATTTATTCGGCGTAATTAATGCCTTTTCATCTATAAATATGGCAGGGGTCGATTTCCTGCCACCGCAAGCAGGATCGCCTGGAGGATACGGTGGAACATATGGTGCAGGTCTGCTCCGCTTGGCCAGAGAACCGCACTGAAGCGATAGGCGCGACCTCTCCCACCCGGCATTGTTCGAGGTCATGCTGCAGGGTGAGACGGAATGGGAAGTGGTCGCCTCCTTCTGCGAAGCAGTCATGCTAGCAAAGGAGGAGGCGGGATGCGTGAGGGAGTGGATAGCGTCCACCTCACGACCCAGCCGCCTCAGGAGACGCCCACGGCAACGGACGTCGCGGGACGATTTTCGGGCATGCCCGGGTTTCAAAGAGCTGTCAGCAATATGACGGGGCCCCCCTCTTTGAAGGCCAAAGCCTGCCGGGGTCGTGGGTCTATTGGGTCAACGTGGCCCCGGAACGTACAGGGCTATTGATGGACACCATGGATTTTGTTCAGTACAAGTCTGAAAGTCCCTGCCCTATTTTTCCCACGTTTTTATGAACTCACTTTTCTTGTTTGTTTATTTGTTTGTTTTTATGCTATAAAGCTTCTTCAGTGAGCTGACAAGACAATATTGTCTTGACAGTTTAAATGTTCGATTCAGTCTCACGCGATTTAATAAATAAATGTATTACTGCATTTGGGATACACAAAACGATATCGAAAGCATGTTAATATAAAACTTAGTGCGTGTGGTGTTATTTATTGTATTACACGAGGTGAGTTAACTAGTGAATAACACTAGGTGATTCCAATGTCATTATAAAAACAGTTCTGAAAGTATGTATTTTCTGCGACGTATCATGGATTAAATACGTTAATCATAAAGCAGGAAGGCATTTCGTTTGCAAAATATGAGGACCGCAATCTGTTTTATGAAGTGTGCAATGCAATGGATTCTAGGACTATTTAAAAACATGTTGCCACGTGCTGGAGTGGTCTAGTCCCCTGCCACACCTCATCCCTCGGACGCCGTATGATATGAACCCAATCACTATGTACAGCAAGTCTATTCTTTGAGAAAAGCAAGCCAAATACTTAGGTGTGACCCTCTACAGTCTCCTTACCTTCCGTGCCCATGTAAAGGCAGTTCGCGTTCGGCTGCCTTTACCGGAGGTAGGCTTCATTTCTTGCTTACAGCATGAAGCAAATTGTCACTCAAGTGCAAATTCCGTTTTTATAAAGCTGTCATCCGTCCTATTACACGTACATTTTTTTAGACCACGATAATTGCTGACAACATCAAAAATATACATCTTTACAATCCTAAGACTAAATGAGAAAAGGCAAAACTTGGTCCTCACAATATATTTTGCATACAGATGTCTTATGGCGGCCCGGCCTATTACGGAAATTCCAAAAAAAAAAGTAAAACCAAAATAAAATAAAAAAAAGGAACCGACTTCAAATCCAAACACAAAAAAAGTGTGACTTTTCTTTCGGAAGTCGGTGAAATAAAAAACAAAGCCACCGACTAGACTGGACATTGTTTTTTTTTTATTTACCCTTTTTTCATCGAATATGGCCACCGACTTAGAAAGAAAAAATATTTGACCCTTTTTGTGTGTTTGGTTTTGAAGTAGGTAGGTTCTTTTTTTACGAAGATTTTTGTTGAACATCCAAACTAAAAACAGTAAAACAAAAAAAAAACTTAATTTTTTTTTGTTTTACTGTTTTTAGTTTGGATGTTCAACAAAAATCTTCGTATATTCGACGTCTTTGAAAATCTACAATCCAAGGAAGCAACAAAAAAGGGCGGAAAAATCTATGCGGGTAATGAGATTCCAGAATGTAAGGAACACTTTTCTGAAAACAGCATCAAAATCGGCTCAGTCTTTTTAAGTCGGTTAAAAATCCGGTTTAGTGGCTTGTAAACTATTGTATCTAGTCGATCAAAACAAAAGAGAATCTGAAAACGTACGGATCAAGAGGAAAGACACTGAACGGAGATTTTTCGAATAAATACATTTTTGGTTAAAACTTTGTACTCCAAAGGATTACAACAAAAATAATTGAGTGTATTATTATGTGAATTATGCTCTTTCATTCTAGACCATTTTCATTCATGTCCACGACCGGGTCGGATTGCGCCCGATGACCTTTAGTACATTTCATTCATGTACAAATGTCATTTTACTGAGTGGAATAATAATAATCGTACTTTAGTTTTAAATCCAATTTGTTATGTATTCGAAAAACGAATTGTTTTAGTACAACTGAAACAATTCGTTTTTAGACCGTGTTACAAACACGTATGTTCCAAATTTCCCGACGATTAAACAATGCATATTTATCGGGTATTAACATCCGAATGTCTGCACACACCATTACAAGACCCTAGCTGGGAGAAGCCATGCCCGCCTGTGTGCAAATATGGAGCCCCTCATATTAGATCACTTTAATTGGTTCGCCTCTTCCCGGGCTCAGTTAATGAATAAGGAATGATTTCGAGACTGAAGAGTAGTGAGGAAATGGAGTGATCAAGTCGTGGTAGAAGAACGTGCACACATTGCCAGGGTTATAGCAAAAATAAAGTTAGGAGGAGAAGGCCATATATGCCGTAGATTGGATTGAAGATGGGGAGGAAAAATTGGAATAGAAACCACGGACACGGACGAAAGAAGAACGTGAGAAGACAATCAGCGATCTCAATAAAGTGGCCGAAAGAAACTATATCTGCTCCATATAAGTGAAAAGATTTAGAAGAGACCTACACTCAGTATTGGGTGGCTAAAGGTTGAAGAAGTATATAATTCTTATCGAGGAACTTTGAGAAGAACAAAATCATGGACGGAATAAATTATGGACAACCATCGAAATTTCGGACCCGGGTACGTCCTTAAACTACGTCCAGCCACCGAAGGACGGGCAGCAGCGTCCTTTGCAAACTTACGGTGACCCTACTGCGATCCCCAAGCCGCCTGCCAAGCGTGGGGATTATGGCAACCCCCCCCCCCATTATGATTGACAATAATAGCACACGGCCCCCAGTCCCCGGCAGCTCCGCTATTCCTGGTCTGGGTAGCGGATCGGGTAACGGCGGAGCAGGGGGTGCTAAGAATCCCCGGCAGATGCCCCGCTACCACCCCCGACGGACTTTGGCCCTGGCAACACACAACATCCGCACACTGAGGACCGATGAGAAGATTATCGAGCTGGAGGAAGAATTGAGCAAAATGCGATGGGATATCTTGGGATTATCTGAAATCCGAAGAGAGGGTCAGGATACGATAGTTCTAGATTCCGGCAACATGCTCTTCTACCGGGAAGGAGACCGTAAATCCCAGGGTGGTGTTGGATTTCTCGTCCGCAGGTCCCTCATCAACAACGTTGTGAAAGTCGACAGTGTGTCGAGTAGGGTAGCATACCTTATACTCAGAATAACCAACCGGTATTCGTTGAAGGTCATACAGGTATATGCGCCGACCTCGACACATTCTGATGATGAAGTAGAGGCATTGTATGAGGAGATATCCGAGGCCATACATTCCTCCAAAACATACTTCACCGTTGTTATGGGGGACTTCAACGCGAGGGTGGGCGCACGGAATGGCGATGAGTTGAGAGTGGGGCCATTTGGGTATGGGCAGCGAAACCATAGGGGCCAGCGACTGGTCGACTTCATGGAAAAGGAAGAACTTCATTTAATGAACTCCTATTTCCAGAAGCGGCCATCCAGGAAGTGGACGTGGATGAGCCCCGATGGTACTACCAGAAATGAGATCGACTTCATCATGACGACCAAGAAGCGAATATTCAGTGATGTCTCTGTGATCGCTAAGGTAAAAACCGGTAGCGATCACCGAATTGTCAGAGGCACACTGAATATCAATGTCAAGCTTGAAAGGTCTCGTCTGGTGAAGTCCACGCTCCGACCTGGTCCTGCCCACATCCGGAACCCCGAAGACTTTCAACTCGAACTGCACAATCGCTTCCAGTGCCTAACCGAATGCGAAACTGTGGACGACATCAACAATGGGTTGGTGGAAACTGTCCAAGCTGTGGGGTCCAAGTTCTTTAAGACCCCGCGCCGCAATAAGCCTCAAAAGCTCTCGAACGGAACCATCAAGTTGATGCAAGACTGGTCCGAGATGAGGCTGCAATCTTCAGCTGATATGTCGGAATATGGCAAACTCAAATAGACGAATCTCTAAATCAATGCGACGTGACCTGCGTTCCTTTAGTGCGGCACGGATCAAAGAGGCAATCGAGCGGAACCAGGGCTCAAAAGTCTTCGCAAAGAATTCGTCTATTGGGCAGAGCCAAATGACTAAGCTGAAGATTAACGACGGCAGCATCATTTCGTCGAAACCGGAGATCCTAAGAGAGCTTGAGAGGTTTTACGGACAGTTATACACATCAACACGACAACCCAGTGTCGGTACAGCTCGAGACGCAAGAGCTAAACTGACTCGACACTACACTGAGGATATCCCGGACATCAGCCTGTACGAGATTAGAATGGCTCTTAAACAGCTCAAGAATAACAAGGCGCCGGGTGAGGACGGAATCACAACAGAACTTCTGAGAGCGGGTGGAAAACCGGTACTTCTGGTCCTCCAGAAGTTATTTAATTCCGTCATACTCGAAGGTTCTACGCCAGAAGCATGGCACAGGAGTGTGGTTGTTCTTTTCTTCAAAAAGGGTGACAACACCTTGTTGAAGAACTACAGGCCAATCTCACTTCTGAGCCATGTGTACAAGCTGTTCTCAAGAGTCATTACGAACCGTCTCGAACGCAGGTTTGATGACTTCCAGCCTCCCGAACAAGCCGGTTTCCGAAAAGGTTTTAGTACTATAGACCACATACACACGCTCCGCCAGATTATACAGAAGACAGAGGAGTATAATCGGCCATTGTGTTTAGCGTTTGTGGACTATGAAAAAGCCTTCGATTCAATCGAAACCTGGGCAGTATTGCAGTCCCTCCAACGATGTCATATCGACTATAGGTATATCGAAGTGTTGAAGTGTTTGTATAGGAACGCCACCATGTCCATCCGACTTCAGGAAGAGAGCACGAAACCAATCCAATTGCAGAAAGGCGTGAGACAGGGAGACGTTATTTCTCCGAAACTGTTCACGAACGCGTTGGAGGACGTTTTCAAGCTCTTGGAATGGAACGGACTCGGCATCAACATCAATGGCGAATACATCACTCACCTTCGTTTTGCCGATGATATACTCATCATGGCAGAATCGTTGGAGCACCTCAATGCTATGCTCAGCGACCTCAGTATCGTTTCCCAACGGGTCGGCCTTAAAATGAACATGGACAAGACGAAAGTCATGTCGAATGTCCATGTGGCACCCGTACCGGTTGTTGTTGGGAACGATACTCTCGAAGTTGTAGACCATTATACTTACCTTGGACAGATTGTTCAGTTAGGTAGGTCCAACTTCGAGAAAGAGGTCGCCCGAAGAATCCAACTCGGATAGGCAGCGTTTGGGAAGCTCCGTGATATCTTCTCATCGAGAATCCCACAGTGTCTCAAGACAAGGGTGTTTAACCAGTGTGTGTTGCCAGTGATGATTTATGGCTCTGAAACGTGGTCTTTGACTGCTGGCCTTTTAGAGAGACTGAAAGTCACTCAACGAGCAATGGAAAGAGCTATGCTCGGAGTTTCTTTGCGGGATAAAATCCGGAACATGGATATTCGGCGAAGAACCAGAGTCACCGACATAGCTCATAAAATTTGCAAGTTGAAGTGGCAATGGGCAGGCCACATCGCTCGTAGAACTGACAACCGATGGGGAAGAAAAGTTCTCGAGTGGCGACCACGGACCGGAAGGCGCAGCGTAGGCAGGCCTCCCACTAGGTGGACCGACGACATCGTGAGGGTCGCGGGCAACGGATGGATGCAAGTGGCGAATTGTCGTTCGGCGTGGCGGTCTAAGGGGGAGGCCTATGTTCAGCAGTGGACGTCTTCCGGCTGATGATGATGATGATGATCGAAATTTCATAAGTACAATGCACGACGTTATAGGTGTGATTTTTTTATCAACAACAGATTTAAATAAATAGTTGTTGAGTGTTGATGAGTTCGGGATAATACCTAAATAGATAAGAATGGATTCGGCAATCAAGCGATTGCTATAGGTTTTTATCTCCTTATCAACTTGGCACTCCATTAACTACCTACTCTATTCACTAAAACACAGAAGCGATGCGTGTTTAATGCACAAGTAATTATGTCGAGTTGTTAGCAGTGTCAACATAATTCAATTAATTTGAGTATGTTGAGACGAACTCGAAATTATTATTATGTTTGCCATAAAGACTTTTGGACTGAGAGGGGAAGAAGACTTTCATGCGTCCTCATTGGTGGATTCAATGTCAGTGTTGCCACTTGGAAGTCGTAAAATGTTTCAAATTTTATAAACTTCGTGTTTTGATGTTTACTGCGAAGTTGACAAAGGACGTTAACGAAGTAATGAAATGTTGGGTAACTCGTGTGGAAGTCTGGTTGATTTGCGTAGAGTGGATTTTATTAACACTTCTCAAAGTCATGAAACTTAATTGTATACCCATTTTCTCCCTCGAAGGTTGAATACGGGTTAGACAAAAACACAATAAATGTATTACCTTACATAAATACTTTAATATCCTCTTCCTGTACAGACGCCAGAACATCAACCTACCAAATCTGTAAAAAAATCCAATCAAATATATATCTGTTTTTTTATTATTCTAGTTTAACTGAATAGTAAGTTATTAACTGCAATAACTCATGTACCTATGTCTTGAAACGAAAACTTGACAATAAAGTGACCATCATCAACTCACACTGGTCCCTGCATGGTGTATAATATACAGTCCACGTCACGATGTGGTTACCCCCTTTGGAAGCACCTACGTTATTTAACTAGACTCTTGAGTAACTAAATTGATGAAGCCCACCCTACACTTCATTTCACAGAGAGGCTGCGGTCAAATAAATACGTAATAACCAGAAAGCAAGGGGACAGCAAGTTGACTACTAATATGTCAAATAAAGCCAGTAATAGGTAGATCTATCATGAAACCTGCAACCCCTTGTTTATCTAAATAAAACGAAGTTAACTACCCAACTTCCGAACTTCATTGACAAAACTCAAGCGGACTAACTTCGTATATCCCTTAACACCCAATTATCGACACTAGTTCAGTTATAATATTAACAATCCCAGGATTATAGGGACCGTTGGCACAGCTTAGAGGCAAATGGGCCGATACCGGGCCAGCTAATCGGTAGTCTAGCGCTTAATCTCCAATTTACGTACAGCAGTCTTTGAAGTGAATTTACTAGTGCGTTGGTTGCATGTTGCTGTGTTAATTGAACTAAGATTTATGTTAAGTGTACGACCTATACTATCAATTGTATTAACATGGGACTGAGTTAACTTGAACATGGGGGGTATTACAACGTCTTAAAACCAGGCTTAAGCTGCGAACAAATTATCGGACGCATCCGTCAGCCGCGGCTGAGAGACGCGGCTTATTCATTATCTAGCCAGTACATTTAATACTACACTGTGCAAACTGTCGGTCGTAAGACGCGGACGTGACCTTGAGCGTTCGGACGTCCGAACAGAATCTGGCCGGCTGTCGTCCGAACTACCGTGCACACTGCTAAGCCGCGTCCCTCAGCCGCGGCTGACGGACGCGTCCGATAATAATTATGTTCTCAGCTTTATTCCGGTGAGTGTAAGTGATAGAGCTATACAAGTCGTCTAGCGCCATCTCGTTAACTCACTGGGACAAGCCTGGTTTTGAGACGTTTTAATACCCCCCCCTGGGTTAAGGTATATGAACTATGTAAACTGATGTAGCCTGCATAGGGCTAAATGCCTGCCGAGGTCGCAGGAGTGTCTAAGCAAGATACTAGAGCAGTGGTGGCCCAGTGAGAGCAGTGGTGGCCCAGTGGTATCGACCTCGACTTACGAATTGTAGTCGTGGGTTCGAATCCAGGCAGGCGCATTACTTTGTGTAATTTATTTAATCACCACTGCTCTCAAAACGGTGAAGGAAAACATCGTGAGGAAACCGGCATGTCCTAGAACCAAAAATTCGAAGACATGTGACATCCACCAATCCGCACTGGGCCCGCGTGGTGGATTATGGCCCACTCCCCCTCACAGAGAGGAGGCCTGTGTCCCAGCAGTGGGAACATTAATAGGCTGATGATGATGATGAGACCTACTCCCGATTTTGCAGTTCGCAGTAAACCAAACATACGGAGTAAATAGATTGATTTGGGGTTACTAACCTGAGAGGTACATAATAATATGATTATGGACATGCTTCCGGGATTCCGGGATTTTAAAGAGAAATTTTAAAATTTTTAGGAACATGTAGGATGAACACATAAGCACTCGCCGTTGCCCACGGCTTCGCCCGCGTGTATTTCAATTCAAACCCGTAAGTACTTAATTGAAATCCCGGGAAATAGGCTTATCCATGTTATCATTTCGGTGACAGTTCGTGATACAAGTACATAAAATCAATCTATCTACTCCGGACTATGGTTAAAAGGTGATGGCTCGGTTGGTGCAGTAGATTTACACGTAGATGTTCCGGGACTTGGTCTTTGTGTATGTGACTTAAAACGTTTGTTAATGCACCCACATTATAGGACAAATTCCTAGTGTTCGAAAATAATAAGAAAACATGGTTTATTTTTCTCCACTATGCTATTTATAAAGCACTTGAACATTCTTGGAATCATATTTCTCTACGTGAGTGAACACTGGCAGATTTAAAAATATATTTCCAGTGAATTTTTTTGCACGTGGAATTGGTTTATTATTATATTTGAATGTGAGTAGGTTTCCACGTGGCAAATGAAATTCAATGTTGTTATTACCCATCCTACGCTAAATAAAATAATGAAACAGTGTTTTGTTAAAAAAACACGCGCAAGCAAGAAAATTCTATTCAATTTGTAGACGAGCAAACAGTTACATCATTTTTCTGTTCATGATCTTTGGGAAATGGGTTCTAGCTCGCATTGTGGGAGTTAGCCTACGGCATCGATGTGGCTGAGTTTTGGTCGAATCATTGATATATGGCGAAGAACGAGTGGCGTACATAATTCTTGGAAAAAGACTTGATTGGACACACCTATACTGTCTTAGAATTTGTGTCTTCTGACGAAAATTTGAATTGAAAATTTGAATTTCAAACGATAATATTTCTTTGACGGTATCTATCATTTTCACTCTCATCTAACGAAGTTATCCATCCATCGGAGTACCAAAAGCCGCTAACCCTAAAATTATCACGTCATTATCCTACCATATGTTACGGCACTCAAGCATCCCGAGAATAAGTTCTCAAGTCTCCTTCAATCCCAGATTAAACTGGCTCTAGTGAGTCGGCCTTAAGTTGGCCTGGCCGTGTGCCTAATAGTCGGGTGGCCATTATGGCTTCCCTGCTAGGATCACGCGAGGTTCAAGATAGTTGCGTTCTATCCCAAAGCTTAAAGTTGTCCGCTACTAAATTCTTCGAGGGAAAGGTGTTCGGATTATTTCCAGTGACGTTTTTAGGGTTAATTGCCGTATTGCATAAAAGGTGTTATTGGGGAGCTTCTGTTTGTTTGTAAGTAATATGGTTAAGTATGTGGTGGTGTAATGTCTTTATTGTGGCTATCCTTACTTTAAGAGGGCTAAAGTTTGGATGGATGGATGTAAGTTAAGCACATTCTAGACGGATGCAATTCAACCTCTCATCCAAGATGACCTTCTAGACAGCTGATTTAATCAAATACGCGATTCGCGAATGGAATTCAAGGTCCCGCCAAGATCAGGCCTTATTCAATTACGTCAGAATGACTACGGATCTAGATGAAACTTGGCATAGAGGTAGATCTGGATTGACACATAGGATATTTTTATTCCGATAGTAGAATGTATACGGGACATGTCAACGAACTCTGTTCGGCAGTATCTTGTTAGAAAATAAAAAAAATAGCATCACAGACAAACGTTTAAAACGGTCGAAAAAAAAAAAACAGTCAGGTAGAAAAAGAACATTTAAAAGCTACCTTTACAATTAAAACTCCGTAGGACATTTAATTAGAGACAAATAACACACAACAACACATGAAAAATAAACAGTCTCAAAGAAATTAATAGAGCAATTTAAATAATTTTATTAGGGCTGTCCAAATACAAAGCGGGCTCGTTGCAGCGACAACTGCAGGGCGACGCATGGGCCCTCTTTGTATGCTAATAGTCTGTGTTTTAGCACAATAGGGTTGCCTCATAAATACTGCACGGTCACTAAACTTTATGTCCCTGATTGTCTTTTTAAATGTCTGTAATATTTGTATCCTTTTTGTTTTTTTTTTAATTCTTTTTTTATTTATGATACCCGGCTAGAGGTTCAGGTTGTATAAGGTTGATATTAAATGTATGTTTTGAATAAATTTTGTATTAAATAACAAGAAAATAAAAATTGGCAGTATTGCCACGCCATAGTCATGTCATACAAATAAGTAATGCCTAATTTATCAGTCATAATAAGATTGCTGTTTAAGTTTTGAAAATCTATCCTAGCTTAGCAAAACTACCTGTGAAAAAATATTATGACTTGTTTAGTATTATTAGGATGAAAATTATATTAACGGTATGCGTCACTGCGTGATCAATAAATAAGGTGTAAGAAGTCTATGAAAATTTGACGAGAGCGAAAAATAATGATGGTTTGAGATTGTAACTTAATTTTAAAAAAACCGGCCAAGTGCCGCGTGTCGGGCCACGCACAGTGTAGGGTTCCGTAGTTGCCCATCAAAATACTTATGCGAATTAACTAAACTGATTCGCTGAATTTAATTTTAAAGAGAAGAATTTTCAAAATCGGTCCAGGAGTCTTTGAGAAATCGGGGAAAATACATAAAAAAAAGATTACGACGAATTTAGAACCTCCCCCTTTTTTGAAGCAAGTTAAAATAGTTGACGATAAAAACCTACCTATTCCCAAAAAACATACCGTAAAAACATACCTATTACAGCTGTAAAAATAAAGTTGACAAACTTACATTTGCAGTTGAAGAGCTTGTTCTCCGATACATTTTGTTTAGGAAAATGTTATCCAAGTACATTTTATAAGTTGGTCGACTATTACTCGTAAAGTTGTAAAGCCTACTTAGTCATGATAATTTTCTTTTAAACTTCGTTATTTCACACCCCCAAACATTTTTTCACACCCCCAAACATAACCGTTTAGCTGGTAGAGGGGGGGGACACTCGAGTCGAGCAAAATTTAGCACTTTAAAGCTTAATATTTCACAAACGAATTTTTTTATCAAAAAATTGTTAATGGAAACTATCAATATTTTTTAAAGACCTATTTAATGATACCCCACACTAAGGGGTACGCGAGAAAAAAAAAAAACATCCCCTCTTTACGTGTACAGGAGGTACCCTAAAAAAAAATATTTTACGAGATTTTATTTTACCACTTTTTCGGCACAACAAATCCGTATATTTACACCAAATTACAGCTCTCTAGTACTGTGCGTCTCTGAGCTAAACTGCGGACAGACGGACGGACGGACGGACGGACATGGCGAAACTATAAGGGTTCCTTGTTGACTACGGAACCCTAAAAATGGATACACTGACCGAATAATAAAAAATATGAATATTTATTTGTTAAACCCCTTTTTTTCAATTGACAGTTGGCAGATGGAAGTCGCTGACGTGTTTACTCTTAATTTATTCGCCTAATATTGAAAACGCCAGCACATCAACGTACCTCAATCTGTCGAATTTATTTAATAGTTTTTTCAACCAATTAAAAATTTTTTGAAACAATATTTCAACCATATCACAATAGTGCAAGGTTAATGTTCGATTGGTAAAATTTTACAGATTCGGGTAAGTTGACCTGTCGTCTGTACTTTACAATAAGAAAATCTAGCTGTGGCGAATTTACTTTCATAGTATGAGGTTTAAAAACTGTGGCGAATTAACTTTGTGGAAAATATACAACAACCCTATCAAACGGTGATTTATTCGATAGCTTTTGTTTTCCAATTCGTTCGATTATTCAAATTATTATTTTTTTTATTCATAAAGTCAGTGTGCCAGCCCTGCATATTGTGCCTCCTTTTATGCTGACTGTTTGGATTGGTTACCTATGAACACTCGTTATTTTCGAATTCATAAACAAGAACAATATCAATTCATACTTTATTTATATGCGTAACTTTTTACTTTTTAGGGTTCAGTCTACCTCAAAAGAAAAAACGAAACCCTATACGTCTGAAATTAGGTAATTGAAAACCATATCGCAGAAAAAAAACAATTACGAACTTGTATTCGTAGTTAATTTTTTTCATCATTAACGGATTTGGATGAAATTAGGTACAGACGCCAGCAGGTCAACCTACCCGAATCTGTCAAATTTTACCAATTGAACAGTCATCATCTTCAGCCTATAATGTTCCCACTGCTGGGACACAGGCCTCCTGTCTCTGAGAGGGAGTGGGCCATAATCCACCACGCGGGCCGAGTGCGGATTGGTGGATGTCACATGTTTTCGAATTTGATGGTTCTTGGTTCTAAGGGTGCGTCCACATCTGGCGAATGTGCCGCGAATGTGCAGCTCGCGAGCCGTTTGCGACCTGCCCGCGAGCTGCGCGCGTGCATTTTTGTTCGTGTGCCTCTTCTGCGCCGCCCGCGCGCAGTTCGCGCGCGACCTAAGCGCCGTACGCGATCAGCGCGCGGGCGGCGCGCTAGTTATTTCGCTCAGTTCGTTTCTGATTACTGGAGGCTAAATACGTGTTGTCATGGAGTGGACGGAGGAGAATTGTTTACGCTTAATTGAAACATATAAAAGATTTCCAGTATTATGGGATCCTAAAGATAGTGTCATAGTGTCCGCTTAATTGATGGCTTTTCAACTCCGCTACTATATTCTGTTTTCTTTTAAAAATAGGATTTTGCCACCAACGCCGTTGTCTCTTTTTTTCCTTTTTATCAGTAATATAATAGCTAATGATGCAGCAATTATATTAAAAACACTAGTGTCGTCTGACATCTTCGATAGTACTAAGCCAGTAAACGGAACTGTAAGGGCGAGAACTGAGTGCGCGCAGATCGCGCGCCGCTCGCGCGCTCTATACGAGCCTTGTATGAGTTGCGCTAAAGAGGCGCACCAAACCATTGCTGTGACTACGTGGGCGCAGCTCGCACACAGCTCGCAAACGGCGCGCGAGCTGCGCATTTGCGGCGCATTCGCCAGATGTGGACGCACCCTAAGATATGCCGGTTTCCTCACGATGTTTTCCTTCACCGTTTTGAGAGCAGTGGTAATGAAATAAATTACACAAAGTAATGCGCCTGGCTGGGTTCGAACCCACGACCTACAACTCGTAAGTCGGGGCCGATACCACTAGGCCACCACCTGCTCACAATTGAACATTAACCTTCCAGTATTGTGATAAGGTTGTAAAATGTATTAATGAAAGTTGACAGATTGAGGTAGGTTGATGTGCTGGCGTCTATAATAATAATATTCCACAACTATCACACAACGCCATCTAGTCCCAAGCTAAGAAGAGCTTGTGTTATGGGTACTAGACAACTGATAAACATACTTATATATTTTTAAATACATACATATTATAGATAAATTACACCCAGACACGGAACAAATGATCGTGCTCATCACACAAACATTTGTCCTGGGTGGGAATCGAACCCACGACCTCCGGCATAGCAGTCAGGGTCACTAACCACTAGACCAACAGGCCAGTCAAGATGTTACTATATTTTATTTATTTACAGCGTACTTAAGTATTTACGACGTTTATTGTATGGAAAAATAAAAAACAGCCTCTACTGTACGAGCGAGAAACTACATATGTGTTCCTTCAAATCAACATCAAAGTTCCAGTGTAACATCATAAAAACGGGAAAGTCAGATAGGGCCTCTGTATTGGCATAAAGAATAGTTTTATCCCGATTTTTCGAGTTGTAGCAGGCGAAGCCGTTAGTAACAGCTAGTTCAACTATAGGTAATCCTAAGTTTGCGATTGAAATTTATAATTTTCAACTTCGGAACCCTTCATTGTGCGTAGTCCGACACGCACTTGGTCAGTTTTATATTTAAAACATACGTTACTTCTACAATAATGGCCAGTGTAGTTTTTACATACACTACACTGGCCATTATTGTACTATTATGGAAAAAATTGAGAATTTATGTATGCCTTTTATTAGTTTGAAATACGTTGATCAAATGTTTGCAGTAACATGCATAACCAATAGTTACTGATATCGAAGCAAGATAGCACAAGTAACTAATACCCAAGGAATATAGATCACGTATTCCTGTGCTTTACGTATTCTGTGCGCGAAATGCTGGGGTATTTATGGCTTCTAGCCATCTTAGGTATCGTCTTTAGCTAAAGTTTCCAATGAACATGAAGGAATAAGTTAGAGAAGGTAGATTTAAAGTTACTGTCACTTTTAGGGAATATTTTAAGCTTGTACAAAGTAGAAATATATAAATGATCGGATGGATACTATGGGATACGAAATCAATTACGAAACTTTATTACATTAACTGTTTTTTAAACTTACAATCGTTTGAAACTTTTAGGTAGTAAGTAAATGCTGGAATTATAAGGAGCAATGCCCAATAATACTTATTGAAACAATTAATAAATTGAATTTTTGCAGCATTTCATCGACCTTAGTTTAGGTGGTAATCATAATGAGTCCTCTCGCCCTGCGTGGAGCAGGAGGGCTGTAGCTGTAATGTGACTGATACTGACTGAAAACTGAAAATCCACCGAGTTCTTTCTATGGCTCTTTACGTTCCAGGGTCACGGTTTCCCATTTGGGCAGATCCACCTTACTATTTGATAGACCTTATGTAACCAAGAAACAAGAACAGATAGAAGAAACGGTAACAAATAAATACAAATAGCGTAATTCATCTAACTATAAACTGGTTAAATGATTAATTTTGTACGTCTTGGTGAATAATGTAGCCACACTAGATATCATTAAGGCTAGACACGTAGCTAATCAAATTAATCATGCGGTTTGATAGCGTTATATGTGATTTAAGGGGTCATATCGAATGATACGTGAGCCGAGTTCTCGATCACAATTAGTTCGCCTTTGAACACATCCTCTACATATAAACATAATTTAATGAGTAACTTTGTGACACCAAAAATGTATGTAGAACATTTTACAACTAAAAGGAAAACAACAGGTACAGACGTAAACTGTGTATCTCAAACAGAAAACAAACTTAAAATATGAACTTCTCTTCAAATCTTCGCCAATTTGACGCAAGATTGATTCAATTGAGTTCCGCCATTTCCATTTTGTATGCAACCGGATAATACTTGAAGAGTTTCTCCTCGATGTTCCCACCATCATAACGTGATCTCTTACGCCTTATACAGTACAAACAAACACAACATTCGAAAACTGGTATCTAGTAATTGATAGAGCTCTAGTTTAGTTGGATGCTTTCATGTCTCTTGACATTTGAGAAGCCGAGAATCGCCCAAAGCGGACCCCTTTTTAGGGCGTGAAATTGAATCTTGTTGCGGGTGGAGGGTGCACAGAAAACTTAAATATTTAAGGGGGAATTACCATCTAGAGAGGCAGCCCGACGATTCAGAGGTAAGGTATTAATTTTACGAGCCCCATTGTAACCATAGACGGGGATGTATGAACTCGTTAAGTTCTAACAGTCGTTTGTAGACAGGAATCAGCTTTACGGTCGAGGAGGGTGTTTAACAGTTGACTTTCACTGTGCAGTTTGAATTAATTAAAATTAGCGAAATTTCGTGGGTGTTACACATTTCCCCTGTGTGCGACACAGCTGATGAGATTGCGTGGTCGCTCGTAAAAAGTTTAAATCAGATTGTGTGGAAGTGCCGGGAAAAGTTTTCATAAGCCGTATATTAACTTATGGCTGTGAATGCTCTTCTGTGTCGCTTGATGAGTCAGCCGTAAAACGATTTGTTAATTTAATCAACAAGGAACCCTTATAGTTTCGCCATGTCCGTCCGTCCGTCCGTCCGTCCGTCCGTCTGTCCGCAGCTTAGCTCAGAGACGCCCAGTACTAGAAAGCTGTAATTTGGTGTAAATATACGAATTTGTTGCGCCGAAAAAGTGGTAATATAAAATCTCGTAAAATATTTTTTTTAGGGTACCTCCTGTACACGTAAAGTGGGGATGTTTTTTTTTATTTCTCGCGTACCCCTTAGTGTGGGGTATCATTACATAGGTCTTTAAAAATATTGATAGTTTCCCTTAACAATTTTTTGATAAAAAGATTCTTTTGTGAAATATTAAGCTTTAAAGTGCTAATTTTTGCTCGACTCGAGTGTCCCCCCCCTCTACCAGCTAAACGGTTATGTTTGGGGGTGTGAAAAAATTCACAATATTAGTATATATAACGAAGTTTTAAGGAAAATTATCATGACTAAGTAGGCTTTACAAGTTTACGAGTAATAGTCGACCAACTTATAAAACGTACTTGGAGTTTGGACAACATATTTTCCTAAACAAAATGTATCGCAGAACTGGTTCTTCAACTGCAAATGTAAGTTTGTCAACTTTATTTTTACAGCTATAATAGGTGGGTATGTTTTAGGGATAGGTTGGTTTTTATTGTCAACTATTTTTAACTAACTTCGAAAAAAGGAAGAGGTTCTCAATTCGTCCTAATCTTTTTTTATGTATTTTCCCCGATTTTTCAAAGACGCCTGGACCGATTTTGAAAATTCTTCTTTTTAAAATTAAATTCATCGAATCAGTTTAATTAGTTCGCATAAGTATTTTGATAGGCAACTACGGAACCCTACACTGTGCGTGGCCCGACACGCACTTGGCCGGTTTTTGTTATTTTGTTGTCTATAATTAGGTATCACACGAAACTAAAAGCTCTCCAACAAATCTGAATTATTATTTGCTTTGAATAGTCATTAATTTATCTCAATAATTATTTTAATATTATAAACACGTTCAGCCAGATCTATATTCCGAAAAAAATTCACCAGATTCACTTGCATTTACACTGCTTATTAAAACGTTGCCATAGACTTCTCCAACTTCAATAATTGTGACCCTGTTGAGTGTTTCCCTATGGTCGGATCCCTTCTATTTACAAAGCATCATCAATATCAAGTTTAGAAACTTGGAATTTGACAGCAACTCGTTAATTTGATACGGCATCGATATCTTTGTCTCTGTCCCGGAACGTTGTAACCTCAACTACAAGGGGAGCCACGTTTCAAGGACCCCCTGTTTTATCCCAGGGGAAGTCAATTTCATTAATACTGTGGTTGGTACCCTTCTAGGGGGCGTACATTTTTAAACATATTAAGTGTAATTGAATACCTGCTCTCTGTGCAATGAATTAAGATTAAGGTGTCTTGGTTCCTGTTTTTTGTGGTGCTCTTAAGGATTTTGTGGGGGTTATATTTTGATTTTATTATATCCAAACAAAAAGAAAAGGGAAAGCAAGATACAATAAGTTATTAAAAAAAATGGAAAATATAATTTTTCTTGCGCCACCAAACTATTAGTTGTTACGATAGCGAATATTTTCATCGGTCGGGGTACTCTCGTGATTATAAAATTGATTATTAAACTATGTGACTCAAAATCTTTGATCGAATATTCGATAGGAATCATTATACAGAGTTGAACATGCTGTTATGTCAATGAACACACTTTTCAAAACCTTCTGTAACGCTAATTATAAGCAAACATTCTTTTGAAAGATATAAAAGTATAACTACAATAAATTAGGGGAGGCATTTTACTTCGTACCTTCGCTTAGGATCCCCAATAAGGCTGCATGTACCATATTTCTTCTTAGGAAAGTTAATAAGTTTCTTCTGTTTATTATTCTAAGCGGGCCACTTGCTGCCACAAAAACATATTTTTCGCATAAAGAAATTATGGAGGCTTAAAGAGTTCGAGTTTATTTTTTGTGCTGTAATCTAAAGAGATTACCTTGAAATACATACTTAGAGGAGAGGGCGAACAAGAAAATTGTTTTACAGTTGTTTATATTTCCAAAAAATTAAGTTTAAAAAACATACATTTTTAGTTTCTTTCGTTTTTCATTCAGTTACTTAGCTTCCTACATTTCATCAAATCAAATCATTTTGATAGTCATACAACATAATGTTTTTCTTATCGTTTAGATTACATTCAAAATGTGTCTTTAAATCACATTATTATAAATCTTTGCACAAAACAATTTAGTTTTCTCACACTCATGGTGCACGATAGTCGTCATGACCGCGAAATATTTGGTTTTTATCGGCGCGTGCTTTGTGCTAGCATCTGCACAAGTCAGTGAACGAGAACTGGAAGTAGTCAATGGAAAGATTAAGATAACGATACTCACTACATCAGGATGTGGAGATACAGTGCGTTTCATCCAAAATCATCTGGCGGAAACATACCGTTTATACGGTGACTTTCTGAATATTGAATTCATTCCTTGGGGAAGAAGTGTGTATGTGAGCGATGATGTCTTATTGTGTCAGTTTGGCGAAGCTGACTGTTGGGCAAACCGTCTGCAAAGATGTGTTCTGAATATGTTGAAGAATGATCAGGCAGCTCAGGTCCACTACATGACTTGTGAATTCACCAGTCCCTTTCCATCTTACCTACAATCCTATCGATGCGCTGGAGCTGCGGGCGTCAACATCACTGATGTTGACCATTGCGTTGGAATTCAAGGAGATGATTTAGACAAGGAAGCTCAAGCAGCTTCCCAAGGACCACTACTCGTAATTAATTTCATTCCAACCATCGTTTTCAATGACGTCATAGACCGCTCTCTGCATGAAAAAGCATTTTCCGGGCTCCAAAGCATGATCTGTTCAGCCTTAGCTAAGGATCCAAGTACCGGAGTAACTAATTGTTAGATTTTTGAGTTTGAAAATGTTTGCATACCATGTTGAAGTTTTACGATAACCTACTCCAAGAAGTTGTGTTCTGTTTTTCAGTCTTACTTTCAATTTTATGTTTTTGTATTTTGAATAAATTATATTCTAAAACCATTGGTTGTTATATTTTTAAAATTGAACCCTAAACGAATTCTTTTACTGATTGTTTTATCACATGATAAGATTAGTTCAATTAGTCACATTAATCATTTTATCGTGATACGGGTGGGTTATGGAATTGCTGTTAATATTTCAGTTTATCCAAACGTGCATTGTGCAATAGTCGTGATGGCGGCAAAATCATTGGTTTTCATCGCCACGTGTTTAATACTAGCTTTTACACAAGTTAGCGGACAAGACTTACAAGTAGTCAATGGTGGAATTAAGATAACAATAGGCACAACAGCAGGATCTATTGACACCGTGCATTTCTTCCGTGATCATTTAGTAGAAACTTACCGCTTGTACAGAGACTTTTTGGAAATAGAATTTGTACCATGGGGAAAATCTACGGTAAATAGCGAGGGAAATATTTTATGCCAGTTTGGGGCAGATGACTGTTGGGCAAATCGTCTTCACAGATGCGTCCTGAATATGTTGAAAGGCGATCAGGATGCTCAAGTGAACTACATGACTTGTGAGTTCACCAGCCCCTTACCTTCTTTCGTGCAAGGATCTTATCTCTGCGCTCAAGCCAGCGGTCTCAACCTGATTGATGTGGATTACTGTGTGACAAATCCTGTGGACGATTTAGACAGTAAAGCACAAGCAGCAACCGTTGAACCTATCGCGACAATCGATTTCGTTCCGTTCATCGTTTTTAATGACGACCCAAATCTGTCTCTTCATAATGATGCGTTGGTCAGGCTCAAAAGCATGATTTGTTTCGCTTTAGCTGCAGACGAAAACACCGGAGTGTCCCATTGTGAATTATGAGTTACCTAAGTATTAGCATGCTCAACGAAATCTAAGTGAATCGACTAATTGAGAAGTTCTACAATAAGTTTACTCTGTATGGTTCATGCCCATTTTTTATGTGTCTTTTTTATATTTTTGAAGTTTTACAATAAATTACTTTTATTTATAGCTCGAGGGATGTGTTTTATTTATTACCTATTCTAATCTCAAAATGTGTTTCTCGCATCCTTGCACCCTATTAGCTGAACAGACTTGATAAAAAATATAATAGGCAGAATATTAGTTAGAATACCTATTAAAGGAATGATGCTAATACAAAAAGGTGCGCGTGCGCCGCGTACGGTGCTAAAAATGTGCGCAAACGCAAACTGTCAGTGAAAATGTATCCACCGCTGACGAGCATCGGAAGTGGTCCGTCCGGTCGAATTTTCCTTACAATGTTCGGTATCTATTACAAAGTCTATACAGCAAGTGCCTTCCGGCGAGCATCAGAATTATTCCGATAGATATTTATTGATTACCGGATAAGTATACACTAGTGACATCTGTGATGTAACTGAGGAAAATTTTAACCCCTTATCGCACAGCGTACCGTATTTGCACACCAGTTTTCGTTCTAAAATTCAAGTTTCAATGCTGGCAACACTAAAGATCATAGACTAGATGAATACTTTGACGTTTAGTGGCGGGAAAATGTTGGCAGACTTGATAAAAAAGTTTTAAGTCAGTTTTTTTTTGTTTATGAAAAACAAAACACGATGGCCATGACAACGAATTGCATCTTTATTTCTTATTGGCAAGGTTGATTTTCACTTGTATTTGGAATTCGTTCGAATCGCGTGGCATTGCGTCGCATCGCGCCATGAGTAAAGCCCCTTAGAACCACAGCATGGGCTTTAGTCGACACATTATACTATGGAGCAACAAGCGACGCAAACGTTCAGCATTCATCAAACGCTTTGCGCCATTTATGATGTCATATGTTTGCAGGAGTCAGTCGCTCGACTGCAACAAGCCAGTTTCGCAATTTTAAAGTGTTAAAATCAAAATCAAAATCAAAGCATTTATTTCAAGTAGGCCAGTTACAGGCACTTTTGAATTGTCATAGACAATTAAAGGAATATTAAGTATTAAACACTAAAAAGTTATGGTACTACAGTCCCAGTCACAAGACATAAAAACTGTGAAAGTACCGTAGATGCACGTTCCAAGTCGTAGATCTCTATGGAGAAGAACGTGCAAGAAACTCCATGGACACTCTTTTCAGATCGCCAAAATTATTACAGAATCATTGTTACATCATTCATTCTTAGATGGTACATTATGTGAGAACGATGTAGCAAGTTTAAAAGTGTCCATAGTAAAATTTAAAACAAAGACAATTCAGAAAAAAAAATCAATAAATTAAAATAAACCTTTTAAGGTAACCCGTTAAGTAAAATAAATAAAAAGTAACAAATGCTTCACCGAAACTTTTACCCTTACAGTATGACGTACTATTTACTGTGTAGCCTGTATAATAAGAGGTACTGTAGGGAATACACCGTTCTTTGTCCTGAAAGCTTTCACATTTGTAAAAGAAAGACAAATATGATACTATTTCTTCGTAAAGATAGTCTTTTATTAATACGGTGCGTCTATGAATTCCTGTTGCGTGGGTTGTTTTCATAAACATTTAAACTCACATACATAAAGACCCAGACCCGGTAAAACGATTTTGTAGATCATACCAATAATTGTTTCGTGAGGAAAATGAACCTGTTACAAGTAAGCCCGTACATAATAATATGGCGACGCAAGTCTCCGATACCTTACGACTTTGGTATCCAGGAGACAATCGCAATACAATTAATCCATAGAGGTTCGTACACAAGCACGCGTCAATGAATACCAAAGTCGTAAGGTATCGGACACTTACGTCGCGTCGCGTCGTCTAGTGTACGAAAAGGGACTAATGCAGGAGTCCAATCGCTCAGCTTCTGGGCCAGCGATGCTATACAGATTGAATGAAAACATTTTGTTTATTAAGAGGAAACACCAAGGGCTGGAGAATTGAAAAATAGGTATTTGTAAAATCTATTGCTGTCGCGCAGTGCCCACAACAGAGTTACAGAGCGCGATAGAGACAACTGCAGCTTGGACTGAAAATACCTTAGTAAATGGCACAAAATCAACGATTCGTAGTCCCCTGATTACTCCTCCAAAACTTAACCGATTTCACTACTTTTTTTTTCTTAAGAAAATAAAGAAAGGCATTGGCCGTGTTCCTATGTTTTTCTTTTTTTATATGGTCTTGTCAAATTTGTTTTCTGGATATTCGAACACAGCGGAAAATCGTCACGTCTAATCGTCACGCACATAGCTATAAGTCAAGTTCGACGGCTCACTTCGAGTAGGTGTGAAGGAAATTACGTTTATTTCTATTGTGCCGGCTCGATGCAAGCCTTCAAATTTTGAGTTTTGCGGTCCGCACGTTAACTTTTACTCATTTTCGTAAATCTATCCAGTAATAGCGAATGTGAGTTCAGGGGGCCTACGTCTTAAAGGATGAGTAGTTAGGTTGTGGAAAGAGACAGAGCTATACAAGTCGTCTAGCGCCATCTCGTTCACTCGTCGGAATAAGCCTGGTTTTAAGACGTTGTAATACCCTCCTGCACGCGTAGCATGGCGATTCTATCTCTATTCTACCAAGAAAAGACAAAGCTCTTTCTATCCCACTTGTTATGTCTTCTGCCCGAGCATGGCGCGACCTGTAGACTCGTGTTTCTATGAAGACAAGAAATAAGTTTTCTTTCCATAGCAACGGCGAATGACTGAACTGTGTATGAACTAAAACGTTTAGTTAACCAAAAAAATGTGTAAAATTCTCAAGTTTTCAATACAATTAAAATGATTTATTGGAATCAGACAGAATTATGCATAATTCTAGTAATATGTGCATTCATTTGCAATTAAAAAAACTTTTTGCACATAAATCAAAACGACAACAAAACGCAAAAGGTTCCACACCATAGACACACAGTATGGACACGAGTCTTTCCTAGCCAAATATCAAATAAAATTAACATACTTTCTAGAAAGAGAGAAAAACAAGTGTAGAAAATTATCTATGTGTTATAGGAAACAGATATTTATTATAATCTATACTAATATTATAAAGCTGAAGAGTTTGTTTGTTTGTTTGTTTGTTTGTTTGTTTGTTTGTTTGTTTGAACGCGCTAATCTCAGGAACGACTGGTTGGAATTGAAAAATTCTTTTTGTGTTAGATAGTCCATTTATCGAGGAAGGCTATAGGCTATATAACATCACGCTATCACCAAAAGGAGCGGAGCAGCAATGTGAAATGTTTCAAAATCGGGAAAATGTATTCCTTTTCGAGAGCTTTCGTTGCGTGCGCTGCGTAAACGGTTAAAGATACGCAAAAATTATGTACTACGGAATTATTCCTCATAAAATGTTCTAAAATAAAGTCCGCGAGAGCATATATCTATCTTTTAAAATTAAGTCACTATAACCTTTTTTATGGAAATCAAATTTGATTTAAAGTAATGCATTATTTGCGAAGGTATTTTCATTAATATGATATTAATCCTTATCAAAACAAATACGTTAATCATCACAAGCATTTAATTTTGAACAAAATTGCCCTTGACATCGTTTGATTTCAATTAATATCTTAGGAGATATCGTAGTTTCAAAATAATGTCACAACAAAATTATTACTGCCTGGGCAATACTGAGCATATCATAATTGCGCGTGAGGGAAAGTGCACCCTCTACCTCTCACCCGAGCCACCGCTGAAGACGCCCAGGGCGTCGGAAATAGTGGGTCATATTCCAGCCGCTTACGGACGGGGAGTAATGGGTAGCTTGCCGTCCGACGGCATGTATTTATAAAGAAGCACTGGCCAATCCCCGCTGCACAGACAAGTCGAGGCGCGGCGGGAAGAGCTCTGTACCTCTACCATGAGTTTACACAGTCAAAACTCGCTAGCGTCTCCGTAATTTATTTGTATGAAATATTGTACAGCGCCCCTAGCGGTCACAGTGAGAATTAAAATTCATACCATGAGCACTGTAGATTACGATTGGTTAAAAACCTACCGTAATCTACACGACAGTCACTAACGTTTTTCAGCTGTCATCATACAAAACGGTACCATGAGTCACTAATACTACAGGCGCTAGCGAACGATACGCTTACGATAGTAATTACGTAGCTCACTAGCATTTTGGCGTGTGAAACATGTATTCACGTTAAAATTATTAACGTTTTTGAGTATAAAAAGTCAAAATAATGCTTACAAGAGCTTTTTAACATGAAATATGTTAGTGGCCGCTTAATTTGGGAACTACAACATGAATTTCAAGCTAAAATATAAGTGAAAAAAAAATATCTTAAAATTTACGGACCCTTTAAAGAAGCGTTGGACGATTTGTTCACATTATTGTTTATTTGTTGCGATTCTCACGTCTTGCTTGGTTACACTTGAACACTGACACTTAAACTTGGTTGTCTTAATAGGTACACTTCCACATTTTCATATTTTTACACATTTAACTGCGTTTAGAGGGAACTATTTTGGAATTTTATCACTTTACGTTTTTTAAATAATTGAATACCAAGTAGAAACATTCTATCTCATGATATCCACCAATAATTGAAACAGTGAGGCACTTTGTAGTTAATAATCCAAATAATCAATTAATAGAAACTTTCAAACCACACAACGCAGTGTCAGCAATGAGGTGTCAGTGATACAAGGGCAAGGTCAACGAACAATAGACGACAGTGACGTATTATAAGCCGTTCTCTCCTCTTATTTGTGAGAAAGAAAGAAACAAAACATAAGTAGTGAAGTTAGCAACACGACATCATCTATCGAGCTTACATTATCGCCTGCGTAAGATTCAATTAATCTCATGGTGCCAGCAATATCGAAATCTATTTGATCCAAGTTAGTACGCTAGCGATTTCAACGCTAGCGAGTAAGTTTCCGATGACAACTCATGGTAGAGGTACTGGCGCCATCTCAGGAGGCGGTATGCATCCTGTATCGAATGGGGAAGGAAGAAACGCCCGGGTGTCACCACTGCGAGGATCGCCCCGAGGACACGGTAGAACATACGGTGCAGTACTGCCCCGCTTGGGCAGAGCATCGCCGTGTCCTCACAGCGGCGATAGGCACTGGTCGAGGCCATGCTGCGGGGCGAGACCGAATGGGAAGCGGTCGCCTCCTTCTGCGAAGCAGTAATGCTAGCAAAGGAAGAGGCGGAACGCGTGAGGGAGAGGACAGCGTCAACCTCACGACGCAGTCGCCGCGGGAGACGCCCAAGGCAACGGACGTCGCAAGACGATCTTCGGCCACCGTAGGCGCGGGCATGCGGGCGGCGAGTAATGGGTGACTTGCCCTCCGATCATGAACCATGCCCGGGTCGACGGCGCGTTGTGTTCCACGCGCGCCTCAAAGAGCTGTCAGCAATTTGACGGGCCCCCCCGTCAGATTGCTGAGCTCTTTGAGGCCAGAAGGGCCAGAGCCTGCCGGGGTCGCGGGACTGTCTCACTCGATAACCGTGACCCTGGTACATAAAGGGCTATTGAAGGAACACCGTGAATTTTAATCAGTACAAGTCTGACAGTCCCTCCTGTCCCGCCCTGGGCGGGAGGACTCATTTGATGATTTTGCCACGATAAAAAAAAGGAGGGGGGGGGGGGCGGTATCGAGGGAGCGACTATAAAAACCGAGGTTCGGGCACGCCTCAATCGCGGCGGTAAGACCTCTCTTTGAGGAATGGCTGGAAGGTGTCACGGCGTCCTGACCAACCACCTGACGCAGATCCTCACTGGACACGAAAGTTTTGGGAGGTACCTGTGTCGGATGGGAAAGGAAGAAACGCCTGGGTGTCACCACTACAAGGATCGTCCAGAGGACATGGTAGAGCATACGGTTCAAAATTGCCTCGCTTGGGCAGAGCATCGCACAATGTCCTCACAACGGTTATAGGCGGCGACCTCTCGCGCTCGGCATTGGTTGACGTGAAATAGACTGGAAACCGATCGCCTCCTTCTGCGAAACAGCTTCATGCCAGCGAAGGAGGAGGCGGGACGCGTGAGGAAGAGGACAGCGTCCACCTCACGGCCCACACCCAGCCACCATGGTAGACGCCCACGGGGACGGACGTCGCAGGACGATCTCTGGCCAACAGGCGTGGGCATTCGGGCGACGAGTAATGGATGACTCGCTGTTCGATCATGGACCATGCCCGGGTCGACGTCAACGTTGTGTTCCACGCGCGCCTCAAAGAGCGTCAGCACAATGACGGGGGCCAAACCCCTTAGAGGGCCAAAGCCAGCCGGGGTCGTAGGACTTACGAGCTACCGTGACCCCGGAACGTAAAGGGCTATTGAAGGACGCCGTGGATTTTAGTCAATACAAGTCTGACACAGTCTCTCTTGCCCAGCCCTGGGTGAGAAGACTAATTTGACGATTTTATGACGCTAAAAAAAGCATAAAGAAAATGATTTGTATCGGTATCCTCCCACAGCGCTTCGCACTAAAAAATACATTATTAAGTTCCGACATCCACGCGAACGAAGTCGCGGGCACAGCTAGTAATATTATAAAGCTGAAGAGTTTGTTTGTTTGTTTGAACGCGCTAATCTCAGGAACGACTGGTTGGAATTGAAAAATTCTTTTTGTGTTGGATAGTCCATTTATCGAGGAAGGCTATAGGCTATATAACATCACGCTATCACCAAAAGGAGCGGAGCAGCAATGAGAAATGTTTCAAAATCGGGAAAATGTATTCCTTTTCAAGAGCTTTCGTTGCGTGCGCTGCGTAAACGGTTAAAGATACGCAAAAATTATGTACTACGGAATTATTCCTCATAAAAAGTTCTATTATAAAGTCCGCGAGAGCATACATCTATCTTTAAGATTAAGTCACTATAACTTTTTTTATGAAAATCAAATTTGTTTTAAAGTAATGCATTATTTGCGAAGGTATTTTCATAAATATGATATTAATCCTTATCAAAATAAATACGTTAATCATCACAAACATTTAATTTTGAACAAAATTGCCGTTGACATCGTTTGATTTCAATGAATATCTTAGGAGATATCATAGTTTCAAAATAATGTCACAACAAAATTATTACTGCCTGGGCAATACTGAGCATATAATTGCGCGTGAGGGAAAGTGCACCCTCTACCTCTCACCCGAGCCACCACTGAAGACGCCCAGGGCGTCGGATATAGTGGGTCATATTCCAGCCGCTTACGCACGGGGATTAATGGGTAGCTTGCCGTCCGACAGCATGTATTTATAAAGAAGCACTGGCCAATCCCCGCTGCATAGACAAGTCGGGAAGAGCTCCGGCGCCATCTCAGGGGGCGGCATGGATCCTGTATCGAATGGGGAAGGAAGAAACGCCTGGGAGTCACCACTGCGAGGATCGCCCGGAGGACACGGTAGAACATACGGTGCAGAACTGCCCCGCTTGGGCAGAGCACAGCCGTGTCCTCACAGC
This sequence comes from Agrotis clavis, assembly GCA_954870645.1. Classification (NCBI taxonomy): domain Eukaryota; kingdom Metazoa; phylum Arthropoda; class Insecta; order Lepidoptera; family Noctuidae; genus Agrotis; species Agrotis clavis. The sequence continues at coordinate 7,650,956 of OX940929.1, forward strand.
GGCGATAGGCACTGGTCGAGGCCACGCTGCGGGGCGAGACGGAATGGGAAGCGGTCGCCTCCTTCTGCGAAGCAGTAATGCTAGCAAAGGAGGAGGCGGAACGCGTGAGGGAGAGGACAGCGTCCACCTCAAGACGCAGCTGCCGCGGGGGACGCCCACGGCAACGGACGTCGCAAGACGATCTCCAGCCACCGTAGGCGCGGGCATGCGGGCGGCGAGTAATGGGTAACTCGCCGTCCGATCATGGACCATGCCCGGGTCGACGGCGCGTTGTGTTGCCCCCCTAAGAGGGCCAGAGCCTACCGGGGTCGCGGGACTGTCTCGATAACCGTGACCCTGGTACATAAAGGGCTATTGAAAGAACACCGTGGATTTTAGTCAGTACAAGTCTGACAGTCCCTCCTGTCCCGCCCTGGGCGGGAGGACTCATTTAATGAATTTGCCACGATAAAAAAAAAGGGGGCGGTATGGAGGGAGCGACTATCGAAACCGAGGTTCGGGCACGCCTCAATCGCGGCGGTAAGACCTCTCTTTGAGGATTTCATTAATATGATATTAATCCGTATCAAAATAAATACGTTAATCATCACACCTCAGACCTCTCTTTGAGGAGTGGCTGGATAGGTGTCACGGCTTCCTGACCAACCACCTGACGCAGGTCCTCACTGGACACGGAAGTTTTGGAAGGTACCTTTGTCGGGGAAGGAAGAAACGCTTGGATGTCACTACTACGAGGTTATGGGGGGGGTGGGGGTCTAAGGTAGAGCATACGGTGCAGAATTGCCCCGCTTGGGCAGAGTATCGCACATGTCCTAGGCTCACAACGGCAACGGTGATAAGCGGCGACCTCTCGCGCTCGGCATTGGTTGACGCCATGCTGCGGGATGAAATAGAGTGGGAACCGGTCGCCTCCTTCTGCGAAGCAGTCATGCCAGCGAAGGTGGAGGCGGGACGCGTGAGAAAGAGGACAGCGTCTACCTCACGACCCTGCCGCAGTGGTAGACGCCCACGGTGACGGACGTCGCAAGACTATCTCTGGCCAACAGGTGTAGGCATTCGGGCGGCGAGTAATCGGGCGACTTGCTGTTCGATCATGGACTATGCCCGGGTCGACGTCCCGTTGTGTTCCACGAGCGCCTTAAAGAGTGTCAGCACAATGACGGAGCCCCCCTTAGAGGGCCAAAGCCAGCCGGGGCCGTGGGACTTACGAGCTACCGTGACCCCGGAACGTAAAGTGCTATTGAAGGACGCCGTGGATTTCAGTCAGTACAAGTCTGACAGTCCCTCTTGCCCTGCCTTGGGTGAGAAGACTAATTTGACGATTTTATGACGCTAAAAAAAGCATAAAGAAAATGATTTGTATCGGTATCCTCCAACAGCGCTTCGCACTAAACAATACATTGTTAAGTTCCGGCATCCACGCGAACGAAGTCGCGGGCACAGCTAGTTATGATATATTATGATGATGGCAATTTTAGGCAGAGAATGTTGGGTCTATGCTGCATGTCTATGACTGTTGTCACGTAGATTCTTGTTATATTATTTTTGTTAGGGTTGTCGATTCTTTCCGAAAAAGATCGATTTTTAAATCGATTCGAATCGTGACCTAATGAATCGATTCACTAAAAAATCGAGGCCAGAAAGATCGATCTCTGAAAAATCGATCTTTTTTCAAGTTTTTGTTTCATAAAAATCTATTTTATAAATAATGTACCTAATATAAATCTATTTTGATAAAAAGAAGATAAATATTTTAATTTAACGATCTCTTTTTAGTAAAATCAGGTAAGTAATTCAATGATAAAAGATATTTTTATTACCATAACGAAACATCAGATCAGGTTACAAAGTTAAGAAAAGACATAATAATATAGCATAATTATAGTTCCCAATGCTTCATATCTAAACTTTTTAAAATAACAGTCTGTCAAGTCTATAGGGGATCCAACAGGAGGTTTTGCTCATCGTTTGCGATGTTTTTGAAGCACTCATATAATACAGGTATGTACATTCAATTAACTGTACCTAAGTACTATTTTGATTTGTACCAAAAAATAAAATAAAATCGAATGTCGATTTTCAGGGGTGAAGTATCGATTCACTGAATCGATTCAGTACTACATATCGATTTAAAAAATCGATCTTTTTGGCTCCAAAAATCGATTCTTCGATTAATCGATCTCAGATCGACATCCCTAATTTTTGTGTAATAAAACATTGGAAAGATTAGCTGTCTACATTATTTCACTGAAAGTTTCTCATTTTATAAATTTTCATGGAACTCGTATAAAAAAAGTTTGATGCACTTTCCTAATAAGTTTCATTCAGCCTTTTTTATTCCATATGGCTTAAAAACTAAAGCGATTGAATTGGGAGGACCCTTACTTGTTTTTAAAACAAAAAGTTGATAAACACCAAGAATATTATAAAAAAAAAAGAATCTTGTCTAGGTCTGATTTGATGTAGACAAGTTTCTCTTGTAGAGAAGAAATGTGTCTTCCCCCAAGTGTCAAAAGTAGAGAGAATATTGTCGCCATGCTCGACGTTGTAGACTTCTTTCTATCGTAGAGAAGAAACATTTCTTTTCTACGTGTCAAACATCGCCATGCTTAGGACGATAGAGATCTTTCTTCAATCTGTCAGTTTGTCGATTCTCCCGTCGATATAACTCGTTTCTACGGTGGTCATGCTACGCGTGCTGAGCTTTTAAAAATCTTCGCGAGCTAAGTACGCGGTAGGTACAGGTTAGCCTGACAATAACTGGTGAGCAAAAAGTCCGCTAGACGCAACACACGTCTCTGCAAAGTATCAAGGAACTCATTCAACTGCGCAAGAGCAATAAAATGCTTTCCTAGATAATTTATAATACTAGATAAATAATACCTTGAGAGTAGTAGCTGTTTCTTTTCAACTGACTTCGAAAAAAGGAGGAGGTTGTCAGTCAGTGGGATTTTTTTACATAATGTTTCCCGATTTCTCGATGAAGTCTGGTTCGATTTGGAAAATTCTTCTTCTGTTTGAAAGGGCATACTTCACAGATGGTCGCATGGCAATCAGGTCACGATCTGATAACGGGATCTGGGAGAAATCGAAAGAAATAAATTACAGGAAAGCTACATCATCTGATGACGATGTAAGTTTCATCATTTACTCCTTTTTCTTTCATATTGTCATTCCTTATACAATTTATCTATCTTCTCATTGGCTTTCCGTTTTCTCTCCATCCATCAAAATTACACATCACTCTCTTAGTCACATGCGGTTTATTTACCCGACTGCGCGACGCAAAGCAGTTTTTATTATCAGTCTATATAGGTATGTATGTTGTTTCTATGTGGCGTTCTAGAGACCAAATGCGTCGGCCGATTTTGTTTTCTTTTTCTGTAACAGGCGCCACTTTCAAACATAAGTAATAAAAGCAACACACATACGAAACATACATAAGTACATACGTACAATCGTACTTGCATATTATACAAAAACTAGCTGACCCCGCAAACGTTGTTTTGCCATATAAATTAAAAAAAAATAGATAGTAGCCGATTCTCAGACCTACTGAATACGCATATAACTAACATTGTGACACGGAAATTTTATATATAAGATGAAATTAAGAACCTTCTGCCTATAAAAATAAGAGCCTCTCGCGCACGAAGTCATGGATAACAACTAGTTACAAATAATCATATTATAATTTTATAGATTTCAACAGTTTTATCGCAATGTCATGCTTTATAGCATTGATAAATTGGATTAAATGAAAATACATGTTAGATAGATCAAGATGTCCTAATACTTTACTTAGTAGACAGGCGTGGTGCCCGACAGCCATGTCAACAAAATATTTGATTTTCATCGCCGCGTGCTTTGTGCTAGCCTGTACCCAAGTTAGTGGTCAAGAGTTACAAGTCATTGATGGAAAGATAAAAATAACAATAGGTACTACATCAGGATGTATTCATACAGTGAACTTCATTCGCGATCGTTTAGATGAGGCGTACCGTTTATATGGAGAGTTCCTGGACATTGAATTCGTGCCATGGGGAAGAACTACATTGAGCAGTGATGGAGAATTTCGGTGTCAGTTCGGCCTTAATGACTGTTGGGCAAATCGTCTTCACAGATGCGTTTTGAACATGTTGAAAGATAATCAAGATGCTCAAGTTCAGTACATGGTTTGTGAATTCACCGGTACTCGTCCTGCTTTCTGGCAAGGAACTTATCTCTGCGCTCAAGCCGTCGGTGTCAACCTGATTGACGTGGATTATTGTGTGGCTAACCCTGGAGACAACTTAGACAGGGAGGCACAAGCAGCAGCCGCTGATCCGATGAATATAATTGATGGTATTCCATACATTGTCTTTAATAATATCATAAGTCGCGAAATGGCAGTTCAAGCGAGGGCATCTCTCACTAGCTTGATTTGTTTCGCGTTAGCTGCAGATCCCAGTACTGGAATAACTAGTTGTCAGATTTGATTTAAGTTTAAAGTGTTACCATAAAGTAAATTAAAACAGCTGAGTTTAAATCTTCAATTTACTATCGAGAAAGTTTACGTCATATTGTGTCTACTTGGTAGAGTTATTGTGTTTCGATATCACTAAGTGTATTAAAAGAAATGTAATTAAAAAATCTACCAGACATACACGGTGTTTCATTTACCTGCATAAAGCTTGTTTTTCTTTAAACTGATAGAGGTGAGATTTTTAAGGATAAAATTGTCTAGAACTCTACATTGATTAATGTAGATATGGAAATTATAGAAAAATAGGGTTCATATTATTGGCTGTTGTTATTAATTTGTAGATCTTAGACAGTTGTTTCAGATAGTTAGGGGACAGCAGTCAGACAACGATTTTACTAAGGAGTGTCGCATTATTTAGTACTAATGGGTTTGTGGTTGTTGTGAAGGTCCTATAAGTGGCTTCTCTATGTACTTACATTCAGCTTCATCCGGTTAAAATTAATGAAACTCAATCAGTTATACAACATTATTTTTAGTATATGCGAAACCTGAATATAGTTAGTTCAGAATCAGTAACTGATTCGATTCCAATAATTTTTACACCATGTTATATGTTTTTTCAAGAATATTTTAATTAAATTTTATTACCAGCTTTTAAACGGACAACCAGGCAATATACAAGCTTATAACTTTGTGATTTTTTATCATACGGTTTAAAAATTTTGTACATAGATTCTTAACACAAAAATATTGGACAGATGTATCAGGTTTCGCATAAACAAAAAATAATGTTGTATAAACACAAATTACTATTACCTAATGTTTTTTTTCAGCACATTAATTTTCCAGAAAAAGATGCAACAATGAAATTTTTTATGTAACTATTTTATCATTTAAAAAAAAAAAAAAAGAAAACGGAAAAATAGTACTTAGGTTCCTACTTTTAAGAAATCTGTATGAATATTAATTCGATTTTTGTTTGTAATATTTTAATTCTTGAACATTGAGTAGGATACAGAATTGGATTGTTTAGTAAAAATAAGGACATATAAAAGTATTCGCGTTGTTCCGTAGGTAAAGATAGTGTTGTAGACATCACTGTTACCTGAGTCTAATGTGGAAAATTTGTCTAATCGTTCGCTTAGATAAAATTGTCGTATTAATTAAGATAATAATTATATCGTTTTTGCGCAATGACTGTCCACTTGTAACGTCCCGTAACGAGATCCAATATGAGAAGGCTACTTCAGTTTATCCAAATCTTCAGCGCAGTATAGTTGTCATGAACGCGAAATACTTAGTTTTTATTGCTGCGTGCTTTGTGTCAACTTGTGCACCAGTTAGTGGACAAGGATTGCAAGTCATCGATGGAAAAATTAAGATAACAATAGGAACTGCATCAGGATGTTGGGATACAGTGAGATTTTTTGATCACTTAGTAGAAGCATACCGTTTATACGGAGACTTTTTGGAGCTTGAATTCGTGCCATGGGGAAGAACTACATTGAGCAGCGATGGAGAATTTTGGTGTCAGTTTGGCATTAATGACTGTTGGGCAAATCGTCTTCACAGATGCGTCTTGAAAATGTTGAAAGGCAATCAAGAAGCTCAGCTCCACTTCATGTCTTGTGAATTCAATGGGACTGTTGGTCCTGCTTTCACGGAAGGAACATATCACTGCGCTCAAGCGATCGGTGTCAATCTGATCGATGTTGACTACTGTGTGGCTCATCCTGGAGACGATTTAGACAAGGAAACACAAGAAGCAGCCGCTTACCCGATGGGGATAATTAATTTCGTCCCATACATCATGTTTAATGACGTCGCAAATCTTTCTATCAGTACTGAAGCTAGGAGTAGCCTCACAAGCATGATTTGTTTTGCGTTAGCAGCTGATCCGAGTACCGGAGTAACCAGTTGTCAGATTTAGTCATAAGTTTTTTTAATTTATAACAATAGAAAGTGTACTAAAAGTCCAAGTCCCTAATAGCCGAATTAAACAGTTTTATCTTAGTGTGCTCTCTCTACTGGAGCCAGTTTTGTACTAAATGTCCAACTTTTCCCCGGTTTCCAATCGACTATCTTGCGCAATTGGACATCGCCAAGCGAGATATTGTTATTAGCCGTAGATTTTTTGACGATAACCTAACTGTTACGGTTAAGTTTGATTTCTCAATAGGTGTCGATTTTATTATCATGTCCTTCATATCTTTACAACAAATGATTACTTTCTGTAGCCATATTTTGTTCATTGATTAAATAAATTTGAATGACTAGAAGTTTTATTTCGAGTTTTATCAAGGAGATACGAAATGACATTATTTCGTATCTCCTGTTTCGATTATAGAGTTAGTCCGGCACCGGCACGCAAAACGGTGCGGATGCGGTTCTGGACACGTTCATACAAATACTTATGAATCCGGCGATGTGTTTTTTTTTTATGGTAGTTTTACCGCCTACTTTAAACTCATAGTTATAGGGATCCGATAAATATTTGATAAATAAATAAATAAAAAGTTTTTTTTTCTTTAAAAAACGTTACCCCACTCTAGGAATTTCTCCTGTGTTGTGTGCGTTTACAAACATAGAAACTCACATACAAAAACAACTATTTGTAGGTAATACAAATATTTGTTCCGTGCGGGAATCGAACCCTCGACACGCAGCACAGCAGTCCAATCACTCAGCCAATGCACCAATCATACTGTCAAATAATTGTTCAACTATTGTTCGTTTTCTCTCACAGCGGCTAATCTCAGCAGAGAGTAGTACTCGTCACGGTAAATATTATATTGTAGAAATGTGTGCACTCTCAGTTCCAGTTGGAACTGGGAGTAAGTACCATTTGTCCAATGGAACTACCATTCGACACGACCGGAGGAAGGTCAGGCAAAGGAACAAAGGATTTCGAAGACACAAGGGACTGCATGGTCAACATCCAAATTTTGGGCTGCTACTGATAAATTCTTATAATTATATGCATTGTTTGTCATAAACAATACAACAAAAGCTCTTTTTAAAATACCTAAGTAATCTATTTTGCATCCACCCAAACAAACAAGTCAAAATCATCATTAGTCTCGCCTAATAAACATTTATGTAGGTATTTACCAAATAATGAGCTAATTATCAAAGCTCGCATTTGTATTCAAATTATTTTCGCTAGCATAAATAATAGAAATGAAAATGGCCTATTGTATCAATAAATTGGTAATTTAGTGTTAATTTTAGCTTTATATTGTATAATTCGCCATTTTGTTTTGTCCTACTATTGTAAACGGTTTGCAAACGATCGTACTAACTGCTTGTCAGTACATTGTGCTATGGACATTATGGGAGTTACCATGCTTTTGGGAATGTTAAACAGGATAAATAATATTTATCAATCCAGAACTGTTTATCGCATAGCTAGACAAATGTTATTTTTATCCTGTAACTTTATAATTTCTTTTTTATTTAATTTCATTTTAATGAGGATTTTAAATTAGAATACAAGTCTCTCCTGCCCTGCCCTGGGTTGGAGAACTCATTTGATGATTTTACCACGCTATAAAAAAAGGTAGTTCTTCCTCTATCTGAGCAAACGATAAACCATTTTTCCGCTGCCCGACAATGACAGTTCAGTTAGTCTTATCAGGCGTATCGTATTACCTATTATATTATTATTGTAACAATCATGGAGATTGATGCCATAACATAAAATTTCTGTATTCTATTTACAGCGTATGTACTTGAAGTTTTTACATAAAACTTCAAGTACGTATTAAGTACGAATATACTTTTTCATTTCTCATACTCGGAAAGTAGTGTTTGTTTGATCAGAGCAGCGGGTCGAAAACGATGCTTCCCTCCCTTGGGCGGGAAAGACTCATAGTAATTGCTTCCCTCCCTAGGGCGGGAATGAATTTTAAAAATAGAACTAAAATTGGTTATTTAGTCGGCTATAATTTTATTTACATAATTAAGAAAAATATCGATTAAAAAAAGAAATGCTGTGGTCTTGTGAGTGTATACGGCCAATGTGAATTAAAAAAAATACCTATTAAAGTGGGATGGCCCGCGGCAGTGACGCGGGCGGTGTGTTCCATATTTGAAATTTAAATTAAAAAAGACAAATAGGTACTACTCATGTTATTACTATCAATAAATATTTTAGAAAAACTACTATTTTTTACTTTCCTTATATTTGAAATGAAAAGTAGAGTGTTTAACACGGGTGAAAGTCATCAATTCCCACTCGGACTATAGCCGCCCTCGCTTCGCTGGTGCGTCTAAATACCTCGTATGGAAATTGATTTCTTTCCACCCTTGTATAACAATCTACTATATTATGCCTCTAGTGCATGAACTAGGAACTTTTTTTTCCTTCAAATTAACGATAAAGTTCCAATTTACTTCTGATAGGCGGTTGCTCCATACAAAATATTAGTATTTAGCTACTTTCACTAAAAATGAAAGACACCCTGAAATTTACAAAAAAGGTTGGTAAATAAAACATTAAATATTTAAACTTACTACAGCTGGTTGTTACCTATAGATGCGGGATACATTTTTTTATATTTTGCTTGTAGGATGTCGAAAACAAGCTTATTTACCATAGATATGTATGTAACTATGTACCTACTTATAATCAAACAATATCGCCGTATGGTGTAATCTTAATTAATCTGGTTTGGCTTACGGATTACATAGGCACGCATCGATAAACTGTAATAGCTGATTACTGAGCGATGCCGTCGACGATTAGCGCTGATTAAATATATATTAGTGTTATGATATGACAATATTATAATTTATAATGCGAGTAATGATGACCAATTTATGATATTGATATTCATTGAATATATTTTTTTTGTCTTGAATTTGAAAGGAATTATTGTGTAGCCACTAAACTATTCCGATAGTAGAGATAACGGTGAAATTATGAAACATATTGTGCGGGGTAATCTTTTTGTAGGCTGGTATGGAGAAACATCAGCTCGTCATTGCTAACTCAATATTCTATTCTGAAAAGAAAGGAAAAATTCCATCCATGTGGCAACGGTTTTAAAAAAATTGGTGTTGTCAACTCCAAAAAATATTTTCGGCATTAGGTACTTATAATTTCATATTATGGTTTTAAGAAGCGAGATATTATAATTCTTTTATTAGTTACAAGAGTACAAAAAATTGCAGGTTAAGTGTAATTTCAGGACAATTCTTACCATGCATCTTATTTTTAGTCACCCTACAACATTATTCCGCTATGGACGGCCTCATGAGCCAATAATGCTGCACCATTTAGTCCAGTCATTAAAGCCTAAACCCGAAAATAATTAGTAACTTGCTGAAATTTTAAGGGGTTCTTAAGGAAGGTAAAATAAGATACCGGGTGATTTTGCAGCGTTCTGGGGTGTACGGAAAGGGTTGAAAAGGGGTGAAAAGGTGTTTTTTGCTAATAACATTGCCAAAAAAATTAGTAACACGCTGCAAATTTGGAATAAGGTTGTTCTTACGGTTTTGTAACGTGTATTAAATTTGCAGCGCTTTGCAACATACGGAACATTGTTTTTTTTTCAAAACAGTGCAATTAGTTAAAAACAGGGGTAAGAAAATTAGTAACACGCTGCAAATTTGGAATTAGGTTGTTCTTACCGTTTTGTAACGTATATGAAATTTGCAGCGTTTTGCAACATACGGAACATTGTCTATTATTAAAAAAACAATGAAATTATTTAATCACACGGGTGAAAAAAAATTCTAACTCGCTGTAAATTTGTAATTAAGTTGTTTTTACCGTTTCGTAACGTATATCGCACTGTTTTTTTTAATAATAAACAATGTTCAATTTGTTGTAAAACGCTGCAAATTTGATATACCTTACGAAACGGTAAAAACAACTTAATTACAAATTTACAGCGAGTTACAATTTTTTTTCACCCGTGTGATTAAATAATTTCATTGTTTTTTCAATTATAGACAATGTTCCGTATGTTGCAAAACGCTGCAAATTTGATACACGTTACAAACCGGTAAGAACAACCTAATTCCAAATTTGCAGCGTGTTACTAATTTTCTTACCCCTGTTTTTAACTAATTGCACTGTTTTTTTTAAAAAACAATGTTCCGTATGTTGCAAAACGCTGCAAATTTAATACACGTTACAAAACCGTAAGAACAACCTTATTCCAAATTTGCAGCGTGTCACTAATTTTTTTGGCAATTTTATTAGCAAAAAACACCTTTTCACCCCTTTTCAACCCTTTCCGTACACCCCAGAACGCTGCAAAATCACCCGGTATGTTATTTTACCTTCCTTAAGAACCCCCTAAAATTTCAGCAAGTTACTAATTATTTTCGGGTTTGGGCTTTAATGACTGGACTAATTAAGCGATTGAAAAATGTCATACACCACTTTGCAGCGCCAATGCGCTACATTAACTTCGGTTTGGAAAGGGCGCATATTGTATGAAAACCGCTGCCTTGTGATAGAAATGCTTTAGAAATAATGTCTTTTTAACCTAGTACAGTACAATAAAGGTGCTGTATTTTTAATGGGGATTTTTTTATTATTGAAATGTTTTGCTCGTAAAATGGGAATGATTTAATTTTGATGCCCTAGATTTAAAGGGTAAACTGGAAGTGGTGAGGAGGTATTGATGAGCTAAAATTCGCTCGTGAATGCGTACATTTGGTGCTGCTCTGAAGTGGAGGTGGATATTTGGCAAGACGTGATGTTGGCAGGTGCACTAGAGCCTTCACTATCCCTGTAGCAGTACCCTATAGTCCACTAACCTAGGTTTTAAATGCCTGAGTCTAAATGTTATAACTTAAAAAAAATCAAGTTGTCCCACATCAGGAATTTCTCTTATGGGTTTACCACACGCACAAGCTTCACCACAGTTTTGCCTGCGCAAGCCGGTTTGTACACGGAACACCGTGCGTGCGGTTGGCCCACCACACTATTCCCAAACCACTGCAACTCCTGAAAGCCAGAATTAAGAGTGGCGGTTGGTATATAACTCTCGTCCGTCCGTGTACAGTTGTTTCATTCGAGAAGCTTGTGCAGGCAAAACTGTGGTGGAGCTTGTGCGTGTGGTAGGCCCATTATATCGTCGGTGCGTTTACAAACATATAAACTCACATATACAAACCCGGAACTACTTGTAGATCATCGAAATAATAGCTCCTTGCAGGAATCGGACCTGTGAACCGCAACGCTGCAGTCAAATCGCTCAGCCATTCATAAATGTGTACTATGTTTCAAAGATACAAGCCAACCGCACAATGTTTGAGCGGCGCAGTTGTAATCACAGCTTTATACTATTAACAACAATGATATTATAAATAAAAAGAGGTAGATATCGCACTAGCGCGCACAAAATGTTGAGGAGAATGTAACACAATTGTAGCACCCTTGATTTAGTCGGATTACAACAGCGAGCGAGGTAAAGTGAGTGCGCGGCGTAACAAAAACGCTAAGTTGTGTCTTCAGAAAGTGCAGAAACTATGGTGCCAAGAAAAATAAGAGTTGTGGAGTGACATACCATAAGCAAGTCTATTAAAAATATATCAATTTTGTATTTTTTTTACGAGTTATTCCTCATTTTCAAATACATTTCGTATTATTGACGTAATGGTTCGAAAAGGATAGATAATAGGATGGCAATCTGCTGCGTGACAGAGACAAATAGCATCCGTCATAAGTCGGGTCATAGATTATTCAAACAGAAGCGAAATGGTAGGCACAATTATAGCGTTGCGCTTTAAATTTTTTATGATTAATGTTATATAGAATGAGGGTAGTTATAGTTACAAATTTATAGTTATAGTTATAAAGTTATAGTCATAAATAGAATTCAATTTTATTTAAAACATCATTCATTACCAACTCAGTACCAATATAAGAAATCTACTTATTCTCACAGGCGCTTGTGTTGAAGTATTTATTAATTATTAAAATCCTACACATTTATTTCATTTTTATGAAAGTCGCCAATGTAACTAACAGCTATTACGTATTCGACTAAACTATAAATATAAATAAACTGTCTTCAGAAATTTGATACAAATATTTGACAGTATTTAAAATATAATATATATATTGTAAAAAGATAAATTTTCCTTCGCAGTACTTAGTAGCTGTACATTGGTAATCGGCATAAAAATAATAAATAATTATACCAAGCGCGCACCCCACGCGCTTGCCTATTTGTTATATTCAATGTCTCTTCTGTGGTGAATCGACAAACTCTATGATACTCTAGTGTAGTGTGGACTATACTTCAAGCGCAACACACTAAAACTAGCTATCTCTTTCTATCTTATACGTTCCGTATTATCTATCGCTGTCGTAGTTTTAAATTACTGTATACATTTAAGTTAGTACTTATAATAACAACGCAACGAAATCTGAACGCCATTTAGTATGAACATGGCGTATCTTTCTTTATAATATCATTGATTAACAAGGGTAAAAATACTACGACTATGCTTCTTAGTAAAATGGTGTAAGTACCCATTTCCTACATGATGATGTTAATAGAGTTCTTTACGAAAATTACCGGGAAAATAGACCACTTAAGTAGCTATCAAATCGAACATGACAAAATTTCTATGAACTTGTCGTTTGATAGCCTAGCCTTATCATCTAAGGTACAACAAAGTACTTGATGTAGGAACTAGGTACTCAAATGAACCATTTCGCTGTTCTAGTTTAAGGGCTACTGATTTGATGATGATTTGAATATCTTAACTCTTTTTAATCTACTTTACCTTTTTTTCTTTTTTTTAAAGTTTTTTCTTTCGATCCTCATGTACGTGTGCCGGACAGAAACTATAGTTCACCTTGTCTACGTTTATACATCGGGTCATACAAGCGCGAAGGTCAATATTCTGAGTAAAATCAGTCAAATGATTGCTTATACTGGTGAACACAGGACATAGATTTCCACTAGGTCCTTTTGACAGCGGCTTGCATCCAGCGCGATCCTGTGGTCTACACCAGATCTTCTGTCCAGCTTGTTGGTTGCCGTCTTACGCTGCCCTTGCCGGTGTATGTTCTCTATTTGAGAACCTTACGGCCCCATCAGCCATCAGTTCTGCGTGCTATATGGCCTGCCCATATTGAGAGTAAAGTATGATGAAGTAGTTTTTTCAAAAAATTATTACTAGTACAGTTTAGTGTGACATTCAGTGAGCCATAAAGGTTCTGATAAACTTAAGCATTTAACGTAACATCGTTAAATGAGGTAAAGTAACATCGAGCATTAGTCGTTTTTAATTTTGTCGAACAAAACCAAGCATAGAGTCAAACATCGCTACGAAAATTTTCACGATATTTCTAGCGAACGCTCTAGTCGATGGTCGATAAAAAAATTTCTTCATGCAGATGACAGACCTGACAGTCAGCTCAGCAAAAAGCTCGCCGGCACGCTCGTCAGTATGCTCGCTAAAACGCTCTCGTTTGTTTTACTGTTGCAAAGAATACTCATTATAAGTTTATCAACACCTTAGTAAGCAATGCACAAGCATTAAGATACAAATCTTAGGCGCGGACCACATAGAAAAGACGTAAGACGAGTCCGCGCCCCGTCTCTTTTGTGTGTTTTACGTCGCGACGCTTCTATACATTTTGTATGAAAGAGACACCGAAGAGACATATTATGTCTTCGCCCCGTCTGCGTCTTGCGTCTTTTCTATGTGGCCCGCGCCTAAGAGTGCCATCAAAAGCGCGACTGCAGTGGTACTCGAGCTGTGACTAATTTTATGGCTCGAGTATTATTGTCGATGATGCTTTAACTAATAAAAGTCACAGTACTCTTGCAAAACTACTTACAAGCCAATGCCCATACACAACACCACCATAAGCTCAGCTATTAACCGTATTATGTAGAGCGGGTCGGTAGTTGTAACGGTTATCGACTTGTCCATGCAGTTACCTATCGTTATTGGTGCTGTAACCGCTACGTTATTGTTAAACAATTACCGAGCCCTGTAAGTCCTGGGTCGATGACAAAATTAAGCCTGTTTTCTAGGATTTTGGGAATGGGTTTCTTGCAGACTTTGGTGAAAGGTTGGATAATAAAATATTATAAATGCAGTGTAGAGCAGTCGTGGCCCAGTGGTACCGGTCTCAGCTTACGAGTTGTAAGTCGTGGGTACAAACCCTGCCAAGCGCATTACTTTGTGTAATTTATTTCATCACCAATGCTCTCAAAACGGTGAAGGAAAACATTGTGACGAAACCGGCATGTCCTAGAACCAAAAATTCGAAGACATGTGACATCTACCAACCCGCACTGGGCCCGAGTGGTGGATTATGCCCACTCCCTCTCACAGAGAGGAAGCCTGTGTCCCAGCAGTGGGAACATAGGCTGATGATGATAAATGAATAAAATTGTAAATATGCATCTTGTAAATGTCAGGATAATGTGTATCTGTTACGGTTAAAGCCCGAAGCGCGGTTACACCTAGGTTTAACCGGCTAAACCTAGGTGTAATCGACCACTTGCGGTTAAACCTAGGTGTATTCTACTTATCTTCGGTTAGAACAAGGTTTAGCCGGTTAGAACTAGCTCTAACCTCGGGACTTGCTGGCACCCTGACTCGGACAATCTAGGTTAGAAGAGGATTAAAGAGGATTTAAACCACACAAAAGTAGGAGCCCCGCTAAGCGGGGCTCCGTCGTCGACTTGCTCCTGTGAAGGAAGGATGGATATTCCATGTTCAATAATTTGACGGCACGATTGGCGCAGTGGCTGAGTGATCGAATGCTGTTCAGCGTGTCGCGGGTTCGATCCCCGCATGGATAAAATATTTGTGTGATCTGAAAGTAGTTGTTCCGGGTCTGGGTGTTTGTGTTTGTGAGTTTCCATGTTTGTAAAAGCACCCACGACACAGGAGAAATTCCTAGTGTGAAAACGTTTACAAAAAAAATGTTTCTCATAAAACATACAATTTGTAATTATTGATTCCATTATTTTATTGATTTAAAAACAAGAAGGAGGTGCGCGGGCGATTCGTCTGTATTTTTTAATACTAAATTGTCTAGGACGGCAAATGTTGACTTTTATAAAAACAAACACAATAAAAAGGTAACAACGCCTGAAGATTCCTGTACCAAAACTACCCCGAAATTTAAATTCCTCCCCCACACCCTTACTCATGTCGCAACAGCAATAAAACAGTCCGAATTCGGGAAGCAAAATACATTTTTATTAACATTCCCGCGGAGACGGTTCGGTCTTCGGACTCCTGCACGACAAGGACAGATGATTTCCTCAAACCATAAAAGAGGAATAGCAATACACTCAAGATGTAACAAACGAGTTTTGCCGTGGAAGTACGCAGCTGAATAATTGAAGAAGTATGGTCCCCGGGCGTGTCGGATCGTCTAGCCGTCCGATCAATACTGGCCGAAATACTACCTGTATACAATTAAGGTTTTTTTTGGAGGAAAACTTGGTGCATAAGTTATTGGGCTAGGCACTTGATACCGACGTCGAAAGTGCTGCGGTTTCATGAAAGTTTCAGGCCCATTTTTTGCCTAAACAATTTTCATTCCTGCACACATATTATCCTTCGCTATTAAACACCAATTATAATACAATCGTAACGATCTACTAAAATACTTAATTGAAAAATATTGGCCACTAAAATTTTCACCCTAGTCTTGAAGATCAGGGTTGGCATGATTAAAACAAGTTGTTTTAAAACACATGTTTAAAACAGTGTTTAAAACAGTTTGAAATTAAACAGTGTTTTTTATTACATGTTTAAAAACAAAGATTAAAACAAGTTTTAAACATTGTATAAAACAATACGAAAAAAAAACATGTATAAAACTACTTTTCATGGCGCTTAACTGAATATAAAATGAAAATAAAATAATATTTGAGTCTGAATAGTTCAACATAAAACCAATCGAGTCTCTATTGCTGTTATATTTTTGAACTTTCATTGGAATTGTAATTAACTTAATTTTTTTTCAATAAAACGTTGCCTTTCACTAGGAATTTTTACTGTGTCGTGGGTGCTTTAACAAACATAAAAACTCACACGCAAAAACGCCCAGCCCCGACAACATTATTTTTATGTTGTGTATTTCATTAAATCAAACAAATAAGTATGTAAATACCTACCAGGATTTGTATGGGACAAGATAGTCACCTATTTTTGAAACATCATCATAATTCATAATAATTTGAAAACAATTAAAATTGTGTCAATTTTAATTAATAAACAACATTACTTAAAAAACGTAAACTTCGATCCCTAATGTCGGCTGACGAAAGAAAGTAATTTAAAGGATTATTGGTTATTCCCCTATCTTTTAGAGTAGGTCGGTGTTTCTTCGGTGGTTCATTGTTCATAAGGTGACTCCCCGCGCGCCGCGCGCGGGGAATCACCTCATGAACAATGAACTATTTCTACGAATAAGAGCCGCGCCGTCTGACCCGCTAGGGAAGTCCCTACGTCGCGTCGTCGCCCAATATAAAATCAACATTAGAACATACCTACCGGGTGAATGTGAAGCGTTTGATTACGCAACATACAAATAAATGTTAGGTATCTATTGATCGTTTTTTTGGAAATATTTAATTTATTAGGGCGAGTTTATATAGATCTAGTCTAGAAAAGAAACATAGTCGAATTAATTTGAAATAATGCCCTAAACTAAAAAAAAAACAAAAAAAACACTTGTTTAAAACATTTTGAACTGTTTGTTTTATATAATTTAAAAAAAAACTGTTTTTTTTCCAACCCTGTTGAAGATAGAAACTGCCTAATTAAATTACCGTTTGAAGCAATAAACCGCTCACCACGTGGCATTTTATTGCTACATTTAAGAACTTGATCACAATTTATTGCTATCTGTGAATTATCAAATACGCGAGAATTTTTATGAACATTATTATGAAAATTTCAAATGATGAAGGATCCTCTAAGGAAGGAGTGGTTCTATTTTTTTTTTTAATTGAACATCCGAAGAACTCCTCAAATAAGGTTACCATCTTCTCCATGACTTTTTTTTTATCGTAGTAAAATCATCAAATGAGCCATCACCCAGGGCAGGGCGGGAGGGACTGTCA
Source organism: Agrotis clavis (assembly GCA_954870645.1). NCBI lineage: Eukaryota > Metazoa > Arthropoda > Insecta > Lepidoptera > Noctuidae > Agrotis > Agrotis clavis. The sequence continues at coordinate 7,668,494 of OX940929.1, forward strand.
GACTCGTACTGACTAAAATCCACGATGTTCTTCAATAGCCCTTTACGTTCCAGGGTCACGGTAAATCGATAAGTCCCGCGACCTCTCCACGACGTTTTAAATAATTTTAATACAGTCATAAACGCAATTATTATTGTGATATGAAATTATCTTCTTTCAATCAGTAATTTAATGCAGTTATCATTGCATAAATTGATTGTACTTTATCAGAAATATCGCAAAGTCATGTCAAAATCTTAATTAAAATTGTCACGTCACGAATCCTTGTTACATAAAAACCCTGAATCTACTCCGCCAATCAAATGTCTGCCTATAAAATCAAAATTATATTCTTGAATCTAACAAAATTCGTCTCGCAAAATTGTTGAAGACATTTTCATTTGCAGAGACTTCGCAGAAGCGATGAAAAAAAAAACAGACGTTGATAATAAAAAAGAGCGAAGTTCTGAAAGATAAAATTTGTTCAAATGTCAATACTGACAGTCCACAAAACTGAATTTCAACTTGGTTCATAGATTCTTATCGGAGGAAGTTCCCGACCCCGTCATGTTTTGCAATTAAAAAAGTCTGACACTACTCGGTTCTATTTTTGATTCTTCATAAGTTTTAATGTTTACGATTGTACTGGGCTTTTGTTATTTGTGCTGGGCTTTGTCTATTAGTAGTTTTTAGATAAACTGCTATTTTTTGGGTAAATCAATCAATAATGGAGGGAATCAAATAATGAATCAGGGAGTTTCTTGTCGGTTCTTCTCCATGGAAACGACTACCCCGAACCGTTATCAACATTTAGGGGTATGGATTAAGTAAGTAATCTGCATGGATTTAGTGATAACTATAATTCATGCGGATACCACTCTTATAAAATCACGGAAGTAACGAAAGAAACGTAACAAAAATAAAACAAAACAAGAACAAGAGAAAACAGTTTTTCAGCAAAAGTCGCCAACTCAAGTTTTCAAATTGCTTTATCGTCATTTCTCAACACCATTTTCATTTTCCTCTTCAGTTTGAGTTAATTTTATTCCATCAAAAGATTATAATCATTCCCTTAGACCAAGATTGCATTTCATATTTGTAGCTCAATTTGATTGCGGATAAGAATATTACAATAGAGGAAAATAATAGAGAAATAACCAAACTTATTCGTTCTATCAACAATATCCCGAAACGACAGCAATTTCATGTTTATTACACTAACTGAAAGGAACATCAAAAATACTGTTGCAGTATAAAAATATTATTCGGTTGAATGCTCATATCCACAGTAACTGGGTAGTAATAGTTTCCAATAAGCAATATCTTCCGAACGAACGAACTTTGGCCTAGCTAATTTATGTACAAGTATCGCGAGAATGTTTGAGACAAAAGGTAAAAGAGAGAGCAAAACATGTAAATCATGTTCGTGATGTAAAACTGACAAAGAAACATGAATGAAACCACCATGATTTCGTGAAATTAGGAATGATGGTATGATAATTAAATTAAAGTTAAAAATAAAACTTACAAAGCTTAATTTAAAAAGTATACTAAGAAAAGATCACATTTTCTACAAAAACAAAAAAGGTTTCATAGAATCCAACTGAAATTTTGAATTTTATTTCTTTACACGAATTAGTTTTGTTCTGGAAATTTTGTTTCACTCAGTGTGCGAATATTGTGTATTACTGTATTGTTGAAGGTTCCCTTTTCCACATCTAGATTCTAAGGCGGTCCGCTATGCGTGATGTGGTACATTTAGCTACACGAACAAACCCAGCTTCTTTCCGTGTGGGTAAAATCTACCTAGTTTAAATGATATCTAAAAAGAACTTAAAAGATCTTTACGTAACAGTAAAGATTTTAAAAATATTTTCAGCAAATCCAAATCCATTGTTTGTATATTTACACGTCCCCTTCATCTATTGGTCACATTTAGTAGCCATCGGAGCGAGCTTTGTGTCAAGCATTATGACGACTGCCGTGACCTGATGCTGGCACTGTAGGACTTATGTAAGTTGATAATTAGAATATCAATAATCTGTTTTTTGACTAAGAATAATCGGAAAATGATGGTGATGTTTCACAAACATAATTATAATTTTGGGTGAATAAGTACAATTTCTTGATGATTAATAATTGAAAAAGACCTTGAATGAAAATGTTTAACTAATAAAACGAAACATAATATGGTAATAATTTCAGTACACGTGCCTGTCTTCAATGTAATTATTTGATAAGTAGTCTAAACATATAATTTCAACGAAACAAACACCCGAAAACGAACCTATGATTTCAAATTACATACCAATCAACACCACAACTAATTTAATTACCGTTCCGTCATACGTGTAATTAATCGAAGGTCCTAATTAATCGGCAAACTTCGCGTTTTGAGCGCCATATCGAAATAATTCAAGATTCATAGGGAATCGGGGCAGGCGTTCAGTGCACGATTTTGCCTCAATTTTCCGTGCCAATAGGCCCCTTGGAGCTCCGGCACGGCGGCGGCGGATCTACTGCCAATAAACAATATCTTCCAGTCGAACGAATGTTGAACGAGGTACTGCTAATTAGGGCCATGGAAACCGATCAAAAGGGAGCCTTTGATGCGAAACTGAAAAGGTGACAACGACGCGAGTCAACCGAGCGTGCGGTCGCGATGAAGTTTGGAATTGTTGCCAAGGAAGTTTGGATGAGGTATAAGATGGCTGCTTTTTTTTGTCTCAGGTAAGTGCTATTTTCTACCCACTTAAATAGTCTATATTCATTTTATAATTTTGTTTGTTGAAAATGTTTGTATCTATTTGTTAAGTTCCAAATGAACTTATACCACCATATTAATAAAACGAGAAGTAAAATTACGCCAAAGTTAATCCTTAAAAATGTATGGTTAGTCCGAGGATTATCATGGTTGTAACTTTAGTCCACGTTATTTATAAGGGGGTTAAATACTTAAAGAATCTTAGCATAATATACCTACCTAACCTAACAAGGTCGTGGTCGCAGAATTATCTAAACGGACTTGAAACGAAAACGACAACCGAAGGAACCTGAAGTTGTCAGTATGAGTGTGACTGAAATTGTCATCAAAGCTTGGTTGGAACTTCGTAAAGATAAAAATGGTGTAAGAAAATTCAAAATAATAATTACTTTGTTCTCAGCTAGGTTAATGAAATCAATCAAAATTCCGACGCAAATTTAAATTAGAACACTTAAAGCAAACTTGACGTCACTTCATAATAGTGACGTGAAACATCTGAAATACCGGTACCGGTCGCGGGATCGATTTCAATAAGCGATAACTTCTGCATGACCGGTCAGCCATCCTTCAGTGGGAGCATTTGTGGATGCCACTGATCAAAGCGGTATTCCCAGATCCGTGCAGAACTGTACTTGTTGCGGATTTGAATCTATTACCCTGGATATATGACCTAATTTTGTTTAATGTGTGGGGCTCTGCATATTCCATTACGATACGTCAAGTAACGTAATGGAATCGGTAACGGGACTACATCGACTGTTGTTTGAGGGCAAATAAACTGACTTTATGTGCAGATAATCTTTCCATTTATTTAAAATGAAGGAACAGAAATACTCAGTGTATAAATATTTAAAAGTCTTTGATTAATGTGTCGTTGTTTGTGAATTCAAATCTTGGGATCATACAAATTGTGTGAAAATTATTATTTTTAATTTTTTTATCATTACTCCTCTCAATAGGTAAAGGATCATACCTTAAACTTATTGGAATATCCAAGATGTGATACGAGTATCTGCCGCTCTGCATGGCGCCCGGGAAGTATATTATGACACTCAGTTTTGGCAATGCCTAAGTCTCAGTGGGGAAAATAAAGGTTGATTTTGTAATACTTGGAGAATCTTACAAATGATCTGTACAAAATATAAAAGCAAATAGGATATTGGATTCCGTAAAACCGGATCTCGAAATGAAACCAATAAAAATCTACTTAGGTTTTACTACTGGTTCGCAGATCTGTGCTAGAGATGGGTTACAAACTTAAACCAGGGCAGAGCTATAAAGTTAGTGAAGGGTACGGAGAAAACGGAATAAAACTGTTATACCCTTGATATCATAGGATAAATACCTAGGCAAAAAAAAATTAATAATGTCTAAACTCGTACCAAGTAGGTTATTGAAATATTGTACGAATGTTTTTACATGTTTTTAATTTGAATAGGCATTAGTAATTTTTTAATAATAGGTACCGCATACGTTATTGTGACTACGGAGTAGCTACTACGGTCTAAGTTATTGTGACTACAGCGTAGCTACGGTCTACGTTAGTGTGACTACGGCGTAGCTACGGTCTAAGTTATTGTGACTACGGCGTAGCTACGATCTACGTTAGTGTGACTACGGCGTATCTACGGTCTACGTTAGTGTGACTACGGCGTAGCTACGGTCTACGTTATTGTGACAACGGCGTAGCTACGGTCTTCGTTAGTATGACTACGGCGTAGCTACGGTCTACGTTATTGTGACTACGGCGTAGCAACAGTCTGCAATATGGTGTCAACGGCGTAGCTACACTGTCTGATTAATTTTCAATGAGAAGTGAGCTGAATTTTAAATTCACCAAAAAATATCTCTGAATGCGTATACTTTTTTAGGTAAAGGTCAGGGGAAACCTTTTTCAAAACGTTACTTAACAAATATGTTTAACATACCTGAATCCATGCAAAATTGCTTGAGATTTGAGCTGAATGTACCCCGAAAGATTCACAGCAACCAGGATGCCTGAAAAGATACGTTACACGATACATACATTACAGTCAAAATATATTTTATTTTAAAGTTGGCTCCTTTATGATGCATCTTTTTCATAAGGACAAAAGACAAGGCAAGGCGTTACAAGAAATACATATTTTACACTTTTGACAGATGCGTCCCCCTTTAAGATTTATTATTCTAAGAATATGAAGTACCTAACGTATTTCCGTGTAACTTGGATTTTTCGTTGTTTTCGTTCTTACGAAGATAATATTAAAATGCTTTTCTCATGTCCCGTCACTCGGAAACCGGTCTTGAAAGTATAAATCAAATCGTTTTCGTTCGTATAAAGGTTATGGGTACGCTTGACTGAACTTCAGGTTGAACATTGCTTATGCCTTTAGTGATATGCGGAAACTGCTTTAGATAGAAATAAAGAATGGTTGACTATAAAAAAGTTCTTGTTTTTTAATCTATTTTTAATTTCGATTATATTAGCCTTAAATTAGTATTACACGGTCTTGCAAATTTCGCTTATTTATTAAAGAGTTTCATACGCATTAATCGGAAAAAAATATACCTACGTTTTTATTTTTCGAAACCATCAAATCACATTTTGTCTTGTATAAAATATAAAACTTGTATTTAAGTTAAAAAACCTTTTGTTCTTCAGATTATTGCTCTCCCAAAAAGAATAAAATACTCGTACATACACATGAAGCCTTATCCATATTCAAAAATGCACATTATTAGCCGACCGGTCGCCATATATTAAGCACGCCGTTAGTTCACAAGCCGTCCAACTTTGCTCATCTCCCTACATATTTTCCTTCTGAAAAGTATTTATTATCCATGACTAAAGTTGTTTTCCGGCATCTTTCAAAACTCTATCGACCGTTAAAGACGTATCTTTGCTACTTTATCTCGTGATTTCCTTTAGTTAGGGGATTTGCTTGTTGTATGTTGGCCATAAGTTTTGGAGTATGATTTTTCAGCTGGGTACAATAAAAGTAACATGATTATATTATTGTTTTATGTTTAACTAGCTGATGCTCGCAGCGTTGTTGACATTCAGTTCGGTAATTAATTCACGAGAACTTCTTACCAGTACCCATACCATGAGTTGTCATTACGATACTCGATCATACGCATCGACTGCGTTTGGCGCTCTCATTGGTTGAGAGTTCATACAACCTTGGAGCGGGCCAATGAGAGCGCCAAACGCGGTCGATATCGATTATCGAGCATCGTAATGACAACTCATGGTATAGGTACTGGATGGTAATGGTCTCCTAACTATTATTCCGGGTAAACTATCTGTGTATTTTTTTAAATCAAAATCTGTTTTATAGTTTTTGTGTGAAAGAGTAACAAACATCCATTCATTCATCTTCACTAACTCTCGCATTTAAGATGAGAAGATAAGTAAGATTTTAATGAGAAAAGAATAGTAAGGGTACTCATCATAATCTTCCTAGCCTTTTCCTATGTTTGGGTTAGCTTCTATTTATGTCAAACTTGACACAAATTCTCTCTGACTTCTCCAACTCCCAAAAAAACAGAAGAAAATTGAGCCATCCACAACTCTCCACGATAGATCAGTAAGAACTAAATAAAGTTTCTCAAGGTCCTAGCTATCTTCGTCTGAGATATTAAGTTTTTTCCTATTATCAGGGACGGCCAGCCAGTCATAAATCGTGGAGCCTACAACTTTATTGCCAACTGCGATAGGACCACTGCCCGAAAGGTAATGAAAGGAAGAAATACTGGGTTTAATACTATTTGTGGTTTTGAAGATTTCATTTTGAGTTGAGCTTGTGTTGAAGGAATTAACGGTGGCGTCTTATTACAACGTTTCAGATTTCGAATTAACTGGCCTTTTTAAAATGCCATTTAGTTAAATACAGTCGTGAATCTTGCGAAAATTTGAGATAGAATTAACAAAAAAAGTAAAATAAGTTAATTACTTATCTTCATCTTTAATATTATTAAATTAAAATATTCATTTCCGATATCGAGAATGAGAAAGTTTAGAACTTATGTCCGGTGAGAGCTGTTCGAAAATGTTTGCGATTTCTAATAAGAAAAGTTCTTTCGTACCATGTCAGTTATTTAAGAGAGTTAGCATAAAAACTTTAGTAGCGAATAAAAATTTTGTTGCCTTCCTACACTGCGAATAATATCGGGCTTCGCATTTTCAGGGTTTTTGCTAACAGTTTCATAGTTTTTCTTCATTTCAAGTTTTCTTCATTTTCATTACGTTAGTTTTCGTTTGTGAGCTTGAGTTAATTCAGAAATAATAAAAACATCAAGTTGTATTTTTTTTGTTATACAACTTTTTCTGATAGTTCTAAGTAAAAGTAACTACGATGTAATTTGATGAAACCCACATTTTAGATTAAGAACAGTTTTTCAGAGAAAATATTTCAAATAAACAAACCCTATTCAACAAATGAGATACAATCTAAACAAAAAATAATACAAATAACAACCAATCGATTCCATTTCATTACCAGTAACAAAAATATCTCTTTACGTTCAAAGGGACAACATAATGCTTTCAAAATAATGAATACAAACAAACATGGCGGGTTTTTCTCTACTCTTACAATGGATATAAGAACATTTATATATGAATGTATGCACATAATTTAGGGTAGAATTGCGTACCCCTGTCACCTGGTAACCTCTATGAATTATACAGGGCAATTTGTTGCTAGATAAGTTATCAGCTACTAACGGAATATAGATAGCCAGGTTATACTGCAAAAAATTCGTACCTACGCTTTTGGATGCCAATTTGTCCGTCATTATTTTTTGGACCTGACTGTGATAAGAAATTGTCTGGAGATAACGCTATCTTATGTTTTGTCGACCTAGTTGAATTGTAGACTGGACTGCTGAAATATTTATGCCTACTTATCATAAAATTTTTGTGATCATGTTTCAAGTAAATGCGTAGCAAAGGATTGTAATGATATTTATCTGTACCATTAACAGATTGCATTCTGTGGATAAGTGACAATCGATTTCCTATAACTGGATTGGTACGTGTAAGATTTTTTGAAAGGTTGTTTATGAGAATTCAGTAAATTATTTTTTTTAGTTATTATTGATAGAAAGTCAGTTTGTCGGAGCATACCTGCGTTATAAATGAAACACTCTTAAATCGATACCGGTAACTCGGATATACTGTGTGCTTATTAAAATAGTTCAAATGAAATCAGGTCATCAAAAAATGCCAGCAAAATGTGATAAAAATAATAACTCTGGAAACTTAAAATGCTATATTCACGTGCGCAAAAAACTCACTGCAACAGTACACTGTAGCTGAAAATTAATTTTAATTTAGCAACTACAATTCATTCGACATTTTTTAACGAAACAACATCCCGAACAACCAGCAGTTAAAACATTTCTTTCACTATTTGATTAAATTTCAGCTCTGAATTGAATTTCTCATAAAGTAATAAAGAGTGAATGCGCAGAGTATGTAAAAGAGTGGCCAATATCACTATGCGAAATGGCCGTACCAAATGTCCGAAAGATGAAAGCTTTATTCGATGGTAAAAGGGTAAAGTTATAATATCTATAGTTGCGAATCGAATGGGATCATTCGGGTATTCTGTAATTTTATTTTGATAAGTCTTCTATTGAAACATGAAACGATCTGACCTAGACACGCCGCAATGGGAGGCAATGCCAGCGGACCGGTCACTGTATTCATTGAAACCGTGAGCACTAAAGTGTTTGCGTTTGAAAGGCGACGTAAAGAAGAGCTCGTTGCTAAATGAGACCAGCTTAAGGCCCTATCACCCGAGGCTATCCAATACAATTACATCGGAGGGTGCTGACTTGCTGTGAATGTGGACTCACTTTTAAGTTAAATCATAATAAAACAGTTACAGCGATGATTTCAACAGGCAGATCCAAGTCGCTGAGGCCGAAAATCGGTTGAAATCTCTAAAGAGTCTGCGCCACGACTAAAGTCCTTTTCACGCAGCGCTAGTGTCTATGGTCATTACATCAAAATGCATTAAAAAATTTAGTACCACGATGTTTACGCGGGTTGTGGTGGCACCGCGTCTACCTGCGAAATTTCTTTGTCTGTGTATTGAGTTTTATTTTAATTCAAAATTTAGCAGTCATCATCATCTGCTTGGCCTTATTCTCCACTATGTTGAAGTCGAATTCCAATCCAAAATGCATAGCATAGTCATATTCAGCCTATAATCTTCCCACAGCTGGGAAACAGACCTCCTATTTTTGAGGGAGAGGGCTGTAATCCACGGGTTAGCTGATGTTGTCTTCGTATTTTTGGTATTAGGACATGCCGGTTTCCTCACCATGTTTTTTAAAGTACCGAACCAACACAGGTATATAATAATATGCGATGATCGCCTATTCGCATCCATAGTATTGAGAGTAAAGTCAACAACCTTTAATAAAAGACCTATCGTAAGGTTTATGCGGTACTTAGATCCCACGTGCGATCAATTTCCTTTCAACGTTTATCAACCGCTTCTCATCTTAAAAGTATCATATTCCTAAGTCAAATCTTATAACTGGTATCTCTGCATAGGTATTTCACTGTTTTACATAATAATACGAGTATAACATGGAAAATGTATGTTTATATGCAAAAATATACATAGTTTGTATAATTAATCAGAAATCTGACAAAACTAATAGCAGTTACTGTAACTGCTGCATTGCTGTGTCGCGTGTTCGATTCCCGAACGGAATAATTATGTATATGATCTACAAGTATTTGTTCCAGGTCGGGGCGTTTAAATGTTACTAACCAACAATTTAGGCCTCCTTAAAAAAATAAGATAAATAAAAACCGCAAACAGGGGTGACATAAGAAGTGAAACAAAAGGCAGGGGAAATAAAAAAAAAAACAGACACCAATAAATACAGAAGAAATTCTTAGTCAGAGGAAATATAAAAAAGTCGTTGTTCGAAAATTCAGATAAACTGGCTCCAAAAACGGTACATAAAACTTCTAAACAATACAGCAATAAAATTTAAGGAAAGTTTAGTCAAAAAAATCCGGGGAGCATGTTGCAGGGGCGACAGCTGCCTCTGAATGATGAAAAGCTTAAGGCGATTACAAGACTTCCCAGTTCAAGTTTAATATAAAAATAAGAAGATAATGCCATTTTAAGTGTGTGTTCTTTTGGTACAGCACCGCCATTCCGGAACTTTGTTCGAACGTAGGGACGTGCCGTGTTATTGAAAATTTTATCCGGGTTGTATCCGAAGTGCGGATGTTTTTTTCTCTGTTTTGCTTATACGATAGCATAAGAGAATGTGGCTGTTGTTTATATTAACAACAATATTGGTATCCGAAAATTGAGAAAAATCGGTTCTCGTCGTACGCTTACCTTTTCAAACTCCGAAACGGACTTCAATACGGTTCATATCAAAGGACAGCAAGATTCTAGTGAAAAGTTTATGTGAATAGCACATCTATATTGTACTCCCAAGAGAAACCGGAGCAGGTAGCTAGTAAAATAATTGCTAAATTTTTTACAGGTGTTATGTACGAATTCAGATATTCGTATACAGCCGACACTTCCTTACCACAAAGTAAAAGAGGGGCGTAGTACATAGAGGGGAAAACTGCTAAAAGTAAATGTTAATATTTGCATAAGCTCTACTGCATACGTCTGGTAGCGAAGAAAACGCATGTGACTGACAGTTTGACATAAACTTGGCACTCAAATTCAACAGTTGTTTGTGTTTAAAAAGTATTTTTGGAAGTATTTTTTCTATGATTTTGCTTTTATGGGATTGAATTGGATTTAAAGTGTATAATGGAAAATAGAGTGTCTAAGACAACACAAGTGGTAGTCTAAAATATTAACATTTGTTTGGTAATTTGCCAACGAAGAAATAATTATATAATTAATTTGGGGAAAACTTTGGTATACAGAATATTTTTTGAAATTGAGTTTTTGATCTATATTTACAGGTAATTCTATATGGTTTTTTTTTCATTTATATAAAGAATATAACTGAATCTGGTTTGACTGGAAGCCGACCCCAATATAGTTGGGCAAAGGCAGGCAGATGAGATGATGATGAATATAACTGACGTAAGCAGGTCACGTGAGGTAAGTTACATTCTAGTTCAAAATGGTCAAGTTTGACCTTACGCTTTCTAAAATGAAGGAAAAAGATTATCACAATTCAAAATTGAGATAAAATTATTGTATAACAATTGAAAAAACTTAGTAAGTTATGAGTATGAATGTTGATGAATGGAGAAGAAGAGGAATGCCAAAAAAAAGATGCAAGGATTGTCTAAGGAACGGGAAAAGGACGTCTGATAGGGGAGAATGGAAGAAAAAAAACTTGAGAGGTGTCAAGGGACACCCGGATGGAACGAAGTTACTGTATATACTCAACAAAAATAATCGTCGCGACTCCACTTCACTCCACTCCACTCCACTCCACTCCACTCCACTCCACTCCACTCCCGTCCAGTCCAGTCCGGTCCGGTCCGGTCCACTCCACTCCACTCCACTGTGTGTGTTGCGCCGACCCCAAGTAAAATGGGATAAGGACAGGAAGATGATGAATTCTCTACTCTATAACTTCAGCGATAGAATAGAACCTTCTATTTTACGAATTTTAGTACCAATGCATCTTCCTAAAGTGGCCACTTTAGACTCGCTGATTATGATATTGATGAAAAATAGCGGTCACCACCAGCCTATGTTTGCCTGCAACACTAGAGGTAGCGTGTTACTGACCATAGTTTCTGACCTAGCGTAGTACATGATTTCAAAAGAACAGAAGGCTAGCTTATACTGGTTTATTACCTCAAACATGCGACTTACCGTACAATAACTGTTACGACATCAATAAACAAGTTATAAAGTGGGACCTAAGTACATTTTTACTCTCCCTAGGTACTAGGATTGTTGGGAATAAAACCACAAACTTTAACAGGCTGTATTTCTTTGTTTTATGTTGAACAGGCGGCCAAGATTGTTGAGTTATGTTAACAAGTCTCTTTACTTAGTCCCGCAGTGAGGACCTCAGTTTGTCACTTGGTTTATTTGAAAATTTCAAGTAAAGTATGGTTTTCTTTGATGTTGTTTTCATGTTTTGTAGAGTTTTCAAGAATTCTGGAGTCTTTATGATGGATAACTAAAATGTGGTTTGTTCTATTTTCATTCAGTTACCTAGGTTCTTACAATGTTAGCTCAGATAGGTTTTTTTTTTTAAATAAGTACCCTTCGCTTGGCATACTTAATAGGGTACAGCAAGTAAGTAACATTCTTAAAGCGATTATACTGAAAAAGTTATAAAAGTATCTATAGGATATACGTGAGCTTAAAAATCGTAGTGCAGATACCTTTTGAACGCGAATGTTTACATCCTCTTGTTTGCAAAAATAACGTTCCTATGGCTTCATCTAATCGTATGAAAAGATTACACAATCAATTTTCTTTAAACACCCTTTTTAACCGACTTCAAAAAAAGGAGGAGGTTCTCAATTCGTCGGAATCTTTTTTTTTTTTTTTTATGTATGGTCCCCGATTTCTCGAAGACGCCTGGACCGATTTGGATTTTTTTTCTTTTGTTTGAAAGGGTATACTTTCCAATTGGTCCCATGATCACCAGGTCAGGATCTGATGATGGGATCCTAGGGAAATCGAGGGCAACCTTCAAATTTTATAGGCACATAGTACCATTTTCATATATTTTCTAAAGCTGTTCAAGTATTTGCATCTGATAATCATCATCTCAGGTGGATGACCTGATGATGGAAGGTACAACTCCTTAACAGTAAGGAGTAGGCATCGATTAATTTACTTTGTGTTCGCATATCTCCGGAACTACAAGTCCGATTTAAGTAATTCTTTTTTTGTTGTACTAGGTATCATTTAACGTAGAGAATACTGCAAGTTTCATCAAAATCGGTTCAGTAACTTTTGAGATATGGAATTTTATTAGCTTAATGTGTGATGTAAGTACTGGTGCGAAGGATTACAAAATTCTAGTGCACATGTAAGAGAATAATGTTCTTGACAAGAATTCGGGTTGAATATTTAAACTAAAAAGAGTAAAAAAAAAACTTTTTCAAAAAAAATGTAACCGCCTTCAAAAACAACCACAAAAAAGTGTAAAATAATCTACAAAATAACTTTTCTTTCGGAAGTCGGTGGCTAAAAAGACAATGAAAAGAAAAAAAACAAAGGCACCGACTTCCGAAAGAAAAGTTATTTTGTAGATTATTTTACACTTTTTTGTGGTTGTTTATGAAGGCGGTTACATTTTTTTTGAAAAAGTTTTTTTATTAGTCTCAGTTCCAAAGATTCTAATAAAATAAATATTCTAGTATGAATAATGAAAACAAAATAGAAACTAAACAAATGAACACAATACAAAAAGGTGTGAACATTGGACATGACCAGTACACAAACCGAACGTGTGAGTAGTGGCATTCGTGAGGTAGCTAGGTGCTCACATTCCGCAGTTTTCCATATCGCGTCGGTTTATCGCGATCGCTCGCCCCCCGCCGTCTCGATGATCCATCTTCGAGGGAGCTGTGGGCGTGTAGACGGGCGTTTTAAACGCTTGGATCTTAAATATTTGCAATGATTAAGACCCGATGTCAACCGTTTTGTTCACCAGTATAAGACAGCGATACATGAAACATTTTTTAAAATAATTTCATCTGTCGGAAAATATTAGAATTATCTCTTTGGACAACTTCAGTGGACAACAATAAGGTTTTTATTAAATATTTCCGTTGGCAACCACAGGAGACACGACAGGATGGTGACAAGATTTTTGTGCGATAAGGAAACCTCTGAGTCGTATGGCAGTTGGTGCATAGGGAAGGATTCGGATCTACTTTATCATAGTCTAAAAGTTAATTACTGGATTTTTTACTTAAACAATGGTTGGTGCTATTTCCATAATAGTTTCAAAACAATTCACCAGGAACAGGAATTCAGTTAAACAAGAAATAAGAAGTGATAGACCTGCTTTTTATTTATGCTGGGGGCTGATTAAATGCATTGTATGCTATGCATTTTTAAATACATCTAGTTTATGGATTTACTCGTATATCATGATTTCGCTACTGTAATAACTATACGATTGTTCGTATACAAAATGTATCAATATAACTACCCTATTAACTGCCAAATACACATAGTTGTATAAACAATGTACGGCATACTAATTAATACTCGTTAATAAACAAAAACAACGTTTATTAAAATTTACTTATGGTGCGTCATGGATTTGCTGCGTGAATCATTTATCAGCCTATTAATGTTCCCACTGCTGGGACACAGGCCTCCTCTCTGTGAGAGGGGGGCTGCGTGAATATTCCATATAAAATCATTTTAGATGGATTAATTTATTGTTGTTTTGCGATGCGATTATGAATGGTTCAAGTGCTGATTTATTCGCTGTGACTGAAAAGAGGATTTATTTTTTAAATTAATAAGGAATTAAACGGTTTTACTCGTACCGTCGTGTGATTTCTAAATGACCAGACAATTGAAATTAAAATATAGAGAAATAACGTATTAATTTAATTAATTTTGAATTTTATTTTCCTTATACGAGTTCCATATTTATTCTGCCACTTAATTAGTATGCATTAAAATATACGGCGCTTACACCACAGCATTTGCGTTCCGAACGCAGCGTTTCAACCGCCCGTCTCAACCAATACTTGTCGCGCGTACCAATGATCCATCTTCGTGAAAACACGCGCAAGCGACGCGTGATTCCACCAACAAGGGTGCAGTAGGGCCGTGAAATATTTACTTTTTTTTCTCTTTCCCTTCGACGAGCAAGTTTCGTGTCAAACTTAGGGCGACAAATGGCGGCAACGGGCAGGGAATGCGCGATGCTTTGTTAACGGATAAACATTTCAATGGGCGTGTAGTTGTTTGTAGTTTTTCGTCTTTGGTATTTTTGTACGTTTAATCCTGTTTGGGGTTTTGTAAATTGCGATGGTAAGGGAAAATAGATGTGAACAGGGGATTAAATTGTCTCTGTATTTCAACCTTTGTGGTGCCATACCAACATCACACCAACATCGTAAGCTTTCTAAATAGGTCGTTGAACTTTATTTATTTATTCACATACCTTACAAAGCTATTTCTTCTTCTGCCATACAAAGTCCTGACTAAGGGAATGGCTATATTAATCGATGCGTAATATATTTGAACCAGTTTAAATTGAAGTCCTACGCGGTGTCGTTTCGCATATTTAAAGGTCTAAAAAAATAATAGCAGAAACAAACGAAGCTCGTTTTTCACCACAAATACACAGATTTACTTTGATCAGTATTAAAATATATACAGTTTTATAACGTCAGTGTTGCACGCGGGCTCACCCCGGATGCAAAGGGGAGTCACGCGAAGTGCGAAGCTTCCCCTCTGCTTTGCTCGGACAGGTCGGCCGGCACTACGTATCATTTGCACATAATCTACGACTGTGAGTGAAGTGATGCGTCAGTGGTAGTTACCGTTTTGTTTTTGTTCAATAAAACAAATGCAAACACACTGTAGCTATACTTGGGTGAAACATGCTGAATTACTCTCGATCTAGGGACGTGGGTACTTGGTTCAGTTTACATTGGCGACGTGTGTGAAGTTTGTTTGTAAAACAACGTTTACAACATCGGTCGAAATAGCTTCTTCAGTATCCCGTGACACCAAAGAGGCGTTTCAATTCACAAAATTGTAACATGGACATGGATGCATTAGAACATACCACCTTCTTCTAAGACTGTCGATGGCAAAACAATTTAAGTTGACGGTACGATTGGTGACTGCTACACAGCATAAATGTTGGGGGTCGATCCCCGCACGAACAAAATATATTTGCATGACCTAAAAGTAGTTGTTCCGGGTCTGGGTGTTTGTGTATGTGTGTTTCTATGTTTTTAAACACACCTATGACAGAGGAGAAATTCCTTGAGTGAGGCAACCATAAAAAAATACAATTTGGCACAAAAAATAGTTACGCGGACTCGGCTTACTGAATGCAGTCGTAAAGTGCGCAGTTTTTAAGGTAAGACGGAAGACTTGCTATATCGTGAGGGAAAATATCAGCAAACATGCAAACTCAAAGCTCATTTTATCATACATTCAACACCTCATGTGTGCCTGTTTCTTACCCATAAAAGTATCGTGCCAACCACCACTATAGAAAAGCGACGGAAAACGAAGTAACGTCGCATTTCTCATCGCATTTATTTACATAAATCTATAGTACTTTACTTCGTTGACAACATTGCCCCACGAAATAGCGATTACGATCGTATAGTCGTAACAAAACAGCGATAAACGTTGAACGATTAAAAGTTTCAAGTAACCTTATTGTCGGGTTATTAACCGGTGTTTGAGAAACCCTAGTTGTATTCAAGTGAATTTTCGTAGACGACATAAAATTAAAAACTAGCAAGGATAAGTATGGAATCATTTACTTGGAATTGATCTGGGATATCTCCATTAACAATGGTGTGATTTGAATGAATTTGGTATCAATTTAGTACTCAGGATCGCGCCGAATCGGAGTAAGTGATTCCATACTTAAGATCGCGGTGTAGAAACTCACGCATTATAATTTTGCGACCCCATCGTGACATGGTTAAACAGAAACACATTAGGAGATTTCCTATTGGTCAGGATTTTACCGACCCATTGAGGTTGGGGTCTGTCAAGCATTCGGACATCCGACTGTACGAGCGAATGTCCCAAACCGTCGGTTTGCGACCAACTGAAGCGTCACGAGACGCTATTACACAAGGTTCTGGGTTAGGGGGCCTTATCCAAAAACTTAAAATATTACAGTTTCACTTAAGTGTATGAAGGGTGAAACTATCAGAATAAAAAAATCAAACAACCAGTTAAACAGTAGGCACCGTGTGTATTTTTTTCAAACGTTTCATAGTACTAGGAGTATCTCCTCTATCATTAATGTGTATACAAACTTTGAAACTCACATACAAAAATTACCCAGACCCGGAAAAATTACTTTTAGATCGTGTGTTAATCGAACCCGCAACACAAAACGTAGCAGTCAATAGCTCAGCCACAGCACCAACCAATAAAATAGAATCCTTCTAGTACGAAATTCTACCAATGATCGAACCTCAATAACGTAACAATTGATCTTCAATGCCACTTAGCGAAGAACCCCCCAAAAGAAACTAGCATCTATTACACGACCCTTACCACGAGTCATTAAAATACACATTAGCCGATTTCCTTAGCCAGTCTATTCATCATTTTTTGTTTATTTTGACGTGTGTAACGAAGGTGAAAAACAGCTAGATCAGTGGTAGGGGAGGGTGCGTAGTAAGTGAGACGTCGGGCACGTCAGGGGTTCGATGGAAATTGATTTTCCGCCATCAGTCATAACTTGTATGTACAGTGTAGGGACCTTTGTGACTTTTCATACTTTGTTTCGAACAAAGGAAGTTGAAGGGAATTGTTGGATAAGGTGTGTCTGGCTGGATATTTGAAAAAGTTTGGAGGAAATTGAAAATCATTAAAAATAAAATATTAGAATAGCTATTAGCTTTTCACAATCGTAATGTCGGAATGTTATGTTTTGGATCTATCTCACCTTAAAGTTTACTGTTAGACTAAGCAGGTTTCCATGGCCCTGGGATGTTAAGGGCTATTGAAGGACACCTTGGGTTTTAATTAGTATGAAAATGACAGTCCCTCTTGTCAGGCCCTGGGCGGCGGGACTCATTAAAAAAAAAGGATAATTATATAAAATAAAAAAAAAGGATCAGAATTAAGGAATTAAGGAAAACATAGACACCCAAGGCGAAAGGACTGATTTGATATTTTACCAAGCAAAAAAGAACACTATGTTTTTTTTGGTTGGAAACCCTTCCAAGGAAGGGACCACCCGGTCCCTTCCCTTTGTGCAGCTTGCAGCCAAAAAGTTATAATGAAATACGTCTTCAAAGGTGCAGTACTAAAGTACATTTGGGTAGATTCAATATTAAGTTTGAACGTAATTATTACAACTACAAATCACTTTAATGAAGACGTTAAACTTTATAAGTCATTAACAGGCTTGCATCGCAATATTTTTTATTATTACAAAAATGCACCCCTGTTGTTTATTTATTTATTTATTTATTTTTTTTATTAGGTTCACCAACAACTAATTACACTGATACAAACACAAATAATACATATAAATTAACAACTTAACAGTGCATCAGTTACTTATAGGTAAACACCACATGCATACACGAAAGTTGATGAATGAGTGTTTACGTTGTTAGAAAATTCTAACAACGTAAAAACTCATCTCAATTACTTTAATACAAGATAATGGCTGCCTACTTTACATACCATTTGCAGTCATGTAACGAAGTATAAGCTGTATAATAATGAAGTCATAACGATTCTGCATACAACACATTGCTCGTTAAAATGTCATGGTAGAATTTGAGATTTTTATTTTTGCTGTTACTGTTAGTTTGTCATCCCACTCCTGGGCAAACATTTCTTCCCGGGACTACCAGCGCAGCGGGTCTACAAAGGCCTCTTTTGCAACATCATATTATTATGTAGGTAGGTATTGTGATATAATTGTGTAACATAGAACTTTTAAATTCTATTGCTCAAGCAATAGAGTAATTAGCAACATTGCTAAAGTTACGTTCTAAAATCCTCTGTTCTTCCGATACAGGAAAAAGATGAAATTATTTTCTCGTCAAATAAATTGATACTTTTTTCATTTCAGAATGAAAAGACTGAAAATCATCTTTTACCCGTACATCATATTTGTTGTTAACTGTCAAGTACTACTTAATTTTTTTTTCACCTCACACGCTCGGAAAGATTCTATTTCTCATTCAAAATCTGAGCGCAAAACTCCATTTTGTGCTCTAGAGCACAAAGTGTTGTTTAAAATTCGAACACGTCTTGTATTCAATTGTTTTCTACTTTTCTACACTGGCAGGCGAGCCGCCCCCACTACATTTCCTCGCTGTGTGAGGTGAAAAGTTGTGTGTTGCACTCGGCAGCAAAGTTTTTCTGCGTCTCGTACCTTTGAAAACTTCGCATCGCTCAGGATTCTATATTTGAACCGCTCGTTTCTCTCGCGGTTCAATCTTAGAATCCTTCGCTCGCTCAGTTTTCAATTCAAGTACTCGCGCCAAAAATCAACTTTGCAGCCTTGCATAACAAATAACTATTTCACCTCACACGCTCGGAAAGATTCTATTTCTCATTCAAAATCTGAGCGCAAAACTCCATTTTGTGCTCTAGAGCACAAAGTGTTGTTTAAAATTCGAACACGCCTTGTATTCAATTATTTTCTACACTGACAGGCGGTCCGCCCCCACTGCATTTCCTCGCTGTGTGAGGTGAAAAGTTGTGTGTTGCACTCGGCAGCAAAGTTTTTCTGCGTCTCGTACTTTTGAAAACTTCGCATCGCTCAGGATTCTATATTTGAACCGCTCGTTTCTCTCGCGGTTCAATCTTAGAATCCTTCGCTCGCTCAGTTTTCAATTCAAGTACTCGCGCCAAAAATCAACTTTGCAGCCTTGCATAACAAATAACTATTTTTATAAAACAGTGTTTAGATTTGGATTATCATTAAACCAATTTTATCTCCGCTTCGAATAATAAACACGCTACTTCGAATAACATAATTACAACGCTCAATTTCGCAGCACAATTCCGGCTTAGTTTACAATATCGTCAGTTTCCAAGTTAGGGGTTGCACTTACATCGACATGGAAGCTAGCTAATGGCTGAACACACATAGTAATAGGCTTTCCAATTGATTTATGATTTCAATGCATGCACTGCAAACTGCACTGATTCAACCGATCAGTTTTGATTAGCTCGCGTGTTATGAGTTTGCTTTATTTGATGAACGAGTAAGTAAGTGTTGTCTGTTAATGGCGTTGATTTTGGTAGGAAAATTAATTACTGTTTTGGATTTAATGAGGAATTTTAATTGAAATTGTACATCCAATTTTATACGTAATATAATTTCATAAAGCTACATTAGAAGTTTAGAGTTGAAAATGAGAAACAGACTGTTTTACTGTCACTAATTTTCAGATCTTCGTATATAAAACATAAGTAAATAAAAAAAATGTTAGGTGGATAATAATTTGGGTCTCATAACGATTTGCTAAATCCATGTTCGACAATTTCAAAGTGACAAACAAATAAAATTTCTTATTGAAATAAGCAGTGCCTTTGTGCTGTTTTATCTGAGTGTTATTTCTTGTACCTATGTGTAATTTATCTACAACCAAGCTCAATGAATAATTACGTTAAAATCTACAAGTATTATGTATAAGATGTGAAACGTCCCAAGTCTATATTTCACGTCTTGTGCATAGATCTAACTGATTCTAAATTTTCTATTCGATTTAACATTCAGCCTGTAGGACACTGTTGAGAAATGGTCAGTATTAATTCACAGTTATCTATGATCTTGGAAATGGCTCAAAATAAAGCCGTATTTTTTATCTGGTAGGTATAATGTTTAATCTTCCCTGCGAAACATAGTTAGGTTTCTGTGACTGATCAAACAGATTGCACATTGCACAATTATAATATTAAATCATCGTCATCATCAGTCTATAATGTATTAAAGTAACTGCTGGGACACAGGCCTCTTCTCTGTGAGAGGAAGTGGACCATAATCTACTCGTAAGTCGGGGCCGATACCACTGGGCCACCAACTCACATAATATATCAATTAATAACAAATAATAATTTATTAGTAGGCGTCACAATAGCACGATATTATTCAGGAAGGGTCACCTCGTAGTCGATATTCATCATCAATCATTAATATCTCCAGGATTAAATCAGAAAATAGCAGTTCGTCGTGGAAGTGGTAATTGGTGGTAATACTCGTACAACCGCACCACCGCTAACTCTGATCTGTCTGATCAGATGACAGCCGTCAAATTAACGATCGCTACGATTCACCGCTAGAGTGACATTCACCAGCCAGTGTCAATCAATCCGACCTCCTTCGGTAGCTTCTATTAACTTCTTAACAAAAAGACTACACCAGTAACTTCTCTGACAAAAGCATTATTTTACAAATAAAAGCCAGCATTTCATCTAGACAAATGTCCTGAACTCATTGAAAAAAAGTTCCGCAAACAAAACACGAACGGTTGTTAAAATCTAGTTTGTATCAAAATAGCAGTCACGTGTTAGAAACAAGGATGATTGTGTGATGGATAGAATGTGTATTTCTGGTTTTATTGACATTATTATCGACTTTATTATCAGGTTTTAGATATCAGGATGGTTATTGTTATTTATTTACTGTATGTAAGGTATCTCTATAGACTTTTGTATAGGAATGGGTTTATAAAGAAAAGCACAAAATCAAGACTAGGTATTTATTACCAAGCTACCTCCGTTCGCAAATCCTAGGTCCTCGTGGAGAAGAACGGAGAAACAAACTCCACGGCAACATATTTTATCAGTACACACATTTATAAAAATACATCAATATTCTCATCATAATAAATATCAATTAACTTACATTTTCATTGTAGAACATTAGAACACAAATTATAACTTTCAGCATCACACAGTTGGATTCTCAATTATTATATCACATTAATTAAACAGAACAACACTCGGAGCACAGCTTTTACCTTATAAAACGATTGGATAATAATGACCACGAATGTGAGGGTACATCTGTTTTTATAAACTTAGAATTGTACCACTTCCAACAAATATTGCCGCCATATTTGACCAATGGCAGATTGTCATACAATTTAGCTAAATAACTAATGAAATAAGTAATAATAAACAAATCCTATAATATAATAATATAATATAATAATAATATTCCACAACTATCACACAACGCCATCTAGTCCCAAGCTAAGCAGAGCTTGTGTTATGGGTACTAGACAACTGATAAACATACTTATATATTTCTAAATACATACATATTATAGATAAATTACACCCAGACACAGAACAAATGATCGTGCTCATCACACAAACATTTGTCCTGGGTGGGAATCGAACCCACGACCTCCGGCATAGCAGTCAGGGTCACTAACCACTAGACCAACAGGCCAGTCTAGTAGAACCTTTTTAAAACTTGATTACATCATTTAGAAATTTAGTTATTATTTATTTGTCACCTTTATTAAATTCGATACAATATTTGACTATCAACTGTTTTCGTTCGGAAATCAGTTGATCGTAGTTTTTAATATATTTCTATTATTAATTACATAGGAGCTATGTATCATAAATTCATAAATCTAACACGCGAATGATACCAATTTACAGAGTTACACGATCGACATGAAAATCAAATTTTGAAACGTGTCGTACCATATTTTTGTTAGCAAATCGACGAAGTTCCGACTTCTCAGAGTCGGCTCGACTCCGAGTCCGAAAAGTCGGAATTTCCGATTGTTACACCTCGACACTATTACGTAAAAGATTATAATCGAAGGTTAAACTTTAGCAGAGGCTGCAGGACTGTCTGAGTAGGTTAACGTAACCCTGGAAAATAAGGACAATTGAAGGGACCGGGTGAATTTTTAATCATTTAGAGTCCCGGGGCAGGAGGACTCATTAATTGATGATTTTACAAAGAATCATTCAAATTTTACTTATAATTCTGATTTTGTCACCGAAATTCTTCTATAAACTTAGATTTCGACTAAGATTCCAATAAGTAAACTTCCGTAACGTCTCTCGTCCATAGGTACTACATCTGTCCAATCCTGTTGTAACAGCCAGATTGGTTTAATGTGACGTTTGGAGGCAGGTGAGGTCGAAATCCCTTTTAGTGAAATTACTTTTAGTGTCCATCAGCAGAATGTGGATAGAAGGTAAGCTGCTTAGAACAGCCATCATCCACCGTTCATGGAATTTCGAAATTTGGATTCGATTCGACGAGGCAAGACTTTTTTTGGTTGGTAAAATCATCAAATAGTCGTCCCGCCCTGGGTAGAGCTGTAAATATTAATTACTCATCATCAGCCGGAAGACGTCCACTGCTGAACATAGGCCTCCCCCTTAGACCGTCACGCCGAACGACAATTCGCCACTTGCATCCATCGGCTGCCCACGACCCTCACGATGTCGTCGGTCCACCTAGTGGGAGGCCTGCCTACGCTGCGTCTTCCGGTCCGTGGTCACCACTCGAGAACTTTTCTTCCCCATCGGTTGTCAGTTCTACGAGCGATGTGGCCTGCCCATTGCCACTTCAACTTACAAACTTACAAAATTCCTTCAGTTGCCTTTTGCGTGCTAGGGTTGCGGTGTACTTTTAAGGCTGTCCAGGGACTCAGCAGGCGTTTGGCCATGAGGAGTGTGTGGAACACAACGGGGCCAAAAAAATTATCTTATATTCGATCCTAAGGGCGTTTGTCCACCGCCGCCGTCAACGTCACGTCACCGAGAACGAGATGACGGCGCCGAAGAAGCGGTATAGCGGTACAATACATTTACTTAGCCGCGTGTCCACCGCACATCCGTCACCCGAGCGCCGTCATCCCGGCCGCCGAAATTGCGAGTAGATCGGCGTGACCGCTAGAACGTAGCCCGAGATTTTGACGGGCCGATGTGCCGGCAATACAAAACACGTATGAACTTGTCCACACACTACCGTCGCCGTCGCACCGTACACGAGCTCAGTTATTATTTTGTCTGTCATCAATTATCATAATATATAATTTTAATAAAAATGGCCAAAAAATTTAAATACGATATTTAATAATTAATACAAGTTATAGAAAGTAAAGAATGTTTGTGGGATAAGAAAGTGTCCAAAGATAAAATTTTGCGTAGAAATGCCTTCGAAAGTACAAAAGCAGGAGAAGAAGTTGTCGCCGGTTTAACCTAGCCATCACTTTATTTCTTCGAAAACGCGACTACCATGCATGACAGTTGGAACAAACTAAACAAGCGAAATCGGTTTCGGTGGACAAACGATCGCCGTCACGTCATATTAAACTCGGTCCGAAATAATCTCGTTCTCGGCGACGGCCCGGTGACGGTGGCGGTGGACAAACAGCCTAAGGCCGTTTGTCCACCGCCGCCGTCAACGTCACGTCACCGAGAACGAGATGACGGCGCCGAAGTAGGGGTATAGCGGTACAATACATTTACTTAGCCGCGTGTCCACCGCACATCCGTCACCCGAGCGCCGTCATCCCGGCCGCCGAAATTGCGAGTAGATCGGCGTGACCGCTAGAACGTAGCCCGAGATTTTGACGGGCCGATGTGCTGGCAATACAAAACACGTATGAACTTGTCCACACACTACCGTCGCCGTCGCACCGTACACGAGCTCAGTTATTATTTTGTCTGTCATCAATTATCATAATATTATGTATAATTTTAATTAATAAAAATGGCTAAAAAATTTAAATACGATATTTAATAATTAATACAAGTTATAGAAAGTAAAGAATGTTTGTGGGATAAGAAAGTGTCCAAAGATAAAATTTTGCGTAGAAATGCCTTCGAAAGTACAAAAGCAGGAGAAGAAGTTGTCGCCGGTTTAACCTAGCCATCACTTTATTTCTTCGAAAACGTGACTACCACGCATGACAGTTGGAACAAACTAAACAAGCAAAATCGGTTTCGGTGGACAAACGATCGCCGTCACGTCATATTAAACTCGGCCCGAAATAATCTCGTTCTCGGCGACGGCCCGGTGACGGTGGCGGTGGACAAACAGCCTAAGACTCAACATTTACGAGATGGCCTTCCAACTGACTAGACCATGCAAGGCATGCGATATATTTTTGAGATACTTGACCGATCTTCAATTTTTGTGAAAGAAATAATATATTATCAAAGCTTTACGTAATTACTTTAGTTTATTCGAAATTTTTAGGCTTTATTCATTGTACTAACTAACCGAAACTCACCAAAAATAAATTGAATCGAAGATTTTCAATTGCAATTTCGTATTACTGGAGAGCGTAACTATTCTGTATAATTTGAATTGTTCGTAAACAGAAATTTTAATTTATTCCAAATGGACGTCCAAGAATGTAATTTAAAGATCGATTTAAAGTAAATGAAATTGATAATGGTTGTAATTACCACTTCAAAAGAATACCTACTCAATGAAAAATTATTAATTGGAATTTGAAATTTAAATCGTTTGGTTTAAAATCCTGTTGCCATATATTTTACAAAAACATTAATTTGAGACTGCGGCAAGCATCAATATTTTTGGTGGCATTATAAATATATTTCCAACTAACTTCATCCCTGTGACTCCTTTAAAGGGCAGAACTTTTTTTTTGTTGATTTTGAATTTTTTGTGTGGGGATTGATTTAGGGGAACATAAGGACTGGAATAAATGTGATTTTGACTAGTTGATTCATTCGGGTTTGTCTGTAGGGGGTGGTTACATATGAAACCAAGACCATTTAGGGAAAAATTTTGGTGGTTTCATTTGAAACTATGACCGTTTAGGGAATTTTTTTATAAATAAAAACTAATTTATTTATTTGAAAAATCAATGTTTTTGTTAAGAAAGAACTTAAGTTATTAATTAAAGTGGCTTAGTGCGTACTAAGTGAGTACATAAGATACAAAAATGAATACTTTGTGAAAAAAAAAAAAAAAAAAAATTGGAGCTGGAGGTGAGTCAATAGCGTCCCGATGAAATTCTTCTCCTGTTGCCGATCTCCGCGATGTGACACTGACACTCAAAGGTAGATCATCCTCAGGGTCTGAGTCCCCCCCCAATGTCTGAATTTTCAGCTTGGTCGTCATCTATGCCCTCCATCAAACTGACGTGCTGATCGTAGGGCACTTTTTCTAAATATAATGCTGGTATAGATATCTAAAACAAAAAGAAAATTCACTACTATAAGCCATTCAGTTAGGTTGTACTTATCGCACAAACCTCACCGGCCTTCATACCTACACTTTGACACCTAATAACATCTTTGCCCAATAATAATTAAATGAAATAAATGTTTTATGGCATAAAGTGATTATTCTAATTTGCATAAAATAGCTGCAATAGCCCTAAATACGTAAAATAAACAAATGAGAATCTGAAATATGCACTTGCTCAAATTCACCCTAAAAATCGTTTTTTGCTACCTGTTGAGTTAAAAAACATGATTGTACTTTATAGATACAAGTTGAGATTAAGGTCTGTATATCAAATTAAAGGAAAATAACTAAATTATTCATTTACCTACCTTGAATCAAGTATAAATCATATTATACCACTAAATTATTTAATAATTTACGAGACACCTTCACTTTTCCATGTCGTAAAACCTGATGTGACAGAAGGCACAAACGTAACCACCAATATGTTGCACCCTGCGATAGACATGTGACCAACTTCACTATTGTGGTTTCATTCATTGCTTACGCCCGTTCAGGGACAACTCATTTATGCAATAAGGTCGACTACCAATGTAAGTGTAAGGGAAATATGAGCCTTATTGTCAACCTTGTCGGGTGGTTACAGACGCCATACAAATTTCGCTTCTGCCCTATAAAGGGATAATACTTATTCAACATAAAATAAAAAGAATACAATTTATCATACAAAATAAGCTTTTTTTTTAAACTAAAGAAAGTTTAAATTAATTTAAAAAATAATTTGGTCGCTTTTAAAAGTAAACACGTAACTATTTTATTTACCGCAGTAATCCGCTTATAAAACAGCGGCTCGTGCAGTGGTTTGTGCTAATGGCTGAGTATGCAAAGCGACTGCAGTCTCATTGATTTACGATTGGAACGCACGCTTGCCCATCGTTGCGTTTACTGAAACGTCGATAACTGGCTGGTTAGCAGTATTTTGTTATCTCAAGGGTATTTTGAAATCACACCTGTTTAGGGTAGGGGTATATTTTGTCCAACACATGTCATTATGTTATGGTTTGGTCAAAAAGCACAAAGCAATAATAATTATGACTTTTTTATTAATTTCATTGTCTCTTTTGCCACCGACTTCCGAAAGAAAAGTTTTGTAGGTTATTTTACCTTTTTTAGGGTTCCGTAGCCAAATGGCAAAAACGGAACCCTTATAGATTCGTTATGTCTGTCTGTCTGTCTGTCCGTCCCATGTCACAGCCCTTTTTGACGAAAGTATAAGAGCTATCCTATTGAAACTTGGTAAGTAGATGTATTATTATGTGAACCGCATTAGGATTTTCACACAAAAATAAAACAAAAACCAAATTTGGGGGTACCCCCCGTACTTAGAATTGAAACTCAAAAAATTTTTTTCGCCTGACCCATACGTGTGGGGTATCTATGAATAGGTCTTGAAAAATGATATTGAGGTTACTAACATAATTTTTTTGGAAACACTTCCAAAGTGGTAAAATGTGTCCCCCCCCCCCTGTAACTTCTAAAATAAGACAATGATAAAACTAAAAAATATATATGATGTACATTACTATGTAAACTTCAATTGAAAATTGGTTTGAACGAGATCAAGTAATTACTTTTTCTTTAATAGTCATAAATCGTAAACCGCAATTTACCTTTCAAAGTTACAACCAACTACAAGAACTTATAAATTATGTTACTTGCTGCTACGGAACCCTTTATGGGCGAGCCCGACTCGCACTTGGCCGGTTTATTTTTTTGTGGTTGTTTTTGTAGGCGGTCACATTTTTTTTTGAAAAAGTTTTTATTTTACTCTTTTTGGTTTAAATATTCAACCACAATTCTTGTCAAATACATATTTTTCTTACATGTAAACTAGAATTTTGTAATCCGTAGCACCGATAATAACATCGTTAACATCTCTTTCATTCATTCCCTAACTCAAAAACTACTGAACCGATTTTAATGAAACTTGCAGTATTCCCTAAGTTGAACGATACCTAGTTCAACAAAAAAAGAATTACTTAAATCGGACTTGTAGTTCTGGAGATATGCGAAAACAAACATAATTTACTAAATCAGTCGATGCCGAGTCCTTACTAGATGAGTTGTACCTTCCATCATCAGCTCAGCTACATGAGATGATGATTTCCATACGCAAGTACTTAAGTTACTTCATAAGATTTGCGAAAAACTATGTGTGAACTTATAAAATTTGAAGGTTGCCCTCGATTTCTCCAAGATCCAATCATCAGATCCTGAAATGGTGACAATGGGATCACACGGGAAGCACCAGCTTTCAAATAATGAAAGAATCATGAAAATCGGTTCTCCCAGTCGCAAGCTATGAGGTAACAAACATAAAAAAAAATACAGTCGAATTGATAACCTCCTCCTTTTTTTGAAGTCGGTTAAAAACCGATAATTTTGATAACATTTGATCGTTTATCATTTAAGCGCCCTCAATGTAAAGTTTCAGGCAACTTAAAAAGAGCTTAAACTGCAAAACCACACTTTGAAAATTAAAACAACAACAAATAACAAACTTTTCAAAACCTGGTGTATGTGAAATAGTCCATTTGTAAATGTTAACCTTGTAACTGAATTTAAATCCTATAATATGTGTCTACATGATTGTAATGTTAGGAAACTTTATACTACGTAATCCAGAACTGTGTAAAATAACATTGTGCTCTCTGCACAATGTTATTTTACACAGTTCTGGATTTTCATTCAGCTCTTTTATTTCTTCAACAATTTTCTCTAACTATTATTTCTCGTAGTTCTTCTTTAGATTTTAATCTCGTAGCAAAATTTCAAGGCTCTTTTGAGGTCGCAACGTCACTCAAGTTCTTCTTTGTATGTAATTTAATCAGCGTATTCATGTTGAAAGGGGTTGTGACATAAATGAGGTAACTTTTCTTTGTTATTTGACCTTGCGTTCACATCCAATGTTTAAGAGTTCCTCTGTGTTTGTTCACTGAGGATTTTATCTTGTCTGTTGAAGGAAAATGTATAACGAAAATGTTTTCATTAAAATGATGTAGGTTAGGAGTTGTGAGCACAGATAATCTTCTTGTCAAGGCTTCCGTTTTGACGAACCAAAACGATCATTCTATTGTTTGTCTACAAGGATTATTTTCATCTGATGTTTCTCTATGGAAACGTAAACTGTCGGTAAAAAACTTTGTGTTCATTCTGAGATGCAAATCGAATAAATATTGGGAAGCTTTCATCACTAATTTTCCCTTAATGAATTGAAACATTGCGTAGCGCAATCTTTCACTAAGAAATACCAGATGCTAACCCTACAATGGCCACACATTTTATCTATACAAAATGAAGTAGAAAATCCAATTAGTAGTTCTCACTCGGTTTTCAATAGCGTGCTTGCGATGCAATACTGTATCGAGAGCCCGACAGAAGCTTTACAACGCGCGTTAAATCTCTGGCGATAAAACTGTTATAAATTGATTCCGCCAGGTTAAAGAATTAAATGGATCGTAAAAATTAATAGGTCTCTGTCGCGAGTCGTACGACGAATCGTCTGGGTGAACGAGGAATGGCACTTTCCCAGTTTATGAATTACTTGGGGACTTTATGACGGCTTTGTCAGACTCGGCGTTTTTTCGGCGTCACGTGTTGTCGACGGATGCGAAATTGGATTTTTTAGATAGAGAATGGGAGAAATATTGCGAGGGTAGATGGGAAGTGTTAACTCGTTTTGTTTGTTTCGATGTTTTTGTTGCAATTACCACTTGACGACAATTTAATGTGAATTCTTGTGGAGTTTCACCTAACGAGTGGTGTAATGTTATTTTAGACAATTTGATCATCTGCCTAGCGTTTTCCTGGCAATATTGTGGTCGGCTTCCAGTTAAACTAAATACCAGTATTTTAAATGGAAATTCTGCTCTCCAACTAAAATTTGAATATTATAAAATATTCAAACTATTTTGGTTGGGTAATTCAATAAATTAGTTTCTATAAAACATAACTATTTTTAACTTCCATTTCGTTATTAACATCAGTCTAAATATGTCCATAAATTGATATCACCTTTTATAAGGTAACATTAACTCATAAACACAACACGCAATTTCCATCACACTTAGCTAATCACCACCCCACAATTATATTTTTAGTGTCCACTGCAAAATAAACTCTACCAGTTCCTTCAAAAAGGTTTAGTTTCCAACGTGGGAACGTTATGTATTAGTGACGTGGCCCAGTGCACCAGGTTCAGATAAATAAAAGGAAAACACATCACATTCGACCTTTGTAGTGCGCACTCAACCGAACCCCCGTAGAGTTGTGCACGCCCCGCAGAGCAACTACTGAAACGGGGAATGAAATGTTTTAATATGCACAACGCGAGAAATTTTCATACTGCTATTTACAGCAGAGTTTATTTCAACGGAATTAATCTTTGGTGTATTTTTTCAACAGCATTTTTGGCGGGTTGAAATCATTAAGATTTCGGTAATTAAACCGATCAAAATCTCTTGTTCTCAGAAACACTACCATGTAAGCATGAAAAACAAGGTAGGGATTTTGATGCCAATGATTCCAAAGAATCTCAACAAATCATTTGCACCGTTCATCGAACCATTTCTGGTCCAACCATCGATCGACGACCACACACACGTCACAGCTATCAGCGCAGAAATCTTCGCTCTATAACAAGAAAGTGACGCTTTATATCAGTCTGTATGTTACCATAATACCGAAAATGGTGTCCACGAAGGAAGGCGTGTATCTACAGGGGCATGGTGAGATGCCGCCGGCAGTACTATAAACTACACGCGACATGGCCGCGATTTGTGCACAGCGAATGGCCAAGCGGTCACGATGTGCACCTAGAGGCTCGTTCTACATTGGAAGCGAGGCGATTAATGGCGATGTGTCTCATAAATTTGTTTCTATCTGACCTGTGTTTAATAATTGTGTCAAATTGTCCGGTTTAAAGCCTCTTTCATTTGTAATGTAATTGGGCGATAGGGTTGCGTGAATTTCTTAAGAGGTTACCGCGGCCCTGAAACATAGGCAAATTGAAGGAACAATACAAGGGTTTTTTTAGCAGTAAGTCTGAAACTTTCTCTCGCTTCAACCAAATCTAAAATTCCATCTTCAAAAAATTGGTAGATTTTTAAAATCCCTTCATACAGATAAACCAAGGCTGAATAGAAAATTAGAAATTCAACAAATAAAGATAAATGTTAAAATTCCGATACTACTTTAAAACCTAATATTTAGGTTAAAAGAAGAATCCTCATATTTCAACAAAATGTACCCATCATTATACGAAAATTACAAAATTATCCTTCGTAAAAGATTGGCAGATTGCTGACAACGACCCATTTCCCACGGAAGACAAATTATCTCCGTAAATAAACAAATGAAAAATATACAACAAAGAATTTCAACGATCACGGAGTACTTTTCAAAAATGACAGATTTGAAAGAATGTTTTGTTCTTTTTTTTCGCTTAGCTTGAGTCTCGCATTCACTTCGCTTAGCTAGCAGTGGAATATCTTCATACATGTTAGTCCCTACATGGTTTCTGATCCTCATACGGTGTGCTCCGTTTGATAATGTTGCAACCTGAGGTGGCTATGAAACGGTATATCGGGTAATAAAGTTTATCCACTATTTTACGGATATTAAAAGCCGTTTCAAGTGAAAATAAAACAAAGGTGAAAACCTGTGTTTTCATACACGTGGTCATGAAATTCAACAATATTGCGTTACACCGCTTTTTGACCAAAAAAACTTCTTTTTTGCTGTTTTTTCCGTCAAATCTTATAGGCGTAAATTGTAATTGGCAATAATAACCATAATTCTGGAAACTTAAAATATTTTTATTTATGGAACCTTTTACTAAACAATATTGATATTTCACAGATTTTTTTTTACAATAATTATTCTTCTATTATCTTTCACAGTCATATAAAACACAGTACCTTTAATAAATTGTCGCGTACTAGAACAAAATGGACCTCACAGTATACATAATATTCATCTAATCAATTTCGCTATTTCCGGACACAGTGGCGCTTTAATTGTATACTATTATTGACGTTTTGTGTAATTAGGGACGCCATTTTAACCTCGAGGTGAGTTTATGACAACTACAAGAATAGTTTTCTGTTAATTGTTAGTAAATGTCACGATTAGGAACTTTGATTGTTTTGTGTTTATTTTTGACTAGCTGTGCACGCGACTTCGTTCGCGTGGATGTTGGAACTCGTAGTAGCCTAAGTTACTTCTTATTACATCAGCTACCTGCAAATAAAAGTTCCGTCAAAATCGGTCCAGGCATTTCAGAGATTAGCCATAACAAACAGACAGACAGACAGACAGATAGACAAAAATTGTAAAAATGTTATTTTGGTGTATGTACCGTAACATTAATATTCATTATGCATGTAGTAAAAAACGGTTATTTCAATATTACAAACAGAGACTCCCATTTTATTTATATTTATAGATTATAGACTGTAAATTATGTAATATAGATTATAGATAGATGTATAGATAATATTTGCGTTCAATTTACCCGATAATTGTATTAAAGAAAGCTCCCAAAACACAAATTTCTCTTATTCAATGTTTCAGAAGAAATTTCAAAAGTATCATCTTCTCTAGTAAAACAAATACGTGAAAATAAACACACATTCCTACAGCAATAAAACTAGAGTAGGTAACTAAATTAGAACAAGCGAGTGATAAAGCTCTAAAACATTTGGCATGCTCATGAAGTTCGCAACAATTCCAATCTCATTTTGAGCTTAAAACTATGTTTCTTGGCTCATGCGGGTTAGAATTTGCAGTCGACAAATAGTATCTTTCAAAGCGAGAATTCAACAGTAAATTAATGTTGAGTAAGAACATTAGAAACTGCAGTTTAAATTACTAGTGTTTTCGCCTTTTCTCTGAATGAGATGAAGTCGTTGCTCTGCTATGGCATAATGTCATACTGTTTGTTGTTTATTGGAGTTCACTCATTTCTTTTCGTTCTAGAGAACGCGTATCCGACCCCTATATTATATTGAGTTTGAGCTACGAGTGATTGTTTTTCCGTACCGACACTAGTATGATCATAGGCATGCCGTGCCATAGAAGAGTCAGAGACAAAGTTAAAACTGCATCAAAATAAATTGTGTGTCGTGATTCCGCGAAAAAGACTCCTGAGTCGATTATTGTTGAATTTCTGAACGAAAGGGTTTCAATGGGGAATCAAAGAGAACCATAATGAGATCATAGGAGAAACAATAACAAAAAAAAACATTTTCCATTTGGTTTGCATTTTACAATTCACAACAAAGACCGAACTCCCTGATACTGTCACTTAAAAATTCTCCCAGAACCTTGATTTGGGTCGTAATCAGCATTCAACAGTGACACCTTGTGGTTTAATTCTTGATCCGGGCTCTCTAAATAATTCCTTCGTTTATGTTTAAAGACGGGCTTACGGCGGTAAAAAAGTAGAATCAGCCAAGCGTCGTTGGATGAGCCGCGTTTGAATAATTTACACCTAAAGACATCGAGATGGCATTTCATGTGCTGGTTCCAAATCATTAACAACATTCATCTTTATTACAACTCTTTTATGAACTACATTTCCTTTATCAGTTCGTTTGTTGGCTGCAGATTTAACTTTGTATTCTGATATCTTGGAATCTCCGACTGTCACAGAGCGTCTTCTTTATTCGTATCCACATTTCGATGTCAGTTTTTGTTGCTTCTGTGTTATGCCGTTTCGATTTAAGAGCTTTTTAATACGTGTCTTATTAGCTCGGTCTGGTTTCACTCAAAAGAAATGGAGCCTGCATTTAAAGGCTTGACTGGTGTAAATTATAATTTGACAATCGTGATTGACGATTGGATTAAGGTTTTGGTTTACGAGTTTCCTTTTAAGAATGGCGTGTCTACATGAGAAGCCTGTATAATTTAAGGGATTTTATTTTTGGGAAGTCATGACTCACGATCTGACATTAATATCATAATCACAAAGATTGACTTGAACGAACAAGCCCAAGGATTTGAAACTAAATAACTGCCGTAGTCGTGTCAAATCAGTCAAAAAAAAAAAAACAAAAAAGTGAGTAAAAAAATCTTAGTAAATATTTGTCAGGCAACAGAAAAATAATGTAATCCAACACCTAAACATAAAAAAAACAAAGGCGCCAAACCAATTTTCTTAACGACATTCCACAGAGTATCAATAAAAAAAAAAAAACTCGCATATAACCCGTCCAATTTAACACGTAATTACCGAAGCAAATGCAATGATGCGGGCGTAAAATTTCATTACTGTCATACTTGACACCGTCCGTCAATCCGTCGTATGATTGATGACATGTTGAAACTTGTTTAGCTCTAAATGCCTGTTTGTTAAACATTGGATTTTTTCCCTTGATAATATCTGAGTTGAGCTCATTATGTTTTGATTGGTTGGATTTTTTGTTGTTAGGGCTTGTTTTGTTATTGACTTTAATCACAGAAAGAGAGAAAGACAGAAGATCAGAGGATCTAAAACAGCCACTATAAACAAAATTTCTAACGATTCACTTCACAACGCTGTTCTTCTACAATCAAATATTGCTTTAGCTAGTGACCGTTTTTGACCCTCAGTTTCAATAATAAGCAGAAATACGCATACATACAGTAAAAGGTCTCCAAGTAAAAGGTGTGAGTGCACTAACGACTGTGATTTGTTTGAGATTGTCCATCATCGATCATCCATCATCATCATCAATATTATATAAAAATCACTGCCACTTTTCGTTGTAATTTTATAACTCTACAACGGGCTTGGATAGGTGATATCCAAACCATAATTTTAGGCTTTGTTCGGACTATTTATATGTGAAGTTTGAACAAAATCGCTCTAGCGGTTCTTCATTTATCACATTTTTTTTAACAAATGAATTCAATGAATGGCGGATCATTTTGCACTTTATAACTATGCACGTACAGGGCCGCTAGTAGTAATTATGACAAACATAATTTGAGACGTGGTGGAATGTAGAATTATGTTCAATGTGTTAGATTTGACAGCTGAATGCCATTTTTTTGAGCATGCTGTATAATTAATATGTTGGACAAGAGAGGGAAGTGCATGTCAGTGCACATGTTTTCAGCCATTGCATAGAACTGATCTTCTGTGTCTACCTATCTTGTATTTTAACGTTCACCGGTTGCACATGTGAGGTTTTTTGCTGTATAGAATATCTAGTCTAGTATTATTCGTTTTTTAGGTGATCTATTTAATCAGCGGTCTCAATGAATTTGATTATGGCTCTTTTTTTGTGAATTATCATATTATTGAGCAGGAAATTACCTCGTCTAAAAGATAAAGTAATTATTTAATTGGTGCATGTCCACGGAATTTTGACTGTTCTTCGTTTAGCGAAGTGGTTATTTTTTGCGCTCTTTGTCAGTTCTTATATATATTATTAAGTTACTTAATTAAGTATTTAAATAAATGACAATATTTGTAGTCAAATAAATTCGAACACTTTTATACTAAAAAAAAAAACATATTTTGTAACATTATATTTTACAAAGTCAGGATTCAACTTTATACTAACCACAATAACAACGATACCACATTCACGACCAAAGTTAGCATTAAGTAAATCTGAACAAACAACCTTAACCCTTATAAATCTTCCTAATTCTTCTTCCTTCATAAATTGCCTTCTCAAAATAACCGACATTCCAAACTTATATAATTTATATCCTGCCCCTCTCTCTACCTATGACCTTAAATAGATCTTACGAACTAAAATCCCTTAAATTATCTTTGTACTGCAAAATTTACATGCAAATGGGCCGTTACTTGAGTTGGTTAGTCTCTCCTAATGGCTGTTTTGTATTATATACCGCAGTTCACAGCACTCGTAATCTGAATGTAACGAATGATAATAGGATACATAATAATATAGAGCAGTTTGTTTGTATTAAAGTTAAGACTTTTATCCCGGGTTTCCACGAATTCGGCGTTGAGACTCGGTATTGTAAGCATAAACTATTGTTATATAAAGGTTGATGATATAAGATATTTTATTTACAGGATAGGCGGATAACGGGTAGATTAAGGTCTTCTTGGCGAAGGTTAGGTTAACTATCCCGGATTATTTAAAAAAAAATTGAATAGAAACGACTCTTTCAAAGTTTCAGGATATTCTTGGATGAGAGATGCTCATAACAGCTAAGAATGACAGAAAATAAGGAGGTTCCGTGTAATACCTGGTCGACACTCACTCAGGTCAGGGTATATAATTATGGCACAAACAGGAGGCCTTTTTTTTACGTGGTCAAATCATCGAATGAGTCCTCCCACCCAGGGCAGAGCGGAAGGGACTATCAGGCTCGGAACAAGGCTTCTAATGAAGATGATGATACGTAATACCCAGCAATGGACTTCAAGAAGCATGTCATTTTGTTTTTAAAATCATTTTCTTACACTAGAAATTTTCTCCTGTGTCGTGGTTGCGTTTACAAACATAGAAACTCACATACACAAATACTCAGACCCGGAACAACTACTTTTAGGTCATGCAAATATTTTGTTTCGTGCGGGATCGAACCCGTGATACGCTGGACAGCAGTCGATCCCTCAGCCACTACACCAATCATGCCGTCAAATCAGCACGCGTAGCATGGCGATTCTATCTCTATTCTACGAAGAAAAGACAAAGTTATTTCATCGTTATTCCTATACAAATCGACTGTTTTTTTTGCACAAATATGACACGATTCGTACACCATTAAAGAATAGAAACATATCTCTCCTATATTTTAAACATTGCTATGCTTAAATCGATAAAAATCTTTTACGTTCTGTCATTTTGTCTATTCTCGCGTCGACAAAACCCGTTTCTACGGCGCCATGCTACGCGTGCTGTCCGTCCGATATTATACTTACACTACCTAAACTCACTACAGTATAACGGGGTGAATAGGGACGCAGGAGTGAATCGGGACAAAACTTTGGAAGCGATTTTAACGATAAATTATGATGGAGTGTTGCCAACTAGGTCTCAAAATAATGTAGTATCTTCTATCTTCTATCTTCTATTTATTATTTATTATATAAATAAAAATGAATTGTTGTTCGTTAGTCTGATTAAAACTCGAGAACGGCTGGGCCGATTTGGCTGATTTTGGTTTTGAATTATTTTGGAAAGTCCAGGGAAGGTTTAAAAGGTTTTTTTTTTAATCGTTTCTCAGGCGGTACGGAGTTCGCCGGGTCAGCTAGTTATAAAATAAATAAAATTGAGTAACTGTTGGTAACCTATCATATTAATTCAATAATAAAATCCCTGTTAAAGTTTC
Organism: Agrotis clavis; assembly: GCA_954870645.1. Lineage (NCBI taxonomy): Eukaryota > Metazoa > Arthropoda > Insecta > Lepidoptera > Noctuidae > Agrotis > Agrotis clavis. The sequence continues at coordinate 7,705,419 of OX940929.1, forward strand.
GTCTCGATTCACCCCTGCGTCCCTATTCACCCCGTTTGACGGTACTATTGTCATGAGTGGGAGATAGTCAGCAAATGTCACCACTTGCTTACTAACTTTAACAGTACTAGCTTTTGTTACGACCACTTTTAATTCAATTATCTGTTCATTGAGTTCCACGCAGTATGTAAGTTAAAGTCTAGATAAAAAATGAAGAGAGAATCTTCAGAAAAACTTCGTAGTTGAGAACATTATTTACATAAAAGACACACGGACCTAGAAAAATATGACTGTGATATAACTTCCTTTTAAAAGCTTTTGCACAAAAATTACCAACAGTTTTCCTCTCTCGTGAGTTTCTACACTGAATCCTGTTTGATGCATTTTAAGTGTAGCAATACGCTGACTCCAAAGAAAAAGAAAGCACAATTTAGTTCGTTTTTCATTTTGAAAATACCATTTCTGAAGTATGTGCTCGTAATTTGCATGCCTGAGAACTTGTGAAGTTTAAAAAATGTCCAAATACTGTCGCACCTGTTTCCTGGGTTCCGTATGTGCAGATTTGTGATTTTCCACCGTTTTTTCTTGTCTAATTCTGAAGTGTTGCTTGATTCTTCAAGCCTTGTTATTCTTTTTGGGGGTGAGCAATCATTAAATAATGATCTGAGCTCCTCCCGATTTAGGTAGAGCGGAAACGAATATGTCTGTTCCTCGAAGGACCCTTTACTTTCCTGGGCCTGCGGTAATCTCTTAAAACATTCCCGCAGCCCTGATGATTTAAGTCTTAAACAAAAGCCACGGCCTAAAATTGGTTTTATTAATACAATTTACCCACACAGTTTCAATGATGCTCCGCAACTCTCATGTCAATGTCTCATGAAATGAAATTTTGAGCGTCAAAAATGAACACCCAAAGCAGTTTTTCATTTTAACAACACTTGAGGCATGACTTCAAATACTTAAAATTGAAAATATAAATTTTTCATATAATATTTTGTATTTATTATTATCTATGAGGAATGAAAATAATACATTTCAACAAAAATTAGGCCAACATGGTAAAGTAAACTGATAATATTTTCGATTCAATGTGCATGGTATTCTTGTTGTATTTACTTTCGGTCTTTATCAAAAAGAGAATAGTTAAGTGATTCATTTTGAATACTTCGATAAGTTCTCGGAATAGGTAAAACATTTTTAAAGTTTTTTTTTTCTTGTTATTGTGCAGATTAATATGTTTTTAATACCCTATGAATCAACTTGTCAGTTTCATAATTCAATGAATCATCTTTCTTAGAAGATTAATATCATGTTGCTGTTTTGTATTTCTTGTAGTCAGCTCATTTTATTTCTTTTTGAGTTCGTTTATTCCCATAACAGTTTCAACTTCCATTGAAACCGTTTATGAGACCGGTTCCTATCACCAATCATTTAGTTTTTATAGAAAACAGAGTGGATTCAGCACGCGTTCTCGACACCATAAAAAACGATAACGAAAAGAAGAAGACTAATTTATGTTTCTATCATTACATTTATCTACGGGTCGTGCAATTTTCGAATTAAAGTGTAGCAACACGCATTCCGGAAAAGAAAGAAAGTACAATTTAGTTAGTTTTTCAAGTTTTGAATTGTTTCGAAAAAAAAACCTTATTCTTGGTAGAATAGATATAAAATTGGTACTTTTACGCGTGTTGTAAGACCTACTCATTTTATTTTTTATTTATTTTTTCCTTGTTATTTTTCATATTAACTACTTTTTCACTTTGCGATTGCTATGTGTTTAAGTTTTACTACATTCTCTTCTTATAATTTCTTGGACCTTATTTTGTATCCCCAATTGTATTCACGGAACCCCAAAAACAATCTGCAGTCGCCGTCTCACATTTTCAGGTATCAAATGTGCAGTATACATTCATCTTGCTTTTCTGCGAGATTTGAACCGTCACTTGAGTGTTTCAACACGACTCTTTCATAAATCACATATTAGCGTTTGTACGAAAAAGTCTGTACATTGAGTCAAGTATTTACGCTTGTTAGTGTGTCGTACTGTACTGGCTGGATAAAAGTAGGTACGTATGAGAAATAATAATTATAAATGGTGGGTCCAATCCCAAGTAGTTACTTTAATGGAGAGGTGTTTCAGAAATATCGGGTGTGTTGTACTCGCAATCGGCTTGCGTCTGTACCAGATGTATGAATGTGGATGAGGCAAAAGGAGTATGTATAGGATTGAAGCAGGTTGCGCTCTGTGGTTTCTGTGTATTCCCATTTAAAAAATGCGACAATTCAGGTATGTATGATATGTGACTATTATTAGCTATAAACATTCGTTCAGGAACGGCTAAAAACACATTTAGAAGCATCATCATGAAACTGGCACATCCGGAAGAGTTATTTTTTTATTTCAGGATGTGATGTGATTAAAGTGACTGGAAGAAACTGGAAAGCCAACACCCAAAACCGCCAGAAGTGGAAAAACGTGGAAGAGACCACTCAGCATTGGGTAGCTAAAGGTAAAAAAAGGAGAGAACATTACAAAAACAATTACATTTTTAAGCAAAAAAAAATTCACAGTATCCAACAAAGACTGCATGATTAAATCCATCACTTTCCCATCAAATTAAACCTTAATTCGTAATCATATTTGTTCGCTTGTGCAGCACTGACTAAAAATGCACGAGTGCGTTGTTTCGCAGCCAAGCCCCTCGGGAACGGAATATTTAAACGGTGAAGGTTCGTTTAGGACCATGATTTATTTGTTCCGGATCAAATCAACGAGTGGTTACTACACGTTATGTTCTGCTAGTTTGTTGTGCAGTAAATGGTGCTCGAGTAATGTGGGGGCTGTTTATTATGTCTGGTCTTTCATAACGTTGACTGTTTTAAAGCATTGTAACTGAAAGGGCAGATAAGTATTGTCTGATAAGTTCCTATTGATAAACGTAAGTCATTAGAATAATTCTAAATCAATCAGCGTGTTACATCTACCGTGACCCCGGAACATAAAGGGCTATTGAAGGACACCGTGGATTTTAGTCAGTACAAGTCTGACAATCCCTCCCGCCCTGCCCGGGGTGGGAGGACTCATTTGATGATTTTACCACGCTAAAAAAAAAAACGTGTTACATCACTAGCGGACAAGGCTAGACAAGGCAGAATGACAGACAGTGGCCGTGCTTTTGTTTCATCATCATCATCAGCCTATAACGTTCCCACTGCTGGACACAGGCCTCCTCTCTGTGAGAGGGAGTGGAGCATAATCCACAAAATCTAGTGGATGTCACATGCCTTTGAATTTTTGGTTCCAGGACATGCCGGTTTCCTCAAGTTTTCACTTTTGCTCTCTTTTGAAATTTAAGGCCGGTCACATACATCAGTATTCCTGATCCGTTTTCTATCCGAACACAGTGATTCATACAAGTGTCTGTGCATGTTTTGTGTGTGTTGTTCACATTTCATTCATCATTTCGAATTCCGAACGGAAAAAAAAACTGATGTATGTGGCCGCCCTTAGTCTGATGTAAAACTCACAACAGGATCATCGGTTTGATTGTATCTGATCGGGTAAAGCGCCTCGTGTCTTAGAAAGCACATATAGGTTTGAATTATGGAAAGTAAGGGAACAGCGAGAGCATCTGTGTTTGCTCACGCTCCTATATTTTTTTAAATATTTTGCTTGCAACCATTTTGATTGACTATCGTGGCCGATATCTGGTTAGTAGATAGGTACTTGAGTTACTCAATACATATTTTCCTCGTATCTTCTTCAGAGATATTATGAAAAATTCACAAGGCTTACCAAAACTTATCAGGCTACCTATTCTATACAAAAATCTTTAAAAGCAGATCAATCAATCCGTTCTTTGAAAGACATGATATCGAGGCATTTTGTACTATGTACCATGTAGTTCCTACTTAAGCCGATCGGCCATCTATCAAATAATTCATAGAACAGCTCAGTTATGCGATTTTCTCATATCTCCAACGCTGGTGATCGATATGCCCTCCTAAAAAGATACAAACTTGTCCCAAATTTGATATGAAACATTGTTCCGTATTCCATCACCAATTGGGCAGCTAAAATGTAACGCTAAACGAAATAAATAATAATATTAATATTTTTATTATTTAGTTTAGCTAAAGCTAAACTTTTCACTCTTCCAATATAATAAAGTTGGACAGGTGAAAAGTTAAAAGATTTTAGGTCGGACAAATAAAAGGTATCTTAACACCATTTTCAGTTTTCCTTTTTAAACGAAAAGAAATAACTGCGTGAAAACTTTTAGAAACATTAATTTTTATTATGGGAAATGCTGAAACACTTCTACAACATGAAGTATATAACGACATTTATTTTATGTCGTTGAAGTGTTGTAGAATTACGAAAGAATTACGAAAATTTATCATTGAACAAAAAAAAAAAAATTAAAAACATGTTTTATTTCTAGCAAACATCAGCAATATTTTTAGTACCCATCGTAAAAATCTCGAATTGGTATCTAGAATTTTACTTATGATAAATTTGAAGTAGCTTGTCGAGAAAAAGCGCCATTTTAGCGCTCATGCCGTGTCACGGCACGTCCATCAATAACGACTTGGCTCTTATATTGGACGGAAAATTCAATAAAATTTCGTCAGTCGATTCCATAGTTTGTACGAGCAGAAGTCGGCTTCATTTGTTGCAACCTAGACTTTTGAATGGCTGTAACACGTGTCCGTAATGTTATTTTAAGTCAGCATTTGTGTAATGGTCAGAAAAAATCTTTGCGGAGTCCAGTTTTATGGACTTTTTATAACCCTTGTAATAGCCAGTTGTACTGGAGTAATCTTTTGTTCTTAACGCGGCTCGTTAATTTTTTTACTCATTAGAAGAAGGATAAAAAAAACAATCGTGCATCACTATTTTTGTGTAAAATTAATAAATCTTTAGAAACTAGCATTTGGTGTAGTTACTTACTCCATGGCTGTCAAAAATAGGAATTTAAAAAACGACAATTTATTAACTCTCTTCACTAAATAAATCAACCCGTATTCATAAAGCCTTCATAACATACATAAAAAATACGCAAGTTTAAAAGAAATTTTCACGGCGTAGTAAAAATTCAATCGAGCGTGCGAACCATAATTCAATACCGTGAACTTTAAAAGTCACTCCAACATCACAAAGAAATCTTCAGGGTAAAAATTCTGGAAACCCTTGAAAGGAATGCAGCCCAACTTAACCGAGGGGTACATCTTACAAATAAGGAGGGGGATCCGTATTGTGCAGAACCTTCAAAACCAGACATCCTAATCGACCCTTTTGAAATTTCCAACTAACGGGAAACTCGTATTTCCATAACAATAAAAATGTGATCCGAACATCTAGAAATGCCTGCGCGATATTCACGGATCATAAAATTGTACTCGCTCTTTGAATACAACACGACTGATTTAATTTGACCCCCGTAATCTCACTGCCGGTGCTTTCCTTCCACCAATTAGGGAAAGGGAAGACGTGTCATTATATTCTGGTTTTCATATCCGAAAGTGGTCGTTGTCGCTTATGTTTGGACGATGCTATTTTATGGGCCTGACGGCAGCTGTATTCAATTTAGTGGAATCGTGTGTGAGAGTAGTTGATGCTAAATCAATTTTAAATCATTCTTAAATATTTTTTTACTGTTGGAAACGTAGTGGATAGGACGTTAAGCTTAAGGCGCGGGCCACATAGAAAAGACGTAAGACGCACACAGGGTGAAGACATAATTATGTCTCTTCAGCGTCTCTTTCATACAAAATGTATAGAAACGTCGCGACGTAAGGCGCGGGCCACATGGAAAAGACGTAAGACGAGGACGCGTCTCGGACGTGCGAAAATGTATGAGAGTCGTGGCCGCGCCCCCGTCTCTTCTGTGCGTTTTACGTCGCGACGCTTCTATACATTTTGTATGAAAGAGACGGCGAGGAGACGTATGTCTCCGCCCCGTCTGCGTCTTACGTCTTTTCTATGTCGCCCGCGCCAAAAACACACAGAAGAGACGGGGCGCGGGCGCTACTCTCATACATTTTCGCACGTCAGAGACGCGTCCTCGTCTTACGCCTTTTCTATGTGGCCGGCGCCTAAGGAAATGAAACTGGGTCACTCATTTGTGACAGAGCCAGAACCTTTAATTATAATTTTTTTATATTAAACGTTGCCTCACACTAGGTTTTTCTTTCTGTTACGTGGGTGCGTTTACAAACATAGAAATTCACATACAGACCCGGAACAACTACTTGCAAATAACACAAATATTTGAACCGTGCGGGGATCGAACCCGCGACACCCTGCGCAGTAGTTGATCGCTCGCCACTGCGTCAACCGTGTTGTCAAATGACAACACAGCGGTAATAGTGTAATACCCATGGTATAATACATAATATACTTCGCCAGGTATGGCACTCCGAAACACAGTGGTCACGTGGGTGACACAAGCCTACGTCATCATCGCTATCTGTTGGTTCTCAAACTTTACAGTTTGGGGAAATTTAACCTAATAAAACATTGACCTAATTATTACATTACGGCTAACTTTTGCACGTGGCTTCCATCCCCTACCTCAGTGTAGTAGATTTTCAGTGACAAAAAGCATTATTTATCCATCCTAGGATAAAAGATAACAAAGAAACTTTTCGACGTTCACAAATAAAAATGTTTGAGTGCCGCTGGTTACACAGTCACTGAGCGAGACAGGCATACGCATAAAACAAGTGTTAGGAATCGTTATAAATACTTTTATGTCCATAGCCTATAATTTTTAATATAATAATTTGTTAATATTATAATACTTATTTTCTGTTTTCATTCTGGCAACACTGACTCGCTCGCCGCTCCGTTGCGCCCTACCACCGAGTAGTAGAGGGGATTTTTTTAAGCGCGAGTGCAACGGCGAGCATTGTCGAGTCAGTCTTGCTGCGAAATCCGTGATATAAAGGCGAAGAAATAAGACGTAGTTGAAGAGTGCTAAAAATCCGAAATTGTGGTATAAGTGTTGTTTGGAAAAAGAATTAAGGTATGTACACCGTATTGTTTTTAAGTAGAAATAAAAAGTAATGAATGTTAACAACTAATGATAATTATTAGCGTTGTGATTGTTGTCTAATTTTGCAATAAAATAAATGCCTGAGAATCAATTTGGACTTTCCTTTCATCTCAGAAGTGGGATTAGCGGGTTATTGCTTCCATTGTTTGTCTGCAAACTACCCGTTTGTCCCTACCCACAATTTTTTTTTATATTATTCGTTTTTTTTTTCTCTCTTTCTTTACTTTATTTTCTTTTAGATCCCTAATTGATTCTCAATTTTAAAAATTTGATCATTTAATAAGAAGACATTTTGATGGTGCCGCAATGTTTGAATTTTTACAATAAATTCCATGTTTCTTTTTTTTTTAATAATTAGCATTATGCCATAGATTAGGCTCGGCTGGGGCACTCCCTGGTAGCATAATTATTGGCAAGCGCTTTTCCTTTTAAATTAGGGGGCTAGAATAGCATAGTACACTGGCTTTGTTATTGTGATTCAATAACTAAGGAAAGACTTAGATTGACTGATTGAGGCCGATGGCTCTTACCCTTTGGGTGGTGTATTTTGCCAGAGCTTCTGGAAATGCGCCGTTGAGTGCACAATAATCACCGTCTAGTCCTATTTTTGACGCCTAGAGTGTTTTTTTTTCCTCTTACCCTCTTATTAATAAGCATCAGCACCACACAGATTTTTGGTCAAAAACAAAATAATATACCACCATAATAATTTTGATTAAATGATATCATATTGATTTTTCATAATTGAATAGTGGCTTATACAACTTATATTACGCACATCACAACCACGTTGCTATCATTCCATTTTCAACTTAATGCTACCTTACTTTAATGGTACCTTACCTAATGGTACCCTACCTTAATGGTATCTTAATTTAATGTTACATTGCTTTAATGTTACGTTACCTTACCTTCTTAGGGTAAAACCCGCACAACATTAAATGGGCATGAAATAAGTTTCAGAATCATGGATAACACTACATCGGACGCTGTATCGGAGGGTGAGCCTACTAACCACAACCGCAATCATCCAAGCGGAAGTAGGCAGACTCCTGAGCGTGTCCTGAGCGAGGGAGTGGAAGGGAGCCTACGAGAGAGGCAAGTCCACAAACGCTCAGAACAAGGCCCGAGCGAGGGAGTGGATGGGAGTCTTCGAGACAGGCAAGTCCACAAGCGCTCTTATAATTTTAATTCACGAAGCCCGAGTAGGGAGGTGTCGCGACATCAAAACTCGGCAACTTTAACGATACTAAGTAGCCCATGTACAAAAGACGGTCATCGATACGAAGCCCTCCACAATAGAAGGCAGAAGTCTCAAAGATCTCGTCCGCGACGTCGGATCTACAAAAGGTCGCGATATGATCATAGTAGCTCATGCGAGCTGTCATGTAGTTCTGAGGATGAAGTGCGCGGAACGAGGAGACGTCGGCGTCGGCGTCGGTCATATTCTGATAGCGAAGACGATCTTAAGCATCTAAGGAAGCGACGACGTCAGCGTTCTCGATCTCGTCCCGCGCGAGTTAATAGTAATTTTAAAGATATGCCTAGCGGTGATAAAAATATTTTAAATAAGTTTTTAGATATACTAAGTAATGTTAAAGGGTCCTCGACCTCTAAGCTTTCTTTAACAAACGTCCTGCCAGAATTTGATCCAACATCCAAGGATCAAACCATAGTCACTTGGCTCACAAAGGTTGAAGAATGCGCCGAAATATACGGGTGGGACGAACGCGAAGTCATACATTTTGCTCTACCGAAATTGACAGGCATAGCCAAAACTTGGTACCAGGGGTTAGATACAGTACTTTACAGTTGGAGTGAATGGAAAAGAAAGCTTATAGAGTCGTTTCCTTGTAGGGATGACTACGCAGAACTTTTAACAGAAATGCTTGCCAAACGCGTGCGTTATGGGGAATCGCTAGAACACTATTACTATTCCAAAATTAATTTGATTAACAGATGTGGAATTAAAGGTAGGAAATCTGTTGATTGCCTACTTCATGGTATCGAGGACCGCGCTATTAGGGTGGGAGCACAAGCTGCCCAGTTTAAAGAGCCAGAAGATGTCCTTAAATATTTAAAGACCGTAAAACCAGGGCACAGTAAGGAATCTTTCGAAAAGGCAAAATCGGAACGGAAGGGTCAAACTAATACGAATAAATCCAAACTTCACGATTTCTCAAGTAAAATAAAATGCCACAATTGTAACGAAGACGGTCACAAAAGTTTCAAATGTGGTAAACCGCCTAATAAATGTGCATTCTGCGGTAGGGTGGGGCATTTAGACTTGTACTTTAGGACGAAACAAAATAATAGCGTAAATGAAAAGAAAACGACTTCTGAAACTAAACAAGAAAAACAAGTTGCTTTATTAGATAATAGTGAAGAGACTAACGAAAAATACCTGATAGAAATTAAAGTAAATGGAAAACCATTAGTGGCACATGTAGATTTAGGAAGTCAATGTACGCTCGTTAAAGATTCTATAGCAAAAGAATTAGGTCTCGATTATGAGCTTGACAAATTACCGATTTTGCGAGGTATAGGTGGCTATCATGTACAACCACTAGGAGAGGCTCACGTTGACATTTCGGTACAAGGTATAGAAGAAAAGGTTAAAATTCTTATTGTAGACGATTCAATTATAAAACAACCCGTGTTATTAGGGCACACTTTCACGGAGAAACCAAACATTACGATAACAAAAACTGCCAATCAGATTATTTTCGAGAAGCGTCCGAATACCAAAATTTTTCTAATGGCTTGTATGGATACAAATCTAAAACCTAACGAGTTAGCAGCGGTACCAGTTGAAAGTCTTACTAGATCTCAGGGTACAATATTTGTGAACGGTGACGTGCGAGGACAGATTAACAAAGAACACTACCTGCTTCCTGGTGCGTATACACTTGAAAACGGTCTAGGGAAAGTTCTTGTTCACAGTTTGTGTGGTAACGAACTTACATTGCAAAAGGGATCACTCATAACACGTGCTGTCCCCGTAACTCATAGTTTTGATGTGCTACCTGTGTCTTTTGATGATAGAATGGTAAAAGAATCTGTACATTGCGGAGAACAACTCACTGCTGAACAAAAAAAAGAGTTACAGGAGCTTTTAGCTAAATATTCCGATTGTTTTTCTTCGGGCCTAAAAGACCTGGGTTACACAACTGCGGGGGAGATGAAGATTGAACTTGAGGATTCCGACCCAGTGGTTTACAGACCGTACCGTTTGTCCTATGGTGAAAGAGCCCAAGTAAGAGAAATGGTTCAAGAAATGCTAGACACCGGAATTGTCAGGGAATCTTCATCGCCATACGCGAGCCCGATTGTACTGGTCAAAAAGAAAACTGGCGAAAAAAGGTTGTGCGTCGATTACAGAGCATTGAATCGACGTACCAAAAAGGACCACTATCCTCTTCCTCTTATCGAGGATCAGTTAGATAGGCTTTCTGGTAACACTTTGTTTATTTCTTTAGACCTAGCATCTGGGTATTACCAGATACCGATAGAAAAGCAATCTCAGGACAAGACTGCATTTGTGACCCCTGATGGCCAATTTGAATATACGAGGATGCCATTTGGCTTAGTTAATGCCCCATCTGTGTTCCAAAGAACAATTAACAAAATTCTTTCAGACGCAAAATCCAAATACGCACTTGTTTATATGGATGATGTTCTTATCCCTGCACGTTCTTTTGAAGAGGGTTTGTCCAGACTGGAGGAGGTTTTGATTCTCTTAAAAAAGGGAGGTCTTACCCTTAAACTGGCTAAATGCAAGTTTTTCCTTGATTCTATAGACTTCCTAGGATTTCAAATAGGCGCGAGCGGAATTCAGCCTGGCATTAGGAAAACGGATGCAATATCCAAATTTCCCGTCCCCAAATCACAGCATGAGCTGCGCCAATTTCTCGGACTCGCTAGCTTTTTCAGGAGGTTTGTTCAGGGTTTCGCTATTGTTGCAGGACCACTCACAGACCTCCTTAGGAAAGATAGCGAGTGGACTTGGGGGCCACAGCAAAACGAATCATTCCGGCAACTCAAGTCGGTTCTGACTAAACGACCCGTACTGGCATTGTATGATCCTGGGAGAGAGACCCAGGTCCATACCGATGCCAGCAAGCATGGTATAGCTGGAATCCTACTACAAAAGGATGATGACAGCTTATGGAGACCAGTGTCTTATTTCAGTCGTAAGACAACTCCCGACGAACAAAAATATCACTCTTTCGAGTTGGAGACACTCGCCGTAGTATCATCCCTAAATAGATTCAGAGTCTACCTCATTGGTATGCCTTTCAAAGTATTGACAGACTGTAATGCCCTGAGAACGACTTTAATAAAGAAAGATCTTATTCCCCGTATAGCTAGGTGGTGGGTACAACTCCAAGAATTCGATTGCGAAATCGAGTACCGCCCAGACTCTCGCATGCAACACGTAGACGCCCTAAGTAGGAACCCTGTTGGGGATGCGGTCGAAGAACCCCATGTTTTGGACGTTCTAAACGTAGGCACTGAAGACTGGCTAGCAACTGTTCAGTCAAGTGACAGCGAAGTAGTTCGGATAAAAGAGATTCTAAACGACCCTAACGCTGTAAAAGTCGTGGAGGTTTTAAAGAACTATAAACTTAAAAACGGCAAGGTTTACCGTATCGTGGGGGAGGGGGATAACGATATTCGATGGTTAGTGCCAAAGGGTGTTCGATGGCAGATTGCAAAGATGAACCACGATGACGTAGGGCATTTTAGTTTTGAGAAGACGCTGATTAGGATACAACAGTCTTATTGGTTCCCAAAAATGCGCAGATTCGTAAAAAAGTATGTTAGGTCTTGCTTAGAATGCGCATATCATAAGGGGGTTTCAGGCAAGCAAGAGGGCGAATTACACCCAATACCAAAAGTCGTGGTACCGTTCCACACCATTCACGCAGACCATCTCGGACCATTCATTAAAAGTAAAAAGGGCAACTGCTATCTGTTAGTGATTATAGACGGCTTTACTAAGTTTATCAACATTACACCTGTTCGAAACACAAAAAGTAACACAACAATCAAGGTCTTGCATGAACACATTAGTTATTTTGGTGCTCCTACTCGATTAATAACAGACCAGGGAACATCGTTCACGAGTAACAGCTTCCGCTCATTCACAAAATCTACCGGCATTAAGCATATTCTCAATGCAGTGGCTACGCCACGTGCTAACGGCCAAGTCGAAAGGTTCAATAGAACGATTTTAGACGCTTTGTCGGCCAAAACTCATGGCAAGGATGATAGAAGCTGGGATGAATACGTACCTGACATTCAAATAGGGATAAATACTACTATTCATAAAACAACCGGTAAAAGTCCTTCTGAACTCTTGTTTGGTTTCAAGATTAATAGTGGTTCCGAAAACGTACTTAGTGACATCATAGACGACACTAGGGACGCGTCTACCAATAATTTAGATCAAATTCGAGAACAAGCCAGCGCGCGCATTATAGAACAGCAACAAAAGGATAAAGCTAGATTCAACTCCAAAAGAAAAAGCAAGCATGATTATACAGTGGGCGATCTAGTAAGTGTAAAAAGAGAGGTACCTAGCGACGGAAAATCAAAAAAACTAGTTAATAAATATCAGGGTCCTTATCGTGTAACTAAACTGCTACCTAATGACAGACTTGTAATCGAAGACACGCCATTGACACGCAAGTCTGGCCGACCCCCTTACAACAATATTATTGCGATAGATAAACTTAAACCTTGGTTAGTTTTTAATAAAAATTATGATTCCTCCGAAAATTCTGATGATGGCGTTTTATCTCAAAATGATGATCAGAAATCTGATAGCGATTAAAAGCGTAATTTTGTTTCTTTCTTGAAATATGAGATTATAGAGTTACATGGATCTTTTGGCGTTTGAATGATTTTGATGGGTGGCGGTGTTGTTAGCACTGAAAATTCATGAAATTTGTGTAGTACAGAACTAGATACATAAACGTTAGAATATAATTACCTGCCTAGATTAAGATACCTGGTTAAGATAGTTTAAGTTGTCTAGACTAAGATATGTATTTGCCTTAGTAAAAGTTGTATAATTAAACTACCTGTGTTAATGTACCTGCGAGTACATTATGTGTTAATACATGTATAATAAATAAATCGTTTACTGTTGTACAAGATGATTATATCGGTCATGCTTCAGCTATTTTGTTCTTTATATCGACTTATTTAATTAACTGAATTGAATGGATTAGATAAATCACTACTTAACTTATCAGTAACTTAAAGCGAAGGGACTCGCTAAAACTGCAGGATGACCGAGCTGTTAGGAATCGTTATAAATACTTTTATGTCCATAGCCTATAATTTTTAATATAATAATTTGTTAATATTATAATACTTATTTTCTGTTTTCATTCTGGCAACACTGACTCGCTCGCCGCTCCGTTGCGCCCTACCACCGAGTAGTAGAGGGGATTTTTTTAAGCGCGAGTGCAACGGCGAGCATTGTCGAGTCAGTCTTGCTGCGAAATCCGTGATATAAAGGCGAAGAAATAAGACGTAGTTGAAGAGTGCTAAAAATCCGAAATTGTGGTATAAGTGTTGTTTGGAAAAAGAATTAAGGTATGTACACCGTATTGTTTTTAAGTAGAAATAAAAAGTAATGAATGTTAACAACTAATGATAATTATTAGCGTTGTGATTGTTGTCTAATTTTGCAATAAAATAAATGCCTGAGAATCAATTTGGACTTTCCTTTCACAAGGATAGCGATACACGACAAAATGGCGGCATGACAATGACACAGCCCGTTCCTGTGTTACCAGTAGTGTGTGGTTATAACTCCCTAAGCGCATTTATTACATAAGCGAATACGATAAAACGCTGTGGTTTTATTTAACAATTCTGTTGGTATACGTATTGAATTGCTTCGTTTGCTATGCTAAATACAATTTAAATGTTTTATTTATTTTTTAAACAAAATAAAAGTTGAAAATGTTTCCTTATTTTCGTATTTTGTTGCAATTAAGTGGCAACTGGAAAGTGACGTCAACATGTGTCACTGCGGGAGTGTCAGACCTTGTTTTTTTAGACTATGGTAATACCTTACCATTACACGCGAATCAGTAGCGGGTGAAGGAGCGCCTTTACAGATAACATATTATACTAACTTTTATTCTAAGTAGTTTATAGTCCCACGCGCGCCTCAAAGAGCGTCAGCATAATGACGGGGCCCCCTCTCAGAGGGCCAAAGCCTGCCGGGGTCGCGGGATTATTTCCTTACCGTGACCCCGGAACATAACAGGCTACTGAAGGACACCGTGGAATTTAGTCAGTAAAAGTCTGACAGTCCCTCCTGCCCTGCCCGGGGTGGGAGGACTCATTTGATGATTTTACCACGCTAAAAAAAAAAAAGGTAGCTTCTATTCGGCGCTACATGTTTTCTTTTTCCCTACTTCTCCTCCTTTCTACTCACAATTTCAGCAGCCATCTCTTTTACATCTGTTATAAACCGACAAACATTGAAAAAACAAGGAAAGTAAACACAAACTATCAAAACACTGTTGTGTACCTTGAACAAAATACAGTCCTACATATTCGCAGGTTTATTTCGTCCCTTAGGAGTCATCCAGTATGACTATCGGGACACTTGGGACCAATTAGTTTCCTAGTTATGAACTTTTCATCTGTCAGATTTATACATCCCCGGAATTGGGAATTGCTTGCTCAAATATTTATATAATTTAAAACTGCTGGAGCCAGGCCGCTGTCCTTTGATAGTGTTTATTTTTTAACTATCCTTTGTTTAAAATGTTTACAGAATAACATGTGATATTATTTCAGAATTCAGATTTTGATAGTCACGGTTTTTATGATAAATTAATCATATTATATGAATTTTGGCGGTAGATGGTCTAAACCAAAATTTCTCAAAGTGGGGTACGCGAACCCGCGAGCCCCTGCCGTCGAATGGCGAAGGCCTGGGGTTCGCCATTCGACTACAGGGGATTTCTTCAACAGTGAATTATATTTTTAGGTTCGCTGTCACCTGGAAATTTTAACAGGGGTTCGTGGAGCCGAAAGTTTGAGCAACCCTGGTCTAAACCAATTTAGGGTTTGCTCTTGGCGTCAACTTAGACCAGAAGCAAGAGAGCTACCATGGCGAGGCCTACCCCAAAATAAAAAAAACATGCTCATTGCTCATTAAGATTCCTATCGGGCACAGAATATTAGGATGTTTAATACAAACACGTTATTTTTTTTTTCAACGATGCACTAGGAATTTCTTATGTATCATGGGTGTGTTTACAAACATATAAACTCACATACACAAACGCCCAGACCCGGAACAACAACTTAAAGATCATACAACTGCTTCGTGCGGGAACCGAACCCACGACCCTCAGCGCTACAGTCGATTGGACTCAGCTCAGCTACTGCGTCAACAGAGCCGTTGACTTTTTAAACTCTTGGTGGTTTTTAAACTTTTAGTTAATTATTTCCTATACAGATATGATGAGCTGCCAGAAAAGTGACAGAACAAAACGTTGTCTGATAAGGAAAATCCCCAAGCATGTGTCACAAGCGACTGACACAAAGACAAGGTTCCAACACAATTTATAACGATTCGAAAAATTGTGACAAACCAACACGTAGAATAAAGTAATCCAGTACGCAACTGGGTCAGTATGGCATGAGATCCCTTGTCAAATTAACGCTTCCCTCTGTCTCGGAGTGACAAATGACATGGGCATAATAAAAACTTGCTCATGAATGCTCCGAGTTGAAAATAACGCTATATTCACTGACGTTTACAGGGCTACAGGGAGAGAATGAAAATTATAAGAGGAAATTAAAAATTATTTACACGGAAGCGAAGCAAAATGGCTGTGAATTGCAGGAGTTGTCAAACGACTGTCACATTATTGTTTTTTTCTTTTCGTTTTGTTGGAGAGATTTTTTCAGTTGAATAATTGGAATTAGAGAATGATCATGAAACTCAAACTCAAATTCTTTATTGCATTCATGTGTAGTACATAGGTGTTACAGAAATGTATAAGTTTCAACATGAAACCCGCATGAATGACTTATGCAATCTACCGATTAAGATAATGGAATTCTAGTTAACCATTAATCAATGTTACGTCAAAAAATAGACAATAACTTTTCCGACACAAGCAGACAAGGTCCTAACTAGGACCACGTCCGATGACTGACGATGACAAGACTTCAAACTGCGACATACTGAAACAGTAGATCGCAGTTTGAAGTCCTGCTTGAAATCAATTTATTCCAAAAAAAGCTTTAGAAGCGTATAAGTTAAAAATCATTTCTTCAAAACAGAATAAAAATGTAAAAAACTATGTAACCCAATTTTCTCAGAAAGCAATTTGAGCAAAACCTCTTAGCAAAATAAACGGTATTAATCTCAGTTTCCTTATAAGTTGGGCGGTACACTACATCAAACTTAAGAGTATTAAATGTATAAAAATACCAGTAGTTTCCAATGTTGGCTTTCAGCCAGGAACTGCCTGATTCCTTCGACCAGAACACCATAAGACCAATGAGGTAAATTCGATTTCTCCGTAATAAAGTTTGCGGGATAGGCAAAGTTTGTAGGCATCGGTTTTAGTAATGTCACTTTTATAACTTTCTATACAAGACAAAGTTTTGTAAGATTTCTAATCATAAATGTTTTGATAGTTGCGGTAGTTTTGGAGGTTTTTGGATTCATTTAGAGTATTTGTGGGACTTAGTTTTTAATAAAACGTATTTTAACTTACACGTTGAACTAAATTACAGAGTTTACCCAGTAAGACGAAAATATAGGGGCCTCGTTACTTCGCATAATGTCTATTTTAGATTTATACAAAACTTGATTCTTGCTTAAAAATATATAGTTAAGGCCCATGTTTTAACTCTCTCCTCATATTTTTTTTTTATCAATTGATAATTATGTTCGCGTTTGACCACTATGTCGCCTGAAAGTAAATTTATGTTTTAATTATTTATAAAGTAATAATTTTGATTTAAATAATTTTCAGGAAAATATGACTCAAAATGCTTTTATATATCGATACTAGGAGGGACAGAAGAAACAGGGTTGATATTTTAATCACCCATTTTCTATTTCCAAACATGTATAATGTCCTATAAATTTATAAATTCTTTAAACCACTCCAAATAGCAACATTTCTAAAACACTTGATTTTCGTAAGTGCTAGCAAATTCTGTATTCAGTTTCCATCGCCTCGCGTTGGAGAATTTAAAAATATCCTCTAGCTGGTCCGCCTTAAAGAAATAGAAATTCTTTGCTGTTTGCAATTTTTGTCAGGAACATTTTAAAAGTATTACGGGTGTTTTATGAAACTAGGTAGCTATCTACTAATGAAAGAAAAACTAATTTCATTTACTGCTTGATATTCCTTGCTAGCTATTTAGTCTAGGAGTAATGGACAATTTTATAAAATTTTATTTAATTCAAGAAGAGTTAAGCAATCAGTTTCTTTAATTTTTTTTTTTATTTTCGCTATTAGGCGAAAATAATAATGTAAAAATCTCTATTTTTCAAAGTATCTTTAGCTTTCAAAAGCATAATTATTATTACGTCAAAGATTCCTATTTTGTAGGTTTTGTTTTTTTTTCTGACTAATATGTTAAATAAGCATATCACATTGACGGAAGAAGAAAACAAAAAACAGTATCAATTAAAAGTATGTTGAGCCATTTTTGCCATTACAAACATTAATGTATATTACCTATAATATAGCAATAGCAACCCCGCAATGTATATTACCTATAATATAGGTACGAAAATTGTTGTTGTCTCTAATTGGTAGGTAGGTTTTTCAAATGATGTTACTTATTATCCAAACCAGCAACCTGGCATTTACAGAGACGCCTTCAGAATTTAATTCTTAAAACTCTAATAAAGAAAAGGCTACATAAAAAATATCATTATACATTACGGTAAGGTAAGAAAGGTCACACCAATAGGTTGTTAGGCATCTTAAAATATCTCAAAATTGGCCTCGTTATACAAAAGACGAATAAGTGATACCGTCCAAAGAAATCGCGAGTATCAAAAGGAGCAGCAAAAAATAATGTCTCACCAAATTGAATCATTTGTAATATTCATTCTTTTTTACTCTTGCGTCTGTGGACGCTTTGTAAAAGTTACAAGGATTTTGATGGAATGGAAGAGGGCCGGACGGGATACTAGTAGATAGACTTAAGTGAAACATGGGAAGCATTATTGTTGCATGACCAGAGCACACTTATTATTGGATTATAATTAACAACGAAACATCATGTCTTGTAACCAATCAACGATCGAATTCTTGAAGATGTCCAATCAGAAACAGCTGTCAAAAACGTTTTTCAAAAAACATTTAACCGCCTTCAAAAACAACCACAAAAAAGTTTTTTTGCCACCGACTTCCGAAAGAAAAGTTATTTTGAAGGTTATTTTTTACCCTTTTTTGTTTAATATTCAACCCAAATTCTTGTCAAATACACCATTTTCTTACATGTGCACTAGAATTTTGTAATCCGTGGCACCGGTATTAACATCGCTCATGTACACAAATGCTAATAAAATACCCTATCTCAAAAACTGCTGAACAGATTTTGATGAATCTTGCAGTATTCCCTAAGGTGAACGATTCCCAGTACAACAAAAAAAGAATTTTGAAAATCGGTCCACAATTGGCGGAGTAATCGCGTAACAAACACGCAAAAAGTAATGTCAACAAGCAGCCGAAATCAAAAAAAATGATCACAAAATAAAAAGTACTGAACCAAATTGGATGAAATTTTTATGGGACCACACAGCAAGTATACTGCATCGAACAAAAAAAGAATCACACTAATCGGACTAGAAACCTCGGAGTAATCGATGTACATAATTAAAAAAAAAAAAACATACAGACCGAATTGAGAACCTCCTCCTTTTTTGAAGTCGGTTAAAAAAGGAACGGGATTTCGATTAATAGATTTAATATTATTTTCGAGCATAGGCACCTTGATTAACTTTATTGGTATTGTTGGTCGTAAAGACAAAAAAAAATCGTACGAAAATCGACTCAATCGATTTTTTTATTACGAGTTTTAGTTGAAAAAAATGCAATGCCTGTTGGGACAACATAGGAAAAAAAAACAATGACTTAATTCTTCATGAATTGTTCGTACTCATCAATTTTTCTGTGCAAAAAAACAACTGTTTTCCCAGTTTAGCTACAGTGTCCCTTCTAGTATTAAATAACATCGGCATAAAACCAAGCGTTGCTCCTTTATGGTACTCGTTTCGATAATCAACTGTCTTCAGAAATCCGCGACGTCACATTTCTGGAAGAGCTGAAGAGAAATAATCCGTTTCCAAGTATCTTTTATTAATGTTTCTGTCTGATGTGCCTTTTAATAGAATAAATTAGAGTTATTACGAGTAAAAAGATCAATATTTGCGAAGGTTTGCTCACCTGAAGTAAGTAACAATTGAATATTGGAAGGTGGATTTTGTTCAGCAGTCATAATTAGTGACACCGTCCCACTTGATGATTGGCGAGCTCAAAACGTTGCTTGGCTTAGAATACGAGAATAAATCGGTCACATTTAAGCCGGGAATCCACTAGGCAATAATTGACGCGCAACATGTTGCACAACAAGTTGCCAAACATGTTGTAAATCAGCGCGGAACTTTTGAAGAACAACGTTGTCTGTCTACGCATCTAGAACTTTACGTCAGTCGTCGACAATATGTCGCCAGAGGATCTTGTGTTGATTTCACCGGGCGGCATTGCACTACGGACATTGTTGCGCGTCACGTTTCCACTCAACAACTATTGATGCTCAACTAACGATGCTCTGTAAACCAGCAACAAGCCACGCGTCTATGTTGCGCGGCAACATCGCGCGCTTTTGTGCAGCGTTGCCGTACATGTTGAGCATCACGTGTCGCGCACCAAATATTGCCAAGTGGAAACGCGGCTTTATGTTAATCAGATTAGGATCAGCTTGTTCCCAAAGACACAAAAAGAACAAACAGATTGAATTACGAGTTAACCAGGAATGTAGGCAATGCGTTCAGTTTGGTATGATTTCTAAAAAAGGAGGACCGTCTATTCAGCACTCATGGTACCACAAAACCTATTACTCATACCCATCAAAAACAGGTTACGAAAACCAGAATCCAGTTTTAAATCCACTTCGAACATTGAAGTCCACTAAAAAGTCACGAACAAAATCTGATTTCTTGCTCTTGTCTCGACTTAGGGAGAAATAAAACTGTCGTTTCATAGTAAAACGGGGTCGGACATGTTACTGTACCCGCTGGTATGCGGGGTAACAGTTGACCTCCCCCTTTTGTGGGGGAAGGTTCCCCAAGCGACGTCACGTGCGATTCCGAGGCGCACAAATCACGCTAGACGTGCACGCGAGGAGTTCCGTACTGCGAACATTAAAAAAATCAATTAAAACCGTCCTATATTACATTGTGAGTTGTACATTGACTGCTCTGTTTTAAATACGGTTGAGTTAAGGGGAATTAACACGCAATGGATATGAAATTTTTCGATTTTGATCCAATGATAAATTCACGCGTAAAGGCCAGACACAAAGCCCAGAGCGATATGTCAATCGCTCTGTTTATTTTCCAGTAAACGCCTCCTTTTTCTAATAAAAAAATACCATTGAAATAATAACTTAGCTGTCGCGGACACAATGGATGGCACGCCACATTCTTTGTCAGCCAGACAACACGAAACCCTATGCAAATGTAAAAATGTTACTTCGGTTTTTAAACTTTTTGTACCTTCACTCCCACTTTAGTGTGCGATTGTACTTTTTGATATTTTAACGACAACATTAGCTTTGGTGGTTGATTTTTAATGCATGGTGTATAATGCTCAATATTACGTGACTAGTACAGATTAACGGGTAAATGTTATAGATGAAGGGCTGCTTTGGATTCTTGTTATTAATTGTGTCGTGTTATCTGAATGGAAGCCTAGATAGGCTTTGAAGGAAGAATTATGGTTGATAGTTCTCTTCTGATTATCATAATGCTTAACATTAACGTTCAAACTGATATTATTTTAGTGCCGTTTCCACTAGTCCTGGTATAAAAAATCCTGTATGAAATGCACCACACTTTAAATCATTTTGCATGTTTCAGAAGCTTATTCATAGCCACGGAATAAAAACAATTACCTACAAAGGTGCTTTTTAAAACAACACAAAAACAATCTCGATTACACGACATTATTATGCGTTAACAAAGTCACAAGGAACATTTAATTTAACAAAATGGTTCAGTACAAAAAGCTATGAACGTAAGTAAATTTTTTACTCATAATAACGGTAGAGCAACGCATTCCGCCCACTGTCACACTGAGGGCGGGCGGCAATTTAAAACAATAAGCACGCTTTTATTTCTAAGCGATACTTTATGCTTGGCAAGCACGCAACCATGCTTATTACAGGACTAGGCTGAATGAACTGGTTATTAGGTGCTGTAAATGCGAAATTCAGGTCTTTAGTATTTGTGTCGAATAGGCAGGGGTGACTGTAGCAAAAAAATAAAGAATATTCTTGACGCATTAGAGCAGACAAAAATAATTATAATATTTGACAGCACAGTCGCACCCACGACGACACAGGAAAAATAGCTAGAGTGGGGCAAAGTTATGACACAAAACATAATAAGCTTTTTCAAAGCCAAAAGGGGTAACGGCTATATCCCAGTATGATTATGCAACGTCCTTCCACTGATAATTTACCTCTCAGATTATGCATCTCTGTCAAAACGAAAGACTGATCATTAACTTTACTATAATAAGTTTGCTATTGTCTTACTTCTGGTAGTTTTAGTGATCAATATTATTGTTTTATTAAAGTTGTTTTAGGACTGCTGTTGATTTATCAAAGGTACAATTTTTTCATAGATACAAGAGATAGGTACTGGAGATCTCGTCAAGTAAATGTCAGAACTGTGTAGGTCGGTCTCTTTCAAGTATTTCCCTCGTGACCGCGCGTTACACTTAACCCGACGAGGAACTGACGTTATGGGTTGTTATCGGATATTTCATTCATTTCGTTTATCAAATGCCCCTCGCTCAAAGCAATAAATTGATAACGCATCGTCATCAATAAAAACATTTTTATTGTTTTGGTTCCGCTTGTACAGTCCCCAACAAAAATGTTTCCCCTTTAATATTATAATATCCCGAATTTGTTCACCACTTATCTTGACAGCCATCTTGTCATTACAAACCTTAATATGGAACATAAACTTCTGCAACAAAGTAGTACATAGTAACCATCACGGAAGTTTACGAGGAACGCGTAAACTTAGGGCTATCATCGGCCCAAACTTTGGAGGGCTTTAAAGATTAAAGACATTAAATTTTTATGAAGACCCCTGTCAGTGAGGCGGCAATACTTACGATAAGGAACCCTGACTCAGTAGGTACTTTAGTTATACTTTCTTAGATACACCGCCAGTATCTGCACGAACTTCCGAAACTGAAATTTGTTAAAGAAAAGTGTTATTTATTATCTTCATGATAAGGTTTACGAGTTCGTGTACCTTTGTGAGCGCTGTAATGTCACCGTAAACGAAATTGCTTTTACGAAAAGTGAATTCAAAAAGGCGGGTTGTGTTTTTTTTCGGGTTTATACGTATTGGATACCGTTTATATGGGGTATACCGTGTTGTAGGTTGCAATAAAGGTGAATGCAATAAGAATTGGCTGTTACATTTTATAACATGTAAAACCTACGTCTTTCTATTTGGGAATATGCATGTTATAAACAAAGGTCACATAACTTAATTTAAACTTTTACGAAAATCATTTGGTATTGAAATTTTCCGTCTCAACCCGAATTAATTCTGGATTTTAAGAAAACTGTTCCCAGCAACAGGGAAATTCCGACTCTTGCACCGTGAATAAGTACACGAAATCTTGCAAAATACAGTTGTTTGTGACTGTACTTCACTTTGAATATTTCCCAGATTTTCTCCGTGGCACTCAAATAAAGTTTTCCACGAAATAATACAGGCATTTCGGAAGTGCTAGCCAGAAAATAAAATTAATGCATTCGTATAGAACTCGCAAATAACTATCTATTCTACAATTGCTTTAAAATTCTCGTCGAGAGGACAGTCTATTCACAGTTTTCACAAAGCTTTTGGATCGTCAGTAGAGAAAGCTCGGAATATACAAAGGGTGTTGGTAAAAGAATTATTCTTCTATTTTGGTGGGACCTCGTTACTCAGACCTGATTATGCGGGCGACCGACACGGTATGGTATTAAACATCTTTTGTAAGTAGTTCCCCGACAAAGGTCACTGGTTTTGAGCTGCCTTGCAATTTTCTTAAGAAAAGAGAGGCCACAAAAGTAATAAAATTGAATGCGGTGAGCGAAAATATGGTGGTCATATTAGTTTTGCTAATTCTCACTCATAGAGAGAAGGCCTGTGTTTCAGCAGTGGCAACATTAAAGGCTGATTAAGTAAAAACTTAATCAGTCTTTAATGTTGTTAAAAAAAAACTTAATTTATTTATTTGTGCTTAATATTGGCCAAGAATGTACCAGACCCGCTACTAATGTTAGCTATTGTAAAACAGACAGGCGTGACGAACGCGAAGCGAGGTGTTTTTGTTTATAATGTATGCAATTGTTTGAAGCCCGTCACATAGACTATCGGATCGCTTTCGCTTTTCTATGTGACCGGATTCAAACAATTGCATACATTACAAACAAAAACGCCTCGCTTTGCGTTCGTCACGCCTGTCTGTTTGACAATAGCTTGAAAGTATCACTGTCAAATTCAAATGAACGACGGAAACAAAGTATGACGTCTTAAATATATTCGTTTAACAGAAAATACATTAAGCAATTTTGTGTACCAGGTCTTAGCAAGCAATTGACAATCGCTAAATCTACACAGCACAATATCCCTTGCTTAAGGCTTTTGCCTCAATTCACCTGTTTTGCCAAAATTCACCTGTTTTGCCAAAATTCACCAGTTGAAATTTGCCTTCAAATTGGTGAGGCAACCAATATATCCGAACTGTTAGCTCAACAATTTTCTTAGGCACACAAAATTATCTGGGCCCAGCCTGTGGGTCCAGTCTAGGCAAACTTTTGGACTTTCATCAGCTAATGCAAGGTTAAAGGGAAGGGTCTGAAACGGTGTTTTGTACTCCAAGTCCACGACAGATACGTAAGTGTTTGCATTGTGACGTCATATTAGTTGGAAAATTTCAGAAGATCCATACATTTATCGAAATATACCCAGAGAAAGCAGTTGAGCTTTTCTAATATTTAAATTGCGTTTGCTCTTTGCCTTCATCCTACAGGCACAAATGAGGCCTAAGATGGCGCGAGCTCATCCAAAAAGAACTAGGTTTCCTGCGCGTCAACGGAACACAGTAAAAACTCGTCGACAGTCGATGGTGATGGCGACCAGCGCCATTGGTATCGCTCAGCTGTCATCATAGGTTACAGGTAGACTTTGGTGACGTAACCCAAAGGTGGGACGCTAGAAGGTGAACCCAAAAGAGGCAAAATCTAAAATTGGTAATAGCCAGCTTACAGAAAATGAGTGTACAAGATAATCTTATAGTTCGTGTGCAACTGATGGAATACTGACAGAAAGTGTTGTTATTTGAAGTGTAATATAAGGTGCTGCTGATACCTAAGATTATAGATATTGTTCCCGCTTATCAACGTGCACTAACTGATAATAAGTCTGTTTCGAAAAATTAGAAGACCCACACGAATCATTTCACTAAGGGAGCAGCTGACTTTTTCAGCTATAACGCCATCTACAGAATAGCTAAGACTTTAAAATTACATAAACCATGTGTTATAAAATAAAATTAAGTTGTTCGACTTTATGTCCCAACAGTAACATGAAATGCTGATAATAATAATTCTTGAGCGAATGAAGTCTGCATCACGACAGTTTATTAAAGTAATACTGAACCTGAAAGACAACTACAGCATATGCTGAAGCAATTGCCCTGAACGAAATCAGTTGTATCACATATCATCATCATCATCACTCCCGAGAGACAATTTTAATTGAATGTTGGTTGGAGTAGATTTTCTGAATGGTATTATTATTGGTATAAGCTAACAATACACTTGTCCGGAACGTTAGCCGGTGTGGAGGCAGACTCCTTATTATGTAGCTCCTTTGAAGCAATCTCGGGTGTGTAGTTTGAAGAAAAACGTAATTTTCTTCGTATTTTATTCTATTGTGGAAAAGAATACTTTGTTATTTGTATGGAAGTTGAATTAAATAATGTCTTTCGCTATTTTAATGCTAATACTATATTTTAGTGGTCACAATTTGCAGGATCTATGAACAGTAACATAATGTCTTATTTCCCGTAGAGGTTCTGTGTCAAGGTAAACGCTGTAGTGGCCCAGTGGTAACAAGTAGTAACAACTCCAAATTATTTCTAACGAGGGTTTAAACCCAACCAATCGCATAGCTTTGTCAAAACGATGATGGTGGAAAACATCGTGAAGATTACGGAAAACGCCGTAGATCTAAAAGTTTGAAGACATGTGAAATCATAACTGGGCAATGGTTATGTTTTTTCAAATGTTTTTTCTTTCTTCTTTCTTTCTTCCATGTGTAGTAGATTTCTGCCCAGAGAAGACCTGTGTCCCAGCAGTGGGAACATTATAGGCCTTTGCTCTGGCACAAATCTATATTCTCTAGTTAATAATACGAACAAGAAGATCTGCCGTTTGTAATGATCTTGGTTGTGAATACTCGTATTATTTAAAAATAATATTTACAACCAACATCATTACAAACGGTTACCGCAAAACTAGGCTTAGGATTAGTGTAGTTTTCTGTAAAGTTTACTTTATGTTAAAATGATAATTTTGATGTCAAAATACGAAATCATATTTCCATTTCCTCTGGTTGCGACTAAATTATTGAAATTAATTTTATTAATTAATTAGTAAATAATACACGACTGTGGTTAATTTTCACGTACTATCCACATTATTAATAAGACCACAAAACCAAACTAAGTGCAAACCACAAAACATTTCCTAATTCTAATTTTACCTATTGATGTAAAATTCTATTTCATATTAGAGTGGACTGAATAATAAATTCGAAAAATTAACATTTGACCTGTTTCTCTTATGTTTTACTAGATACTCGTACCTATACATAGATAATTTTATCTTCCGGCACGCGTAGCATGGCCAATTCTATCTCTATTTTACTTGGAATACCCAAAGTTATTTCCATACAATTCGACTGTTTTTTGCACAGATATGCCTCGACCAATAATAGCAAATATGGCATAAACCTTGTACCATTGAAGATGATTCATTTCGTTTTTCAATTTTTGATAATCATTGACATGCATAAAACGGTAAAATCTTTCGACTTTCTGTCCCACACTGTTTCTAAAGGGCTTCACACACAGTAGCTATAATGTAAAGATGTACATTATAGCACGATACATCTCATTACATCTTTCCATAGAAATCGTCAGGAGACCACACACGACAGCTATAATGTATATTTTTACATCTTCGAATCTCTATGGAAAGATGTAATGAGATGTATCGTGCTATAATGTACATCTTTACATTATAGCTGCTGTGTTTGATGCCCATATTGCGCATTCTTAATTTACAAAGGGGTTTTCTCAGCCTGTATCTAGTCCAGAAGTCTTTTCTTATCTGACCTTAATAAGAAAAGAAATCTATTAATTTTTTATACGATTTGTTATTAATATGAATTACATTGCGTTCTACTCGTAAAGTTATTTATTTTTTCTCTCTGAAGAATAAAATAAACTAACAACCAAAAAGTTTCAATGTCTGGATTTAGTAGATTCTGCGAAACCAGTCACCTGTTAAATAAGAATATCTGTGAATTTAAATTCAAAACAGAAATGTAACTGAAATCAGTGACAGGTGATTAAAATTGTGAAATTTTCGTAAATTGAAGTAAATTAGAGATTTGTATTTGAATTAAAAGTTATTAAAGCTTCATGAAATTTAAATATTTGTATTTCAACTAAAATATATTAAAGCTTCATGAAAAGAATCAAGACAGATGCTTTTTTAGACATACCTAAAACAATTTTGTCTTCTGATACGTGCGCTTTTAACGTGGAGTTGCGGACACCAGCCCGTAATAAATACAATGTATTTTTTATTCAATAAATTTTAATTTCCCTCACATTTTCATTGTAGCTACAAAATATTGTAGAATACACCGATGTTCACTGTAATCAACAATTAATCCGCATTACCTAAAATATCCGCTCAATATTTGTAAACGGATGGAAACTGGGTCGTTTTCAATCGGGTTGCACTCAAATTCTAGTATTGGACATGTTTTCATTTTGTGCATCGGTCCAAATGCACTATACAGTAGAACTATCAATTACTTTGATCATCGTGTTGCACAATCGCTACTGGCTGTATAGGACGATTTTTGAAATGCCTGAATCCGTCGCAGTTTAGAATATCGCTGTTCATCAAAGTTGAAAAATAACAGCGAGCGTGTGTATATTTTTTTTTGTTTTAAAAAAATGTTTGGACAAAGCTTCGGAATGTTTGTGCTTGTTTTTGTGAGTGAAAATATTTGTTTATGCTTCGTGTATGTTAAAGTATAAGCACGTTTTTTAGGTAGGTAAAGTAGGGTTGATACGACTATCTAATAAGTTATCTTAATAGGTATTCTTTTTGGGTAATGCTAAAAAAAACTAATACATAATGTACATAGAAATAAGTGAATAATAAAAATAGCGACATGTATCATTTTTAAGCATTGACAGATAAAATACAGAATGTGTTTTTCCTTTTTTTATACTTTACTACATAACATTTGTAAGTACCTACTTTCTTTTTACGTAGGGACGTGGGTACCTCCGTATGAATTTAATTTGGTTATTATATCCAAAATGTCACTAATTTAGATGCTGAGTAACTACAGCGACATATCAACGGTGTTACGATTACATCTCCACCAAAGATTTACTCAGAGCAAATGATCGGCACCTACTATTAATATGCAAGGCCACGGTTCTCATCAGTGTAAATCGCCCTTATCGATAAGTTTAATAAGCGTGCGGTAGGCGACGTCAAAGAACCTGCGCCGGGAATAGCCGCTGATGTATGCCTGCCTTAATCAATGGACAGATAACGTCGGTTAGGAGATTGAAAAATTCAGGTTTATTATAAGGCGGTAAACTCCAATACGGTTAAATACTGCAATTGGTTCTTCGTTTACCTTCAGTTTATAGGGATCATTTTGGTACCTACACAACAAATTATGGTTTAAATACGGTTACGGTTCTTAATGATCGTTTATTAATACCTCAAGAAGGTAAAGTTAAACGGTTAGATAGCAAACCAGATGAGTCAATCAATTATAATGAAGCTGCAGATTTTTTTCTGTAATAAATTAATGAGACTTCAAAATAATGAAAGTGTGACTAATGCGAAATATTTTAACAAATTGCAAGTTTTTCGGTGCCTACATAATTTGAATTGTAAGTGCGCAGGAATGGGGTCGACAGCGCTTCGGGGTCGACGAAGCGTCGAGCTGCAAAAATCTCATGGGGCCTACATACAGAGACAAAACCTGCCAGTGTCGCGGGACTGTCTAACCAGGTAACCGTAACCCTGGAAAGGAAAGGGCTATTGAAGGTCACCGTGGATTTTAGTCAGTACAAGTCTGGCAGTCTCTCCCGTCCTGCCTTGGGTGGGAGAACTCATTTCATGTTTTTACCACGTAAAAAAATAAAAAGAGGCATAACTCACCCGTTAAGGAACATTTAAGCTGACATATTATACAAACAGTTAGTAGCCAGAATTATTATAAGTAGATACAGAAAAAAACCACCATGAAATGCAGTCTTAATTAAGACCAATTTATTCATTTACCGCATGTTAAAGTCAAAGATACGACACAACTTATGGTCTTTTATAAGCCCTTAATAGAGATCTTAAGTGATAGCACTGATTTACAACTTAAACAGGAATGCTATAGAATGAAATAATTAACTTATTGCCTTTAATTTAAATAAAAAATTAAGCAGACATTATCTTTAAGCTGGTCCTTTGGCGTTTAAGATATCTTTAATCGGTAGAAGATGATTTTTAACGAGATAAGTGTGTGTGTGTGAGTACTCTCAGTGTAATATCGTGTGTCATTGGGGCTTCTGCTTCAATAGCTTTATACTATAGGCAGTTTTAGTAGAGAAAGGCTTAGAATATAGGATTGTGTACAAAAAAAAAAACTGATTGGACCGTCAGTTAAATAATCGTAAATAATTGTGGTTTTTTTTGTTAGTTAAACCAAAATTATACAAAGATCCGACGCTTTAATTTTTTTAAAATTTTGTCCCACACTAGGAATTTCTTCTATATCGTGGGTGCGTATACAAACATAGAAACTCACGTACACACAAACACCCAGACCCAGAACAATTACTTGCAGAACATACAAAAATATTTGTTCCGTGCGGGGATCAAACCCGCGGCGGCACGCTGTGCAGCAGTCGATGCGCAAAACGAGCCAATATTTAAAGAGCAAGAAATTCTCTACATTAAGGTGATTGCTTCGATGTAGCCCGCGAAATTCAATTTTTTTTACGTTTTTTGCAATTTGCAGGCCAGTGACATGTTGTAACTTTATAAATATATGTGTTGCGCTAATAACAAGTATAATTTTAAATATAAAAATTATCAAAAAATTCGCTCCATCAGCTCTCACATAGAAAAGGTGCATCGTAGTTAGATTTCGGAGATTTTAACATGATGCACCTTTTCTATGTGAGAGCTGATGGAGCGAGTTTTTTGATAATTTTTATATTTAAAATTATACTTGTTATTAGCGCAACTCATATATTTATAAAGCTACAACATGTCACTGGCCTGGAAATTGCAAAAAACGTAAATAAATTTGAATTTCGCGGGCTGGTTGGAGCATCCCCCTTAACTCAATTAGTCTTGCTCGAAACATTTTACAAAACTTACAGCGCGAGTCATTAAAATACCCCACATTAAAAACTTCACGAAATGATTCAACAAAATTCAAAACACTTTAACTTAATTATAAGGGTCGAAAAAAACCGTCCGTTACATGCATTTGTACACAAACTGGGTCCATCTTAATTGCTATGAATAACTTCTGCGTTTATCGATCTCAAACATTTCAATATTGATGTTTTAATTAAAACTTTGATAGTCGTTTCGCTTTTTGGTTCCTTTTTCGCGGGCGACTTGTTAAATGAATGTTCATTTTATTGAAGTGCAGTATTTTTTTATATTTATTTTGATTTTGTTCAGAGGCCTCTCGAAAAGTCTTGTGGGGGTATTATTTGCGTAACACCTAACTTTTTCCATTCTTAAACTATCAAAAAATGATTGTTAAATAGTTTAAGAATGGAAAAAGTTGCTCCGACGAGTGAAGAGAACTGCAACTACTGAAATTAAGAATCAACAGTGGCTATCACCAAGAAAACGCTGTGGTAATGAAAAGTCATACAAATGGATGTAAAAAAAAGAAAAATTAACAAATCGAGCGGGCAACATTTAAAAAAAAAATAGCCGAAAAATAAAGTGACTAATTCGTTTTCCCTAAAAATATTCCGAGGATTCTTCTCTATGTAAAAAACACGAAGTCTCTCAAGATAATAAAGTGCTGGAAGAAACCCAACTAAATATTTACACCAGTTTTGTAAGTTACGGTCCCTAGACACACTTACGAGCCCACTGTACACAGACGTACGGCTTGAGGAAAGTCGTTGAAGCGAGGGGACTTAATTAAAGACATCATATCCAGACGGTCGCAGATGGTACTGGGCAACCTAGAGAACTATGTCTGTGTTTCGCACTAGGCGTGTTCCATGCTGCGTTTGAACGTTCCTATGAGGCGTTTAAACGTATCACTGATCACTGGACACGTGGTCAGATTGCCAAAAGAAAAGAAATCATTGAGGTCATTATAAAATATGTCAGGCCAAAAAACGTCGGAAAACAACCAATTAGGTGGACAGTAATGCCTTTGTCAAACTGAAAAGCGTGTCGAAGCGTTTTTCTTTTTTTTTATAATATTAAAAAAAAAAAAAAAAACGCTTTTAATATTCCACGACTATCACACAACGCCATCTAGTCCCAAGCTAAGCAGAGCTTGTGTTATGGGTACTAGACAACTCATAAACATACTTATATATTTCTAAATATATACATACATATTATATATAAATTACACCCAGACACAGAACAAATGATCGTGCTCATCACACAAACATTTGTCCTGGGTGGGCCCACGACCTCCGGCATAGCAGTCAGGGTCACTAACCACTAGACCAACAGGCAGGATTACAGACTATCGGACCGCTTTCGCTTTTTTATATGACAGGATTCGGATCGCATTCGCTTCGCCCTGTCTGTTTGACAATAGCTTTAAAGTATTATTGGTTTATTGTATGGAAAATTGAAAACCTCTATTGTAAGAACTCGAGGAACTATTTTTTCCATCAAATTAACTTCACAGTTCCCGGTTACTTTACGCCACTAAAACGGTAAAGGCCATGTAAGGGCGTCGGCATTTAAACTATTCTATTTTTCAAGCTAGAATCACACGCAAGTAAACACGTGTCATTCTAATTTGATTGAAATCGATTACTGTACGAATATGTAAAAATGTAATTTTTAACACGGTATTCACTTTCGGTTAGATACTACCAAAGTAATGCTAGCAATAAAAATTGGTAAAAAAAATCTGTTCGGAAAATAAAAAGGCGAAGTTGAAAGCCACATAATATCTATACTAATAATACGAGCATTATAAAGAGGAAAGGTTTGATTGCTTGTTTGTATTTAATAGGCTGCAAAACTACTGGATCGATTTCAAAAATTTTTTCACCAGTTGAAAGCTGCTTTGATGCTAAGTGACATAGGCAATAAGGGGGGAGGGGTGAGCGGGCCAAGCCGCTGCCAAAAGCTAGTTTAATATAAAGTGCGTACAAACATTATCCGTCTTGTAGCTATTTCTGAAGTTTACAAGTTCTAGTGGCTTCGGCTAGAATATTATAGCTGTAAGTATGGCCCTTGTCTATTTCACTTCGATTTATTATTCTGCTTCAAAGTTGGCAAACTATTTTATAGTAGAAGAACACTTGTCTTAATTGCCCAGCTCGGTTTTCTATTCTTGAACGTAAGACTTTATCGTTAAATCAGAGAGGCTTGCAACTTGATTCAAATCGAACATTGAAACTTTTAAAGCAAGTTTAGTTCAAGCATCGTAATTTGGGCGTCATCACATTTGTAACCCTTTTTTGTGGTGTTAAAATCATCCTCCCACCCTTGGAACGGAATGCTCTCAAAAAGTTATTTAATTTTTTTTGTAAATCAGCTGAGTAATATTGGTATCGGTAAAATAAAACCTATGACTAATAATACTTCAATAGTATAATAAAATGACAAATAATGCATCAAAAAGATGTCGGTATAATAAATTCGAAAAAAAAAAACGTTAAAGTGATCGGTTCCCACAAAAAAGTGAACTGAAAAATTAAAAAAGAGTTCAAAAGGAATACCGACTTTTTAAATGCTCTTGTTTATAGAAATGCTCCATAAAATGCATCTCAATACTGTCTCTAAATATCACGGTAGAAACCAACAGAGCTGTTCAGGTCCATAGAATTTTCCTAGTCGATTCTTCAACTTCAAAGCGACCACCAAAACGTTCCATATTCTTTAAGCCTCGGAAAAGTGCAATCCCCTTTTTTTCAAGGACTTCTTCCACTTTGTTCAATTTTTTTACTACCCTGCCATACAATTTTACTATAAATTTTTCACCTTCCAACACAATATCAAAGAAGACTGGCAAAGCAATCTCAGTAAGTAGTCTTACGATAGGCATTCCCTGGTGGATGCATCCTCAAAGTCAAAGCGGCGATTGCAATATTTCACGGCAATTTTTCAATATCATCAAATCGAGGAACAACGGTACGGAAAAGTGCATTACGACGGAACCAATGATGTAAGACTTTTGTACTATTTTTCTGTCTTTGAAATATTACAGGAGAAGGCAACTTGACTTCAAATTAAACGGTGTAGAAGTAAGACGCAAGTAATTATGCAATCAGGGTCTATAAGACTATTAACTTCTAGTGGTTTGAACTAGGCTCAGGTGTTAGATATTAATTAAATTCGACCTATGACAAGGTTTAATCTGAAAGGCGTCTTAGCGTAGACATTAATTGATTTAAATTAATTATGACTTTTACAAAGTTTCAATCTGAATATTAAAATTCACGTGTCACTGCATTTATGCACGGTTATTCTTGCCCAACTGTTTTTAATAACGTGTGTAAATGCATGGTTGGTTCCAGCTTAATGTTTATACATTTTTAAAACTTATAAGTGGCCCCGTGCCAAGCCAAAATGAGTCACTATCATTAAAATCAGGAATGAAATTGATGAGAAAATCAATTCTGAATATAATTATGTTTAAAGTGATAGACAGTGATGATCGAGTAGTGGTGGCCCAGTGGTATCGGTCCGGACTTACGAATTGTAGGTCGTGGGTTCGAATCCCGCCAGGCGCATTACTTTGTGTAATTTATTTCATCACCACTGAAACATCGTGAGGAAACCGGCATGTCCTAGAACCAAACATTCGAAGACATGTGACATCTACCAACCCGCACTGTGCCCGCGTGGTGGATTATGGCCCACTACCTCTCACAGAGAGGAGGCCTCTGTCCCAGCAGTGGGAACATTATAGGCTGATGATAGACAGTTATTACTGTCAAATGTGTAAACACTTTCACTGTGCAAATATTTTCATTCCATAGGACTTAACTTTGCCATTCTATAATCTCAACTCTATCGTTTGTCCAAACATTTCCTCCAACAATTTGTCTATGGACCCCGACATATAAATAAGAGGACGGGTTATTGGAAATGTACAGTGAAACCCAAGGGACGCCATACGATATGGCGACAGAAAGACCATTCCCCATTTAATACTCTAACGTTTCAGTAGGACAACTCGCGGAGGGGACGCGCCTGAAAAATTTAATAAGAGTTCAAGAAATGCTTACTTTTTATTGCACAGTCAACTGTGACAAGTTTTATAGCTCCGCGATACTCCTTCGTAATTTATAAAAGTGTCGAGTGTTCGGAACTTGTTTTAATATAATATTATGGTTGTTGAAAGTGTGGGATGTATTGTTTTACCGTTAGGTTTTAGAAGAAATACAATTGCTGGCAACTTTGATAAGGAGTTCGGAATACTTATCACCCTTCCCGTAAAAATAAACTCCGTTAATGAGGACAAACTTTCCAAAATTACTTTTTTTTCTTTGAAAAATCATTAAATTTTAATGACTGTGTCTTTCCGCTTTGTGGTCTTGTACAGTCAGCATCAAAAGTTGCTGACCACATCCAGATTTTCAAAATCGCTGTACACCATAATAATACGTAGTAATACGGTGTACAGCGATTTTGAAAATCTGAATATGGTCAGCAACTTTTGATGCTGACTGTACTTACTAAAATCTACGGTGTTCCTTCAATAGCCTTTTACGTTCCAGGCTCGCGTTTACAAAATGTTTAGACAGTTCCGTGACGTGAACCAAGGACTGATCTCTATGGGGGCCTCGTCTGAAAATCATGGAAAAATTCTTTACTCTGCCACCTATTTTCAAAGTATTCTAATAAGCTAATTTTACATGTAAAAATTGCATTCTAATTCGTAAACATATGATGGGTGAGATGTCAACAAATTCACAAATGAACCAGAAAAAAAACAGTTTCAAAATGTAAAGACAGGCAACGTCATCGTCATAGCGATAGAGAACGAAACTGCATAAAATCCAGCTATTTATTATCTCGAGCGTCAGATGTGACTGGATATGAGAGTCTTAATTAAAGCGTGCCAGACGGCGTTCTTATAAATTTTAATACAAAACGCCACTACAAAGAAATTGCGTTTGTTTTAGTATTTTTTAATAAACTAGTCGGGTTTTATATAAAATCCTTTGTAGTTTGTTTACTATTGATTTGTTTAGTTAGACGATTTAATTTTATTATCATCACAGCAAGGTACTGGTAATTCTTGTATCGAAAAGAAGGTATAATCAGGCTTCAAAGTGTGGTTGCCCCATCGTTGGGACAAAAGTTATTGTCAACAATTGATAAGGCACATGTTTACGTATCACATTATGTCTTCGATTCTTTTAGGACATTTTGTTTTTCTACTACTTAGGAGTATATCCGCAGTATTTTTATTCATCATTTTATAGATCAAATGAGGATACTGTATTCTTCATTATACAATCTAATTAGTATGTGTCACAATCATTGCTACCAACCTACTTTTTTTTGGTCTTTGTCATGTCATATTTTTTACAAATGTATAAATAGACCTACAATATACAATACGAGTACAATGCGAGACAAGGCCAAAAACAATATTAATTTATTTAAATCAAAATCATAATAAAATTACCACAGTCATGAAAGACACAAAGTTTCCGATAAATCATCGTGAAGGAAATTAATGTGTTAGAGGAAATCTTGCCTTTCCATAATTAAATTATTTCGCAGATAATTCCCGAAGTTTCGTAAGTTCAAAGAAAATTATAGCAAACCAATTATGGTATTGATTGGAAGCGATAACTTAATAGTGTTTTGAGTTAAGGGATCGCAAATTATATTTTGTCTTGTTTACGAAACGTAATTATGTAATTTAGGAAATATACAGGCTGTGTACTTTCCCCCCTCTTCGTACATAACGTGACGCGAGTCTCCGATACCTTACAGCTTTTGTATCCAGTGACTATCGCAAAACCAGTTCAAATACATTCGACACAGACACAATAGATTTACCAAATACAATTTCGTTTTAAATCTAAATAATAGTTGTTGTGACCATGTCAGTCTAAGAACTTATATCACAATTAGGATGATAAAGCTTTAGGTACATGATGTATACAAGCTCTTACATAAAGCATTATTATTAGTAAAACTTTGTGTACCCTTCGGTAGTAATTAAGTTAAAGACAACATGTTCGATGTTCTACAAAACTGAAGGGTAAATTCATACAGGGTACATACATACAGGGTACATGTAGGTTAATGAGAAACATGTTAGTTGTTATCATCTTGATACCCGTGTTCGTGTAATGAGGTTACTTGCGAGTCAATTAAGATTAGTTTACACTATGTAAGAGTAGGACGTCTGAAACACAATAGATTGCTTACACTGTGGGCATGGAAGACTTCATGGTTGTTAATTAGTTAAGACATGCTGAGAACCGAATATAACATACATGACGTCAGAATTCACAAGGGGTTAGGTGGTGTACGAGTATATCGATAAATTTTAATTGCTAGCTGCTATTGCGAAATTTTTGTTGAAATCCCACTTTGGACAACCTGGGTATCGAAATTATGTAATAAAATAATAACACAATTATTTTGATTCCTGAATTAAAATTGAAAATTATGCAAGAATGTGTGTCGCAAGAGTACACCAAACACAACACATGAGAGAAAGTAATTGTATCGAGTAACTGTTTTAAATGCTTTAATGTAAAAAGAAAAGTGAGTGTATATTAAAACGTGGGAAAAATGCATAATTATAGAATACATGAAAGAAAGTAATTGTATTGAGTAACTGTTTTAAATGCTTTAATGTAAAAAATACATGTCATTATATACCTAAAACACAAATCGACATAATCACGATTTATTTATCAACATGCAATAGTTTCATTCTGTACGACAAAGTTAGACCTACACACAAAGTAAATTACCCACATACCACGTACGCCGATTAATCTCGAATCAGCCTTCCTTACCCAACAAAACGGGATCAACTGCGAACACACTTGAACAGTAATTGATGCAGAAGCATGCTAAAGGTTGGAGTAATGCGAACCATATAAATTGCGATACGCAAAGGGCGGGGCGCCTCGTCATTCAATGTCTATGCTTTTTCCCTTTAATTAACTTTTTGCATACGCATTTAGAAGACGTGAATATAAATTAACACTAGTCTGACGTACGCATTTGTTGAGTTACTTGATATTGCTAGGTGCTTTGCATACAATATGGGTGAAGGTTTTATTGATGATCGTCATTTGTTTTATGTTTCATCGTTTAATTACAAGCATTGTTCTTCTATAAGATCATTGCTGATTGATAGATGACGAGTATTAGGGAAGTTTTGAAAAGAAGAAGGTATTTTGCCAAATTAATGGTAATCATGATTTTGTAGTTGTCGTTTTAATAAATTAGTAACTCGAATAAAACTACTATTTCTTTTTCTTTCTAAGTCTGAAGCCTCCTTTTACAAGAAGTGATAATTGCCAGAAACTAAATACTGTTTGCGATTGGATTTCCTTTTTTGTCTTCCTTTTTCATAAAAAAAAAGAGTCAAGTATGCAATTTTTTATAGTTCCTCGGCAAAATAACTAGACTACCTGCGCTCGATAAAGCTAAAACATTTCAAAACTTCTTCGATTCACATGTAGGATGTTGTGTAACGACTTTAAAAACTCAGGCAGCCCAGGCCTTCCAGAAACTAGGTGATGTATTAAAAAAGTTATATTAACGTTCGAAACTTAAATAAATTATTCACTAGTACTGAAATTGGCTAAAAACGACAGCAACGTAGCCTGTCTGCGAACTTACATTACTTCAAACGTACTCAGGGAAGGGAATACAGAAAGTTTGCTCAGCCAATGGAACCAATTTCCTGAATTTGTGACATCGGTATACCGTCTAGTTCCGAATTAATATACCCGATACATTGTGTTTTGTTTGTATTTATATACCAGTGTGTTTACGTTTGCCCAAGGCGATATTACGCTCCTGAAGATTGACTGTGGGTCAAGTTCGACACCCACAAGGAGTTTATTATAAACTATATTTATCTTCATTGTTATACACGTATTTGGAGGGTTTCGAACTGGGCGTTTATCCTGCGTAGGCGTTGTACCGTGGACGCCTTCAAAGAGACGCCTACGCCAACACTTGATAAACACTTAATTAGGAGAGTCTAATTAAGGATGCGTTCAGTGATAAATATACCCCTTGATTTTGGAATATTTAAGAAACTTGAGAAGACACGTACATTCCCGAAGGGTTAGGTAGAGGTGTTGTTTTGTGGGTGTAATTAAATAGTACACCCACATTTCGCCAGATATGTTTTTAGGACTCATGTAATGGGAGACGAGCCTATTGCCAATGACCGGGCACGGTCATTGGCAATAGGCTCGTCTACGTACTCTCGGTACGGTTCTATTCATAGAACATTATTAAAACATGTAAAATTTGGTGTTTGATGGTGGTCAAAGTAAACGAGGATATGAGGTCGGATTAGGTCTTTTTCTGTAGGTTTGGTCGACTTGCAAAGAAAAAGGCAGGCCAAAGTTAATCCTTAAAAATGTATGGTTAGTCCGAGGATTATCCTGGTTGTAACTTTAGTTCACGTTTATTAAAAGGGGGTCTAGGTTTATTGGTTTCCACCTCTTAGCGTTCTACCCCTACAAAAGGCACCTTAGGCTACCTGTAACCTGCAGTGATGGCTGAGCGATCCTACTGACGATGGCAGAACTCACCAGAGTCGCCTTGTCGCCATTGCCAGCCCTGCGCCAAACAGCATTTAATGTGCTCTTGATTTTAAAGCCAAAAAACACACGGTTAGCAAGAGTTATGTTTCTTTCTGGGTGACCTCGCTACATCTTAAGTATCATCTTCGCTGCTGGGCTAAAATGCTAATTTTCTTTATGCCGTAATCTAGCACAGAATCAAAGCAACCCATTGTAAATTAATATAAGAACCCAATAGTAAATAGCCACCAATGACCGCTCAAAGCAATACTCACACTCGTTACTGAGCATACCCTAAGATGCGTTGCCAGTAGTAATTAAACATATCTACCTGGTCCTACCTGCTACAGTAGTAAGGGTAGAGTAAGTCCATTGGTTATAAGCACCGTAATAACCCTCTCCCCTCCGTTGACTTTTGCCTCTGTAGCGGGTTGATAAGCACCCTCACATAAGGTGTGCTGTGATTTTCCGTGGAAAATAGTTGCAGGGGAAAATTTTGATCACCTTTTAGCAAGGCTTTCGTATGAATTTGTTAGGCAGTAATGTCAAATTGGTCGGATTTAAATAATTATAGTAGCATGGAACCAACTAGTGTCAAATTTCTTTCTTTAAAAAGAAAACTGTTGGCCATTCTCTTCCTATGTTGGAATCGGCTTTTAGTTTAAATGCACGCAGCTGAGTAGTATTTTACGTGGAGAGATTGTCGGTCTGACTTTCGCAATCCATCATCATCATCGGTTTCTTATAGCAGTCCAATGCTGGACATGACATTTCACTCGATCACCGGCTTCTCTCACAACTCAGATATTATGATATCCATTGGCAAGACTGGTTGCCCGACTTTTGGCCTGGCTCAATAAGTATTACCGTAGTATTTGATACCCACCGTCATAAAAGCATTAAAAAACTCATTTGATCCACATCAGACTATGACACTTTTAAACGATGGAAAATTATTAAAGTACCTTTGTGTCCCTATCGGAAACTTGACTTGCTATCGTGATCATCAAAAGATGCTACAGATACAATGTTACGTCATAACAGCTGCCATAAAACCTGAAACACAGTATCAAATAACTCATTATTCTTTCATTTCACAATATTTTCACTTTCTCTTCAAACAATCAGATCAAATAGCGATTATGAAAGTTAAAAATAAAATAAAGGCCTTATCAGATGATTCATTCAAATCGGCCGTCATCAGTGTAACGTATACCAAAATTTAATTACTAAAACGAAATCTAGATAAAGCTAAAAAGGCGAATAGTCGTAAAAATGGTCACAAACGTAGATACTCAATCAAAGTCATAAATTATGGTCATTTAATGGTCCATTGAGTCATTCATGTGATTCGTTGGAAGTTGAAGGTATTTACGCAAGTTTGAGATTTACCGGCGTTGTTATGTGATAGTGTAAGCTCCGTTTCAGATTAGGGGAATGCGAATCGCGCGGTTGTTTTGTAACATTAAGATAAAAAAAGTAATATAACGTTGTGTGATCTATGAGAACGCAGGTCGCGAGATTTATACGTATAAGAGGAAACACCAAGGGCTGGAGAATTGAAAAATAGGTATTTGTAAAACCTATTGCTGTCGCGCAGTGCCCACACAGAGTTACAGAGCGTGATAGAGACAAATGCAGCTTGGACCGAAAATACCTTATTAAATGGCACAAAATCAGCGATTCGTAGTCCCCTGATTACTCCTCCAAAACTTAACCGATTTCACTACTTTTTTCTTTAAAAAATAAAGAAAGACATTGGCCGTGTTCCTATGTTTTCCTTTTTTTATATAATCTTGTCAAATTGGTTTTCTGGAATTTGAACACAGCGGAAAATCTGGCCATTTTTTTAGGATTTTGAATGTTCATATCTCCTTTAATAATTAATTTATGGAAAAAAGGAAAACATAGAGACATGCCAATAGTGGTCATAGATTTTTTGTAAAAAAAATTATGCCTACTGGCATTATCCAGGGAGAAAACAGGGGACTACGTTTGTATGGAAAAACGGCCGTGGTGTTTCCTCTTAACAAAATTGTCTTAGTCACACTCGTTTTATTTTCCTGCTGCATTTTTTTTACTAAAGATTGTAGCCACACTGAGAAAAGAAAGGTGGTTTAAAAAGGTCATTTTATGAGAATAATAATAATACAACGCGAAAAAATTCTAAAAAAAATCAACAACCCAGTCAAATAAGCGTGTCGCATCTGGTTCTCCCTAATGTCTCAAAATTCGATGTTCCGCGATTATCTATACCTATTATTGCTGTGGCTTTTATTAATTATGGAAAAGAAAAAATAAACAATTTCATCCTACTATTCCACTAAAGTAGCCCTTTTAGATCCCCAGATTAACTCTGCATCCTATGTGGTGCTCTTCGTATAAAACTGTCTTACTATCGCATTATAAAGTTTTACACTTCGCAGAGTTTTCATAAAGGAATATTTAAGAGTGCTATAGTACAGCTATACCAGTATTTGGAGAAGAGATCTTTTACTAAAGCAGTAAGGTAGACATTTGTGTGTCATTTATGCATTATGACCATTGCGAATGCCAAATAAATTCGGAAACGAAACGCTCCCGGGTTCATAATACATTTACAAATATATCAACGACCACACAGAATTTAAAATTTACGACACCGTCGTATGAATTCCCATAAATTTTATTGACAAAGATTTTTCTGAGATACACGCTACTTTCAGTGACTTATGTCCTGTAGTGACTAACTCTGCAAACACTTCACCTTACCAACCTTACCACTTTACTTTTAATTTTTATGTTTTGCGGTTGTCATAAATCTTAGTTTTATAGTGATACAGGTTACCAAGGATGAAGCAACGAGTACGTTTTAATTGGTTTTCTAGAAAACTATAAGAAACTGTGACATTTTTATCTCTATCAAAATTTATGGAGAGGGAAATTTGATTTCGAAGAACTCGCAGTTACTCAGATGTTTCATCATTTGTAGGAGATTTAATTAAAAACAAAAAGTATTGTTGATTATTTTACCCTTTGTTTCATCTCCCCTTGCAAGTCGTAAAGTTAATAAGGGTGTTTTCCTTTCCAAACTTTACGTGGTTAAAGCTTTAGAAAGGTGGAGGTAAACGTTGCTTGCACATGTTTATTTTAATTTTAGTTAAACTCATTTAAAGTCAATTACTTCACGCGTTGGTTCAGTCTAGCGAATTTAAAGTTCGTAAGTTGGCACACTACGTTAATTAGCTATAAATTTAATTTTGAAATTAAGTAGCTTGAGGTAGAAAAATCGCGTTGGGTTGACCATATTATCAAAATCAAAGGGCTACAGAATAAGGATGAATGAGAAAAAAGAGTATTTATACAAAACACAAGACTGGTAGGTACTGAAATTATGATGATGGAGATAGTAGACAATTTAGGATTAGGTAGTTTTTTTGTAGCTACAAAATAAGAAATATGATGTCTTGACTTTACCATGTTGCTGTAGGGATTGGCAATATGGTTTTCGATGCCAAAAACATTTAGTAATCGAATAATTTCCGACGTAACGATTAATTTATATAAACCACAGACACGGATTCACCGTAACGATTTATGACCGACAATCGTATAATAATCGATTTCATTAACGCTTTCACTCGCAGGGGCTGAGCAAACAGCGGGGTGCTCGCACAATGGTCAGTTTTTCCAGCAAAACGAACGGAATTTGTATCAGAACTAAGAATATGTTGTAGCTGGAATAGAACATCCCTTGCATTGGTTTATAGTACGGAGAACAATTGTATTGTTCTCCATGGTACAAGTTATGGTAAGAATGAAAGTCCTTATGCAAAAAGTGTTTAAGGTGATTGCGTCGATGTAGCCCGCGAATCGCGAATCGTAGTCAGATTTCGGAGATTTTAACATGATGCACCTTTTCTATGTGAGAGCTGATGGAGCGAATTTTTTTATATTTAAAATTATACTTGTTATTACCGCAACTCATATTTTTATAAAGTTACAACATGTCACTGGACTGCAAATTGCAAAAAACGTAAAAAAAAATGAATTTCGCGGGCTGGTTGGAGCATCCCCCTTAAGCTCGTTTGTCAAAGAAATTGAATATCGTTAGCAGGTTTATAAACATAATAATTGTATTTATCATTTTTTGAATGCATCTTCCGGGCAAGGAGCGTAGCAGCTTACCCTAAAGGTAGGAGGAAAGAGTAAAATATTCAAAAATTCTTCAGAGTTAAATGCGGATAAAAAGAGTACAATAGAGGCACCTGCGTCTATTGTTCGAAACTCAGCCGTAGTCTTTAGATTTATCGGGTCATACCGTGTGTCGTTGCAGTGAACTCCGTCGGATAAACATGTTGTAAATTCTTATGAAATCGTCTAGATAATTAAGTCTTACAACGAAGTGATTTTATACTTGATGCTGGAATTTGAACAAAGTCAGATAAATAATAATTATTATTTACTTTATACATTTTTTTACATAAATTTATGTTTTACATTTTTTTTATTATTATTATTTTTTGAACAATCGATTGAAAATAAAAATACGGTCGCCTCCAAATCCTCCCACCCCGGGCAGGGCGGGAGGGACTGTCAGACTTCTACTGACTAAAATCCACGGTGTCCTTCAATAGCCCTTTATGTTTCGGGGTCATGGTAAGGAAATAATCCCGCGACCCCGGCAGGCTTTGGCCCTCTGAGAGGGGGGCCCCGTCATTATGCTGACGCTCTTTGAGGCGCGCGTGGGACACAACGCGCCGTCGACCCGGGCATGGTCCATGGTCGGGCAGCGAGTTGCCCTTTAAACGTAATTATGAATATTTTGACACTCTTCCATAGCACCCTTCGCTTCAGCCAATCCAAACTATCCATGTTTCTATAATCCAAGAATAGAATAGTTGGGTTTTCGGCCAGGTTTCCGGTAATGAACGGCCGAGGGAAGTAATGGTGAGGGGCGATTTCGGTGGCTGCCGCAGTTAGTGGTCACCGGCCGAACGGTGCACTGAAAAACCTA
Source organism: Agrotis clavis (assembly GCA_954870645.1). NCBI lineage: Eukaryota > Metazoa > Arthropoda > Insecta > Lepidoptera > Noctuidae > Agrotis > Agrotis clavis. The sequence goes on from OX940929.1 coordinate 7,749,080, forward strand.
TTTATATCTAGGTAGGGAGGTGGGCACTGATGTCGTTGTTAATGACATTTATTGCTCGTGATTTAAACCGTGTTTGTGGATTGTAAAGGGATTGGTAGATGAAAGGATGCGGTGGTCGATGTGTAATTGCTTAACATTTTTTTTTATGTGGTGATCGTTATCTCTTTGTAATGGTTTAAAGTATAGTATAGGTAACTCCAGAGCATGTTATTTTCGTTCAAACAAAAAGAGTGAAGTTTTTAATTTCTAGGATAGAAATTATAAACTGTTTAGAAAAACGCAAGCAATTACAGATGACTTTTCAATATAAGTGCCTGAAATAGACGTGATTTTGATAAGTACGTAAATAATAAAATAAGTAAGTAAAGTGAGAACACTGCCATTCAATTTGGGGCCCTAAGGTGAAGTAAGGTTATTTGGTGAGGAAGGAAATTTGGTGCTAGACTCTTAAAAATCTTTCAAGATGTTACCCATGCACGCAGTATCGCGTAATGATGTGTCACTACGTCTTGTCCACTGATGGACTAGTTGACAACTAGTCCATATGCATAATTTCGCATTACCTACTGCATGCATAGGTAACGTTTTGAGAGACGTTTAAGACTCTATCACTGAGTTGCTTGTCTCACAAAATAACCTTACTTCACCCTATATGGTTTTAAGACTCCAAAATGAGTAGCAAAATTCTTTTAGTATTTAGTACCCACCAACCGAATCATAGAATCTTCACCAGTAATTGTTTGTGTGAACACAAAACCAGATTCAATGCTCCGCAAAAATTGTTTTCACACAGTATTCTCGTTCACATTTGCTCGTTTGCAGCGCTCCTAAAGGCGGACAACTCAATCATCCAGTTCCTATATCCGAAGCGTTCCGGAAAATTGGAATTTTGTCACTCGTTTTTCTGACTGATCTTTCTCAGCTTCGTACAATTTGGCAACCATCTTTGATTGAAGTGCGTAACCGGATATCCGGCCGAGGTTATCGTTTTCTCCGTCTATTGAGTGAATGAATCCCTTTATCGTATTTCAGGTGGGCTTTGATGTTCTGATTTATTTCAGTGCCCACGTTGTTTGAGACGATTTTGGTTGCAGATAATTTTTGATCACAGATCGTTGAGCGTAGGTTTTTTGGTTAGCCTTCTATGTAGGTAGATATGTTTACTTATTAGATTATAAAAGCGTTTCTTTATAGAAACGCCCACTGCGGTTTTAAAAGTTTTATGATGAATCTTGATAAAAATGTCATTAGGAAAATTTCTCACGCACCCCAGCTTATACGTTTTTTTTTAAATCAATGCTTCATACTATAAAACTGTTTATCTTGGACTTGCCTTATATTATCTTTTAGAACTGTAAATGGTCAGCTTATACTAGATTTGTATAGCTTGATGTGTAGCCTAGTGACAAAATTGTTTACATGAAGTGTAAAAATACACTTCATGTAAACAATTTTTTCTATATAACCAAAGATAAAGTATTAAATAAACATCTGCAAATCTTTTCGAGATAATTATCCTCTTATATCTAATTTTCAAAAGCATTCAATGAACAGACGCCGGTCGATCTACCCAAATCTGTCAAATTTTACCAATCGAACATTATGAACCTTCCACTATGGTGATAAGGTTAAAGAAATAGGACAGATTGTGATAGCTTGATGTCTGTACGTAGAATGCTCAACACCTTTACCTACATTCTAACGATGACAACACAATAGTTAAAACAAGCTTCAATTATCATAACACCATAATAGTACATTACTGCCGCGGCTTATAATGGCTACTTTGCTGGTCGCGCTGATGATGGCCGACAGCGCAGCGTAGCGCAGCTCCAGGCCGACACAGCGCGGTCAGCATGCAGCACTTGATGGACGAGCTGAGATAAAGGCCGAGGCCGTAGGTCGAGGCCTTTACAGCGAGGACAGCAAGGGCTGCAATGATGGCCAAGCTGGAAGGCCTAGAGCGTAGCTAGGCTAGCTTGAGGCAATCATAGCGTGACCAGCGAAGCAGTCATCGTAGGCCAAGGCTTGTATAGTGCTTTACTCAAAAATGCAAGTACCTAACCTACATAAAACCAGCAAGTGATTAAAATAAAATATATATTAATTAACTAGAAATTTAATTAAAATTACAATTTTGAAAAATACACTTTACTAAAATTCAACACCGACTTTCCCGGTTTCATATTACTTACTAATAGTTTGCGATAATTTTAATGCGATGTTTGACTGCTATATTTTCTTCATTTATTACTTCATTTACATATTATAGCAAAAAAGTCACTAAATAAAAATAAAAATTTCGCTGAACCGCGCTTTTGTTCCTTCTTTGTATTTTTGTTTTAAATATGGAATACAATCTTTTTGTGCCAACCTCTTTATTTACAAACAGCTGAGTTGTAAATAAAATCTTTTTGCATTTGTTTTTTTAAAACGTTGAAACGTCAAAATAGCGGCCGGCAATGTTTTGCCGGCCTGTTAGAGCGGCCAGCAAAAACATTGCTGGCCGCTCCTTGACACAGACCGTCAAAGTCGACTTTGCTCAAACAAGGTTGTCAAAATAATGACCACATTACATGCATTTTTGAGTAAAATTATAATCAATCAGAGCATTAATCATAATTTGATTCTTATAGCGACATAACTGGCTCACAAACTACCCGATGGCTATTATTTTATTGCACGAACTGTAACAGAATTGCTTCGAAGCTATTTTAATAGTTTTAAAACACTGTGGTTCACGTTAGCTTTCTAATAATGAATAGTTCAGCGACATTCAATTTGTATAATTGCAGTGAACGAAGTTGCGGGTACCTACTCTGATTTTATTGTTTAACCGCTTTCCTGTAGAATAGTTTTGTGTTCGCCGTATTGGATCGGATGTTCCATTTGTTCAGGCTTTGTAGTTTAATTTGTTAGTGTTTATTTATTTAAAGATGTGGGAATGTTGGGATTGGATTGTTTCTTTGAGTTTTCAATTACATTATCTTCATTTATTAGTGTATTGAACTGTAGGTATATTATATATAATATACGACATTATTTTTTGTTTATGCGAAACCCGATACACCTGTCCAATATTTTTGTGTAAAGAATCTATGTACAAAATTTTAAAACCGTATCATAAAAAATCAAAAAGTTATAATAAAAATAAAACAGGCGATATCGCAGATATAAAAAACTATAGGCCTATTTCCCTGGCTACGGTGATAGCGAAAGTGCTTGATAGCCTGCTTAATAGACAACTTAATAACTACATCAAATTGCACGACAACCAGTTCGGTTTTCGACCTGGGCTGTCCACGGAAAGTGCCATTCTGTGTCTAAAGTGGGCTGTCAAGTACTACACAGACCGGAAAACACCTATATATGCGTGCTTCCTCGATTTATCCAAAGCATTTGATCTGGTCTCCTACGGTATACTTTGGGGTAAGCTAGAGAAAGCTGGAGTTCCATCAGAACTGACAAGTACTTTGAAATGTTGGTATGGAGGCCAGATCAATCAGGTTCGTTGGGCTGGGACTTTGTCTGAGCCGTATGGATTGGAGTGCGGCGTGAGGCAGGGGGGACTGACCTCACCCACGCTCTTCAATCTATACATCAACGAGTTGATTGAGACGCTCAGCAGAGAGAGAGTAGGCTGTTACATTGATGGGGTATGTGTAAACAACGTTAGTTACGCCGATGATATGGCTCTGCTGAGTGCCTCGGTTTGTGGCTTGAGAAGGATGGTGGCCATCTGTGAAGACTATGCCAGGCTTCATGGTTTGGTCTACAACGCGTGTAAGAGTGAAGTCATGGTCTTTCATGCTGGCGGTGGGAAGTGTCCAGAAAATATACCACCGGTCCATTTGAATGGAGCTCCGCTTACACGGGTATATTCATTTAAATACCTTGGACATGTCTTGACCGCCGGCATGAAAGATGATGACGATATTGAGCGAGAGCGGAGGGCGCTGGCGGTTCTGGCGAATATGATAGCTCGCAGATTTGCACGTTGTTCAAGGAGTGTTAAAATAACTTTGTTTCGTGCATACTGCACTCCTTTTTACACGTGCAGTCTGTGGGCCGATTATACCCAGAAATCGTACGGCGTCCTTCGCGTTCAATATAATAATGCGTTCAGGATGTTGATGGGGTTGCCCCGTTTCTGTAGTGCGTCAGGGATGTTTGCTGAAGCCCGAGTCGATTGTTTTTATACAACGATGAGGAAGCGATGCGCCTCCCTGGTGCGCCGTGTGCGGGCCAGCCCCAACATCATCCTGCGCTGTGTGGCGAGCAGACTCGATTGTTTATATGTCAGTCGCTGCTGCAAGCTGTCCACATCAGTGATAAGTGTGTGGCAGTGACTCATATGTATTCATGGTTTTAGGTTAAGTGATTAGAATAGGAATACTAACATAGAAATAAGGAAAATTGTTACTAACACAATGAGTCCATGTTACTTGAAATAAAGATTTATATATATAAGCTTGTATAGTATCTGGTTGTCCGTTGAAAAACATGCTCATTTCGCGGTACACCAGCGTAAACCGCGTCTACTGTGTTATACACTCGTGGTAATAGTTTGGCAATAGGTACCTAACCGTACGGTGATTGTATTGTAATTAATTGGTAATAAAATTTAATTAAAATATTTTTGAAAATAAATAATTATAACATGGTGTAAAAATTACTGGAATCGAATCAGTTACTGATTCTGAACAAACTATATTCAGGTTTCGCATTATATCTACTAAAAATAATGTTGTATACTTGATTTGCTCAGTCATTGATTTGACCATTTTATTGTTTCACTTAAAGTCCTTTGATATACCAATTCAAAAAAATTCAAAACAACGATTAATACTGTGACCTTAATGGTAGCTACACTTTTGAGCCGTTTGGCGTCGAAACGCTCGAGTCATGGGGTTCGAGTGCGCGTCTCCTTTTTAAGGAAATTTAACAATCGACACTGGTCGACACTTTGCTTTACCAGAGGGCTGTTACTTTCTTTGGTCATAATCGTCATCGAACGTGGTAATGCTGCCAGTCTTCTGGGCATGTTCCTAGATGACAGCAATGCGGAGGAATACTTTGACGCCTGTGTCAGGCAGAGACACTGTGTCACGACACGTCTGTGTCTTCTTGTCTTTTGTGTTTTAGTTTTAATTTAATATCTTTTTCTGTATCTTTTGTAGATATTTAGTTTGTTATGAGTATTTGTAATTATTTAGTATTAGTTCTGTATATATCAAAATCAAAATAATATTTTATTTAACATGGGCAAAAAAATTGGCACGGTTCGGGTTGGTCGTTTGTATGGAGAAGAATCGGCCAGAAACTCCATGGTTACTCTTTAAAAAAAATGTTTTTACTCTGTTATTGTCTAAAAATTACTTAACGGCGTATGGCAAAGCGAAAGCATCGTTTGATGAGTCGGAAAAGTTGCCACGCACCGCCACCAGTAGGCGCCAGTATCGCGAAATTAACGCAATCCAAAGTTTTATGTATTTCATTTCGTCAACTTCGACATTTCATAAATTAGTGTTCCCTTTACGCAAAATACATGTATTACTCTAGTTGAAATATTTTGATATAAAGATATTGAAACATTTACTAAAACAAAATGATAGAAATACTTATTGATGTGGATAAATATTTTGTAAATATTTTCATCATTCACAGTCTTAAATTTATTTTATAACACTTGGACACAGATTTTGACGTCCCGAGATAACGAAAAAAACTACTATTTGGTAGAAAATTAATAAAATTGGCACACTTTGCGAAAGTGACAATTCCCAATTATCTAAAGCCCCAAACACATGCGCGCACGGGCAAAGGCATGTGAGCATAATGACGTCGCTCCCCCTTAGAGGGCCTACCAGGGTCCCGGGACTAACGAATACCGTGACCCCAGAACGTAAAGGTCTATTGAAAGACATCGTAGATTTTAGTATATACCCGCCCTGCCCTGGGTAGGAGGACTCATTTGATTATTTTACCACACTAAAAAAAGCCCCAAACACACGCTTCTTTTATTAACGTCCGTTCAGAAAGCTAGTTGCGTGTGATGCATTTTGTTATAATGACAGACACTAGCGCCGCGTAAAAGGGACGTAGGGGAAAGGTGTACGAGATGATTCCCTTAAGGGAGATTGCTTGTAGATTAAAAGATATCCTACTTAGCGCGAATGTAAATACGTATATACATAGTAAATTTATTTATCTTATTGTTGGCATACTCAAAATTTTAATTTTTTAGATGCTTTACTATTAAAAAAACACATTTTTAAAACGTTGTCAAAGGATCATCTTGTACACCCCGGTGTCCAAGATGATCCCAGGATCCAGGAAGAGAATAACCCACATAAAACCATCATCTCAGTTTATTTTTTCACCTTTATATTTGATTGTACTGACAGTCACCTTATTTTTGACTTTAGCCCGCGTTTTTAGTGATAATACAGGCAATCTAAACTGTGCTATATGGCATGCCATTTTTAACAGCATCCAGTGCTTTGATCATGGAGTGTTCTGACCACAATCCGCGTTTAGTTTTTTTTTTTATAATTACGAGGCATAGTCTTAACCAAAAATATATGAACTTAAACATAATAACATAAAAAGGTTAAAAATAACACCGTAATAGTAGGTATGTTACCGGTTTACAAGAAGATCCGTGGGGATCATCTTGTACACCGGTAACATAATCATCTTGCCCCAACATAAACTTTTTTATTCAATGTTCGATAACTTAAACTATGTGCTTTCAACTGTTACCATGCTATTAAAAAAACAAAATAGAGCAATATTCAAAGCTAACTAATACCACAACCTAGTAATAAAGTACCTAGAACAAATTAGATATAAACTTCAACTCACCATTACGTTAGATCAAAGTCACGGAATATTTGTTTTTTTTCTCAAAAAATTTAATTGCCACTCTCGACACCACTACTTTTGACTGAGGCGGGGGAATATCGGGGACTACGTTTTACCATTAAAAACAACTAGATGACGCTACTGGCTTCGTTGCAATATCAAAGGATCATCTTCCCTCAACGGATCATCTCGTACACCTTTCCCCTAATAGTTTTACTCGTATATTATGAGGTACAGGTACACAGATTATTGTAGTACAACAATTTTATTGTCTGTAACTTCTTTATAATTGAATCTTCATTCTATAATATCCTATCAATTTTTTTTGGGACAAGGTCTTAATATCACTTTTCTGATAAATGAAACCTTTGAGAGATATCTATCGGCTCCAAAAGAATGAGCCCAGTGCTAATCATTTTTTTTTTTGCCTCCAAAGCAATTACTAGTGCGAGAGCAACTTGTACCGAACACGCGGTGAGACAGCAATGACCACAAATTTTTCATCGCAGTCGCAGCATTATACTATAGGCGATATTTAACAGGGTGGAGGGTGCTATGCCTTATATGTAGTTGACATTTAATTTTGAAGTATTCAAAATTTTGACAATACCAGTTTTCATTTAATTTATTTTAATCCTGTTTCTTCGAAATTGTTATAAATCTGTGACGAAACTAAATAAATAATAATAAAAGTGAAGTGTTTCTTATCCTGTATCGCAGTTTGATACGATTAGAAGTTGTTTTCAGTTACATATTGTCTCAAATTGTTGACTGCAAATCAGTGCATTTATCATTAGTTCATGTGAAATGGTATTTGGATGCATAAAGATTAGATGGAAGGAGGATGGACACAGAGGAACCATCCGACAACAATAGTACGATATCACGATAGCATTGATATAATTATCACTGTGAGTAATTTATTATATTGATAGGAACAATTCGTAATGTATAGTATCATACGTATTCTAAACATTTCCCTTGTTTGCTCTGTAGGGGTCGTCAGGAATTTCCTGCGATGATATTCAGTATGTTTAGTTTATTTTAATACTTCATTTATTAATGAAAATAAAGTGTTATTGAAAAATGAAAGTTTACGTGACTTATTTACAGTCATGTCCGTTTAATCACGTCCCATTGAACACATCGAAACATAGTTTTGAATAATCTATAAGCCTACGTATCATTCGTTTTTATTTTCTCGATCTTTTTATACATTTCCAATTTTATTATTACGAAAATCTGACAGCCGCGATCTGAAAAAAAGTGTCACAGTTCTAGCCTGTAAGAGCCACGCTGGCTGACTGATGTGTCAAGGAACGAAAGTGATGACACTACTTTTAAAAGGCAAAAGATGAGAGGACGATAGTGAATGTGTGCTCAGAATAAAATGGCGTATGTGCCCAAACATATTGACGCCTTTTTATGAATTAAAATTGTTATTAATTGAAAAACTGTCTTTACAGAATTTAGATACTAGTATTTTCTACAATTTAAAACAACATCCTTTCAATAACTCATAGTAGTTACGCCGTAAAGTCCAAAAAATAAAAAACATAGACTGAACTTTGCATTTTTTTTGTATCGAGAAAATTTAATTGAATCGTGTTTTCAACTTTGTGAGAATTTAGATCATATAGTTAAAACTGTATTCCAAGTTGTAAGATCTGTAGTCCAGTCATGTACGACAGAAAGTAAAATATAAAAACCGTATAAGTACTGACTTAGCCCCTTAATTATGTAAGATTAATAACAAAGCTTGTATTACAAACAACGTTTATTATAATATTTCCGTAAAGTACTGAAGTTTTTTGTTAATATCCCGTAACTGTAAGCGGAACCCATGAATTTGATAAACTACCTGAAATTCACACATAAATACACACATTTTTCAATATTAAACTTTCAAAGGGTAGGTAATTGTTTTCTCCCTCAAAAATTGCTCTGAAAAGTCACATTTTTTATATTGCGAACACCAGTGAACATATTTGGTGTTCCCGCTAATGTAATTGAATTGGATGTTATTTAAAAATACCAAAAAGGTTTCGCTTTACATAATATGAAATGTGAAATCTCGACAAATTTTGTTACTACAAACACATGCAATTATTTACTGTTGCAATTATTAAATGATAAAATTGTACCAATCGAAATGAATAGCATATTTGATAATAAACATAATTATTGTAAAAATATAAATTCTACAAAAAATAATTATCACAGTCACAATGGGGTCAACTCCAAAAAAATAACAGTATTGAATGAACCAACATTACCGCTAACACATTCACCCAGATACAGTGGCGGGGTGCGTCAGGCAAGTGACATGTATGGCACTGATTGGTTATTGTGAAATAATAGCCAGCCCATAAAACCATACACCATAAGGAGTATTTTCAAAGGACAATGGCATCGGCGTTGTAATCATCAAGCTTTTTTTTATTTTTTTTCGTGAAACTGGGAAGATTTTTGCCACGTGTTTGCTAGCCTCGTTAAAAATAATGAGATTGGTTTTCCGCGATAAATAATGGGTTTTGTGGTTTTTTTCTTGTTATAATTTAGTTGGGACCCTTTGTTCCTATTGTGAAATGTTTTCTGTATACTAAATTGAGTGTAAATATAGGATTTTTATGAAGTGTCGACTTTTCCGGGTAAATTGGGATCGGAATTGAGGTCGACAAAATATCGTCATGAATTAATGGGATGGCTTTTTTTATGTATTGTATAAATATACTTTATTGGCTTACACTCTATCTTGGATTTTGTTTTCTAAGAGGCAAGCCATTATTATGTATCCAAATGCTACTTTCGTTGATTTAATTTCAACAAAATCTCAGAAAGTTTAAATGAAAAACCCACAACTACCTCATAAAACCCACATCTAGGTGTAAATAGACCTGGAAAATATAGAAAATCTAAAGGTCAAATTGCACTGGGTATGCGTTTTGAATACTAACTTAACTTCTCACAGAGAGAATGCTTGTCTCCCAGAAGTGGCAACATTATAAGCTAATTGTGCCATGCTATGAGTACACACGTAGATAGGTAGGTTAATACCTTCCCACTGGTATACAAACACGAGCAAGTCGAATGTTAATTTCTCAGAAGCATTATGAAAGCTCGAAGTCTATTTTCACACTCATTGGTATCGATTGAAGTCGCTAGGAAACGCCAATAAATCACGGTAAAGGGCCGTAACAAATAAACGGTATGGATTTTCAAATAATTTGCCGATGCCATAGACCAATTTACGAACACGCGATGCAATTTTGTAGTTGAAGCATTGCATGACGGTTTCTGCCCTTTGCGAGGATTGGAAGGAATACGAGACATTTAACGGTCAAATACCAAGTATTATTAATATTACTATTGGAAAAATTGAGGCCATTTTTCTTCTGTTTTGACGGAAAGGAAAATAAGGGTGGTGTAGTTTATGCTCGTGAAATACGTTTCTTATAAAAATGTCACTGTTTGGTATTAAAAATGATAAAAGGGTGACTTTATGCGACGATTTCTGTACGTAGCGATAAGTACATACTACCTACAATATTAGGAAATGCATGTGAAAGTTCCCAATGCTGGAACAAAGGCCTCTATTTTGTGAATAAGTGAGTGCAAAAGCTGTAATCCACTAAGAGGGCCCAGTGTGGGTTCACGCAGAAAAAAACGGGTCAACAAAGCCACAATAAATGCTTTGTTGATAATTTCCTGTCGGAGCAACTAAATATTTTGTTACTATTACAGAAAGAACTTAGTTGAGATTAGCAACTTTTTTATTGTGCGCTGATTTCCCGTCGTTTAATGTGCTAGGAACAATTTAGCTTTGTCCTTACATTAAAGTTAATAAAAAAATGGATGTGGTAACAATAAAACGTTTAAGGTGTGTCAATGTGAACATTGTTAATAAATTTGACAAAATAACTATAGTCGTAGCATTAAACTACCAATTGTCGTTCAATATATATGTGGCTGTGGTGACAATGGAAGGTTGCAAGTGTGTCAATGTGAACATTGTTAATAAATCTAACAAAATAACTATAGTCGTAGCATTAAACTACCATTGTCGTACAATATACATGTGGCTGTGGTAGCAATGGAACGTTGCGAGTATGCCAATGTCAACATTGTAAATAAATCTAACAAAATAACTATAGTCGTAGCATTCAACTACCATTTGTCAGACAATATATTTTGGCTGTGGTGACAATGGAAGGTTGCAAGTGTGTCAATGTGAACATTGTTAATAAATCTAACAAAATAACTATAGTCGTAGCATTAAACTACCATTGTCGTACAACATACATGTGGCTGTGGTAATAATGGAACGTTGCGAGTATGCAAATGTCAACATTGTAAATAAATCTAACAATATAACTATAGTCGTAGCATTAAACTACCATTTTTCATACAATAATATGTAGCTGCGGTAACAATGGAACGTTGCAAGTGTGTCAATGTAAACATTGTAAATAAATCTAACAAAATAACTATAGTCGGAGCATTAAACTACCATTTGTCATACATTATAATATGTGGCTGCGGTAACAATGGAACGTCGCGAGTATGCCAATGTCAACCTTGTAATTATATCTAACAAAATAATTATAGTCGGAGCATTAAACTATCCATTTTTCAAACGATATATATGTTGCTGTGGTAACAATGGAACGTTTCGAGTATGCCTATGTCAACATTGTAAATAAATCTAACAAAATAACTATAGTCGGAGAATTAAACTACCATTTTTCATACAATATATATGTGGCTGTGGTAGCAATGGAACGTTGCGAGTATGCCAATGTCAACATTGTAAATAAATCTAACAAAATAACTATAGTCGTAGCATTCAACTACCATTTGTCAGACAATATATTTTGGATGTGGTGACAATGGAAGGTTGCAAGTGTATCAATGTGAACATTGTTAATAAATCTAACAAAATAACTATAGTCGTAGCATTAAACTACCATTGTCGTACAACATACATGTGGCTGTGGTAATAATGGAACGTTGCGAGTATGACAATGTCAACATTGTAAATAAATCTAACAATATAACTATAGTCGTAGCATTAAACTACCATTTTTCATACAATAATATGTAGCTGCGGTAACAATGGAACGTTGCAAGTGTGTCAATGTAAACATTGTAAATAAATCTAACAAAATAACTATAGTCGGAGCATTAAACTACCATTTGTCATACATTATAATATGTGGCTGCGGTAACAATGGAACGTTGCGAGTATGCCAATGTCAACATTGTAATTATATCTAACAAAATAATTATAGTCGGAGCATTAAACTATCCATTTTTCAAACAATATATATGTTGCTGTGGTAACAATGGAACGTTTCCAGTATGCCTATGTCAACATTGTAAATAAATCTAACAAAATAACTATAGTCGGAGAATTAAACTACCATTTTTCATACAATATATATGTGACTGTGGTAACAATGGAACGTTGCAAGTGTGTCAATGTGAACATTGTAAATAAATCTAATAAATTTACTATAGTCGTAACATTAAAATACCATTTGTCATACAATATATATGTTGCTGTGGAAACAATGGAACGTTGCGAGTATGCCAATGTCAACATTGTAAATAAATCTAACAAAATAACTATAGTCTTAGCATTTAACTACCATTTGTCAGACAATATATATTTTACTGTGGTGACAATGAAACGTTGTGAGTGTGCCAATGTGAACATTGTAAATAAACCTAACAAAATAACATTAGTCGTAGCATTTAACTACCATTTGTCAGACAATATATATTTTACTGTGGTGACAATGAAACGTTGCGAGTGTGCCAATGTGAACATTGCAAATAAATCTTACAAAATAACTATAGCCGGAGCATTAAACTAACATTGGCCGTACAATAATAATATCGCTGTGGTGACAATATAACGTTGCAAGTGTGTCAATGTGGACATCTTTATATCCATACTAATATTATAAAAAATGCGAAAGTAACTCTGTTTGTTTGCTACCTTTTCACGACTAAACGGCTGATCGGATCGTAATGAAATTTGGCAAGGAGATAGATTATATCTTGGGGAAGGACATAGGCTACTTTTTATCCCTAAAAAACGCGAACGAAGTCGCGGGCAGCAGCTAGTATAGTATAACATGAAGTCGCTTCCGCTGTCTGTTCGCTTAGATCTCTAAACTGCTCAACGGATTTTAATGCAATTTTCAGCAATGGATATAGTGATTCAAGAGGAAGGTTTATATGTATTAATACATAACATAATAATGTAGTACAGAAAAGCCGAAAAAATCATGCGAAGCCGGGGCGGGTGGGTCGCTAGTTGTAAATTAATCAACATACCTAATAACTTAACAAAAAACAAAACTGACTTCAAACAGGAAACTAAAAAGTAGGTAGGTACCCCTAACGTCAACTTTGAACAAAATGTTATGTCAATAACGAGGCAAAACCAACCTTCACATCTGTCATTAGTAAAGTTTGTTTTCATGCTCGAAAAACTGAGTGAGAGGACATGGGTCGTACCTACTTGCAAAATCGAGTAAGTACCAGGGCTTCCAAGTGCCAATCTTAAGAAACCAGGTCCTAAAATCAGGGCTCGGGATACTTTCAAGTATTTTCTATCTGCATCGAAAATTGATCCTTGATTTCGTACAAATAAGTAGTACAATCGCGTTTTCAAAACATGATACCTCCTTGTTCCATTCAAGGCTCACAAGCCGTAAGAAAAAATACTTGCATAGGAAATTGACCCTTGACATCGTACCAGTAAGGAGCACAATCGCGTTTACAAATAAATACCAACTCACAGACGATTAAAAAAATACTTGCATAGGAAATTGACCCGTGACTTCCTATAAATAAGGAGCCCAATCGCGTTTATAAATAAATACTTGCAATGACAAACCATACACATAAAAATACTTGCATACGAAATTATTCTGTAGCCTGTTACAGATAAGGAGCATGATCGCTCGAAGCCGTCTAAAATACTTTGAAGTCTTGCAAGTATTTCGGGTCAGTACCTGGTGTGCGTATGTACTTGGAAGCAAATACCTGGTGTAAAAACCTGGTCGCGTAAATACGTACCTTCAGAGACCGTGTTTGGTTTCAACGTTGCAAAGTACATAAACTTACCAACATTTCGAAAAAGAGTTGTAAGGATATTAAGGAAGATTTGGAGATACCTACTATGTGGAAGTAGTGGAACTTTAACCCTCTGCCACTGAGGTGACGTTTTTGTATCTATTCTACTGAGGAGTAGTCTGTCAGACGTATATTCTGGGTGGCATTATAAAAAAAGCTATTCATTTTTTTATGGAAAATCCAATATAACTATTTAATTATGACATCACACAATGTGTCAGGGTAATTAAATATGGAATGAAACTCATAATTAATGAAAATACTCAGTCATATTTATTTATGACAAAATCTAGGAACTGTAGACACAGCTACCAATAAAAATTAAAAAAAAAATTAAGAATCATGAAATCAACAAAAGTAACTTAATAATGCCTTCTTCTAGGTTAAACTTATTAGAAAAAAAAAAGAAAAAAAATATCCTTAGAGTAGTTTTTCAAAAATCTAGCCTTATAAATCCTCTTTACAATGAACACAAATTTGCGCTGCACACTGCCCGCAAATCGGTTTTTGTTTGCTTTTTCGGCTTGCTTGGACAGATACGACATAATTTTCTTCCGGCTGATGTTTCAGGCTCATTTGGGGTGGAAGGAGCAGCTGGTAAATCACGACGTATAGTCACCCGCAGTTCTATTTTACTGCGATGACGTCTGACAGACACTATGACTAAAATTAATTTGCTTGGCGTCTGTAAAACAGTATGATATTGTAATTATTCTAATGACTATACGTCTACCAGATCCATTTCGCTCACAATCTAAAAAAATAATGCAATTATGAGTTGTACCTATAAACTGCTGTACAGTTTATTCATTTTACTGAGATAACGCCTGGCAGACACTATGACTAAAATTAATTTACTGACGTGACGTCTGTAAGACAGTATGGCATTATAATTATTTTAATGACGATACGTCTACCAGATCCATCACTTATTACTGACATTACGTCTCGTGGACACCAAACAGCTCTAACTCCACACGTACACATGCCGCAGCTACCGCCGCTACATTGGCTGGAGGCGCGTGCTCACGCAAGAAGGTACAGAGGAACACAGAACAATGTGCCGCGAAATGACAACGTGGCAATGTCGCATAGATATTGCAGTGTCTGACAGACGTAACGACAGTGGCAGAGGGTTAACTAACTTCATTGTTTTATTACTTCATTGTCAAAATATTTAACCTAAAGTTCGCTAGCCTACTATAATTTTCACGTAGGTAGGTAAATAAAATAACGTGCAATTGCATTAGATAATAGTAGATTACGCAACAAGGGA
The DNA here is from genome assembly GCA_954870645.1 of Agrotis clavis. Classification (NCBI taxonomy): domain Eukaryota; kingdom Metazoa; phylum Arthropoda; class Insecta; order Lepidoptera; family Noctuidae; genus Agrotis; species Agrotis clavis. The sequence goes on from OX940929.1 coordinate 7,764,372, forward strand.
ATAAAGCAATGCCTGAGAGACACTTCCAAAGTGGTAAAATGTGTGTAGCCCCTATAACTTCTAAAATAAGAGAATGATAAAACTAACAAAAATATATGATGTACATACATTATCATGTAAACGTCCACCGAAAATTGGTTTGAACGAGTTAAAGTAAGTAGTTTTTTTAATACGTCATAAATCGTAAACCGCAATTTACCTTTAATGTTGTATAGAAAATGGTACGGAACCCTTCGTGCGCGAGTCCGACTCGCACTTGGCCGGTTTTTTGAAGTCGGTTCCGACGACTAGGTACCTTAGGAAATTTAACAAAACTCATTTTGTTCTCACGGCAAAGACAAGAAAACTTGTTGAAACCCGTCGCGCACGCGCTGCGGTTGGTGGGTGGCGCGAGGATCGGTGTTGCCAAAAAGCACATAGTACAAAAAGTTAAAAGAATATATTATATTTTTAAATGACGTTATTATAATTAAAACTTAACATAAAGTTAAGTGTTAATTAAAAGAATACATACTTTTAAATGACGTTATTATAATTAAGTTTTAACTATTTCTTTTAAAATAACATAGAATTAGGTAAAATATTTATGAAAAATAATGGCTGAATAGCTGGCCGGCCACAGAAAAAAAAATTTAAAATGGCGGGTGCTTCGGCCATCTGATCTTCTGTCATTTTTTCTTGAGCTCATATATTATAAGTATTTTTATTTTCCTTGTATTCGTAATGAAAAGCACAGTGTTTACCTCGGGTTAAAGACTTATTTAGTCCCTCGAGCGATTAGCGCCCTCACTTCGTTCGGGCGCCAAACTCCGTCTCGTGACTAAATAACTAACTTTCACCCCTAGGATAACAATGTACTATTTCATGCTCCTGAGGGTTCAATTTCAGGAAATGAAAACGCCCGTGTCTAATTATATTTAACCCGATATTTCAGCATGCATTTCAACTTCATTCATTTATGTTTCAAAAAATTTCCATAAAAACTGTATCCCCCTTACCCGTTTTATTCAGACAGTGCATGAAACCCATTCTAAGTTTTAAGTTGCTGTTGCTAACTAATTTTTGCCTGATGCGTGTACAAACAAACAGACAATATTTTTTCTGACTAGTATATTTAATTTTTTTTTAAGGACTACTCGTTAGGTACCTCATTTGTTCTTTGGTAAGTATTATTTGTTTTCTAAATAATGAAAAATTTTGCTGCCGACCGCTATCGCGGCATCGCGTCGTTGGGAGAAAAAAAAAACGAGCTTGCAACACTACGCTGGCGCGCGTGGTCCACCGAGTCGCGTCGCGCCCCCCGCCGCCCGCCGGCGGCCATTTGTATTGTGTGCGTACGCGTATCTACTGCAGTTCGGCGTGAGTTCGGCACTCGGTAGCAGGGAACGTCTCGGCAGTGAATATTGAATACTCTAACTATACTGGGTCAGTGGGTCGTCTTAGGGACTGTGAATATTGATTCTGTGAATAGTGATTGTGATCGGTCGAAGAAAATGGAAGAATTTCTTGATTCTGCCCGTTTGGGTCCTATGGACAGTTTCTTGGTAAGTTTTCATGTTATTTGCTTACTTATTAGCTTTTTATCACAGATGAATGAAATGGCCCGAATCATCTTAAGTAGGTACTTAACTACCTTGAGATTTGATTCATCATCTGCCTGCCTTTTCTCAACTATGTTGGAGTCGGCTTCCACTCCAACCGGATGCAGCTGAATATCAGTATTTTACATGGAGCGACTGCCTATCAGACCTCCACAACCCAGTTTGTACTGGGTAGGTAATACGATACCCCTTGGTAAGACTGGTTGTCAGACTTTTTGGGCCACGGACTACCTGTAACGACTGTCAAAGATCTACAAACGACAGCTGGGACCAACAGCATAATGTGCTTTCCGAGGCACGGAGGAAACTCGGTATGTAAGGGTGGTCACCCATCCACAGATCAACTTAGGTAATAATAGGCAATCTTTTCATAGCATAAAGATCGCCCCGAGCGGCTGTTATTATTTAGCCACGAGCTCCCTACCTTGCTACCTTGAGATTTGATTGAATTGATCGTAGGTAACAAAGTAATTTTGTCGTTTTCACAACATTGTCATTTTACAAATTATAGGAAATTGTTTTTGGTTGTTCAATAATCCTATAACCCTCATCTTTAATTATATTTAATGTAGTTCTAATTTTACACATGTTTTATGTTTTAATTGTATTTGTTGCAGTTATCTCTGGACTTCCAGACAGTGTACCCAGATGCTGACAAAGTTTTTGAGGAAAAATTCAAGGCTTTTGGAACTTCTGGCAGAGAAGGGAAGTTCTTCCAGGCAAGATCAAACTACACTTGAGCTGCTTGATTTAGCTACCGGTAATTTTAATTACTACGATTATTTAATTGCATGTTTTCTAGTGTTTGTATTATGTCACTTTTATTTTTTCAAAAATCTTATTTATGGACATTTGATAGTACGCAAACAAAAATAAAATAATATTGATAAACATAACCCTCCTGGTGCAGTCGGGTAAAAATACAATCGATAGGTATATAATAATATTATAAAAAGATTTGATGTAATTTAAAGGTAATAATGTATTTTCATAATGTATTTTTTCAGTCGGAGAACACCAGGCATCATTAGCAGCATTTTTGGGAATAATATCGCTTTTACGTCAAGTGCCAACTGTTTCTGTGCCAAGGAAGAAAGTGTGGAGGCTGTCGAAGGAAGAAGTACGTTCAAGCTTTCTTGCTCGTGTAACAACAGCTTCAGATATCGAAAGATATTGCGCCGACAGGGATGCATTTGTGGCTGCTAAAGGTATTCCACCCCAACCATATCGATGCCTTCCGGCCAAAAGGGGATAAGCGACATTTTTTGCGAAATCGACTTATATATATGGTTAGAATCGGCTTTTTTTTCTGCGTCTAATGGTCTAAGTTTCATGGCTCTAGGACAAACTTTTTGTCGCTTAGGCGGTAAAGGAATTGAGGTTCTGACACTAAGTTTTTCGTCATAAACGACAGTTATTTTTGGTGTATTTTGTATTATGGTGGTTGGATAAAAATAATATTTCAAAACTGTGAGATAAGCAATTTTGGCATTGAATGTTTTTTTCTTTACTTGAACGTTAAGTAGTTTGGGCTGTAAATACTTTTTTGTAAAAAATACATTGATCAAATTTTGCTTGAATCTTTGTTTATCAAACTTTCGGTTAGGATATTATGGCAGTTTTTTTGGATAAAATATATGTCATTTATTACATTTAGGCCTCATTTTCGTGACTTTATTTGGCGCTTATTTTTATTTTCCCTAGTCACCAAATCAATCATCGAAGGCGCTTAAGATAAATCAGCCAAACGAATGTCGCCTGTACAATTGTCGCTTACCCTTTTTTTCCCTCCCAAAAAAAAATCTGGTATGGTGGTTGGATAAGATGATAAATCAAAGGTTTGGCGGTTAGCTTACACAAGAATGACAAACAGCATCGGTTATCTCTCTCTTTCGTTCGAACAAAATGTCGTTAGCGTTCCGCAGCGAACATAAAGTCTGTATACGACCACGGCGTAAGCACCACCGTGCTCGTGAATCATTTTGGCCCAAAGTTTTGTAAGGAAAATAAAACGGGAAGTTTATTTAATAGACTTTATGTTCATCTATGACTGTATTATCCTACTTAGTTATTTTAGGTGACATAAGAAAAAAGTTATTCTTTTGCTACCTTGTTCCGACGATACCGAATAGTTAAATAAGTAGGACCTACAGTTTAGTTTTTCAGTGCTTTTGTTTGTTTGTTGGCTAGTATATACGGCTGAGAAACATGATCAAGGGTTCGAATCCAAGGTTGGGCCAGCAAGGAGTTATTGGGTTTTGTGATGAATTCTCTGCAAAAGAGTTAATCTTGTGCCTCATCTGACCCTTCTTTATCACGGTTAAATCATCGAAGGAGTCCTCCCAGGGCGGTACCTACGGGAAGGACTGTCAGACTTGTACTGACTAAAATCAACAGTGATCCTTCAATAGCCCGTTACGCTCCAGGGTCACCGCGATCCCGGCAGGCTTTGGGTCTCTAAGGCCTTGGTCGCGGGACTAACGAATACCGTGACCCGGAAACGTAAACAGCTATTGAAGGAGACCGTTGACTTTAGTCAGTACAAGTCTGACAGTCCCTCCTGCCCTGCCCGGGGTGGGAGAACTCATTTTATGAATTTACCACGCTAAAAAAATTAAAAGGGGCCCCCTTCAAATTAACGGCAGCTCTTTGAGTCGCGCGTGGAACACGAAGCGTTACGCGCCTACAGTGACCGATCGGAAATCACCTCGTGACGTCCGATGCCATGGGCATCTCCCGCAGCGGTTAGGTTGTGAGGTGGAAGCTGTTCTCTCCCTCACGGTACCCGATACCTTCTTTGCTAACATGACAGCTTCGTAGAAGGAGGCGACCGCTTCCCATTCCGTTTCGCCCCGCAGCATGGCCTCGACCAATACCGGGCGCTAGAGGTATGTCGCCTCCGTGAGGACACAGCGGTGCTATGCCCAAGCGGGGCAGTCCTGAACCGGATGCTCCTCCGTGTCCTCCGTGCGGTCCCCACATTGGTGACACCCAGGCTTTTATTATTACCAATCAGACACAGGAAACTCCCGAAACATCCATGTCCGTTGAGGACCTGTGTCAGGCAGAAGGTGAGGACGCCGTGGTGCCTATCCAGCCACTCCTCAAAGAGGGGTCTTACGTTTTGGCATAACTAAGAGTAGTCCATAAGTATGAATTGCAGCATAGATGTATAACTATCAAGACTAACTTTTTTTTTTTTTTATCGTGGTAAAATCATCAAATGAGTCCTCCCACCCCGGGCAGGGCGGGAGGGACTGTCAGACTTGTACTGACTAAAATCCACGGTGTCCTTCAGTAGCCTGTTATGTTCCGGGGTCACGGTAAGGAAATAATCCCGCGACCCCGGCAGGCTTTGGCCCTCTGAGAGGGGGCCCCGTCATTATGCTGACGCCCCTTGAGGCGCGCGTGGGACACAACGCGCCGTCGACCCGGGCATGGTCAAGACTAACTTACAATAAATAACTATTGTTTTGTGTTATTCTTTAAAATGAAGACAAAGAAAAAGAGAGATTGAGCATAATATCTTTTTTTTCATATCCACATCTTAGTAAATGTCAGTTTAAAAACTTAAAAAGGTCTAATCTACGTATTTAAGTGTGTAAGTATAATTTTATAAGTTTATAATTAAACACAATGTGCTTTCGCGTTGTTTATAAAAGTGCTAATTATATTTCTTATTGTTACGTAACTTATTACAATTTCCTTGTTCGTCTCTCATTAACTAATAGCCGGTTATATCATATTGGCTGCACTTGATGAACCGAAAAGTCACAGGTATGCTCTTTTTCTTCAATAGAAATAAAACGAATGGTGCACTTAAATCATTTAGGTTGGAACTCAATCATCGAGTTGTTTTCATTTAATACGTTTTTTCCTGTTAGTGAAATCGGGTCTATTTGAGGGTAAGCGACACTAAATTGTGTTAGGAGTGTGATTTATTGTAATTAACAATGCCATTTCGTAGAGACATAATCAAAAGCTAAATGGGTAAATTTTGAAACTTTTGGAACTTACAGAAAATTTTATATGATTTTTTTTTCACTTTTTTTGAACTTTAAACTACCTCTCCTGTAAAGTTTGTAAAGTGGCGGTTACCCCCTTTTGGCCGGAAGGCATCGATATGTACTTGCTGTAGGAAGTTCGTGGGCTACAGTAACTCATTATGAAATCGTCGTTTATAACGGATTGAGATACCAAATGCCTGAAATTTGCTCGGCAATCAAAACTATTTAACACATCTATTGGGCACTAGATTCAGCATACCCAAAAGACTCCGGTACTTACTGGTAATGTTAGATTTTACTGCAAGAATTGTACTAGCTTAAACTGATTATTATGTACCTACTTATAAGAGTAATTAATTTTGTGTAATCATGCCTATTATAATATTTTATAATATACAAAGTATTGACCAGACTTGACTTGTACCCCAAGTGGTGTTTTTTTTTTCGTTTTTTGTTAGATTTTACTGCAAGAAGTGTACTACCTATAGCTTAAACTGATTATTATGTACCTACTTATAAGAGTAATTCATTTTGTGTAATCATACCTACTATAATATTGCATAATATACAAAGTATTGACCAGACTTGACTTGTACTCCAAGTCATGAGTTTTTTTCTTTTTTGGTTTTCCGTATTGTGCGTGCCCCCGCAGATTTTGTTAGATTTTGTATTCCAATCCTTAATTTAATTTTATCTACAATGCTGTATGTAAAAACTGATAGCTCATGGTTGTAAAGGTGCGTAGTTATAATGCAGGTCAAAACTGCGGGCTCGCAATACCAAGAACCTAAAACGACAAAAAACTTAGGACAACAGACTTGGGTTACTACTGGTAATGTTAGATTTTATTGCAAGGAGTGTACTAAATTAAACTGATTATTATGTACCTACTTATAAGAGAGTATGTAATTAATTTTATTTCAATTTAACAATACACAGATACCCTAAAAATAATATTATGTTGTTTTTATCATAATTTTGACCACTGTTAGGTACTCTCAAAACCGTTTACTTTAGGTTTTTAGAATTTCATTTCAGTAGCTATTCTTATAACAAATATAGTGCCATTGTTACTACGAATAAGCCTTTGTTTCACTAACATATTATTGTACTGCCAGTACCTATGTATCTAATACTCATTTGTGTTTAAAACAAAAACTAGTTTATTGTTATATTTAAGTACATACCTATGTTGACAAACTATAAGTTTATTCAATGAGAAATCAAATGAGTATTAGTTACTGGTACTAATAAACTAGTAAAATACAACTTTATTTAAATGCAGGAGAGCTATTCTACTTCGCGAAAACAACTATACTTCCTATGTTTATATGAATGAGCCTTTGTTTCAGTAGCTAACTCTCCTTTGCTAAAACAACTACACTTTCTTCGTTTATACATAAAAGCTTTTGATCAAGTAGCAATATTATTTAAATGCAGGAGATATGTACTCAACTTCGCCAAAACAATTATATTTTCATTGTTCATATTAAGAAAAAGTTTTAGTTCGAGTAGCTTCTATAATAACAACTGTATTTTCTTTATAACTATGAATAAACCTTTGGTTCAGTAGCAAATATATTACATTATTTGCTAATATATTTACTAGCTACTGAACCAAAGGCTTGTTCGCAGTAAAAAAGAAAATAATATAACGATTGTTTTATATGGAAGCTACTGGAACAAAGGCTTTTTTATATGAACAAAGGAAGTATAATTGTTTTGGCAAAGTTGAGTAGCTCCTGCATGTAAATGATATTGCTACTTGAACAACAGCTTTTATGTATAAACAAAGAAAGTGTAGTTGTTTTAACAAAGGAAAGTCAGCTACTGGAACAAAGGCTCTGTCATGTTAACAAAAAAAGTATAGCTGTTTTAGCTAAGTAGCATAGCCCCTGTATGTAAATTACATTGCTACTGGAACAAAGGCTCTTTCATATTAACAAAGGAAGTATAGTTGTTTTCGCGAAGTAGCGTAGCTCCTGCATTTAAATTACATTGCTACTGGAACAAAGGCTATTTCACATTAACAAAAGAAGCATTGTTGTTTTCACGATGTAGAGTAGCTCCTGCATTCAAATAACTTTGCTACTGGAACAAAGGCTCTTTCATATTAACAAAGGAAGTATAGTTGTTTTCGCGAAGTAGCGTAGCTCCTGTATTTAAATTACATTGCTACTGGAACAAAGGCTATTTCATATGAACAAAAGAAGCATTGTTGTTTTCACGATGTATAGTAGCTCCTGCATTCAAATAACTTTGCTACTGGAACAAAGGCTATTTCATAATAACAAAGGAAGTATAGTTGTTTTCGCGAAGTAGCGTAGCTCCTGTATTTAAATTACATTGCTACTGGAACAAAGGCTATTTCATAATAACAAAGGAAGTATAGTTGTTTTCGCGAAGTAGCGTAGCTCCTGTATTTAAATTACATTGCTACTGGAACAAAGGCACTTTCATATTAACAAAGGAAGTATAGTTGTTTTCGCGAAGTAGCGTAGCTCCTGTATTTAAATTACATTTCTACTGGAACAAAGGCTCTTTCATATTAACAAAGGAAGTATAGTTGTTTTCGCGAAGTAGCGAAGCTCCTGCATTTAAATTACATTGCTACTGGAACAAAGGCTATTTCATAATAACAAAGGAAGTATAGTTGTTTTCGCGAAGTAGCGAAGCTCCTGTATTTAAATTACATTGCTACTGGAACAAAGGCTCTTTCATATTAACAAAGGAAGTATAGTTGTTTTCACGATGTAGAGTAGCTCCTGCATTCAAATAACTTTGCTACTGTAGATAATTATGAGTTGATTAAGTCAAACAACCTAAATACCGTGACTAAGCTTTAATGGTGGTTACAAAGGCAAAATATTTAATTTAACTAAGTAAAGCTGTTGCGCTCATAACTTAGTATTGTTATTACAACAAAGTGACAGTTAAATTGAATTAGTTCCACAGACAAAAGATACATTGTTGTAGTATCCGAACACACTCTGTTGAAAAAATACTGTTGTATTGACAATATAGAAACATTGTTGTAGTATCAATACATATTTTGTTGAAGAAATGTTGTCGCTATGACAATTTACTTCTTGACAAAAGAAACATTGTTGTAGTATCAATACACATTATTGTTGTACTGAGATTTAACTTGACAATAGAAACATTGTTGTAGTATCAATACATATATTTGTTGAAGGAATATTGTTGTACTGACAACTTAATTCATGACAATAAAAACATTGACGCAGGAACTATACACTATGGTGGGCTCTCCCCTGTTAAAGTTTTATTGTTGGAGCCAACAATATTTTTTTCTGGGTGTTGGTAGATGTTATAATGCCTTCGAAATTGTGGTTCTAGAATATGCCGGTTTCTTGAAAATATAAAGGCAACTTTCTCCTATTCTTGAATTTAAACTCAATTAAATTTAACTGAATATCATTACTTTAAAGGTAGATAAGTACTACACTCATAAAAAGTGGAAAAGAAAAAAATAGAACTTCACCATAATAACAAACCATAATCTAAAACACGCAATTACCTTTTTGCGACCACAAAATAGTTTCAATTTGTGTAGAACAGTTAAACACAACTAACCCCCGTATTCGGAACAAGGTTGAAAACTTTCCGAATCGAATCGCCAAATTGTTTACTCGTCGAAACTCGATCGTTACTCGTATAAACTGTGTTACAGAAGGGCGAAAGCTTAATAATAAGCGTCGATTATAAAGGGGCTCAACAGATACGGTACATTTTAGCTGTTACAAATATAGGGGTCCTGATTTTGAGATGGCACGCTCCGATTGTTTGTGATGTGTGTTGATTGTTGGCTATTTGATCGGTTTGAAAAGGAAATTAAATGCCATTTGACTTGAATTAGTTTTTGAGTCTTTTGTATAACTTTTAAGTATTTCAAAGTTTGTGTTTCTTTTCATCATTTTCATTATTTACATAGTTATATTCTTATTGAATAAAATATTGAAATATTTATACCGCTTCTTTCTTGAACTTATTTGGCCAAGTTCTGTATTTCAATCTCCTCTTTAAAAAAAAAATAAAAAAAAAACTATTTTAAAGTTTCCTTATTCCTTTTAGTTCTTTCAAAGTTAATCTTGGAGATATCGCTTTCAGTGAAAGACCGCCGTTGTATAAATAATATTGTTAAATAGGTGTGTATTATTATTGATGTGCAATACTTAATATTATAATAATTCATCTGTAAATTTCTCAATTATTTTGGAAGTTTCAGCCTTCATTTGATTCCCTAGCAAATAAGAGCAAGCAACTGCTATAACCCCGTATGTTTCTCCCCTACACTTGATATTCAGTTTGCAATATCTTTGTTTAAACTTGAGACAGCCTCCGGATTAGGTTAGATTAATTTTGATGGACTGTACAGAATTGTTTAGTTGACAGGCGGCTTATAGGGCGAAATTATTTCATAATTTTCCAGTTATAATTTTGAATTGTTTTAATTAAAGTTTTGAATTAATAACGGGGGTGAGGGAAAGGCGTTTCGTTGACAAGGGATTTGGAAGATGGATAGCCATTAGTGAATTATCTTAAAACACTTAAATAATTAATTTTCAATGGGTAAGATGGGATATTTTGGTTTTCATTACGGAAGGTGATGACTTCGTGAGATAGTGCCATCTTACGGCGAGTAGCGCAAGCACTGATAGTTTAGTATTTTGTTAATAGATGACGTTAGTTGCACCATGCGCGAGCGCATTGTGATAGTGAAATCGTGGTAACAATAATAATTGTGTCTAAACAAATTAATTATTTCCAAATTAATCTAGGTTCAGACATTCTAAAAATAGTATAGGTACAAAAAGGGCTATTTATGTAACTGTCTAGAATAAATAAATTGCTTATAAATATTTCACCGCTTCTAAAACGAAGCGTAAACGAAATTATTTATAAATAGAAACAGAAGCGAATTACTTATTAATATTCAACATAAACTGATTTTGTGTTTGACCTTTATAAACTCTCTTTAGTAATAAGAAACTTCTAAATAATAAAACAATGGGAGCTTCTTATTAAGGTATCTACGTCATCAAACACTGCCCTCATCCAAACTTCTGGTGGTAGGTATTCTCTTTTATTTTTAGTAATTACTTAAACTTTTGATAAATGAATAATAAAAAAGACCCAAAAAATACTCTTGCGTTTTTACTTTTCTGTATCATTAATTACATTCAACATAGCATTCGCACTATCACAAACAAAGTTGACATCCATAAACGGATTCCGTTCCATTTTTAAAACACAATTGTCATGTTTGTTTTTTTTTCCGTTAATTTTAGAGTTCCGCCGTGTGTAATTGGATCCGTGCCGTGCGGCTCCGTGAAATCACTAATCCGACTAATTCTGACAGCCATATGTCACTGTTTAATGACGCTGCCGAGAATCTTGGGATATGACTTGGGCTTATGCACTGTCAAGGCCAAGATTATTATCATTTGGGTGAAATGTGTTTGTTTGACGTTCTTTGATAATTATTTTATGTAATTATTTGTATACATTATCGATATTTCTATTTTTTTTTCAATTACGTACGGATGTAAGATGGCAATAAGATTTCTTAATTTTTATTCTTGTTGGTACATCCGTATGCAATTGACGGCAGTTAGATTTCTTAAATTTTTAGACAATAATAGATAATAAAACAATCATTAAAGTTTTATTTGAAAAGCCAATTGCTGACTAACCTGGGAAATTAAATTTAACTTAAGCAGTTGAAAATTTTTTGAAATAAAATCTAGCCATATGTAAATTTTACCATGCCATTCATTGTGGTTGCATCCGCATTGTTCATACATATTATCCGAATTCAAACATCGGAAAAATCAAACCAATACCAATACTATTGGCACATGCATGATTCAGTGGAAATAGGATGCTGGTCGTTGCGTGGCCAGCCTTTACATATTTCGAGATTCAAGAATTCTTACACACGCTTCCTCGAAACAAAGGTAGGTAAAGGTTTCTTATTCAAGATTCATATCTCGCGTTGGACTTGAATGGCAGCCGTGAAAATGCTAATGTGATGCGGCTTAAACATCTTAAACGCGATGTTAATAAGACATAAAAAAAAAGTTATCCGTAATAAGCCACTTTGCGGATTCCAATACAAAATGAACGCTACAAAAACAGGTTCTGCATAAAAAAAAATAGGAATCAGATTATTTATTTGATCAACTAATAGATGATGTTACCTATTCCACGTTTCGGATTAAAGTTTCAAATTACAAATTGAGTTTCGTTTTCGAGGTAGTGACTTTGTGAATTAGTAATATTAAGTTAGAAAGTTGAAAGAAGGAGGTTCTAGTTATTCAGAAAACGTAATTCCCATTTTGTTAAGTTTTAGAAATTGGTTACTTTACTTTAAGAAATCATCAAAAGTGGAGTAGACGAAAGGTATGTTACGCCCTACTTAGGGCTATTATACTATTGTTAAAATCCCATAAACATATTTTTTTAAACCAACTAACAACTGGCCCTAAGCCCTACAACACATTGGGCCACGCGCTTACATTGTACGCTTCAATATCACCTCATGGTTTTGAAAACGCGTGTTACCAAATCTTGAAAGCGCCCAATCTGTACGCGTTGTAAGAATTTCTGTTACTTCCTTCATGACAAATTCCACAATTTCATGCGATATTTCATTTAATTTCCTTACCATCTCACTCCCAAGGTCTCAACCACTTACTAGTAAAAACGAATAAAAAAAAAGCCACGGTTCGTCGCCGTTTCGACTTACGAGCTTTAAACTTTTAACATATGTCTGAGTCGGTAGCATATTTCAAAACTGCACTAAAAGGGAGTGATATATCGAGAAGACAGATGCAGTATTACCAAGGATTATCCTAAATAGGACCACCTGTTTTAGATGCGACTGTATTCGTGCCCTTTCAAGAACGGAAACATTTATTTTAAAATCGGGTAGAGGATTGTTCGCGATTTATGACGCGACGTGTCACAAGGATTTTGTTGGTGACTGTCTTAAATTACAGTTTTTGTTTTGTACTTTATTGATTGGGAGTTCGGAGGTTATGTTTGGTGAAGTATTCTTCTTAAGCTTGGGATCAGATAATATGTTTGTTTTAGGATTTGTTGCGATCAGAAGATGCTATGCATAATTAATATTTCTTCTATTTAAGCGGTTCTTATTGTCCTGTCAGTAGAATTCAATATAGAATAGAATTCAAATTCAAAACCGCCAGCACGTCAATCAATCCCACTCTTTAAAATTTTCCCAATCGAACATGAATTTTCTTCTTTGGTAATAAAGTAGAAAATCGATTAAAGAAAATTCAGATTCGGATAGGTTGACGTGTCACGTGATAACCCACCGTTTCTGATTAAAGTGAATTTAATAATAACTACATCTTAAACTTGTTGAGATACAAATTAGCTTAATTCAAAACAAGCGTATTTAACATAGTCTAATTATTTTACTACGTATATTTCGAGTAGTCTAGTATTTAATTAGACTCTAATAAACACTAAACATTATTATACATTTCGCGTATTCGGAATGTTGACGCCAAGAAAACAGAATACGAAAATTATCTAATTAGTTGTTTTCTTGAGGTATTCCAAAATTGTTCTAGTCTATTCCGAAATCGCGCAGCATAGTTTGAAACGAATTTGTACTATGTACATTTGTACAGCAATTGTATTAGGAAAAAATAACCATAATGAAAATTAAATTAATGACTCTTTGTGGTGCCAAGAAAACTTCAATTGATAGGTGAAAACTATAACAACTGTAAAACGATAAGTCCGGGAAAGAGACGAGAACATAATTTGTCCTAGCTAAAGATAAGTAGGTACAGTTTCACATCAAAAGAATTAATTTATTATTTAATAAATCGATAATAGCTTGAAGCTTGCACAAATAAACACATTAACAACATAAAAATAAGGTTTGTTATTGGATCAATTGCGAGACGTCCACATACTTCATAAATCGAAACACGTCCTAAGTATCTACATTTAAATTCCCTCAAAACTCTATTCATACATAGAGTAAAATTGCAAAATGGGGTACTTCCGATGAATATTTCCAATAACTCTCAATTTCCAAGCCAATTTAACCAATAACAAAATAACCTCAACAAGACATAAGGTCGTAACTGCCATAAACTTATAATCACCCCTATGTAATTTAAAACACGTCATAAGCTACATCCTCCACTCATTATCGTCTATCATAGTTAGGCTCGTCTTAATGAAGCTACTTCCATTACCAGCAAGGGAGGAAACAGGAGAGATTAGATAAACTTGCACCCGCTACCGTAATCTTGTTAGAACGAGTTTTTATTGCGTATAGAATGGTTTTTGGGGTACTGTTTAGGGATATTTTGGGAAGTGCAGCGCAGGTTTTAAAAATCGATGAGTGGGACTGCTTTATCGGTTTTTTTGTGATGGTGTTAAAGTTTGGGAACGATGTTGGTCATAGGAATAATTAATAATATTACTATAATTTTTTTTTCTGGCTTCGGCAATAATTAGGTATCATTAAGTTAAAATAATTTCAAATTCGTATTTTTTTTATTGTTGCTGTTAATAGAATAGTATTTACCTATTTCAGGTGTACCCATGAAAAAATGATGATTAATTACAAAAATAAGTTAAAGTTATTTAAATTAATAAGTAGTTATTTTCTATTTGTTTCTCAGCAAGCGAAGAGGTAATAAAAATTGAAGGACATCGGTGTCATGTTGATCTTCCAATATGAACCAATTTTAGTCAAAGAAACTATTATTTTAAGTGCACCTGATGGAACAGGGTTTTTCTTTATTACTGAGAGCACTCATTTGACAATATTACACCTAAAAAAAAAACGTATTTTATTCTAACCCACTATCGCTCTTGCTATTCCAGCTTCCAAAGTCTTCACCTAGTTATATTTTGAACAAGCATGAATGTGTTGTTAATTTTCACACGAGATTTTTTTTATATTACTCCCTGGGGTGGTTGCTATGATTGAAAACAACCCGCGAGCCGCGGATGTCGGCATTTTAACTATAAAACGGTTTTTTTACTAAAAAAAAATGTGCTATCAGTGTTTTAGCAGTGTAAAAACACCTTCTAAAAGTACTTAGCGATGATGAGGCGAGGGTAGATAGTTTTTTGTTTCAACTCAACCCCATTTTAATGTGAAGACAGGGAGATATTACAGATGTGGTTTGTGGTGGAATCCCGCTAAAGTTGATTAATGCATTTTAATCTATGCACTTATTACTTAGCTGTGGTAACGGATACGCTACGCACAGGGCCCCCGTAAGGTCTACTGGCGCCCGTGTGCAAAAAAGGATTTTGGCGCCCCTTATGGCATTTTGAATTATCTTTTTTTTATGGTAGGTCGGTCAGTGGCGTACTTTTAAATTCAGCGCCCTGGGGATGTAAAGCTTGCCGCTTCGGAAATTAAACACAGAAAAAAAAAACCATCAAGTGCTACTCAAACTTCACACCCAGAGTTCCATACCATCTAAGAGAAGCCAAATTTAAATTTTTGTATACCAATACAAGATTATGTAACTAACATAAGAAGCATTTGCTATTGAAAAATGAGAATGAATTTCAAAAGCAAGGGCAAGAAAAGCGAACGTCAACCTAAGTTAAAGCGCGAGCGTAGCGAGCGCGAAATTTTTTAGCCTTTTGGAATAGAACAAGGCAATTGTTCATAGAAGAACGCAGTGAGCTCTAAAAGTTTAACGTTTCCAGACTTCAAGTTTTAATCTAAAAGTGAGATCAAATATTTGAAGTCTTTAGTAGGTATTTAAACCTAATCCTCTTTAATTAAGTTCTCAACTTTTATTTACAAATATTTTTGTTTTTTTTTTCTGGGCCCTTGGCTTTGGCGCCCCTAAAGGATGGCTTTGGCGCCCCTAAAGGATGGCGCCCGTGTGCATTGCACACTTTGCACATATGGTAGCGGGGGCCCTGGCTACGCAAATGTATTTTTTTTATAAATCAATGCTTGCTTTTCTACGGCAGACTTTGAAAGGTTTTTTTTTATTTTCTATACGATACTTTCCGTTTCGATGTTCATAAAACAAATATACGTTTGAATACAGAACGATTATCAAGATGCTTTTGAATTTTGCACCATCGAATAAAATAGGAATTCGTCCAAAAAGAACAATGGAAACGGAAAACCTATTCCCTTTTCACGAACTCCCCGAGCCTTTCAAAAAGCCTATCCAGTATTCATATCGAAGCTTTGATTTAGTACTAATTAACCCTCCTGCTGCAGCGTACTTTTTTGTTACACGAGTGTCCATTGTTTAAAGGCAAGAGGATGCTATAAAAACCTTGCTTCATGTCCCACTTAAAAGCGGCACTTGAAACCTATTATACTTTTAACTTAGCACTCGCCGACCGGCGTCGGGCCAAAATAAATTGTAAACCTGGTACATATTGGGGTGCTATGACAGGAAACCTCCACGTGCGCCCGTGGACTGGAGTTCCCTCTCGGATACGTCCGGGGGGAAGACCAGTTTTTCGGGCCGGTGCACCCTGGGATGCGGGCAAAAACTCTTCCTTAGGCACTGTGTGCCTAAGGGGTCTCTTTGCCCGTATGCGAATAGCCTGTCGTGTGGACGCTCCAACGCGTGTCCCTCTGATTAGCAGAGGGCACAGCGGTGGAGCGGGCTTGCGGACGGTGAGTTATGGGTAGCTCGCCGTCCGACCAAGGACCAAGCCCGGGTCGGTGGCGCGTCGTGTTTCGCGCCAAATGCCTGCTGGGGTCGCGGGTTTTTTCTTAACCCAGGTTACCGTGGCCCCGGAACGTAAAGGGTATAGGAAGGAACACGGGTGGATTTTAGTCAGTAAGAGTCTGACAGTCCCTTCCGCCCCACCCAGGGCGGGAGAACTCATTTGATGATTTTACCACCTAAAAAAAAAAAAAAAAAAAAAAAAAAAAAAAAAAAAAAAAAAAAAAAACCTGGTACATATTAGGCGTATTTTTTCTCCCTTTCCTTACCCAGCGCCCTTTTATCGGAATTAATTAATTGTAAACAAATTAGCGAGCTTGTTTTGATTGTACCTTCTGAAGGGTATTAATGTGGAAATCGGGTACCGGAATTTATTGTAACGCGAAAAAGATAACATTACCCGGGATTTCATTTTATATTGGTCGCTATTGTGGAATTGTTACTGTTAAAGTGTTAATTTTATTTTAACAGCAATGTAGAAGCTATTGTAGTGTGAACTTATTATGGGTAACCAAAATTTAAGAGCTCGCCGAAAGTTACATTTTCGTTTATTTTGTAAGCGAATAAAATAATGTTATGTTTTGGCTTTGTAAGTCGGTTCTGTTAATTTTGCCTTTTGTGTTTTCAAGTTTCATATTTTATTACTTGTGTGAAGCTATGAATATTAAAAAAAAACCTGAATGTTTTAAAATAAAAAGTGGTCTGTTTTTAATTTAATTTACAATTATTTTGTTATCAATCATTGACAGTATTATTTTACTAAAACACACAATCCAACAGCGAGCCGTGCGAACTAAACGTGTCGTCGGTATCAGTTTTAATTTAAAATCGCCATTCGCCGCCAACTGGATGCATAACTCAATCAACATCAATCCGAATCGGATTCGACATGGATTTAACAAGTAACGTCACTGTTCGTACTCGTTCGGTGTTTGCGTATACTCCCGTAACGTAACGTAATTCGGAAAGCGAGTCGTGTGGTCCGGCCCTGCCCGAACAAGCTTGTCACTGCAATGAATGTGCCCCACAAATCACCGGTTCGGTTGTTCGGGCATTTTTTGTCGTTTCGTTCATTTCGCAGTGAAATTGAGTTTGGTCTACGGCCGAAAATTTTCGGCCAGTAAAAAGTGTTTGTAAACAAAAATGTTCGACGCTATTTATCAAGGACGGGAAGATGAGATCCCGGTTTCCGGGACTCGTGTCCATCTATGCCATGTGTTTAAGAGGGTTAGAGCAAAAAAATGGTCGACTTTAAAATGATTGACGTTCCAATTCGAAATGGTCGTTTTCGAAAATTGGCATGAAGAATGCATTTTAAGTTTACTACGGATTTTTATGTACATGTAAAAGAAATCCCGAATTTTATCAGCATTTTAACAAAGAGTCTTTTATTAGTTTTCCGAAAACATCTTTAAATGAAGAAGACAGCATTAATAATTCTTATTGGTATTACGTTTTGAGGAATGCGTTAACTCAAATACTGGTTCAGCCACTCACCAATTACGGAGAAAAATATCAAAAAACAATATTACGGTTTCAGGTACTCAAAGTCCTTCTTTCAAAGGATGAACTTATAAAACTGAATTTATGACACATGGTCAGTAATTTTAACTGAGTGTTATTATACTTCAAAAGTTTTCGGTCGTAAATCTTTATTGCATTTGATTTTTATGAGACGTCTCATACTTTTTTGTGTTTCAAAAAATAGTTATAACATGAAATAGTCGTAACCATTCAAGTGTCTGTTCTGTTCGAATTTTAAATATTCAGTTTGAGCAAACAGATTTATAACCGAAAAAAATAATTTGTTGCTGGCCAGATATACAGCTTATTTGTTTTTTGGCTCGACATGGTTATTTTTTTTTTTTTTTTGTGAATGTAGTGTATGTGTATAATACAACCGCTGATGAACAACAACATTACAGCCTTCCTACAAAAACTTAAACATCTGTTGAACACTTGTCTAAAAAAAGTGTGACTGCAAAACGGACCTTATTTCAACGTCATAATCTGACATTTTTTTAGACTTGTGTTGAAGTGTTTAACAGACGTTTAAAACTTTCTGGGGTACTACGGTAAATGTTTTGTTAATAACTGCCAAATCAAAAACAAAAGGCTCAGAAAAAAGCAAGGTTGCGAGTAAATATAGAGTCCATAATCCTTTTAGCATTTAGGTTAGACACTAATGACTTATGATTCGTCTGTAGGTAAAGTTCATTAACAAAAAGCAATAGCTTTAAAAATCTGTGCATAAATTAAAAAGAAGTTCAAAAGCTCATATCTCAAAATCTAACAATAAATCATAGTCTGTAAAACTCGTAATTAAACAAAACTAATTTACATTAACGTCATTTTGTATCCTAAAACGGTTAAGAATTTAAAAATGGAAGGTGATTGATGGCACTTTCCGAGAAGAATAGGGCAATTTGGTTAGGTTTAAAGAATGAGCAGAAAATCTGCATGTTGTGTCCATCGGGTTGCATATGCCAAGTTGCTGCTTGTAATTATGGTAAATTATTTACGACTTTCGAACCAAAAGAATTGGATATTTTTTGCGTTTACTTTCTCTCTTTATGTGACATGTGACCTACGCTCGAATAATAATTTTGAAACAGTTCACAGAATAAGCAAGCTGTAGCTGCAACCGTAGAACAGATTCAGACGCTGGATGTGAATTTTCTTCAAGCTATATGGCATTGCGTTTGGAGCTGCTAGCGTCCAGCAGTGTTATAGTCTAATAATTAATTGTCATGGTACCTGCTTACGAAAAAAAAAAACAAAAGAATGAATAACGAATGGATTTTTAAAACGATTCATTCGTTGACGGAAGGTGTATTCAGACATTCTGCCCAAACCAAGGTTTTATCAGTTATACCTAATTATCCAAATCTAAATCTCTTGACAGTAAAGAACTTAGAAATCGACCATCTAAAAACCCATAAACCTATTTCACACCCCATAATTATGATATCTTAACCTTCTTCAACTCAATTAAATAGCCATTCATTCGAAGTATCTCAGACACCGGCGGTCCGTCAAACAATATGTTTGCCAACAAATTAGCAGGCCCACAAACTCTGAACGCATCTGAGTCAATTTAGGTAGTCCTTATTGAATTACAGACCGACACGTTACCGCGGCTGGTTTTCGTTTACCACCTTCGGAGCCTGCACATTTGGAAACCAACCCTAACTGACATCAATAAAGTACATTTCTGAATGTGACTTAACAAGCTATTAAGGACAACGTGTCAGACTGAAGTTAACCTTACTTCATGCACTATAGGGTTGAAATTAAGAAGTGTGGTCGAAGGTGTAATAGTGCAAAGGGCACGGTACATATAAGAGCAAAAGGGCGATGAGTGATGTGACGTACGTAGCCTCTGACTCTCGGCATCGTGCGATCGACTGTACCAGTGCGCTCCGATGATAGTTATTCATAGTCCTGGTTAAAAATATTTTTTTCTAATTATCATTAATCAGTTTGTAATGAGATTTATATTAAAGTAATAAGTTTTTGTCTTTTACGGCTGGATTGTATGAGGGATGGTAGATTAACTGAATTATGGAGGTTATTATTATTATTACATTTATTGGTTTCTTAAATATATTTTATTTTTGAAACTTTTAATTTAAAAACGAGTTGGGTACAAAGAAGGTACTTTCAGAATTACAGCTGATATATTATGTTAGGTACTCTTTAGCTTTTTACACATAGTTTAAAAAAATACATTGTTACCCCACACTAGAAATTTCTCCTGTGTCGTGGGTGCGTTTACAAACATAGAAACTCACATACATAAACACCCAGACCAGGAACAAATACTTGCAGGTCAGTTGATACAAGTAGAAGGCTATAATTTTCCCATTGCTAGGATAAAAGCTTTAGGTGTCAGCTGATAACACATATCTTCGATTTTAGAATCTAGGTGAGTCCGAATCTGTCACTATTTTCGAATACTTGTTCTTTAAAAAATAAACATGGAAAACTTCCTGACTAGGTTGTTGTATTAAAAAATAAATAAAAGACAGTCTTCACGACTATGGATAGTGTATCGGTGCATCAAACGTGAGACGCGGGTGAGATGCGCCACTATTGTTTACTAGCTCGCGAATACTGTGCCACTCACTCACAAGCCCATTGTTTCATGCGATACGATACGTCAATATTATTGTCATGTCAAAAGTGTTTGTGTTTGCATTTGTAGAAGTTGATAATCATTCTCACGAGGATTTTCTTAGCATAAATTTTGATGATAGTATTTTTTGGGCCTTTACAATAATTTTACTTTGCTACTAGGTCTTTTATTTTGGGGTATAAAGGCTATCAAATGATCGTCCTTGCGCCTTAGGTGAGCGGAAAATACTATCAGACTTTAACTGACTTAAAACACCCTGATCCTTTCCATAGTTTTGCTTTCCAGGGCCGCGGTATCCCGCTTAGATAGACCACCTATCTAAGCTGTGACAATTTTCCATTTCAAGTCACTGAATAAATTCTTGACACTTTATATTGTCCCAATATAGCTAAAAGAATAATGTTATCAACTGCATATAAGTAATTTACAAATGCACAAGCTCAAATATTTTTTAGAGTCCGCACCACGACTGAAGTCCTTTTGACGCGGCGCTCGTGTCTATGTCATTACTTCAAATTGCATTAAAAAATATGTAATGCCTCGAATTTTCCACAGGACTTGAGTCGTGGCGCGGACTCTGAATGGAACATAAATTATTATTTATTTTATCGGATGCAACAAAACAGTGGAAAAACGCATCCATCTGCTAGGATATTATACTCGTTCATGTAACAAGGTTGAAGCGCTGATTATAATGAGGTGTTGGGTTTATTAAACAGCTAACGGTGGCGGCTTTTGTACTTGATGGATATTCTATGACATCCATGGCATAGAACAATGCAGAAAATAATAAGAGAATATGTTTCTTTCCGATATTTCAACTTATTTGTGAAACTGGAAGCATGCTTGAATATGTTCTTGCCTCACAGGTTTTATCAGGTATACAAAATTATGGAAGAAACCATGATAATGACCTGTTTCCAGAACCGGGAGGATGCTCTATTGCGAATGTCACAACTTGTGTTTAGCTTTTTCCCAAATGATTCAGGTCCAGCTTCAAGTCGAAATAAATGCAGCAAATTACCAGGTATTAGCATGAAGCAACCTTGCCTAAAAATAATGATCACTATCCCCATACATCAGCATCTTCAAGCATCGAATGAGCTCTCAGCTATGCCATTCTCTAAAATCGACAGCTTTCATTAGATTTTAAACTGTATGCTCTAACAATAAAATTGAAAACTTATTAAATCCAAACTGTAGCTACAACGCTGGGGCAGCGCTGGCACAAAACTCTTCTCAGAGAATAGAACCCCAGAACCTTACTAGCCTCTTTTCACTAAGGTCGATCGTGTATTTCACTTAACTATTATGACAGGCGAACCTTACATTGTTGGTGATGTAAATTATGAAAGGTTAAGTGATAGCAACGGCTATTACACCTTGCACAATGCTTTAGAGGCATCGTGACGTTGAAAACGCGTTAAGGTATTTCAAAGGATCAATCGGGATTGTATGGAGATGAATAGGTAGACAATTTATATTGTTAAGGGGGAAAGAGAAAGAAAAGATGGAGGATGGAGCGATATGGATGCAAAATGATAACTATAGAGAAGACATAGAAGCCGATGTGTGGCTGATAAATGAACGATTTACTGATCTGGGTGTTTTTTTGCATGTAAATAAACACGCCCGCCATACAAGAATTTATTATTCCTGGTTTGGGGTAATGAAGTGAAATTTAAAATACTGATACTGATACTGCTAACCTACATCATCCCACTACTGGGCAAAGACCTCTCCCCGTGATTTCCAGTTTTTACAATCCAGGGCCAAAGTGGACCACTGGTCATAGGTTCAAATGTAAAATATTAAACTAAAAATAGATTACGATTTCATAAAAAACAATCATCTTCCTGGACGCAGCAGAATAGCAGTGTTTTACATGAACCGACTGTTTATATTACAATGTGCTGAAAAATTACCCGAATTTATTGAAAATTATCCTGTTCCTTCCATTTTAATTTATAGTGACATCTGGCTCAACCTGTCCCGGCTTAATACTCGTTTAAAATTTATTATTTACGTATGTGTTCACAGTTTAAAAGCGAATGATAAAACATTTAAACTGCATACATCTGTTTTTAAAACGCATTTACATGCAAGGGTTAAATAACGATTATTGATTCTGTGAAGTACCCTTTGAAAACTATTACCGTTTCTAGAAAAAAAACGTTAAAGGCTTTGCCAAAAAGAGAGTTGGGCGCGGCGCAACGGTAGCGCGGCGTGTGCTTGGCGTGCTTTCTTATTTTGAAATTATATGGAAGACGTTACACAAAACACGCCACGTAGCCGCGCTTGGCGGGGCGTGACACGCCACGTTAGCCTTGGCGGGACGACAAAGGACACGCGCTGTCCTTTGTCATCGTGACGTGATCACTAGGCATTTACATGATAACCGGTATACATAACGCGATGCTGACGGGGCGAAAGCGTGGCGTGAGCCTGTAGTGTGGCCCGCCAGACTTGCGTCGCGCCATAGCGCAGCGCTACGCTACCGCGTCGAGCTCACTGGTTTTTCAAGTCTTAAATGAGAGTACGGTACGCATAACAACTAAGGTCTTCAAAGATATTCGAGTCAGACATGACCAGAATTAATAAATTTATTATTATTTAATTGCCGTTCGTCTTCCTGTATACAGACACATCGCCTTTCCAATTTTGTATTGTCACATCTAAATCAAAATTTTATTGTTACAATTCATATTTCACGATGAATAATAGAGCTATTTGTTACTTATCACACATTAATGGACGACAGAGCTATTAAGTAAGTTTTTAATCTTGTCGGAATCGATTGTAGAAAAAAAAAGTTGACGTAAATTAAGCTTAACTATCTGTTCGAGAAAACAATTCAGGGGAATTGATCGTAATTTTGAATTTATGCTAATACGTCGCAGACCCACACGCCTACGACAAACTGTCCAATTTGTGGGTCGGTTCGAACAGACGGGCGTTTAAAATCAGAATAACGTAACATAATAACAAAGAAGGACGAGACATAGGACAAAAGAAAACGCTCTTGTTGCAGACGACGAACCCATAGAGACACTAAGATATAATAAGAATAGTATCATGTGTAATTATTGTTAATTATCACTAAAATCATGTATATCGATCAATAAAAAGGTGTTAGGCCCGCACTAGGCGGGAAAGATAAACATTCTTATAATACCATTTTATTACCATATAAGGAAGCGAAAATCGACTCATCCGAAGAATAAAGTCCGATTTGCAAGATTGATGGTTTTCAGTAGAGCTTGTAGAAGTTGTTGACTTGTGTAACTCTGTGTAACTCTAAAACTACGATACTTGACATTTTGATTTTTTGGTATGTTATTATATTACCCTAGACTAGTTAAATGACAGGTATTGTGTATTTATAATCCTTTTAATACACGAAATAGTGAGTTCCATATCAACATAAGACGTTTTATAGTGAAAGAACGAAGAAAAAAGTGGGTCCGTAGTGAATATTAGACGTTGTTTTACGGAAACGCCTCAACTTTAGTGACGTTCTATATTAACAAGTGTCTTTTTGTTGGAATGGGACATTCCCTGATGACACCTAATGAGTCCTATCTGACTACCTACCTTGAAATATTTAAGTATAATTTTCGATGTGTTAAATAATTACATTTCCTTAGAGTCAATAAAACTGATATTATTTTTCAAAAGTTTATTATATTTAAAAAAATCTCAAAAATGTAGCTTAACATAACCGTTACGCCTCTTTATTAAACCTTCCTCTGCCTGAAATATAGGAATACCTAATTCAGGCATAGATCATTTTAGTGAACTTGGCTGCGTGCCCTTGTTTAGTCAGAAAGGAGAAACGAGATTTCACATCGCACATAAAAATAAAATTAAACTCTCCATTATTTTCATGACGAAACTTCAGTGCATGCTTCGAACACCTAGTTGCTTTTCATAACATATGCCTGACAAGAGTTTAAGATGTTTTTAGTATAATAATGTTGACCTTTGTGCTTTTTTGAACGAGAAGAACCGACTTCAAGGGTGAGGACCGAAAACAGAACCAAACCGTTTCAAACCATTTAGTTAGGTTCCTATAAATAATGCAGGCCGACCCCAGATAGTAGTCCCGCCAAGTGAGGCTCCGTTAACTTGATTCAGTCTTGCGAAATAATTGAAGGTGTGTAGTGTGAGGGTTCGGCAGTGTTGGCGGAGGCGGGGACTTTGATGCAGGGTGGTCTATGTCAAGTCAACAGAGATGCCTATTACCGTCTTAAATCCTTGGGGTGCCCTGACGTTGACCGTTTTCTTTTGGTTCATACGCGTAAAAAAATGGGTTCGTATTATGCAATGTTTAAAATAGAAATGCTGATAGGTATTACCATGGAATTGAAGGAGAGGCAAATCAAAATGGCAAGCATGCAACTTTATGCATGCTTTGCATTCCGATCTACACACGATTAGTCCGTATGCGTACTGGCACTGTATGTTTTGGAGTAGGAAAGTAGCAATAGCAAGGGAGTTTGTGGCGCCTAATGACGAAAAAGGAATCGCAGAGAAATTGTCTACATGAGTTATCTCAGATCGAATGAACAGTGGTAGGAGTTGGCTCTGATAGTTTTAAATAACTGGGGTAGATACTAAATATTATGATGAGAAAATTCTAAGTCCTCATGTTGTATTAATGGTGAAATTTCGAGATTAGAAGGCATTCCAAAGAAAATGTACTAGGTTGATTACTGTAAATATATTCTGCTGTCTGAGTTGACGTGACAACCTGTTTTTAGCTATCACCGATGATTTCTTTGGTGTTATGATCTTCACGTAGAAGTTCTTAATTTAATATTTCTGCTAATTATTGGCTTATTTCTTCTGCATCAGGCTGCAAAGGCCACAAAAAGGACACATTGATATTTCCTTCTAATTGACATATGAAATAAAATAAAACTGTAAAATAGAATATTCAAGAAATATCATTTATGTGAAGTGCAAGACTTTGCACGTAGGAATTAATTTACCCACTCATAAATACATATTTTTTTATATTTAGCAAACATTTTAAACGAACAACGTCCTAACTGATTTCATTCTACCAGGAACAACGTCCCATCTTAACATGGAACCCATAAATCATATCACTGATTCCGCACATAAACGTTCTATTTTAAAATAAAACGCTTAGAAGATTATTTAAATTCGTATAACAGCGTCTTAAAAGTTCATGAGTGCCAGTGAATATTTATAAAAATAATCATACTATCGAAAAAAATGCGTTTCTGAACATTTCCGTCGAAAACCGTTCTAGGTAAACATCGATAGTCCACAACTGTTTACTTAGACTAAAAAGTATATAAACGTGATGTGTGACTTAGACTATACAGTGTATAAAAATAAGATCATGCAACGAAAATATTCTCTCTCCAACAAACAATGGCCGATCTGACGAAGAGACGTGGCCCCAGATGCCAGCGTACCGTCACTTATACACTTCGTGCGTTGTTCTGCGGAACGAATTTCAGATGAGACGTTATTCGATTCTATATTTCCGGAACTAAATAAAATATCAAAATTCTAAAAACACACGTTTGTAGAGTTTTAATTGCTTATCTCATTACGCTATTAAACTGATTTTTGGCCTATGGTCACATCGGACTTTATTCTTCGGATGAGTCGAAATGTCGTCTTCACGTTGTAGCAAGGTCATGACCAAATAAGGTCACGAAAGCGCCTCATCGCCCGTTGTGGGCGGAGCCTCCGACAGATCGGAACCTGTCCGCCTGACACAAGTCGAAGTTGAGTAAAATGCAGGCCTATGATTGGCTAGAGGGCCATTTCTACAAACAGGTCCCTCCACGGCTTGCGATGTGGTGTTTTAACATAAGTATGGAAGCAAATTGAGCTTCAGCATGTTCTGATGTTTTTGTTGTTTTGTTATATTTTGATGTTTTATTATGTTTTGTCTTACGTTTACATTTTATATTCTTCTTATGTTTTAACTATGTCTTGTTTATAGTGCTTAGTTTAAGTGTTTACTGTGAGTCCCACGTGCCCTAAGTTGATTATTATTGTGTGTATATTGTGTAGAATCAGTTTTATGTGAAAGTAAATTTAGCCAGTGTAATAAAAGTGTTAAAATCGTCGAAGTGTTTTGATTCCAAGTAAACCCTTGCCTAGTAGAGTGAAGTAAAGCCAAAACTGAGCTATCGAAGCAGGGAATAAATATAATATACAGTCCACACTTAACAGCTCTGTAATCTGCTTTCGATTTTCAACTTTATAATACTGAAGAGCATTAAGCTGAAAATGTATGATGAACCTAGACTGTTTTCGTTCGTTCGAAGTCTTTCATAGTTTGCCGAACTAAAGTCCAAAGTCTGTGACTGCTGCTAAGGAACTTTTGAATGTAACATTCAAAAACATTCGGTCGACACATGAATCGAACCCAGGACCTCATTCTGGGGAACAGCGCTTGCGACCAACGTATTTCGTTTAGGATAAAGGGTCTCTACATATAAATGTTTCCTAAAACGTACAAAAAATAAACACCGTAATAAGCCAAGGGAAGTGTCGCAAAGTCGCTAATCCGATTATGAAATATGACGTGCGTGTTTTTGACACGGCATGTTATTTTTTTTTGGGAGAAATGGCATGTGTTTCACCTCTCACCCCTGTCAGGCCCTAAACACCATTATTAACAGAAATGTGACAGAAGATCATTCTTTGTACTTGGCAGCAATGGTTTGTATAAAAAGGTATGGGGTTTTACGCAATGTAGATCATTTACAACTACAAAAATTGCATCTCTGTCAGTTTTTTTTATTAATGTCACAAAGGTACATGACTCTCGTTGACTCTTCAAATAGGAAGGGGCAGAACCAACTCCCCAGAAGAAGTAATTTCTGTATGTAACAATCCCAAACAGTTAATATTTTAACCATTTAAGAAAATCTTATTAAATACCTAAGAAACAAACGCGCCGCAGCCGCTCGTCTGTACACCTGATAATCACGACCAAATAACCGAGATATTAGCCAATAGACGTTTATTAATTTTTAACCCAATCATCCATACAACTAATAGACCACAAAAAACAAATTAAGACATTTTTAGTAACATTAAACAGTCTGTGTTCGTCATTAAATCATGATTTGATTGGTTTTAAATTCATCTAAACAGTTTTTGATACATTTTGGTGTGAGACTTTATGAGTTTGATGTTCCGTTAGTTTTTAATAAATATACCTATTTTATATTTTAATTGAAAATCAAATTTTATCTTTAGACAACTCAGCGCTTTCAAATCAATCACACTAATCTTCATTCGAGTAATTCCATTCCTCGAAATGCACTTACTTTGACATTATAAATCCTTAAAGTGCTGATACACAAAAATCTAAGCGCTGACAGAGGGAACTCTCCCCTAGTTTTACAAATTTAATTTTGCCGGCGCCATCGCTGCATATTTCTAACACAAAATACAAATAAAGCTCACTTCCTTTCAATCTTTATATTTGCACGTTGATTTTCTCTAAGGGGCTTAGTATAACTCCTAGCGTTACTCCTATGGTGTATATACAAAACGTTGTTTGGAATAAAACCGATACTATTAATTTGATCAGTGGCAAACACTTATAATCATATTATTCGAGTTTCTAAATGATTAGCTGTATGTATGTTGCAGAGGCAGCAAAATAATGTTAGTTCAAGGTGCTCAAAAGCCTTAGAGCAAACAATTTCTAAATAGCTTTTTATGACAGGCTGAGCCGGGTTATCTTCAAGTCTTTCATTGAATTCTACCATAAAGCCTCACAGTTGCGTAGTTTCCAACAGTAAACCTAAGTTTGTCGGTGTTGATCTCAGTAGTAATCCAATCAGAAACTCATCAGGAGCGCGTCAAGTCGTGAACGCGCATTTCAAGTCGAGATAAAGGCCCGGACACATCGACACACGTGGCAAGCGCGTGCTTCACCAATATGCTACCAAATGGGTGCAAAAATATCTCGCCCCTTGAGTTGGGGTGACCGTCACACCGGCACCGCCTTGATTGGTTCTGGATTGGCGTGTTATTGATTTAGCTGATTATAACCAAATTACATAATGAAATAGAGTAAAATAGAACATAATTATAAAAGTCTCAATATGTAGTCAAATAAAACTATTTTTTTTTTTTTTTTTTTTTTTTTTTTTTTTTTTTTTTTTGGATACGGGCATCTCGCAGGTCAACCTATAAGAGGTTGTGTGCTGCTTAACCGGACTTTCCTGTGGTTGCCATAGATGACTCTAAGGCCTCCAGCCAGGGGCTTACAAACTAAATTAAAAACTAAGTGACCACACGCTAAGGGCACCCCCTGTGGGGTACGGACCTCGGCTTAGGGCGTCACTGACAGAGGACAGCAAGGGACAGGCTGGATAACTAAATATTTCATTATTTAGGGGCTAATTTAAAGCTACTGGCTCAGCATCGCGGGCTGGCTCTTGCAAGGGACGGGGGGGAGTGCATTGACTTGGGCGTCGCGGCGGGCGGCCTCGGCGGCGAGGGCGGAATGACGGAGTCGGTCTGTGTTTCTGTTTGCGAAGCGTACTGGTTTCCCTACGGCTCTCCTGGAGGAGGGTGATGGGGTCGTCGGGGGTGATGAGGGTATGCCTTGGTCGGCGAACGGAGCTAATACGCGATGGATCGTATCGAGCGGACGATGCGATTAACGGATTGGGGTGCCTAACTGCAGTTTCAAAGAAGCGCGTGGCAATGCGCTTCATGAACTGAGCGATGGTGGGGATCCTAAGGTCTAGGTGGAGGGTGTCGTTACGGACATAGTACGGGGCTCCCGTGATTTTCCTAAGAAAACGGTTTTGGAGGACCTGCATTTTGTAGAGGAAGCGGGGATTGGAATGCGCAAAGATGGCACACGCGTAAGTCATGATGGGGCGGATTACCGCCGTGAATAAGCGCATTTTGCACTTGCGGGACAGGGGACTTTTCGGGATGAGCATGAAGTGGAGCCTACCCATAGCAAAAGCAGCCCGATTACGAGCTGCTTTGATGTGGTCTCGGAAGGAGAGGTGACTGTCGAGGGTCACACCTAGGTACTTGGCTTGCTTCTTCCAAGGAATAGGCTTGCCGTACATAGTGATCGGGGTGGGGTCTACTGGTCGCTTACGCGGTTTGGTGAATAGGACCGCCTGGCTTTTATCGGGATTAACCTCAATTCTCCATTTCCTGAACCAGGCGCCTAGGGCGTTGGCTGAGGTTTGGAGGGTTTGGGCTATAGCGGTAGGACTTTGGCCTGTGTAATACAGGGCCGTGTCGTCCGCGAAGAGAGCTAACTGAGCCTTCTTGCTCTTGGGGATATCGCTAGTAAACAGCGAGAATAGGTGAGGCGAGAGGACTGCGCCTTGAGGGACACCGGCTAGGATGCGGTGTGGGGAGGAGAGGGCGTCGCCTATGCGATAGCGGAAGGTGCGATTCGACAAAAAGTCTCGTATGATGAGCACGAGACGGTCTGGCACACCCAGTTGGTAGAGCTTATATAATAAGCCATTGTGCCAGACTTTGTCGAAGGCTTTCGCTATGTCGAAAAATAGAACACCAGTCATCGCACCGCGCTGAAAGCCCGCGCTAATGTGCTCGACTATGCGGTGGACTTGTTGGACGCACGAGTGTCCGGCCCTGAAGCCGTATTGCTCGTCGGGGATGAGGCTCTTAGTTTCGACGTAATCTTTGAGTCGCTTAAGGATAAGCCTCTCGTAGATTTTGCCGAGAACGTTCAGTAGACTGATGGGTCGATAACTCGTGGGCTCAGACTTGGGCTTGCCTGGCTTGGGGAAACCGACTACAGTGGCCTCTTTCCACGCCTGGGGAAAGATGTTGTTACTTAGAGCGCCATTGAAGATGGCGGTCAAAAGCATAATGAGCTGGGGAGGGAGGAGTTTAAAGACGTTATTGTTAATACCGTCCGAACCGGGGGCTTTCCGGGGTCGGAGCCCTTTTATGATGTCTTGCACTTCGTCGGGAGTGACTGGAGGCAGAGGATCATCAGGGTCTTCTACAGGAGGTAAGGCGGTCCTACGTTCTACTTCGGAGTCTACCTTGAGGAGGTGACTGTTGTCTACGGGTTGGGTGCTCGGAGTGCACTGAGCTTCCAGGCTGTCGGCCAGGCATTCGGCTTTCTCGGAGTCCTCGAAAGCGATGGTCTTGTCGGGGCGAGTGAGTGGAGGCGTAGAGGCATCCTCGGTGGCACGCAACTTTCGTTGCAGATGCCAGAAGGCTAGGTGGTTGGGCTCGAGGTCGCTGAGCATGTCGTTCCAGCGATTCGTACGAACCTCACTGATGCGTTTCTTTACAGCACGCTGCAAGTTGCGCATGTGAGCTTTGTTCGAATCGCATGGAAAGTTGCTGTAGGCACGAATGGCCGCATTCTTCTCGGTTATCAGTGCACGTACGTCAGCGGGGAGTTTCCATATACGATCTCTCGTGTCTGGGACTTCCCGTGAGCAATCCGTCAGTACGGATCGCACGTGTTCTGTAAACGAGTCGATTGCGGCCGTCGTGTCTGCGACAGAGACAATGTGATCGGGGATGGAGTCCAGGTGAGGTGACGTGGTTGATTTCAGCTTTTCGCTTACTTTCTTCCAGTCAGTTATCACTCTGGTTGGGGGAGGCTGGCTCGGGTCGGAAGGACCCGTGCGTGGAGTTAAGTGCATGAGCACTGGACGGTGGTCAGAGTTGAGCTCGTGTAACGTCTCAATGGAATTCAACCTGAGGTTGATATTCTTGAGAAGCGCTATGTCGAGCACATCGGAACGGGAGTTGGGGTCGTGAGGGTAGTGAGTATGCTCATAAGGAGCGATGGGGTCAAAGTTAAGGGTGGAGCTTAGGTTGAACACTACTCTCCCTCTAGGGGAGGTAATAGTGCTGTTCCAAGCTGGGTGTTTGGCATTGAGATCGCCCGCTAGAATAACGGAGTCACTCAAGCCGAAGATGGAGGTGAGGTCCTTAACGAAGAGAGAGTGGTCCTCTGCTGTATTAGCAGGAGGGAAATAAGCGGATACTATGGTGATCGGTTGATGACCGGTCATGGCTAGCCGACAGACTGAAACCTCGAGGAGTGACTCGAGGGTTGGTGGGATTAAGGGGATACAATGCAGGGACTTTTTGTAATAAATGAGAGTGCCACCCTTGTGGCAGCGGGACCTATCGTTACGGACTAGCTGATAATTGGCTATTTTGGGATCGCGGTGGTGGGGTTTGAGGAACGTCTCCTGGATGAGGAGAACGTCTAACTGGTGATCGCGGAGGAAGGTAGCGAGTTCGTCTCGCTGACCTTGGATACCGTTGACGTTAAAGAATCCTAGCTTAAGGGATCGCGGTTTAAGGGTATTCCTATTTGCGGCAGCCATTGGAAATTTAAGAAAGAAGTTGGAGGGCCTGAAGGGCGTCACCCACCTGGGGGTGAGAGTCCAAGATCATTTTGTACTCATCGGGGTTACCGTTGGCGGCCCTGAGTTGGGCAGCCAATTGTCTCGCCGATGACTTCAAAATGTTCTTATAGCTCTGGACCGCTTTGTACGCATTGATGATGACATTTAAGTCTTCATCGTCTACGTCTGCCACGGAACCAGAGGACGCGGGGGTGGAGGTGATGGCCGCGGGAGCGGTCACGGGAGCCATGGGTTGGGAGATGGGGGTGTCTAGGAGACCGGGAATGGGCTTGGGAGGCGCTGGGCCAAGGGCTGGGAAAGCCTTTTGGTGATTCAGCGCGTTCCAAGGGGAGGGGCGTTGGGGACCTAATCTGGTGGGCATCTGTGAGGAGGGAATCTTCACAGATGGGGATTCCCTCTGCTGGCGGGCGGCTGCGCGCTTCGCCAGTTTGGGAGAAGTGGATTTGGGGGCTTTGGGGCAGCCGCGATAGTTCGCGGTGTGTCCTACCTGGCTGCAAAGAACGCAGCTCGGGGGTTCGGTACAGAGAGCCCTGTCTTTGGGTCGGGGGCAGTTGGCAGTACCGTGATCGCCTAGGCATTTCACGCATCTGGCCGGGGCGAAGCAGTGGGCCTGACTGTGTCCGTAGTTCTGACAGTTGTGACACTGTCCTACGGTATGAGATTTGTAGGGCTTCTCAATAGAGATGCCCGACAGGGAGCACACAGTCGTGATCTTAAAAATGGGATGGGGGCCTGACTCGACAGGGTCGCAAACGACGAGGACCATGTCGTAAGGGTTTCCGCCTCTCGCCTTGTGAAGGCGGTGGACGGCGGATACAGGGATTTTCTGGGCGGTCAGGTCGTCAAAGACTTCCTGAGTGGGGATTTCTTTGGGGATTCGCCTAATCACCACACGGGTGGACTTCTCCTCAGGGAGACCATAGGCGTGGTGCCATATCTTATGGGACATAAGGAGGCGGACGAGGGCTCTATAGTCCGAGGAGGTGGGGGTCAGGATACTGATACCCTTTGTAGTGCTGGTGGCCTTTGTGAAATTATTTTTTTGGGCCAAGCACAATCTTGATGCCTCAGTCCATTGGGACGGGTCATGGATGACAATTGGGGGGGGTTTTTCCTTCTTCTTCTTGGCAGAAGTTGAAGGCGGAGTCGGGATAGCCATAGGGCTGGAGGGGCGGCTAGTGGGGGCCGGTGGTGGGGTGGGGGAGCTACCGCGGGAGATCGGGGGAGAGGGGGTGGGGGGGGCCGCGAGGGGTTTCTTAGCCTTGGAGGAGGCTTTGGAATGTTTCCCCTTGCGTTTTCCTAAGACTACCGTGAAATCCTCGTCAGAGGAGCAAGCAGAGTCACTAGCGTGCTCTGAGTCGGAAGCGGGGACCGAGGTGTCCATTTGGACGGGCTCAGGTGTGGAGCGCACCTGCGGGGGGGCCATTGTTTGAGGAACAATGGGTTCTTGGGAAATGGGGACAATAGCCGCTTTAGCGGAAGCGGCTTTGGGAGCGCGGACGGTGGAATCCTTTGTCTTTGCAGACAAAGGAGCCGGTTTAGAAGGGGAAGCGGGGGTTTCGCGCCTACTTTCTCTGACTTTCTTCAAAGCGGTATATTCCGCTTTGTAGTCGCCGTCGAATCGGTCATCGTTGACCATGCGGTGGACTAAGCTCCAGAGGAGTTTAACCTCCTCTTGGAGGACTTCGAGAGTCGTCATGATGCGGGGACATGAGAGTGAAGCTCTCAGGGGAAAAAGCCTAACACTATCAAGCCTAATTCCCCGGGTGGGTGTGCCCGGGGATGAGTAGCCTCCCCTGCCGAGGGATTGTGTATGGCAGGGAGGTGAGTACCTAAGGTGTGCCCTAAGCTTGTGAACCTGTTGCCAATCTTAATGTGCAACAGGGCCCTATGTGGGTCTGGTGCGAAGGGGTAGACACACCCAACCGACACCAGGTGTGTAGCTGTGAACGAAACCAGAGACTAGGTACGACTAGGAGTCCCCCCAAGGCCGTAGTCCTAGCTCCCGACTCCAATAAATTAACCTCGCCCTGAAGGGGTTTGGCGGGATGGATTGGGGCACCACCCTCTTGGTTTCGTTAACACCGTAAGGTTTCCACCAAGAACCACGAAACTGTGGATTTTCCCTGAAGGGGCAAATTCGCGAAACACGGAACGTTTGTGATGTGTCCTAAAAAGGACAGTTGGTTGTGGTAGTCAAAGACTACCGAGAGCTGTCGTGAAGACACGACAAAATCGCACGGATGAGCGACACAGGCACGGAGCGCACACGAGGACACGTCCGCACGCGGTGGCGGTCAGACGCAGAGTGATTGCAAATTAAACTAAGAATTTTAGATCATTTTAAAGTGTTAGGGCCGCGAAAGTTGACGAAGCATAAATAATAATTATGGAAAATAAATCGTAGCAACAATAGAAAAAAGGTGTAAGAAAATATACTCGTACCAATATTTCATTAAAATAGCACGAAATGCACTTCAATTTTACAGAACATAACCATGTTACACTCCGGTGTAACAGCAAAAAAAAAATGACAACCCCTAACGCGTGCCCAAAAATAAACCCTCCATTAACTAGTTAATGCGCTAACAATGTTCGTTGAAAAAGGACAGAGCGGCTGTACATTTATATAAGTGGAACCGTCCAATCAAGGCTCTTCAGTCTCCGAGTCCGATATTGTCCTGTAGGGTACTCGTGCTCTGGTTTTACTTTTTTCGAGTACAGGTGAAAATTGCTGGCCGCTCGCCGCTGCGGCCGTATTCATTTGCGGATTTCACTCATGTGGACACGCGGCTTTACGATTAATTGGATTACGGGGACTTGAGTAAATTATTTTGGTGGTGCATTTAAAGTTTAAAAGTGAATTTGATTTATGCCTACATTTTTGATGAGTAGTTATAGATCTTTAATAGATATTTACTGAAAAAACTGAGGGACAGAAACAGGTTTTGTTTCACCAATTAACCTGCTGACAATCGTCTTTCATGTATTCGAAACTCCAATAAATAATATCTCTTATGCCTTTGTCAAACTGACAGACGAACCGAATGCGTGGCGTAGCGTTTTTGTTTGTAATATATGGAATTGTTTGAAGCCTGTCACATAGAGTATCGGATCGCTTTCGCATTTTTACATGACATGATTCGGTTCGGTTCGCTATCGCCTGTCTGTTTGACAAATGCCTAAGGCCTTTGTCAAACAAAAACGCTTCAAACAATTCCATACATTACAAACAAAAACGCTACGCCACGCATTCGGTTCGTCTGTCAGTTTGACAATAGCTTTACTTATTACAATTCTTAAAAGTTTGAGGAACTTTCGATATTGAGGTAACGTAATATATTTTATTTTCAACCACAAGATGTGTTTAGTACAAACATGAGCTGGTGTAATGTTTGCAAAGCCAGTCATGTAATTAACTCTTTATTTCCTTGTTTTTATAACGTAAAGCATTCTCAACATATCCGTTTAGTGGGAGCTCTACTGTAAAATTCAACCATGTTTGCTACGGAAATACGCAAAAACAGGTTTAAAATTTAACAGAATTTCCACGCGAAAACGTGCGAATATGAGTTGCAAACTGCCACTAATGAAAGCCGCAATTACACTGGCATACGTCAAGAGGATGAGCTCCGGGGCTGGCAATAAACGTTTAATTACAAATAAAAAAGTTGTCCGACTCCCATTTCACAGATAGTTTCTCATTAAACTTAGTTTGGAGCAGGGTCTCGTGTTTCAAAGCACCCAAGACCCCGTGAATTAGGCCGAACTTATACCTCAGCGGTGTCATATCATACCGTTTGATCATTTTGAGAATGTCTTCAAGGCGTTCCACTATGACATTCCCCAGATTAAATTTAAGTGGAAGATAAAAGATTCTCGGCTCTAAATATAAATTATGTTCTATGTTCTGGTTCTATCCTCGTATTATTTTAAAGGTTAAGTTTGGTTTTATTTTACAGTCTTATTAAAGTTCTAAATTAGTTTGGCTGAAATAAAATTGGGCTTTCATTTTCCTTTGTGATTAGACTAAAAATAATTTTCAAGGCTCAAGTTTTAGTACCAACAAAATAAAAATGTGGATTAAAAAACCGTCGTATATTATTATATTTTTTTTAAAACTATGGATTAAAAAACCCGGCACGTCGTATATTATTATGTAATATTCTTTTACTATAATATTTCGCCTAAAAGCTTTCAGATAGTTTGGAAATCGTACTCTTCTGGGTAGAGCTGCCTCCAGAGCGATTATAAAACATTTTTAAATAGATTCAGAGTCGTTTTTAACAAAGATACCTATATTGGCTATTATATCTTTCCATTACAAACTACTTAATACCAACATAGGACAAAGAATTTCACCGTATCATTTAACCAAACAAAACAGTTTTCAACAAAGATAGAACGGTCTGATTGTTAACAAAATTACTTCTAAAACGTCCCTAACAGACAACGGAATCAATCACACATAGATTACGATCATCTACCATTTGTTCTGGTAACTGCTACCTATTTGGTGTCATTGAGACTTCTAGTTGTTGTACATACATTGTCTTTGGAAGGGTTAATAATGGAAACTAGGACAGGAATGGAATCGGCCTGTTTTGTTACGAATGTCATTGTCGTTTCGGTCATTATGAAGGCATGGGTTATTTGTAGCAGTAATGGTGGATTTAATGGTCTAATGAGGTGATTTTTTATCTTCACGTTCGGTTTAATCTCAACCAGTACTATTAATTCTCCGATTTTCATTTATTTTGGTACAGAGATAGATGACAATCATGAAGATGGCTATGCGTTTACGAGGACAGTTGTGCGATGCGATATTTATTTTTAAGTTAAAACCTACGAAAGGTAACAAATATTAACCTTGTATTCGTTAACCAAAGAAAATATTATGAAGACATTACACATCTGCAACGGTTGTTTTATGGATCATAATTTTATTATGCAAATAAAGTACGGTGACAACATAAGAGCATGATCTTTGGAAACGTGCGCGCGCACAACCAACTGCGAAATTCGTAACCCTCAAATCTCTATTTTTAAAGTTCCGTTTTAGGGTTCGACACACACCGAAATAATACGGACTTTTATGTTCGGCCATAATCACATCCTTTCGTGTTAAAATGTCTCAATTAGGTACGGGAGGATGTGTGGACACGGTTGGATTTAACGACTTTTGAATATGACGCTTTTTGATGGTCGCACCCGATTGGTGACTGCGATGAGAGTGTTATCGCTTTGTTCGTGTGTTCATTTGTTGGCAATGTGTGACCAGTGTGTGGCCAATGTGTGGCCAATGTTTGGGGTGTTGAATCGTTAATGGGATTGCCACCTGTGTTGGTCAAGACTGGAAATATTTTCATATCAATTGTGACGTAATCAGAGCAGTGAAAAACTTTAATTACCTACTTTTACGTTTGTGACTGTCAAATAAAATTAATCGCAGCGTGGATTGCAGAGATCTAAATTAAAGGGCGCACCGTGGAGTGATGAAAGTGTCAAGTTTAATATGCACCATAAGCTTTTAAATTCTTTTTAATTTTCATTTAGGTAATTTTTAATGAAGAAAAATCTAAAAATGTGTATCAAAATATCTAGTTCGCTAGAATTGGCAGATATTATGCATATCATATTCAAGAGGCGGTTAAAAACAAACAAGTGTCCTACATTGATCACAAATAAAATATCCAAACGCTAGTACGCTCGCACACAGTTCATTTACCCGTAATACACTGCAACAATGAAGTTATTTCGCCCCCGCATTGATCTGTATCAAATCTATCGACACCTACGTGCATTGTCGATCTAATGAATGTATAATGAATGCCGATGAGAATATAAATAACTTAAAATGAATATTGTCATGAAGATGCTGTGTTTGATTGTACATCAGGTATTTGTAATTTCGATCAGTGTAGTTTATTGAACTTTAAGAGCATTCATGAATTCCAAACGGAATTAGACTATTCATGATGTTATTATCATTGAAGTTTGGATTGAGTGTGAGAGCGACTTAAGTAAAGTTGTTTACTTACTGTAGTGCTATTTTCTATAAAACTCAGCGCTACGGCAGCGCGGTTTATCTTTGGTGGATTTACAACTTTATAATGTAGAACATAAAGGCAAAAATGTATTGAAGTCAAACCGTAGATTCTGGACTCCCAACGTGATAAATTAATAATTCATTTTAAGAATAAGAATTTGTACTGAATGTCGTAAATATGAGTATGATAAATGCATTATGGGAAGTAAATTTTAAAACCCCATTTTGATGTGGGAAAAAGTATCGAAATTACTTATTATGAGAGATCTTAAGAGGATCGTCTACCGAGCGCTCGTCCATACTAAAAGAAAAAACGTTTTCCTACCCCTAAGGCCTTTGTCAAACAGACAGGCGATAGCGAACCGAACCGAATCATGTCATATAAAAATGCGAAAGCGATCCGATACTCTATGTGACAGGCTTCAAACAGTTCCATACATTACAAACAAAAACGCTACGCCACGCATTCGGTTCGTCTGTCAGTTTGACAAAGGCATAAATGTTATCCTAGCTTCTGACACAGTAAAAAACTAGGTTTATAGGTTTTTTTTTTGCAAAAGTAACTCTTAGGCGCCTGTAACTTTCAAACTATTATAAATTTTGAAAAAAAGAAAACCTATAAACCTAGTTTTTTACTGTGTAGGAAGCATTCTAAAAAATCATTAAGATAGGATAACATTTAGGGGTAGGAAAACGTTTTCTCTTTTAGTATGGACGAGCGCTCGGTAGACGATCCTCTTAATTCTTTCATAAACCAGTCTTACCAATCGGTTGTAATAAATCGGGTAAATACTTCAAGTTATAGACTGAAAAGTCACGCATGATCATAAGTTAGGCAGACGTTGACCTTATTCTATAGAGTCTATAATTGTCGCATTGTAGAGTGTAGGTTAAGTTTCTCTACCGTATTTCCAGTTTTTGCGACCAATTTTTTTTTAAACACCCATTTTTTTTGCCCCGCTCTAGGAATTTCCCTGTGTCGTGGGTGCGTTTACAAATATATAAACTTATTTATACACAAACGCCCAAACTCGAAACAACTACTTGTAGGTCATACAAATGTTTACTCCGTGCGGGCATCGAACCCGCGATATACAGCGTAGCAGTCCCATCGCTCAGCCACTACGCTAACCGTGCCATCAATTCGACTGTAGGATAATCCTTTAAGAATATGCTCCAGCTCATTATGGTGATTAACATATCTTAATAAGTAACGCGTAAATAATGACACAGACATAATTATTAATAAAACATTTCAACAAACGCGAATCGGTGTAATAAATCTGTGAATAAATAAAAGCGAGGCCCCTCGGACCCACCTCCCACGTAGGGTCAAAATAAAGGGCCTAATGAGGGCTTTCATGGCCTCAGTAAGTTATTCGTGTTACTTATTTAGTACTCTTATTACTGAAGCCTTTGCGATTGAGCCTCATTTGTTTCTGGTCTTTATTTTATTATGGACGATGATTTTGTTTTATGAGGTCAAGGCATTAATGGATGGTTTTGATAAATTATTGCTATTTTACACGAATAAGTTCTGGATTCTGATTTTAAAAATTCTTGGAAAAAACAATGGTGTGATTTTCGAAACTGTTTTTCTTCGGAAAGGCAAAATCCTTAGCTTCCAAACAAACAAAGCTCAGCTATCAAATATCTCAAAAACTCATTACGAGAAACAATATTTGCCGAAACACAGAATCCCTAATAAGTAAGCAGATATCATCGTTTCCATTTTAATAAATAATCCTCCTCGGTGTATTGCTGGCTGGAAAACAAAGCGAAAGAAAAATCCGGGCGCGCTT
This sequence comes from Agrotis clavis, assembly GCA_954870645.1. Taxonomy (NCBI): domain Eukaryota; kingdom Metazoa; phylum Arthropoda; class Insecta; order Lepidoptera; family Noctuidae; genus Agrotis; species Agrotis clavis. The sequence continues at coordinate 7,804,119 of OX940929.1, forward strand.
CCGCACCAAGTAACCGTGTAGTGCAAGGGGGACTAAGTTTTAACACGAGACGACCTACAACTCTAGTGCTCTGGCGACTCATTAGGGACCCCGCTTGCGAGGAAGGGGCCTGAGGGGACTCAGCCCAAGCAAAAGGGGTTCTTCAGCTTTCGAGAGCAATCCGTGTGCGCGTGTAACTACAACGTCACAGACTAACAATTGTTGCTCCCAGAAATTGATGAGCTGGATTGTTCTACCAATTTTTCTTCGGACTAAATCATTCTGTTACATAAAGAATGGAGATGTGAGTGTACTGTGCAATAATAGTACCTGTCTTCACGGCAGTTAGGTTGCGAGTTTCTCGCAATACCAGAACGTTGTGTGGCTACAATTCTCCGCTCACATATTTCAGACTTTGCAGTCTCTGTTAATTTGAAATTGTCTTAATTTGTTTTGTCTGAGAGGCGCATTTGTTTCTCGGCCTCTAGGGTGTTTGTATTTCCAACGGAGCGTGGCCTCTGCTGTCTTAATGTAAAGTTTAAGTTATGCTTTAATTAAAATTAATATAGTTCTTAACATTTTACATTATAACCCAAATTATTATTTTATTCTTCGGTCATTCGTTTTTATTTGTAGGATATTCTATTTCTAAGTTAACACACACTGAACCTGCCTAATCATTACCGTATTTTACGTTTAAATCACAAGCCTAAGCCACGAGTTGTCGTCGTAAGACTCACACTAGCAGCTTAGTTCTCTCCCTTTATAATATAATTTATTCGACTACAACGACACAATCACAGAAAATGACAATAAACTCAACAGATTACAAGTAGCACTACTGATTCCCCGATCGACCTCGTAAAGTTTTATTTAAGCCATTTCTATACGCTCTCGTTAGCTTGCTTCTTGTATTTTAACCGGGGCTTTGACGCAGAGTCTAATATATTGTAGGACATTGTCACATAAATTGTCACTTTAAATGCCCGTAAGATTCTAACACGGAATGCTCATAAAGAAATGTGTAAGACCTTTGTGGTGTAAAGTGTAATGCAGACAATCTGGTTCGAGTAGGAAGTGTTACCAATCGTGGCGCATTGTTTATGCATCGACTGTCTGTAAACGGCTTAAGTTTTCTTGGGAATCGAGACATTAAGATAGGTAAAGTCTTTATGAAACTGTTTTATGAAATATCCAGGTTTGTGTTTTAATAAAAAGTTGAAGATTCTGTTTCATGGATTTCTAGGTGTGTTTTATTGATTTGATATACAAGTATATGAAAACCTAGTTTTTATCTGCGACTTCATCCTGGTTGAGTTATGAATGGGCGCCTTTACATTGGACGATAACGACATCGACATGATATCAGTGGGATGCATGGGTAGTTTCATACATTTCTAGAGAGCAGATGATATGCCAATGTCGTATCTAATGTGAAAACACTCATTCCCAATATTCCCACAGGGTCGGGACAGGCTGTGAGTCTACGCCAAACATCGAAGTCTCTTCAACCGTAAAGGCGTGGTATAAGGATTTTTTTGTTTGGCTATATTATCCCACTGCTGGGCAAAGGATTTATAGATTACCTACTGCCTACAGCAGCATGCATAAATCAGTAATAAAAATCTAAACAATTTGGTTTTTTAATTGTGGTAAAATCATCAAATGAGTCCTCCCACCCAGGGAAGAGAGGGAGGGACTGTCACACTCGTACTGACTAAAATTCACGTTGTCCTTCAATAGCCCTTTACGTTCCGGGGTCACGGTAATTTGTAAGTCTCGCGACCCCGGCAGGCTTTGGCCCTCTAAACGGGCGCTCCGTCATTATGCTGACTTGTGTTCCATGCGCGCATAGTCCATGATCGGACAGCGAGTCGCCCATTACTCACCGCCCGCATGCCCGCTCCTACGGTGGCCGGAGATCTAGCGACGTCTGTCGCCGTGGGCGTCTACCACTGCGGAACAATTTCAGCACTTCTGATTAAATTCTTAAAATGAATGTGAATAAAAGACTGGCTTGTCCTTGAATTTGGCCGGCGCCGTAGCCTTGACCGTAGTATTATAATAGTATATATTATTATAGTGCGAGGTATGAATTACGGCCAGTGGCTTACCGGAGGCAGGCAGTCAGGATGAATATTAATTCTGCTGATGATAAATTACTTTTCCGGTATCTGTCTTATGAATGTTAAGTATAAATTAAAAAAGAGACCTATAAATATAAGAAGTGCATACAGTTTCATCTACCTCACTTAATAACTGTATTCTGGTTGTCTTCCAAAATTAATCGAATGTAACGGAATAACCGTATTTTACGAAAAACGACTCGCATAAACGCTGTTACCATGGATCTTCCCAGCATCATCTGGTTACTGGTGAATACACTCTTTAATAAAATTGAATTATTCCGTTGTTGTCTCGTCCGAAGATGATGAAAGTTACTAAGGTAGTTACTAAGGTAGTATATTTCCATGTTACCTGAGGGCGTCACATAAAGTTCAAATCATATGAAATAAAAAATACACTCATATCCGAACGCTCCCATTCCCAATTCACCGTTCTATTATCTGTGGACTTCATTCGTTTCTTATGTCACTGCGAGGCGTCACCGCTCCCGCTAAAATAGTTTTTATTTAGTGTTTATTAGTGCTTTCTACAGTTGTTTTGTACAATAAAATGGGAAAACACAAAGATATGAACAAGGAATTAAGGAAATTGAGGAGAAAAAATCGAAATTGGAAGAAAAAACCAAAGGTTAGTACCTACTGACGCCAAGCAATGGCGCCAATTTACCCTACAAAACTTTGTAATTTAAGTAATTTTGCATACTTTTTTTGCTCTGTATGATTGTTAATATTGAAAAGTAAAGTGAATTTATCTATAAAATGAATACATAACTCGATAGTTGTTGCTGTATTGATACGAGTACCGAACAACTTTTATTTCTTCGAGTGGTAGGTTGCCGGCAACCGAAAACTGCAAATTGACAAAATAGTTGTTGCTATACTGGCAGAGTATCGAACAATTTAGCTCAATTTTGCACGCAAGTCACTAATTGTTGTTGCTATACTGTCAGAGTATCGAACAACCTTTAAACATATTTTGTTTTACACGCAAGCCCCACAAGGCAGGTGTTGTTGCTATACTGTCAGAGTATCGAACGACTTAACCTAATGCGTATTGAGTGATCTTGCAATTTAGCCACTTTATTTCCTTGTTGTTGCTATACTGTCAGAGGATCGAACAACCTTAAAAACATAAGTATTTTGTTTTACATGAAAGCCACACATGGCAGGTGTCTAAGATGACCCACTGACTGTTGTTGCTATACTGTCAGAGTATCGAACAACCTTAAAAACATATTTTGTGAAACATGCAAGCCCCACGTGGCAGGTGTTGTTGCTATACTGTCAGAGTATCGAACAACCTTAAAAAACATATTTTGTTTTACATGCAAGCCTCATGTGGCAGGTGTTGTTGCTATACTGTCAGAGTATCGAACAACTTATCCTAATGTGTATTGAGTGATCTTGCAATTTAGCCACTATTTTCCTGTTGTCGCTATACTGTCAGAGTATCGGACAACAAGGCAAGAGTTTAATATCCACCATTGTTCTGGATACAGGATCTTCACAAAGCCGGTCACCAAGTGCTCGTGCCCCATTATGACATCAGTCACCAAGGTGTTGGAGCCGCTCACCACTTACTCATGCTGGTACCCGATCACTAAGTGTACAGTGCCACACCCCGTGTCTTAGTATGCATTTAATATGACAGCCGTCTTCACAACATGGTGAACCTTGAATTGAATACTTATCCAAAACTTAGAAATTTCTCAAATGTTAGTAGATAAAGCCCTTAAAACAGCAACAAATGATACAGAGCTGAATGGACAGCAGCAAGAGGCTGTACAAATTGATATTGATATTATAATTTATCTGCCATGGGTGCTGTGGAAGAGGAGCCTGTAAACGGCCCTCCAGCTCACAATCAGACTGTGCAGCGCAAGACACCTATTCTAAGTAAAGGTCTGAAAAAAGAAGACATTTCAATGTTTTTAAAAGCTCCTTTACATAATATACCTATGGTGCCCCCAAAATTGAATCCACAGTTGTCAGCTGCCGTATCAGAGCCGATAAAGAAGAGATATAATTATGGAATACAGACAGAAAAATGTAGCTGCTGACCTAACAGCCGTTGGCTAGGGTGTCCCGTCGATGTATGAAAAAATTTTTTTTTCAAGCTACACAATCACAAGAGGTATCAAAATTTGCGTAATTTTATATAGATTACGAATATGCTAAAAAAACTACAATTAAGTTTCATCTTTAGGGCTCTACCGGAGGTTGAAGTTTTATACATTTTCATTTTTACAGACAGAAACCAAATGGGTAACAGAATATAAAAATCAGTTAAAAAGGGTGTTTTATTATTTATATCAGTAAAACAAAGCATTAGAAAATAAATTTGAGCTTCTCATGTTATTCTTAACGTGAAATTCAAATTTATTTTTATGTCAAAATTTAGCACTTCTATTCAAATCCGTTCTAAGTAACTATCTCAAAAAGTTTCGCCAGTTAGACTTTATGAGGCCTCCGTTATGGTTTAACACATCTTTCCACAGCTTGTGTGTAACAGAAAAAGTCAATTATTTACAAGCCCTTACATTTACCATGATTTGATGGTCCTCGTTATAAATACGTTGAAAAACAAGTGTTGCTGCCACCTAACAATTGTGCCACACACTCGTTTCGGTGTAATCTCTATTTTTTATTAATGATTTTATTATCCTGTGTTTACAGCTACTTTTAGCTCCTCGAGCTTTTATTATTCTTCGAAAAACCAACTCCTGAATGTGATCTCTGTCATCATAAAGCGTGCTGGCAAGAAGGTTTTCTGATAAGCATTTCTTGTTGTGATAGAATTCACAACAGACCTCAAATTTTCAAATAAAATTCGAGATTAAAACATATTATATTCTTCAGATGTGAAGAATATGTTTGGCTCCGTCCTTAAAAGACTTCTTTTGTTTGAAAAGGAACGAAACCGAAGAATATAGTTGACAAGCAGTTGTAAATTTTGTGATGGCTCAATAGTATTTAGGTAAAGCTGTAGGTTGCGATAAGAATCGACGATTTAATCCAAATAGTATTGATCTTTTCAGAAATAATCGCAAACACATCTGAATTAGATGGATCCTTTCCATTTTAATTTAACATTAGGTAATTCTTGAAAAATAAACTATTTTTAATGACGTCTCTTGTAGTTGATAGCTGCTGTTCTTCAAGTTCTTTGTAGGCCTCAATAAATCACAAGCAGTTTCACTACGCTCGAATTCATTATTTAAGAACGATTAAGCACAATAACAACCGTAATTAGATACGAAGAAAACATTCACAGGTCAAGTGCAGAAAATCATCGCGCTTTGTAGAAACTGAAGGGTGTTTGCATGTCAAAAACTATAAACCCTTACGTGTTTAAGGGTACAAATAGGATTTTTGTGTATGTATGACACCTACATAATATAAAAAAAATGTTTTTAAAATTATTAAAAACATTTTGACAAAATTAGGAACAACTAAATATCACAATAAAAATGTCAATTTTTCGTAACTTTGGGGGCCGGTAGAGCCCTAAAGATAAAGTTTGATATTTTTTTAAACATTTTTCCAGTAATCTACAATAAATTACGCAACTTTCGAGAGGTCTTGCGTTGTGAAAATCTAAAAAAAATTTTTTCGGGACACCCTACCGTTGGCTTTGGTTTGGAGAGTTTTGTTTTATATTAAAATGACGGAATAAAAAGATTTAATGATGCCGCTTGATTTTATGTGAACTATTGCACAGTGAAACTTAGAGCAGAAGAGCTCTTATTTTATGTGTCGTAAACAAAGAATTGAAGAACTCTTAGAGGGTATTCTGATTGTATTCTTTTTCGGTGAAGGACTCATTGAAAGGATCAAGAATCAGGATCTGGGAACTACAACAGCTGTTGTTAAACAAAATAATGTCTGTAATCTAATGTAATGACCTTTAAACTCACGGGTCTCTCCACAAGCAGGAAACAGACGCTTGGGTTTCAACAGAGACTGAGAACCAACAGGGTGGAGGGGCCACCCCAACAACAGTGTGTATGGAGTAACAACCCTCGCAAATGAACTTGCATAAAGAGATAGGCAGATTACCCTATTTTGAAAAACAAATATGGGAAACAAATACAGATGACCCTGTAAGTCTTACTTGCATGTCTGGATATTCATCTAATTTTATCAAAACTCCTTGCCAAGGGGATACCCCACCTAATAACAAATTTTCTCAATCTGAAACAATTCTTATTAAAGGAAATTGATGAAATATTTAGAATTAAGACTTAAAAGTTGTATGCCAACAAAGGACCACTTTTGTTCACCCATCTTCTTAGTACAGAAACCAAATGGAGAATACCGTTACCATTGTATTGTAAATCTTTAAAAACTAAATCAATTTATACTGTCTGACCAAGTTAGAAGATTACCATACAGTTTGCAAGTTAATACAGAAAAAATATTATATGACAACAATTGATTTAAAAAATGCTTACTATAATTATGATAAAAATAGACTGTAACTACAGTACCTCTGACTTTATTTTGATGGCAAATTATACCAGTTAGTCTTACCATTTGGCCTCTGTACAGCACCTATTTTTTCTGTTTACACAAATATTCAAACCCATACTCTCTGTGGTAAGAGGAAGAGGAATAAGAGTGGTACAATACCTTGATGATACTTGTATCATTGCAGAATCTTACTTAGAATGTAAAAATCCATATATACTTCATATTTTTGAAAACCTGGGTTGTTCAGTAAATTATAAAAATGTAATATTATACCTAAAACAGAATGCAAATTCTTGGGGTTTATTTTCAACAGTGAATTTAATGATCATTTCAATTAAACAGTACAGAGATGTTTAGAGTTACTTTCAAAACTTAAACATAGAATTTCAATTAGGTTTTTTCAGCTCAAGTTTTAGGAACATTCGTTACTGTTTGTCCTGCCATTAGATATGGCATGTTATGTACCAAACATTAAGAAATAATTATTATTATTTAAAATATTTATCACTACTACCTATCAAGTAATGATAATTATGGAAGTATTATGATACTTCACATTACCTAATAGTTGCCAAGAAGATATAGCATGGTGGTTTACTAATATAAAAACAGCTGTGTGTCCTGTTGACAAAATAATTTATTTTTTAATAAAATAAAATTTGTTTAATAATCGAGACTGACGCGTCTCTCACAGGATGGGGTGCAAGATCCAGTAACATAACTGCTAGTGGCCCATGGACACAAGATGAGACAAAGCAGTGGTGTGAATCAAATAACCTATGGATTTATGCCTCTTACATTAATACTAAGAATAATTGCAGATTTTGTGTCACGAATGAAATTATGTCATACAGAATAGGAACTTGGTAACAAATATTTTAAGATAATAGTTACAATTTTTAAAAAACCTGATTTAGATTTGTTTGATTCACAATATACAAACACAAAATGCGAAAAATATGTGTCATGGCACCCTGATCCTAATGCATTCAAAGTTAATGCATTTACATTTTCTTGTCTACTCCCCCATTTTCAATGATCTCTAAAACAATTGAAAAATTTATAGTGGATAAAGCTAAAGGTATCATGGTAGTACCAGATCGGAATACAGAACCTGGTTCCCTATTTTTTCAAAAACTTTAAACAAATAAACCATTATTATTTAAACCACACAAAGGTTTACTAAAGTTATGTAATTCCAGGTCATTTCATGCACTACATGGGAGCCTGACATTGATAGTAGGTCAGCTCTTTGGTGCAGCTTTCTTGTAGCAGGTTTAGAACAAGAAACTGCAGACATAATGCTTAATAAATTCAATCTCAAACAATACTCCTAAGCAATGTTTGGAAAACATACTGCTATGTAAACCAGCTAAGTACATTAAAACATAATTTATCAGAAATTATAACTTATCTAACTAGTGAGATGGTTTGTCTTGAATTTTATCTGGTCTGCCCTGTCACTATTTTTAGGCTCTCATGCTGGCACAGATTGCAGCATTAAAATACTGTTTAGAGGTTTCTTTATATTAAGGCCAAGTCAGCCTAAATATGATTACACAGGGGTGTGTACAATTCAAAATTATGTTCAAAAAAGAAATGGTACATATTGTTTGTGCTGTAGGGCCCAAACAATATGTACGATTGATATAGATTATATTAAAATTGAGTCTGATTTTGTTTTATTCAAGAGATAAGATACTTAGCATGCAACTTTTTATTAAGTTGCCATTTTTCACACACTGACCACATGTCTGTCCATCTAAGGCTATTATTGATTATAATAAGTAATAGTAGGTAATTTAAAAATGCATCGTTTATACAACCTTATAAACCTGTAACTGTCAGTTCTATCAGCCGTTTGATAAAGGCTGTGTTGCAAGAAAGTCATTTATCTCTGCACACAGCACTCTACATGAGTCTACCTCTGCAGCGCTTCAGAGAGGTGTCTCGACCGACGAGATTCGAGAAACGGCTGGCTGGACTGACAGCACTACTTGTCTCGCTGGGTTCTATAACCAACCCATATGTAGAAAAAGCTTCACAGAAGTAATTAATTGTTAAGTATAATATTGTCTATTAAGTTCAGTAGTACTTACTTGTAACTTAACAGAAGTTTATTAAAAAGATCTGATTGTACAACAGTCTTTGAACATCTACCTTAGTAACTTTCATCATCTTCGGACGAGACAACAACGGAATAATTGAACAATCAAACTAGCTTACCTGTAAGCGCCGTTCGATTGAGATTATTCCTGTTGTTGTCTCGTCCGAAGATGATGAGTCCCGCCCACCCTTATAACCCCTTATTTGGTTGTAGCAATCAGATATTTTTTGGCTGATAACTAAATGAAGTCCACAGATAATAGAACGGTGAATTGGGAATGGGAGCGTTCGGATATGAGTGTATTTTTTATTTCATATGATTTGAACTTTATGTGACGCCCTCAGGTAACATGGAAATATACTACCTTAGTAACTACCTTAGTAACTTTCATCATCTTCGGACGAGACAACAACAGGAATAATCTCAATCGAACGGCGCTTACAGGTAAGCTAGTTTGATTGTTCAAATATCTTGTATAATATGGTTATATTTCAAAATCTATATTATTGTAATAAGTCTTCCATTTTCAATAACAGCATTATTCCACAAATCCAAAATACGCTTAGACTACCTAACGATATGGAGACGTTTCGGGACACCCCAAACATCGACGCATTAGATGCAGACAACATTGATCGAGTGCTGTACAGAGTAAATATTCAGTTTCGACACCCTTCTCCTTCCCTACAGGCCATCTATCGTTAAAGGCTAAACCTCAGACAAATCTACACTCGCTCCGAGTCCCATCACTCTTAATAATGAAGGATCATGATGTAGATTGATAAGCGAACCCTTGGGCCGAGATGTAGAGGGCTTAATTCCGTAGATGTGGCCGGTGGAAATGATTTAAGGGCTTTTTTTTGGGAATGGGTAGTATTGCCCTTATCTGTTTGTTTACTACACTAACACTTACACTTCACTTTGGGCCCTACCAGAAAACCAGGGCTGTGACAGTTAAATGCCGCAGCACATGCTGAGGTTGGAGCCTTTTGGCCTCGGACAGGACAAAATTGTTTTTTTTTTTGTTTTGTTTTACTTACCTTTGTTTATCTTTTATGAATTTTTGTTTTTCTCTGTTGTTTTTATTCATGTAATTTTGTTTGTTCTGTCCTGTGTGTCCCAATAAATCTCTTTTCTTTCTTTCTTTTCTTTAACAGTTACTAGCCAAATTGAAATCAACGAAGCAACAACGGATGATGATAGTAATGTTCAAGACAAAAGCAGCCATGAAATTGACACAACTTACAAAATAGACACAACTGAGCAAACAGTGAAACAGGACAGGAAGCTATCAAAAATTAAGCAAACAAAATTTACCAAACACAACAAAACGCTCATGTAAATTTTGACAATCAAATGTTAGCAACAAGCCCGAAGAGTGGAAAAGGGAATGAAAACAGAATAAATAACATAAACATAATATCTTATACGTCTGTCATGAAAGTAGGACAAGAAAGAATTAATGGAATGCAAGGTTGTTATAGGAAGCCGTAGTTAGGCGACGATGCCGAAAATATCGAGTTACTTGTATCACTAATATCAATAGTTTCAAGTCTTTGTTGTTTATTTTTGTTCATGAGAAGTTTTTTTGGAAGATTTTGATAGCATATATTAGCATCATAAATGCAGTTTCTTTGTGCTCCTTTTTCGTTTAACACAATTATCTGAATTTATGCTGTTCACACCCTTGATATTTTTTCGTCTATTCGCCTGGTCGGTGATTGCATCAAAGCGTTTCTGGCTCGAAGCTAAACCAGATTATCACTACAAATACCATTACTGAATTTAAATTTTAAACCATCTAAAATGTCATCGGTCTATGTCCTGTACCTTCTCATTACTTAAAAGGATTACAATTTTATCCTATGCGAGGTCCGGACTATCGGCTGCGTTACTTGATCTCCTCTCCTTTAGGCCCAGCGTAATGATTGATGTGTTGTGGATTTACTTTAATGTAATTAATGAACCCATCTGACGTGGGTCCTCCTTTTCCATTATTTACATTTTTAGCATTTTCTATTTGGGTATGAAAAAGTTGGTCACGTATCGATAGACTTTCGTAGAAAGTCGTATTCCTTAAATTTTTATATTCATTGCTTTTTCGTCACCCGTCATTATCCATAATTATGAATTTTATATATTGTTAGTTTCCTTAAAAACTAGCTACAAAAACGTTTTCAGCAATATTACCGTTACCATAAAACACTTAAAACATCGCTTCTCCAATCACTTGGCCGGAAATTGCTTTAAAAATATTAAATTTTTTGTACAAACTTTGTTTCCATACCGTTTTATTTAACGTTGGCGGACAGTAATCATCTTTAAACAGGCTTTGTTTAAAGATTACCAAGAAATCTTGTACACGCGACTCGGTGAGTATCTAAAGACATTTTAATTCGATAAATTGTAAAGAAAACGCAAGTACGTACATCGTTAGAGACACGTGTCTCTCAAAAAAACAGGAAAAGGTGGTCGTTAAAATTTCTGCATGGGTCAACGTGAAGGTTTAGGCACACGAGGGGACAAATTCGGCGATCCATGGACATCATTATCGTGCCTACAGTGTACCGTTTTTAGATGATATTGTACTCAACAATACCCTATATAATATGACTGAATAGAAGAAAAAGAAAATTCCATATACTAGTTTATCGCTGAGATTCAGAATTCAATATTTTTTGTTGTCTCCTGTGAATTGTGAACAAGTGACAGATTTATTCGATACTAAAATGAAGGCTCGATATATTTATTTGGTATTCTGGGGATCCTTTTGAGAATTCGGTGAAAATCAAATAGGTTTTCTCGTTTATCAATATTTCAAATACCTGAATAATGTAAAGGTACTTGTCTCAAATAAACATTTCCATTACAGACGACCTGTATGTCTTTAAAATTCTGATTTTGGAAAATATTAAGAAAATATGAGTTAAATACGCCTACAATAGAATAACCTAAGTTTGTTATTTGAACTTTATGAAATCGTTTTTATTTGAATCAACATTATGAAAAGGAAAATAATAGAAAAACAAAGACGAAAATAAACCATATTAATAGAACGAAGGAAACCCTCACTTACGACACGATTTACTAAACGATCGAACGTTAAAAACTGTGATCAAGTAAATGGTCCAAAACGTCCATCGATTTGGCCGGAAAGCGGTTATTTCGATGCCCATTTCTTCATGGCCGGGAAAAAATATTCATTTGGGACATCTACCAGGTATATGGAGCGAAAATACTATCATTATACCCAGAGGTCTTCGTGAACCGTCCAAAATATATGTTAATTCCGTATAATTATTTTTATTACAGAATATTTTGGGTCTTGAGAATCCTTTATTACTATACGGTCTAAGATTAGGTAGGTAAGTAGATACTTTAATCTTGTTACGTTCTTTTGTTTTGGATTACTCACAATTACAGGGTAATTTGCCTAAAATAAAGTTGCGTTCCACGAGAAATTAAGGGTCTGCTAAGTAAGGGTCGGTGTCAAGTGTACTTGTGGCGGTCGGCTTTGCAAACTATGTTTTAATATTTAATTTTGTTTTTGCTTCGTAAACAGCTGGTTTAAAATAAATAAAAAGAATCAAATGTTCAACAGTATCAGATTAAAATATAATGACACTTAATCATTTCTTGGATCATTCCAACATTTATTGACTCAGTATCCTTAACATCTTTTAAAATGAAAAACTTCCCTGATTGATATTTAATAGGCGACCGTTTGGCGTCGTGCGGACACCTTGGCCTCCACGATAATTTGATCTAATAAAAAATTAAAAGCATTTCGAAAACATCATAATGGTAACAACAGCATAATTGCTTAATGGCAACCCTAAATTGTGATTCCATATTATTTATTCATGAGCAACATCGCCGATCTTCACATGCGATCGAGCGTTTGCACCGAGCCCCGAAATTACCTATCCCATTATGTCATCAACCGTTTTATGAATCTAAATTCTTTATGATACGAATTAAGTATCTTTTTATAATGGACTACGGTTGCTTACACCCTCGATTAACTATGTAATAACCGTTTAACAATTCGGACAACTGAGTATGTAGTTTCTTTATTCTTAGTCATACTTTAAAAGGGTTAGGTCAAAAATGGCGGAGGTCGATTCCTTGTATGAGAATCGCCTAAGCGAGTTTTGATTATGGTTATCACGATGAAGCATGTATTTAGCGAAATAATTTTTGTCTTATTATTTTAATGCGCGATTTCCAGAATTGATATGAATCAACGTGGCCATGATAATGCTAATTAGGATCATTTACTCGGGCAAATTTTTATAATTAGGGTTTGGAATTCGAGGAGTCAAGAGCGACAAAAACCTAATTGTTGGTAGTCACGAAGATAATATCAGATGATTTATTAATCACAGTTGAGTTACAGCGCACAGTGTTAATAAGATGTAGTGTTAAAATATCAATTTATTGTTTGTTTATTTTTGCAAAATGTTGCTGTTTATAGAATAAATTACGTTGTTAGTCATAAATGATTTAATAAATAAATAGAAAATATTGAAAGCATTTTTTACATGCGACAATTAACCCCTTTTTCCCATTGGGATAGGTAGAAACTACAGGTACGATCCTTACATATTTAATCGACGTCAAAAAAGAGGAAGGTTTTCTATTCGACTGTATTTTTTTAGGTTTGTTTTCTCATAACGTACGACTAAATGAACCGATTTTGACGATTCTTTTTTTTGTTCTATGCAGTAATAGCTGACATTTGTTTTAATACTATTTATGTCACAAACAAGCTTAAGGACCGCCTGATCGAAAGTACCATAGCGTAGAAAAGAAATGACACACTGACATCCGCAGACGAGCTACTTGACGACGGACTGATGCGGAGAGGATTGTCACCAGCTAGTCAAACCCTGAAAGGATAATATCTACCACAAAGCGTGACGGATTTTGTCTCGACTGGTGTTTGTTCCCGTCTTCCGAAAGTTAACATAATTAGTGTGTTCTAGGTGGTCCCCACGGGGCGTAAAACATACATAAATCTGAAAGTAAATAATAATTATAATTAGACATACGAACAATAAATTGTGATAATGGAACCGCTTGGATCATTTTCAACAATATTGCTATTTTACCCTTTCAGTCTTATTGACACTAATAGCTTTTTAATGTTAATATTACCTTATTATACTGAACATTCGCTCATAGAACAATTTGTATACTTTGAATTACAAATAGCAGGTCTTCTTATAATAAAACAATGTAAATGTAATATAATGATTGCAACTTCAAACTTCAAATAAGAATTTAATAACAGACTTATTGGATTAAATTCTCACCAACGTCGTTAGGCAATATCACTTTCAATTAAAAAGCAATTTTGTAAAAAATACAACGTCACACGCTTCAAAAGGGTTAGAATATATACACTCGAAATTGTTTCTGAGCTAAAGGCAGTGGTCCGACCAACGGCGAGACAACGAGTAACTCTCGGCGATTTTCTCTCTCCAGAAACGCACAATAAAATGTACATTCCGTGTAAACGAAATTGAGATGCATATATTAATAGTTGCTCTCTGACTCTTCACACTGCCGGCGGTGACTCGTTTTACTCGTCCTGTCGCTGAGCGACGAGCTTTCAAAAATTAACTCGCTCAGCGATACTCGTTCAGCGATGCTCGCTCGTCGATTGTCTTACGTTCGGTACAGTGAATGAAATGTCACATAAAGCGACCGCGGGCGAGTAGCGCGAGTAATCGCTCGTCGCACTTGAACACTCGCTGTCGCCTGGCGACAAAACTACACTCGCTTCCCGCCGATCGCCAACTCCTTTTAGAGTGTATAGTTCTTCTCGTTACTCGTTCATCGTCGGCGGTCGGACCACTGCCTAACGGTGAAACAAAAGATAGTAATTTTAAAGTCAAACGTTTGGGAACCCATCAGGTTCGACAGCGATCGTTGGCCCGTAAAATTAAATGCTAATACAAATTATTATATTCAAACTAGAATGTGCCTAACAACATTATAATAAGAGACCCCGGGAAATGAGATCGCTCGTAGCGATGACTAATTTGAGTAATTCGTGAACAGATATCAATATTTTTTTTGCTCATTGTACCCAATTTTGTACACGGAACTCACAACGTATGTAATTTAGAAACGTACCGTCAGTAAATAAACCGCCTTTTTGATGTTTTGTTTTAATTACGAAGGTATTGAAAGCTTGATTATCACACCGTGAAAATATTAATAATTATCATGGCGGCCTTTTGTGTTGTTTATTTTGTATCGCGGGTGCTGATGTCTTGTTATTTATACGGATAATTGTTTCAAGTTGAATTGAACGTAATTTGCGTGGTTTCCGTTGCTTTGTTATTTTGAGCTGTTATTACGATGGTTATTTTCAATGAAAAACATCATTAATGTTCTCCACAGGAGGCCATTATCATAGACGTGTCAAGTTATAAGGAAGATGAGAAGAATCAATAGTTCGACTCAATTCGCCCACTCTGCCTCTAGCTCTGTGTTATCCATATCTCTTTGTATTTAAGCTTAAAAAATGATATACTAACACCATCATCACGAAGTTTAGATTTCATCCAGCTTGATGGCAATTGGTCGGTCACAGGATTGTATTAACAAGCAACCTTGGCCCTGGCACGCAAAGTTTGCTTTTCAGTTAGACAAGTCTGAAAGTTTCGCTCCACAGGTTATTAGAACTCATCTGATGAAATTCCAACCCCAAAAATGTCAATAGGTTTGCTTTCTTAGATAATGTTTAAAGAAGGAAACATAACTGGCAAAATTTAGGAAAAATAGGTAAGTACATCTTTTGCCTTATTCTGTGGGGATAATGTGCGTGATAGTAAGTAGTAAGTTTGACACTTCAACAATAATAATTATGGCGCCAACCACGACACAGGAGAAATTACTAGTGTGGGGCAAAGTTTTTTTAAAAGAAATACAAAGAAGTCGCAGATTCTGACCGCAATCGAATTTATCTTTGACTTTATTTAATTATCTATGTGATAAACAAAGTAATAAAATAAGGTAACTACTTAGGTGTAAGAAGTACTAAGCGATCTAACAAATAAAATTAATCTCTGTAAATTAAAATCTCTATTAAAGTACACAAACTTTTTGATGAAAATACAGACACTAAAGACTCAATAAAACTCGTCAAGAACACTTAAAACGATTTTGAAGATTCTTCGAAACCTAATTAAGAAACTAAAGTAGTATTAAATAGATATGCTTTTACTAAGAAACTTTGAATGGAGAGTAAACGTGTTTATCGAAGGGAAAGTTTTAATGAATACTTAGCTTGCGGTAATTCATTGTGTGCCACAGACGTTTTCACTAATTAGGTATAGTTTTCAACTAATTATGGTTGGCTGGATTAGACATAGGGGCAAACTATTTTTAATTTAAATATGTCTCTTTTTTTCTGTAAAGATTTTTATGAACTAGAAGTTGTCAGCGTGTTACGAGTACTCGACAAAGATCCCACAGGAACGTAATACCTGGATAAATGGTATCCTATATGGTATTCCGGACTACAACCTATTTCTGAGCCAAATTTCATCCAAATTCTTTCAGCCGTTCTAACGAAATTGAGTTACAAATATCCAAGTCAAAATATTTCAATCGTTGCTATAAACATAAGTGGCCAAAATGGTTCTCAAACGGGAATGCCGGGAATGTAAACAGTTTAGAAAATTATACAATTTTCCCACACTTTTTTCCACAAAAAGAGACGCTATTAATACTAAACGAAGACCCGATACGCCTCTTGAAGCCACATGCTCACTAAGTACCCATACTTGTACTTTATAAAGGCTATATCAGACTTCAAGTAGAACAACTTGTTGGCCCATCGCATGTAAGTGCTATAGAACTCCATTTTCCCCAGCCAGCTTGAGAGCAGCATCAATTTAATGTACTAGGTTCGTCTATGTGTTTGTATAAGCCAGCTTGAAACTAAATTACACACAGACATGTGGTTTGTCAAGCTGTGTTGTTATAGTAAATAGACCGCTGGGTTGTTTGGCTCATATGTGCTATTATTTTGATATGATTTAGTGAAGCACGGTAGATCTTCTAATTGAACCGAGTTGTAACCTGAGTTATAGACGGCAGCGACCTCTCGCGCTCGGCATTGGTTGAGGCGATGCTTCGTGGCGAGACGGAATGGGAAGCACACAGCTCCTTCTGCGCATCAGATATGCTAGCGAAGGAGGATGTGGAACGCATGAGGGAGAGGACAGCCTCCCCGTTACGACCCATCCAATGCAGGAGATACCCACGACAACGGAGGTAGTGCAGAGAACGAAAGTGATCAGTGACCAAAAGCACATCATAAAAATGCTATCATCCATGTCAAATGACACAAAGAAAAAATTTTAAGATGATTGGAACACTTATAAAAAATGGCGATTGGTTGTGCTGTTCTCGTGCGTTCAATCATTCTAAATTGACATCAAAACTATTTAATAAATTGTTCTAAAAATCGTGACAGAACAAACATAATTGTTTGTGAAACGTAAAAAATAAACCTCACCAAATAAGAAAATAGATGTCGCAACATTCGTCCTTTCAAACCTATGCCAGATACATTTATTTACCACTGATGCCTCACCACAACAAATCTGTGAATGACGTAATCTCAAAGCCGTAAGAACCTCTTCAATATTTACATATTCCGGGGACAGTGTTATACCTATGGTTATATGCTAACCAATATGCGAAGTCTGTCATAACACAGCAATCCAATATCGAAGATACACAAGACTGGGCAAAATTGTGGAGGCTTAGGTCGTAGAACGATCCCTGACAAGATGCAAGATGGCTTTAGACATCCATTGTGCTAGATATTGATTTAGATGGAGCGTTGACTAGTCTGCGTTGTGTTAAGACGAGGTGTTAAAGGTGAGGCTTTAGTTAGTTTAAACTGTGATCCTATGTGACGTTTCTGCAAGGGTTTCTTCTTGAAATTGGACCGATTGTTCGAGGCAAAATGGTTGAGTCTGACCAATCAATTGTACAACGTGTAACGTTAATAACGCAAAACCTCTCGTGGGGTAACTCAGCCCATGTTACTGAACAATGTTTGTTCCAAGACATTTGGAAATTTGCAAAAAAAAATTTGCTTTTATTGAAAATTTCCAAAAGTCTGCGCTATTAACGATTCACGTTGGATAATCCTTGTCGTGAGGACGCATGAGGGAGAGGCAATCCTACTCCTCACCACCCAGCGTTTTCAGAAGTTCGAACGCATTGAGGTCCAGGCCTGAGTCGACCCTGGCTCTATTCTAAATGCGCTTCAAACAGTTTTCAGCATAATTGACGGGACCCGATACGGCCAGTATTTGCCAGCGTTGTAGAATTACTTCCTTTCTACCTCAGTCAATTCTGTGAAGATTGACACCCAATAAATTCCAGCCAAAGATTTGCTTACTAAAGAACACTTCAGAACGAACAAAACACAAAGATATGATTTACAACACCACACGAACAAGTTTGAGCCTATAACTTAACGACTACTAATCAGGAGATGACATAATAAAAGTGAAAAAAAAACCTCTAGCATAAATTTTCGAACAGGGCTCCTTTTAGATGACGTCGTACGAGCATAAATATTCTCTGACTTCAATGAAAGCGGGGATGCTGTACTGTAAGTAGTGGTTGAACTTTATAGTACACGCTTTTTTCCTCTATGAAAGGTCTATGCAATTAAACTAGCCAGTTCTACGGTGGTAACTAAGAAATGGGCATTCAGAATTTCTATGGGGTAGTATCCCCTTTGGATGAGTAAGAGGTGATAACTTGATAGCAAGCTGTTTTAGTCGGTCAAATATTTTATTTAATTTTAGTTTTAATTCAGTCTTTTTTGTAAATATTTGTAGATTTTTAATTTTAGTTCGTAGTTAAGTTGTATTGTATTAAATTGCTGTATGTATTTTAATCAATAAATTAAACAGATAACTATAGAAACATAACCCAGAGTAGCCAACACTCTATTTACAATGAATGTTAAGTAACAGCTTTATCAAGCAGATTTAAATAAATACAAAGATTTTTTTTATTCAAAGTTACCTATAACTTACCACACAGCACCCCGCAGCATTTAAAAGCAAAGCCTTAAGTGCTAACCGCCGATTATCCAGATTATATGACCATTGTAAATCATCTAATACTTAGCCTTTCCTCTGGACTTCGATATGGGCGCGTATGAACTATGAACTATAAAATTGAAGTATAGCCTTTATCACACAAAAGGGCTCCGTATCTCGTTATATAAGTCCAACAATGGCGGCTCTGCCGTAAAAATTGCAAATAAGCCAGTTTTTATTATGGATGGGCCTCAGTAATGAGATGGACCGACGGAATTTATTGTACTAAAAATGAGTTATATCGAAATCCTATATTAAGGTTTTAGTATTGGGTTCGAAGGCTTGAAGTGAGCTATAGGGTGGACGACTGAGATGGGACTTCAGAATAAAAAATAATGATGAATAACGGTATACTCTAATTAGGAATCTTCGAGAAATGTAAAACATGAAAATACACACATCAAAAAAATTGCGATCTTTTTGCAAAATTGAAATATTTTTGTTACGGTAGACAAGGTAGTATGACTTATTCTTTTTTAGAATCTTTATTAAAAAACAATATAGATTTATAATATAAACAATAAAACGGTTCAAATGATTAACAGTTCAATTAAAAAAAAAAACAGCTTATACTAGTGATCACAAACGTTTTTGATGTGTGTATTTAGTGAAGAAAAGAAAAATCTATATTACGAGTACCTATGTTAAAAGAACAACAAAATTCGTAATCTTTTTAATTTATCTTAAGTTTAACTAATATTATGGTCAGATAAATACAACAGATTGTATTTATCTGACCATAATATTAATTTTAGTAATTTATATCTTGTGTTTGAAGGATCGCAAATCTTGAACGAATGTTGTGACGGAGATAACATAAATTAATTAGTGACTAGACAATGGATAGAAAGAGCAAACACCTTTTCATTGGCCTTTGTCACTCTGTAATAATAGTCAAGGTCTGGCTTGAAATGCCCTGACAAATAAAATATAAAAGAGAGATAACAGAATCATGATTAATTCGTTAAATTGGAAAAATATTTACACACTTATCTTGTTTATTTGAAGTAAATATACAAATGGTGTATTTAAAAATTTAATTCTAAATTTATTTTCGTGTTTGCTTGGTGCAAAAATTTAATGTTTATATAAGACGTGCTTTAATAAATAAATTGGTTACTATTTTAAGTCATATAAAATGAATGCTAAATAAAATATTACGTTTGCATGCCACGTTTTATTTTTTATTAAAAATAAACTTTTCTGTCACCGCCCACATTCAGCCAACTATAAGTCTCGTGTAATACATAGGTTGCTAGGAATGCAATGAATGAATCAGGTATGAACCGTGCCAGATGTAGTAATAACAGGTGAGGTAGAGCTCTCACTACTCCCTCTTAGTAACCCGAGGCAGTAGTCCAACGGCAAGATGGGTGGATGACATTCAGAAGATCGCAAGTAAACGTAGATCAGAAAAAAAAGGGAGGGACTGTCAGACTTGTACTGACTAAAATCTACGGTGTCCTTCAATAGCCTTTTATGTTCTGGGGCCACAGTTACCCAATCATCCTGCGACCTCGGTTTCCTACCACACTTGAAGCATATAGAGTCTGTTGAACATCCTCAAGTGTGTTCCGTCTACGGACAGATAGACGTTTGTCCCCGAAGTCTAGACAATGTAGCGCTAGATGCCAATAAGGGCACTTGTACGGCACATCGAGTAACGCTTTAGCGAACAATGTTTGTTAAGAAAATTGACTCGACTCTATTGAAAACTGTTGAAGTTGTAAAGTTAGCGAAATTATATTTCAAATTATGGAGTGTGAGCTTTGATGTTCGATTTATTTTTTATTTCAAAAGGTTTGCGTTTTTAATGTATGCTGGTTTAGAGTGTTTCATTTCTTTTTCAATTACACCTACATTTGTTGTTATATTTTCACATTTTTTTATGTTTTAAAAGAATCACGTATTTCATTTATGCTAAGTCGGGTTTCATGTTGTTTCTTTGATCATAGAATCGATCGTGTTCTACGGTGACTACGTAGGTTTTCTACGAAGGGTTAAGCAGCCATGACCACATTTCACGTTATGCCCGGCTGCTCTGGGTTCAGGACTCATTTGATGATTGTACCACGTTAAAAAAAAAATTGTCAGATACCGTAAGTCAAAAATAGAAATTGAATGACGAATTTGTAGTATTCTCTGTATTCCAAAATATTTCAACCTCTATTTCCCAGTGCTGGGCAAAGATCTCTTCCATAACCTCCTATTCCTTCCAGCTTGTAGTTTTCTCCGGCCATTTTTATTGGGTGACTTGGGCAATGAAACTGCTAGCTTGAAGTGACATAATAAATAGTAGGCCATGTGTGTAGATTACGCCAGGATCTATGGGCTAGAGTCTTACTGCAGTGAGAACCAGACGATGGGCGTCGATGTCGAGAGATGCCTAGAAAAAGGTTTTTTTTTTCAAGTTCTTGTCTGTCTTCTTAGTAACGTCTCTTTAAATATACACCAAGCAAAACCTGAAAGTAATTTAAATTCCCAAACATTCCATCTCACCCCATGACTCAGCCAACCACTCTAACTTTTTAAACTTAAAACCGCATCTTCAAATCGAGGTGCGCTGCCAATAACGCGATGTTTCCAATTACCAGCAATGCGCAGTCAATCACAGTGCTGGCAGGCAGTTCATTTGACGTCACATCTCACACAACTTCTCATACAGTTTACTGTGCACCGGTAAAGCTTCGCGCAGGGTGAGAAGCGGGTGCGGGTGAGAGGGAAGAAACTTATGTGACCGTCGTGCTGGCCGTTTGAGCTCATTATCATTATTTCAGGCCGAATCCCTTAATGTATAAGTAAGGGGTTCCTTAGGCCTCAATTTTCGGCCGTTTGAACCCATAGAGTAGTGAATAAGTCAATTGCAGTTCCACCCAAAAACGCCAATGATTTAATGAATCACCGACGATCAGTTTTTCAGGTGGAAGTGAAAAAAATCGCCATCATCAAATTAAAAGGTGAGGTTTGTATGTATTTATTACCTCTTTATTGAAAGTCATGAGAAAAAGTCCAACAGTGGAATAATAAGGCTCATATTATTATCCCTAAACTAATCTGGCCTGGTCGCGGGACTTATCTCATTACCGTGACCCCGGACCATAAAGGGCTACTGAAGGACACCGTGGATTTTAGTCAGTACGAGTCTGACAGTCCCTCCCGCCCTGCCCTGGGTGGGAGGACTCATTTGATGATTTAACCACGCTAAAAAAAAACTAATCTGGTCTTCTTTTTTTACAGGACAGAACAACTTGTGAATGCTCTATGGTTAATCACACTCGCTGCCGCTTCTGCCAAAGTCACCGCAAATCAACCTGGTTGCTGTCTTGAGGTTCAGACTTACAAATTATAACCTTTTTGTTTCCACCGTAAGCGTTTTGTAACTTAAAATATTAGACGTTTTCTTAAAGAGTTTTGTGAATTAGGAACTACGAGATAAATTTTGGTCTTTCATAACTTGAAAGATGTTTCATTATGTGAAATAAGAAATTCTTAGGTTCTTTTAAAAGACAATGATGTTTTTTTTTTTAATTTATGTTGCTACTTACAACATAAAGCAATTTAAAAATAGCCTATTTTATATTGCTTTATGTTGTATTTTATTTTATGTAACCTTTAAATTGTTAAACTTTGAATAAAGTATTGCTATTTTAATTTACTTCAACTCAAAAGGGAGATAGCTCAAAGAACTTCAAGATTTACATAGAATAATATCATTTATTATTTCAAGTGCTCAGAAACCTACTTTACAAAATATTTTCGTTTACAGACTTTAAATTTTATGTGAAATTAATATTTTCAGCCTATTGCCGTCCACTGCTGAACGTACGCCTCCCCCAAAGAGCGCCAACAGCCAAGATCTTGGACAGTTCGCATCCATCAGCTGCCAGCCACATTCTTCAAATCATCGACCCATCCTGCCGCAGGGCGTCCTATACTACGTTTGCCCATTTGAAATTACTAAAGCGTTTTTATAAAGATGTCTATAATGGTTTAGTTTCACTAGAAACTGTCCTCCACATATTTTTCTCGCTGGAAATGTCAACAAGACTGTCGACAAACAGCTAATTCCAAAGGCTTTACGCCCACAAACTTCCTACAGCTTGAAGCTTCTTAAGCCGAAGTTTATCATACCAAGATAACAGACTATTAGCATCACAAAGACTTATCTCAAAGAACTGTCGATACATACATCATATTATTTCGACAAAAGAATGACAATCCATTTTTAAATTATTATATTATTAGACATTTATTGCTGAAAATGACTGGATTATAGCAGTTTTACATAATATTGTATTGTAACACATCCAAATACAAGTTCTTTTACTACCTACATAGTTGAATATAATCAAAATATTTTATTCAAACGCTTTGAAAACTGTGGGTTTGGCCCGCATTTCATAATAATATTTTTAACAGAATGCTGCTTGTATAAATAGTTGAATGAGTAAAGTTTTCTCTAATTCACTTTCATCATTGGCACTATGGCAGTCTAGTTTCACCCACTGCTGAAATATGAGCCTCTTAATACCATGTGAGTAGGCGACAAAAAAAATAGGGCCCACCTGATGGGAAGCGGGTACCGTAGCCCCTGCAACATCAGAAGTAACTAACGCTTGCTCGTTAGCGACCCTGCAGAAACTAAGCCCTTTTTGAAGAACCTCATGTTTTGGAGAATTGGGAAAACCCTAGAAGAAAGTCTCCTTATTTTTTTTCCATTCTTCTAGTAGTACTTACTACTACTAGTAAAAAACTCGCGTAAACGGCGAAGGCCGCCTATCCTGGAACGGCTGCTGATGTATCAATACATGTTCTCATCATCATCATCATCAGCCTGAAGACGTCCACTGCTGAACATAGGCCTCCCCCTTAGACCGCCACGCCGAACGACAATTCGCCACTTGCATCCATCGGCTGCCCGCGACCCTCACGATGTCGTCGGTCCACCTAGTGGGAGGCCTGCCTACGCTGCGTTTTCCGGTCCGTGGTCGCCACTCGAGAACTTTTCTTCCCCATCGGTTGTCAGTTCTACGAGCGATGATACATATTCTACAGACTCGTAATAGCCATCTAGTGTGCTCTGTGGCTCTATCTAATCCAATGTGGCAGGAATGTTCATGAGTTACTAAGAGTTAATGGAAAGAACAAGTTGAGTTTTAGTCAGTATCAGTCTGTTGCTCTTTTCCGTCCCATCCCGAGCGGGAAATGTTATATGCTGTTGTCTCACTCAAAAATGTCTCGCCTCAAACTTTTATCACCACGTATAGCCAAGTGTTCTGCCCTCCTCCATTTCAGAAACTTCATCATCATCATCAGCCTATAAATGTTCCCACTGCTGGGATACAGGCCTCCTCTCTGTGAGAGGGAGCGGGCCATAATCCACCACGCGGGCCCAGTGCGGGTTGGTGGATGTCACATGTCTTCGAATTTTTGGTTCTAGGACATGCCGGTTTCCTCACGATGTTTTCCTTCACCGTTTTGAGAGCAGTGGTGATGAAATAAATTACACAAAGTAATGCGCCTGGCTGGGTTCGAACCCACGACCTACAACTCGTAAGTCGGGGCCGATACCACTCGGCCACCACTGCTCTTATTTCAGAAACTTACTCAATAAATAAAGACTAGACCGCAACAAGCTGTAAATAGGTAATTACTTTTCGTTTTGTTGGCATTTACTGAAATGTCAAATCAAATTGCTTAACACTAACGTTGACGACATTATTCGGTACTTAGTTGTAATTTGTGATCTAATGATGTTTGATTATGCTAGTGTTAAGAAGCGTTTCAGTATCTTTACCTTAACTATATGCCAGTTAAGTTGACATATTTTCTTATGTACTTGCATAATAGTTCTGCATGGCTATTTTGGCGCATCATGGAAACGCCAATATCTCGGATTTACATAGACAATTATGTAAATATTGACCAACAGTGCCTTCTTAAATATGTCAATATATCGCCATAACAATTATGCTGTATCAAAACAATTCTGGATTCTATGCACCACACAAAGGTTTTACAATCACATCGTTTTATTGTATAGTATTTTTATTAAACCATTTGATTTGTCCTATAAACCCCTGATTTTATTTATCATACGATAAAACACTGATGTTACAATGATAGCAATTAACAACCTATCCAACGGAATAATCTCAACTCTTTACTTACGCATAGCTTCAACGCAATTACAGACATAAAAAGCCTTTTACGTGACTAATTCCTTGTCAAATGCCATGAAAAAAATTACACGAGTCCTCCACGACTAAACGCATGTAAATGTATAAATGCAGACCATATTCCAACTTACACAAACATCAACTTTAACAACATTTGAATTAAGTTTATTTCTGAAAAACATAATGCGTCAGAAAAGTTGCAACTCAATTTCAGTAACAATGTAACTTGTATTATGTGTGCTGAGGTTAAGGTTTATTATTCTAAAGCTTATTATAATCCTGATTATTAAGTAGTAAATTGTATTCTTATGTCTTACAAGTGGCCATTTAAATATCCAGTTTCGCAGTACGCCACGTACAATTACTATGACGAGACAGACAATAGGTAATTGAATTGGATTATATACTGTTTTGACATTCGTCGAGGGGAATGAAATAGTTCTATCATGTTATCAAATTGGTTTGCCATAGTCATGTTTTTATCAAACATGACATTTCTAGATTTGCTTTCGTTTTTTTCTTTAATAGATGCTTATACGGCCTTTTTAGATGTCAAAAGATGGAATTGGACTTGAAGAGAAACAGGTAGTGTTTTTCCATTATTTTACTGTTTGCATACTTTCAGGATTTTCAAGTAACATTTTTTTATTTGAATACCTGAAAACGTGCAATAACCTCTTTTATAGCGTAATAACGAATAGGTCGATGACCTCCAACTGCCACTTGAAAATTGCGTTTTGTAAAAAGCAAATTAATTTTAAATGATATTTGTAGCAGTTATAATCTTGTTAATGTGCTTTTCACGTGGTTATTGCTTATTCAATTTATGAATGTTGTGTTAGAAAAAAAGAAAAGGAAAAAAAAACATACCGTCGAATTGATAACCTCCTTCTTTTTGAAGTCGGTTAAAAAGCTTGATGAAATATGGCACCATCACGATTTTGTTCTCATCGTGAACGCTTAGTACGGTTAACTATAGCTAGCCTAAAGGCGCGTTTCCATTATGCAAGTGCTTGCATACATGTATGACGTCAGACATGTGTGCAAGTAATTTGAATTGGAAACACGATTTTGTTCAACTTGCAGCTTGCATACAAGATTTTAGTGGTATACAAGTTAGTTCTAGTTGAGAAAGATTGTTTTTTGGTTCCCAAAGACAATCATGTCTATGATATTCCTCAATAAACATTATTGTTTTCTTCGTATCCCGTTTAGCAGTCATTTTTACAGAGTAATAAAGTCATAAACAAAGTAATACTCTATGCACGACCGCATGCGCTTGCAACTTGCGTGCAAATGTGCCGACTTGATTATTGTGCGTACAAGTTTAAACCTAATTGCATACAAGTTGCAACTTGTTTGCAAGTTGTTGTTTCCACTATACAATTTGCATGCAACTTGCAACTTGTATGCAAATCACTTGCATAATGGAAACGCGCCTTTATAAACACGGCCACACATCAAGTTAATCTAACAAGTTTATCTTGGCCTCGCTTTGCATGCTTTTTCCGCACTATGAAAGGTCATCATTATATTGGTTTAAATAGCTCAATGTGTAGCCGTTTGCAGGTACCTAACTCAAAATCCGAACAAATATTAGGTAGGTTTTTGGTGAATCTTTAAAGCGCAGTAGCACTTTTGTTCATAAAGTACAAAATTTTATGTTTCTTAATTAAAAAAAAAAGAGATTTAAACTAAGCGAACTTCGCATTACTCTTTGAATACTAACCACTTAGCTAATAACTTTACAACAAAATTTAAACTAGAAAAGAGCAATTTCTCCTTCATAAGTACCTATCTATTTAAATATTCTCTAGACATAACTTCAATTAAGCGAGCAGAGTAAGAGAACTAACCTATATTTCTCAATTGTTGCGTGTTGAATCGTCAATTAAATAGTGCTTTTGAGCGTTTATTCAAACGACCCTCTGTTTCATTAATGCAATATTAATTGCTCCAGTAGTACCTACCTCGCATATGATATTGTGTTACATTTCAAAATATTACAGAGTTTTATAGGTAAGTACACTAGCTGTGCCCGCCGTTAACAATGTATTTTTATAAAATTGACAAACTTTCATCCCCTATGTTATCCCCTTGGGGGTAGAATTGATCAAAATCCTTTCTTAGCGGATGCCTACGTCATAACATCTACCTGCATGCCAAATTTCAGCCCGATCCGTCCAGTGGTTTGGGCTGTGCGTTGATAGATCACTATGTCAGTCAGTCACCTTTGAGTTTTATGTACTTAGAATAACAAGGCTTAAAAAATAATGTCACTTGTAAATTGTTTTTAGCAAAAAATATAATATTTCATTAATAATAATTATTTAGATAATTTTCCAACCCCAAAAAAAGGTTCGATGTGATAATTAAAAAATATTATCATTCGTGGCCTTCTTTGGTTTCTACCAATACCCATGGGAAAAATGGTATGAGCTTGTACAAATTATTTCTACGACACACCATAGAAATCTGTTCTGATAATAAAACCTGTTAAACTTTTTTTTTTTTTTAAGTCAAAAGCAATATTATAATCACAGTATAAATAAGAATTAAGAAAAGTAAAATATTTCTTGCCTTTATACGCCGTAGATCAATAAGATTTTATTGCTTAATCTTGTACATATTTACATAATCTTTAAGCCCAGCTTATGGTTGATGTACGCAAGTAATCTACAGGTTAACTTGTTAAGACTGTTTGTCTTGTCTTTACTTGTCATAAAAACAAATATAGCGTACTGACATTTTTAAGTTTTATCACTATCCCATTAAGTTGCTTTAGAGATGTGCTATGTTGCTTAAGATAAAATTTATTACTAGCAAATATATTCAAATAAGCCACGTTTTTATATAGAATAATTCGGGCTTGTGAGCTTTGATGATCGCGACTGGTGTTGCTATGTCCGGGGCAATGTAATCGATGCTTGCCAGAAACGCAGGCAAATCCATCTAGAGCAAAACGAAAAATAAAAAAATATGCACATTTACATTTAACCTCACATTGGCGCCACTTCCCGAGTTGCGTTTCTCCCTCTATAATAAGTAGGATAAGAGTGAAAATAGGCTGACTACTTCTGCCAGGAATCTTATGAGCAGTGGGTCAAAATAAGCTCCAGTAGAGCTGCTAGAATTGCAAAATTCAGACTTCGTGGCAGCTTCTGAAACATTCCACACAAAAGAAAAAACAATAAAACCGATGCCGGGCCTGGTAAACCAACCCTTCAATCTCAGCAGTCGTTTTCGCGACTATAAGACCAACGGGCCAAAGGCAAGTTATAAGAGCCGAGTTTCGAAAAAATCCATGAATAAATTGTTAATAAGTATGTAGATGATTTTTCGTCTCGTCACTCAGGTGGTGTAACATTGTTGATAAATACACATTACAATTTTGTATTAGTACATTTTGAAAAATTATATTTTAAAAAGCAAAGAATATCAAGATTTTCGTAACAAGCGAAATAAATTAACAAATATTAACAAAACAAACAATATCCCTAAATCAGACCTCCAGCCACACTATAGATAAATTGGATTGCAACTAAAAGTTTTCTATTGAAAACTGCAAACCACCGGGCGCTGCGTAGGACAAACTCTAATTAGGAACTACGCTGGAACTGTGACCGTGTCGTCGACTGTGTTACTAGTTATTATGTACTTGAACTTTTTTCTATTACCTACATGTTCATTTAGAAATGGCGCTGTTTCAGGGGTCTGGTACGCTAGAACGATTGCGCGATGCATTCGAAAAAGTATGATCGATTTTTTAATTCAGAAATATTCATTAAACATTTATAAATTAAACTTAATGTTATGAATCTATTTATAACGGATTCTAGTTGTGCTTTTCACCAAAAATTGCACTGGAATGCAAAAGAATGCTTGTATTTCCCACTAATTACCACCGTATTTACTTTAGGTTAACGGGCAGTTCCTCTAAGATCCTGCTTAAAATTAAATAGATTTTAGTTAAGAAATTGAAATAAATTGTTCAACAACTGAAATTATGTTTATTTAAGCGAATTAACTTCATATTAGCAATCTTATAAACTTGACGCGTAATGCTTATAAAATTTAACTTCAACAAATATCGATAGACATTCCCTCTTCTAACCTCAAAAATTTTACAACCCCAAAAGGAAAAATTATAACCAGCCATCGCAAAGCCGAGCCAAAAAATATAATTATAGAAACTCTTTGCTATAAGGTCCGTAATTAGAGGGTTTTTATTACACACTTGCGGGAACGACGACGTGGGATATTTGGCTGCAGACTTCGTTAGCAGAACGGTCTAACCAGAGCCTGGAGTTTATTTCTCATTAAAAATAACGGCCACTCAACTCAGGGTGTGTTTAGGTACCTTTAGTAACCCAAGTCTCGCTTCTTGTGGTTTTAAAGACTGTAGTAAGTAGTAAAAAATTGTCTAGACTATTTAGGTAGTCGTTAAACAACAGAAAGTGCTGTGTGCATTATTTTTAGTGGTGTTTTTGAAGGTAACACGTGCTTGGGAAAGTAAACAGTGGTTTATGACCTCAGAAACACTTAACATTTTAGCAAAAATATCGAAGTTACCTACTTCCTAAAGTGTTTCGAAGCTTTTTTTTTCGGTAACAGCACACACTTTCTTTTGTTTTTTTTTTTGTTTTTATAACCACTGTTGACTTTTTAGGTTATACAACGTGTAACGTTAATAGCGCAAAACCTCTCGTGGGGTAACTCAGCTCATGTTACTGAACAATGTTTGTTCCAAGACTTTTGGAAATTCGCAAAATGAAATTTTGCTTTTTCATACAAAATGAGACTTGCCTACGGACCGTTGAGGAGAACGGTGCCTTCGCTCGAGCAACTGTCATACGTCTTACTATTGCAAAATGATGATTGTGAATATTGTGTCGGGACATTACAATGTGAATGCTTGTTTCCATTGCTGAACATCCTACAACACGCCCACGTTATGGCGCTACCAAAGGTGCCTCCGGAGTCCTGACGCCACATCATGAGGCGGCGGGACTCTTGTTGGCTCCTTCTTCGGACATTATGTGGGCAGATTATGGGGTAATCGAGCAAAGAGAAACTAAGTATACACAATATTCAATTTGTAATATCCACATCGGAATTGACAATACTTCAGTTGACTAATAATAAAGCAAGCATTAAGCATTTACCAACCCGCACTGGGCCCGCGTGGTGGATTATGGCCCACTCCCTCTCACAGAGAGGAGGCCTGCGTCCCAGCAGTGGGAACATTAATAGGCTGATGATGATGATGATGATACAAAATGAGAAATTGATCGGGCCCATCAGTATGAAAAGTGTTTTTTTTTTTTGCGAAATTCCAAAAGTCTTAGAACAAACATTGTTCAGTAACATGGGCTGAGTTACACCACGAGACGTTTTGCGGTATTAACGTTACACGTTGTATAAGTTTACACGGACTAAAGAAGATTAGGACAAAAAGGTTGAGACTCATACTCAACTTTGCTTGGATCAAGTCTAATCATAATGATGATGATAAATTTTGGTATTTATGACAAACAGGGTCAAAAGTTTGTCGAGGCTCCGTTGAAAGAGAGAATCCTCAGTCCAGACGGGTGGTGGCGTTTGGCTGATTTTTTGCTCTACAAATCTTATCGAATTTTTCTACCTATGCTCAAAACTTGCGAGGAACTGTAATATTGCGATGAACTCTTTAGTAGGCAGCCACAGAACTGATCATAACAAGTGATCAGAATTATGGTGCAACGTATCTGAAATCCAATTTTGCACTAACCGTAAAACGAGTCCTGGTCATTTAATTACCCACTTTCCATAAAAGTCTCCGCACATGATTCCATCAACATTTTCTAAATCCATTATAGAATGCTGCGTCACAGAACTCATTTTTCACATTACATCGTGGGAAAGGCGTAATGTATGCAAAGTGCTGACAATTTCACGCTGCATCGATCTTCATACTATAATCTATCGGCAACTATCAACGGTAAGGAATAATAGGTCGCTGGCAGTTGTAAAGAAAGTTTGCAAGGAAAAGCTTGTGTTATTTTAATGTGATATTGATCGATACTTGGACGTACGATTAGTTTGTGCTACTTATTACTTTTATAGACAGAGGTTTGTGTCAACTGTGCAGTGTGCCAATGGTTTTTTTTTACTTGTAGGGTCATTGCCAAGCTTCTTTGTGGTCCCAATGATTTAGGTATCAAAGAGGTGTCTTCTAGGTCACATTTAAAAGTGATCTCTTGCAATTGAGATCTGAGTTTAATCCATTAATGGGTTAAGTAGTTTTGTTAATTAAGCCAATAAGGACCAATAATTGAGGCTAATTTGGGAACGGGTCCAGTCATTAACCAACTTTAAACTCGCTCGACATTTAAATAATCTAATGACAACTTTCGGTCCATCAACTACCCTAGTTCTTAGAAGTACTGCTAAACAATTTATCCAACTTTCACGATCGATGTACAAGCCAACATGGGAAATAATTACGTGGTATTAAATGTCAATTTTACTTAGCAAGCGAGTAAATCTTCCACATCTTCGCTAAACTTTCTAAAGAGGATCTACTAGTATGTTGTCAAGCTAAACATGCCATGGGGAGCAAAACAAAGGAAAACCACCGTCCGTACTCCAGACGGTAAGGTGAACGATTCAACACGCTGTTTGACACCGCAGGTCAACCGGGCTCGTTCGAGAACTTTCTATTGCACTCAGCAAATAAGTCGAGGACTAATTAGTACATTCGGTTGAGCCGAACAGTACCCGACAAAAGGGCCAAGTTTGCGATTGCGACACTATAACGACCGATGCTTTGTGTTCTATCCTATTTTATTTTGCACTGGGAAACGCTGTGGCCTTTTGTAAGTAATGTTTAAACTTTTTATTAATTTGTATTCTACACAAGTTTCTCTAATTAGAACCGATAAAAGTTAGTCGCACTTTTTCTTTGTTGTCACGATTCCTTTTCAATTTTTTTTAATTGGATTTCATTAAGTGTCCAAGTTGAGAGAGAATATTCTTTTCCAAGAAAGAAAATCTTTTAATTAAAATAATGTTTCATAATATTTTAATAACTATGTTACATTCATATATTTATCTGACACTTTAATTTTCCTACACAGGTAAATAAAACACATGAAAAAATTCTAAAAAATAAAAGACAAAGTGACTCAATTTCACACCTGGTTTGCTCCCTCTGCGTCCAAAGTTTCCTATGGGAGCTAGAAACGTGTTTCGTGCGTCGGTGTCGGGTGTCAGCTAATTAGTGCATGCGTTGACGTGGAATGAGTGGTGATGGAACGAATGCAAAGGTGCGGAGTGAAACGCTACGGTGACAGCGCGGATGGCTCATTTTTTTGGTAAAAAAAGTATGGAGAAATAACGTTGGATCGAGGTACACGGACTTTGTACATAAATGTACGTGTCGCTTGCAAAGGTTTATTAATTATTCTTTTGATGAATGTTGTGAAGTAAGGGTTTTTTTGTATTTTTATTTAGCGCTTAATAACGTAATGATAAACTTGAAACACTGCGAAATAAAGTAATAACATCAAATTACATTCATTACGTTAATTAAGCTCTCATAAAAGGTAACAGTATTTACTTCTACGAGGGATTAGCAAAAAGGAGCCAATTTAAATGTAAATGTTATTTAATAACATTAAGACCGTTAATACACGTGCGCACTGAAACTAACGACGTATCATTAACAATGAGGGGTGCGCCACATAATAAAGATACGCGAATCACTCTCAAAATGTCGCTAAAGCGTGATAATACGCAAACTCAGACCACATGTTTTGTTCACATCGAAGAATAATAATACATTTTTGCCGGCTGCCGTTGTCGCTTCCTCGACCCGCAGCACCACAGACTAAAAATGGGCCAAACAAAAATTTTCGCCAAACAGCAGTGTGTCAAGCCCATTGTATGGGATTAATTCTACTAGGGCAGCATAAAGGGGGTGGAACACTCTATGAATTAGGGTAAAGGGTCAATAGTAGGCCAGATAAAGATGGGCTGCAACAAATTGTGTGCTCTCCGACCTTTTGTTATCGGTCCCTGCTGTACTTAATTGTGCTTTTGTCCGTTGTTAGGGACCGTCCCGTGATTGGCCAACTTTCACCGAATTTGACCCGGGACTGAAATAATATACATGCGAAATGGTACGTAATAGATTTCGTCTCCGCTCCAATTCCATTCATATTTGCCTTTAATAATTTTCTAATATATTTGTATATTTCTATGTTATAAGTTTGGCATATAGGTTTGTGCTTTTATGAGAAAGTTAGGTACGTTGTTTGATAAAATATTCTGGCAGAACTAGCTGCTTTATGATCTTTCTTGACTAGCGTCCACATGTCGTATCATCTGCAGATCTTTGCGTGTAAGACGCAACTATTTATCGAAAATAGATAAATTTAATAGTACCAATATTGCTATTGCGTGTTTATATTACAACAGAAATGTGGCACTGTTGGCTGTCTCCACCGTCAAATTAAACCACATGTTGGGGAACTTTCAACACATGTTTAATATTATAGTAATTCGTGTCCATAATTTTTTTGTTTCCTCAAACGTTTGCCGCCGATCTTCTTTCGAAATCGTTCTTGGGAATTAAGTCTGTTACTTACTCTTTTTATGTGTAGATTATCGTCATCTCCTTAGTATGGACCAACGGGCTATTTGATTGAAAAAATCTAATAAATCTGCAGTTATACTATCAAAAAATATTTGACACTTATTTTTTCTTTTATTACGTAAGTAAACCAAACTGCTGGACACTTTTAAAATTGCCAATACTTCTCAAGCAAGTGCAGTGCTCTCCAATTATGATGTGTTATAATATTATATCTTTGTAAATATGCATTAATTCAATAAAAGAAAAAAAGTAATAAAATTAAGTATCCATTTTTTTCAAAAGTCTTTCTGACGGTCTAATAAAAATTGCAATTTATTGATGCAGTCAACATGCCTATTGTCTGTAATGGAATTACTTGATCTCCTTTTATTCGAAAGTCAGAATTTACTCAAGTAGGGTGTTAAGTGTCTAAAGTGCTCCTAGTACAATGTAATGCAACGAAATAATAATATGTGCAAACAATTTACCAAGTAATTAACTGTCAGCCTATTTGAAACCAGTTTTTGCATAAGCCACGGTTCCATATTAGCATAAGCGTCCATACGAATTAGAGCTAAGCCTACACTCTAATAGCTTTGAGATGTTAACACCCACAAAAGGTCGAATGAAATTACTTTGTGCATAATGTCATTTAAAAATTGTATGCTATCAACTTATCATACCTGATAATTACGTTGCGTAAGACATCTTTCAATAAGATGTATGAAGGGATGCAATAGGATGTATGTATGAAGTATAACGACTCATATTCTACTATTGTTCTATAATTTCTTTCGGCCTCCTTAGTTTCTTTATCACACAAAATCTCCTACAAAGTCATCTTATACTACTCAAAACAAAATAAGGGCCACCAGATTTTTATCGATTTATTAAACAATATTTAAATGTTATTAATTATTACGACTTTATCTTATTATTATTAACGATTTTAGATGGAAATACACAAAAATTAAGTTTGTATCCCAATAAATCGTTAAAATAAACGAATTTGAATGAAAAGTGAGGAATTGCAGGAATGTATCAAGTTACATGAAACATAAAAAAATCGAAGAAATAACGGCTTCTATGTTCCAAAGTGTTCTTTATAGCTTCTGTTTTTAATTCTGTGTTATTTTGTTGAAGGTGGAATGGTCTGGATTAGTTATTCCGGTGTTTAATTGGGTGTTTTTCGAACATTTTCCTTTGGGATCCTCTACCAACAAGTTTTCAGAAAATTTATGAGATCCAGCTGAGTTTTGATGGGAATTTTACTTTCTTTTTCACTCATCTTTAACTCATCTCATAAATGCTCAATAAAATTCAGGTAAAAATCATGAGTGACCACTGTAACATCGTAATTCGAGCGTCAGCGAATGCGTGCACTGTCAGTCGCGTCGTGTTCGCTCAACCATTATCCTGCTTCAAGATGAACTCAGGTACTCCTTGTTGTGCAAATGGAATAATATGGAGTTGCAACACATTTTCTATGCAATTTTGAGTAGTTACAGCACCCTCATTAAGAATAGCGAGCTCAGTTTTGCGTGATAGAGAAAACCGCCCCAGAGCATAATTCAGAGCTCCCCGAAACAGTCTGTTTCAAGAGTGCAAGGTTCTGAAATCTGTTGTTAAGATCTTCTTTAGGCTCTAAAAAATCAGTCCTTATTAAAAAAATAACCCAGCTGTCATCAATAAGAAGTACTGAAGCCCAGTAAAAACAGTTCAATAATTTTCTCCTTTGCCAATGTTTAACAATTTGCACCATATGCTGCAGTTAACTGGAGGTGATCTAAGCATCTCCTTGAGTATTGCTAGTCTTCATGGAGTCGATTAAAAATAGTCTAGTTAATTATAGGGGTGCCTATAGGTCGACGCAATGGAGTTTGTATGGTCTGGGCAGTACATTTTTGCTCTATTTGCGCGGTTAAAGAAACTTGTCTGGTCTTGAAACTGGTCTTTTTGGGTTTTACTTACTTACTTTCTTGTTTGATCACGGCGTCTGGTGATATTACCCGTCTTTTGAGACCAGTTTCAAGCGTTTTGAACCAATCATTGGGAATATTCCACCATTAAACCTACCTCTTCTGGGTATGGGCCCCCTGGATTAAGGTGACACCCCAAGTGGCTGTTTTTGCGTCCATATGTCTCGAAATACATGACATTTTGAGATTGAAAGATTATTATAGCCTGCTTGCCGTATTTGTCGAAGAAAACTCCGTTAGAAGTTTGAAAGTTAAAAAACACCAAGCCGTAAATTCTAATTAATCTCAAATATCTAATAAAAAAAAGTTATGAATTTCCAATTATGCAGTAGAAACAATATTGATGCTTGAAAGAAACCATAACAAGACATTTACCATTTATAAGTACCCAGAATAAGTTTAAAGTGCAATTTATTAAGTGGCCCTTATTTTGTTTTGAGGAGTATATTTATTGTTCATAGTAGCACTATCGAATGGTGAAATAACACAGATGGTTTGGTTTTTTTCCCAAAATTAGCGGTTGCGATTTCTGGCCAGGATTATTGATTTTTCTAAAATCCAATGATGCAGTTTTAGTTTTCGTCAAAATCGGCCTCGAGACTCCTTTCAACTTTTTTTGTAATTTCTTTGTCTGTATCTTCTTTATCTGCACATCTTTTGTCGAAAACGAGTTACTTTACTGTTTTTATGTCTGGTGTCATTAATCTCTGAATAATATAATATTACATTCCAGTTGAATATTCTCCGGTTTGTAAAGTTACCAGATTGTGCCTGAGTCTACCCCCCAGCCAAACAATTCCTTCCTACGTCTATAATTTGTACTTCGTCTACTTTGAATGATTTATCATTCTCATTAGTTTCCATAAGATCCTTCACAATATAAAACCAGCTTACATACTTGAATTTATTTGATGTGAGCTAATTAAAATACGAAAATCTGATAAGAAGCTTAATAATTTACTCACAACTTCAAACAGTGTTTAAAGTCTGTACCTACCCAAAACAAAATCACGTGTCAACGTACTCGTTTAATTTTATACCTTTATTTTAAACCCTTTCTGTCGTTTTATCGGATTAATATCTCAATCGCCCCCGTCATTACCGCAATGACCACTTCTGAGTGCTATCAGCATATCATTCCGCTCTTCATGCCACTTCGTGGCTAACGGACAATCGCATTAGAGTACGCCTCAAAAACGGGCTTTCACCGCGAATCGCCATCCTAAATAAACAATAGCTGGAAGGGGGCACAGCTTTTAAACGATCTCCAGTGGCTCAGCTGACAGATTAGCTCACCCTATTAGCAAATTTATATCTGCAGCTTGTAACAACACTTCAAACTCTTTACGGCTTTGCATTAAGACCCACTTTTGTTTAAATTATGCAGTGCTTATAAGAAGTTCGTGTTGTATGCAGATGGGTTTGTCTGATACGTGGTTATAGAATTTTTGAGGCGACAGAGGGGTGTGATCCAGCCACGTGCTAATGTGATTCATAAGTTTGATGCTTTTATTTTCATCCCAAACTGATGTTACTTTGATTGGAATTTATATTTAGAAGAGTTTATTTCACAGAGAATTTGTTAAAAGGATAGAAGATTGTCTAAATGTTTGCTCAGAAACTTAGTCGATAGACAAGATGAAACGAAGCAATTTATGTAGAATGTTATTAGAGATATACAAACTAGATGTTATGAATAAATGCTCTTTGAGTATTGTGGCACTTATAAGAACCAAATTGAAAAATAACTCTAGTAGATACAGACAGCATAAATATCTACTAAAGTAAATACATATTTCTGCATTCAAAATGATTAAAGTTAAAATGATATAAACGTACCATTGTAAATTTGAAGCAAAATATACACAGATAAAGATCAGATACTACTAATTAAACAAAAGAACAAAAAATACTTTAAAATCCGATCAAATATTTCACACACGGACAACAACTCTACTCGTTAAGTTGGTAAGATCCTCGTGGGACGCGAAGCACATGCGTCTCGTTATAATTAGCGTACAATGTTTGGCTTTAGCAAATCCCTTTGGGGCGTAAATTAAGAGATTCTGCTCTCCGGACGGCTTATGGATACATTTGCGTTAAAGCTCGTAGAGGACACAAACATTCACGTTATTTGTTCGTATCTGTTCTGTATTTGCATGCCCTGTTACGGGTATTAAGTCCGAAAATTATTTATTACCATATTTTTGACTTGTTGTACATAAATTTGTGTTTTGATTTGATTTGAAGTCAATGATTTCTTCTTTGTTTTTGGTTTGGTATGTTGGATTAATAATATGTACTTTAAGCTTTATGTAGTACCAGTAAAGCAGCAATGCGATGACGCAAAGTTTCATTTAATGATTTGATGAGTTCAAGAACCTATCTTGTTTAGTTCTTCTGGTTACGTAGGTTGTTTAATTATACCTGCGTAGTTAGTAATTGGCCTCAATTGCAAATCATTTCAATGATTTAGCGTCGTCGTTTCAATGGAGCTTTCTTGTTTAACTTATTATTTTTCCTGAGGAAAAATTTGGGTGCCATTAAATTGCATTTTTTTAAAGAAATACAACGCAAATTTTCATTTATGAGCATGCAATAAATTTTAATGTAGGTTAAAGTATTAACGGGCCTATAATAAATTATCCGTTCCTTGCAGTTTGCGTGCATCAGCGTAATGTCCTGGATTTTACGTTTGACCAGCTATGAAATTTTTGTTTTTAATTAAATACGACACACATGAACTTTTAAAATTGGGGCGTAAATACTTAAACAAGCGTATCCTTAACTTAATGCGATTAACGGAAATATTCACTAAAGAAAGTCACTCGACTTAAAGTCACTTTTTAATTTGCCGATTTAAATGAGATGAATTTTGATACAGTAATTATGATTGTGTTCTGTAAAATATTTATCAGATCGGTTACAATAATATAAAACGTGTCGTGGAAAATTGTAGTGTTTGATATACCTAAAAATAATGTTGGGTTTGTAAATGTTACATAATTGACAGTAAATTAGTTTTCATTCTCAGAAGAGTACGTTTACCTATCACAGTCATGTGAATCTTCTTGCAAATACGAAAGCAGCCTAATGGAAAAATTAATAACATTTTCACATTAAATATTTAAAGTACCAACCTAATCTTAAAACACATCCTCCATAAATCAAATCTTAAAACAACCTAAATCATTATAAATCCTGAGTGCTTAAATTTCATAAAATCTCGGAGCCCTTTCCTAATGTTTGCTTTACCCAGGGTTCCTCAGATTTATATGAACATTCACATTTCGTGTGCGAACGTTTACACACGTAATCTTGTTTGAATATCATCTCTACTGGCCGCTGTTATTTGCATATTTCTATTATTGTCATTGAGGTCTATACGACCCTCGTTTGCTCCAAAATCAACACGTGGCGAACCGCCAGATAGGTTATTGTGGAAGCGTATTGTATAATGATATTGTTGCAATGCTGTGTGGCGTGAATTTGCTGAGGATTAAGGGCGGTTTTTTTGCGTGGCTTTTTGGGCTGTTTCGTATTTTTCTTGATTTGTATTCGCAATGTTTGTGTTTTTGGAGCGTTTCTGTTATTTGTTTTTTTTTTTTTATTCTGGTTACTCTTGTGTTACCAAACTTGTAGAGATAAGACTAAATTAGAATTTTATGCGTAGCTGCCAATATTTTACAGATTGTTATTAATTAACACTGATTAAGAAAATGAACTACCCGTCTTTTAGAACATGTATACGTAAACCATAACATTTCCAACATGGAAGTGAGTGACATGAAGAACAGGTAATTAACGTAAAAAATCCAACAAAGCCATCCCGCCGCGACCGACGCCTGTCGAATTTTTTAATTAATGACACCTTTTTCCAAAATCTTTGCGGTGTGAACTAATAGAGGACAAGGAGACATGTTCATTAACATATTTAGGATTCCTTTGAGTCCATTAGTCGGATATTTTAATTGTTTGTTGGTCTCGTTGGAGACTTCGCAGCTGTTATCCGCCTACCGCGTCGCGCTATTTTCAGACAAATTGCTTTTAAGTTGCACCACTGTTTCCCTAATATCCTAAATTTAAAATTTATTAGAAAAGTTTAGTTTTTGTTGCTGCTTTATTGTCGTATGCTTTCAGAGATGTATTTATCTGGTAAATGTAAATTGGTGATATGACGCCGATCAACTAGGTATTCGTCTATTCTTGTTACTGGTTATATTTATAGAAGTAATTTCATGGTTTTTAAGATTTGAAAGAAATGTGTTTTTAAAATGATTGTTGTTCGCACATGTTGGATGAGTTTGATGAGGAAAGTGCATTCTAAATATAGGGATAGGGACAATAATGTGAAACTTTTTATTCAACGTTGCTACTTTTAGTTTGCATTTCAAGTTCCTAGAAAACCTTTCGCTGTAACTGGATTCATCTCATATAACATTATGAAAAGGCCAAACTTTTGCGCCGTTATTTTTTAATCACAAAAGTCGTGTTCAATGAAATTATATTTAGCATCAATTCCAAACGTATCATCATGGTGCATGACAAACTCCGCACTCATTTTATTATTCATGAGAGAAATATTCAAACAAACAATCAAGCTAGAGAACATTCGTTTTCTTCAACATCAAAGCAATAATTCACATTTATCTAATCAAACGTACCCCAAAACAATTTCACAGCGATTGTCTGCACCCCGGATTTTAGTACCACCCCATATATCATATTCAAATGATAATTCAATACCGTTGTGATTTCTGACCCCGACTTGGGGTCGGCCGATAAAAATACATAACATAATCCGAATAAGCATAAAATTATTATAAGGGATGGCTTATTTAACGCTAAATAATGTATGCCACCATAGATATAGTGTATAAGCCAACCAGATTAACGATTAGAGAATCTAATAGAATTTTAAATTAATGCGCGGTTCCTTATCTAATGTGAGAAGTCGCGTGCCTGATGGAACAGAACACATAAACTATTTAAACTTGATTATGGAACATTAGAGTGTGAAATATAATTAAGGACTCTAAATTATCCCAGCCCTATTTTTCTATAATAAAATATATTGGTTATAAAAATGAAATATAAATTGAATTTGGAATACACAAAGGGTTTTGTTCCAATAATCCTTAATTTAATTAATGTCAAATAAATCGTAGATTTTTTTTATCTCATCGAAATTGTTTAGCGAAGTTTTGTCCATCGAGAATTTAATAAGCAAATTCAATAGTTTTTATTACTCGTAGTCTAGACTATAAGAGAATTTACTATTTTATCAAATATACTTTTCTTTTTTGGTTTGTAACAGCTGATTGTGAGCACTGCCAGTAATGTTATTTTATGCCATTTTTAAGAATTGAATTCTAATGGAATGGATATTTTGCAGAAATAACAATGATCTCGTTTATTGGTTTAAGAAAAATTACAGATACAAATGTGATTCTTAAGGTTTCATTTAGGCATGGTAACGAAAAAATTGTATAATATACGAGTATCATTAATTATGATTTTAATTATTGTAATGGACTTATCTATTTTTTAAGTTATAGCTACATGAAAACGTGTCATCAAAAAGAATAGCGTTGTGAGTAAACAATAATTGCTAAAACCAAAAATATCACTTTTGAAAAACTCATCCTCACCCACACAAAAATAATAATAAATAAGGAACCTATTTGCGGACACTGAGTAAATAATAAATGGAACGCAGAAGCTTCTGTCGGGAATATTCAGTTACACCAAACATAACATAACCCATCAGTTTAACTCGGCAACTCTCGGGTTACGGTTAAGTGACCGACCACCGACTGCCATTAAATTGTTTTCTTTGCACACTATACGTCTTACACAACAAATAATAGCCTTAATGGTGGCCAAGATTTGAGGAGCTCATCGCTGAATAATAATAGCCGAATGGTTTCTTGAATATAACCCCATTCTTGTTAGGTTTAGTCAGTGGATGGGTGACCATAGGCTTTTTTTATTGTTTATTAAGCTATTGCATAGCTTCTATCGCGGGCCTTGAGCGCGGGGACCGAATCCAGAAATTCCGTAACGAAAAAACCTCACGCTCATTTAATTTAATTAAATTATTAATTTATTAAATTAATTATTAATAATAATAATAATATTTTTTTTTTCTTTAAAGAAATATTTAAAAATGTAACTTGAATTAATATCAAAGAAAAAGCAATACTGCGTGAATAAAATAAATAAATAAAATTCTAATTGCATAAGTTGATACAAAATGCTATGCAATAGCTTTACCGCGGCAGTCCCCGAGTGCCACACGTATTTTTTATACAATTTTAATACGGTACGGTACGCTTTAATAGGTTTACATATATTTTGTACCATTAAACCAGAATTGGTTTGTATTGCTACTTATTAGAGTTTTATATGTGCTTCGGAAAACATGTTAAGCTGTTGGTCTACAATGTAATATCCTTGGCCCTCGTTACAGCGATGAGTGCCTCTGAAGTCTAACAACAAGTCTTACCAAGAGGTATGTGTATTTTAGTGGTGGATGGAACCTTGTAAGTGTATGTTACTTGTGATGGCGGCTTAGCAATCTCAGCTGCGGTGGTAGGCCTCAATAGGGCCTAAGGGTTTGTCGTAGTCCGGCGCCAAAGAATTTTTACTATGTTCCGTCCGTCGGTGCGCAAGAGTTACAGTTTTTTCTTGGTGAGCTTGCTCCATTTTACGCCTCATCTTTGTCGCTGGTCTAGATTGAGGCCAAGATCGAAACTACAGCAAAAAAAGTATCATAATTATTATCCATTACCCAGTACTATTAAAGTGGACAAACAATTTGATTAAGACCACAGGATTGCACTGGATGCAAGCAACTGGTCTAATTGGAAATCTATAGGGAAAGCCTATGTTCAACAGTGGACATCTTACAGCTGGTGGGATGATGTTGATGAATCAGTACTTATTGTGCTGTGGATAGTGTGCATAGGCAGTCACTATATAATGTAACACACGGTATTCAGCCGTATCCATTTGAAACGGAAGTCGACCCCAACATGATTGGGAACCGGCTAAAAGTTAAGAAGGACACGATATGTAAGTATAGGTAGGTACTTGACAATGTTGTTAAGTTAGAGGTAATTAAGTGTGTGTTAACAAGGACATTAGATAAGCTGTAAATTGTTGGGACCATGGTTGTTGTGACGGTCATTATCGTTATAATTACCAAGTGTTAATGGAAGAGACAAGGAAATACATGGAGTAATTAGGAACAATATAGGTAGGTACTTTTACTGTAATCATTAATTTTTCAGGGTTTTTATTAAATGGTTTCCGTATTTTCCGTACAGCGTACCTACTTGAAATATTATGACTTATATAAATTGTATGGAATAGAAAAAGCGCATCTAGAGTACGAACAAGGAACTGATTTTTTCTATTAAATTAAAGTCAAAGTTCCCGTTTACTTTACGTCACAAAAACGTGAAGAGTTATGCGAGGGCCTCAATTTTGAGGCATGAGGTAGAGTACCTCTGTCACGCATGCCCTTTCTATAAATTTTGTAACTCTTGTATTTGGATGTTTTTATATCTAATTAATACGTATATTTGAAATAAAGGTTTTGAGTCTTGAAAAATAATCCAAACATTTTGAGTTGGCTATAATGTGGCACTTCTTCAAAGGGAAGAAAGAACACACATAAACGTAGAACCCAGTAACAAAAGACTTTTGTCAACAAAACTTTAAACGAAGTAAAGATGGAATTTTACAAGGAGTTTAGGAAATATTCGGAATTCGAATTGAGTCTTCTTCTTCTTCGTGTCGTTGGCACGACGGTAATCAAATTTTATTAGCCCAAAACTCCGCTAACTCCACCGCGTCCTCGGTAGCAGCGAAGAGGTCTGTTGGGCTGCATCTTTTTAGACTAAGAGGGCAGGATAGGAGATGAAGCATGGTTTGTAACTCAGCTCCACATCCGCATCCCGCTGCCGTTCCAGTGCGATAGCCCCACTTTATCAAGTTAGAGTTACACCTTCCCACCTGGGTCCGGAGGCGGTTCAGGGATTTCCAGGTGGACCATGGAAGATTCGATCCTGCAGGAAGATGTTCTCTTGGTGGTACGTAGTAGGAGGGAGGGGCACACAGTTTTTCCCAAAGTTCACATCGGGCTTTAGCTGGGTCTCCTGAAAGAGACACCGAGGATTTTAGGAAACTCTGCCTGCTTTTTAGCCGTTGTTTTGGCAGATGGGCGCCATATAGCCATATAGTCTGGAGTCCGACTCTTGTTTATATTTTTCAACTGCACTTGCGACTTTCCTTCTTACGAATGGAGGTGCAATGCCAGCTGTGGGATATAGCGCGCTGACTGGGGTTAATTTGAGGCAGCCAGTA
The DNA here is from genome assembly GCA_954870645.1 of Agrotis clavis. Taxonomy (NCBI): domain Eukaryota; kingdom Metazoa; phylum Arthropoda; class Insecta; order Lepidoptera; family Noctuidae; genus Agrotis; species Agrotis clavis. Next base: position 7,848,103 of record OX940929.1, read on the forward strand.
ATCGTTCTGCAAGTTTCATTAAGAGCAACATCTACTTCCTTAGCGTGGGCAGAGCGGTGCCATACAGGGCATGCATATTCACCCACGGAAAAACAGAGTGCTAGGCCAGTTGTTCGGAGTACCTGAGAAGAGGCGCCCCAAGAGGTTGAAGTAAGACGCCTTAGTAGGTTATTCCGGGTGCCTACCTTTTTCTTTGTTTTATATTCAAATTGAGTTGACTAAAGAGAATAATTATTGGATTTTCGCCCTTCTGTCGTAGCAAAAATGGGTAAACGATTAAAATGGTCCTAATTAATGTCATCAACATCATACAATTGTATCGCCGTACCTCATACGGCTATAAATAGAGACAAAGTGTCATAAACTAATCTGAAAAAGAAGTGTTAATGGGCACGCCGCGATTGCGGCGGTAAGACCCCTCTTTGAGGAGTGGCTGGAGAGGCGTCACGGCGTCCTCACCTTCCGCTTGACGCAGGTCCTCACTGGGCACGGATGTTTCGGGAGGTTCCTGTGTCGCATTGAAAAGGATGAAACGCCTGGGTGTCACCATTGCGAGGATCGCCCGGAAAACACGGTGGAGCACACCGTGCTGGACTGCCCCGCTTGGGCAGAGCACCGCCGGACCATTTATAATACATTTTATCTACTATCATGCTATTAATCCTCTATAAAAGAACCTATAACAATTAGCTTATTGCCAACATTAAAACACTCAATGATATTATGATCATTATATCATCCAAACGCGTGATATTATGAATTTCAAAAAAAGAACATTCTCATGCAATGACATTTTCACCACCAGATCGCTAAAATTTTGCAAAAAGAACAATAATTCTTTTACTTATTAAGGTTTGTTTATTTTACATGCTTCGCAATTAGACTTTTCTTGAATTTACATAGTTCTTACAACACTGTACAACACCCTATGGTATGAGAATCTTTTATAGAGGATTCACATCATGATTGTAGATAAAGTCTTGTATGCAACTATTTTAATTAGGTATTAAAACACTCATGTGATACTATTATCACACGATTCGTAATTCGTGTTTTAATACCCCTGATTATAATTAATAATAATAATAATAATAATATTCCACAACTATCACACAACGCTATCTAGTCCCAAGCTAAGCAGAGCTTGTGTTATGGGTACTAGACAACTGATAAACATACATATATATTTCTAAATACATACATATTATAGATAAATTACACCCAGACACAGAACAAATGATCGTGCTCATCACACAAACATTTGTCCTGGGTGGGAATCGAACCCACGACCTCCGGCATAGCAGTCAGGGTCACTAACCACTAGACCAACAGGCCAGTCAAATTACAACAGTTGCATAAATAACTATTATCTACTCTCATATCGTAAAATTCGAAACACAAAACTCAAAACGAGTTTATAATGACATACTTTATACCATAGAGTATCGTAATGAAATTAAAAAATTAAATTATAACACTGTTTCTCTAACAAAACAATGTTATAATTTAATTTTTTTTCATTATGATACAGATTACTGATCATACATCTATTTCATTTTTTATCTGTGGCTGCGCGCGCTTTAAATAGGAATGTTGGAATTTTGACGTTTGTATTTCGGTGGATGAATATTAGTGTTGATTAATTTTTATCTTTTATTTGATATGTTCGCATTCAATGAGAGTAGATAAAGTAGTGTATGAAACTGTACATAACTAGGTATTATACCACTCGTGTGATACTATTAAAAAACTCGCTTCGCTCGTTTTTTAAACTCACACTCGTGTATAATACCCCTCATTATGTACCAGTTACATAAACTACTATTAGATAGTTTTTTTATTTCCACCTTAAAACTTTATCATACCCTAAGATGGGAATTATGCGGTAAACCTGTAGGTAGGCAGAAATGCTGTCCTACAGCAATATCTTTGTCTTCGTATGCTATAAATAATTCAAACATGAGAATAAATGATAATAAACTACCTACGCCAACTTATTATGATCAAATAAATCATCGTCATTATCAGCCTATACAAACCCACAAAAAAAGATAAATGCATAATTGGGCACAATTCTAAGCTTTGAATCGATCATAATACCTATCACGAACCGCAAGTTTCACTCGATTAATCATAATTAAGTAAATCATTTATCTATTAATCATTCGGTTCCACAATATTTATCAAATCTGACAGATGAAAGTGACAAAATTAATACGCCGTTTGGCACCGAGTTTGTGGTAATATATAACTCTTTCTAATTAACTCTAATGAAAACTAATTTTATCATCACGGGCGATCGAGAAACGAGATTCGTGTGATAAACTTCTCGATTATTGGTTCCGCTTGTGCCATTGAGGAAACTTTAAATGTTATTAGGTGAAAATTTCAAGAAATACTAGCGACTTTTTTAATTGTGCAACATTCAAATCGTCAACCTCCTAATTTTCTATATTTATATAACGTGACCACTAATGGACATTTTTCTAACACTAGCACTTGCTACGCTCACGCTTTTTCTTACATAATTATCGATAATAAATAACATTCACAATTAATTTTTGCGAAGAATATTTTTGAAAAACGTCATTTTAGATGTCCGTTGATAGACAGAGGTCGTTGACGTTTTCGTACTTATCGTAGTCGCATATAAGTGAAACTAACAAGTGTAATCAAATATTTCTCGATCGTCATCCGTTAATTGATTTATAAAATAAGAGTAACTTATAAACGAATTGACCTGACACTATTATTGGCTTGTAGCCTTGAAGTCTGTTATTCTAAAACTGAACCCTATATGTCCGTTTCGAAACATGAATCTTATAATGATCACTATATGGAATATTAGCATCAATATACACATAAAGATTTTTTTTCACATTTTCTTTAACTGTTGCCTAGAAATGCCATACAAAATTGGACGAAACCAAAGCCTAGACAAAGCCCAAACAGACACGACAAAACCCAAACAATAATTAAAACTAATTTTATCTCCCTAACGATCAGAAGCCGTTAGATCCAACAGATAAACATTTAGATGATCAACAATATTCATTATTAGTACTCGTTCCGTACAATTGGCTCGTTAACTTGCCTGACGATCGCTAATTGTTGCAAATGGCCGCCAGTTAGAATGACAATAGAAGACGGTTACTGTCGCCGATACGAATGCACTTGCTGTATCTGGGCCATCGTTGTTATTCGCAATTGCTAACTGTCTGTTAGGTGAATTGTGTCGTACTGATACTCAGTTGGGTTTGGTGTTTTTATTTACTTTTGTAGTGAAAGTGTTTCTTTTGTATTTTTTGAACAGCTCTTTTTTGTAAACATCAGAGGTGATTGAATGCTTTTTCAATTGGAAATAGCGAATTTCACTTAGATTTATGATTCAGTGTTAATTTTAACTTCATAGAACTTAATTATAATTCTTTTTAACCGACTTCAAAAAAAGGAGGAGGTTCTCAATTCGTCGGAATCTTTTTTTTTTTTTTTTTTGATTGATACTTTATATTTTTGTAAGTGTTGATAACTAAACGTTTCATTTTCGTTTTTACCAGACTGTTTTATTTTCTACTGTAAATAAAGCTTTAGTATAGGTATACACTATACAGGCATATTTTTATGTTTGTAAAGCTCCCTATTGTTTCTGTTTATATGTCGCATACATCCATACTAATAATAACTAATAAGATTTTCCACTCAAACAAAACTTTGAATATCAGTAAAAATTCTTTGTAAACAAAGAAGTCTGTTTTTTATTTCAACTGATTTCTTTCATATTTCGTAACGTTATCTTCCTTAAGCAAATTGTTTTATTATCTCGATTCAACTCGCAATGGAAACATTAATGTTTGAGGAAACATTATTTGTACCAAACGTCTGAACTCCGAAATTATAATTAATAATAACTTTTCCTATCTATTAAGTTAAGCCGAAAACACTTGAAACATTTTACTCCAAAATATTGTAGGGTCTTTAAGATTAAAGGAAAGCATTGAAGTTCCAAACAGCAATTAACTTGACAACATCAATATCAAACGCGAATTAATGTAAATATACATAGTTTTAGAAGATTTATTACGAAATTATTATTTATTCAAGAGCTGGTTCTGGTGAAATTTTAAGCGGAACGAATAAAACGAATAATTCTAAATATTGTCAAAATAATGCTTTTTGCATAAAACCCAGCCGCGCAATAACAGCCTCTTATGGTTTTGGTGGACGGTCTTCGCAATTAGTCCATTGACCGTAACGACTATCAGTACAATGTTTGCTGAGTCCACGACCCACATATCCATGACCGACAATCCCGTGAATGTTTACACAAGATACTTGATTTTTTATCATTCTCAAATATATTTTCCTTTATTCAATCCTTATTATTTACTTTTCATGACCGGCGGTCAGGACTCCAAAGAAAGGAACCTCCAAACAATGCGAGCCGTGTCCAGAAGACCTGGTTTTTGGATCAGGCCTTTGATCCCGAGGCTCTTGGCAATTAAGCCATGGGCTGACACGACTATCGGCACAGTGTTGTATTATTAATCTTATCAATCTCCGACTATACCTACATTAAGTACAAGTCATCACAATCATTCTACAATTCCCAAACAAAAATTTGATTCAAAATAAAAATAATACTTATTCGAAATCATCTCCGAAGAAACTTACTCAGAAGAAAATAAGAGGGAATAATATAATCCTATCTTATTACACGGCTTAAAGCCCGTTGCAAACAATTCAAGGGACATTTTTCAATTATACTCAGCCACCGCGAATGCAATCAGATTTTCATTTATTTACTCGCAACTTATAATTTTAATGTTTTCTTTTGTTTTGCCTCCGTTTAACGTGTAGCGGTCCTACGTGGTTTAATTTCTTTAGTTTTTAGTCCTTTTGTGTCATTATGTCAGTAATATTATGCAGAGAAAAAGGGCTAGAGATGTCTACATTAATATTTTTCCAAAAGATTACATTGATGATATGTTCTCGTAATGTAAAAAGGAAATTAACTATTTGTTTCATTTCAATAATACCAACTTCATTTTGTATATATTTTTTTTATTTCGAAGGTTTATCATAATAGGTTTGAGTATAACAAATAAGTTTACCCAAAGCCATTACTGCTAACGTGATCTAGTAAAGGTATTTTTATACTCTCCTGTAACACTCATGATTCAATTTATACCACGATAATTAATGAGCTCAGTAATGTCAAGTAATTTTATCGTCGATTGCATGTTTTTCCTTCGCTGAGTGTAGTATCCGGAAGTAATGTAACGGCCTTATTTGAAATTAATGCCATAAACGTAAAGGCATCATCTTGAGCATCTAGACCCAATTTTCGGGGATAACATAGGCAAAGTCTTTAATCGGCAATCAAATATCCACATAACATGTTCAGAGACTCAATGAGGATTTAATAATCTAACAAAAATAGATTAGGTATAAGAATGAAATTGACAATTCAACATAATTTTTACAGCTAAAAGAATTGGCTTGACTGTACGCAACATTGGCTTGAAGTCAGAAAGATAAGGGAGGAAACGCCTGCCAGAGGTCACGGGCAGACAAGTAAACGTGGAACGTAAAGGGGTTTTGAAGGAACACTGTGTATTTCAATGAATCGAGATGGAACATGAGTATTAATTAGCTTAGATATCTTGGAGTGTTAAGACTAAACAAGAAGAAGAAATGTTGCTACTGCATCTCAAAAAGGAGGCTACACATAAATCATAATACATTTAAAACGAAACCGTTGACGAGAACCATGTAAAATGAGTTAGTCACAAACTACACAACGGTGTTGATATACATCCGAAGATAACCCTTGTAAATCAAGCATTAAAACCGAAACAACACGGCACATAATCCGGGATTAATAGTCTATTAATCAAAGGAGGCGACACCTAGCTGCAGGCGTTTGAAATTAGCGCTATTTATGTTTTATCGTACGGTAGGTGACTGTAGGGATGTCGAGGTGAATCTTCTGATATTTTCATGGCATGAAATCTGGTAGATAAAACACAAAAACGGCAAAAATGGGAAAATTATGAAGAGTAGATTTCTTCAAAATTTGTTATTCTAACTGGGCTTTGTTACTCTAGCTAAAGAAGAAAAAATTACAAAAAGAGCATCAAAGATTTGTCAAAAAGGCACTGTAACTCTGATTTTGAATAAGTATGCCTGCTATGATTCTTTTTGTCAGGAAACTAACTTTCATAATAAAAAGAATGCATCCAAATCGGTTCAGTCATTTAAGGGGTGCGCTGATAGACAGCCACACACAGCGGTCAAACTCATAATATCACATCTTTGCGTTGGGGTTAAAAACAGTTTATAAACAGACTCATAATATACACTTTAGATATATCAGATTGATGCATAACGTATGAAATTGTGTGTTGTAAACACGAAAAACTGAAGAAAATCATTTAGTCTGAGTAGGTATTGCCATTTTGTTAACAGCCGTATATTTTCTCGCGATTATGGTGATTTCCCAAGGAGAAAATTGTTCAATTTGAGGGCCTTATACACCTTTGAAATATGTTCACATGTTTCTGATACACTAAACATCGAAATCGAAAGTGTATTACTCCGCACATTTAGTATATAACATAAAATATTTAGTCCGGATCCTGAATAAAAAAAATAAATAACCGTAATAAAATGCACGTGTTTTTCAGCTAGCTATCTCTCTGATTGGATTTTAAATGAATAGATTGCAATTACCGTTAAACACGTGTGGTGTTTATTTTTCAATATGGGTGATAGCACGATTAAATGGCAAGTTTACTACTGCCAATATACGTAACGAGTCACAACATAACCTGTAAGATCAAGGATAAAAGTAGAGTTGTAGCAATAAAACACCCAAATTACGTTAATAATTATTTTAAACCTTGAGTAATACGGGCGAGCCTATTAGTAATATGTTATACCCTCGAAAATACCTACTGAATCAAAATTTGACAGAAATTATCGTGTACACTAAATTGCGTCATACTGAGGAAGACTTACATAATCAAAACAAGAGAACCACACACGGTAAATCATCCCAAATAACACAAAAAAGCCGTGGGGCGCCGGCTTAGAATTGCGCTCCCCCAAATCATCCCGTGGGTGTCGTAAGAGGCGACTAAGGGACAAACCGGAGGTCGGGCAGCAGCGTCCTCCGTGTACTGCACATCCTCACTGCGATCGCCAACCCGCCTGCCAAGCGTGGCGATTAAGGCAAATTACCCCCTAATGAGAACCACAGAAACCAGGCCCCCAGTCCCCGGCAGCTCCGCTATCCCTGGCGCGGGTAGCGGTCAAGGTAACGGCGGAGCAGGGGGTGCTAAGAATCTCCGGAAGAGATCCGGCTACCCACCCCAACGACGACTGGCCCTGGTAACACACAACATACGCACATTGAGGACTGACGAAAAGATCTGCGAGCTGGAAGAGGAGCTGAGTAAGTTACACTGGGACATTATGGGGTTATGCGAAGTCCGTAGAGAGGGGGAGGACACCGTAACCCTGAAGTCTGGTAACTTGCTATACTACCGGGAGGGCAACCAACAGTCCCAAGGTGGTGTCGGGTTTCTCGTTCACAAGTCCCTCGTAAACAATATAATAACCATCGACAGTGTGTCGAGCAGGGTGGTATACCTAATACTCAGAATATCCAAAAGATATTCGCTGAAGGTCATTCAGGTATACGCACCGACCTCATCACACTTCGATGATGAAGTGGAGACTATGTATGAGGACGTAAGTAGGGCCATACATAGCTCCAAAACCCACTTCACTGTTGTTATGGGGGACTTTAACGCAAAGTTGGGTAAGAAAAGCGGTGATGAGTTGAGAGTGGGGCAATTTGGATATGGGCAACGGAACCCTAGGGGACAGAGGCTGGCCGACTTTCTGGAGAAAGAGGAACTCTTTCTTCCAGAAGCCGCCTCACAGGAAATGGACCTGGCTGAGTCCCGATGGTTTCACGAGAAACGAGATAGACTTCTTCATGACCGACAAGAAAAGGATATTCAGTGATGTCTCTGTGATCAACAGGGTAAAAACCGGTAGCGATCACCGAATCGTAAGAGGCTCGCTGAATATCAATGTTAAACTTGAAAGGTCCAGCCTGATGAAGTCTACGCTCCGACCTACTCGGCCCCATATTCGAAACCCCGAAAGCTTTCAACTCGAGCTCTCTAATCGCTTTGCTTGCCTTGAGAACTTAGTGTCAGTGGACGAGATCAACGACGGGCTAGTGGAAACTGTCCGCACGGTAGGGTCTAAGTTTTTTAGACCCTGCCGTAAAGATAGACCTCAGAAATTAACCGAGCAAACCTTAAACCTCATGGCTGAACGACGTTTGCTACAGTTGCAGTCTTCCGATGACGCGAAGTCATATAGGCAGCTCAATAGACGTATATCTAAGTCCTTGCGACACGATCTGCGTCTCTTTAATACGAATCGTGTTAAAGAGACCATACAGCGAAACCAAGGCTCTAAAGTGTTCGCAAAGGACAAGTCTATTGGGCAAAGCCAGATGACAAAGCTGAAACGGGAGGATGGCAGCATAGCGTCGACCAAAGCAGAGGTTTTAGGCGAGATCGAGAGGTTCTATGGACAGTTATACACTTCGGTCGCAAAGCCCGTTGACAGCTTGGTAGGAGATCCAAGAGCCAAGCTGTCCCGACATTATACCGAAGATATCCCGGACATCAGTCTGTACGAGATTAGGATGGCCCTGAAGCAGCTTAAGAACAACAAGGCGCCGGGCGAGGACGGAATCACTTCAGAGCTTCTGAGAGCGGGTGGAACACCGGTACTTAAAGTCCTCCAGAAACTCTTTAATTCCGTCCTCTCCGAGGGCAAAACGCCTGAAACATGGAGTAGAGGTGATGTGGTACTGTTCTTCAAAAAAGGTGATAACAGCCTATTGAAGAACTACAGACCCATCACGCTTCTAAGTCATGTTTACAAGCTGTTTTCAAGGGTTATCACGAACCGTCTCGAACACAGACTTGATGACTTCCAGCCTCCCGAACAAGCCGGTTTCCGAAGAGGCTATAGTACCATAGACCACATCCATACGCTGCGGCAAGTTATACAGAAGACCGAAGAGTATAACTTGCCATTATGCTTAGCGTTTGTGGACTATGAGAAAGCCTTCGATTCGGTGGAAACATGGGCGGTACTTGAGTCACTCCAGCGATGCCATATTGACTATCGGTACATCGAGGTGTTGAAGTGCTTGTATAATAACGCCACCATGTCGGTCCGAGTACAGGAGCAGAGCACGAAGGCGATTCCATTGAGAAGAGGCGTAAGACAGGGGGACGTTATCTCCCCGAAACTGTTTACTGCCGCAATGGAAAACGCCTTCAAGCTCCTGGAATGGCAAGGACTTGGCATCAACATCAACGGCGAATACATCACTCACCTTCGGTTTGCCGACGACATCGTAGTCATGGCAAAGTCGATGGAGGAACTCAGCATGATGCTCGATGGCCTCGACCGAGTTTCACAACGGGTGGGCTTGAAAATGAACATGGACAAGACGAAAATTATGTCAAATGCCAATGTTGTGCCCACCCCAGTCTCTGTTGGAAACTCGGTACTCGAAGTTGTTGACTCATATATCTACTTAGGACAAGTAGTCCAGTTAGGTAGGTCCAACTTCGAGAAAGAGGTCAACCGCCGAATCCAACTCGGTTGGGCAGCGTTCGGGAAACTACGCAATGTCTTTTCGTCCGACATACCTCAGTGCCTCAAGACGAAAGTCTTCAACCAATGTGTGTTACCAGTGATGAGTTACGGCACCGAAACGTGGTCTTTCACTATCGGCCTCATCTCAAAGCTCAAAGTCGCTCAACGAGCTATGGAGAGGGCTATGCTAGGTGTTTCTCTACGTGATCGAATCCGAAATGAGGAGATCCGTAGACGAACTAAAGTCACCGATATAGCCCACCGGATTAGCAAGCTGAAGTGGCAATGGGCAGGCCATATTGCTCGCAGAGCAGACGGCCGATGGGGTCGAAAAGTACTAGAGTGGAGACCACGGACTAGCAAGCGCAGCGTAGGACGTCCACCAGCAAGGTGGACAGACGACCTTATAAAGGTCGCCGGAAAACGCTGGATGCAGGTCGCTTCCAACCGGTATCTGTGGAGATCAAAAGGGGAGGCCTATGTTCAGCAGTGGACGTCCTATGGCTGAGATGATGATGATGATGAACACAAAAAATCGTGTCCATCATAATGACACACTGTGTCTAATTTGATACATTTGGCACCGGTTTCTAAGCACTGTGTCGCACCGTGTTTGTTACGGGAAACATGCAGTGTGTCAGCGCACTCCATGTTTTACGATAACTTGTAATTAATGTCGCTGCATAGTACTTTATTGTCCCGAAGTTTGTCGGCTGGCGAACATCGGTATAAATTATGAGCAGACTTCGTCGCGTGTGAACTTATTCACATAAATTATTGAGAAAAATGTGTCAGCATTTATGTTATTAAATCCATTCGGTGTTCTCTTCAAAGATGTGAGAGCTAGAAGAATAAATCTTGGGAACAAGTTGTAGTGTTTGCAGGCATGATTTATTGATTATTGTAGTGTAAAATAACTATGTGGAATGAACTATGTATCGTCTAATGATTTGGTAGTGAATACAGCTTTCGAGTTAATTTGTATTTAAGATGTAGCAGCAATATTATCTTATAAATATTTTAACTCTTAATCACGAATGGATTTAAAGTTATTCATTTATTCTGCATCATAGATTTGGCTACATCAATCACTGAATTCTTGAGAAGCTACAATTAATGGATTGTTTATGGAGAGACATGATGAAGGAGACTGAAGGCATCAACCTCTACTTATACCGAATTCAGTTTTAAAAATTATCTCTATTACACAAGTTTCTAGATAGATTAGTAAAATAAACTGTAAGTAGAGTTTTTTCCATGATGACTGCCTTTGCCTGGTCTTAAAGGGACATGACTGTGATTTCTTCCTTTTTCGAAAATTGCGATATCATATTTTGAGTCCCATAACTTAATTGCTGTTGAGGTTTCATCCACAATCATGCTCTTCCTATTACGATCTCTAATGATGACTCTGTTGACAACTTTGTAACAATGCTTTGGCAAAAATATATTATGAATGTGACACTCTTCTAACTTATTATCCTCCAATCCTATGACAGTACTTATCATCATTCTTTTGTCTTTATGAAGGTTGGTGCTTCTACTTCTTCTATACCACTTTGTTAGGCGCAACGCAAACAGGAGGCGGAGCAGATACGGCGCAGACGCGACGCGGCGCACATGAATGATATTTTAGTAAAAAGAGGCACGGTTTACTATAATATCATTCATGTGCGCCGCGTCGCGTCTGCGCCGTATCTGCGCCGCCTTCTGTTTGCGTTGCGCCTAACTCATCACCTCAGCAATTTCTAATCCATACTATTCTTCAATCCAATGAACTCAAATTCCCATCAAAACGAAGAACGATGCTCTTTTGTTTTTCAGTTATCAAATCTAAAAACATTACCCTGCCCTCATTACCACATTCCATTGATATCACTGTTAACTATTAAAACCATATTTTTATGTACAGTTCTCATATTAACACGTGTTTTGTCAAAGTGGGCCACGGTACAGCTGCCAAACAGATGGTACTAGGGTTATTATACCAAAATATAAACCGCTAATGCCAAACATTGGTGTCGTATGAATGCCCTGGATAGCGCCCAAATGTACTGTTTTGAAACATTTTTGGAACAAAACTGCAGCTATTCTATTCGTTCGTGTCGGATATTGTGTGCTGCTTATGTGATAACTGTTTAATAATAAGGCCACAGGGTTGATATTGCGAAAACAGTACACTTTTAGTTATATTTCGAGTTTCATGGCTTCTCTTGAAAATATCCAAGTAGGTTATTTCGCATAAATCTTTTCCCATACTAGGAATTTATCGCTCCGAGAGGGAATGTCAAGAGACGCAGGACAGAACAGTCAATTGCTCAGCCACTAAGCCCATCATCTGGGCATATTGGTAAGGACTTTTGCAGCTCAAGAAAAGAAAATATTGGTTAGTAATGGTAGCCATACACCATCCTGCCTATCGACGATCGATTTGACGCTTGCAATTGTTTCAAATTGGCAGTTCGTCCATATACACTATACACCATACTGCCTATCGTACGATCGATTTGACACAACTTCAAATCTGCAGCAGCGATGCCAACTTAGCAACTTTATAGCTAGATCTAGCTATTATTCGGTGACCGATAGCTACAAATTTATATAATTGGTAGCTGTCGTCACCGAATAATAGCCAAATGCATCACTGCTGCCGATTTGACGTTGTGTCAAATCGATTTGATGACCTATCAAATTGGCATGTCATGCCATCAAATTGGCATTTTTAAACAATTGCAATTTGAAACAATAATTGCAAGCGTCAAATCGATCGTCGATAGGCAGGATGGTGTATGGCTACTATAAGCCGTATGACAGTTCAGTCTGGTCAGTAGGTATTGATTTCCACGACTTAACCATTCGAAAGCTTTAAAAATAGAATACCTAATCAATAATCGGCGTTTATTATCAAGTCAGTTAAGTCTATACTGTTTTCAAACTAATTGTAGGTAATCAGCTTTATTTAACCTAGTAGTACGTTATTCCTATACCTATAATATTTACTCATTCCTTTGAGTGTCGTTAAGAAATATTATGATAAAACAAACACTTGGTTTTATTACCTTTAGAGCAGTATTTTATCATTAGATATTCACACAAAGAACGATTATACTGGGCGTTCCCCGGCCTTTGACATCTTAAGCATTCTTTATTCATAGATAAAAATAAATTAATACCAATATAAGTCCTATTAAGAATTTTTTATCTAGATCTACTTATAAACCGGTTGTAAGATTTTATATTTTATTTTATTGATATAATCGGTCACGCTGTAAAATTATTTACAAAAATAGTGGTTTTAGTATGGCAATTATTTGTGAATTATTAGGTCTTAAAATCATGAATCTTATGCATATTCAAAGCTTATTTCCGTGAAATTAGGTCCAGTTGTTCCCAAGATAGACGACATAATTCGCACAAACAGCCAATGTGGATTTGCTCGAAAGATAACTAAAACTAGTCGTACATAATTGGCAATTTATATACGTTGAATGAACAATAAATTAGAAGAATTCAACGCATTTGTTCGCCTCACCTACGCGCGAGCCTTTCGCGGTTCACTAATGATAGTTAATATCAAAAGCTTTGTATGGACGCTAGGGATGTGGTTACTAGTCTACGGCTAGTCGAAAAAGTCGGCCATGTTTGCTCGTCGGCCAAAAGCTCTTTTTTTTAATAACATTTTTCGGGTTCTTTTGTTAGGGTTCAAAATATCAACTTTTGAGTCCTCCCGCCCTGGGTGGTGCCGAAAGGAGTGTCAGTCTCTTATTGACCAAAAACCACCCTGATCATCACATGCCTTTTGGGTTCTAGGACCGTGGCCGTGCCCAGAAAGGCAATTCTGCGCCTTACAGTTTAGTATATAAATCGGTTTCTTCCAATGGAACTAAACAATTTTAGGTATCACATCACAATCATACACTTTTTTTACCGAATAGCGCTTGTGATCGTCCGCATTTTTATTTAATAGTTATTGATGTTACTGACATTTGCGATAGCCCCGAACTTGACTGACGCGAACGACCGGCTAGTCGGCTGGTCGGCTGGTTGGCCTAAAGTCACAGATAGCCCATCTCTATTTGACACTGCGTTCCATAGATAATCTCCTCCTGAGACGAACAAGGACATAACGCAAATTGATGATTTGTAAATTGACCGTTTTATATTTACTTCGCTACTTTATTTCGTATATTATGTAAATTTTATTTTATCTTTTTCTTTTTTATTTTGTTAGGTATTTTTGGTAACAAATTTTATGTATTTTGCTATTTTTTTGTTGTTTCGTTAAAGTAAAATTTACGTAGTTTTGTGGATTTAAATGCTAGCAGCTGTGTAGTTGCCTACATAATAATTATTTGCGAACTATTTTTATGAGGCCTTTGCCCAGCAGTGGGATGATACGGTCTGACCGTAACAGTATTTTTATGAGATAATAAAAGTTAGGATGGTGAGAAAAAATATTAATAAGCAACCTATACGTTCAGTAAATCTGTAGTGTATCTTTAGAGATGTACGAGTAGTTTTTGGGAAATTGAAAATTAGTACAAATAGACAAATCTTATAAAATCGTAGATTTGATTGAAAAAACAACTAGCTGATGACTAGATAACAAATAAATCAAAAAAGGAATCTCGATCAAAAAGTGTCATAATAAAACCGTGCAATACCGAGTTGCTTATCACCCCACATAATTTATTATGACTCAACTGTGGGAAACGGGTTAGTGAAACTGACGTAGGCGGATCGTCTTATACCGAACGGAATTTTGCTCCATACCATCGAGAGAAGACTACTTTACTAGTATCCATACGGTTCAACTACTGAAATTAATGTGAAGATCATATAAAATTGCGCCAGTAATCTCCAAAAGTTAAGACAGAGATGGTAATTTCTACTGAAGAACCTGGAGACCAAACTCGGGACCTCAGGCTCGGCAGTCACGAGAAAGTGAATATTAATGTGTAGAATTTAGAATAATTAACAACGAAAATTCTTTTCCACACACCAATTTAATTATGGAGTGAGTCTTTAGGATACGATTGCGTGTGGACTTCCCTTTACTAGTTACTCAAGTACAAGTACTGGCCATAAAGAACATATATAAACAACATAACACATCGATCTTCAGAAATAAACTAACTGTTTCCAGCGGCATTACTGTGTGTATCTCGAAAATATCTGAAATATTCGATGGAAACGTAATAACGGGATAAACAATTAGAATTTTATTGCTTATTATAAATTTTCATAATGATTTCTCTGCTATTCTGACGTGATTGAGCAACAAACATTCGTCTAACCAATGGGATACGGCCGACGTTTATACTTTAGCGTGCGTTTATAATATTTAGTTAATATATTAGTAAGTCAGTCTAGTTTTACCATTGTAAAATCTCCATAAAGATAGTGCGTGACAGAGATAACACTCTAAGAAACCAGTTTCTCTTTCCAAAACCGTTGGGCATTCTGCATGGCCGGTACTTGTAAGCACTCGACCGGTTGAAAAAGTCATCAACAAAGATTTGTTTAGTAAATTCGTTTATTTTGCTAATAGCACTCGATTTATTACCATTTAGTCTTATTAGCTTCATACAGTCGTATACGCCCAAATCCTAAGCATTAATATTATGCTAAGAGGATTAATTGTTATTTATGGGGAGTAATGCTACTTTTTTTACGTCATAATGTCATAATTTTGTCCAACTTGGAAAAAATATTATTTTATTAACTGGCTCGCAAATAAAAGATTTGTCACACAAGTTTTTACTAAGTGATTATGGATATAGCGTCGTTTTTTACTTAAATAGAGTCACTAAGTTGACAATCTAATTTCGGCTCGACCAAAGTTTGGACGGATTTGAATATTAAGTTCTGTAATCCAGAGTAGAGCGATCTGTTAGGAATATTATCCTAACTTTGATATTATAAATGCGAAAGTAAGTTTGTTTGTTTATTATTAACCTATTAACGGCCAAACCCATCAGCTGATCATTTTGAAATTTTGCATAATATATTGCAATTGTTCAGAAACGGACATAAGGTAGCTATCATCCCAAAAAAGTACAGTTCCAGAGGAAAATAATAATAACTTTCATATAGATGGAGCCATGTGACGCCGAAATAATTGTCAAATTCTTATCGCTAGTGACGCCGGGGAAAAACTACTTTTTTAAAAAAGACAGTTTTAATATTTTTAGTACTTTTATATTTTTATTCCGTACTGTTCTTGTCATACGAGCAGCTAGAAAAAACTAAAAGCATCTCGATTCACAATGTGCCTACAAGATGCTTGTTGGAAAAAAATCTTCGAGCACAGCACAGCCATCAATCATTCTTCGTAAGATTAATTTTCTTACAATCATAAAGGCTAATGAAGCAAATAAAAAATAACAAAATGAGTGTGCAAATATTCGTAGTAATTAACGTCAGAAAGTGTTAAAACTTGTCCCGTTGATTCATGCGCACTCATTGTGAATTCTATAAGACTACTAACTTTATCATTCCATATCAAATAAATCTGCAAGGGTGGCGGGCACGGAGGAAATTTTAATGATTCCACACCGTCCATTGCTACGTTGAGAATTAAAAAGAATGGCTAGGAAGCGGTCCCCCGCTTTGCTTTTTAATTTTCCGCTCGCCGTCGGCTGCCGGCTTTAACAGTTTGCGGTTGATTCAATCTTGTGGCGACATGAACTCTTATTAGAAATATTAAACTAACATCGATTTTTATTTTTGGACCAAGCACAACAATTTTTTTGAAAGACCCTGTTTGTGGGCAAGAGACTGAGACAGACTCGTACTGACTAAAAACCAAGGATGACCAAATATAAAACAGGGATGGCCAGCCTTTGCTTTTTTCATAATTCTAGTGGAGACAGAAGTATTACTAGGGGCCCAAGGATATTGCCCTGTAGTAGACCACTTAAGGGGGTAATAATATTCGTATTAACAATCTGTCTGGAATTATAATTATCTTATTATGTATTTGCTATTTAGAAATCAAAGACTCAGACAGTCCGTAAATAGTAATGTAAGCAAAATACCACGTTCCAAATAGACAATGTTTACCAACAGAAACTTGAAACAATCTAGAATCTCTGAAGATTCCTTTACCAAAGTTAGACGCAACATGTAAAGGCAACACCGAACTGGGACGAATGTTCAACTGTAATGAGATTCCTCCGATGTTATCTCGCTTGACAACGAATCCCCAATTTGTGGTCAGTCAATCTTCCCGAGGAGATTTTGTGGAATTCAATTTGCTTAGACAAAAGTAATGTCTTCCTCTAAAGCACCATTGAATTATTGCTTCGTACCGAAATTTCGGAGCTGGAGCTGCTAAGTTTTCTGTGAGTATAAGGAGTTTAATTCCTTAGTTATTTACTTTCGAGAACAGGTTTATTTCAGTTGGATTTTCGATAGTTTAATTTGTTTGGCATAAAGAGCATAAAGTGTCTTGCCATTAAGATACGGTGCTACCTCCTTTTTTGTTGTTTAACAACAATAAATGGAAGTATTTAAACAGGTCACACTGACAATAACCACCTTAATCCAAACAAAGACCCTCATTTTCTTTCCGTTATATGCAGACCCCTCCAATGTTACTTCCTTGGCCGAAACAAACGGAACTGCTTCAAAGCTTTTAAAAAACAAATTTGAATTCACATCGCATTTACAGAAATAGCCCCCGGCCAACGTTAAAAATTTACACCCACCTAATTTTATAGTCCCCGAGTTACTTCTTAGATACTTTCACGTACTTTAATCGTTCCTATCGGCCACACTTAGCTTCGAAGGTGTTGACGTATACTAATGTCCAATTAATATGCCTTTTTATTCGAAACCTCTTTAATTTATTGTGTTACAGGTCGGAATATATTCTCATTAACTTGACACTCACAGCCTATTATAAACTGACCGATCATTAGATGCCGCTGATAAATATACCAATACTGATACCACCGAAACGAAATAGAGATATTCAGTCAATAAATTCTAATAGCTACCGTTGCGTTGTGATATGGCAACATTTTTTCCTTTTATTTTTCGGTTGCCAAGTCCCTTATCAGATGTTTGAATGCAGTAAAGTTGTAACGTTTTAAGTGAGAGTGCTTCGGAATTAGTGGCGGCGGCGTTTCCTTTTTAATTGCAGGTCTTTTAGTATTAATGGATGGTGTGAAACAAAATGTTAATGGGTCATTAACGACTGTCGTCCTGTGTGACCGTGAACCGACGAAGACAATGGGCTTTTAAATTAGCCCTTAACAAAATGTTACGTTTTAAACTCGCGTTCGACACCGTACTTAAAACTTTTTAGCGCAGGCAACAAACAATAAAACATTAAATTTTTATATTTGTAATCGAAATTTTCTAGTATCTCCATGAAGCTGTATGTGGTCCGATAAAGCCTTGAACATTCATTTTATTCTATAATGATGAGCTTGTAAGAAAATAAAGTAATCGATTTTTACGAGCGAAGGACCAACGGGTCGTTGCGTGCGTGTCCATTTCGAATGAGCATCCGCGGGGAGCGACTAGAAAAGTCTCAGAACAAGCAGAAAAGGACCAATAAACAGAGTAAGAACAGTTTAATTCTTAAATTATTGACGTAATAAAAAACAACTCGGCCATAATGTATTCAAACTGTGACTGGAGAGATGTTCGGAACGCTATCGAATCGATGTTTATGTTAATACGCTGCTCTCAACTCCTTATATTGAGATGTTGTGTTTGTTTATGCCGTATTCTCTCAACGCATGCTCATTTAGAGACTTAATTATTATGGTGTCTTAATTATATTGTTAAAATTAAATCCTTATTTTATTACCTTTGTCAATATTTTGTATGTTTAAAGGGTTTATTCACTGTGTTGTTTTTACAAATTAGTCAATAACGCATAGTATAATTCCAAAAATGAAAACATATTTGCTTTCAACAAGGATATTTTTTTTTATTAAAAAGAACACTGGGTATATCTCTTACATCGTGGGTGTGCGTTGCGTCTATAAACATTTAAACTCAAATGATAACCGATTTAATTCTAAACGCATAGTCATTTCTAAATCAACACACAATGGGCCAATTCTACATAGTCCACCAATTTATCAGAAATAACATAATTGTCGAATGACAATACTGACATCAATCTTCTATAACTTCGAACTGGACAATATGGACAAATGAATGGGTCGTCACGCATCAATTTATGGGTTATTAGGCCAATAGACCCTTCAGAAACCAACCATCCAGGTAAAGGAGCGTGCCAAAAATGTCTCAATGCTCTAACAATAAAAGTTGCTACTGTTTTCGACAATAGAGTGACAAAATGTGGCACACTTCCAAATCTCAAAGGCGGTGTATTAAATGCAGCTAGCATTGTTTTACCCAGTGGGATGTCTTTCTGCTTCTTGGAAGACAAAAAGATAAAAATAATCGGATGAATTTGGTATGAATGTCGTTTTAAACGATCATATTTTTTCCATTTTCACTTCATTGTCGTTTATTTGTCGTGTAAACATTTTTATTGTGAATTTCCTACGGATTATAGACAATTGTGTTTTTTTTTAACTTAAATTTTATTGCTTCTATTACAGCTAAACCTTGGAACGAACATGACGAGTAAAATTATTTTAAAGCCTAGGTATAGAAAACTTTTTGAAATAATTTGACCTTATCGTTAAAAAGGCCAAGTAATCTGGTAATAAATCACATAATATTTTATAAATAACTAGCACTCCGCCCGCGACTTCGTCCGCGTGATTTTAGTACTTTGTCTTTGTGAATTTCTAATACCGGCCACCCTCTTTTTGGGATACTATTGGAAAATCGATTCAATATACAACAAAAATTCAATCAATCGGCAATATCCCGTCTTATGTAGCACCTACGTTCTAAATATAACCCCATTGCAAAATTTGGAACTCCTAAGTATCAACCCCAAAACAACCCCTTAGGGGTCGAATTTTACAACATCCTCTCTTAGTGAAAACCTATGTCCTACATAGAACTCTCCTGCAAAATTTAAGACATCTAACTATCACCACCAAAGACAACCCGTTAGGGGTCGAATTGCGCAAAAACTCGTCTCAGTTAGATCTACGTCCGAAAATAAACTCCATGCGAAAGTTGAAACTCCTTGCAATTATAGTAACGAAGTTTCATACACACTATCAACCCCCAAAACAACATCTTAGGGGTCGAATTTTGCAAAATCCCGTATTAGGTAACACTTATGTTCTTAAAAGAACTCACATGTAAAATTTGAGTCTCGAAACTATCAACCTCGACAAAACCTGTTAGGGGTCGAATTTCGCAAAATACCTCCTTGGTAAGCATTTACGTCTTAAAAAGATCCCTCATACAAAATTCGAGGCTCCTAATCCTTGTAGTAACAAAGTTTCATAGAAACTATCAACCCAAAAAACAAACCCCTAAGGGGTCTAATTTCGCGAAATCCCGTCGTAGTTAACCCGCCATTGGTGACGTCAATTTGACTTACACATTCGGTGACGCCGGTCTCACGCACCGGGATTTTAAACTTAATTTTTTTCAAGAATTAACTAATAAATGTACTCGTAATTGACTCAGTGTTAAAATTAGGTATACTTTTGACAATAAAACGCCGGTATATCTTCAATCACAGCTCGTTTATTAGAAGTTATTCGTTGGTACTTGCAACACTTAAATTGATCAAGTTTTAATTATAACTTTTCTAAAATGCAAAAACACTAACAATCTTATAGTTTAAAATTTTCGTGTCAGCCTTATCCAGTCTTATGACATTTTGAAATATCCCAAATAATATGAAGAGGTGTCGTTACTTGAAGATTCCAGGTCACTCCGATCCTCTTCGCTCTCCAAGTTTCGTATTTGATCTGGGCAGAATCTTCCGATGTGGAATCACTTTCAGCTTCGCTGTCTGATGACGGTGGTGACCCATCAACTTCACGTAATAATTGTTCTTGTAAAAGAGCCTCCATGCGTCTCTATTCGCGTTCGTAATTCATTCTGAAACTAAATTATGATTTGATAAACACATGCGCATTTTTGCTATAAAAAATAAAAAACATGTTAAAAACTTACTGATCATAGTATAATACTATAATAGTACACAAGTTCATCAAATGTACAGTGAAAGTAAGCACAAAACGCCATCAAAATGTGTAAAAACCAAATATTAAAATATGACGTTTTTACTTACGTGTTCGGTGACGCACGGTCTCATGCACCGGGTTGGTGTGAAAACTCGGGACGTGTGCACGCTACGACTTAGCGGGGTTAACATACGGCGGCGGGCGTGCAATAAGGCAGCTACTCAAAATCACGGCATGATTCGATGGCGGGTGTTAAAGTTATCATCGTTTTACTAACCACCCGGTCTCACAGACATACAGGTCACCAATGGCGGGTCACTCTTACGTCTTCAAAAGACTCCCTTTTCAAAACTTGAAACTTCTTGCTCTTGTTGTAACAAAGTTTTATACAAAGTAACCATCCCAAAACAACCCCTTAGGGATCGAGTTTCCAAATATTCTCGTTTCAGGGAGCACTTACCTCAAAAACAAAACCTCTATCCAATATTTGGGTCTCCCAACTATCAACCCCAAAAACAACACCTCAGGGGTCGAGTTTCACCAAATTCTCATATTAGGTAGCATTTAGGTCCAAAAAATAACAAAGATGAGCATATAGGTCTTAAAAGAAACCTCCATTCGAAATTTGAGACTCCTAGCACTTGTAGGTAACAAAGTTTCATACAAATGATCAACCCCACAAACAAACCCCTTAAAGGTCGAATTTCGCAAAATTCCGCTATGGTGAGCATCTACGCCCTAAAACGAAACCCCGTGCAAAATTTGAAATTCCTAGCACTTGTAATAACAAAGTTTCACACAAACTATCAACCCCAAAAACAACCCCTTAGGGATCGAATTTCGCAAAATCCCGCCATGGTGTCCATCTAAGTCTTATAAAAGAACCCGGTGCAAAATTTGAGGCTCCTCGCACTTATATTGACAGAGTTTCATACAAACTGTCAACCCCAAAAACAATCTCTTAGGGATCGAATTTCGCAAAATCCCGTCTTAGGTATTACTTACGTCCAAAAAAGAACCCCTATGTAAAAATTTGAGTCTCAATTCTATCAACCCTAAAAACAACCCCTTAAGGGTCGAATTTCTCAAAATTTCCACCTTGGTGAGCATTTACATCTTAAAAAGTACCACCATGCAAGATTTGAGACGCCTAGCACTTGTACTAAAAAAGTTTCATACAAACTATCAACCCCAAAAACAAACCCCTTAGGGGTCGAATTTCGCAAAATCCCGTCATAGTGAGCATCTACGTTCTAAAAAGACACCCCATGCAAAATTTGGAATTCCTAGCACCTGTAGTAGCGAAGTTTCAAACAAACTATCAACCCCAAAAACAACCCCTTAGGGGCCGAATTTCGCAAAATCCGTTCTTAGTGCTCACCTACGTGGTATAAGGAGGGCTTATGCCAAATTTCAAGTTTTTAGGCCCAGCGGTTTGGGCTGTGCGTTGTCAGATCAGTCAGTCAGTTTTGAATTTTATATATATAGATAAATCCGAAGGGCTTTTACTGCCTTCAATTGAAATAATATGAATTACGTAATAACCAGTCATTACAGTGTTACTATGAACATACATTTTAACCGCTGCTGGTAACGACCGCCCTTCAAAAGTCCTTTTTATACGCATACATTTTTAACTCCATATGTAAATTATAAGCCAATGTCAAACAAATAAAGGCGATTAGTATAAGACGCATCATTTTAGACGTCTGTCTTAACCTACGTCACATGTCATAGTAATAGGATTATTAGACGAGAACGCGTCGAATTCCAATTTCAGTTGTCAGTTTTTTTGCCCACAGGAATTCGAAGTTAACCCACTAGGCAACAATAGTGACGCAGATACGATCAATAAAATGTTAAAGACCACACAGTGTTACGCATTCTGATAAATTAGGATAAAAAATGGAAGTGAGAAAGGTAGTGTTAAGTAGGTAGTATGTTTCGTGTTTAGTGATAATTGCTGGTATGAAGTTGTTCGGGAGAGTTATCGAGGACTTGGGTTTACACACATGGAACATTTATTACGTCACATCGAACTGCAATATAGCGAGCGACGTTTATACAAACACAGATTTAAAGTATTGGAAGAGACTACTTTTTAATGAGGCAGCACCTTTTGCCTTTTTTGTGACAAGTGATTCAGATCACCCGAAAATGAGTTAGGTTGATGACATCGGTTTAACTTTAGATCATACATAGTTGTAAAATACTCCATGTAAAATACTGATATTCAGCTGCATCTGGTAGGGCAGTTGATAGTTCTACTCGATTCCATTGTAATTCATGAGAAAATTAGTTTAGTGTACTAGAAAAGACACTAATTTGAACAAAAAAAATTAAGTCATAAAATTCATTCGAAAAATGAGATTGTGACTTTTGTTGTCATAATTACTTTCCACAAATTTCTCTTTCAACAGAAATGACAACTTACTTGACATTTCCAGCCAAAATTATACATCTTCAACGTTTGGTGCTTGCCACAATTTACCGACGCAATACTACGGTGGCTGAGTGCTTGTGATTAAACAATAAATCGTAGAAGGGAGCAGCGTGCGAGCCCGGCCTTAAGAATATTCCGGCGGCATATTAGCTTTGGGCAATGTTGTTGTAATATATTATAGAAGTACATAAAACACCATGCACTGTCTTTAGTAGGTGGAGATTTGAGCAAGTTTCTTTTTTTTCGATGGTTTATTATTATTAAAAAAAACCGCTAGAAATTAATTTTCAATCCACACACTAATAACTGGGTATTACATCAAAATTCAAAACAATAACTTTCAAACTGACAGACCATGGCAAATATCTTCAGTGGTTGATAAGCAGACGTTATTACAAATCAGTAAAGAAGATAATTATAATATTATTAAAAGAAAACATTAAAACTTTTACAGCAACGGAGAACTGTGAAGCTTTTGAGGCTGAGGGTGAATAATAAAACAATTAATAGAATGTTACAAAAGGAAATAATCAAAAAATAATAATAATAAATAGCGATTGAAATAATCCTTCAGAATTGAGCACCGTAAAGTTTTTTTTTTTTTGTATTAAATAACATGAAAGAATGATTAAGGAAACAATGAATTTTCTAACCGAAGCGCAAGCAGAAAATTGTGATAGACAACCGTGTAAAAATATAACAACACAACAAAAAGGGCATTAATTTAATGTATCTCTTTAGAATTTTTGGGCCAACAATAGTAGAATCGGGCCACAGTGCTAGAATACCGCCCGCTGCTCAAATTCTCTGAACAAAAACGCTGTATTTTGAAAAACTCAAAAGCGATTCATAATTATTTAATGTTCGCGATGCGTATCGGACGCTCGGGCCAAATGGGACGGATGCCCACATTCCATTGTCGTGTAACTTACGCACATCGTTCATCAAGTTGACAACCGTTAATCCAGTTTCCGGGATATTACTAGCGGTTTGGATGACGATTTCGGCTGGCTGCGAATTTTCGGCATTGTTGATCGGGGAGCTGCGTTGAAAACGTGCAATGTGATCTTCTGAGTAGGGTCACTTCGTTCTCGACTTTGTCACCTCTGACCTATCCATTCATGAATCTTAAAGCTGATGAATGAAATGAAATACTACTTGCTTTGAAGTAACTTCAAATAAATGTTTCGTTGTCATACAAATTTGATCATTGTGGCTATGTTTACAAATAACTGGATAAATTTACAAACAAAAAATCTGAGAACCAGTCGTAGGGATCAGCTAAAATGTCCCGCATTTCTATCCCCGAATCTCGATGACAAATCGTTGCGTAAATGATAGTGTTCGTTCGTTCGTACAGCCGTCGAGAGCAGTGTTTTTGTTGTTTGATATATGTCTGCGCTTTGTTGCATCCATGTTCTATTGTTCGAGATTGGGTTGCACAGTTTTTGCGTCGCTCCACTGCACCGTCAGGTTACCGTTGTCACTGAGGCATCCATTTTAAAAGTTAGTCCCCTCTTTGCGGTGAGTAGGGCTTCAAACGGTAACTTTATGTTACTATTGAGATTTGCAAAGCTTACAAAGTGTCGTTATTAAGACTGCAATGTGTTAGTTGCCCATATTGTCTAGAATGAGAACAGCCGGTTGTCCTAGATGTGCTTTTATTGCTTAATTACCATCTGTATAATTTTATTCATTTAAAATGTTGCACGTCTTAATTAATGTGGTCTCTTATTTAGGACTGCTTTCATCATCATCAGCCTATAATGTTCCCACTGCTGGGACACAGGCCTCCTCTCTGTGAGAGGGAGTGGGCCATAATCCACCACGTGGGCCCAGTGCGGGTTGGCAGATGTCACATGTCTTCGAATTTTTAGTTCTAGGACATGCCGGTTTCCTCACGACGATGTTTTCCTTCACCGTTTTGAGAGCAGTAGTGATGAAATAAATTACACAAAGTAATGCGCCTGGCGGGGTTCGAACCCACGACCTACATCTCGTAAGTCGGGACCGATACCACTGGGCCACCACTGCTCACATGCTGCTGCTTTCATGTTATAACATAATTTCACATTACCAGCATAAATCATATTATTTTCTGAATTATTTCCAAAAGCCAAAATTCCATCAAGACCGACCAATCAGCGTAATGGATCAACCACCTTAATCAGACTCATATTTATTTGTCCAATTACCACCCATGAAACTCAATCACTGTTTTCACTACGTCATTTATAATCACCATTATGATTTCACTTACTACCGAAGTACAGTCAGCATCAAAAGTTGCTGAACACATTCAGATTTTCAAAATCGCTGTACTCCGTATTATTATTTATTATTAGGGTGTACAGCTATTTTGAAAATCTGAATGTGGTCAGCAACTTTCGATGCTGACTGTACAATCGTTGGCTACTAACTACAAATTTAAAAATTTAAACCCTTTCACGCTACAATCAGATAAACAGCACCTGGACTTAGATTAAACTGTCAGGAGGGGCTGCCATGTGGATGTCCGATGACATGGACTAAATTATAATAATTAATCATTATTTTATACTGGACCCTTCGAACAACAGGCGTAATGACGAGTGCCTGCGGGTGGGTTTTTCTATTACCATACGTTTCCTGTCTTGCGTTGAAAGTTTCATCTATTAATCAATAAACCACAATGAGAGGGTAACATGTTTTATGATGTATTGAAGAAAGGATTGTTTTTTTTTCTTTCTTTTTATGTGCATCCTTTTATAGTAATAAAAGAGAAACTCGTCGATTGTATCCGAAATTAACAACGTTAGGGTTTTATTTAGATTATGGTCATGTTCGTCGGTCGCGGGACTTATCCAATTACCGAGACCCTGGAACGTAAAGGGCTATTGAAGGACATAGTAGATTTTAGACAGTACGAATCCGACACAGTCCCTCCCGCCCTGCTCTGGGTTGAGGACTCATTTGATGATTTTACCACGAAAAAATAAATTGGTCATGTTCGGTGTCATCATCTCAGTTTGAAGATTCTTCGGAAAAAATATCCCATTGAAGTGTATAAACAATTTTATAGATCTACTTAGAATCTAAAGAAGATTAGAGGACTAATCTGAATCTAAAATCCACGACACGAAAAATACATAGTAATAACCAATCCTTCGAAGGATTTCAATCACCAACACAAAAACGACGAAAAATAATCTCTCACAATTTTTAAGCCAAAAAATATTTTCTATCAAATCGATTTCTCGAGACAACAGCGACACTCGAACCTATCGAGTCCACGGACTAAAAAAGAATTAAAAAACCACCCTTGAGGGCGTTGTTCGTATTTCAATTACCGACCAACATATTCACAGGATCGTGTTTTGCTTTCATTCATTTCAACCGAAATAATCTGTACCGCAAACAACGTTTGTATAGTCGACTTGTCAAATATAATGCTTCTTTTGTATACCCAAAAATCGATTAAGGCCTTTTTGTTGTCAAAATTGAGGTTTGAAATTCTCGAGTTTCTATAGTTGCGATGTTTATCTCGCCAGGTGCTGTTCTAAACGTATTTTAATTGAGTATAACGGAAGATCATCTTGCCCAAATGCAAGGAGTATGAAGAGGTGTAATTTTTTGGAATTATTTTTGTTATAGTACCCTTTTTGGTAAAAAATGTCTTCCGTACGCACCTTTAGGATTAAGAAAATAAACTTTGATTTCACGTGTCATGTATCTATAAAGTGTATTCTTAATCCTCTTTGGGCTGTGATTTTGTTCTATTCTTTAGGTGTTTATTCAACACTATTTCAAGTAACAAACGTTCTACGATAGACTTCAAGATCGTTTTTTCTCATATACCTTTTGGGTATTAGATAATATTTTCTTCGCAATTTTATGGTATATTTTAATTTTTTATTTCAGTAAGTATTGGAATATTTTAAATGTTTTTTTAGAACAAAACTTCGTATTCTAATTGTAACCATCTTTTTGGTTATTTCTTTGACCATAAACCGCTGTATTGCGGTCACTTGTGTCTAAAATTCTTTTACGTAACTTTATTATTAGACCACATAAAATTTTGTTCAAGCCACGAATTGGCTGACAAAATGAAAAAAGGTTCTCAAAGCTATTTTAGTTTGACAATTTAATGCATTAGGCCGTTTAAAATTTGCGTCAATGCGAAAAAAAAATACTATGTTAGAACAGTAATTGTATTATTTTATGTTTTATTTTATAACTACTAATATTTTCAGAAGATATTATTATTAGGTAAGTATAAAACTTATAACGAGACTAGTATTTGCGCGTTGCGCGAGCTGCAAGCAGCTCGCGGGGTCGTGTTTTGGAGAAGAACTCCTTACCTTCATAAAATTTTGAGAATCCATAAGAATCTTTAAATGAATTGGAAAATCCATAGTCCTTAAAAGATTTTGTTTTAAGGACTATGGATAAATTATATACCTAACATATTTTTAATATTCTGAAAACCCTTATAACTAATTCAATAAAAAAAAGAAACAAAATTGAAAAAAAAAACAAAACAAATAGTGAATTCCTTAGGATAGTTAGAAGAATTTTAAAATCCGTTAGAGCACTTAAAAGATTTTGAAACCCCTTAAGAACCCCCTAATTTATTTATTTATTACATTAAATAGAACGGCCGAAGCCAATTATACTATTTAATCATATTACATTATACACATTTTAACAATTTTTACCATACTTTCATACATTCTTCTCACAAAAAGACAAACATTCCAACAATAACAACTTCCATTCATCCGCAAATAAATCAAAATCTGGGTTTGAGTCCAGGAGAGCATTGAGATCTCTTAGTGATCTTGGTAGAGGGGAGTTTGACCGAGCAACGGTACGGCACGATGGAACCGCCAGCAATCTGTGCCGTCTACCACGACAATAGTTATTTGGCACAAACAACCTGCAGACTTGATCGTGGAGATCCGGTGCATCAATTTTCCCCAATAAAACCTTGCATGTTACAATCATCTGATCAAACGACCGTCTCACCTCCAAAGAGTTGAAACCTAAAGACCCCAACAGAAATTTCGTTGGATATAAGTAAGGATAATACCCATTCAACTTTTTATAAAAATATCTTAGAAAAGCTTTTTGGACTTTCTCCAACATAAGCGCATACTTCTTCTCGTACGGATTCCATACACATGCACTGGACTCAAGTTTGCTTCGAACTAAGGTCCCAAAAATGAGTTTAATAACATGAGCACTTTGGAAATCCCGGCAGTTCCTTAATACAAAACCCAGGCGTTTATAAGACTCTTTCGAAACAGATATGATATGTTCATGAAAAGTCAGCTTTTGGTCAAATGCGACTCCCAGGTCTTTCATTGAATCAGTTCTTATAATAGCATTGCTGTCTAATTTGTACGTGAATTTTATTGGGTGTCGCATTCGACCAAAAGTCATGACGTGACATTTAGCAGCATTGAACTCCATTTTATTTTCTACGCTCCACCTGTATACTGCATCTACATCTGATTGAAGAGCGATGCAATCTTCTTCAGATTTGATCTCGTAAAAGAGTTTTAAGTCGTCAGCATACAGTAGGCAATTGGCCCTTCGAATTACTGCAGGTAGGTCATTAATCATTAAGTTAAAAAAGAGAGGTCCAAGTACTGAACCTTGACTGACTCCTGAACGAGTATGGTAAGGACGGGACTCATAAAGACCCAGTCTCACAAATTGCTGTCGATCGCGTAAATAATCCGCAAGAAAACGCAGGAGCCCTGGAGCAACACCCATGGCACTTAGTTTTGAAATTAAGATGTCATTGTTTACTCTGTCGAATGCTTTGCGGAAGTCAAAGTAGATGACATCTACTTGACCACCACGATCAAGAGTGCGTGAGATAAAGTCGACAAGAGTCAACAGATTGGTATTGACTGATCTTTGGGGGCGGAAGCCATGTTGTTCGTCACAAAGATATTGCTTCACTTGTCGATATATTTTTTCATGCAAGACATTCTCTAAAACCTTTGCTAAAGATGACAGTATAGCTATTGGACGATACCCCTCGACGGATGATTTGTTACTAGTTTTTGGAATAGGGGTAACACGTGATAGTTTCCATTGTGGTGGGTATTCTCCACTATTCAATGCTAAATTAAAAATGTGATTTGGAGGTTGGACGATAAATTTTTTCCCCTGTTTTACAAACCAAGGTGGTATATTATCCGGCCCTATAGAACTATTAAGTTTTAATTTGTTGATTCCTGACTCCACATCACAATCCGAAAATTTCAATATGTTTATATAGTTGTGTGCTCTGGTACTGCACGTACTTATTAAGTTTTCAGTGTCAAGGTTCGGTACCTCAGTGTGAAAAACACTTGCAAAATACTCAGCAAAAGCTTCGGCGGCAGCAATGCCACTACAAGTTTTTCCTTTAAAGACTATATCAGGTTCAAAGCCCCCTTTTGAGCGCAGGTTAGTAATATACTGCCAAAATTCATTTGGATTTTTCTTTATATTGTTCTCTATATGTCTTACGTACAACTTGTGCTCAGTTAATATACGTTTTTTCAAACTGGACCTGAGGTCAGAAAACAACTTGTACGTTCGTTCACACTTAGTACGTTTCCATTTTGAATGCAACCTGACTTTCGCCTGTACATCTTTGATGATATCGTGAGTAAACCAAGCAGGGTATCTCCTACTTAATTTGTTATTCCGACGTTTTTTAGGTACACAGATGTCGAACAAGCTGTAAATTACGTCATAAAAGTTACGAGTACTAGTGCGGACGTCAGTAGAAGAAATAATCGTATCCCAAGTTACCCTAGACAGCAAATCAAAAAGTTGTGTACGATTACATTTTTTAAAGTTCCAATCCCTGGCGCAGTCAATGTTGCTGGGTTCCATTTTGTCGGACCGTCCAGATGACTGCAACTCTACCTGGACATCCAGCGGTGGATGGTATTTATTTATTTATTTATTTATTTAAACTTCATGCAACACAGAGTTCCATTGGCGGACTTAATGCCTGAGGCATTCTCTACCAGTCAACCAAGGGCAGTAGAGAAACAACATGGCAGGTGCATAAAAAGAATAAGATAAATTTAAGAATAAATATAGTTTAAATAAACATACATATATAAATTATTTACTATGACAAATACTTAAATATACCTATATATATATAAATATATACATATATACAAATAAAAGAAAGAAGATTGAGACGACTCTGCTATTGGCGAAGAAAATGATGACGCAACTTCCGCTTAAATGCAAATTGACTGTTGGCCGTCCTGATAACGAGAGGAAGCGCATTCCAAAGAAGAATGGATTGAATGTGAAAAGAAGAATGAAGAAAATCAGAACTGTGAGAAGGACAAAGTAAGAGAAGATTGTTAGACGAACGCAGATTCTTAGCGTGTGAAGTACATAGATATTGAAAGTGAGGGATAAGATAAGAAGGAGGGGTCGGAGAGTTGAGTAGGGAGAAAAGAGTGGTCAAGGCACGCAAATTACGTCGTTGTCTGATGGGCATCCAATTAAGCTCCGATCTATAGCACGACACATGATCATATTTTTTGAGGTTAAATATGAACCGGATGCAATTGTTTAAGAGCCGATCAAGCTTGTCCAGAAAAACTGCATTTAGGTCAAAGTAGCACACATCACCATAGTCGATTATGGGGAAGATTAAAGTCTGCACAAGCATAGTCTTGGTTTTTGCAGGCAGAAAGTTCCTCAGACGATACAGGGCACGCAAGGTCCCGTTGACTCTCTGACAGACACTAGAAACTTGACTTTGCCAGCCGAGTGTAGAGTCAAGGTGAAGCCCGAGATCTTTTACACTAGGGCTGATGGGGATAACGGTACCGTTAAAAATAATAGGAGGAAGAGAGCTTATCCCCACCCGACCCATCATGCGTGGACTTCCAATCAGAATGGCCTGACATTTTGAGGGGTTCACAGACACCCCAAACCTATCAGACCAGTTCTTGATAGCGACCAAATCCTGATTTATATCTCCTATAGCGTCTGACAAACTCTCCACCCGCGCAGCTGCATACAGTTGAAGGTCATCGGCATACAGATGATACGAACACCGAAGACAGAGAGTTATAAAATTTATGAAGATAGAGAATAATTGTGGGGAAAGAATACCGCCTTGTGGAACACCAGCAGATAGGTCACACCAACTTGACGAACTCTCGTCAACGCGAACCGACTGCCGACGTCCCCGAAGATAGGAAGAGAACCATTCCAGAGCCTCGGAAGAAACCATAAGATGTGAAAGGATAGAAAGGAGAATATCATGGCTGACGGCATTAAAGGCATTGGAAAAATCGATTAAAACCAAAACGGTAACTTTCGTATTCTCCATAGCCTGTCTAATGTCGCCAGTCACTTTAAGTAGAGCAGAGGCAGTACTGTGGCCTGGCCGGAATCCAGACTGGAATGAGCTAACAAGGTTATTCCGATAAATAAACCCTGAAAACTGCTTGTGGACACAGGCTTCCAGTACTTTGGAAAGAAAAGGAAGGATACAGATAGGACGGAAATGGTTAGGTAGGGAAGGATTAGAGATTTTAGGAAGTGGGCGAACGTAAGCCATGCGCCACAAGGAAGGGAACTGTCCGGAATCAAGAGAAAAATTTATAATGTGGGTAATCGGAGGGAGAAGGAAGTCGAGGATTAAGGTAACCATATAACGGCTGATGCCGTCAAAACCCACGGCCTTGGATTTTATAGACAGGATAATCTTTCTGATTTCGTCCAAGGTGACCGGAGAAAAGTGGAACTGCTCAATAATGGGACCAGGCAGGCCAGTAATGAAATCAACCGTCTGTGAAACCATTTGAGAATCCAAGTTGGAAGTTGTTGTAAAGTGACGGTTAATATCATCCAAGCCGATTGTCTTCGGAAAATCGACCTGACGTGACCTACCAATCCCAAGAGTCCCAAGAAATTTCCAGATATCGGCCGAAGAAGAAGAAGATATGTTTTCGAGAATATGGCGGCGTTTGGCATTGCGTATCACCTGATTACACCGATTTCTTGCAGTTTTGAAGAGACTCCTGTTATCATCACAACGGTCACGTTTAAACTTTCTAAAGGCCCGATCCCTACGCCTCATCGCCAAACGAACGTCTGACGTCATCCATGGGGCAGGCGGACGCCTGAGTTTAACCCTTTTGATAGGAGCGTGTTTGTCATAGAGTGCAAGGACAGCCTGATTGAACAAATCCAACTTATCATCTACAGTGACCGCAGCAGCAAGGTTATCCCAGTCCAGTTCTGAAGCATCCTGACGCAGCTTAACAGCGTCAATGCGAGCAAAACAACGCATGTGCAGAACTTTAGGGGGGATTTTAGGACATTTAAGGGTATAGGAAAGGAATATAAGGTCGTGTTTGGAAAAGCCAGGCGCAGGACACTGACCATGAACAGAAACAAGAGAAGGAGTGGACGTAAGGATTAAGTCAAGCCAAGTGTCCTCCCCTGAGACATTGAGGTGAGTCGGTTCCAGAGGAAGGACATGGAGACTAACGGACTCGATAATATGAAGAAGTTTACGGGAACGAGGGGAAGGATGAGACAGGTCGGTGTTGAAATCTCCCATGATTATACAGTGTGCATACTCTGACCCTACAGATTCTAGCGCCAATTCCAAATTTGAAAAGTAGTCAACGGCAGGCGGACAGTAAACAACACCAAGTAAAGTCTTGACCCCTTTGACGTAAATCTCCAAAAACAGATACTCAGCGCAAGCATTAAAATTTGAAGGGGATGAGGCAAGAATTTTATAGGGGAAATCACTGCGAAGATAGATAGCAACACCACCCCCACCCTTTCCAATTCTATCGTTGCGGATAAGAATGAAACCGGGAAGAGGGTAGGTGGTAGAGAGAAGATGAGGTTTGAGCCAACTCTCAGAAATCAGGACGGCGTGGACATTGGCATCAGAAAATGTGTCATATAGATCACTGTAGTGACTTGGCACACTCTGAGCGTTAATGTGGCAAACATTAAACGAATTATGTTTTTGTTGGCTGAAATTCCGATGCAGAATGTCACGAGGAGTGTCAGTCAAGGAACTAAAGCTAGCATTAGCGGTAGAAGTAAATGAATCATTTGCAGAGTGAAAAGAATCATCATCAGATGTCATAAATAAAATAGAATAAAAATATATATAATAATAAAATAAACTAAAGAAGTAAAAAAAAAAAAAAAAAAACTAAAAATAGTAACAAAGCACTACTCGGGCTAACGGCCCAACACCAATTATTTCTTCACCACCCACCAGCAGCACCGGTCTAATACATTAACAACAAAGATACAAAAAAAAGACAGTAAAATAAAAGAAAATAATAAAAATAACTACAGACATCACAAAAGCAAAGCTCAGAATAAGACACTTATTTGAATAATGTCATGTAGCAAAATAAAAAGGACAATACAAGACAAGTAACTTAACAGAACACAATTTCCGAACGCACCAAGAAGTGTCACAGTGACAATGGTAGTTTTGATTTTGACACAATTGACAGATGACTACATAATGACATTGACATTTACTACTACTAGTTCCCGCACAAACAAAAACAATGTACAAGTACCACCAGACCGGCAATTATTCATGACTTATGTGAACAAAACTAATAATAAAGGGTACACGTACAAGATAATAGTGTATAATTTATCAAAGTGAAAATCATCTAATCAAATATACGGTGATAATCGGTGTGTAGAACTAATTGTCAAACATAAAAACAAAACCACTACGCACTAACCGCTGCCCCCGTTGCACCAGACGATTCACCAGTCTTCCCAGGATATCGGGTCAACAGGGGATTGAGTTCCTCCACAGCAGTAACCTTGTGTCGTGCTCCGTCAGGGGTTCTTATAACAATGACGCCGTCTTGTGTCCAGCATGATGTCATTCCAAAATGTAAGCGGGCCTTACTAAACACGGCCTGCCTAGCCCTGGTCAGGAATTCCTTGACGGTGACCGTGGAGCCCTTCAGTGCTGATTTCGCCTTCCACACAGCAGATCTATGATCAACATTGGTGAATCTTACCAGAATTGGCCGACTGCGTGTGGGTCCACGACTCGATGCCCCAAGTCTATGGCACACC
Source organism: Agrotis clavis (assembly GCA_954870645.1). NCBI lineage: Eukaryota > Metazoa > Arthropoda > Insecta > Lepidoptera > Noctuidae > Agrotis > Agrotis clavis. The sequence goes on from OX940929.1 coordinate 7,882,444, forward strand.
TTGATGGACGAAGAAGCAATGTCAGGCAGAGCAAGCTTGTTATTAATGATACCCAGCACAAGGTCCTTGCAATCCTCATCATCAGCCTCAGCAAAACCAGTAAAGATGAGCGCCTTTCTCCGTGAACGTGTCTCCAATCCATCAACGGCTCTGGAGCACTCGGATATTTGTTTGCGAAGAAGTCCAAGCATTGCAAACATCATTTCCTTGAATGTTCGAAGCTCCTCACGGATCTTTGCCACGGTATCCTTAGCAGGACCTGCACTCTGGAGCTGCGTCTCAAGCTCGCTCATCTTCCTCAGGAAACATTCCTCCAGATTCTTCTGGGCCGACTGAATATCATCCAGCTGAGACATTCTGTAGTTCAGTGTTGTAGAGTTGTAGTTCAATGAAGAGAAGTGACAGGTGAATGTATTAGTGATGGCTGGTAGGTGATTTAGTTTTAAGAGATACTATACATAGAATGTATCACCTACAATTGTGCAGCTATTTGGTAAGTTTATGTATAAACTCCAAGCAAAAAAACTGAATAAAAATGCTTGATTATATTTTAAATTAATTAAATAAAACTGAGTCACTAAAACACGTCTAACTTTTTCTACACCTACCGCCGAAAGTATCAATCGGCACTAGACCTTCCGTTGATATTACTGAAATCTTACTTAGGCTTGCGCTCTCCTGAACCAATACCACGTCTAGCATACCGCCATACACATTCCTCACAACATTCATATCACACAAATTACAAAAAGTTTGAAAATAACAATAATAATGATTTATATTTACAGAAGCACTGTTCAGATTTAAATCACCTAATATAAAAATGGTTCCTTTCAGGTCATTAACAAAACTTTCAACTTTAGTAAACCATTCCATATAAGTATCGTCTGTAGCACTCGGTTTTATATAGATAACGCATACATAAACGGAGCGTCCGTACCACTGAAAACTTGCCCACAGATCCTCACCACAGCCTGTCTCAAGCTCAGGGTGGCGCCGCATCACAATGGGTGCACGTGCCATAAGCAATACTCCTCCACAAGGTGTAGATCTGTCACGGCGTAAAATACTCCAGTCTCCGCTAATGAGCTCAGAATCTTCCACCGAGGCATCAAGGAACGTCTCAGTTGCTGCTATTAGGTGTTGATCAGCTATTGTTGTGTTGTGGCGCCATTGCGTTAGTTTTGTTTTAAGGCCGCGGACATTTTGATATAACAAGTTAAGGTTTTTGCATTTCCCGGTTCCCTGCGGAGCCTTTGTCGCGAAAGGTATGACGAAGATTTCCAGTTCCGTCAGGCACTGTACCTGCCTTTTCCTGTTCTTTGCTCATAGGTGCCTGTTTCTTATAGTAGACCCAAGGCTTAACTCTGGCATTTACTGGCCAAACGTCTGCTGAATAGCACTTCTCATAATAGACAATCGGCACACCGATTTTAAAAGACTTATAATTACCTTTTGGAGTGAGTTCCTCGACGGTGCAAGTGTCGGTACCACACAAATTGCAGAGATATTGACGAATTTCGTCAGCTGTCGACGCCATGTTCCATAGATGCAAATGTTTGCGAAATTCGACAGCTTTTAGTGATGTCACATTAGGACCAGCGGCACCATGGATTGACACGGGGTGACGTTTCCGCTTCTTAATTACCTGGGTCCATTCTTGGGAATCTGATCGGCAAAAGTCGATGAGTGTAGCTGATTGTGAATTCGTTTCAGTTGTGAATTCTGCAGCGGTAACTTCGCAGGGGCGAACACTGACGTCAACTTCTGAAGTGGCGTCAATAAACTCTTGGTGTTTAGTTACATTAGCAGATGTCTTTATATTGGTGTTTTTCGACTGTGAGCCTTGCTCGACCCGATGCAGTCTTGATCCCAGTTCGGTGATGGTTTGTTGCATGGACTTATTTTGGATTTTCAGCTGCTCCAAGTTTTCTTTTACCACTTTGTGATCCGTGATAAGTTCCGTGATTTGGATCATCTTGACATGCATAGTGTCTTTTACACTTTTCAATTCCTCCCTTACCGACCGAAGTTCTCCGCTGATTAATGTGCTTATGGTCTCATTAATTTTTGCAAGCATATTGCCTAGTTGTTCTTCTAATTCGAACTTTACAACGTCTCGCACTTCATCAGTAGTCAAACTACTTTCACAGGTTTTTGGGGGCGAGTGCAATGCTTGTCTCTTAGCACCTCTTACAGTAACATTAGCGTTGAACCGGATAGGCGTGTCGTCGCCTCTGGGTACTCTGGGAGCTTTAATTGAACAGAGAGGACAGTCCCAAGCGTCAGATGAAAGAAGCGCTTCATCGCAATTTTTTAGGCAAGTGCTGTGGTAGGCCTTTTTACACGTATGGCAGTTGAAGTAATTTCCTTCATTCAATCCGCCATCGCAGCATCCCCAAACCGTAACAATATCTGCAGCAGTAGACATAGCACCAATACCGCAACGCAGTGTCTCACTTCACAGTAATAAATGCGTGTGGGGCACACTAGTAAATGCCCAACGCGACGAACGCAGCTAGTATCGGTGGCTCGCGAGTAAAAGGTCGTAAGTCCTGCTAAATCACGGGCGCTTACGCGTTCCGTCGTTCACTGCGCACTCGCACTTCACAATAAAGTTATGTCGGTAGTTGTTTATTCAAATTTGTTTTTAATTTGGTAATTTAGACAAAATGATAATAATTGTCACTGTTTAACTCAAAAGTTTGAAAGCACTATTAATTTTATGTTAATAATTAGCATAAAAAGCACATAACTTTCACTTTTTACAAACTTTTACTAATAAAATAACGGGAGCAATCGACACAGTGTGTCATCTAGTCCAACTACAGGACATAAATGGCGATCCAATCCGAATCCAATCAAAAACCTTATTAAAAACACAGAAGGGAGGCATAAGGGACAACTTTGAAAAATGGTTTTACTTTTCCGATTCTCCTCTATACGAATCCGTAAAAAAAATGAACACGGTTATCTTAGTGTCTGAGATACGATTGGGAGGGGGGGGGGGGGAAAGGAGAGGCTTAGCACTTTTGCCTTACTCATGAGAGTTACTTGTAAGTTTGCTTGGCGTCACCCCTGAGTTACGCTTCATCCACTCAACCTTCGTTACGTCCCATGATGAAATTGATGAACAATTCGAAAATTATAGCAGCCGCCATCTTGGATTCTCATTTTAACCTCGCCATCGGTTTTAGCACCCTCGAAAACCATGAAAACGACACCCATGATGAAATTGATGAACAATTTGAAAATTATAGCAGCCGCCATCTTGAATTCTCATTTTGACGTCGCCATCGGTTTTAGCACCCTCGAAAACCATGAAAACGACACCAATGATGAATAATTCGAAAATTATCGCAGCCGCCATCTTGGATTTGGATTTTAACCTCACTATCGGCTTTAGCATCCTCAAAAACCATGAAAATGACTCCTATGATGAACAATTCAAAAATTACCGCAGCCGCCACCTTGGATTTTGAGTTTGACCTCACTATCGGCTTTAGCATCCTCGAAAACCATGGAAACGACTCCCATGATGAACATTTCGGAAATTACCGCAGCCGCTTTCTTGGATTTGGATTTTGACCTCACTATCGGCTTTAGCATCCTCGAAAACCATGAAAACGACTCCCATGATGATCATTTCGAAAATTATCGCAGCCGCCATCTTGGATTTGGATTTTAACCTCACTATCGGCTTTAGCATCCTCGAAAACCATGAAAACGACTCCCATGATGAACATTTCGAAAATTATAGCAGCCGCCATCTTGTATTCTCATTTTGACCTCGCCATCGGTTTTAGCACCCTCGAAAACCATGAAAACGACACCAATGATGAATAATTCGAAAATTATCACAGCCGCCATCTTGGATTTGGATTTTAACCTCACTATCGGCTTTAGCATCCTCAAAAACCATGAAAATGACTCCTATGATGAACAATTCAAAAATTACCGCAGCCGCCACCTTGGATTTTGAGTTTGACCTCACTATCGGCTTTAGCATCCTCGAAAACCATGGAAACGACTCCCATGATGAACATTTCGGAAATTACCGCAGCCGCTTTCTTGGATTTGGATTTTGACCTCACTATCGGCTATAGCATCCTCGAAAACCATGAAAACGGCTCCCATGGTGAAATTGATGAACAATTCGAAAATTACCGCAGCCGCCATCTTGGATTTGGATTTTAACCTCACTATCGGCTTTAGCATCCTCAAAAACCATGAAAATGACTCCTATGATGAACAATTCAAAAATTACCGCAGCCGCCACCTTGGATTTTGAGTTTGACCTCACTATCGGCTTTAGCATCCTCGAAAACCATGGAAACGACTCCCATGATGAACATTTCGGAAATTATCGCAGCCGCCATCTTGGATTTGGATTTTAACCTCACTATCGGCTTTAGCATCCTCGAAAACCATGAAAACGACTCCCATGATGAACATTTCGAAAATTATCGCAGCCGCCATCTTGGATTTTAATTTTGACCTCACTATCGGCTCTAGCATCCTCGAAAACCATGAAAACGACTCCCATGATGAACATTTCGTAAATTATCGCAGCCGCCATCTTGGATTTTGATTTTAACCTTACTATCGGCTTTGGCATCCTCGAAAGCCATGAAAAGGACTCCCATGATAAACATTTCGAAAATTATCGCAGCCGCCATCTTCGATTTTGATTTTAACCTCACTATCGGCTTTAGCATCCTCGAAAACCATGAAAACGACTCCCATGATGAAATTGATGAACAATTCGAAAGTTATAGCTGCCGCCATCTTGGATTCTCATTTTGACCTCGCCATCGGCTTTAGCGTCCTCGAAAACCATGAAAACGACTCCTATGATGAACATTTTGAAAATTATCGCAGCCGCCATCTTGCATTTGGATTTCAACCCCACTATTGGCTTTAGCATCCTCGAAAACCATGAAAACGACTCCCATGATGATCATTTCGAAAATTATCGCAGCCGCCATCTTGGATTTTAATTTTGACCTCACTATCGGCTTAAGCATCCTCGAAAATCATGAAAACGACTCCCATGATGAACATTTCGGAAATTACCGCAGCCGCTTTCTTGGATTTGGATTTTGACCTCACTATCGGCTTAGGCATCCTCGAGAACCATGAAAACGACTCCCATGATGAACAATTCGAAAATTATAGCAGCCGCCATCTTGTATTCTCATTTTGACCTCGCCATCGGTTTTAGCACCCTCGAATACCATGAAAACGATTCCCATGATGAACAATTCGAAAATTATCGCAGCCGCCATCTTGGATTTGGATTTAAACCTCACCATCGGCTTTAGCATCCTCGAAAACCATGAAAACAAATCCCATGATGAACATTTCGAAAATTACCGCCGCCGCCATCTAAGATTTTGACCTTACTATCGGCTTTATCATCCTCGAAAACCATGAAAACGACTCCCTTGATGAAATTGATGAACAATTCGAAAATTATAGCAACCGCCATCTTGGATTCTCATTTTGACCTCGCATCGGTTTTAGCAACCTCGAATACAATGAAAACGGCTCCCATGATGAACAATTCCAAAATTATCGCAGCCACCATCTTGGATTCTCATTTTGACCTCGCCATCGGTTTTAGCAACCTCGAAAACCATGAAAACGACATCCATGATTAAAACTTTGAAATTTTTTGCAGTCGCCATCTTGAATTTTGATTTTGACCTCACTATCGGCTTTAGCATCCTCAAAAACCATGAAAACGACTCCCATGATGAACATTTCGAAAATTATTGCAGCCACCATCTGGGATTCTCATTTTGACCACGTCATCTGTTTTAGCACCCTCGAAAACCATGAAAACGACCCCCATGATGATCATTTCGAAAATTATCGCAGCCGCCATCTTGGATTCTCATTTTGACCTCGCCATCGGTTTTAGCAACCTCGAAAACCATGAAAACGACATCCATGAATAAAACTTTGATTTTTTTTGCAGTCGCCATCTCTGATTTTGATTTTTACCTCACTATCGGCTTTAGCATCCTCGAAAACCATGAAAACGACCCCCACGATCAACATTTCGAAAATTATCGCAGCCGCCCTCTTGGATTTGGATTTTAATTTAACCTCATTATCGGTTTTAGCACCATGAAAACGACTCCCATGATGAACAATTCAAAAATAATCGCAGCCGCCATCGTGGATACTCATTTTGACCTCGCCATCGGTTTTAGCATCCTCGAAAAATATGAAAACGACTCCCATGACGAACAATTCGAAAATTATCGCAGCCGCCATCTTGGATTTGATTTTAACCTCACTATCGGCTTTAGCATCCTCAAAAACCATGAAAATGACTCCTATGATGAACAATTCAAAAATTACCGCAGCCGCCACCTTGGATTTTGATTTTGACCTCACTATCGGCTTTAGCATCCTCGAAAACCATGGAAACGACTCCCATGATGAACATTTCGGAAATTACCGCAGCCGCTTTCTTGGATTTGGATTTTGACCTCACTATCGGCTATAGCATCCTCGAAAACCATGAAAACGGCTCCCATGGTGAAATTGATGAACAATTCGAAAATTACCGCAGCCGCCATCTTGGATTTGGATTTTAACCTCACTATCGGCTTTAGCATCCTCGAAAACCATGAAAACGACTCCCATGATGATCATTTCGAAAATTATCGCCGCCGCCATCTAAGATTTTGACCTTACTATCGGCTTTATCATCCTCGAAAACCATGAAAACGATTCCCATGATGAACAATTCGAAAATTATAGCAACCGCCATCTTGGATTCTCATTTTGACCTCGCCATCGGTTTTAGCAGCCTCGAATACCATGAAAACGGCTCCCATGATGAACAATTCGAAAATTATCGCAGCCACCATCTTGGATTCTCATTTTGACCTCGCCATCGGTTTTAGCAACCCCGAAAACCATGAAAACGACATCCATGATTAAAACATTGAAATTTTTTGCAGTCGCCATCTTGAATTTTGATTTTGACCTCACTTTCGGCTTTAGCATCCTCAAAAACCATGAAAACGACTCCCATGATGAACATTTCGAAAATTATTGCAGCCACCATCTTGGATTCTCATTTTGACCACGTCATCTGTTTTAGCACCCTCGAAAACCATGAAAACGACCCCCATGATGATCATTTCGAAAATTATCGCAGCCGCCATCTTGGATTCTCATTTTGACCTCGCCATCGGTTTTAGCAACCTCGAAAACCATGAAAACGACATCCATGAATAAAACTTTGAATTTTTTTGCAGTCGCCATCTCTGATTTTGATTTTGACCTCACTATCGGCTTTAGCATCCTCGAAAACCATGAAAACGACCCCCACGATCAACATTTCGAAAATTATCGCAGCCGCCCTCTTGGATTTAGATTTTAATTTAACTTCATTATCGGTTTTAGCACCCTCGAAAACCATGAAAACGACTCCCATGATGAACAATTCAAAAATAATCGCAGCCGCCATCGTGGATACTCATTTTGACCTCGCCATCGGTTTTAGCATCCTCGAAAACAATGAAAACGACTCCCATGACGAACAATTCGAAAATTATCGCAGCCGCCATCTTGGATTTTGATTTTGACCTCGCCATCGGTTTTAGCACCCTTGAAAACCACGAAAACGACATCCATGATCAAAATTTTGAATCTTTTGCAGTCGCCGTCTTGGATTTTGAGTTTGACCTTACTATCGGCTTCAGCACCCTCGAAAACCATGAAAACGACTCCCATGATGAACATTTCGAAAATTATCGCAGCCGCCATCTTGGATTCTCATTTTGACCTCGCCATCGGTTTTAGCACCCTCGAAAACCATGAAAACGACATCCATGATGAAAACTTTGAATTTTTTGCAGTCGCCATCTTGGAATTTGATTTTGACCTCACTATCGGCTTTAGAATCCTCGAAAACCTTGAAAACGACTCCCATGATGAACAATTCGAAAATTATAGCAGCCGCCATCTTGGATTCTCATTTTGACCTCGCCATCGGTTTTAGCACCCTCGAAAACCATGAAAACGACTCCCATGATGAAAACACAAAAACTGTCCATCACAAAAAGAATTTTCCAATTCAAATTTTCAAAAATCAAAATTAGGCCAAAAAGGGGAGGCTTGGTATTTCTGCCCTTCTCATGAGAGTTACTTGTAAGTTTGCTTGTCGTCACCCCCGAGTTACGCTTCACCCACTCAACCTTCGTTACGCTACGGAGGTCGCCGGCTCGCTTCGCTCGCCACCTCCCCCCATCGCTCCACTCGGTCTCGCAGGTTCGCTCCACTCAAGACCTACCTACCACCGGAAAGCTATCGTGACCTTTTCCCTACTCAGGTAGAGTAGGGAAAAGGTCACGATAGCTAGTTTCCGAGATACGATGGGTGGAGTGGTGAAGAGGAGGAGAGGGGGGAGTTTTGAAAAATTATTTTGACATACTCTGAGCCTCGCCCCTCGATATGAATCTGAAAAAAAAAATGTTCCAAGTCTCTTCTGAGATCCGCCTGAAAGGGGGGGGAGACGGGGGTAAGAGGGGGAACTTTGCAAAAATTGGATTTTTCTTTTCCGAGCCTCCTCTATACGAATCCATAAAAAAACAAAACACTGGTCTCTTAGTTTCCGAGATACGATTGGGAGGGGGGGAGGCCAAAAAGGGGAGGCTTGGTACTTTTGCCCTACTCACGAGAGTTACTTGTAAGTTTGCTTGTCGTCACCCCCGAGTTACGCTTCACCCACTCAACCTTCGTTACGCTACGGGGGTCGCCGGCTCGCTTCGCTCGCCACCTCCCCCATTCGCTCCACTCGGTCTCGCAGGTTCGCTCCACTCGGGACCTACCTACCACCGGAAAGCTATCATGACCTTATCCCTACGCTACGCTTCGCTTCGCTTTACTGCTACCTACTTTTTCCGAGATACGACGGGGGGAGGGGTCAAGAGGGGGAGAGGGGGGAGTTTTGAAAAATGATTTTGACTAACTCTGGGTTCCTTGATATGAATCTAAAAAAAAAAATGTTGCAAGTTTGTTAACTTCCGAGATCCGCCTAAAGGGGGGAGAAGGGGGTCAAGAGGGGAACTTTGAAAAAATTGGTTTTTACTTTTCCGAGCCTCCTCTATACGAATCCGTAAAAAAACAAAACACGGGTCACTTAGTTTCCGAGATACGATGGGGGGAGGGGTGAAGAGGGGGAGAGGGGGGAGTTTTGAAAAATGATTTTGACCAAGTCTGGGCCCCTGAATATGAATCTGAAAAAAAAATGTTGCAAGTCTGTTAACTTCCGAGATCCGCCTAAAGGGGGGAGAAGGGGGGCGAGGGGGGGGGAACTTTGAAAAATGGTTTTTACTATTTCGAGCCTCCTCTATACGAATCCGTAAAAAAACAAAACACGGGTCTCTTAGTTTCCGAGATACGATGGGGAGGGGGGAGAGGGGGGGTGAAAAGGGGAGGTTTGGGATTTTTCCCATACTCACCAGAGTTACTTGTTTACGAATCTGTCAAAATATACCCACCTTCCCCTTCACCATCTGGGAGAACAATTCTGTCAATCAGTCAGTCAGTGAGTGGTAATCGAGCTTTATATAGTATAATAACTAGTATTTGCGCGTTGCGCGAGCTGCAAGCAGCTCGCGGGGTCGTGTTTTGGAGAAAAATTCCTTACCTTAAGAAAATTTTGGGAATCCATATGAATATTTAAATAAATTGGAAAATCCAGTCCTTAAAAGATTTGTAAATTATTAAATGCTATAAAATATTTTTATTTTTCTGAAAACCGCTATAACTAATTCAATAAAAAAAAGAAACAAAATTTAAAAAAAAAACTACTGAGAATTCCTGATAGTTTAAAGAATTTTAAAATCCGTTAGAGCACTTAAAAGATTTTGAAACCCGTTAAAAACCCCCTAATCCAATCTTAAACCTTATTAAAAACTCAGAAGGGAGGCATAAGGGGCAACTTTGAAAAATGGTTTTTACTTTTCCGAGCCTCCTCTATACGAATCCGCAAAAAAAAAAGAACACGGGTCTCTTAGTGTCTGAGATACGATTAATAGGGGGGGGGCGGGGGCAACAAGGAGAGGCTTAGTACTTTTGCCCTACTCATGAAGGTGACTTGTAAGTTTACTTGTCGTCACCCCTGAGATACGCTTCATCCACTCAACCTGATGGACATTTCGAAAATTATCGAAGTCGCCATCTTGGATTTTGATTTTGACCTCACTATCGTCTTTAGCATCCTCGAAAACCATGAAAACTACTCCCATGATGAAATTGATAAACAATTCGAAAATTATGGAAGCCGCCATCTTGAATTTTGATTTTGACCTCAATATCGGCTTTAGCATCCTCGAAAACCATGAAAACGACTTCCATGATGAACATTTCGAAAATTATCGCAGCCGCCATCTTGGATTCTCATTTTGACCTCGCCATCGGTTTAAGCACCCTCGAAATCCATGAAAACGACATCCATGTCGAAAACTTTGAATTTTTTTTTAGAATTTTTCATTTCCAAACCAAACAAAAACTTTTCAGTTTAGAAAAAAATATGATATTTTAAATATTATTGTGTTAGGTACGCGCTTACTGCCCCTCAAACACTACATTTCTGGCAGTCGCCATATTGGATTTTGATTTTGACGTCACTATCGGCTTTAGCATGCTCGAAAACAATGAAAACGACTCCCATGATGAACAATTCGAAAATTATCGCAGCCGCCATCTTGGATTTTGATTTTGACCTCACTAACGGCTTTAGCATCCTGGAAGACCATGAAAACGACTACGATGATGAACATTTCGAAAATTATCGAAGCCGCCATCTTAGATTTTGATTTTGACCTCACTCTCGGCTTTAGCATCCTCGAAAACCATTAAAACGACATCCATGATGAAAACTTTGAAATTTTTTGCAGCCGCCATCTTGGATTTGAATTTTAACCTCAATATCGGCTTTAGCATCCTCGAAAACCATGAAAACGACTTCCATGATGAACATTTCGAAAATTATCGCAGCCGCCATCTTGGATTTCTCATTTTGACCTCGTCATCGGTTTAAGCACCCTCGAAATCCATGAAAACGACATCCATGACGAAAACTTTGATTTTTTTTTTAGAATTTTTCATTTCCAAACCAAACAAAAACTTTTCAGTTTAGAAAAAAATATGATATTTTAAATATTATTGTGTTAGGTACGCGCTTACTGCCCCTCAAACACTACATTTCTGGCAGTTGCCATATTGGATTTTGATTTTGACCTCACTGACGGCTTTAGCATCCTCGAAGACCATGAAAACGACTACGATGATGAACATTTCGAAAATTATCGAAGCCGCCATCTTGGATTTGGATTTTATCCTCACTATCGGCATTAGCATCCTCGAAAACCATGAAAACGACTCCCATGATGAAAATTTCGAAAATTATCACAGCCGCCATCTTGGATTTGAATTTTAACCTCACTATCGGCTTTAGCATCCTCGGAAACCATGAGAACGACTCCCATGATGAACATTTCGAAAATCATCGCAGCCGCCATCTTGGATTTGAATTTTAACCTCACTATCGGCTTTAACATCCTCGAAAACCATGAAAACGACTCCCATGATGAACATTTCGAAAATTATTACAGCCGCCATCTTGGATTTTAATTTTGACCTCACTATCGGCTTTAGCATCCTCGAAAACCATTAAAACGACATCCATGATGAAAACTTTGAAATTTTTTGCAGCCGCCATCTTGGATTTGGATTTTAATCTCACTATCGGCTTTAGCATCCTCGGAAACCATGAAAACGACTCCCATTGTGAACATTTCGAAAATTATCACAGCCGCCATCTTGGATTTTAATTTTGACCTCACTATCGGCTTTAGCATCCTCGAAAACCATTAAAACGACATCCATGATAAAAACTTTGAAATTTTTTGCAGCCGCCATCTTGGATTTGGATTTTAACCTCACTATCGGCTTTAGCATCCTCGGAAACCATGAAAACGACTCCCATGGTGAACATTTCGAAAATTATCGCAGCCGCCATCTTGGATTTGGATTTTAACCTCACTATCGGCTTTAGCATCCTCGGAAACCATGAAAACGACTCTCATGATGAACATTTCGAAAATTATCGCAGCCGCCATCTTGGATTTGGATTTTAACCTCACTATCGGCTTTAGCATCCTCGAAAACCATGAAAACGACTCCCATGATGAAATTGATGAACAAATCGAAAATTATAGCAGCCGCCATCTTGGATTTTCATTTTAACCTCGCCATCGGTTTTATCATCCTCGAATACCATGAAAACTACTCCCACGATGAACAATTCGAAAATTATCGCAGCCGCCATCTTGAATTTTGATTTTGACTTCCCTATCGGCTTTAGGACCCTCGAAAACCATGAAAACGACACCCATGATGAACAATTCGAAAATAATCGCAACCGCCATCTTGGATTTTCATTTTGATTTCGCCATCGGTTTTAGCACCCTCGAAAACCATGAAAACGACTCCCATGATGAAATTGATGAACAAATCGAAAATTATAGCAGCCGCCATCTTGGATTTTCATTTTGACCTCGCCATCGGTTTTAGCATCCTCGAATACCATGAAAACTACTCTCATGATGAACAATTCGAAAATTATCGCAGCCGCCATCTTGGATTTTGATTTTGACCTCCCTATCGGCTTTAGCACCCTCGAAAACCATGAAAACGACTCCCATGATGAACAATTCGAAAATTATCGCAGCCGCCGTCTTGGATTCTCATTTTGACCTCATTATCGGCTTTAGCATTCTCGAAAACCATGAAAACGACTCCCATGATGAACAATTCGAAAATTATCACAGCCGCCATCTTGAATTTGGATTTTAATTTTTAACCTAACTATTGGCATTAGCATCCTCGAAAACCATGAAAACGACTCCCATGATGAACATTTCGAAAATTATCGAAGCTGCCATCTTGGATTTTGATTTTGACCACACTATCGGCTTTAGCATCCTCGAAAACCATGAAAACGACTCCCATGATGAAATCGATGAACAATTCGAAAATTATAGCCGCCGCCATCTTGGATTTTGATTTTGACCTCACTATCGGCTTTAGCATCCTCAATTCCTCAAGAACCATGAGAACGACTCCCATGTTGAACAATTCGAAAATTATCGCAGCCGCCATCTTCAATTTGGATTTAAACCTCGCAATCGGTTTTAGCACCCTCGAAAAACATGAAAACGAAACCCATGATGAACAATTCGAAAACAATTGCAGCCGCCATCTTGGATTCTCATTTTGATTTCGCCATCGGTTTTAGCACCCTCGAAAACCAAAAAAACGACTCCCATGATGAAATTGGTGAACAATTCGTAAATTATAGCAGCCGCCAACTTGGATTCTCATTTTGACCTCGCCATCGGTTTTAGCACCCTCGAATACCATGAAAACGACTCCCATGATGAACAATTCGAAAATTATCGCAGCCGCCATCTTGGATTTCGATTTAAACCTCACTATCGGCTTTAGCATCCTCGAAAACCATGAAAACGACTCCCATGATGAACATTTCGAAAATCATTGCAGCCGCCATCTTGGATTTTGATTTTGACCTCACTATCGGCTTTAGCACCCTCGAAAACCATGAAAACGACTCCCATGATGAGATTGATGAACAATTTGAAAATTATAGCAGCCGCCATCTTGGATTCTCATTTTGACCTCGCCATCGGTTTTAGTACCCTCGAAAACCATGAAAACGACATCCATGATGAAAACTTTGAATTTTATGCAGTCTGCATCGGCTTGGTACTTTTGCCCTTCTCATGAGAGTTTTGACCTTACTATCGGCTTTAGCATCCTCGAAAACCATGAAAACGACTCCCATGATGAACATTTCGAAAATTATCGTAGCCGCCATCTTGGATTTTAATTTTGACCTCACTATCGGCTTTAGCATCCTCGAAAACCATGAAAACGACATCCATGATGAAAACTTTGAAATTTTTTTGCAGTCGCCATCTTGAATATTGATTTTGAAGTCACTATCGGCTTTAGCATCCTCAAAAACCATGAAAACGATTGCCATGATGAACAATTCCAAAATTATCGCAGCCGCCATCTTGGATTTTGATTTTAACCTCACTATCGGCTTTAGCATCCTCGAAAACCATGAAAACGACTCCCATGATGAACATTTCGAAAATTTTTGCAGCCGCCATCTTGGATTTTGATTTTGACCTCACTATCGGCTTTAGCACCCTCGAAAACCATGAAAACGACTCCCATGATGAACATTTCGAAAATTATCGCAGCCGCCATCTTGGATTTGGATTTTAACCTCACTATCAGCTTTAGCACCCTCGAAAACCATGAAAAGGACACCTATGATGCAAACACAAAATCTATCCATCACAAAAAGAATTTTTCAATTCCAAACCAAACAAAACAAACTTTTCAGTGTAGATAAAAATATGATATTTATAATATTATTGTGTTAGGTACGCCCTTATTGCCCCTCGAACACAGCATTTTTTTGCAGTAGCCATCTTGAATTTTGATTTTGACCTCACTATCGGCTTTAGCATCCTCGAAAACCATGAAAACGACTCCCATGAAGAAAATTTCGAAAATTATCGCAGCCGCCATCTTGGATTCTCATTTTGACCTCGCCATCGGTTTAAGCACCCTCGAAAACCATGAAAGCGACATCCATGATGAAATCTTTGAAATTTTTTGCAGTCGCCATCTTGGATTTGGATTTTATCCACACTATCGGCTTTAGCATCCTCGAAAACCATGAAAACGACTCCCATGATGCACATTTCGAAAATCATCGCAGCCGCCATCTTGGATTCTGATTTTGACCTCACTATCGGCTTTAGCATCGGGGGGAGGCCAAAAAGGGGAGGCTTGGTACTTTTGCCCTATTAATGAGAGTTACTTGTAAGTTTGCTTGTCGTCACCGCTGAGTTACGCTTCACCCACTCAACCTTCGTTACGCTACGGAGGTCGCCGGCTCGCTTCACTCGCCACCTCCCCCCTTCGCTCCACTCGGTCTCGTAGGTTCGCTCCACTCAGGACCTACCTACCACCGGAAAGCTATCGTGTCCTCATCCCTACGCTTCGCTTTACCGCTACATAATTTTTCCGAGATACGATGGGTGGAGGGATGAAGAGGGGGAGAGGGGGGAGTTTTGAAAAATGATTTTGACCAACTCTGGGCCCCTTGATATGAATCTGAAAAAAAAAATTTGCAAGTCTGTTAACTTCCGCGATCCGCCCAAAAGGGGGGAAGGGGGGCAAGGAGGGGGGAACTTTGAAAAATGGATTTTACTTCTCCGAGTCTCCTCCATACGAATCCGCAAAAAAACAAAACACGGGTCTCTTAGTTTCTGAGATACGATTGGAAGGGGTGGGGGGGAGGCCAAAAAGGGGAGGCTTGGTTATTTTGCCTTACTCATGAGAGTTACTTGTAAGTTTGCATGTCGTCACCCCTGAGTTACGCTTCACCCACTCAACCTTCGTTACGCTACGGAGGTCGCCGGCTCGCTTCGCTCGCCACCTCCCCCCTTCGCTCCACTCGGTTTCGCAGGTTCGCTCCACTCAGGACCTACCTACCACCGGAAAGCTATCGTGACCTAATCCCTACGCTACGCTACGCTTCGCTTTACCGCTACCTACTTTTTCCGAGATACGACGGGGGGAGGGGTCAAGAGGGGGAGAGGGGGGATTTTTGAAAAATAATTTTGACCAATCTGGGTTCCTTGACATGAATCTGAAAAAAAAAATGTTGCAAGTTTGTTAACTTCCGAGATCCGCCTAAAGGGGGGAGAAGGGGGGCAAGGGGAGGAAACTTTGAAAAGTGTTTTTTACTTTTCCGAGCCTCCTCTATACGAACCCGTAAAAAAACAAAACACGGGTCTCTTAGTTTCCGAGATACGTTGTGGGGAGGGGTGAAGGGGGGAGAGGGGGGAGTTTTGAAAAATGATTTTGACCAACACTGGGCCCCTTGATATGAATCTGAAAAAAAAAATGTTGCAAGTCTGGTAACTTCCGAGATCCACCTAAAGAGGGGAGAAGGGGGAAAGGGGGGGGGACTTTGAAAAACGGTTTTTACTTTTCCGAGCCTTCTCTATACGAATCCGTAAAAAAACACAAAACACGGGTCTCTTAGTTTCCGAGATACGATGGGGAGGGGGGAGAGGGGGGGCGAAAAGGGGAGGTTTGGGATTTTTCCCATACTCACCAGAGTTACTTGTTTACGAATCTGTCAAAATATACCCACCTCCCCCTTCACCATCTGGGAGAACAATGATGTCAGTCAGTGAGTGAGTGAGTGAGTGGTAATCGAGCTTTATATAGTATACTATCGGCTTTAGCATCCTGAAAAACCATGAAAACGATTGCCATGATGAACAATTCCAAAATTATCGCAGCCGCCATCTTGGATTTTGATTTTGACCTCACTATCGGCTTTAGCACCCTCGAAAACCATGAAAACGACTCCCATGATGAACATTTCGAAAATTATCGCAGCCGCCATCTTGGATTTGGATTTTAACCTCACTATCAGCTTTAGCACCCTCGAAAACCATGAAAAGGACACCTATGATGCAAACACAAAATCTATCCATCACAAAAAGAATTTTTCAATTCCAAACCAAACAAAACAAACTTTTCAGTGTAGATAAAAATATGATATTTATAATATTATTGTGTTAGGTACGCCCTTATTGCCCCTCGAACACAGCATTTTTTTGCAGTAGCCATCTTGAATTTTGATTTTGACCTCACTATCGGCTTTAGCATCCTCGAAAACCATGAAAACGACTCCCATGAAGAACATTTCGAAAATTATCGCAGCCGCCATCTTGGATTCTCATTTTGACCTCGCCATCGGTTTAAGCACCTTCGAAAACCATGAAAGCGACATCCATGATGAAATCTTTGAAATTTTTTGCAGTCGCCATCTTGGATTTGGATTTTATCCTCACTATCGGCTTTAGCATCCTCGAAAACCATGAAAACGACTCCCATGATGCACATTTCGAAAATCATCGCAGCCGCCATCTTGGATTCTGATTTTGACCTCACTTTCGGCTTTAGCATCGGGGGGAGGCCAAAAAGGGGAGGCTTGGTACTTTTGCCCTATTAATGAGAGTTACTTGTAAGTTTGCTTGTCGTCACCGCTGAGTTACGCTTCACCCACTCAACCTTCGTTACGCTACGGAGGTCGCCGGCTCGCTTCACTCGCTCTCGTAGGTTCGCTCCACTCAGGACCTACCTACCACCGGAAAGCTATCGTGTCCTCATCCCTACGCTTCGCTTTACCGCTACATAATTTTTCCGAGATACGATGGGTGGAGGGATGAAGAGGGGGAGAGGGGGGAGTTTTGAAAAATGATTTTGACCAACACTGGGCCCCTTTTATGAATCTGAAAAAAAAAATGTTGCAAGTCTGGTAAATTCCGAGATCCACCTAAAGAGGGGAGAAGGGGGAAAGGGGGGGGGGACTTTGAAAAACGGTTTTTACTTTTCCGAGCCTCCTCTATACGAATCCGTAAAAAAACAAAACACGGGTCTCTTATTTTCCGAGATACGATGGGGGGAGGGGTGAAGAGGGGGAGAGGGGGGAGATTTGAAAAATGATTTTGACCAACACTGGGCCCCTGGATATGAATCTGAAAAAAAAAATGTTGTAAGTCTGTCAACTTCGGAGTTCCACCTAAAGGGGGGAGAAGAGGGGCAAGGGGGGGAACTTTGAAAAATGGTTTTTACTTTTCCGAGCCTCCTCTATACGAATCCGGAAAAAAAACAAAACACGGGTCTCTTAGTTTCCGAGATACGATGGGGAGGGGGGGGAGGGGGGGCGAAAAGGGGAGGTTTGGGATTTTTCCCATACTCACGAGAGTTACTTGTATACGAATCTGTCAAAATATACCCACCTCCCCCTTCACCATCAGGGAGATCAATTCTGTCAGTCAGTCAGTCAGTGGTAATCGAGCTTTATATAATATAACTAGTATTTGCGCGTTGCGCGAGCTGCAAGCAGCTCGCGGGGTCGTGTTTTGGAGAAGTATTTTCCTTACCTTTATAAAATTTTGAGAATCCATAAGAATCTTTAAATGAATTGGAAAATCCTTAGCCCTTAAAAGATTTTGTAAATTATTAAATTTTATAAAATATTTTTAATATTCAGAAAACCCTTATAACTAATTCAATAAAAAAAGAAACAAAATTAAAAAAAAAAAATTGATAATTCCTTAGGATAGTTAAAAGAAATTTAAAATCCGTTAGAGCATTTAAAAGATTTTGAATTCCTTATGAACCCCCTAATCCAATCTAAAACCTTATTAAAAACTCAGAAGGGAGGCATAAGGCTGCGTTTCCACCAGAGATGTGCCGAGGAAATGTGTCGTGCGAGGATGTCTATAGCTGTGCTGTGAAAATGTGTGGGCGTTTCCACCAAAGCTGTGCGATGAAAATGTGCCTACGAGGATGTGTAGCGGAGCTGTGAAAATGCGCATTAATGTGTGGTGCGAGGATGTTTAGCGGAGCTGTGAAAATGGGCATTAATGTGTGGTGCGAGGATGCGTTGCGAAGCTGTGAAATGTGTCGACGGGGGTGTAGTGAAACTCCTTATCTTCTATTTCCATTTCTTCATCGCAAATTGTTAAATATAAAAGTATCTTCTTTTTCCAATTATCCATAAAATCTATTTTGCGCACGTCTACTTCCAACAAACTCCGTCTATGGACTGGCTGGTACAGTATGCGCAAACCTCGCAACACATTTCTCAACACACATTCCTCGCAACACATCCCTCGCACACATCCCTCGTACACATCCCTCGCAACACATCCCTCACACACAGCCCTCGTACACATCCCTCGCACACATCCCTCGTACACATCCCTCGCGTGTTTTGTATGTGCAAAAATCAAGCTGCGCTGAGCCGTTTCCACCAGAGCTGTGCTGACCGAGGCGAGGTAAATGAAGCGATTCTATTGGTTCTTTACAAACACATTCCTCGCTACACATCCTCGCACATCTCTGGTGGAAACGCAGCCTTGAAAAATGGTTTTTACTTTTCCGAACCTCCTCTATACGAATCCGTAAAAAAAAAGAACACGAGTCTCTCGTCCCATGATGAAATTGATGAACATTTTGAAAATTATCGAAGCCGCTCGAACGCCATCTTGGATTTGGATTTTAACTTCACTATCGGCTTTAGCATCCTCGAATACCATGAAAATGACTCCCATGATGAACAATTCGAAAATTATCGCAGAGGCCATTTTGGATTCTCATTTTGACCTCGCCATCGGTTTTAGCAACCTCGAAAACTATGAAAACGACATCCATCATTAAAACTTTGTAATTTTTTGCAGTCACCATCTTGGATTTTGATTTTGACCTCACTATCAGCTTTGTCATCCTGGAAAACCTTGAAAACGACTTCCATGATGAACATTTCGAAAATTATCTAAGCCGCCATCTTGGATTTTGATTTTGACCCCACTATCGGCTTTAGCATCCTCGAAAACCATGAAAACGACTCTCATGATGAACAATTCGAAAATTATCGCAGCCGCCATCTTGGATTCTCATTTTGACCTCGCCATCGGTTTCAGCACCCTCGAAAACCATGAAAACGACATCCATGATGAAAACTTTGAATTTTTTGCAGTCTGCATCTTGGATTTTGATTTTGACCTCACAATCGGTCATACTTACGCTACAGAGGTCACCGGCTCGCTTCGCTCGCCACCTCGCAGGTTCGCTCAACTTAGGACCTATACCTTCCACCGGAAAGCTATCGTGACCTTATCCCTACGCTACGCTACGCTTCGCTTTACCGCTACCAAGTTTCCGAGATACGATGAGGGGAGGGGTGAAGGCGGGGAGAGGGGTGAGTTTTGAAAAATGATTTTGACATACTTTGGGCCCCTTTATAAGAATCTGAAAAAAAAATGATGAGTCTCTTCTGAGATCCGCCTAAAGGGGGGAGAAGGGGGTCAAGAGGGGGAACTTTGAAAAAATGGTTTTTTCTTTTCCGAGCCACCTCTATACGAATCCGTAAAAAAACAGAACATCGGCCTCTTAGTTTCTGAGATACGATTTGGAGGGGGGAGGCCACAAACGAGTGGCTAAGTACTTTTGCCCTACTCATGAGAGTTACTTGTTAGTTTGCTTGTCGTCACCCCTGAGTTACGCTTCACCCACTCAACCTTCGTTACGTCCCATGATGAAATTGATGAACATATCGAAAATTATCGAAGCCGCCATCTTGGATTTTATTTTGACCTCACTATCGGCTTTAGCATCCTCGAAAACCTTGAAAACAACTCCCACGATGAACAATTCGAAAATTATGGCTGCCGCCATCATGGATTTGTATTTAAACCTCACTATTGGCTTTAGCATCCTCGAAAACCATGAAAACGACACCCATGATGAAATTGATGAACAATTCGAAAATTATCGCAGCCGCCATCTTGGGTTTTGATTTTGACCTCACAATCGGCTGTAGTATCTTCGAAAACCATGAAAACGACTCCCATGATAAACAATTCGAAAATTATCGCAGCCGCCATCTTGGATTTGGATTTTGACCTCACTATCGGCTGAAGCATCCTCGAAAACCATGAAAACGACTCCCATGATGAACATTTCGAAAATTATCGCAGCCGCCATCTTGAATTTTGATTTTAACCTCACTATCGGCTTTAGCATCCTCCAAAACCATGAAAACGACTCCCATGATGAAATTGATGAACAATTCGAAAACTATAGCAGCCGCCATCTTGGATTCTCATTTTGACCTCGCCATCGATTTTAACACTCTCGAAAACCATGAAAACGACTCCCATGATGAACAATTCGAAAATTATCGCAGCCGCCATCTTGGATTTTGATTTTAACCTCACTATTGGCTTTAGCATCCTCCAAAACCATGAAAACGACTCCCATGATGATCATTTCGAAAATTATCGGAGCCGCCATCTTGGATTCTCATTTTGACCTCGCCATCGGTTCAAGCACCCTCGAAAACCATGAAAACGATATCCATGATGAACAATTCGAAAATTATCGCAGCCGCCATATTGGATTTTGATTTTGACCTCACTATCGGCTTTAGCATCCTCGGAAACCATGAAAACGACTCCCATGATGATCTTTTCGAAAATTATCGCAGCCGCCATCTTGGATTATGATTTTGACCTCACTATCGGCTTTAGCATCCTCGAAAACCATGAAAACGACTCCCATGACGAATATTTCGAAAATTATCGCAGCCGCTATCTTGGATTCTCATTTTGACCTCGCCATCGGTTTAAGCACCTTCGAAAACCATAAAAACGACATCCATGATGAAAACTTTGAAGTTTTTTGCAGTCGCCATCTTGGATTTTGATATTGACCTCACTAATGGCTTTAGTATCCTCGAAAACCAGGAAAACGACTCCCATGATGAACAATTCGAAAATTATCGCAGCCGCCATCTTGGATTTGGATTTTATCCTCACTATCGGCTTTAGCGTCCTCGGAAACCATGAAAACGACACCCATGATGAACAATTCGAAAATTATCGCAGCCGCCATCTTGGATTTTGATTTTGACCTCATTATCGGCTTTAGCATCCTCGAAAACCATGAAAACGACTCCCATGATGAAATTGATGAACATTTCGAAAATTATAACAACCGCCATCTTGGATTCTCATTTTGACCTCGCCATCGGTTTTAGCACCCTCGAATAACATGAAAACGACTCCCATGATGAACATTTCGAAAATTATCGCAGCCGCCATCTTGGATTTTGATTTTGACCTCACTATCAGTTTTAACACCCTCAAAAACCATGAAAACTACACCCATGATGAAAACACAAAAACTATCCATCACAAAAAGAATTTTTCAATTCCAAACCAAGCAATACAAACTTTTCAGTTTAGATAAAAAATTATGATATTTAAAAAAATATTGTATTAGGTACGCGCTTACTGCCCCTCGAACACTGCATTTTTTGAAGTCCACATCTTAAATTTTGATTTTGACGTCACTATCGGCTTTAGCATCCTCGAAAACCATGGAAACAACTCCCATGATGAACATTTCGAAAATTATCGCAGCCGCCATCTTGGATTCTCATTTTGACATCGCCATCGGTTTAAGCACCCTCGAAAACGATGAAAACGACATCCATGATGAAAACTTTGAAGTTTTTTGCAGTCGCCATCTTGGATTTTGATTTTGACCTCACTATCGGCTTTAGCATCCTCGAAAAACATGAAAACAGTCATGATGAACAATTCCAAAATTATCGCAGCCGCCATCTTGGATTTGGATTTTAACCTCACTATCGGCTTTAGCATCCTCGAAAACCATGAAAACGACTCCCATAATGAACAATTCGAAAATTATCGCAGCCGCTATCTTGGATTTGTATTTAAACCTCACTATCGGCTTTAGCATCCTCGAAAACCATGGAAACGACTCCCATGATGAACAATTTGAAAATTATCGTAGCCGCCATCTTGGATTTTGATTTTGACCTCACTATCGGCTTTAGCATCCTCGAAAACCATGAAAACGACTCCCATGATGAACAATTCGAAAATTATCGCAGCCGCCATCTTGGATTCTCATTTTAACCTCGCCATCGGTTTTAGCATTCTCGAAAATCATGAAAACGACATCCATGATAAAAACTTTGAATTTTTTTGCAGTCGCCATCTTGGATTTTGAGTTTGACCTCACTATCGGCTTTAGCATCCTCGAAAACCATAAAAACGACTCCCATGATAAAATTGTGAACAATTCGAAAATTATAGCAGCCGCCATCTTGGATTCTCATTTTGACCTCGCCATCGGTTTTAGCACCCTCGAAAACCATGAAAACGACTCCCATGATGAACAATTATTCGAAAATTATCGCAGCCGCCATGTTGGATTTGGATTTTAACCTCACTATCGGCTTTAGCACTTAGCACCCTCGAAAACCATGAAAACGACACCCATGATGAACAATTCAAAAATTATATATCAACCTCCTATCGGCTTTAGCATCCTCGAAAACCATGAAGACGACTCCCATGATGAAAACTTTGAATTTTTTGCAGTCGCCATCTTGAATTTTGAGTTTGACCTTACTATCGGCTTTAGCATCCTTGAAAACTATGAAAACGACATCCATGATGAAAACTTTCAATTTTTTGCAGTCGCCATCTTGGATACTGAGTTTGACCTCACTATCGGCTTTAGCATCCTCGAAAACCATGGTAACAACTCCGTAAATGAACATTTCGAAAATTATTGCAGCCGCCATCTTGGATTCTCATTTTGACCTCGCCATCGGTTTTAGCACCCTCGAAAACCATGAAAACGACCCCCATGTTGAACATTTCGAAAATTATCGAAGCCGCCATCCTGGATTTTGATTTTGACCTCACTATCGGCTTTAGCATCCTCGAAAACCATGAAAACGATTTCCATGGTGAAATTGATGAATAATTCGAAAATTATCGCAGCCGCCATCTTGGATTCTCAATTTGACTTTGCCATCGGTTTTAGCACCCTCGAAAACCATGGAAACGACTCCCATGATGAACATTTAAAAAATAATCGCAGCTGCCATCTTAAATTTGGATTTTAACCTCAGAATCGGCTTTAGCATCCTCGAAAACCATGAAAACGTCAGCTCCCATGATGAACAATTCGAAAATTATCGCAGCCGCCATATTGGATTTTGATTTTGACCCCACTATCGGCTTTAGCATCTTCGAAAACCATGAAAACGACTCCCATGATGAACAATTCAAAAATTGTCGCAGCCGCCATCTTGGATTTTAATCTTGACCTCAGTATCGGCTTTAGCATCCTCGGAAACCATGAAAACGACTCCCATGATGAACATTTCAAAAATTATCGAAGCCGCCATCTTTGATTTTGATTTTGACCTCACTATCGGCTTTAGCATCCTCGAAAACAATGAAAACGACTCCCATGATGAAATTGATGAACAATTCGAAAATTATAGCAGCCGCCATCTTGGATTCTCATTTTGACCTCGCCATCGGTTTTAGCACCCTCGAAAACCATGGAAACGACTACCATGATGAACATTTAAAAATATCGCAGCCGCCATATTGGATTTTGATTTTGACCTCTCTATCGGCTGTAGCATCCTCGAAAACTGAACACGGGTCTCTTAGTTTCTGAGATACGATTGGGAGGGGGGGGGGGGAGGCCAAAAAGGGGAGGCTTGGTACTTTTGCCCTTCTCTTGAGAGTTACTTGTAAGTTTGCTTGTCGTCACCCCTCAGTTACGCTTCACCCACTCCACTTTCGTTACGCTACGGAGGTCGCCGGCTCGCTTCGCTCGCCACCTCACCCCTTCGCTACGCTCGGTCTCGCAGGTTCGCTCCACTCAGGACCTACCTACCACCGGAAAGCTACCGTGACCTTATCCTTATGCAACGCTTCGCTTTACCGCTACCTAGTTTCGGAGATACGATGGGGGTAGGGGTGAAGAGGAGGAGAAGGGGGAGTTTTGAAAAATGATTTTGACCAACTCTGGGCCCCTTGATATGAATCTGAAAAAAAAAATGTTAAAAGTCTGTTTACTTCCGAGATCCGCCTAAAGGGGTAGAAGGTGGGCAAGGGGGGGGGGGGACTTTGAATAATGGTTTTTACTTTTCCGAGCCTCCTCTATACGAATCCGTAAAAAACAGAACACGGGTCTCTTAGTTTCTGAGATACGATTGGGAGGGGGGGGGAGGCCAAAAACGGGAGTCTTGGTACTTTTGCCCTACTCATGAGAGTTACTTGTAAGTTTGCTTGTCGTCGCCCCCGAGTTAAGCTTTACCCACTCAACCTTCGTTACGCTACGGAGGTCGCCGGCTCGCTTCGCTCGCCACCTCCCCCCTTCGCTCCACTCGGTCTCGCAGGTTCGCTCCACTCAGCACCTACCTACCACCGGAAATCTATCGTGACCTTATCCCTACGCTACGCTACGCTTCGCTTTTCCGCTACCTAGTTTCTGAGATACTATGGGGGGAGGGGTGAAGGGGGGGGGAGAGGTGTGAGTTTTGAAAAATGATTTTGAGCAACTCTGGGCCCCTTGATATGAATCTGAAAAAAAAAGTGTGAAAAGTCTGTTATCTTCCGAAATCCGTCTAAAGGGGGGAGAAGGGGGTCAAAGGGGCAACTTTGAAAAATGCTTTTTACTTTTCCGAGCCTCCTCTATACGAATCCGTAATAAAACAAAACACGGGTCTCTTAGTTTCTGAGATACGATTGGGAGGGGGGGGGGGGAGGCCAAAAACGGGAGTCTTGGTACTTTTGCCCAACTCATGAGAGTTACTTGTAAGTTTGCTTGTCGTCGCCCCCGAGTTAAGCTTTACCCACTCAACCTTCGTTACGCTACGGAGGTCGCCGGCTCGCTTCGCTCGCCACCTCCCCCCTTCGCTCCACTCGGTCTCGCAGGTTCGCTCCACTCAGCACCTACCTACCACCGGAAATCTATCGTGACCTTATCCCTACGCTACGCTACGCTTCGCTTTTCCGCTACCTAGTTTCTGAGATACTATGGGGGGAGGGGTGAAGGGGGGGGAGAGGTGTGAGTTTTGAAAAATGATTTTGAGCAACTCTGGGCCCCTTGATATGAATCATGGTCAAAGGGGCAACTTGGAAAAATGCTTTTTACTTTTCTGAGCCTCCTCTATATGAATCCGTAATAAAACAAAACACGGGTCTCTTAGTTTCTGAGATACGATTGGGAGGGGGGGGAAGGCCAAAAAGGGGAGGCTTGGTTATTTTGCCTTACTCATAAGAGTTACTTGTAAGTTTGCATGTCGTCACCCCCGAGTTGCGCTTCACCCACTCAACCTTCGTTACGCTACGGGGGTCGCCGGCTCGCTTCGCTCGCCACCTCCCCCCTTCGCTCCACTCGGTCTCGCAGGTTCGCTCCACTCGGGACCTACCTACCACCGGAAAGCTAATCATGACCTTATCCCTACGCTACGCTGCGCTTCGCTTTACCGCTATGGGGGGAGGGGTGAAGAGGGGGAGAGGGGAGAGTTTTGAAAAATGATTGTGACATACTCTGGGCCCCTTGATATGAATCTGAAAAAAAAAATGTTGCAAGTCTGTTAACTTCCGAGATCCGCCTAAAGGGGGGAGAAGGGGGGCAAGGGGGGAGGAACTTTGAAAATGGTTTTTACTTTTCCGAGCCTCCTCTATACGAATCCGTAAAAAAACAAAACACGGGTCTCTTAGTTTCCGAGATACGATGGGGGGAGGGGTGAAGAGGGGGAGAGGGGGGAGTTTTGAGAAATGATTTTGACCAACTCTGGGCCCCTTGATATGAATCTGAAAAAAGAAACGTTGCAAGTCTGTTAACTTCCGAGATCCGCCTAAAGGGGGGAGAAGGGGGGCAAGGGGGGGGAACTTTGAAAAATGGTTTTTACTTTTCCGAGCATCCTCTATACGAATCCGTAAAAAAAACAAAATACGGGTCTCTTAGTTTCCGAGATACGATGGGGAGGGGCGGGAGGGGGGGCAAAAAGGGGAGGTTTGGGATTTTTCCCATACTCACCAGAGTTACTTGTTTACGAATCTGTCAAAATATACCCACCTCCCCCTTCACCATCTGGGAGAACAATGATGTCAATCAGTCAGTGAGTGAGTGAGTGAGTGAGTGGTAATCGAGCTTTATATAGTATAATAACTAGTATTTGCGCGTTGCGCGAGCTGCAAGCAGCTCGCGGGGTCGTGTTTTGGAGAAGTATTCCTAACCTTAAAACCCCTTCTACACGGTCAGACCTTACCGCCTGACAGAGGTGACCTTGGTCCGGTGTGCGACCAAATATGGGCGGAGTCAGTCGGGAGCGCAGCCGTCCCGACAGGCTGCGTCCGCGGTGGGACCCGACCGTCAGCCGACAGCGTTCCAGACGGTGGGGTACTGTTGACACGACCAAGTTCACCTCTGTCAGGCGGTCAGGTCTGACCGTGTAGAAGGGCTTTAATAAAACTTTGAGAATACATATACATATATCTTAAATGAATTGGAAAATCCATAGCCCTTTAAAGATTTTGTAAATTAAATAAAATATTTTTAGTATTCTGAAAACCCTTTTAACTAATTCAATAAAAAAAAAGAAACAAAATTTAAAAAAAAAATCAAAATAAATTGAGAATTCCTTAGGATAGATAAAAGAATTTTAAAATCTTAGAGCACTTAAAAGATTTTGAAACCCCTTAAGAACCCCCTAATCCAATCTAAAACCATATTTAAAAGACATTCAGAAGGGAGACTAAGGGGCAACTTTGAAAAATGGTTTTTACTTTTCCGAGCCTCCTCTCCGTAAAAAAAAGAACACGGGTCTCTTAGTGTCTGAGATACGATTGGGAGGGGGGGGGGGGGGAGCCAAAAAGGAGAGGCTAGTAGCTAGGCAAGTAGGGCAGACTTTTGCCCTACTCATGAGAGTCACTTGTACGAGTAAGTTTGCTTGTCGTCACCCGTGAGTTACGCTTCATCCACTCAACCTTCGTTACGTCCCATGATGAAATTGATGAACATTTCTAAAATTATCGAAGCCGCCATCTTGGATTTTGATTTTGACCTCGCCATCGGTTATAGCACCCTCAAATACCATGAAAACGACTCCCATGATGAACAATTCGAAAATTATCGCAGCCGCCATCTTGGATTTTGATTTTGACCTCACTATCGGCTTTAGCATCCTCGAAAACCATGAAAACTACTCCCATGATGAACAATTCGAAAACTATCGCAGCCGCCATCTTGGATTTTGATTTTGACCTCACTATCGGCTTTAGCATCCTCGAAAACCATGAAAACGACTCCCATGATGAAAACTTTGAATTTTTTGCAGTCGCCATCTTGGAATTTGATTTTGACCTCACTATCGGCTTTGGCATCCTCGAAAACCATGAAAACGACTCCCATGATGAAAACTTTGAATTTTTTGCAGTCGCCATCTTGGAATTTGATTTTGACATCACTATCGGCTTTAGCATCCTCGAAGACCATGAAAACGACTCCCATGATGAACAATTCGAAAATTATCGCAGCCGCCATCTTGGATTTTGATTTTGACCTCACTATCGGCTTTAGCATCCTCGAAAACCATGAAAACGACTCCCATGATGAACATTTCGAAAATTATCGCAGTCGCCATCTTGGATTTTGATTTTGACTTCACTATCGGCTTTAGCATCCTCGAAAACCATGAAACGACTCCCATGATGAAAACTTTGAATTTTTTGCAGTCGCCATCTTGGAATTTGATTTTGACCTCACTATCGGCTTTGGCATCCTCGAAAACCATGAAAACGACTCCCATGATGAAAACTTTGAATTTTTTGCAGTCGCCATCTTGGAATTTGATTTTGACATCACTATCGGCTTTAGCATCCTCGAAGACCATGAAAACGACTCCCATGATGAACATTTCGAAAATTATCGCAGCCGCCATCGTGGATTTTGATTTTGACCTCACTATCGGCTTTAGCATCCTCGAAAACCATGAAAACGACTCCCATGATGAAAACTTTGAATTTTTTGCAGTCGCCATCTTGGAATTTGATTTTGACCTCACTATCGGCTTTGGCATCCTCGAAAACCATGAAAACGACTCCCATGATGAAAACTTTGAATTTTTTGCAGTCGCCATCTTGGAATTTGATTTTGACATCACTATCGGCTTTAGCATCCTCGAAGACCATGAAAACGACTCCCATGATGAACAATTCGAAAATTATCGCAGCCGCCATCTTGGATTTTGATTTTGACCTCACTATCGGCTTTAGCATCCTCGAAAACCATGAAAACGACTCCCATGATGAACAATTCGAAAATTATCGCAGCCGCCATGTTGGATTTTGATTTTGACCTCACTATCGGCTTTAGCATACTCGAAAACCATAAAAACGACTCCTATGATGAAAACTTTGAATTTTTTGCAGTCGCCACCTTGGAATTTGATTTTGACCTCACTATCGGCTTTAGCATCCTCGAAGACCATGAAAACGACTCCCATGATGAACAATTCGAAAATTATCGCAGCCGCCATCGTGGATTTTGATTTTGACCTCATTATCGGCTTTAGCATCCTCGAAAACGAAAAACCATGAAAACGACTCCCATGATGAAAACATTAAATTTTTTGCAGTCGCCATCATGGATTTTTATTTTGACCTCACTATCGACTTATTTAGCATCCTCGAAAACCATGAAAGCGACTCCCATGATAAACAATTCGAAAATTATCGCAGCCGCCATCTTGGATTTTGATTTTTACCTCACTATCGGCTTTAGCATCCTCGTTAACCATGAAAACGACATCCATGATGAAAACTTTAAATTTTTTGCAGTCGCCATCTTGGATTTTGATTTTGAGCTCACTATCGGCTTTAGCATCCTCGAAAACCATGAAAGCGACTCCCATGATGAACAATTCGAAAATTATCGCAGCCGCCATCTTGGACTTGGATTTTAACCTCACTATTGGCTTTAGCATCCTCGAAAACCATGAAAACGACTCCCATGATGAACATTTCTAAATTATCGCAGCCGCCATCTTGGATTTTGATTTTGACCTCACTATCGACTTTAGCATCCTCGAAAACCGTGAAAACGACTCCCATGATGAACAATTCGAAAATTATCGCAGCCGCCATCTTGAAAACTGAACACTGGTCTCTTAGTTTCTGAAATACGGTTGCGAGGGGGGGGAGGCCAAAAAGGGGAGGCTTGGTACTTTTGCCCTACTCATGAGAGTGACTTGTAAGTTTGCTTGTCGTCACCCCTGAGTTACGCTTCATCCACTCAACCTTCGTTACGTCACATGATGAAATTGATGAACATTTCGAAAATTATCGAAGCCGCCATCTTGGATTTTGATTTTGACCTTACTATCGGCTTTAGCATCCTCGAAAACCATGAAAACGACTCCCATGATGAAATTGATGGACAATTCGAAAATTATAGCAGCCGCCATCTTGGATTCTCATTTTGAACTCGCCATCGATTGTAGCACCCTCGAAAACCATGAAAACGACACCCATGATGAAAACACAAAATCTATCCATCACAAAAAGAATTTTTCAATTAAAAAACAAACAAAACAGACTTTTCATTTTAGATAAAAAAATTGATATTAAAAATATTATTGTGTTAGGTATGCGCTTACTGCCCCTCGAACACTGCATTTTTTTTAGTCACCATCTTAAATTTTGATTTTGACGTCACTATCGGCTTTAGCATCCTCGAAAACCATGAAAACGACTCCCATGATGAACAATTCGAAAATTATCGCAGCCGCCACCTTGGATTTGGATTTTAACTTCACTATCGGCTTTAGCATCCTCGAAAACCATGAAAACGACTCCCATGATGAACATTTCGAAAAAAATCGCAGCCGCCATCTTGGATTCTCATTTTGACCTCGCCATCGGTTTAAGCACACTCGAAAACCATGAAAACGACATCCATGATGAAAACTTTGAATTTTTTTGCAGTCGCCATCTTGGATTTTGATTTTGACCTCACTATCGGCTTTAGCATCTTTGAAAACCATGAAAACGACTCCCATGATGAACATTTCGAAAATTATAGCAACCGCCATCTTGCATTCTCATTTTGACCTCGCCATCGGTTTTAGCACCCTCGAATACCATGAAAACGACTCCCATGATGAACAATTCGAAAATTATCGTAGAGGCCATCTTGGATTCCGAGATACGATGAAGGGGGGGGGGAGTGGGGTGAGTTTTGAAAAATGATTTTGACATACTCTGGGCCACTTGATACGAATCTGAAAAAAAAAATATGTTCCATGTCCCTTCTGAGATCCGCTTAGGGGGTCAAGAGGGGGAACTTTGAAAAAATGTTTTTTTCTTTTCCGAGCCTCTTCTATCCGAATCCGAAAAAACCGAACACGGGTCTCTTAGTTTCTGACATACGATTGGGAGGGGGGGAGGCCAAAAAGGGGAGGCTTGGTACTTTTGCCCTACTCATGAGAGTAACTTGTAAGTTTGCTTGTCGTCACCCGTGAGTTACGCTTCACCCACTCAACCTTCGTTAGTGGTCTCGCAGGTTTGCTCCACTCGGGACCTATCTACCACCGGAAAGCTATCGTGACCTTATCCCTACGCTACGCTACACTTCGCTTTACCGCTACCTAGTTTTTTCCGAGATACGACGGGGGGAGGGGTGAAGAGGGGGAAAGGGGGGACTTTTGAAAATTGATTTTGTTCAACTCTGGGCCCCTTGATATGAATCTGAAAAAAAAAAACAAAACACTGGTCTCTTAGTTTCCGAGATACGATTGGGAGGGGGGGGGGGGGAGGCCAAAAAGGGGAGGCTTGGTACTTTTGCCCTACTCATGAGAGTTACTTGTAAGTTTGCTTGTCGTCATCCCCGAGTTACGCTTCACGCACTCAACCTTCGTTACGCTACGGAGGTCGCCGGCTCGCTTCGCTCGCCACCTCCCCCCTTCGCTCCACTCGGTCTCGCAGGTTCGCTCCACTCAGGACCTACCTACCACCGGAAAGCTATCGTGACCTTATCCCTACGCGTCGCTTTACCGCTACCTAGTTTTTCGGAGATACGATGGGGGGAGGGGTGAAGAGGGGGAGAGGGGGGGAGTTTTGAAAAATGATTTTGACTTACTCTGGGCACCTTGATATGAATCTGAAAAAAAAATGTTGCAAGTCTGTTAACTTCCGAGATCCGCCTAAAGGGGGGGAGAAGGGGGCGAGGGGGGGAACTTTGAAAAATGGTTTTTACTTTTCTGAGCCTCCTCTATACGAATCCGTAAAAAAACAAAACACGGGTCTCTTAGTTTCCGAGATACGATGGGGGGAGGGGTGAAGAGGGGGAGAGGGGGGAGTTTTGAAAAACGATTTTGACCAACTCTGGGCCCCTTGATATGAATCTGAAAAAAAAAATTTTGCAAGTCTGTCAACTTCCGAGATCCGCCTAAGGGGGGGGGAGAAGGGGGCAAGGGGGGGGAATTTAGAAAAATGGTTTTTACTTTTCCGAGCCTCCTCTATACGAATCCGTAAAAAAAAACCAAACACGGGTCTCTTAGTTTCCGAGATACGATGGGGAGGGGGGAGAGGGGGGGTGAAAAGGGGAGGTTTGGGATTTTTCCCATACTCACCAGAGTTACTTGTTTACGAATCTGTCAAAATATACCCACCTCCCCCTTCACCATCTGGGAGAACAATGATGTCAATCAGTGAGTCAGTGAGTGGTAATCGAGCTTTATATAGTATAACTAGTATTTGCGCGTTGCGCGAGCTGCAAGCAGCTCGCGGGGTCGTGTTTTGGAGAAGTATTCCTTACCTTAATAAAATTTTGAGAATCCATAATAATATGAATCTTTAAATGAATTGGAAAATCCATAGTCCTTAAAAGATTTTGTAAATTATAAATAAAATATTTTTAATAATCTGAAAACCCTTATAACTAATTCAATAAAAAAAGAAACAAATTAAAAAAAAAAAAAAAAAACAAAATGAATTGAGAATTCCTTAGGATAGTTAAAAGAATTTTAAAATCCGTTAGAGCACTTAAAAAGTTTTGAAACCCCTAAAGAACCCCCTAATCCAATCTAAAACCTTAGTAAAAACTCAGAAGTGAGGCATAAGGGGCAACTCTGAAAAATGGTTTTTACTTTTCCGAGCCTCCTGTATACGAATCAGTAAAAAAAAAACGTGGCTCTCTTAGTGTCTGAGATACGATTGGGGGGGGGGGGTTAGTACTTTTGCCCTACTCATGAGAGTTACTCTTAAGTTTGCTTGTCGTCACCCCAGAGTTACGCATCATCCACTCAACCTTCGTTACATCCCATGATGAAATTGATGAACATTTCGAAAATTATCGAAGCCGCCATCTTAGATTTTGATTTTGACCTCACTATCGGCTTTAGCATCCTCGAAAACCATGAAAACGACTCCAATGATGGAATTGATAAACAATTCGAAAGTTATAGCAGCCGCCATCTTGGATTCTCATTTTGACCTCTCCATCGGTTTTAGCACCCTCGAAAACCATGAAAACGACACCCATAATGAAAACACAAAAACTATCCATCACAAAAATAATTTTTCAATTCCAAACCAAGCAAAGCAAACTTTTCAGTTTAGATATAAATATGATATTTAAAATATTATTGTGTTAGGTACGCGCTTACTGCCCCTCGAACACTGCATTTTTTGCAGTCGCCATCTTGGATTTTGATTTTGACGTCACTATCGGCTTTAGCATTCTCGAAAACCATGAAAACGACTGCCATGATGAACAATTCCAAAATTATCGCAGCCGCCATATTGGATTTGGATTTTAACCTCAGCATCGGCTTTAGCATCCTCGGAAACCATGAAAACGACTCCCATGTTGAATAATTCGAAAATTATCGAAGCCGCCATGTTGAATTTTGATTTTGACCTCACTGTCGGCTTTAGCATCCTCGAAAACCATGAAAACGACTCCCATGATGAACATTTCGAAAATTATCGCAGCCGCCATCTTGGATTCTCATTTTGACCTCGCCATCGGTTTTAGCACCCTCGAAAACCATGAAAACGTTATCCATGATGAAAACTTTGAAATTTTTTGCAGTCGCCATCTTGGATTCTCATTTTGACCTCGCCATCGGTTTTAGCACCCTCGAAAACCATGAAAACGACTCTCATGATGAAATTGATGAACAATTCGAAAATTATAGCAGCCGCCATCTCTGATTCTCATTTTGACCTTGCCATCGGTTTTAGCACCCTCGAAAACCATGAAAATCATCAAAGCCCTTCCATGATGAACACTTTGAATTTTTTGCAGTCTGCATCTTGGATTTTGATTTTGACCTCACTATCGGCTTTAGCGTCCTCGAAAACCATGGAAACGACTCCCATGATGAACATTTTCGAAAATTATCACAGCCTTCGTCTTGGATTCTCATTTTGACCTCGCCATCGATTTTAGCACTCTCGAAAACCATGAAAACGACTCTCATGATGAAAACACAAAAACTATCCATCACAAAAAGAATTTTTCAATTCCAAACCAAACAAAACAAACTTTTCAGTTTAGATAAAAAACTATGATATTTAAAATATTACTGTGTTAGGTACGCGCTTACTGCCATTCGAACACTGCATTTTTTGCAGTCGCCATCTTGGATTTTGATTTTGACGTCACTATCAGCTTGAGCATCCTCGAAAACCATGAAAGCGACTCCCATGATGAACAATTCGTAAATTTATATCGCAGCCGCCATCTTGGATTTGGATTTTAACTTCACTATCGG
Source organism: Agrotis clavis (assembly GCA_954870645.1). Classification (NCBI taxonomy): domain Eukaryota; kingdom Metazoa; phylum Arthropoda; class Insecta; order Lepidoptera; family Noctuidae; genus Agrotis; species Agrotis clavis. Next base: position 7,916,798 of record OX940929.1, read on the forward strand.
CTTAAGCATCCTCGAAAACCATTAAAACCACTCCCATGATTAACAATTCGAAAATTATCGCAGCCGCCATCTTCGATTTTGATTTTGAACCCACTATCGGCTTTAGCATCCTCGAAAACCATGAAAACGACTCCCATGATGAAATTTATGAACAATTCGAAAACTATAGCAGACGCCATCTTGGATTCTCATTTTGACCTCGCCATCGGTTTTTGCACCCTCGAATACCATGAAAACGACTCCCATGATGAACAATTCGAAAATTGTCGCAGCCGCCATCTTGGATTTAGATTTTGACCTCACTATCGGCTTTAGCATCCTCGACAACCATGACAATGACTCCCATGATGAAATTGATGAACAATTCAAAAATTATAGTAACCGCCATCTTGGATTCTCATTTTGACCTCGCCATCGGTTTTAGCACCCTCGAATACCATGAAAACGACTCCCATGATGAACAATTTGAAAATTATCGCAGCCGCTACCTTGGATTCTCATTTTGACCTCGCCATCGGTTTTAGCACCCTCGAAAACCATAAAAACGACTCCCATGATGAAATTGATGAACAATTCGAAAACTGTAGCAGCCGCCATCTTGGATTCTCATTTTCACCTCGCCATCGGTTTTAGCACCCTCGAAAACCATGAAAACGACTCCCATGATGAACATTTCGAAAATTATCGCAGCCGCCATCTTGGATTTTGATTTTGACCTCACTATCGGCTGTAGCATCCTCGATGATGAAATTGGTGAACAATTCGAAAATTATCGAAGCCGCCATCTTGGATTTTGATTTTGACCTCACTATCGGCTGTAGCATCCTCGAAAACCATGAAAACGACTCCGATGATGAACAATTCGAAAATTATCGCAGCCGCCATCTTGGATTCTCATTTTGACCTCGCCATCGGTTTTAGTACCCTCGAAAACCATGAAAACGACTCCCACGATGAACATTTCGAAAATTATCGCACCCGCCATCTTGGATTTTGATTTTGACCTTACTATCGGCTTTAGCATCCTCGAAAACCATGAAAACGACTCCCATGATGAAATTGATAAACAATTCCGCTACCTAGTTTCCGAGATACGATGGGGGGAGGGGTGAAGAGGGGAGAGGCGGGAATTTTGAAATATGATTTTGACTAACTCTGGGCCCCTTGATATGAATCTGAAAAAAAAAATGTTGCAAGTCTGTTAACTTCCGAGATCCGCCTAAAGGGGGGAGAAGCGGGTCAGGGGGGGGGGGGACTTTGACAATGGTTTCTTCTTTTCCGATTCTCCTCTATACGAATTCGTAAAAAAACTGAACATGGGTCTCGTAGTTTTTGAGATACGATCGGGAGGGGGGGAGGCCAAAAAGGGGAGGCTTGGTACTTTTGCCCTTCTCATGAGAGTTACTTGTAAGTTTGCTTGCGTCACCCCTGGGTTACGCTTCACCCACTCAACCTTCGTTACGCTACGGAGGTCGCCGGCTCGCTACGCTCGCCACCTCCCCCCTTCGCTGCACTCGGTCTCGCAGGTTCGCTCCACTCAGGACCTACCTACCACCGGAAAGCTATCGTGACCTTATCCCTACGCTACGCTACGCTTCGCTTTACCGCTACTTAGTTTTTCCGAGATACGATGGGGGGAGGGGTAAAGGGGGGGAGATGGGTGAGTATTGAAAAATGATTTTGACATACTCTGGGCCCCTTGATATGAATCTGAAAAAAAATATTTTCCAAGTCTCTTCTGAGATCTACCTAAAGGGGGGGAGAAAGGGGGCAAGGGGGGGAACTTTGAAAAATGGTTTTTGTTTTCCGAGCCTCCTCTATATGAATCCGTCAAAAAAACAGAACACGGGTCTCATAGTTTCTGAGATTCGTTTGGGAGGGGGGGGGGGGGGAGGCCAGAAAGGGGGGGCTTGGTACTTTTGCCCTTCTCATGAGAGTTACTTGTAAGTTTGTTTGTCTTCACCGCCGAGTTACGCTTCACCCACTCAACCTTCGTTACGCTACGGAGGTCGCCGGCTCGCTTCGCTCGCCACCTCCCCCCTTCGCTCCACTCGGTCTCGCCGGTTCGCTCCACTCGGGACCTACCTACCACCGGAAAGCTATCGTGACCTTATCCCTACGCTACGCTTCGCTTCGCTTTACTGCTACCTATTTTTTCCGAGATACGACGGGGGGAGGGGTCAAGAGGGGGAGAGGGGGGAGTTTTGAAAAATGATTTTGTCCACCTCTGGGCCCCTTGATATGAATCTGAAAAATAAAATGTTGCAAGTCTGTTAACTTCCGAGATCCGCCTAAAGGGGGGAGAAGGGGGCAAGGGGGGGAACTTTGAAAAATACTTTTTTCCTTTTCCGAGCCTCCTCTATACGAACCCGTAAAAAAACAAAACACTGGTCTCTTAGCTTCCGAGATACGTTGTGGGGAGGGGTGAAGGGGGGGAGAGGGGGGAGTTTTGAAAAATGATTTGGACCAACACTGGGCCCCTTGATATGAATCTGAAAAAAAAAAATGTTGCAAGTCTGTTAACTTCCGAGATCCACCTAAAGGGGGGAGAAGGGGGAAAGGGGGGGGGGGACTTTGAAAAATGGTTTTTACTTTTCCGAGCCTCCTCTATACGAATCCGTAAAAAAACAAAACACGGGTCTCTTAATTTCCGAGATACGATGGGGAGGGGCGAGAGGGGGGGCGAAAAGGGGAGGTTTGGGATTTTTCCCATACTCACGAGAGTTACTTGTTTACGAATCTGTCAAAATATACCCACCTTCCCCTTCACCATCTGGGAGAACAATTCTGTCAATCAGTCAGTCAGTCAGTGGTAATCGAGCTTTATATAGTATAACTAGTATTTGCGCGTTGCGCGAGCTGCAAGCAGCTCGCGGGGTCGTGTTTTGGAGAAGCATTCCTTACCTCAATAAAATTTTGAGAATCCATCATTATTATTATCAGCCTATAATCATGTTCCCACTGCTGGGACACAGGCCTCCTCTCTATGAGAGGGAGTGGGTCATTATCCACCACGCGGGCCCAGTGCGGATTGTCAGATGTCACATGTCTTCGAATTTTTGGTTCTAGGACATGCCGGTTTCTTCACGATGGTTTCCTTTACCGTTTTGAGAGCAGTAGTGATGAAATAAATTACACAAAGTAATGCGCCTGGCGGGGTTCGAACCCACGACGTACAACTCGTAAGTCGGGACCGATACCACTGGACCACCACTGCTCTCAATGAATTGGAAAATCCATAGTCTTTTAAAGATTTTGTAAATTATTAAATTATATACAATATTTTTAATATTCTGAAAACCCTTTTATCTAATTCAATAAAAAAGAAACAAAAAAAAAAACAAATTATTTGAGAATTTCTTAGGTTAGTTAAAAGAATTTTAAAATCCGTTAGAGCACTTAAAAGATTTTGAAACCCCTTAAGAACCCCCAAATCCAATCTAAAACCTTATTAAAAACTCAGAAGGGAGGCTTAGGGGGCAACTTTGAGAAGATTTTTTTACTTTTCCGAGCCTCCTCTGTATGAATCCGTTAAAAAAAAGAATGCGGGTCTCTTAGTGTCCGAGATACGATTGGAAGGGGGGGGGGAGCCAAAAAAGAGAGGCTTAGAGGTACTTTTGCCCTACTCATGAGAGTTACTTCTAAGTCTCAACCTTCGTTACGTCCCATGATGAAATTGATGAACATTTCGAAAATTATCGAAGCCGCCATCTTGGATTTTGATTTTGACGTCACTATTGGCTTTAGCATCCTTGGAAAACATGAAAACGACTCCCATGATAAACAATTCGAAAATTATCGCAGCCGCCAACTTGGATTTGGATTCTAACTTCAATATCGGCTTTAGCATCCTCGAAAACCATGAAAACGACTCCCATAAAATCAAAATCAAAGCATTTATTTCAAGTAGGCCAGTTACAGGCACTTTTGAATTGTCATAAACAATTAAAGGAATATTAAGTATTAAACACTAAAAAGTTATGGTGCTACAGTCCCAGTCACAAGACATAAAAACTGTGAAAGTACCGTAGCTGTTCGTTAGCCGTGCACGTTCCAAGTCGTAGATCTCCTCTATGGAGAAGAACGTGCAAGAAACTCCATGGACACTCTTTTCAGATCGCCAAAATTATTACAGAATCATTGTTACATCATTCATTATTAGATGGTACATTATATGAGAACGATAAACAAAAAAAAGACAATTCAGAAAAAAAAACAATAAATTAAAATAAACCGTGGCAGCTAAGAGATGACCAGTCGCAAGTCTGACAGCGCCCGTTCACGAACATGACACATGCATCAGCACCATTCGGCTCAACCATTTTGAAGGGAGCCAAATGATCCGACACACGCGCCACCATCAGCGAGACATTTGAGTGAGCATGACACACTCTCAACCGCCAGGGTCATTCAAGTCAACAAGAGACGTATGATGAACAATTCGAAAATTATAGCAGCCGCCATCTAGGAATCTCATTTTGACCTCGCCATCGGTTTTATCACCCTCGAAAACCATGAAAACGACATCCATGATGAAAACTTTGAATTTTTTGCAGTCTGCATCTTGAATTTTGAATTTGAACTCACTATCGGCTTTAGCATCCTCGAAAACCATGAAAACGACTCCCATGATGAACATTTCGAAAATTATCGCAGCCGCCATCTTGGATTTTGATTTTGACTTCACTATCGGCTTTAGCACCCTCGAAAACCATGAAAACGACATCCACGATGAAAACTTTGAATTTTTGCAGTCGCCATCTTGGATTTTGATTTTGACCTCACTATCGGCTTTAGCATCCTCGAAAACCATGAAAAAGACTCCCATGATGAACATTTCAAAAATTATCGCAGCCGCCATCTTGGATTTTGATTTTGACCTCACTATCGGCTTTAGCATCCTCGAAAACCATGAAAACGACTCCCATGGTGAACAATTCGAAAATTATCGCAGCCGCCATCTTGGATTTTGATTTTGACTTCACTATCGGCTTTAGCACCCTCGAAAACCATGAAAACGATATCCATAATGAAAACTTTGAATTTTTGCAGTAGCTATCTTGGAATTTGATTTTGACCTCACTATCGGCATTAGCATCCTCGAAAACCATGAAAATGATTCCCATGATGAACAATTCGGAAATTATCGCAGCCGCCATCTTGGATTTTGATTTTGACCTCACTACCGGCTTTAGGACCCTCGAAAACCATGAAAACGACAACCATGATGAAAACTTTGAATTTTTGCAGTCGCCATCTTGGATTTTGAGTTAACCTCACTATCGGCTTTAGCATCCTCGAAAACTATGAAAACGACTCCCATGATGAACAATTCGAAATTTATCGCAGCCGCCATCTTGGATTTTGATTTTGACCTCACTATCGGCTGTAGCATCCTCGAAAACCATGAAAACGACTCCCACTATGAACATTTCAAAAATTATCGCAGCCGCCATCTTGGATTTTGATTTTGACCTCACTATCGGCTTTAGCATCCTCGAATACCATGAAAATGATTCCCATGATGAACAATTCGAGAATTATCGCAGCCGCCATCTTGAATTTTGATTTTGACCTCACTATCGGCATTAGCATCCTCGAATACCATGAAAATGATTCCCATGATGAACAATTCGAAAATTATCGCAGACGCCATCTTGGATTTTGATTTTGACCTCAGGCTTTAGCATCCTCGAAAACCATGAAAACGACTCCCATGATGAACAATTCGAAAATTATCGCAGCTGCCATCTTGGATTTTGATTTTGACCTCACTATCGGCATTAGCATCCTCGAAAACCATGAAAATGATTCCCATGATGAACAATTCGGAAATTATCGCAGCCGCCATCTTGGATTTTGATTTTGACCTCACTACCGGCTTTAGCACCCTCGAAAACCATGAAAACGACAACCATGATGAAAACTTTGAATTTTTGCAGTCGCCATCTTGGATTTTGAGTTAACCTCACTATCGGCTTTAGCATCCTCGAAAACTATGAAAACGACTCCCATGATGAACAATTCGAAATTTATCGCAGCCGCCATCTTGGATTTTGATTTTGACCTCACTATCGGCTGTAGCATCCTCGAAAACCATGAAAATGACTCCCACTATGAACATTTCAAAAATTATCGCAGCCGCCATCTTGGATTTTGATTTTGACCTCACTATCGGCTTTAGCATCCTCGAATACCATGAAAATGATTCCCATGATGAACAATTCGAGAATTATCGCAGCCGCCATCTTGAATTTTGATTTTGACCTCACTATCGGCATTAGCATCCTCGAATACCATGAAAATGATTCCCATGATGAACAATTCGAAAATTATCGCAGCCGCCATCTTGGATTTTGATTTTGACCTCAGGCTTTAGCATCCTCGAAAACCATGAAAACGACTCCCATGATGAACAATTCGAAAATTATCGCAGCCGCCATCTTGGATTTTGATTTTGACCTCACTATCGGCTGTAGCATCCTCGAAAACCATGAAAACGACTCCCATTATGAACATTTCAAAAATTATCGCAGCCGCCATCTTGGATTTTGATTTTGACCTCACTATCGGCTTTAGCATCCTCGAAAACCATGAAAACGACTCCCATCATGAACATTCCAAAAATTATCGCAGCCGCCATCTTGGATTTTGATTTTGACTTCACTATCGGCTTTAGCACCCTCGAAAACCATGAAAACGACATCCACAATGAAAACTTTGAATTTTTGCAGTCGCCATCTTGGATTTTGATTTTGACCTCACTATCGGCTTTAGCATCCTCGAAAACCATGAAAAAGACTCCCATGATGAACATTTCAAAAATTATCGCAGCCGCCATCTTGGATTTTGATTTTGACCTCACTATCGGCTTTAGCATCCTCGAAAACAATGAAAACGACTCCCATGATGAACATTTCAAAAATTATCGCAGCCGCCATCTTGGATTTTGATTTTGACTTCACTATCGGCTTTAGCACCCTCGAAAACCATGAAAACGACATCCACGATGAAAACTGGCCTGTTGGTCTAGTGGTTAGTGACCCTGATTGCTATGCCGGGGGTCGTGGGTTCGATTCCCACCCAGGACAAACGTTTGTGTGATGAGCATGATCATTTGTCCTGTGTCTGGGTGTAATTTATCTATAACATGTATGTATTTAGAAATATATAAGTATGTTTATCAGTTTTCTAGTACCCATAACACAAGCTCTGCTTAGCTTGGAACTAGATGGCGTTGTGTGATAGTTGTGGAATATTATTATTAAACTTTGAATTTTTGCAGTCGCCATCTTGGATTTTGATTTTGACCTCACTATCGGCTTTAGCATCCTCGAAAACCATGAAAACGACTCCCATGGTGAACAATTCGAAAATTATCGCAGCCGCCATCTTGGATTTTGATTTTGACTTCACTATCGGCTTTAGCACCCTCGAAAACCATGAAAACGATATCCATAATGAAAACTTTGAATTTTTGCAGTAGCTATCTTGGATTTTGATTTTGACCTCACTTTCGGCATTAGCATCCTCGAAAACCATGAAAATGATTCCCATGATGAACAATTCGGAAATTATCGCAGCCGCCATCTTGGATTTTGATTTTGACCTCACTATCGGCTTTAGCACCCTCGAAAACCATGAAAACGACAACCATAATGAAAACTTTGAATTTTTGCAGTCGCCATCTTGGATTTTGAGTTAACCTCACTATCGGCTTTAGCATCCTCGAAAACTATGAAAACGACTCCCACTATGAACATTTCAAAAATTATCGCAGCCGCCATCTTGGATTTTGATTTTGACCTCACTATCGGCTTTAGCATCCTCGAATACCATGAAAATGATTCCCATGATGAACAATTCGAGAATTATCGCAGCCGCCATCTTGAATTTTGATTTTGACCTCACTATCGGCTTTAGCATCCTTGAGAACCATGAAAACGACACCCATGATGAAATTGATGAACAAATCGAAAATTATGGCAGCCGCCATCTTGGATTCTAATTTTGTCCTCGCTATCGGTTTTAGCACCCTCGAATTCCACGAAAACGACTCCCATGATGAACAATTCGAAAATTATCGCAGCCGCCATCTTGGATTTTGATTTTGACCTAACTATCGGCTTTAGCATCCTCGAGAACCATGAAAACGACTCCTATGATGAACAATTCGAAAATTATCGCAGCCGCCATCTGGGATTTGGATTTAAACCTCACTATCGGCTTTAGCATCCTCGAAAACCATGAAAACGACTCCCATGATGAAAATTTCGAATATTATTGCAGCCGCCATCTTGGATTTGGATATTAACCTCACTTTCGGTTTTAGCATCCTCGAAATCCATGAAAACGACTCCCATGATGAACATTTCGAAAATTATCGCAGCCGCCATCTTGGATTTTGATTTTGACCTCACTATCGGCATTAGCATCCTCGAAAACCATGAAAACGACTCCCATGAAGAAATTGATGAACAATTCGAAAATTATAGCAGCTACGATTGGGAGGGGGAGGGGGAGGCCAAAAAGGGGAGGCTTGGTACTTTTGCCCTACTCATGAGAGTTACTTGTAAGTTTGCTTGTCGTCACCCCAGAGTTACGCTTCACCCACTCAACCTTCGTTACGTTACGGAGGTCGCCGGCTCGCTTCGCTCGCCACCTCCCCCCCTCGCTCCACTCGGTCTCGCAGGTTCGCTCCACTCAGGACCTACCTACCACCGGAAAGCTATGGTGACCTCATCCCTATGCTTCGCTTTACCGCTACATAGTTTTTCCGAGATACGATGGGGGGAGGGGTGAAGATGGGGAGAGGAGGGAGTTTTGAAAAATGATTTTGACCAAATCTGGGCCCCTTGATACGAATCTGAAAAAAAAAATGTTCCATGTCCCTTCTGAGATCCGCCTAAAGGGGGGAAAAGGGGGTCAAGAGGGGGAACTTTTAAAAAAATTGTATTTTTCTTTTCCGAGCCTCTTCTATACGAATCCGAAAAAACCGAACACGGGTCTCATAGTTTCTGAGATACGATTGGGAGGGGGGGGGGGAGGCCAAAAAGGGGAGGCTTGGTACTTTTGCCCTACTCATGGAGGGTTACTTGTAAGTTTGCTTGTCGTCACCCCCGAGTTACGCTTCACCCACTCAACCTTCGTTAAGCCACGGAGGTCGCCGGCTAGCTTCGCTCGCCACCTCCCCCCTTCGCTCCACTCGGTCTCGCAGGTTCGCTCCACTCAGGACCTACCTACCACCTGAAAGCTATCGTAACCACATCCCTACGCTACGCTACGCTTCGCTTTACCGCTACCTAGTTTTTCCGAGTTACGATGGGGGGAGGGGTGAAGAGGGGGAGAAGGGGGAGTTTTGAAAACTGATTTTGACCCACTCTGGGCCCCTGGATATGAATCTGAAAAAAAAAATGTTGCAAATCTGTTAACTTCCGAGATCTGCCTAAAGGGGGGAGAAGGGGGGCAAGGGGGGAGGAACTTTGAAAAATGGTTTTTACTTTTCCGAGCCTCCTCTATACGAATCCGTAAAAAAACAAAACACGGGTCTCTTCGTTTATGAGATACGTTGGGGGGGAGTAAAGGGGGGGGAGGGGGGGGGAGTTTTGAAATATGATTTTGATCAACTCTGGGCCCCTTGATATGAATCTGAAAAAAAAATGTTGCAAGTCTGTTAACTTCCGAGATCCACCTAAAGGGGGGAGAAGGGGGAAAGGGGGGGGGGGGGACTTTGAAAAATGGTTTTTACTTTTCCGAGCCTCCTCTATACGAATCCGTAAAAAAACAAAACACGGGTCTCTTAGTTTCCGAGATACGACGGGGGGAGGGGTGAAGAGGGGGAGAGGGGGAGTTTTGAAAAATGATTTTGACCAACTCGGGGCCCCTTGATATGAATCTGAAAAAAAAAATGTTGCAAGTCTGTTAACTTCCGAGATCCGCCTAAAAGGGGGAGAAGGGGGGCAAGGGGGGGGGACTTTGAAAAATGGTTTTTACTTTTCCGAGCCTCCTCTATACGAATCCGTAAAAAAACAAAACACAGGTCTCTCATTTTCCGAGATACGATGGGGAGGGGGGGGAGGGGGGGCGAAAAGGGGAGGTTTGGGATTTTTCCCATACTCACGAGAGTCACTTGTTTACGAATCTGTCAAAATATACCCACCTCCCCCTTCACCATCTGGGAGAACAATGATGTCAATCAGTCAGTGAGTCAGTCAGTGGTAATCGAGCTTTATATAGTATAATAACTAGTATTTGCGCGTTGCGCGAGCTGCAAGCAGCTCGCGGGGTCGTGTTTTGGAGAAGTATTCCTTACCTTGATAAAATTTTGAGAATCCATTAAGAATCTTTTAAATGAATTGGAAAATCCATAGTCCTTAAAAGATTTTGTAAATTATTTAAATTATATAAAATATTTTTAATATTGTAAAAACCCTTATAACTAATTCAATCAAAAAAAGAAACAAAATTTAAAAAAAAAAAAACAAAATAAATTGAGAATTCCTTAGGATAGTTAAAAGAATTTTAAAATCCGTGAGAGCACTTAAAAGATTTTGAAAACCCTTAAGAACCCCCTAATTCAATCTAAAACCTTATTTAAAACTCAGAAGGGAGGCTTAAGGGGCAACTTTGAAAAATGGTATTTACTTTTCTGAACACGGGTCTCTTATTTTTTGAGATACGATTGGGAGGGGGGGGGGGGATAGCCAAAAAGGAGAGGCTTAGTACATTTGCCCTACTCATGAGAGTTACTTGTAAGTTTGCTTGTCGTCACCCCTGAGTTACGCTTCATCAACTCAACCTTCGTTACGTCCCATGTGAAATTGATTCCATGATGAAAAAGTGTAGCAGCCGCCATCTTGGATTCTCATTTTGACCTCGCCATCGGTTTTAGCACCCTCGAAAACCATGAAAACGACACCCATGATAAAATTGATGAACAATTCAAAAATTATAGCAGCCGCCATCTTGGATTCTTATTTTGACCTCGCCATCGGTTTTAGTACCCTCGAAAACCATGAAAACGACACCCATGATGAAAACACAAAAACTATCCATCTCAAAAAGAATTTTTCAATTCCAAAACAAACTTTTCAGTTCAGAAAAAATGTGATATATAAAATATTATTGTGTTAGGTACACGCTTACTGTCCCTCGAACACTGCAGTTTTTGCAGTCGCCATCTTGGATTTGGATTTTAACTTCACTATCGGCTTTAGCATCCTCGAAAACCATGAAAACGACTCCCATGATAAACATTTCGAAAATATCGAAGCCGCCATTTTGGTTTTGATTTTGTTCTCACTATCGGCTTTAGCTTCCTCGAAAACCATGAAAACGACTCCCATGATGAACATTTCGAAAATTATCGCAGCCGCCATCTTGGATTTTGATTTTGACCTCACTATCGGCTTTAGCATCCTCAAAAACCATGAAAACGACTCCCATGATGAAATTAATGATCAATTCGAAAATATAGCAGCCGCCATCTTGGATTCTCATTTTGACCTCGCCATCGGTTTTAGCACCCTAGAATACCATGAAAACAACTCCCATGATGAATTATTCGAAAATTATCGCAGCCGCCATCTTGGATTCTCATTTTGACCTCGCCATCGGTTTTAGCACCCTCTAAAACCATGAAAACGACACCCATGATAAACAATTCGAAAATAATCGCAGCCGCCAACTTGGATTCTCATTTTGACCTCGCCATCGGCCACTATTGGCTGTAGCATCCTCGAAAACCATGAAAACGACTCCCATGATGAACAATTCGAAAATGATCGCAGCCGCCATCTTGGATTTTGATTTTGACTTCATTATCGGCTTTAGCATCCTCGAAAACCATGAAAACGACTCCCATGATGAACATTTCGAAAATTATCGCAGCCGCCATCTTGGATTTTGACCTCACTATCGGCTTTAGCATCCTCAAAAACCATGAAAACGATTCCCATGATTAACAATTTGAAAATTATCGCAGCCGCCATCTTGGATTTTGATTTTGACCTCACTATCGGCTGTAGCATCCTCGAAAACCATGAAAACGACTCCCATGATGAACAATTCGAAAATAATCGCAGCCGCCATCTTGGATTTTGATTTTGACCTCACTATCGGCTGTAGCATCCTCGAAAACCATGAAAACGACTCCCATGATGAACAATTCGAAAACAATCGCACCGCCATCTTGGATTTTGATTTGGACCTCACTATTGGCTGTAGCATCCTCGAAAACCATGAAAACGACTCCCATGACGAACAATTCGAAAATGATCGCAGCCGCCATCTTGGATTTCGATTTTGACTTCATTATCGGCTTTAGCATCCTCGAAAACCATGAAAACGACTCCCATGATGAACATTTCGAAAATTATCGCAGCCGCCATCTTGGATTTTGACCTCACTATCGGCTTTAGCATCCTCAAAAACCATGAAAACGATTCCCATGATGAACAATTTGAAAATTATCGCAGCCGCCATCTTGGATTTGGATTTAAACCTCACTATCGGCTGAAGCATCCTCGAAAACCATGAAAACGACTCCCATGATGAAAATATCGAAAATTATCGCAGCCGCCATCTTGGATTTTGATTTTGACCTCACTATCGGCTGTAGCATCCTCGAAAACCATGAAAACGACTCCCATGATGAACAATTCGAAAATAATCGCAGCCGCCATCTTGGATTTTGATTTTGACCTCACTATCGGCTGTAGCATCCTCGAAAACCATGAAAACGACTCCCATGATGAACAATTCGAAAACAATCGCACCGCCATCTTGGATTTTGATTTGGACCTCACTATTGGCTGTAGCATCCTCGAAAACCATGAAAACGACTCCCATGATGAACAATTCGAAAATGATCGCAGCCGCCATCTTGGATTTTGATTTTGACTTCATTATCGGCTTTAGCATCCTCGAAAACCATGAAAACGACTCCCATGATGAACATTTCGAAAATTATCGCAGCCGCCATCTTGGATTTTGACCTCACTATCGGCTTTAGCATCCTCAAAAACCATGAAAACGATTCCCATGATTAACAATTTGAAAATTATCGCAGCCGCCATCTTGGATTTGGATTTAAACCTCACTATCGGCTGAAGCATCCTCGAAAACCATGAAAATGACTCCCATGATGAACATATCGAAAATTATCGCAGCCGCCATCTTGGATTTTGATTTTGACCTCACTATCGGCTGCAGCATCCTCGAAAACCATGAAAACGAGTCCCATAATGAACATTTCGAAAATTATCGCAGCCGCCATTTTGGATTTTGATTTTGACCTCACTATCGGCTTTAGCATCCTCGAAAACCATGAAAACGACTCCCATGATGAAATTGATGAACAATTCCGCTACCTAGTTTCCGAGATACGATGAGGGAAGGGGTGAAGGAAGAGGGGGAGAGAGGTGAGATTTGAAAAATGAATTTGACATATTCTGGATCCCGTGATATGAATCTGAAAAAAAAAATGTTCCAAGTCTCTTCTGAGATCCACCTAAAGGGTGGGAGAAGGGGGTCAAGAGGGGAAACTTTGAAAAATGGTTTTTATCTTTCCGAGCCTCCTTTATATGAATCTGTAAAAAAACAAAACACGGGTCTCTTAGTTTCCGAGATATGATGGGGGGAGGGGTGAAGAATTCGAAAACAATCGCACCGCCATCTTGGATTTTGATTTGGACCTCACTATTGGCTGTAGCATCCTCGAAAACCATGAAAACGACTCCCATGATGAACAATTCGAAAATGATCGCAGCCGCCATCTTGGATTTTGATTTTGACTTCATTATCGGCTTTAGCATCCTCGAAAACCAAGAAAACGACTCCCATGATGAACATTTCGAAAATTATCGCAGCCGCCATCTTGGATTTTGACCTCACTATCGGCTTTAGCATCCTCAAAAACCATGAAAACGATTCCCATGATTAACAATTCGAAAACAATCGCACCGCCATCTTGGATTTTGATTTTGACCTCACTATTGGCTGTAGCATCCTCGAAAACCATGAAAACGACTCCCATGATGAACAATTCGAAAATGATCGCAGCCGCCATCTTGGATTTTGATTTTGACTTCATTATCGGCTTTAGCATCCTCGAAAACCATGAAAACGACTCCCATGATGAACGTTTTGAAAATTATCGCAGCCGCCATCTTGGATTTTGACCTCACTATCGGCTTTAGCATCCTCAAAAACCATGAAAACGATTCCCATGATTAACAATTTGAAAATTATCGCAGCCGCCATCTTGGATTTGGATTTAAACCTCACTATCGGCTGAAGCATCCTCGAAAACCATGAAAACGACATTCATGATTAAAACTTTGAATTTTTTACAGTCGCCATCTTGGATTTTGAGTTTGACCTCACTATCGGCTGTAGCATCCTCAAAAACCATGAAAACGACTCCCATGATGAACATTTCGAAACATATCGCAGCCGCCATCTTGGATTTTAATTTTGACCTCACTAGCGACTTAAGCATCCTCGAAAACCATGAAAACGACTCCCATGATGAAATTGAAGAACAATTCGAAAATTATCGAAGCCGCCATCTTGGATTTTGATTTTGACCTCACTATCCGCTGAAGCATCCTCGAAAACCGTGAAAACGACTCACGTGATGAACAATTCGAAAATGATCGCAGCCGCCATCTTTGATTTTGATTTTGACTTCACTATCGGCTTTAGCACCCTCGAAAACCATGAAAACGACATCCATGATGAAAACTTTGAATTTTTTGCAGTCGCCATCTTGGATTTTGAGTTTGACCTCACTATCGGTTGTAGCATCCTCGAAAACCATGAAAACGACTCCCATGATGAACAATTCGAAAATAATCGCAGCCGCCATCTTGGATTTTGATTTTGACCTCACTATCGGCTGAAGCATCCTCGAAAACCATGAAAACGACTCCCATGATGAACATATCGAAAATGATCGCAGCCGCCATCTTGGATTTTGATTTTGACTTCATTATCGGCTTTAGCATCCTCGAAAACCATGAAAACGACTCCCATGATGAACATTTCGAAAATTATCGCAGCCGCCATCTTGGATTCTCATTTTGACCTCGCCATCGGTTTAAGCACCCTCGAAAACCATGAAAACGACACCCATGACGAAAACACATAAACTATCCATCACAAAAAGAATTTTTCAATTTCAAACCAAACAAAAGAAACTTTGCAGTTTAGATAAAAATATAATATTTAAAATATTATTGTGTTAAGCACGCGCTTACTGCCCCTCGAAAACTGCATTTTTTGCAGTCGCCATCTTGGATTTTGATTTTGACCTCACTATCGGCTTTGGCATCTTCGAGAACAATGAAAACGACTCCCATGATGAACAATTCGAAAATTATCGCAGCCGCCATCTTGGATTTTAATTTTGACCTCACTATCGGCTTTAGCATCCTCGAAAACCATGAAAACGACATCCATGATTAAAACTTTGAAATTTTTGCAATCGCCATCTTGGATTTGGATTTTAACCTCACTATCGGCTTTAGCATCCTCGAAAACCATGAAAACGACTCCCATGATGCAAATTTCAAAAATTATCGCAGCCGCCATCTTGGATTTTAATTTTGACCTCACTATCGGCTTTAGCATCCTCGATGATGAAATTGATGAACAATTCGAAAATTATAGCACCCGCCATCTTGGATTCTCATTTTGACATCGCCATCGGTTTTAGCACCCTCAATAACCATGAAAACGACACCTACGATGAACAATTCGAAAATTATCGCAGCCGCCATCTTGGATTTGGATATTAACCTCACTATCGGCTTTAGTATCCTCGAAAACCATGAAAACGACTCCCATGATGAACATTTCGAAAATTATTGCAGCCACCAACTTGGATTTTGATTTTGACCCCACTAACGGCTTTAGCATCCTCAGAAACCATGAAAACGACTCCCAAGATGAACATTTCGAAAATTATCGCAGCCGGCATCTTGGACTTTGATTTGGAAAATGTTCCAAGTCTCTTCTGAGATCCGCCTAAAGGGGGGGAGAAGGGGGTCAAGAGGGGGAACTTTGAAAAAACTGTTTTTTTCTTTTCCGAGCCTCCTCTATATACGAATAAGAAAAAATAACAAAACACGGGTCTCTTAATTTCTGAGATACGATTGCGAGGGGGGGAGGCCAAAAAGGGGAGGCTTGATACTTTTGCCCTTCTCATGAGAGTTACTTGTAAGTTTGCTTGTCGTCACCCTGGACCTACCTGCCACCGGAAAGTTATCGTGATCTTATCCCTACGCTACGCTTCGCTTTACCGCTACCTAGTTTCCGAGATACGATGGGGGGAGGGGTGAAGGTTGGGTGAGGGGTGAGTTTTGATAAATGATTTTTGACAAACTCTGGGCCCCTTGATATGAATCTGAAAAAAAAAGTGTTGCAAGTCTGTTAACTTCCGAGATCCGTCTAAAGGGGGGAGACGGGGGGCAAGGGGGAGAAACTTTGAAAAATCGTTTTTACTTTTCCGAGCCTCCTCTATACGAATCCGTGAAAAAACAGAACACGGGTCTCTTAGTTTCTGAGATACGATTGCGAGGGGGGGGGAGGCCAAAAAGGGGAGGCTTGGTACTTTTGCCATACTCATGAAAGTTACTTGTAAGTTTGCTTGTCGTCACCCCCGAGTTACGCTTCACCCACTCAACCTTCGTTACGCTACGGGGGTCGCCGGCTCGCTTCGCTCGCCACCTCCCCCCCTTCGCTCCACTCGGTCTCGCAGGTTCGCTCCACTCAGGACCTACCTACCACCGGAAAGCGATCGTGGCCTTATCCCTACGCTACGCTACGCTTCGCTTTACCGCTACCTAGTTTCTGAGATACGTTGGGGGGAGGGGTGAAGAGGGGGAGAGGGGGGAGTTTTGAAAATTGATTTTGTTCAACTCTGCGCCCCTTTGTATGAATCTGAAAAAAAAAATGTTGCAAGTCTGTTAACTTCCGAGATCCGCCTAAAGGGGGGAGAAGGGGGCAAGGGGGGGGAACTTTGAAAAATGCTTTTTACTTTTCCGAGCCTCCTCTATACGAACCCGTAAAAAAACAAAACACGGGTCCATTAGTTTCCGAGATACGATGGGGGGAGGGGTGAAGAGGGGGAGAAGGGGGAGTTTTGAAAAACGATTTTGACCAACCCTAGGTCCCTTGATATGAATCTGAAAAAAAAATTTTTGCAAGTCTGTTAACTTCCGAGATCCGTCTAAAGGGGGGAGACGGGGGGCAAGGGGGAGAAACTTTGAAAAATCGTTTTTACTTTTCCGAGCCTCCTCTATACGAATCCGTGAAAAAACAGAACACGGGTCTCTTAGTTTCCGAGATACGATGGGGAGGGGGGAGAGGGGGGGCGAAAAGGAGAGGTTTGGGATTTTTCCCATACTCACCAGAGTTACTTGTAAGTTTGCTTGTCGTCACCCCCGAGTTACGCTTCACCCACTCAACCTTCGTTACGCTACGGGGGTCGCCGGCTCGCTTCGCTCGCCACCTCCCCCCCTTCGCTCCACCCGGTCTCGCAGGTTCAATCCACTCAGGACCTACCTACCACCGGAAAGCGATCGTGGCCTTATCCCTACGCTACGCTACGCTTCGCTTTACCGCTACCTAGTTTCTGAGATACGATGGGGGGAGGGGTGAAGAGGGGGAGAGGGGGGAGTTTTGAAAATTGATTTTGTTCAACTCTGCGCCCCTTTGTATGAATCTGAAAAAAAAAATGTTGCAAGTCTGTTAACTTCCGAGATCCGCCTAAAGGGGGGAGAAGGGGGCAAGGGGGGGGGAACTTTGAAAAATGCTTTTTACTTCTCCGAGCCTCCTCTATACGAACCCGTAAAAAAACAAAACACGGGTCCATTTGTTTCCGAGATACGATGGGGGGAGGGGTGAAGAGGGGGAGAGGGGGGAGTTTTGAAAAATGATTGTGACATACTCTGGGCCCCTATAAATGAATCTGAAAAAAAAAATGTTGCAAGTCTGTTAACTTCCGAGATCCACCTAAAGGGGGGAGAAGGGGGAAAGGGGGGGGGACTTTGAAAAATGATTTTTACTTTTCCGAGCCTCCTCTATACGAATCCGTAAAAAAACAAAACACGGGTCTCTTATTTTCCGAGATACGCTGGGGAGGGGGGAGAGGGGGGGTGAAAAGGGGAGGTTTGGGATTTTTCCCATACTCACGAGAGTCACTTGTTCACGAATCTGTCAAAATATACCCACCTCCCCCTTCACCATCTGGGAGAACAATGGGGATGGCAACTCAAAGCTAATCGTAGACGGCGCTGCGATAGTTGGTCCCTACGTCCGATTACTGTCTACAATATACAAAAAACAAACAAGATTTATTGTTATAAAAATTGTTAAAAAATACAAAACAAATATGGAAAATTATTTGTCAATGCAAGTGCAAATACTATTAAAGAAGAATTAAGACGCCGCGGTGCATCTACAAGAGGAAAAAAAGTGAATTAATTGAGTGGTAATACATTTGATTTTACCGTAATAAATCCACAATTACTTGTAGTTGAGGTTTCAATTTTAGAGTTTAGGTATGTTTTATCTGTCCGCTCCTATAACATGAATATAATGCTGCTTCTGACTTTCTATTTTGATAAAATATCATAATGTTTTAAGTCAGTAATTTTACCCCTTTTGAAACGAAGTTCCTTATCGCGCGTTGTGAAAAGGGGCTGGACGGAAAAAAATCTTAAAAGTTGTCACGACACTTTTATCCGACTGCGCGACGCAAAAGGAGGGTAATGTGTTTATTACCATGGAATGGAATGGAATGGAGTGGAGTGGAGTGGAGTGGAGTGGAGTGGAGTGGAGTGGATCGGATCGGATCGGATCTGATCGGTTCGGATCGGATCGGATCGGATCGGATCGGATCGGATCGGATCGGATCGGATCGGATCGGATCGGATCGGAGTGGAGTGGAGTGGAGTGGAGTCGCGACGATTATTTTTGTTGAGTGTATACAGTAACTTCGTTCCATCCGGGTGTCCCTTGACACCTCTCAAGTTTTTTTTGTATTTAGATTCGAGAAATATCACAATATATTTAATTTCTTATCACCACAACTATCACAAAACTCGTTCCAGGTGATAATTCTTTCGCCAGATGAACCATTTCATGATTTATGGAGCGATTAGTATAATCATAGAATTTGATTAATAAACTCAACTAACGGCCTGTCTCGGCTTCGCAAGGCTGGATATTATTTGTTTATTATATAGCTTTTCCTTAGTTATAATTCAATTTTTGTTCTCAAGGCAGTCACAGCATCTACCCATTATTTCTTGATAGTGTGAATTGTCGGAAATTTGTATGTCCCATCATTTTTACAGCTTATTACACAACATCTAGTCATTTTACATCAATAAATCGTTTTTTTTTCAGAAAATTCCTTTGATTTGACAGTTCTTTTGGGACCAAACTGTCATTTGTCACTTTGACACTTGCCTTCCCCATTCTGTCAATCAGTCAGTCAGTGAGTGGTAATCGAGCTTTATATAGTATAATATCATATTCCAAGTTAAGCCCTAAAATCTCGCATTTAATATATTTACCGCAACTCTCTTCATGGCTCCTATACAATATTAAGCAAAAAATATGAACCATTTATATTTTCCTCTGCCCTTAATAAGATAATTTGGGTCTATTTGCGTATAAAAACTGGTATACAGAGAAGTACAGACATGGCGTTAAATTAATTATCAGTGGAAGTGGACCAAACGAAACCGCCGCGGCCCGTGGCCGGTTCAGCGAAGGCGGTGCTATGGAGATGAGAGGAGCGAGCAAAATTGTCAACCTAGCTAGCTAGCAGCTGAGTAGTTAAGCTAAAATAATCATCATCAGCCTATAAATGTTCCTACTACTGACACATAGGCCTTCTCTCTGTGAGAGGGAGTGGGCCATAATCCACCACGCAGGCCCAGTGCAGGATGGTCACATGTCTTCGAATTTTTGGTTCTTGGACATGGTTTCCTCACGATGTTTTCCTTCACTGTTTCGAGAGCAGTGGTGATGAAATAAATTACACAGAGTAATGCGTCTTCCTGGGTTCGAACCCATGACCTACATATATTATGATGATACCACTGGGCCACTGCTATATAAATGAGCTTAATGGAGTTATTAACTGCTGCGCAGCATAATTATCATGAGTTCCGGTACGGAAAGAAATATATGCACGATCTATATTTAGGTAACTGTTCCGTGGTTGGTACTATGTGAGTTAAAATGTTTGTAAATGCATCGAGACACGATGAAACGGTAGAATTCCCTAGTTTGGGACAACATTAAAAAGATAAAATTGCTAAGCTAGCGCAGCTCCTGAATCGGCAAAAGACCTGAATTGTGATCACACGGATTTTCCGAAGTGCGTAATCTGGTAGAATAACGATACTTCCACCAAGAATAAGGCTATGAGAATTCGACATTACATCAACTGAGTACAATATTTTTTCACTTATTCTAACTATAACACACCCAGAATTCACGTTCAAGTTTGTCAAAGGAACACATTGTTTTACATTTACATTAAATGCTAACAGTCAAAAGAAAACAAGAACTTATGTAAGAGAAACAAGAACTTATGAAAGAAACAGTAACTTATGTTTCATTTCAATGGTAAGCCCTCCCACGCAACAGAAGAATAAATGAAAGCCTCACAGCACGTGCTCGTATACTCAAAGGATTGAAAAGTAACAGTAATTTTAGTAAGAACAGGTACCTACTCTTCATTTATCAGAATTATTACGTTACGGATATTTAAGTACCTTGCTTGATTCTGGAGAAAGTATTTCGATGCATTTTGAGGATATGATTTCAGGAACTTGTGCTATGGCTGATTGCAAATTGAACCCTAAATATGAGTGCATTAAAGGCGATTAACCATATTGTTTAGAAAATACGATCGTTCTAATTTAAACGTTAAATTCAACCATCATAACACGAAAGCTCTTGACACGTTACAATTTACTAATAAAGAACGCCAGTTATCTAGTAACATCCTTAACGTAATCCACTTACAACCATAATAGCAGCGATTGAAGTCCGCTTCGTCCCATCAATAAATCATCAGCCATATAAAGCCGGTTGCAGACAGACCGGGCCGACGACACGGCCGGCCTCCGGCCGACAAAGCAGCACCAATTTGCAGATTAGCTGATGCGTAAATTGTTGCATTAGCCATACGTTCAACAGTGAAGGTTCGACCAATTATGGTGGTAATTCGATACCGCGAGCCAACGTAATCCGATGTTATGTACGCACCTTTATGTTGTTTGTAATGTTAATGTACCGTGAATTTGTATATTGTGTGCACGGATTGTTTTTAGTTGTTAAGGAGTGGAACATGGGAGTTTATTATTGTTGGCAAATAAAATAAATGTTTTGTGAAACTAACGATATCCTTCGTCGGTAACATTAGTTGTAGCAAACATAGAGCAAGTCCAGCTGCAAAATTTAAAAAAATATTTCACACTTGTACAAAAATTAAAGCTCATAACACAACTGATTGCACTGCAGCGCTGTGTGTTGCCGATTTGATTCTCGAACGGAAAAATATTTCTAAGACCAACGACTACAAGTAATTGTTCAAGGTCTGTCTGTTTGAGTTTAGATGTTTGCATACCATACCATACACATAGTTCGTCTTTCAATTATTTAGCTTGCTTATTTTACATTGATTTATGCTAAACCAACTTGACGCATGAGATTACAGGACGACGTCCATGCATATGTCAAGAGGAAACAGTGAAAGATAACATTGACATAGACTTGAATATTGAAATCACGGATATTTATTCTGTTATGAACAAACGATAAATATATAAAATATGTAAGATTGTAGGCATTACGAAAAGCTCTACGAAATAGGCGAAGTGATACCAACAAAATACTGATCTATTTCCAAGCTAACTTTACTTGTAAACCCATTGTTATAGAGTTATTATTTCCTTGTACGATTGTGGTATCAGGCTGTACCTATTAAAAACAGTGATCCATTCCATGTTATGTAAATAAACGAGATAATTAAGAAGAATTTTTATAATAAAATTCTTTGATAAAACTTTCTGTTTTGAACTAGGAAATTGACGTGTATTTTATATTTTTCCCGAAAGGAAATCACAGGAGCCGTCTGTTGTAAACCGCAATTAAAAAAAAATATGATATGTATCTGAAAACAATTATTTTTGGTGTTTTAAAAACTCTTAAATATTTTATTAAACTCAGTTTTTATAAACGTTTTGCTCAATACTCCAAATTTGAAAAACAGTTAGGACATGATTGTGTAAACTTTGTTGCTGACTATGCCCACGTATGTTTATGACCTAATTTTAGGTCTAAAATAGAGCAGGTAATGGTTGGCAATCTAGGCTATGCAGCTAATTCACGTTCAGCGCACCTACGTCAGTCAATCTGTAGTCCAATTAGAATGAGTTTCGTGTTCATTAACGGTGAAAATGACAATCTGAAACTGCGCAACCTGTGTTATTTACAGCTTACAGAATTTATGCATTTTGTGGCTACATGGAGTTATGAGATCCATTTGTTGTGTATGTTTCAATGAAAATGGAACTTGGTCAAGCTAGTTTATGAATAACTGTGAATAAAATCTATTTGTATTTGTTCAGTTTGTATAAAATTATGTAAATTTTATTTGCCAATCTACTTATTAAAAATGCCAAACCATTTATGAACATGAACGACGCAAAAACGTAGGAGACCATAGGAAAGATGATTAGCGGGTAGACGCTCACTGAGTAAACATTGGGTCCGCATATATTTTTAATTTAAAAATGATATAATAATTATTCTAACGTCGTAATCTGTTAAACAGTTTATTTCCAAAGTGCTCCATGTGCAAAAGTGTTATCTCACGTCGAAAAGACAAAGTGAATAAGTTCAAACTAAATATTGACAAAAAGTAAATAGTGATTGAAATCGATCAGCATACAGTGATTTTTGTGCTTGTGCCATTGGATTTCATCTGCACTGAACAAAACGGTTAATATAAACATTTCGGTCAACATAATTATTATATGTCACAAATAAAATAAACTATCTAGAAAACAAAAACAAAAAAACTTGTGCAATAATTTGTGTTGAAGGTGGATTAAGAACATCCTGGCACCCGTTATCCATAATATCATAAAACTTACATACGAAAGGAACAAAGTTTTTCGTCAACTTTAACTAATACCAATTAGCGAGATAAGAAGTGAAGACGACTGCCGTGCATAACGCCCCGAGTTCGATCCCCACAAACCGTTTCTCTTTTTGTAAGTTAATTTGGTTTGTACATCATGCATCAAACATCACCTCAAAATGAGTCTAATGATTCTTCATCTGGGACCAAAATAAAAGTAAAACAGCGGAATAGTAATAAACGAGCTAGAACAAAAAGCAACAATGATAGTTCCATCGAAACATCGCCTGACATAAAATTCGACAGTAAAAAGTGTCCTCATCAGTGCATTACGCCAGAACTGATTCGAGAAATTATTCGTACTGAACTACAGAGCCTCCTTTCTAATGACATGGGAAATATTATACAGGAGAGTATCAGATCAGAACTTAAGGAAATTAGCACAGAGTTGAGCAGTATGAAGGAATCCTTGACCTTTATAAACAAGCAATATGACGACATGTACGCCAAACTGGAAGAGAGATCAAGACAAATAGATCAGCTTCAAAAAGAAAACAATAACATGCAAACGACTACGAAAGATCTAAATTCTCGACTAACGCAGATGGAACAACAAGCACGATCTTGCAACATTGAAATAATATCTGTACCTGAGTTTAAGTCTGAAAATTTAAATATATTAACGATGCAATTATGCAAATCAGTATCCTGCCCTATAAAGGAAAACGACATCATTATGGCAACTAGGGTCGCAAAACAAAACACTGAGGGCAAACGACCTAGATCTATTATAGTCAAAGTTATTTCCCCGTCTGTACGAGATGAAATTTTAGCTGCAGTGATTAAGTATAACAAAGTTAACGCGACTGATAAGCTTAGTACTGCTCACCTGGGCATTGGAGGAGATAAAAAACCGGTCTATGTAGCGGAACATTTAACTCTACAAAACAGAGCTTTACATCAAGCTACGAGGCTGGTAGCTAAAGAAAAGAACTATAAGTTTGTATGGGTGCGTAATGGCCGTATTTTTGCAAAAAAAAACGAAACCTCAGAACGCCTTTTAATTAAAGATAAAGAGTCTCTGCAGAAACTGTTAATCTAACAGGGTTTTCTTAACTTCCTTAAGCGTAATGAATAAATATCATAAAAATTCACCGATTTCCAAGTTTACTATCAAAATACAAGAGGTTTAAAAACAAAAACTCATGATCTGTATCATAATGTATTAATGAATGATTACGATATTGTAATTCTCACAGAAACATGGCTTAGTGCCGATGTCTCCAGTGCAGAAATATTTGATGACCGATATAATGTATATAGAAGAGACCGCGAACTTAATGAGCTCTGTGGGAAGAGAACTGGTGGTGGAGTACTGATCGCCATCTCAAAGCGACACAATTCTACCGAGATGGCATATCACAATAGTCTATGTGAAGATTTATGGGTCAAAGTTCAAGTTAAAACTAAACACAGTATGATCAGTCTTTGTTTTTGTGCGGTCTATATTCCTTCACCGGTTAAGATTAGTGTTGTGGAACATTACTTTGAGAGTGCGGGCAGGGTCATTGGTAAAGAGGCCAATATTTTCATAGCTGGCGACTTCAATCTTACTAATATTAACTGGCTCAACAACAAAAATGACAGTTCCCTAGTCCCTCAGAAAACTAATTGTTCAATAAATCACCTTTTTACGGATTTCGTTTCGTTAAATGGTTTAGAGCAATATAACAATGTCAGGAATGACAAATCAAAGGTCTTAGACTTAGTTTTAGCTAATATTCCTAACGTTGAGGTAAACTTATGCAATAGTCCTCTGTCTAAAGTGGACACACATCATCCTCCTCTTCTTATCAACCTTGACATACTTCCTGAAAAAACATTGAGTTGTAGTGTGTTGCCCACCCGTAACTATCACAAAGCCGATTTTCAAGCAATCACACAGAATCTTAGCTCTGTCAATTGGTCTGCAACGTTTGAAAGTTGCAGAACAATTGACGAAATGGTTGACATCTTTTATGTAACAGTGAGGAGCGCTATAAGAGATCACGTCCCTTTTTCAAAAAAAGTTAATACTAACAAACAACCACCATGGTTTACGAGGGAGCTTATCAGACTGCTAAAACAGACATACAACCTTAGAATTAGAGTAAAAAAATATAATAACGCCATGGACAAAATCAGTTTGTCACTACTTAAAGAAAGATGTAGGTTGTTAAACAAAGCAACTTATAACTCATACATAAAAGATATTGAAAATAAAATTAATGCTAATTCTAAATATTTTTGGACATATATTAAACTTAATCGTAGAAATAAAAGTACCATCCCAGAAAAAATGAAGTTAAACAACGAGGTAGCGGACAATAGTACTGATATCTGTCAACTCTTTGCAAAAAATTTTTCATCTGTGTACAACACTAACTCTACACAGCTCATTAATACATCTAACAATGAAGAAAATTGTGATAGTTTGAATGTATTAGGTGGCATATCGCTTACAGAGGAAATGGTCGCTGACAAACTGAAATGTTTGGATGTACGCAAGGGACCGGGTCCAGACGAACTTCCTCCAATCCTCCTCGTGAAATGTTCGAAACTATTAGCAATCCCTTTGACCTATATATTTAACAGTTCACTAAAAACAGGTTGTTTCCCTAAAGTGTGGAAGAGTGCTAAAATAGTCCCTATTTTTAAAAATGGACAAAAACAGGACGTGAAAAACTATAGACCAATATCGATTACCTCTGTCATCCCAAAGGTTTTTGAATCGTTGGTCTATCCCTATCTGTTCAGTCATTTAAAAAGTCACATAGTAAGCAATCAACACGGTTTCTTTCAAGGAAGGTCAACCCACTCTAATCTAATAGCGTTTACAGAAAATGTCATTGAATTTGTGGACCAACGAATTCAGGTAGACGCAGTTTACACTGATTTTAGTAAGGCATTCGACAAAGTCGATCATCATATTTTAATTCAGAGACTGCAGAACTGCGGAATCTACGGTCCGCTACTTCAATGGTTTCGGTCTTACCTTAATAATCGTATGTCTTTTGTTGTTTTGAATGGATGTAGGTCTGAAGATTTTCTTGTAACTTCGGGGGTACCACAGGGCTCTCACCTGGGACCACTGCTTTTCAACATTTTTATTAATACTATTGTTCAATGCTTTCATCACGCACAATGCTTTCTATTCGCAGACGATCTTAAGTTAACCATGCCTGTGAAACGCATCGAAGACTCATACTTGCTTCAAGCCGATTTGGATAGATTAGTTGAGTGGTGCAGAATAAATAGGATGAGTTTAAATTTAGAAAAATGTTTGCACATTAAGTTTTGCCGTAACAAAAAAATACATAATACAAAATATAGGATCTCCGGCAACACACTCAAGGAAACGGCTTCAATCCGAGACCTTGGAATCTTGATGGATAGTAAATTGACCTTCAATGACCACATAGACAAAATAATATCTAATGCTAACAAAATGCTGGGTTTTGTGCTAAGAATCTCAAAACCATTCAAGAATCCCAAAACCAAAATTACCCTGTACGAGACGTTAGTGCGCAGTAACCTAGAATATTGCTCACAGATTTGGTCACCTCAGTATAATGTTCATAGAAAACGCATTGAACGAATCCAAAAGAGGTTCCTGTATCACCTATCTTTTCACGATAATAACTCTAAGCTGCTAAAATCATACAAAAACCGTACCCTCCACTACAAACTTCAAAGCCTGACCAATCGTAGGAAAATTCTGGATCTTACTTTTCTTTATAAATTAATGAATTCTAAAGTAAATAGCGACCTTCTGTCTAGAATATCTATTAATATTCCTTGTAGACTACCACGTTCTAATACCTATAAACTATTCAGACAATCCCTACATAAAACCAACTTAGGCGACAATTCTCCTCTTGCGCGGGCTACTAGATTGTACAATTCTGTGTGGCGTGGTGCGGACATCGATATTAATCATGATAGTCTTAACACTTTTAAAAACAAACTCGTTAAACACTTTCAGACAGAGGACATTTGATTTGACTTGTCAATCCAATTACGTTTTGTTTTATTATTGTATTGTGTACTTTATAAGTTTATATTACTGATCATTATCAATTATTGTTTTTGTACTCTTATTGAAATTTTATTTTAAATTATGTTTTATTCTGGTATTTTTAATAATTAATTTTTGCATGTTATTCTTATAAATTTATAAAAATTTTAACTGAAATTTATGTAAATTAATCAATTTTTTTTTTATATAATGTTTGCTCAAAATTGTGTAAGTTGTGGTTACCTGTAATTGAGTGCTCATTACGGATATTGTTATTTTAATTAAGCAAGTGTATCTGTAACGTGTCATGTAATGTTCCCTCGTTGGTAATCCTTAAATAAATAAATAAATAAATAAATAAATGAAATGTCTAGGCATTCCTTCTTTAGACATATTGGAAAAAAGAACAGACAGAAAAATTTAAGCAAAATTATAAGACACAAATAATATCTCTTCTTTGGCACATAGAAGGTCTTGTGACCATTACTTTAAATCAATTTAAAAAAAAACACATACATTGACTCATGAACTACAAGTCAATCAAACAGAAATATTTAGTCCATAAAATCTCATTGCTATACAAACGATATTAAAAAGATTGGACACCAATCGAATTATTAGAACTGTTGCTATTCCCACGTCCACCATGGGCCATGCATGTTGGCAATCACAGAAGAGGTTTATTGCACCACTAAAATAAAATTTACTGGCCACAAATAAGTTAAATGTTTATGATTGAAGGGATACATGGCTTGATTGAGCGTTTTGTTGGCTCTTAAATCGCTTTTGTATAAAATTTCGTTATGTTAATAGACATTGGTATATCAAATATTGAGAAATTGTGGTATTTTTTTAAACTAATTGCCCCATTGAGTTTGATGCCAAAGAAAACAATACTTTGACCCATTAAAAAAAGACACGCTGAATGAATGACGTTCACGTTCGTAAAACCTCAAAAAATCGGGGTTTGTTTAAATTCTGTAGAAAATTACAGATATCCTAAACTTCGGTTTGTCAAAACATTTTACATCCATGAATAAAAGATATCCTCGTTAAATATACATCCATTTCAAAGGTCTTAACGCTTGCATATTATTTTAATATTAAGTAATGGTGCACCAACATTTCACGATTCATCAATATTGCTTGCTTTGAGTGATATTTTGAAGATCAAAGGAGTTCTATTTCTATTTGAATCACGACTTCTCTTTGACTAACCCGGCTAAGGCCAGCCACCGTAATTCCTTAGTAATTTCCTCTGGACTCTAATCTCGCTCATGGGTTTGCTCAGAAAATTCACGCCCTAATAAATAAGAACTCTTTTACTTCTTGATTTCAATTTAATGAGGTTAAATAATTAAAAAAGATCTTGATAGATATCCTAATCGATCTTAAAGAACGGATTTCAAAGCAAAAAATAATGGCAGCGGAAATCTGAAAATGCGATTCTTAATGAGAAGAAATTGAGACAGAAGATAGATTCCACGTGCATAGAAAAAAGTGAACATCAATACAGAAGCTGAACCACTTTAACTTGCTATAGAAAAGAAGCTTTTAAAGGAAATTGGTGATTATTATTGGGGGGATAAAGTGAAATGTCGAATAACGTTTGTTTTGACGGCAGTAAATAAGTTTTCGGTATAAATCACAAGCTTGAAGGATAAAAACGAAAGTGTGCGTTCGGGTAGAAAATTTATTTCTTTCTTCCACATTTCACTGGCTCTTGTAAAAGTTTTAATTATTTGCCGGATGCGGTCCGACGCCGCTTCTTTTGGGATCAATGTACTGTTGACGTTGACTCTTTAATTTTAATGCTTCATAGCAGATACAAATTAAGAGTAGTTTTAACTTTTGTTCATCTGTGATTGTTTAAATAAAAAAAAATGTATTCGTTGGGCTGTTTAAACGCTTTCACGCGTTTGTTATTTGAGGAAGTAAAAAGCTTCGAGCTAAAATGTACGCGGAACTAAATCCAGAATAGTGTTTGTTTCAACTTTTATATTTCAAAAGCCAATGCACGATACAGGAGTAATTCCAATTAAGAGGCAATGTTTAAGAAAAAAGTAACAGAAAACTCTCCGACTACCCTTTGCAATTATGAAATTATAGAAATGAATACGAGACCCTTATAACAACATAAATAGTGACCAAAGAAGCACGTTGTTACGTCTGCAAGCAAAATACATCATACACAAGCAAAATCTGAACAAATAATGTTATTTGTAATATTTTGGGAACATAATAGAGTTTCTATACTTAATACTAGACTGCCCTTAGGATCGCGTGGGATCCAAAATTATGAGGCTTCAGGCTTTACATAACGGTACAACAAATCTCATTAGGAAAGTTTATAATAATGTAAAGGTAATAACAAAGTCTTATTGCAATTTATTTTGGCTTAATCTCAGCATGTAGCCAAGTAAATTATTGTTTTGGAATAAGCTCTGTAATTATGTGAATTATTTTTACAAGGAATTTTGTAGGGTGAATTTTGATTGCGAATTATGTAGTTTGTGTATTTTTTTTTCATTATTGTTCGTGTATCGTTGGGTAAAGTTATTTCATTTTCTACTATAGTTAATAATTCGGCTAAATTATTCAGATAAATAACATGACCATACCTAGCTTGTTTCTTTGTTAATGATTCCTTTTAACTTATAATTTAATAGCTTCAAATATATTTATGTTGACTTCAGATAGGTCCCAAAAAGGTCAGGTGCACTATAAGATTGACTGAAGACTTTGAGACATTTTAACCACACATTATAGTTAAACCAAAATACCAAGGAAAATATCTACAAGCTCCAGCTGAAATCAAGACCAAACAAGAGGAATTTCCAAGACACGTAACACAAAAACATTTTCGTTAAGATTAATGCTATGATAATGTAACAAAACCTGCTACAATGGGCATGTTCTGGCCGAACCAGATTTAAATGTAAATGTTTCAAACAATTTGTACCACCATTAAGTATCTTATCATCGTACATTGCGACACTATTTTATACAAAATGCAGTTTTGGATAAAATGTTGAAAGCTGATTTCAGGTTTCAATAAATTGTTGAAAGTTATGTAAGAACATGGTTCGATGAATTTTAGTATACTTGTCTGAGAGCAAATAGAATGTTCTTGTAAGTTGTCATCTTGAACAAGATCACAGAAATTAAAAAAATCGTTGATATTAACTTGACCACACACCGAACATAGACAATTAGACATCAAACCTTGTGTAATTTTTCTTAACAGGGAGTAATATTATGAGTAAGTGTCCATTGCTGAACAACATTTAGTAACTAGAGTGATACAAAAAAAAAAGAAAGACAATAAATAAAGGGACTGATTTAAGTTCAAAATTGGAATTTAATGCAGAGAACAACAAACAAAAATGTTTTAAATGTGTATTCTTGACAAAAAAACTGTCCATATCCACAATTTCAAATATACATTAACTTAGCTTCTAAGTAAATGAAAATTTGCCGTGACGTTTATTACATCATCCAATCTCTTCACCTGTGCTTTAGAACCTCCTAAATTAAAACTATAAAACTGAAATTTAGACGTCCTTCCATTTATATCTCTTGCCGTCATTTTGAATTATGTCGTTGGGACGAAGTAAAATAAAAATTTGTTTTGTTTCTAGGCAAGAATGTTGTAACTGCTTGGAATAGGTCGTTTTGTGCTTATCAAAATGTTAGCAGCAGTTTATAAGATCGGCTTTAAAAATAATCAAGATGCAACAAAGAAATTAAGAAAATGCCATTCGTTAATCAATTAGAATGTGCAAAAGTGTGTTATTTTTTGTTCTTAGAACGTTTAGTTAGGTCATCAAAGCCTTCAGGTTAAATACAACTATAATGAATTCTAATATTTTCCTAATTTTAGCACAACGTCGACCATGTCATACTATGACATGGTCGACGTCAAAAAAGTACATTTAAGAATCGTAACAGGCGGCTATGTTTCTGCCCATCTATAGGAAAAAGGGTGTATGAATTAAATTGAATTGCAATTTTAATGAATCAAATGGATAATTAATATAGAAAAATAAAAGAACCACTTCGAACCAACAAAGGTATTAACCTCAGATAGTCTGAAAATAACACAAACAGCATCAAAAACTCGAAAGCTTAGTCCCTGAACAATATTGGCGCATATCTCCGATCCCAGTATCGTATAAGAAACTGCTCGAGATAATAGATAAAAGTGTAGCCGTCATTATGGCCATCCAGACGTCTCCATTGCCCTTTTATGCGTAGGCATTGGCTATCGTTTGATAATGGCTACGTAAGGCCGCATACAGATTGGTATAATGTTTGCTGTGATTTTTATTGTGACTTCGTGATTTTAGGTTAATATTGTTATGACAAAATGAATACCTACTCACATTTAATACAAGTCTTTATTTTACTTGAATTCATCATCTGCCTAGCTAGCCTTTTCCAAACTACACTCGCGAGAAAAAGTATGGAATCACTTAAAGGTTTATGTCGACTTGAATTAGCACCAAATTCATTTAAATCACGCCATTATTTAAGGAGTTACTTCGGATTAATTCCAAGTAAATGATTCTATACTTTGGTCGATAGTGTATGTTGGGGTCGACTTCCAGTCGAACAGAATACAGCTGAATGTCAGATTTTCACACGCGACTGCCTCTCTGAGCACCACAATCTAGCAACTAGGTAATAAAATCTAGTTGTCAGACTTTCGAGCTTCTGACTTATGGTAGCCATACACCATACTGCCTATTTGTCAAATCGGCATGATACTGCCAATTTGATCAGTAAGAATTGACCGTGTGTGGGCGTGGAATCCATCAAATTGGCATGACATGCCAATTTGATAGGTCATCAAATCGATTTGACACAACGTCAAATCGGCAGCAGTGATGCATTTGGCTATTATTCGGTGACGACAGCTACAATTTTATAAATTTGTAGCTATCGGTCACCGAATAATAGCTAGATCTAGCTATAAAGTTGCTAAGTTGGCATCACTGCTGCAGATTTGAAGTTGTGTCAAATCGATCGTACGATAGGCAGTATGGTGTATATGGACGAACTGCCAATTTGAAACAATTGCAAGCGTCAAATCGATCGTACGATAGGCAGGATGGTGTATGGCTACTATTAACAGTTACAACTGTCAAAGATCTTCCAAATGACAGTCGGAAGCCTAAAGTCTCCTTTTAACAGTGCATCTTTATGTCGTAGAGTTTATGGACGAGTCTTTACATTGTACTTTATAATACAACAGTTCGGTGCAAAAAGTGTAAAACAATATTATCAGTCTGGGCAATGTCATACTTTATTTTATTTAATTTTTCTGCTCGAAGCTCGACTCAAACAATTTTCAAGACATAGCTAAAACTACTAACAGCTTTTCACTGATGTAGAACTTATATTTTTACAATGTCCAACGATGATTTATTTGAAAGTTGCGTTATTAAGTGCTATATTAAATAGGCCCTAAGAGTAATGTGGATCCATTAGTTTTTGAATAGCTTTTCTGGATTATTTATTGAGGTTTTCTGCAATAATAGTACCTACTTAGTCTAGGCAGGTACTTTAAGGCCTAACCCAAAAAGGAGCTTTCTAATAACAGGCCTTTTGAAGAAACGTATACGTACTCGTATTTTCTACCCTAGAATCTTGAATAAATCTAACTGATATTATAAAGGTAATGTTTGGCTGTTTGGTACCGTTTGGAGAATCTCGTGGCTAAATAATAACAGCCGCACAGGTCAATCTTTAAGGTTAAGACGCGCTTGCTGAGGTTGGTCTGGGGACGGGTGATCAGTTTCAGTGTGTGTCAGTAGTCTTACCAAGGGTTATCGTATTGAGGTTCAGCTGCATACGTTTCGACTGGAAGCCGGCTCCAACATAGTTGAGAATAGGCTAGGCAGATGATGAATGTATGGATATTTAGATGGATGTATTTTATTTTGTCGCTCAATAAGGTCCCAACAGCTGAACTGATCTTAATGAAATTTGGCTCAAAGATGGGTTATGGTCTGGACTGACACATAAGATACTGCTTATCTCGATATCACATTTTTTGAGGGTTAATTTTCGAGTTACATGCGTGCGAAGAAAAGTAAAAATGTTACAAATGATTATTTTCATTGAAATGTTTGCCATCAGATGCAAAGTCTAATACACTAATCTCAATAATTTCACAACATAGTTGCTTCCTGTGGAAGTCAAATCAAAACCATTTTTTCTTGTTGGGTACTTTACTGTATTATTACTTTGATTAACTACCGCACCGACCAGTACTATAGTTATTAACCACATTTAAACATTAATCAAGTTCAAATCAACCCGTAACTCAAAACAATCCAATCAAAAAGTCCAACTAAGCAACTTCCAAGTCCCAAACATTGGTCAGTACTATCAATATAATGCCTCACTATTTCAAATGACTTTATAAGAAATAAACATAAAACAGAAGTCAAGGGGCAGCAGTATTTGTCTGTACTAATACTACGGTAGTTATGTTTGTGGGTATGTTGGGGTTAATCCTCGAAAATACTGATACGATTCCGAAACTCATTACTGAGATGTTATTTACGTGTTACATTGGTTATATTGCAGAATTGATATAAGTATAATATTCTTTATTAGTAATGCGGCGAGTAATGTATAGCTTGCCATCTGATCAAGGACTAGACGTGCCCACCGATGGTGCAACCTATTAAACATGAACGTCAGGGATCTGTCAGCAAGCTTATGGGACCCGAGGGCCAAATACTTGTCGCGGTCGCGGGCTAATACAGGATACTGCAACCCTGGGATGCAAAGGGAAACTGAAGGAATAGGGCGATCTTTAGTCAGCACGAGCCTGATAGTTGATTCAGCTCCTCCCAGAGTGAGAGGACTCATTCTTTGATGTTTATCAACCCCAATAAAGGCATAATTAAATGAAACGTTCCTATGATAACAAAAGCAAAGCCACGGACATAAGCTAGTAAATTTATAAGAAACAAATATAAGCCCAGAAGTCGAAGGGCGGCGGTGTTTGTCCAATATAATGGTCCAAATGTTTGCCGTGGGTGATTGATGCCGCCCCGGTTAATGGATCGATATCCGTCCAACTTATCCTTCGTGGGTCCTTGGCTGTTTCTGTGTGTTCTGCTTCACCCCGATCGGTGGCGTATGTGCTAACGATGGCTAGTTATTGGTGATTGATTGTTGGTATGAAATCTGGGACCTCGATGGGTTTATTTTGTTTAGAAATGTCTTTATCTTTTTGTGTGTTGTTTTAAGGTATTTTGGTACTTGACATGATTTAAACGGTTTAGTATGGTGTAGTTTTTTTGCTTCGATAAAGCTATGGAAATGATGAAGTTTTGAGGCACTAAAATTAAAATTACCGTCGCAATAATATAAAAAAAAAATGATCAAGACTAGATAAATGTACGAAAATAATTAGGGAACAAAATATTTTATGAATCAAAAAACTAAACAAAACATACACCCTCGTTAAAATATAAATGAGTGAATAAATCAATACTAAACATTGAATTTTATTATAATTCAAATTTATCATTAAATAAACACTTCCAAGTATCTTATCTGACTGTTTACACAGAACATATTTGCCCGAAAGTAAAATTAAATGCTTCCAGAGAAATCCCTTTCAGAGACCGTGGAAAATTTTCGATCAAAGCAAAATGAACATCAACATTTTAAACTTCGTTGACTCAACATTGATTTGTTTCTTTAATAAATTGCTTTTACTCTCATTCGAGTAACAGAGAAGTCGAGACAACATCGAATCAATATTCTCTACTCGATTCATTAAAATTCGCTAACTCATTTAATTGAACAAAATGGTTTTCATGTAGAGAAGTAATTTAAATGATGGCCGTTAAAGTGCTGAGATAAATGACAGTTGCAAGTTTATATTGATTTATCATTACGCCCGTTTTCATTAACAAGGCGAGTAGGATCCCATGATATTTGTACAAATATTGACGTCAGTTTAAGTTTTCTTCGTGTTTTAAAGGTTCAGGTCTTGTTATTTAGATTTTAATGTGATATAGAAACATATAACTAATACAAATAGAGCTTTAAAAGAGTGCAATTATAACTTAAGAGTAGAGCAGTTCTTGGTCTCTCGAGCCGCATTGTTTACACAACAGTGTATTTATTTATTTAATTATACGAGTAGGTTCGCGTTTGTTCTTTAATCTAACAAACTGACTGTTACTATTTTTATGTATTCTGATCGTCGTTGTTATATCTTAGATTCCAAAGTACCTTTTCTCAGTCAGAACAAAATAAATACCTTTTCAGTTCGCTTAAAAGATTTGCTAAAGATATAAGACAGGTAAGCGGTCTATTGTATTTTTGCTGACAGTCTCAATAACAACACTACCAAATTCTCACTAAGTGAACGCAAAAACACAAAACACCTCCACAATAGCCATTTAAAGAGCTGTTTATCTCACTGTTAAAAGAAAAATAAAATGACACTGTTTTTATTCACACACTTGTCAAAATAAAAGTGCATTTTGCAAAGAATTAGAGAAATAACAAGCTCTTATGTCAATCAAAGAGGCTTGTTACATTTTATTTCGAGGCCTACGCTATATTTTGAATTCAAGTTTTTATTCAAAAGGATGCGAATATATCATGTGCTGTATTTTTTATGCAAACTTTGCATATAAAATCAAATATGACTACATTTTTGCGTTGCGTATCTTCGACTACGTCAGAAGTCATTTTTTTTGAGAATTAAGGTATGTCTTAAAGAATAGTCGTGAAGCGTGTGAAATGTGTGAATCATTTTATCTTTATTTTTATCTATCGTCAAATGTGTGATAATAGATGATGATGGAAGGGAAACATACGAATTAGCAGTGGTATTAATGGATTTGTGTAATCTTATAAATCTTGCTTCTTCATTTCTCGTAACATTTGTGTTAAAGCTTCGGTGCGAAGCCGTATTTTGTGAGGTATGTTATAGAATATCAAACAAAAGAATTATGAGTCGCATCTACTTAACATGTCTTAATAATTGCCTACGAGGTAAATCAATTATGGATCTAAGATCCTTCCTAATTTCTACTACGACTTTCGAAAGAATTGACTAAGCCTTCTTGGAATCTTATGCCATTTATTACGTGTTTGCTAACTTTATTATATTCATTTTAAGAACAGTTACTCTGATAGAGGATAATTTGAACCCCACCTAAGAAATATTTGTTTTAAGAATGTAATTGTTTTTCTGCTTCTTCAATACTGAACTGAAGAGTAAATAGGTACTCGTATATGTTTTCATTGAAACCCTCATAACTTGCGCTTCACCACAATCATCTATTCTCTACATCTTTTGAACATGGAAATCAAGCAACTTATTTAGCAACTTAACATAGAATAATAAAGGGTTGTGCAATAAATAACAATATTATGTTAATACAAGTTTATATTCCGCTTTAACGAGATTCGAACGAGCGATCCAACTTCAACTACTCGTTAAGGTGGAATCAAAATATTTATTATGAATCAATTTACATAAGTAGTAGGAAATATGCATGTTTGAGGTATAATAGTAACTGTTGGGAGTTTGTTCTTGCCGACTGTTTTAATGACGTTATTATTGCAGCTTACGGTTTTTCACGCTTACTATGTGATTAAAATAATGTTTTATTTATGTTCTAATTAGTGAAAAAATTGAGACAGCATTAGCAGACAAGTATTTCTAACGATAAATACGTACGGGAGTACAAAACCACCAACAGTGGGGAGATTTGGAGGAGACCTAAACCAAGCTTTGGGTGGTTACAGGTTGAAGTAGAAGATTGGACAGGTCAATACGGCAGTTTCGTGGTAATTTACAAAGTATGTAATTAAAATAAATAAACAATAATTGATGTTGTCGTCAAAAAGATATACCTATGGCTGTCTCAGCAGTTATCGTGATCTTGGAACGTAAAGGTCTATTGAAGGAACACCGTAGATTTTATATAGTCAGTACGAGTTCCACAGTCCCCTCCGCTCCATCCAGGGCAAGAGGACTCATTTTATGATTTAAAACGTAAAAAAAAGCTCAAGTTTGTTGCAGATATAGAGTTGTAAGTGAGCCGAAAAAACAAGAAACACATTGCCACATCGACTAACCCTTCACAACTTGCATGACGAATCCAAACACACATAAATTATGTAGATTCTTGACACAGATTCCAACTCATATCAGACATTAACAGTCACACATAAACGTTTGTTTCCTTCTCATCGGTAGCTTTTGTTTCTGTCCGTAATACATTGTAATGTTTTGCCAAACCCACATTGAGCTGTCAAAGTCTCGTCAGCTGAGCGGTAAGCGTGTAATTATTTCTCCGAATGTACCATTTAAGTAACTAGAAAGTATCAAATTATATGCTTTGAGCACTACGAAGATAGAAGCTTTGGAGCGATTTTTCACACGATAACTGCTTTTTTTTAATGGCTAACGTCTTTATTGTTAGTTATAAAAGTTTTGGTGAAGACTTTGTTTTTTTTGGAAAGGAATTGTCTTAGTTTTAGTCACAGGGCGGTTCTTTTTGATGTTAGTAGATCGTTGTGAATAAATAATGCTAATGTGAGGTAAATAATATTATTATTAAAACAGCCGAATTTACTGCACAAATATTTTTAAATTACTACAATGTCATACAATCCTCAAAGCTGATGAATCTACTTGATATTTTTAGAACAGCTTTTAAAAATAAAAAGAAACAAAAGCGCAAAATATATTTTTCTAGTTAATTTATTCATTAAAAACTAACTCTGTGGTACTCAATTGTTTTGAGAGCCAACATCGTGTGGAGTCGGTTTATTTTATTAAGCGACATTGAATATTGAAGCACCTAACAATGTTATTCGAGTGAGACAAAAGTAAAAACATTTATGTTTCTCTACGCGTTTAGTTCTTTATGTTTTATTATTGCGTTTATTGAAATAATATGAGTGAATTTGCGTGAGATGTGGGTTTGATATTTATTTTTATGCGGGCTTTAGATGATAACGTGCGATAAAGTTTTTGTAAGTTCTGTCAAAGAAAACCTACGACATGTTTTAAATAAAAACAAACGTTTGATGTTTCATCTATGAAAAATATAATAACATTGAAGGACCAATTCTAGTATTCAAATATAAATTACAATATTGTTTTACGTATAAGTTTATTTCACATTTATTCCCAAAAGAGCTCTAGTTATTTCAACAATGTTTTATATTTAGATACGTATTTGAAGTTCATTGCGTGTTTACAAAAAAAATAAAACGATTTTCTATTAAAGACGCACTTATAAACAAAAAAAAAAAAAAAAGGTTGCACTCCAGGAGTGCCGGTAGAAGTGAAAACTTTTTTGTTACTATGTTTTATTTTAAAACTGGAGTAGTACAGATATGAAATTAACTAATTTGAATGACGTCTTACTCATTTTCGATCAGGGTCACGTGACCCTGACGCGAGTTTTAAATTTTTTACCCATTACAGAAAAAGTGTACAACGCCGCTAAAGAAGTTTTCACTTCAAAAAATGAAGCTCGGTCTCAAAACTACGAAACAGTATTTTCATAAATAGTTAAAATTTTAACGTAAGGCAACGTATATTGCTCTCATAAAAGAACTCCATACTTAAGTCATCAAAAGTCCAACCTGTTATAAAAACAAATATTTGCCCACGATAAGAACAAACCTGGGAAAAAAATAGGGCATATCACAGAATGAAATGAGGCCTTTATTTGCCCATTGTCAACCATTTTGTTTGAGACTTTCACTACCTGGAAATGAGGAAGATGATAATAAATTATGAGGTGTGGACACGTTGACGGTGTTCGTAAGATTATTTTAGGACTGCGTCATACCGCAAGACATTGACGATGCTATGAATTAAAATGACAGGTTGTCGGCAGGGTGAAAAAGCGATAGCGGAGCGCTGTGATAGAAAATTAATAATGCTATAAAAAGTAATAGACTTTTTTTTATGTTGCTTTGCTTTATTCTCAACATATGGAAAATATTTTGAAATTATAATTAAAATACTATTGAATTTTTTTACCCGACTGCGCCAGGAGGGTTATATTTTTCGAGGGTATGTATGTATGTATTAGTGATGTTGCGAATGTCTGATTTTTGACATTCGCGAATGCGAATGCGGATGCGAATATTCAATTTCAATATTCGCGAATGCGAATGCGAATATTGACTTTTAAATAAAACGCACGCGAAATGATAGATGGGTTTGACATTTCATGTCAGACATAATTTAACCGAACATTGGCCAAGTCGATATAGTTAAATGAATGTAACTTCATTCATTCAACACATAAAATTTATTCAACAAGTTTAGACTGGAGCTGGTTTTTTTATACCTTTCACCGGAACAGGCATGGACAAAGAACTTAAATAAATAATTTTGAATATTTTTTTTTGTTTTTCTCTTGTTTCTCATATATGCAAAATTATGTGGTAGATTTTTTAATTTAGCTGGGTGGTAGGACTCATTTGATGATTTTATCACGATAAAAAGGAATTTTGTCATTTTTGTTGCGATTCTGTTATTTTAATACAATTGGACTAACAGAACTATTTCAATTTAGTTGATTACTTCAAGACTATTCCGTTACATATAGTTTCCATATTCAAATCATAGTAGCAAATTAAAAAATCGTTTTTCAGAAATATTCGCAAACATTCGCATCAATTAATGCGAATGCGAATGCGAATATCAAAAAAAATGCGAAGATTTGCGAATGCGAATATTCGCAACATCACTAGTATGTATGTATATTTCTTTGTGTTGCTCTGCAGCCTAAACGGCTTGATGGATTTTAACTTGAGAGGTGTCGTTAGATTCGTCTTAAACATGAGAGTGTCACTGGGTACATAAAACTGGCCAAGTGCGAGTCGAACTCGCGTGCAAAGGGTTCGAAACTAAAAAAAATTTTTTTCTCACATTCTATCAAGTGGGGTACCAAATTAAAGGATTTTAAAAATGGTTTACCAAAATATATATAACTTATATTATGTTTCAATTTAATTTGGACTGATAAATGCTAACAAAAAATAAAAATAGTAAAATAAAATAAATATTTAAAAAAACAAAAAACCCGACTGCGTAAAAAAACTAAAAAGAAAGAAACAAGCCCAGTAGTTTAGAATTCACTCATTCACACTTACAGTCGGAGCCCCTTGGGAAGAGTGTCCTTTGAAATGAAATGAAATGAAATGATGAAATGATGTTTATTTATGCAAGTAGGTTATTTCAACACTTTTACACGTCTTTTTATAAAACTAGGAGGGGCCGGTGTTTCGTACCTGACTACTCTGAGAAGAAACATCCGAAACAAACTCAGAGGTCACAGTCTCTTTTAAAGTCCAGACATATAAATGTAGAACAGTTTATACGAGGACCATGCAGGCAATGTCTGAAATGGTCTTTTGAAGAAAGAACCACACAAATTTGAGTGGACCTGTCCAGTCAGTGCAAGCATTTGTCAGTTATCGTGGAGCTCAACTTATAACACAAGGAGCTCAGCGACACGACGAACAATACCAAAGAAAGGACTTGTTTAGGCCGCTTAAGTTACTCAAACTGTCAGACAATCATAATGAATAAATAAATAAAAAAACGACAGCTTGGCCCACATAGGTTCTCGCATTCACAATACTAAATAAAATAAATATTTAAATTGTCATGTAAAAATAAAGTAATGTCAGTTTGTATAAAAATATAAAATAATCATACATGTCAGTTTGTATATAAAGGAAAAGAAAAGAAAAAATATAAAAAGAAAAAAAAATATACATGTCAGATTGTATATAAAAAAAATCGTACATGTCAGATTGTGTTTAAAAAAAAATCAGTAAATAATGGTTTAACAATCGGAAAATTGTTTCGTCAATACATGTGAGAACTATGTAGATTCTTGTATTAAATGGTCTTTTTAAGAAAGAACTGCAAAGAAAAGCTTTAAGTAGACCTGTTCAGTCAGTGCAAGCAGGTGTCAGAGAATGGAAGCTCAACTCAGTACGTAAGGAGCTAAACAACCTCTGATACCACATATTCCTCACATTATCAAAAAAATCATAGAAAGTCATTAAAAGTTTATTAAAAGCGATTGACGAAAACTAGAAAAAACTATAATTGATGCTTGAGGGTGCATTGGAGCAGCTTACTCCCAGGCCATTTTGTCATCAAGATATTCTTTGATTTTATAGTAACTTTTTTTACATAGTTGCTGTTTAATAACTGATTTAAATTTGTTTAGGCTTAGTTCTTTAATATGGTTTGGGAGTTTGTTGTAGAAACGTACACTTTGGCATTTAAACGAATTACTAATTTTATGGAGCCTACTCGCGGGTACTTTTAGCAAGTCCTTGTTTCTTGTATATAAGCTATGAATGTCGCTATATTTTGTGTAAAGATTAATATTCTTTTTAACAAAAATCAAATTTTCATACACGTATTGAGATGCAACTGTCATTATATTTATTTCCTTAAATTTATCCTTCAGTGAATGCCTGCTACCTAGGTTGTAAATTGCTCGAATGGCTCTTTTCTGCAGCACAAATATAGCCTGAATTTGCATTGAAATTTCTCACAAATCCAACTTTTTGATTCTAATTTGTGCCAAATAATCATAATAGAGTAAATATCGCAGTGTGTGTGCCTTTACCTTTACTATATCATTTAACACACCTGTTAATCTAATGTTTGCTCTATCACAATGAATGGAACGCTTTGA
Organism: Agrotis clavis; assembly: GCA_954870645.1. NCBI lineage: Eukaryota > Metazoa > Arthropoda > Insecta > Lepidoptera > Noctuidae > Agrotis > Agrotis clavis. The sequence continues at coordinate 7,958,769 of OX940929.1, forward strand.
CGATGGCCCTGTTAATGAGATGAGAAGGAAAGTCAATAATATTGAGGCACGTCTGGACTTTTATCATATTTGCATAAAATATTTATGTATTGTCTTCATTGAGGAACATCATCATAGGAAGGTGGGAATTTTTGAGTGAGATTGTGGCGAAAGATCGAGTACACACAATGGGAGAGATCTACGTAATTAAGTTATTGTACAAATAAAATCGTCTTTAAATGCCTCAAAAGTATTTATAAAACACAAAAAAATGGTAAGTAATGTGTTGGTCGTCCGGCGGCGAGATGGGCAGACGACGTTGTTGCCATTGCGGGAGTGTCCTGGATGAGGCTGGTGCAAGACCGTGGAGCTTGGCACAAACAAAGAGAGGCCTATACTCAGCAGTGGGTGAAGACGGGCTGTGGATGATGATGATGAAGATGAATGTGGAAAGCTTTAGCCTAACGAAAACGTGACAATAAAGTTTTATTATAGTAGTTTATGTAACTGGCACATAATGAGGGGTATTATACACGAGTGTGAGTTTAAAAAACGAGCGAAGCGAGTTTTTTAATAGTATCACACGAGTGGTATAATACCTTGTTATGTTCAGTTTCATACACTACTTTATCTACTCTCATTGAATACGAACATACCTACCAAATGAAAGATAAAAATTAATTAACAATAATATTCATCCACCGAAATACAAACGTCAAAATTCCAACATTCCTATTTAAAGCGCGCGCAGCCACAGATAAAAAATGAAATAGATGTATCTATGGTCAGTAATCTGTATCATAATGAAAAAAAATTAAATTATAACTTTGTTTTGTTAGAGAAACAGTGTTATAATTTAATTTTTTAATTTCATTACGATACTCTATGGTATAAAGTATGTCATTATAAACTCGTTTTGAGTTTTGTATTTCGAATTTTACGATATGAGAGTAGATAAAAATTGTTACACGCTCTCATTACCGCGCTAGACGAATCAATAAAATGGTTTTACTTAAAACCGTATTCTATCCCGAAATTATTACCAATGAAAGTTTCAATGATATTAGTATCCTCTGTAATTATACTGTACACAGAAAGTTCCTGGGTATTTTAAACTGTATTGCGATAACCTTTAAAGTTCAAGGGAACAGAACAAATTATATTAATGCTCATTGAATGTCAAACCGTTTTAATTTGGATCACCAGGGTTCATTTGTTTGAATGTACAGTTACGACTACGCAAAAAAATTGTATGAAATTACTCGTATACATTGAAAACAATTTTAGAGTCATGTGTAAAAAATGGATATATTGCACGTTAAATAATTACGATGACTTTGCCCGCATGCGGGAAGCATTATGCATGCTACTGTAAGGTTTGTGGGTTTTTATAGTGTATGTGGCCTTTAAATCGTAGTTCACGAATGTCGGTGAATTTAAGGCTTTAAAGTAGTATTTTTTGACCAAAATATTGACAGAAAAGGGGAATAGCATAAAATTTCAATTTGTATTTTAAAGTCAAACGTTTGGGGGATGATCTGAAATGGAATCGACGTATTTTTCCAGTAAATCTCCCGGACTCAGCTGTAAAATCTCGAACGAGGGCGAATTTATAACGCAATGAATAAAAGCCGCGAAAGCATAAATCACGAATTTAATGAACAGTTTTATTTGTTTAATAGCACGACGTCTTTTGGTTGCAAACTCCGGTATTTATTTAATGACATTGTTGTTCCAAAAACATTGTTCGACGACAAACTTTTCTGGTAGTTTGCTCTTAATTACTATACCTAATATCATTCGCGGTGCTTTTGCTTGGGAGCTACTATTATTTTCGTTCACGGTTTGTTGAGCACCTTAAATGGGTACATTATTTTACCATCTAATTTTCATTTGCGCGAAATTTAATTTGTCTGGTTGTGATACCGGTGCGTGGCTCCCTTTCTTACCGCATTTTAGCCGTTTTCGCGTATTCAGTGCCTGTTGCGAACAAAATGACACGCGTTACCTACTAATGAATGCTTGTGTCGTACCAATGGAAAACTTGAACATTTCCTTTAATTAGAATCTAATTTTAGAAGCGTTTGTGTTTGTTTTGTTTAATTAGTCGCTGCCTGGAGGCATATATTTTATTTTGGTAAGAATATGTACAGTCAGGTTCAAAAATGAATTATAAACTTCTCAAAGCAATAGACTGACGCTTCACTTTGACTTACGACCTTTTGTTATAAGTTGTTTTATTACTATACATATCAAATTAACTTTTGATATAGTTCATAATTTCAACCGTTGATTTACAAGTAATGCTGGCGCAATGGTAATCGTGCTCGGATAGAACTTCTGTTCGTTCGATTGCGGAGGATCGAATCCCACTTTTTTTTTCCCAAATACTTTATTTAATTTAATTTTTAATAATTACTTTATTCTTTTTGTTATTTTTAATAATTTTTTTAGTAGGAATTTGATAATTAAAATTGATTTTTGTGTAACTACTAATATAAGTCATTAGTGTTGTGGGTCGTTCGTTATAATCACAGATATAGGTCTATCTATATCTATGGTTAAGTTTAAGAAAGTTTTGTAGGTAGATCGTAGAAAAAAAAAAAGTGAACTATTTCGATTTGTGCGGTAGGCATAACTATGTTATCTCGTTTTGAGTCTCTTATTTGAACGTTGTTGATCCTTGGTTATTTTGTGTGACTAAGTAAACAGCATATAAGTGTCACACTGTCCTGTGGTTTTGCAGTGAAATATTAACAATTGGATTTATATAAATATTGAGGGCGAACATTAAAGCCCTGCATAAATATGTGGATTAAACTTAAAACAAATATCAAATGAAACCAGACTAAGTGTGAGTATTAACATTTAAATTTTGATCATTCCACATGTTAATAATTATATTTTTATAAATAAGGTTCCCTATTCAAAAGTATTTGTTTAAAAGTAAAAAAAGTGATTGATACTTAGTATGTGGTTTTAAAGTTTTTTTCTTAGTAGTAAAATAGATCAACAGCTGTTTTTGCATAAATAATATAATAGTATTCTATGTTTTGTTCCAGTGACGAAATACTATGAGTCTGTGGGATGAGATATGGCATGATGATGAGATGAGTTGATAAGAATAAACAGGGACGTCAGGGACGTCCGGGAATGTCGAATGAATACGAAGGAAAATGGTTTCCATATAACTAATTCAACACAAAATTAATAACCGTTCATCGTGTACTCAACATTGAAGGCATCAACGACTATCAATTAAAAACTGTTATGTTTATAGGAATAAAAAAAAAACGTTAAGATTGTCTCGAGGACCTTTTATTGATATGAATTTTGTTTATTTATTGTAAATAGACTGAAAACGTAAACATCATTTGATAACTTATTCATTTTAACTTATTATTATTCAAGGATTAAGAATTGAGGTATGGTTTCAAACATCTTTTCGTAAAGAAAACGATCCTTAAACTTACCTCAATAACTTGTAACAGGGTATTTTTTATGTAGTTTGGATAATTTTTTCCGTGGTTCTATTTCAGAAGTAGAACAAATTTCCATAATATAACTTTATTTCACTAAATCGAATTTGGTGAAACTGAAGAAACTTACACCGCGGTACTGGAACGCAAAGGGCAACTGGCCCTTTGCGTTCCAGGGCCGCTATGCCCCGTTACTGTTACAAAATAATCGCCTTTTAGCATAGCAGCCCTGGAGCGCAAAGGGCCAGTTGCCCTTTGCGTTCCAGTACCGCGGTGTCAAAATTTTTTTTTATTGAGCATAACAAGTTTCTTCAGTTTCACCAAATTTAATTTAGTGAAAAAAAGTTATATTATGGAAATGTGTCTTGAGCGTGAAGGTCAATTGGCCCTTTGCATTCCAGGGCCTAAGATAATCTGTCTGAGTTAGAATAACCCAAGTCACGAGCTCACTTCGCTCGTTCTTGCGGACCTGGAAGGCAAAAGGCAACTGCTCTTTTGTGTTCCAGGGCCTACCTAACATGTCCGAGTCGGGATGACCCAAATAGCGAGCTCGCCTTCCTCGGTTTTGCGGCACTGGAACGCAAAAAGGCAACTGGCCCTTTGCGTTTCATGGCCGCGGTGCCTTGGTACTGTTTCCAAATAAACGGCTTTAATAATGATAACTTTGTTAAAAATGTCCGCAATGTATAAAAATACCCTGTAATTGCTAATTAGCTTATAATAATACGTAAGTTACCCTTGTTAAAACCACTTATTTTAATTTGAAGAGAAATGTTTTTATTTTGAATTTTTAAATTTTCTTATTTATTGTTTTATATTACTTATATTAATTTTAATAATTTCTCAATTTTGTTTAATTAATAAAAATTGCATCTATGATTTTCGACATCTATTTCACATTATATCCAGGTCGAGTAATAATATTCATAATTTTAGCAGTTTTATAACTTTAAACATAGAATTATAATAATTTCAACTAAAATATACTTATATTGTTATTACATGTTTTTTTTTATTATAAACCCTGTAGGTAATAAATTATCATCATTAGTAAAAATTGAAAACGAAATAAAATGACAATAAGTAGTACTAGACTAACGAAACGAGTAAAAATATTTGACTAACAAAAACAGATGGTGACCATTGCATTACTTTCATTAGTAATGATCTAACATTAATATTGTGCCGATAGCGTGGGTTCACGATCAATGAAGTTGGAGTTCGAATCTTAACTTTTGAAATGTCAGTTGATTATAAGATAATATTTTTAATAAATAACTTATTTATTTTTATTTTGTTTTAACGCTTATTTATTTTTAAATAAGTTACATATTAGTTATTGAATTAAGTATTTTTTTGTGTTTATATTAATTTTTGCTTGCATTTTGAGAATATTTAACAATACCGTTATAATTATATTAAATCACACGACACTAACCAACAAATACAAGAAAAAACACACGGAAATTCCAAACAAACGCAATAAAATTTGTGTGTTAAAAATTATAATTTTTGACAATCGAGTAAAAACCCACAAAAAGTCTATCAACTGCTGCGTGATATTTGAACTCGCACCTCTTTCGACTAACGCATTTATGTCCTAAATGCCAAAACCACTGAGCCAACTGGACTCATATTTAGACGTTGAAATTATGAACTTAATAGTTGAAGGATTATTGTGTATCTCGAAAGTAGAACGTCATAAGTCACACTAAACGTTAAGCAATTTCTTTGATAGCGTACGCATGGAATTTTGATCGCCACTGTACCTACGTTTTGTATAACTCGGAGTTCATAATTATTAGGAGTAGGTATTAAATAACATGTATTTACGGAATTCTCTGTGATTGAGGTTTTAGCTGAGTAAGTAATTGTTATTTACATAGTGGAGTATTTTATTTTAGTTTTTAGTAATTAAAAAGCTCTTTGTTTTGAATACAGTCGATAGGTAACAGTTCCATCTAAGAAACTACTAAAGTATTAACTGAATCCATAGATTCTGCCAACTCCTTGGACCTTTAATGCACGTATGCAATTATGAGCTAACTGCATCACATTGCAAATTATCGCCCACCATCACCACACACCTTTACATCTGACATTATAAATCTAAGTTTAGAAGTCCAACGGAAGACATTTAATTTAATATAACAGATGTTCCCATCTCGAGTGGACACGCTTCACAGCAAATCCTTTGAGTTTGTCACGGGCAGGCTCAAAAGAACCATCAACAAAGGACTGTTATTCCAAGTGTGTTCCAAGTTGTATAAACAAGTTTGACAATTGAGCGTACGCTCTGCTTCGAAGAGGATTGCTTTGAAAATCTTGTCTGAAGAAAAAATACGGTTTTGGAATAATAGTGACGATGAATGAGATTTCGACGGAGGATTTGATGGTTGCAAATTTTAGAGTGCGACATATAATTTTCAGATTTTCAGACATTGTCTATCATCATGACCTGCTAAACTGTTTCCCGGCTATGATTTATACCAATCATAGACAAAATGTGAAAAATTTACTAGTAGGTATAATAATTATATTATCTCTGCGCATGGTTCATACATGGGTCTGGAAGTTTGTGAATTTCTATTTTTGTAAACGCACCCACGATACAGGAAAAAATCCTACTGTAAGAAAAGTTTATAAAAAAAAATCGTTGTGAATATAGAAGAAAATAATGGTAAAGCAGAGATAGCAGAAACTAAAAGCGAGCAGTGAATAGCTTTTCGCTTCTTTTGATTCCATCTTCATTTAGCCAAATTTTCTTTTTACTGTTATAAATGACGGTAAACTGTGTAGATACTTTGTTTATATTGAAATTCGTATCCTTACTAAAAAAGATAAGAAACAACAAAAAAAATGTGGACTTATTTAGGATTCAGGATTGGACAATTTAGTTTCTGAAAAGGTTTAAGTCTGGTAAGGCTAATCTAGAATCAATTAATTTAATACCTACTAGTATTATTTTATTGTTCGATATTTTAATAACCCAAATAAATTCTCTCTGTGTTTGTTTACAATTACGCATTGCATTTCTAAAGAATTTAAAAAATAATCCGTCTCTCAGTAGAACCTCCTATATCGCGGTGTGTTTAACAAAATTTAATAAAACCCACATATACAACTTAAATCCTGGCCTACAATAAGCCAATATCTAAACACCGTTCTTCAATCGACTACAAAACGGAACAAAAACAAAGTATTTATCTCCAGTCGAATAAAATCCTCTGAAAATATGCGCTCTTTCTGGTAACACATTCAGAGCTCCGATGTTTGTTTCGTTTTGCGTTCAGAAAACAAATGGTTGAGGTGGATAATTGAAATCCGAACTGGGGCAGGCTTCCCGCTTGCCGGTCGTACTGAATACCGATGGAGTCCTCTTTAAAACTATTTTCTATCTCTCCACATACCCCCTTTTGCGGCTAGTCCAGCAGCAAGCCTGTGGTACTGCTAACAACTATGTAGAAGTCCCATGACCCACTTGCTGAAGCGAAATTATTATAAAGGAATTTCAATAAAAACACGACGCGTTGTTCACTACTAAGTACTGGTTGGTACTGGCTGTTTTAGGGTAGAATGGGCTTCGTGAGTCGATTATGGAAATTGTGGAGCGTCGAGTGACGTCATGGGGAAGAAAAATATGTTGGCGTTGTGTTTACGTGCGCTTCTACATGGTATGGTATGGTATGCTATCTACAGCTATAAAAGTTACGTTTATTGCTTACTGTATTTATGTTAAAATTTTGAGGTTTATCTTGCCTAACTACGCCAAGTAGTGCAAAGACTTCTTCCCATATCTTCCAGCTTGTGATTCAATTCAGAGTCTAGGTGGACCACTGCGAAATTCTGATAAAAAATTGTCCGTAAAAATTATTATATGGCATGATAATTTCTACAGTATTTACTGTAAAACAAATTAAAGCAAACGTAACACGTAATACAAAAGAAATGACTACACTAGCCAAATCCGAATATAGAACACTCGAAATACAATGAAATCACAGAAGCCTCAAAATAGTCCATCCAATTCAAATCAACGCGTCTTCAAAAGTCAATAACTCACATTGATGTCAAAAGTCAGAAGGAACGTTATTACGTCACACTTTAGAGATTATTACGAAAAGAACCATCGTGAGTGACAATTTAATGAAGTGTTGGTCCATTGTGTAATTAAAATCAACGTCATTAAAGTTCAACTTACAACTAATGAATGGATGCGTGATGATTAGTGATGTACGATTCGATCTGATACGTAGTATCGATGCTCTGATATTTTGGATAAGACCAAAACTTTATGGTGTAGATTGTAGGGATTAATGGATCGTTCGTGCCGCCTGAGGCCCTCGTACAAATTCTACGTGTTTGACCGTAGTTGAATATAATTTGCGTCGTACATACAAGACGCAAATTGTATAGAATGAAATGAAAACGAAAAAGCGCCTCTTGTGTAAAAAATCAATCCCAAAAATCGTAGGGGCCTTTTAAGTTCCTTGATCAGTAAATTCTGTATTAATTTTAACCTGCGGATTTGTTTTTTTTTTATCCTGGTATAATCATCAAATGTTAAGATTCGATTCAAAATGAATACAATCGGATCGAAGCCATTCGATACGATCCTACAATCATAAATCGAATACACAAATGTCCAAAGTACTGCTTCAAATACAAGTGCCGTACATCCCTATTGATAAATCAGATAGGTATGTCGTAAGCGAAAATGAAGATATTGAAGTGGTCGAAATTGAGTTTGAGCGGTCGCAGACGCGTAACGCTTTGTTCGGGAGTGATTGTATTGACATGTACGGAAGAAGCAGTTAGGTAATGTTCAGTAGGTATAACACAAATAAAAAAGCGTTACACAATATCAGTTACTTAAGTTACAAAACAATTTGAATCGTATGTGTAATTCTTTTCTCTTAAGCCTATTTCATCTTTCGCCCACAATGGATTGACGAATGAATTAACCAATAACGGCTATAGTCATGATGACACTATAATTGCAAATCTGTTAGGGAATTCAAATAAAAATAAGCAATTCTTTTTTGTTTTCTTTAAATCAGTACGTACTGATATAATGAAACACATCAAATACTCGAGAGAGGCCTCCTGACGTCAGAACTATGTAAAAATTGTACCTACCCTCAGACCAACAAAAAAAGATTTTTTGTTGGTTTGAGGAGGAGACAACTTTTTTTGTTGGTCTGAGTACCTACCTGACAGATGACGTATGGCGAATTTTGGCTTTTGTTACAAAAAGAAAACTAAGGGTTTTATATTTTTTGAATAATTTTGACTGGCCTGTTGGTGTAGTGGTTAGTGACCCTGACTGCTATGCCGGGGGTCGTGGGTTCGATTCCCACCCATGATTAATGTTTGTGTGATGAGCAGGATCATTTGTTCTGTGTCTGGGTGTAATTTATCTATAATATGAATGTATTTAGAAATATTTAAGTAATATGTTTATTAGTTGTCTAGTACCCATAACACAAGCTCTGCTAAGCTTGGGACTAGATGGCGTTGTGTGATAGTTGTGGAATATTATTATTCTCTTTATTTATTTTTACACTTATAAATTACATTTTTAAATATTTTTACAAAAAAGAAACAAAAAACATTTAAAAATATAAAAAAATAGCAGTCCACCAGTACCGGGAACAGGGTCCGGGCTACCGGTGGTCAGGGCTCTTGAGAGAGGAACCTCCTAACAATACGCGCCGTGTCCAAGAGTACTGCCTTCTGAATCAAGCGCTTGATCCAGCCACCCAGCGAGAGCCTCCTCAGGTGTTGGTCGAGGCTCTTGGCAATTAAGCCATTGGCAGATACGACTATCGGCACAATAACTGCCGTATTCACGTCTCACATGTGATAGTTGTGGAATATTATTATTATTATGTATGTAAAAGGCTAATTAGATTTTTCCGTCATCTAGCCTATTGCAGATCAGTTCATGAATGTTAAGGTTACTGTCGCTACTAATATTGGAATATTTACTTTCTTAGCTATCGTAGAAACCTTAATCTCTTTTTATTTCTCTAATCACAAAGTCCATTACCTTTAAAAATTAATCTAACATTTGTAGTACACAATATAAACAAACCTACAACACAAAGGATAACATTATACTAAATCTACTCAACAATTCAACCTAGAGACACAAATTATCATCAGCAAACGAGGATGTCTAGTCAAATTCCTATCCGATTGCATTACCGAAACACGAATTCATGTTATGATTACAACGTCTCTCAAACGTGAAATTAATGCCGTGAACACGGAGATCTTTGTTTGTGCACCAATTACAAACAGATAGTCGTAACGTTTAGTCGTATTGTTCATTCTGTAGTTCCCATCAACCAAGTGTAATCAATCAGCTTGAACAGAATGTTCTATTGTAATGTAATCGTCGAATTACATTCGTCCTTCAATGTCTTTACCACAATTATTTGATTAATTAGAGATATTATTCAGTTTGAAGTTTGTGTGCTTAAAGTTTAGCGGTTTGAGGCTATGTTTTAGTTGTTAAATCGTTTGTGATAGATTTAGTTAGTGTCTAGAATTAATGTTTAGTAATAGACTAGTGGTGGATTTTATATTGTGGAACGATTTATATTCTTTGAATGTACTATTATCATTTTATAACTTTTATTATCTTCTTTCTTATTCTATAGTTTTGTTACTATCATTTCTCTATTTAACAAGAGTTACTCATTACTTCTGGTTTATTGGATTTGTAATCATTTATTTTTTATTTATCTAGACAAAGTGCAGACTACACTGCTCGTGCAATTGTCAAAGAGTCTCAAGAGAGTTTAGCATCAGTTTAACAATTTATGTGTTTTCCATTAGAGCTTTGCTTTGTCTTAAAAAAAACTCATAATGGTGCCGATTCTGTTGTACACCGAACTAACCTAAACTATAACTAAAATTTCTTATTTTTAGTTAGTTGGTTTTGGTAAGTTATTCTGAAAACAAGAATCTCTAAACTTAGTTACAGTTTTGACATAATTAAAATCGAGTTTGACAATCGCTACGTTGAGTAAACCATAGACCAAGATTTGTCGGAAATTAAAATAAAAACTGAATGAAAGTGAACGAAATGATCTGAATTGCAAAAAAAAACCTGAGTAAAATCAAATAATTATTTAAAACTGTATAGCAATAATCATTAATGAAGCCCAGGGAGCGTAATGACGGTGTAAAACTATAATGTTGTTTATATTTATTTTTTTAGTTTTTACTATCTGTGACCATAGTGATCATACTAGGGTTGTAAATCGGAAATGATTAGAACTTTGGCGATACTTTTTCGGTTTTCAATAAGAAAAATACATATAATTTTATTAAAATCGACAAAACAGCCGTATTTAAAAAAAAAAAAAGCATACCATGACTTATCCTGCTATTTATTTTAGTTTATTAAAGCTAGTTAACTAATAAAAAGTGATCTCGAGAAAAGAAAATCCGGTTTTTGGTTTAGTAAGTTGAAAATCTCCGGTATTATCGTCGCCGTTGGAAAGCCCTATCAAGGACATTTGAATTTGTCAACATCAACAATCTGTTTTGTTTTGTTCTGTGGTTTTGTTTGTTAAATAGTTTAATTAACTTTGTTGTGGATACAAATATGCAGGCTGCAAGAAAGCGAGCAAATAAGAGACAGCAGGAGCTGCTCGTGGAGCGGCTCCATAATAATCGGCAAATGGCCAGAGGTTAGAAAATTTCGCGGACAAGCTGCGGTGTTTATATATTTATTTTTATTGTCATCTTTAACTTCACCGGTCTACATTTTTTTAGAAAATCAAGCTGATCCCGAAGTCGTGGAATTTTAGGCCAATGTCACTAGCGAGCTGAACCAACTGGGCTGCAGCAGGACTGTAGAGCAGTGGCAACATGTAAGTAGTAATCAGTCAGATGAAATGTTAAACTGGATTTTCATGTGTTGTAAATTAATTTTATTTCAACAGATTTGGAGTGTGTGGGTGGCAAAAGTTAAAACAAGGGCAAGAAAAGTGAGGGATTCCATCAGGGCCACAGGTGGAGGACCGGCAGGGGCAGATCTCAATGATATTGAGAAAAAAATTCTTGATATCATTGGTTCTGCTTCTGTAGATGGTTTTGCCACTTTGGAAATGGTAATTTATTTAATAATAATAAATATTACTAAGATTGGTTTAAAAAAATTTAGTATTAACCTTTCAAGCACTGATTGCACTGTGAAGCAGGCTACAAATAACTGCGCAGTAGTCAATTATCCATACTAAAACAGCAGCCATGCCATGTGCATCGGAAAGACTGGTTTCAGAGCGGCAAGCATATGTGATGCAAACTATAAATACGAAAATTAATAATTATCCACTGTTATTGGAGCTCAGTGAATTTAACTGTTATTTTTTATTCCAGGGAATACCTGTCTCTTCCCCACTGCCCATGTCGCCTGCCCCAAATATCGATACGTCGCCCTCTCTACAGCCCATACTGGCAGAGCAGCCGGTGGAAACCGACGGCGGGGTGAATTCAGGACCACAGCGGCAGTCCAGCAGCCGAATTTCGCGTCGTCGAAGACTGCCGAGGACTCCCCGCCCGCCAGTGCACCACACTTTGGTACAAGCACTAAATGAGAATAGCCGGTTACTCCGGGAGAGCATTGTGCAGGCTGCAGAAATTTTGGCAGCTGCCATACGCTCTTCCGGTATGCAACATCTAGTGGTACATGCCCAAGACGAAGATAATGGGAATGAAACCTGATGGGTTTCAACTCATTACTTTGTCTTGGAGCTTACAACTCCATGTAACCGGCTACTCTCATTAGTGCTTGTTTCAAAGCTCTCAGCTCGCTTATGACATTAGCCCAACTTCACAATGAATGGGATTAGTTTAGTAAATTTTTGACTGATTGTTAATTATTTTGTTGATTGTTAATTATTTTGTTGATTTTTAAATTTTGTTGATTTTTATATTTTGTTGATTATTGTATTTTGTTGATTATTGTATTTTGTTAATTATTATATTGAGAGTGGCGATTCTGATTTATGATAGGTTTAAGGATAAGAAAATTAAAATTTTAATAGAAAGAAATAAAATGTTTAATTTAATTAAAATAATTGACAAGTGATTGCCGAATTTCCCTTGCTTCAGCAAGAAAATCTGTGCTGGTATCCTCCACAATAGCACTCTGCTCGCTATCCTCGGTGACATTGATATTATCTTCTTCATCTGCAAAGATACACTTATTTAGATCTCTTATTTTGCAAACAAATAAAATGAAAGAAGAATTACATAATAATATTAATAAGTAAAATAGGTACACTTACCATGAGATGTTTCCAAAAACATATTGTATAGGGTGCAACATGCCAGAATAATTTTTGCAGCCTTTTCTGGTTGGTAGTGTAAGCATCGATGCCTGTGTAGGCACCTAAATTTGTTCTTTAGGCGCCCATTACACATTTCCACCACATTTCTTGCCCTTGTGTGAAACTCATTATATGAAGCTTCCGTTTCAGTAGTTGGCACCATAATGGGAGTCATGAGCCATGGCTGTAGTGGGTATCCCTTATCTCCTAAAATAAATAAAACTTTATATTGTACTTAGCTAATATAGACCCCCCAGTAGGTATAAAAGTTTACTAGTGACCTACCCAGAAGCCACTGAGATCTTTCCCCATGTATAAACTCATTCCTCAGGACCGTGTGAATTTTTGATGCTCTCCATATTGCAGCATCGTGGGTTGAGCCTGGAAAATTTGGGTTTAACCCAATAATTTTCCCCCTCGCACTGCATACCTGAAAGTTTTTATTTTTTAATCAAGATTTCAAGATAATTAATTGTGTTAATATTATAATGTAGTTTATATACACACAATCTGGCAGTTGATGCTATAATAGCCCTTTCGGTTATAAAATAGGTTGCCAGGTGCAGTAGGATGATTTAGAGGAGGTTTTGCTATTGACACATGGGTCCCATCTACTGCACCTAATGTGTTGGGCATGTTATATAGGTCTAGAAAACTGAAACAACCAAAGTGTTACATGAATAAGAGTGGTGCAGTTTTCAGTTTTATTTTATCATAAAATATTCTTGGCTTAAAAAAAAAAAATTAACTCACTCTCTCTTGGCTGCCACCTTTTCTTCGGGGGTTACAGGAAATCTCAAGTATTGAGGTGATAATACAGTCAAAATTTCTTCTGCTGTAAGAGTCAGGCACCTGCTCACTGACGGCTGGCTGAGCCCAAGTATGTTGTCTTGCCCAACAGCTGTTTGATAACTGCCTTGGGCAAACAGATTTAGTGCAGCTAGAATCTGAATATGAGTTCTATTATCATACAGGTAGGTAGGTAGAGATCTTTCACAAAAATGCGTGCATTTAATGCACGCCCCTTCACTGCTTGTTGCATACACTTTTCAGTCAGTAGGTTGTTCAAATGTTTGTAAAGAAATTTTAGTGGAGGGGCGTGCAGGTTTTGACAGAGAAGATAACACTCACTATGACTAAAAAATCACAAAATCCAGGAACTATAATTCTTACAAACTTGTTTTAGCGAGTAAATTAATGCATATACAAGAACACAAAACTGTTCTAACCTTTAGGTGTTTGGGGATAAATCCTTCATCCAACCGAGGATTCCGTAGCTGATCCACCAAATAAAGTGCTCCCGATCTAGGGAGTCTAAAAATTTTTCTAAATTTCTCCTCTGCCATTTGGAATGGGTTCGATTGGTCTCGCAATCTTTCCAATTGGATTCTTTCTTGATAGTTTCTAAAAAAATGTTATTTATTATTAGTTATTACACAGAACCTGGAAGTGGCTTTGATTGATTTTATCCACTTCTTTTCCAACTAATAATGTAGCAAGTGCATTAGATGTTCTGTACAAAAATCCCGTGTAAGTTGTCATGAGTGCATTTCGTATTGTATCTTAATAAAATAACACTAAATTTACCTTTCTGCCGAATCGACAACAGCTGCAATCACATAATATTCCATAATGAACTCAAAACCATCCAAACTTTATAGAAATACGAGAGAAATGTGCTGACAACTAATTTTATTCCACACCATTTTAATCGCGTTTATAAATAGTCTGATTTAGTTTGACAATCGTAAGTTTAGGTGAAAAACGTCAATTTCAGAATAGCAAAATTGCCATTTTCACTAAATTGAATAACTTAGTGCTGTCAAACTATAATGTATTTAAGTTGTGTCACTTTGGTCAATTTCAGAATGGGAAACGTCGTTTGACAGGAACAAACTTAATTTTAGTGATTTTTAGTCTAGTTTAGAGGCATTTGTGACAAGAGAATCGGCACCAATGTTAATAATACACAAATAATTTAGTTTCTCATCCTAAAAAATGCGTTTGTGCTGTTTATTTATCATCATTTTCCTACCCATATCCCATTCAACGTGGTGTTTCAGTAACACGTTTTCTTCCTCTGCTTTCCGAAGTCAGAAGACATGACAATCATCATTTACTTCTATGCTTTATTTATTGTTTGGCTGAAATTACACATTAATATCTTCATGTCTAATCGCTGTTTAATCTACCACAGCCACAATTCCACTTACCACATCTATTCTATTTTCATCATCCAAATTTATTTGCACAGCCCCTGTAATCTCGCGCGTAGGAATGATATAATTGAAGCAGGCACGTTATTCGCATATAATCAAACACCCATAAAGGTAATTATTTCGACATAGTACGATGATATCATAGAGACATCGTTAGCGGTTACATTGTACGTTTAAATGCGGATTAAGTTCGCCTTGATTGATTACAGTGTAATGCGAAATTGTATCTTAACTTAATGCAACTATAAAGGTCAGGATGTTTTGCGGATTGATTACAAATAATGTGGTCATTAAGTACATTGTTTATAGCACCTGAAATGGATGAGCTATAAAATGTGATGTCAAGCTAGTTGATAGTTTATGAGACTGATGTTAAATCGATTGACGTTGTAGTGCGTAGGATGGTACGATTTAATGGGCATCATACATGTCTGAGCCCGTAACTAACGACGACAGGCACTAACTTAGCGTTTATTACACTCGTATACCGTCATATATACCTTGGTGCACTAATTTCTAACAACGGTGGGTGCGCATATGAAATCAAGCGACGAATGGCTATCACGAGGTCAGCCATGGATAGGCTCGGGAAAATATGGAGAAACAGAAACATCACAAAAGCCACAAAAGTACGACTCGTTAGGGCATTAGTGTTTCCCATATTTCTCTACGGGGCGGAGACATGGACACTTAGGGAAAGTGAGAAAAAGAAGATAGTCGCTTTGGAAATGTGGTGCTGGAGGAAAATGCTTGGCATATCATGGAACCAATTCCGAACAAATGTTTCCATATTAAGCGAACTCGGCGTCAAGCAGCGTCTATCTTCCATCGTTCAGAGTCGAATCCTCACTTACTTCGGACATGTTTCTCGGCGAGGAGACTCGTCTGTGGAACGCCTTGTGGTACAGGGCAAAGTGAATGGCACCAGAGCTCGAGGCAGATCACCAATGCGCTGGACAGACCAGATCAAGGCTGCATTGAATGGTCCCTTACACGAATGTACCAGGAAGGCAGCGGTGCGAGAAGAATGGCGGCGAATTGTGAAGCGAGCCACCACCCCTGATGTGACGACCACGACCACTCTGCCAAGAGTGTAGCGACTAAGAAGATACCGTCATAACGATTGACGAAACTAATTATTGAAAAGAAAGAAAAAAATCTTGTAAGTAATGGTACTTCTTCTTTTTTTGCGTCGATGACGGTGTTCTAGAACTATAAATATCCAATCAGTGTTTCGAAAGGTTAGCTCTATCAGACTTCGTTGGAAAGCACAAATAGTTGTGTACCTATCCCGCAAGAAAGCAGATGGGACATATCCTGCAGCGGAGCTCTACAAAGGGGATGGTGATCCATCCCGAATTTGTGACCTGATTGTTTCTATATAATAAAATTATAGAGGCAAAACCACATGTGAACTGATTGTTTCTACGGAGGCCAATTAAAGTTATCACTTTTGGCAGCTGTCTCACAATTTATTAAATTTCTTCAATCACAAAATTGACTTATGTGTCCATAGGCCAGCCATATTTGTCTATTTTCTCTATGTATCAACTGTGACATTCTCACAAAAAAGACAAAGGTTTTAGTTAAGTAACAACGAAACTACCCAGCAATAAAAACCCGCTGACAGCAATATCAAGCAGTCAAGTAAAGCTTTTCAAGAATGTCAATCAACATGGGTCCATTGTTAAAAACAAAGAGGATAATAAAAACTAAGAATAAGACAAAGTAAACATTTTGCGTGATATTTATGGTACAAAAAATATAACAAAAGGTACAGAGAGATACTTAGGAGAATTTATGTCACGGTTCTAAGGCCGTTTTATTACGACTACTGTATTTATGTCAATAGGGAGTCAACAATGAGTCATAACCTTCCCATGTGTTTTATGGGCATTTGGAAACTTTTTTTTTGTTTTATGCCTTTAGAGAATGTTGCTACTGTGAATAATAGAGACAATGGAATTTGATATCCTTCCTGTTGACTTTTTGTATTAACTGATTTTGATGACGATGCCATCAGTAACACAAAAGAAACAAAAAATCTTACCAGCAAATAATTCGGTAAAGAAAAAAAGAAACAAAAAAAAAATCGGTAAAATGAATTTCTAATAAAAGCTACGAGTACTTTTGGTATTACAAATAATTCTAGTCTAAATTGGATAACAAAAGGATCAAAGGTATAAAAGGATGTAATAAGTAAAAATGGAGATCTTAGGATAAATAAAATTGTCATTATGTAAATTCTATGTTCTTTTGATTCAAAACGGACTAGAGTACTTACGCAAGTTACGCATATTAGTTTCTAAATCTAAAACGAGTGATGTTATGAAAAAACTCAATCAAAAAGCTTTTTGTTTGAAATAAATTTTGATATGATACATGAGGCCAATCATAACACATACGAAACTAAACAAAACACAGAAAATAAAGAAGAAATAAATTGTATTAAGCAATTATTCGCTTAAGAGGTCGACAAATAAATAATACGTTAATAACTATTAGTCTCCGTGGTTATGATACTCTAATTGATGAAATAAGTGAAGGAGTGGGTGTTAATAGCCAGTATCATTGTATGACAAATGTCACATAAAATTGTTCAGCTTTCGACGACTCTCCCACAGTAATTCTTAATAACGACGTCCGCAATGTGTTTGGAAGTAGAAATAGGACACAATGGCACTTGTGTGAGGTAGATGACTCAGCTTTTGAATATAAATTCGACGTTGAGATAATTATATTCGTTAATAATGAGGTTACATCAGAAGTAAACAAGATGTTTCTCTTATAATGGTCTATTTAAAGTTTTGTAAACTTTTACCCAATCCTTTACTTTTACTGGGCCGATTTCTTTATTTTTTATTTATTGTATCTATGATAATACCTTTCTACTGATATTGTTGGTAATGGCTTTTGACATGTCCCGTGTTTAGAAATGAGGATCCGCAGTTGCGCCATGCTTCATCTTTATTGTCCTAACCGTACATTCTCCGGTTATAAAATTAATATCACTTAATGCTAAAAGATTGATTCATAAATATTCAAAATTCTTCGTATGAAATCGTCACTGTTTTGCACAGATATTCAAAACTGATAAGAGTGTACCAATATTTAAAATTCTAATTCTTCGTATCGATACTAAATGACATTCAACAACTTATGACAAATCAATTTGAGTCACTAACGATAGGTACTCGATGCCCTGAATCAGTTAAACAAACAGCTGTTAGTGCTTCATGTATGTTATCAATAACTATAATTTCCATACAGTCTGCGAAACTTGAATCACTTTATAATTTCACATGAACTGTTAAATGTCAAAAGTTTTGTGAGAACTGGATCGTGTCATAGTTTTATGGGATTCGTCACATGTGTTTCACCTATGGTCGATTTGAAATGAGTCACTTTCACTGTTGATATAGTTTCCTAT
The DNA here is from genome assembly GCA_954870645.1 of Agrotis clavis. Taxonomy (NCBI): domain Eukaryota; kingdom Metazoa; phylum Arthropoda; class Insecta; order Lepidoptera; family Noctuidae; genus Agrotis; species Agrotis clavis. Next base: position 7,977,226 of record OX940929.1, read on the forward strand.
GGGACGTGTTATCAATGAATCATGTTTGTGTTTGTCTTTAATCCCATGGTAATTTAATGTCAACCATGCATGCTTGATATGGCGGGACTCCTTGAATAGCTTTGACGTGAGGGCGCGAAGAAGCACACTTTCTAGAATAACGGAAACCCGTAGTTAGAAGTGGCAGAATAGTAAAAGCCTAAATAATAATTTCTTAAGTGTTTGACTTTCAGTATATAAATTTTAGGCACTTGAACATGATTGTATTGGCTAAGCAGATGTCATGTCAAAAAGTGATACTTAGTTAAAGTGATTAAGATGGCCATCGCATAATACTAAAGTTGCACAATGCTGCGCTTAAATGAGTTATTTGGGTTTTCGATTAAAATTACACAAATTCTGATTAATATGACCTCGTCTGACCTTGTTATAATTATGATTTCATTATTTATCTAATCTTCCATTCCACTTACTCAGTATAATTGTTTCTCACACTGGAACGAGGATGAGATTAACCAGTCTAGAGTGTCTAGACCTCACAGGTTAATTCCCCAGATTCAATTGTCTGCCCCCATAACCTGATCTCCTGGCAGCACTGAGTTCAATTAGATCCATTTGTGTTAATCCTATGGTACCGGATGAATGTCAGCGTGAGATCAATATTATAACTGTCTATGAGGATGAATCATCGTCTGGAAAAAAATTTGTATATTTTTTTTTTTTTATTTAACTTTTTGCACATGTAACTAGACAATACAAAGGAGGACTTAATGCCTTGGGCCTTGCCGTTTTTAGCTTTGTAAAATCATCAAATGTGCCTTCCTTCCCAGGGTAGAGCAGGAGGGACTGTCAGACTTGTAATGACTACAATCCATGGTGTCCTTCAATAGCCCTTTACGTTCCGGTGTCACGGTGATTCGGTAGATCCGCGACCTCGGCAGGATTCGTAGACACTTTGAATATTTTTCAATGGGTAATGAGACTTTTGACTTTTTTGCCCTGATAGAGGTAGTAATGTTTTCATTTTGCGACTTCTTTTGGCTTTTTATTGTAACTACTGATTTTTTACTGACACCATTTTTTTATTATAACAGGCTTATTTTTGGCTCGCTTAATGTAAAGCGATGATGTGAGTTGAATATGGTTAGCACAATCGTCCTATAAGTTTCCAGTGTATGGACACCTCTCTGCGAGAGGGAGCAGGCTGAAATCCACCACGCGGGTCCAGAGTGGGTTTGGTATAGATGTTACACTGTGTGATGTGATGCTATCCAATTGCTGGGCAAATTTTCTCCCCAATCTGTCGTCGACCATACTTACTGGTGTACGGAGGCCTAGCTTCATGTGAAAAACTGGCTTTCGGCTACATCATATTCAATTGAAAGCTAACCCCAATATAGTTGGAAAAAGGCTAGGCATATGATGATATCAACGGAACTCTCGTTAAAGAGTTTCTAGTAAGTTCATTGACGTGAAAATGTTTTGATGGAAAAATACAGTGAAAAGCTATATTAATTCATACAATGTTGAATGAGCTTAATAGATAGAAAATTGCAATAAATTATTGTATTCATATCTGTATTTAATTGAAATTGGATTGTAATAGAATGGTTACTGCATTAATGTGTATAAAATTAATGAATATTCTATACACCGTTATTCACTTGATTGTGAATTGTAAATTCATTTGAAATGTAATGAATTTAATAGTAAATTCATAATAAATTTTTATAGTTAAGATTTAAATCAGTGATTTAATGTACCTTTTGTTTTTATATTTTGTATTTTTAATGCTCTATGTCACTTGTATCGTTGAGATTGCGTGTTTTTTAAATGAAATTCTAAATAGAAACAGTTTTATACGAAATTCGAAACATTTTAAATTGTTAAATAATAATTATGAAATTAGTTAAGGAAAAGTTTTACCAACATTGCTATGACCAATTATTAACGTTGCTAGAGTGGCTGTTTTAGAGCCGGCCGCGTCACATCCATTTTAAATGCATACTTTTTCTTTCTAACGACCACTCCACTAACAACAATCACGTACCCAAAAGCCAATCATTTGATTGCTTGATAAAATAACAATTACCAAACAAAATAGACCAATCGCTTCTGAACTATGAGTGGAATCAATTTGTCATGCTAATTTGCTCTCTGAGACCACACACATTATCACCATGACAATCTTCCCAGCCAATAAAATTTAATGGATCTAAATAGGCTAATGTACTAGTGGCAGATGACCAGGCTAGTAGTACTTAAAACGTTGCATATTTAAATTGGCATTGACCTAGTAGGCCACGGAGACCAACCCAGTAGTAATGGTCATGACTTGTGAGTTGTGAGGTCAAAACTGGTACAGGAGCAGACGAATTTTTAAAATTAAAAATTAATAAAAGCTATAGTCCCTATATCGCTATAGTCCTATAGGTAGACTGTGAAATTAATTTCATTATCACAGCTTCCAAAAGAATTAAAACATCCTAGAACCAAAAAAATATAAATTATAGCATTCACTCTCATTGAGAAGAAGCCCGTGTCCCCCCAAGTAACACAGTCTGGAAGTTTTAAAACCAATCTGTCTATAGACTGTCTATTCAGGGTTAATCTTTAGATACGGGCTTTCTAAAGATGGGTTTGATAAAGAACATTTAATCTTACAGAGTTTTTTATCTAAAGCTTTATTATTTTAAGAGCATTTGTTCTATAGAACACTTATTTTAAGTACGTTTATAGTTATAACGAATGTTTCTAGATAAAATGCTCTACAAATAGTTAAAAAAGCCTAAAGGTACCTATTTTGAAGTAGTTTTATAGATAAAACGATATATTTGAAGACAAAACTTTCTACAGATATTCTATTTTAGCTAATGGTACTCTTATCTTTTTTTTCTATGGATACTTCAGTCTAGATAAAATACTTTACTAGATATTTTTAAGTTTGTCTAGAAAACTGATAGAGAAGTCGCGTTTTTAGAGTTTTTATCCTTAAAAGTGGCTCAGCTAAGTGCATTTGCACTAGAAATTTAAATTGGATGAGTTTATGCAATGGAAAAGATGAAACAAATTAAAAGATCTGGTGGTTTTCGTCGAAAAATCCGCAAGCTTGTATTTAAAAAGAAAGAAAAATGAAGAAGAGACGACCGACGAAGAATCGAAACTTCCTAGTAACTTCCTCCAAAACGTAGAAAATTGTTGATGATATTATGGGTAGGTATCAAAAATGAAAAGGTTTGCTGTCAAGAGTACGAAAAAAAAAATCACATGACTTAAATCCAATATCCGCCATATTGGATTTAAGTCATGTGATTTTTTTAAAATACACCCCCATAATATGGGTATCAAATGAAAGGGTTTGCTGTCAGGGATACGAAAAAAATGGTCACGTGACTTAAATCCAAGATGGCGGACTGGCTGTTTGAAATTCACCCCTATGATATGGGTATGGGTATCAAATAAAAAGGTTTGCTGTCAGGAATACGAAAAAAATAGTCACGTGTCTTAAATCCAATATGGCGGACGTCCAAGATGGCGGACAGGCTATTTGGAATGCACCCCCGTGATATGGGTATCAAATGAAAGGGTTTGCTGTCAGGAATACGAAAAAGTAGTCACGTGACTTAAGTTCAAGGTGGCGGACTGGCTGTTTGAAATTCACCCCAATGTTGTGGGTATCAAATGAAAGGGTTTGCTGTCAAGAATACGAAAAAAAATGTCACGTGACTTAAATCCAATATGGCGGACAGGCTATTTAAAATCCACCCCCATGATATGCGTATCAAATGAAAAGGTTTGCTGTCAGGAATACGAAAAAAATAGTCAGGTGACTTAAATTCAAGATGGCGGACTGGCTGTTTGAAATCCACCCCAATGATGTGGGTATCAAATGAAAGGGTATTAATGTAATTACAATTATAATTATTATTTCTCACATTGTTTATACTTAAATAAATCAGAAATACTTTTTACTCGGGTACCCTCTTGTATTGATTAATTATATTGGTTTGTTACTGCATAAAATGGTCTTACGTTCACAACACATGAAATTACCTATTCACTGAAGAACGTCTAGAAATACTGTAACAAGATAAAAAGGAATACAGAGTGACAGTTACTAGATAATTTTAAACCACTCATAAATCTGTTTATTCTCTCACTAGATAGTTTAGTATGTAGTAAGTAAAATTATTCTAGAGCCATACTACAAAAAAATCTCTAGACTGTTTGTTCTATAGAAATCGGTTTTCTAGTAAATTTTATCTGGACGCCATTTTTATTGCCTATTTTTTGCTTCAAATAATTTTTGTTACGTATTTTAATGTTTTTATCATTAAATTATGTCTAATTAGACATTTTATATGTTTTAAATTACTATATTTTAAATAAAATGAGTATTTTAAGCATTAAAATGTAAATTCGAAAATTTGCATATACCAAATAATATTCATATTTTGAAAAAAAAAATGTTAAATCTTACATTTACAGCGGGCGCTCTTATTTTACAAGAGTTTTACATAATATTCAACGATAGAATTTCAATCGCATATTGATTTGCTTATTTAATCATTATTAAAACACAAATTAATAAAAAGTAATAAATTTGTTACGCCATGATGCAAATATTATTAAGTAAAATAACTCTTGTAAGTTCCACGCCATTATGCGTCACTAGTAAAATGTTACTTAAAGTTGTTAGTCTTAAGATCATTTGGTTTTAAAACTTGACGAGGAATGATTCCTTTAAAGGTCTTAACTCTATCTATAAACTATCTACTAGTACGCTACTAGATAAACGTGTGGTCTATAAACGGTTTAGAGAGACACTAGAAACATCTCTTAAGTCAATTTGATCTGAACTCTATCTAGTCATGTTTTCTTAACTCATTCTTAAGAGAGGGTACAAGAATGTGCCCACTTTTACTAAACTCTGTCTATAAGCGTTCTAGAAGATTGCTTATAGATATTTTATTCCTATGGTAGACAATTCAATTTAATTCTATAAGCTATCTAGTAGTACGTTTCTAGACACGTTTGTGTTACTTGGGCCAGCAGTGGGTACATTATAGCTGATTATGTAGTAGTCCCAAGATCATGGCAAATAGAAATCAAGTACCAGGAGAACAGAAATTTACGGGAGCATGTGAATTAGGACATAAGGGAAAAGAGTTATGAAGTTAATTCGACCACGGATGTCGGCTAAGTCAAAAGAGGTCTGTTTGTTTGGTTCAGCTATAAACTCTTTAGCAGGTTCTGATGTGTGTCGGTCGAGTGTCTATTGTTTTAATATTTTATGGTGTGATGAGAAAGATAAACGTTTCAAAGATGGTCATTGTTTGGACTGAGAAGTAACATTCTAAAAACATGTGACTTTTGAACTGAGGCTCTAGCACGAAGTCTATGTAGATATTTGGCTGTACTTTGTACAGACGCGACGCCAGGACATCAACACATTAAACCCACCTCAATCTGTCAAATTTATTTAACAGATTTTCAACTTTTTCACAATAGTGGAAGGTTAATGTTCGATTGGTAAATGACAGATTGGGGTAGGTTGACCTGCTGGCGTCTGCACTTGAAGTAGGATGAAATAAATTGTATGGAAAATAATCAAGTGCTTCTATTAATTGTACGAACAAGGTACCTATTTTATCAATCAAATTGAAGTCAACATTTAACTTTACTTAAAAAAAACGTAAAAAATTGTGTTAGGGCCTGTGTAAAGGATGGCAATTACTAGGAATTCTTGAGTGAGTTCGATTTCCAGGTCAGGCAAAGTATTACCTATTGATATTTCCAATCAGGAATTTCCTAGAAGAAGAACTTGGCTATGTGTTTGTTTGATAGTAATTGAATCATCTCCTAATCCATAGGACCTAAGCATTACTAAGCGTGGGAATACTAAATATATGTGGCTACCAAACCCTGTGGAGATTCTGTATGATATTTTGTGACGTCACTGAATAATGTGGTCAGAATATCAATTCAAAACCAATCAATCAATAACGTTTCATATTTCCATAGAGTAAGGTTTAAAAATACTCATAGCCGAAAGCATTTCTTTTCCTTCTTCTAGATCGAAAAGAAGACTTAGTATTTAAAAAATGCTTAAAAAATGTAATTAATCAGATTATACGAGTACGTAACTTCCCTTTGAGGTTATACAAGAAAGGTTCCGATTTTAAAATTCTGTGGGTGAGTCCCTGCGATTATGATATGAAGAGATGACCGCCTTATTCTGGTCACGTTTGCCAAGCTTTGTCAGATTTGGCTGCAGGTAACTTTCCCGTGCCTCTAAGTCCATTGTTTTTTTTTTTTAATTTTGTGAGATTTAATGCAAACATTTTGGGAGCTTACCTTTTTTCTCTATGAGATTGTGTCAGCTAAGCCTGTGTTTTGGCTTCTTCTTGAGAAGTTAGAAAATTAGAAACGTGTCAAGTTTTTTAATCTTGTGTGATTTTTGTTATGAAAATACTTCACAACACTAGATTGTTTTACCAGATTTGAAATGGAAAGCGGTTTGCCGGTTTAAGAAGTTAACTATACAATTCTGTCATTATATTACTTTAATCTCGAAAGAACTAGAAAGAAGAAGAAAAATAATTTTCTTAAATGTTTATTATTTAATTCTAGCTTTCATGTTAGGATAGTTTTGAACCCGAATCGGACGGATCTCGATAGACTCTGATTCAGAGATAAGTTTATAGTCCAGGATAACCTACAGGTTACCGTTTATCATGGCCTAATGTTCCCGTAGGGTAATCCTCAACTTAACCCGTTCGCACACAACGCGACGCAAGTCTCCAATACCTTAATTAAGACTTTGACGCGTGCCTATGTACGAACTTTAATAAAACATAGAACATAGAAAATTTATGTACCTTCATATTTACTTTTGAACCTTATTCTCACTCAATAAGGTTCAAAAATGTATACCTACATATAATTGAATTCGACTGTACCTACATGAAATAATAAAAAAATTTCTTTAACAAGTGTACTGAAGTCAACAACCCTGATAAATTCTAAATACGTTGCATTCCTTCGTTGAAAAACCTTCGTTCTTGCACGAATACTTTCCGTGTCTAATGAGGTTATACTAGTGCGTGAGCTACCAAAGTTTGTACATAAAATAGTGCGAAGTCTAATCCAAATTAACACGCACTTTTGTTTGTACTTCTATACGGAATGTTAGCTGAAATACTGCAGATTACGAACTTTTATTTTATTTTCTTTTATTTGTATGAGTGGATTCTTGTGGGCTAATTTTGGAAATATTTGCTTTGGTGTTGGGACTTCAAGTTTTTTAAGCTTGTTCTATTCGAATGGCACAAAACACAATGATTGTAGTATTTATGTGGTAGAAATCTAAAGTATTTCAGTACTAAACCTACCACTAAAGTTTTAGTAAAACACGGGCCTTTAGCTAAATTAATAAAATTGTCCACATTAATCTCTATCGATATTATGATTTTGTATTCGCGAACATTGAAAAAAAATAAAATTAAAATAAAACCAACTTAATGTTTTTATTGGTGGAATGTTAAATTTCAGTGTTGGCCAAGGATTTAACTTTAAACTGTGCGCTTCTTTCTAAACAATCACTCAAATGTCATAATTATTATAGTGATATTAAAACAGTTGTCTCTATGTTTTTCAAATCCCAACTTCAACACAAGTCATAATTATTCCAATCAATCAAAATCAAATAACATTTCCAGCCCTTTTTATACTCACCAAAGCCTATACATTTCCATAATATCTGCTTACAAAATCCCCCTTGGCGTGGTTATAAAGACTGTTTACCTTTCTTTGTTTTCATACACGCGATAATGTGTGAAAGTCGTATACTTGCCAAGTATAGAATGTCCTGTTAGTGAAACGTTGGCTTAATAGTAGGGTGATATTCTAAGGGCGGTGTTCACCGTTGAAAAGAAATGAAATCAGCACGTTTACAACTGTCAGTGTCATTCATGGGCATCGTTTGTTGTAGATTTTTGACATTGACAGCTCGTGCAAGCAGGTTAGGTATTATGCTGGGCTAGTTTAGTCGGATTGCGACTAGGTAATAAAATAAATCTACTTGTGTTGCTTGAGCAACAAAATAATTATAATTTCATATTACGATTCTGATAAAGTGAACTTTTTATACTTCGTGATCATGCTCAATTTCATAGGTGACCTTGGTTTAAATTGTGAACTACTGAATAAAAATAATGTGTTAAATATTGCGTCTAACTAAATATTTTGTTTCTTGGCACTAGAGATGAGTGACTCATTTAATAGACTTACATGTGTTAAGAAAAAAAAATGTTATCACTAACATGGAAATTAATCTGTTTGAAAATTACTCTTCAAATAATAAGGTACTAATTAGTCGCTAAACCTGTTGTTTTAAAGTAAAGGGTTCAAATAAAAAATAAGTTATAGCAAAAATTATCACAATGGCTTTATTAAAATACATAAATAGTATACTCGTGACTTATATGGACATTTATTTACAATCTATTTACAAATTCACATAATATTTCTACAGCAGTCTTATAGAATGTATTTACACCAACATTATGAAACGCCCTTTGTAACGGCGAGAAATTACAAAAATAGATTAAAATCTTAATTATTTGGTAAAGCGCGCGTTGCGATTAATACAAATATTCACAATGAAGCTTTGACTAAATGATTTTACACGGGTTTATGAGAAGCGTAGACTAGACAAGGTAGGCTTGACCTGAGGACTGAGTGTCGATTAGTGGTGGTGGAGGCGGCCAGTGCCTAAACTCTCGTCTTCTATTAGGATTGTTTGCACCTAGCTCTAACGAGGAATAATCGGAATCTATAGAAGAATATATATGATCTGAAGGCGGTCTACCGTCAGGCCCATAAGACCCCGTCTGAACCTGTTGAGGACGATTTTCCATGAATTCCGGTGTATTACTCACACCGTCCGCCGACCCTCTCATTTTCTCCGTGAAAGAAAACGACCTCATCGTACCGTTCTGCATACCACTTCTCATTGTATAAGAATTGATATTGTTTCTGTAAGTAGACGATTTAGATTTATATTTTTGATCCGGCATCGCGTAACGCAACTTTTCCCAAAATTTGTTTTGGCCCCATCTTATCCTTGAACTCGTTTTCAAATATGGCCTCAAATCCGGATCGCATTCAGCTTCGGGCAATACGGAGCTTTCTTCTATTATTACTAAGGTATAAATTCGAGGCTTTAGGATTTCGTACAATGCTTGGCGAAATTCGAAACGCGACCATTCTGTTTCGATGAAGTTCCTTGTGAGGACGATTATAATGCGTTTAGATGCTTCCGCGGCTTCGGGGAGTGGCAACGTGCATTGCATGTAAGCAACATTGTGCTGCGGTATATCTCTGTAATGTAAACAAAGATGATATGAGGGGCTTCCATTTTCCAACTCAGCAGCTAATGTTTGAATAACAAAATCATCATCTTTAGGGCTGTAGCAAACATAAGCATCGTATAATTTATCAGTGTCGTCGTACGCTCCAGTGAATGGGAACAATCTTATACCGCAGCTTGTATAAAGCCATATGCGAATTGTGTCTCTGAATAAGAAAATCACAAGGATGACTAGCATAATCAACATGAATCCGGAGAGCGTAGTCACCATCATGGGCATGTAATTTGAGACCAACATGTTATCTATAACAGAATCTCCGGCGTAATAGTCGCTACAAATTGTGCCATTCAAATTCAGCTCCTTCTTTTGTGTGGATTTCGGGTCAGTGTTCCAGCACCACACATCTGTAATGTCGACTATTTTAGCGACATTATCAGAAATGTACGATGTGAACTTTTGCAAATATCTACATTTGCACGACCACATGTTGTTACCTAATGTGAGAGCGTTCAAGTTTCTGTTCATATTTAAACTCCACACGTTAAAGTCTACTAGTCTGTTGCCATCTATTCTTAAGATTTTCAATGAATTCAAAGTTAGGAACGTCGAGTTCGCTATATGGCTGATAAAATTGTCTTGTAAGTAAAGCTCGTTAAGCTGTGTCAGATGTTCGAACTCGTAGCCGTTTAAATGCTTTAGTTTATTGTTACCAAGATGCAGCGTAATGAGGGAAGATAAACCAGCGAACGTTCTATTTTGTATGTTCTCAACTTCGCTTGAATTAACATACAGAGATCTCATATTTTTGCGACCAATGAATGCATAATTTTGTAGTTCTTTAAAGTCGTTGCCGTCTAAGTACACCTCTGTTGCGTCCATTGGAATTTTCTCTGGTATTTCGATTGCACGTTGGCTAGAACAATCGACCACGTTTTTATTCCAAGTTGGATCGTGATAACAGGAACAATTATTCGGGCACGTCATTTGGCAATCGCATGCTACGTAATCACAGCAGCGGCATAGAGTGAAACAATGAGTTTCGTATGTGCACAAGAAATCCGTTGACTTCAAGTTGCTTAATGGAATATGTGTTACGCCTCTAGTGTGTGTCATTTTGCACATTATATTCTCAAGATCCATTATTCTTGGATGCTGCCTCATAGCAGTCATATTGTTTATCAAAGGCAACCATTCCATGGAGCAATCACAGTTAAACGGATTTCCTCCGATGTAGAACTCAGGCAACGACTTGTTCAAGGGGACCGGAGACAACCGGAGGCTGTTGATATCTAAATGAGATATCGCATTTGCGTAAATATCAACTCGGGTGAGATTATGCTTCTCCATAAACGTGTTCACTTGAATACTGTTTATGTTGTTATTGTTGATGAACAGTAACTCCACGCTGTTAGGAATCGCCATCGGCGAAATATCCACTATACGGTTATGGCTCACGTCTAATGTTTTTATGTGAATTTCGTCTTGAAGTTTGTAATAATTCCCTAAATGTTCGATAAAGTTACCATGCACGTCGAGCCATTTCAGATTAATCGGTATAAAAGCATAGTCAAACCAAACTAAATGATTCTCCGAGAGATTGAGCCAAAGCAAACTCAGTAGGGTCGAAAAAACTCCGTTGATATCTGATATGAAATTGCCGTCTAATCTGATCGCCTCTAACTGTTTGTTATTAACAAAAGTGCCTCTTTCTACGGCTTGAACTTTATTTTTAGCTAAATTGAGCACTTGTAGGCTTGGCAAATCGGAAAACATACCGACTGTAAGGTTTCCGATTTGATTGTCGATTAATCTTAAACCGGTTAATTGGTCTAAGTTTTTGAAGGAGCCGTTTTTGATATCTAATATTTGATTCTCGCCGAGATCCAAAGTTTTTAACAGAGATAACTCCCAAATGGCTGACGGGACGTCCGTTAACTGGTTTGAACTTAAATCTAATTCTTTAAGGTCGGAGCAGTTCTTAAATGCCTTCAGATCAATATTGATAAGTAAGTTATTATTTAAATTTAATTTGCTAAGTACAAACAATCCATTAAATAGGAACTCGTCTATCGTATGTAAGCGGTTTTCGGCTAAATTCAATGTATGCAAATTATATAAAGGTAGGAAAGTATTTTCTTCAATATAACCTATAGAATTATTTCTCAAATCTAATATTTGCAGAAAGAACAAGTCCTTGAATGTCTTGCCATCTATTCTCGTCAACGCATTGTTAGATAAGTTTAGAATGACTAAGCGTATAAGGCCAATAAATGTACCACCGTCTATGTGAGCGCTCGAGAGCTGATTATTCGATAAATCTAAGACAAGCAACTGTTCTAATCGGTGAAACACGCCTCTGGCTAGTTCAAATAACAAGTTATTATTCAAATATACCTCTCGCAACTCCTTCGTGCTCGCGAACGTACCCTCTGGTATAAACTGAAGGTTATTATAGGAAATATTTAGTATTCGTAGCGAAATAAGTCCATTAAATGTTTCACCTGAAATATCTGTGATATTATTGTATTGGAGTCTTAACTCCTGAAGCCGTTTTAATCCTGTAATTTCCGATTCCTCGGAGAGCGTCTTGAGTTCATTGTGGCTTAAATCTAGGCTTCGCAGACCGGAACCACAGCTTTTCCCAAAGCCGAGACGATCCACACTTTTGATCCTATTGTGAGTTACGTTTAGCACTTGTAAGTTGTCCAACGGGCAGAAGACATCCTGTGGTATCGCCTTCAAGTTATTTTCACCCAGATCGAGTGTTTGCAATTCTCGCAAACCGTTGAAAGTTCCGAGTGAGAGTTCCAAGTTTTTATTCGGGCTCCAATCATAGTTTTTAGATCGAACCGACAACTTTTTCAGTTCTCGTAAGCCTTCGAACGCGTTGCCGGGTATTCTCAAAAGTTTGCAGTTCTCAAGTGATAGTTCAGCAAGCGCTGAAAATCTTTGAAAATAGTTCGCTTCCAGATAACTTTCAAACAGAAGCAGCTGGTTGCATTCTACCGAGAGTCGCTTCGTGTTCTCGGAAGATGCAGATGTTAAACTGGATCCATCGGCGTCTAAGGTTCGCACCCGGCACAGCGTGCCCTCGTCACCTTTCGACAGGCGACTGCAGTTATCCACACCTCTTGGAGCATAAGCCGCATTAACACCCAAAGTCACTAACAAAAGAGTCAGCAATTGAAACATTTTCTAAACACATTTGTCTATACCGATTTGATAAAAACGGTAACTGGAAACGTTCACTGAGTTTGAGTCAATATTTTAATATAAAGACATTATTATGTGTCACTTCACAGGTTAATGTTTACGTCGCGGCGCACGTACGTTCGTTGTCGGAGGCGACGCGGACGCGTGCCGTCCTCATCGTGGTTCGTGTGCGACTGGCAAAGCGATCGGTCCGCCAGTTCGGCGAGAGTGGTGGCGTTCATAGCCGCCCCTCTGCGAACCCCCCGCACCCTCTCGCCACCCCCACATAGTTACACGTTCCCTCGCATGGCGCCACTTGCGCGCCCGACAGCTCTCGCACAATTATGTAATGTTTTCTTAATCGAGCCACCGCATCGGGTTAAAAAAGGAAACTTGCGCACCGTCTGAGAAATTATGGTAATAGATGCACGGTCGTGTCTTTCTCTGAATGACCAATGAGTTATTGAATAGTTTATGAAAGAAATCTACCGACTTCCTTCCAGTACGTAATGTGTTCTTTATTACTTATTTTATTATGACTATGAATCTATTTGAGTAATGGTCTAATTTATTTTAGCTTCTGAATGAAACAGTTTGGTTGTAAAAGTTTTTAAACAACGACGGAACAAACATCAAAAATGACAATCGGGCCCAAGTGCAGGTTACGTTATCGCGGGTAACCCTTAATTCGTTTCACTGTCACTTATTGAATTCCCAACTCGCATACTTTGGCGAAGATACCCAATAAAGCTTGTTTGGCGTCGCGTCCCTACACATATTTTTGTCTAAAGAAACGTACAGAATTTTCAAATAGTGAAGGGCGACCGTTTTCGGCCAACAAATTCCGGTATCTCGTACGGACTGGAAGAGGTGCGAAGTTGGTAGGAGTTGATAATTTGATTTCCTTGTTCGACACGTAAAGTCGTTTACGGGTCTAACTGGAAGTTAGTTACGTACAGAATACGGCCGGAGTTTGGAGGCAGGCGCCGGGAATAAAGATACCGAAGTTGTTTGTTACCGATATATTAGCTTTGATACTATTATGAAGTTACAAGTTACAACCTTCCGCGTTAGAATGTTAAATCTTGGGGTAGTTTAATGGGGAAAGTTTAACAAATAGCTGTTTTGAATATTAAAAAGTAGAGCCATCATACAACAGTAAAAGCATTTTAAGGAACTAGAATTCACAGATGCATAAAAGAAAAACTACAAGTTCCTTTATCTGGGTCGCGGTTGACACGACAGCCACGCGCAAAAACCCCGTGGCGTTAAGAGGAAAGTTTTCAAGCTTAAGTGATAAAACACGTTGAAGACATCCTAAAAACACTCCGAGTACTACGATATCCTTATTATTAATGTCTAGCGCCAGCGTATCCTGTATCAAAAGTTCTCCCTGTCGAGAGTTCTTAGCGCTAGCTTGATAAATGACTTCGCCCACTTTTGTGAAAGTTGTTCGTGTATTATTTTTTTCTGTATATCTGGAGGCTATGTCACAGGCTGGTGTAGGACGTGCCATGACTGCCGATGACGTTTCACTAACACGACCCGCGTATTATCTCGTCCTGTTATTTGGATCGGTGTCGTTTTTAAAACTTTTCTTTTGTTTTCTTTCTTCGCGGAATATTTTGAGTTCTTGCTGAAGATTTGTTTTGATGTTCGCGCGATTTAGATTGTTGTCTCGACTGCTTATTGTATCAGGCAGTTTCGTGTATTCGTTTGAAACTCAAAGTTGATCATCTTAATGTTGTTTTGGTGCATTATTTGAATAACCATCAACGAATTTAATAAATCTCAAATAAAATACTTAGAGTTACACACAAACTGAGGTCGCGAAACTGTCTAAGCAGGATATGAATGCAAAGGGCATGTGAATGAATGGTGTTTAGTCGGTGCGGGAAAACTCATTTGATGAATTTTACACCCTACAAAGAAGGGTTACCTACAAACTGTGCCCATATCTACCTGCATTCTTGATTATATTCTGAACTACAATAACACAAGGAAGTCACAAAACAAGATCCATTAAATAAAGCTACACAACTTTACTGTGCTATCTTCATCTCAAAACGCACAATAGCCAAGTAATCGTTTAGGATTTTATCCGAACCATTAAGAATAACGACTGTTCCTTGCATAATTCAGAAGCAAGAAAATGTAATTAAAATGCACATTATTCGAGGCTTAAGAAAGTTGCTTCTTTTGTTCTGGAGTCGTGTTGTGGAAATGTGTTTTAAAATCTTGCTGTTGGTCGCTTTTTGTCAAAGAGGATGCTAGGTTTGACGTGTTATAAAGCGAATGTAATGCCCGAAGGATCTAATTACATTCATTACATACAAGGATCTAATCCTTCGGGCATTACATTCGAGATTACATACGAGTGACATACCCTAACGATACACCTACATTTCCCAAGTTATGTTGCCATATACACTTGTCAGACAGAGCAGTGGTGGCCCAGTGGTATTGGTCCCGACTTACGAGTTGTAGGTCGTGGGATCGAACCCCGCCAGGCGCATTACTTTGTGTAATTTATTTCATCACCACTGCTCTCAAAACGGTGAAGGAAAACATCGTGAGGAAACCGGCATGTCTAGAACCAAAAATTCAAAGACATGTGACATCCACCAATCCGCACTGGGCCCGCGTGGTGGATTATGGCCAACTCTCTCTCACAGAGAGGAGGCCTGTGTCCCAGCAGTGGGAACATTATAGGCTGATGATGATGATACACTTGTCGCGGAACTGTCTTAAATGGGAACCGTCCTGGAATATAATGATTTTGGTAAGTAAAACTCTGATTGTCACTACCACTCTACCAAGGACAAGGGTATCTATTAATTTGATGATGTTTACACCTTTACACCCAAAAAGAAAGTCAGTCATGCTTGCACCCACTACACCGAGTATTAATTCAGAATACAATTAATAAACACTGATGAAAACATTTCAATGGCACTTTAAATATAGATATATCTTAATTTCTACTTTCCAATATTCTATTCGGTATTTTAAATCAATCGCAGCGCTCCATAGCTAAAATGTTCCGAAATACGAAATAATATTGAAACTCCTATAAACTGTCTACTCTAAACCCGATATTATATTACAACGTTACATAATAATCTAGAGCATGTTGTTTACAAAGTTACGACTACCTACCTATCTAAGTAGAGATCGACTATAGTAGTACAGTACAAATAAGTACAGAAAGACAACTCCAATCGAACAAAAACAGAGGCATGTTCAAAGAAATGTAAGATTCTTCGTACAAGGAAACGCAAGTCTTTGATACCTTACGAATTTGGTATCCATTGACGAGTGCCTGTGTATGGACCTCTTTTGATTTCTATTGCGATAATCGCTTGGATACCAAAGTCGTAAGGTTTCGGAGACTGGAGTCGCCTTGTGTACGAAGGGGCTTAAAGTGTGCTTTTCGCTTTACTTGAAAGGAAATATCAGATAATTGGAACTTTATGTTTATACGTCTAAGTTTCATATTTTGATGAAGCACTTGGACTTATTTGCTAATATAGCAAAGAAAATCGAGTCGGCTTATCTGTGTATGCGTTTTCACTTACTGCGCATACCGGCCTTCTGCACCGATATATTGATTTGTTAAACACCTGAGACGGTATGACTAAAATCCGTTTGAAACATAGCAACAGTCCCATTTTCTCTATGTTTGATAGACAAATCGAAAATATCTAGGGCCCTGTCCAAATTCGATATGTAAATAATAAATTATGGAAATTCCTATTTAAGTGTATACAAGAAAAGTGTCAAATGTGTCGTAAGATTATTATGGTCTACGGAAGTTTTCATACATAATATTACAATAATAATGTACGACGTGTTCATTAAGATCGGAATTAGTGTCGAAAAACTATTTGATAATGACAACGGTGGGAGTGAGTCACACGAAAAAAAATCTGTATGTTAAATTGCCGTTAAACCTAAAACGGCAATTTAACATACAGATTTTGTCATCGGCATCCACATGCTGCGGTCCACACCGAGCCATGGCATCACAGTCTACCTGTAAGCTATGGTGACGGTTTACGCTAGAAATTCATAATATGTTTCGGTTAGTATCTTCGATTGGATCTTTGTCATTCAAAACAACTCCACGACCGAATGGGATGTAAAATCAGAAGTAGCCGTCAAAAACAAAGGTTTTGGATTGAGTTTGATTATAAACGGGCGATAAGTGATCGTACTGGCGTTTAAAAAACAAATGAATATCGTCCAATACTAACAGTCGAAACTTCTATCCATACGCTACCATAAAACCAATAGGTTACGTTTTTTTTTTGGCTTGTATTTCCTTTTAAACAACAAGGTCAACGTTCCCGAAGATACATAGCTGCCTAAAGCAATCCAACTAGCATCCAACACAATCCGAAGTTAAATAGTATTGTAGACTTGTGTATGGAGTTGCGTGTCGCTATCTATTCAGAGATCTGCTCTAATCGCCACCTGAGGCCTATTGGCGATACAATCCTATTCGGTGCCGCGACAACGGCCGATAGCGTGTTCTATTCAAATCGGCCAACCGGCTTTGTACGAGAACTGGAGTCAGTTTATTCAATAAACTGTTTTGGTAGTTAAATGTTGTTGATGAAGACTAGATAAGGGGAAAATGAACTGGTTTTTTTTTTTAAAGTAACTGATAATTAACCGACTTCAAAAAAAAAGTAGGTTCTCAGTTCGACCTGTATGTATGTATGTATGTTTGTCCGCGATTATCTCACGTTTGGCTGAACGGATTTTGATGCAGTTTTTAGGAAAGTTTTCATTACATTCTGGAGAAGGTTTTAGTATATAACACTAATAGATATCCCGTGACGTTGCCCGCATGGATCCGATTTGCTTACTTGGATCGTAGATTTTAAGGGACGATTGCATGTTTGTCCGCAATTATCTCGCGTTTGGCTGAACGGATTTTGATGCAGTTTTAAGGAAAGTGTTCATTACATTCTGGAGAAGGTTTTAGTATATAACACTAATAGATATCCCGTGACGTTGCCCGCGTGGATCCGATTTGCTTACTTGGATCGTAGATTTTAAGGGACGATTGCATGTTTGTCCGCAATTATCTCGCGTTTGGCTGAACCGATTTTGATACAGTTTTCAGAAAAGTATTTGTTACATTCTGAGGAAGGTTTCAGTATATAACAATAATGGATATCTCGTGAAGTTGCTCACATAGATCCGTTTTGCTTAATAGGAGTGTAGATTTTCAAAGACGCCGATTTTATGAAGATTTTTGTCGATTATCTCAACTAAAAAGGGAAAAATAAAAAACTTAAAAAAAAAAAGTGAACCGACTTCAAAACTAAACACAAAAAAAACTATTAAATAACTTTTCTTTCGGAAGTCGGTGGCCCTAAATCAATGAAATAAATAAAAAAAAAAACAAAGCCACCGACTTCCGAAAGAAAAGTTATTTAATAGTTTTTTTGTGTTTAGTTTTGAAGTCGGTTCACTTTTTTTTTTAAAGTTTTTTTTATAATGTTAGATTCTTTCGCTCTGGAGTCAGTTGTCATGACAACCCGAATCAAGCGCTCTCCAAATCGTATTCTTGCAGCGCGTAAGTACATAAGGTGGTTTCAAATGCGTGTTTTGCTAATGTGCGTTTAAATCAAAGAGTCATATTTTGTTTACAGAATATGTAATGGGAAAGTGTCTCTGTCATTATAGTGGTAACGTGCGTTTGGCGCAACGCCGTGCATCTAATATCTGTACTAGTTCGTAGCCGTTTTTAGGGACACAAAAGCTGTTGAACTGTATTTTAACTAATAGCTAATAACGAGCTCAAGTTTCTGATGAGTATTAAATTTCTATCAAAATTTTGACAATACACCAAAGAGCCAGGAAATGTAACTTAAGTTATTCAGCAAGTTCATTTAAAAAATAATGAAAAAAAAACTTCATTTAAAACGAGGATTGACACAAATAAATGTATAAAAAGTTTTATAATTAGGTAACGGAAAATTCTTAAAAAATCGTATCAGAATAATTATTGTCTTATAAGAGAGAGTACAAGACATTTTAATCAGAAGGTAGTCTCATTAATTAAGTTTGTCATTATATAAAATATTTTTGTATATCTTATAATAATAAGTCCTTAATCATGTTACTTCTTTATATACCTTTGGTTGCTATTTCTTATTACAGACTTGTTACAGAAATAGTCGCCAAGGAAGGAAGACTTTAGGAATTTATTATTCAAGAATCTTTGAAAATCTTTCTATTCTTATTTTTGTTTTGTGGATTAAGAACTTACAGAGATTTTTCTGGAGATACTTTTATCAAGCTTAGATTACTTTCGTTCTATATTTTAAATTAAAGAATCGATTCATTAAGATTGACTAAGATTGTAGACTTATTAGTGTATTAACGACGTAATGATTCATCGATATGTTTTATTCCATAACTGATAATTTCAAACATTTAAGTCATAAAGTCACAATTCATTTATTTCATAACAAAATACATTGTGTAGAAAAAAAATAATTAATTACAATAATAATAAATAAAATATGAAGTTAAATAAAGTAAGATTCAAGTGTATAAAAGATAATAATTAGACGATTGCATAAATAAATGATTTTAAATTAATAAAAAAGAGAATAATTAATAATTTAACAAAACAATAAATAAACAAAAAATAAAGAGAATAAATAATAATTTTCTCACTGCATATTTCATTGTTTGTTCCCTATACATTTCTAAACCTGCCCCAGTTTCCACAATAATACGGAAATCAAAGAGATGATTGGAAAGTGGAGCACATCACTTGAATCTGAATATCCAGTTAACTGTAAATTCTTCGTCCCTAACTCGGAAAGGATTTACAAGGAATCATTTTATACAACCAGCTCAACTGCTGGTCCAATTTAAGAGATGAATGACAGACATCATTTTTACCTACCGACTTTTGAATAATTACATGGGTTAATTTTATGTCGCGGGGTTGTGTTAAAAGAACGCCGTGGTACTGGAATCTAAACGGTTACCAAAATGGATAAATGGTCACCAAATAACGTTTCCTAAAATAACCTATTTTCTGTAATAATAAAAAAATTGACCTAAGTGGGCTCGAGGAAGCCTCGCTACGCGAGGCTTCTATTTCTGTTTTCAGGGTTGAAAGGAACCTAACAAAACCGAACTTCGGGATGTCCCTGATTTCTTGCTAAAGCGATTTTTAGATTTGGTGACCATTTATCCATTTTGGTATACAAAAATAATAATTGATGAGCATGTAAATTGTAGCCATATTTTATTGTGTATGATTTTTTTTTTATCGTGGTAAAATCATGTTATTGTGGGTATGTAAAATATTAAGTTTTAATTCCGTGTGAGATTTAAATCCAGCCCAGCATACAGGATTCTGATAATTATGTATTTCAAAAAATTAAAAAAAAAGTTTTCAAAGAGAGACAACAAATAAAACTCTCATAATAACAAAATTGAATAGCAAAAAAAAAAAACATAAACTAGGTTATCTAAACTGAAAAGGCATTACAATATCACATAGATAATGTAGCTCAAAACTAAAACAAAGGAGTGTTTAGAACCAAATCTACTCGAATGTAGATCTCTGAGATAATTATAAATGTTCTATTGTTAATAGGTTCCAAACCAGATTCTAAATACTTCTGCTTTTTGTGGACTTTTTTTCATTTAATTTTTAATCGACCTCAGTATACTAAAAATAAGTACTTGAGTAAAGAATATTAAAAAAAAATGGTAGTTTGCCGTATATGATTACTTCCTGGAATTTGATAATTACCAACAACACTATCGAATGGTGTTTTTTTTACAAAATCAGGGGGTTCGATTCCTGGCCAGGATGATTGAATTTTCTAAAATCCAATGAGGCAGTTTTAGTTTTCGTCAAAATCGGTCTCGAGATCCCTTACAACATCTTTCAACATAGTTTCGTAGAACATAGTCATCCATGCCCAGTTGAAAAATTCACTCTGTATTTATTGATTGACTCACATGGAGAGGATTATTGTAATCCAGGAGCACGAACATAAAAATATTCTTACTATGATTTTCTTATATGAATATCTTAAGCGATGGAATAAAACTGATCAAAAAGTAAACTAACCACTACTTCTATTTCAGAAAATTGTTGTTCCCAACTCACTGTATTCTCACCACGTACCGCACCACACGAGATAACATCGACAACAAATAGTAACATGCATTGTTCAACCAGTAAGCTTCGAACAGCCTTACATGAGGAAATTAAAGGCACTGCCGTATTGTAATTGAGTTCTCGCGAAGGATATTAGTTGAAGATTGCTCGTCAACCGGGGTTCTCGCTTCAATCACTTCGAATAGTTCCAATAGTTCCAATCCGGGGCGTTGATTAAACAGAATCGGTTCACTGGGACGGCTTGGTGTGTCAATCGATATACCTACTCTACGTACTTACCTATGGGGAGTTGTTCGGTTAAGCTGAGTTTTTAATTAGAGATCACTTTCTCTCACGAAATTACGGTTTTATGTTTTACGGGCTAGATTTTATTTGTGACAAGATTTTTTTTATATTTGATATGCGTTTGTTCTTGTCTAGGTCAGAGGTGATTTATAGACAAAGTCTACGATAGACTGAACATGCCCAAAAGAGAAGCCAGCACTTAAACTTTGAAAGATTCGGGTTGTATGCGTTATGCGTTGGGCAACCAAAACGCGGATAGAAAGTACATAATGTTTTGAAAAGACACATTAGTGTATTACCTAGGTTCGAACTCATAATCCTACATGAGAAGCGATGTGTCAAGTTCTGGGCTATCACGATTATGTACTTTTAAACGGTGAAGATTGAAAAAGTCACTTTTAGTATATGACCAGTTACTACAGGAGAGTATGATTTAATCTAGTTCTTATTTGTATCAAACTTAGTATGTATAATTGTATTTTGTTTATTCTGATTTAAAAAAACCTACGAAATATGTATTGGTTTTCTTGTCTTTAATCTTGACTTCCAGTGGCCTTTCAGGCTACCAGCTGCCAAACCTCCCTTCAGGATTTCCGTGAAACAGAGACGCAGTACCTACCCACCTCCCAGGATTTCCGTGAAACAGAGACTCAGTGGCCACAGACTTGTCATCGTCTACACTAATATTTGACTAAATAACACAAACAAGTATGTCATTAAATACTTCCCTTTCAGCAAAGTTCCGAGTTCTGACGTAGATGGATCGACATTAAATATTTACACTGCGGTTACTTAACTCACTCGCGATGAAACATCATTAAAACTTTGTAGGTACTAGGTAAGTTAATGGCATCACATTTGATATCGTCGTTTTATTTACTGAAAGAATTTATTTCTTCATTAAGAACATATTTAAACAACCGCCTAAAATGCTGCTTTGAAAATATGTGTGCAATTCTCCACGCATATTTTTTAACAAAATTAGATCAAAAATACATAGTGTTTTTTTTGCATGTGGATTTTATCTGCCATTTTCCTTTATTATCAGAAATAATAGCACCGGAATATTTTATTACATAGAATTTTAATTAGACTTTAGTATAAAATAGTTAATAAAATTGTGTGCAATTCTCCACACATTATTTTTAACAAAATTAGATCACTCCATAGTATTTTTTTTGCATGGAGAATTTATCCGCCATTTTCCTTTATTGTCAGAAATTATGGCACCGAAATATTTTATTACATATAATTTTAATTAGACTTTAGTATAAAATAGTTAATCTGTGGTTTTCGTTACCCGCGGTAAGAGTTATAATTTATGTTTGCCAATTTATTATACAAATTCTAGTTTTATTTAAAACTAGAATGCCCTTAATCATCATTATCATCTTTCTGCCATTATCCTATCACAATCTTGTCGCCTGCATGACATCCTTCATCATCACAATATGTTCAGACAGCAACGCTTTCTAAAACTTAAAATAAAAATGTTCTGAATATTTTAAAAATTGTATCAGTAGTTCAATCGCATCTAATAGCATCTATCATGTGTTGATATGGTAGGTGGCCAGTATGACAATAAGAGAATTAAACATTACCAAAAGTCAGAACGGTTGAAGGCAGCAAAATGAAAATATATTGCATTGTATGCTCCCCCTTGAATGAAATAACCCTGCAGTTATTATATTCATAACTATGGAACTGGAAAATCTAATTTAGACTAGTGAGTACATGAAAATGGCATTAGGGAGTGAGATGAAAAATATCTGACTTTATTATTCCTAGGAATACGAACCAAGGAGGTATTTAATTTAAATTTTAAGTGTTTTCATAATAATACTATTGTTTAATAATGACTTCGCTAGCGAGATTGTTCATTATGTTGTATGGTCGTGTCAGCCAAAGGCTTACAAAATCCTTGACTAGGACAACATATTTAAGGTAACTCTCAGTTTCAGGTAGATCATGCTCTTTATTCATTTTTAATTCTGGGCACGGTGCGTATTGCAAAGACGTTCCTCTGTCAAGAGCCCTAATCACCAGCAGTTTAGACTGTGTTGCCGAAGCTGTTGGATTACAATTTTATATATTTTTTTAATTTTTCATATTTTCAGGTATTTTACTAAAATATATTAACATAAATTATCTTAAATATTATTTATGTGTAAATGAAATAAATAAACGATAGTTTCCAAAAGTGTTGAAAGTATCGAAACGACAAACGTAGTTAAAGAATGCTTAGAACGGTTTTTTGAACATGAATATTTATTTATATTTTCAACAATTTACGGAAAAATAAATTTTGAAAACAATTTTTGTCCAATGATAATTATCATTTCAATTGATAATTATGATGTCATAATTATTAAGTTAATAAGTATTTTTACGAAATTCTCGTTTTATGTCATGAATTTAACCTGCTTTTTTGAATTAATAAATTAAATTTAAAAATCAATATTTCATTGCAAAAATGCTTCAAGCGCCATTCTACCGGCCCGCTCATTGATGTAAGTTCCCTTTAAGCAAACGCTGTACCTACGAGTATCTGATAGATATTATTTGCTTACAATTTTCACCGATACCCCGAATGTTTGACTTGTCACCGCTACAGCGTACTGTTTGGAGTTAATTATGGTAATGGGCTGCAACGCAAACAGGTCTAGGAACGGTCTACCGTACAAGGGGTACGGTAGACCGATCTACCCTACCGTAGTCTCGGTATTTGAGTTTTGGCGTTTGCCGAATGCAGCGTTTTAGTGTTGCGAATAGAATCTGACTGTTGAATGTCGACTGAGATTTACGGTAACTGAGTTAGGTATTTGCATGAGTTTAAAGTGAATTTTGCTGGCATTTTAACTTGATGAAATGTTGGAGAAATTTGGAAGTGAGGACGTTAGAATTTGAAAATTTATAACCAAATTAATGATGTATACAGTTTTTAGAACAAGTGAAAAATAATTTGTAGTTATTTGTATGATTCGCTAAATAAGTCAACTTACTAACCAAACAAACCTATTGACCAAATTAAATATCAGAAATTTTCTTCGGATCCTCATGTTCGGATCTTCGATAACTTCAATATTTCTCTATTATAATAGTCGCCATTACAGAATAGTCGTAAAGTATGGTCATCTGACTTTCATACAGCATACCCAATAACCTACCAATTTCATCACCAAAACCAAAAATCAAAACAAGGCACAATATAAGCACTGTAGCAACCTTACAAATTGCTATCGATTCACATACCTAACAAAGGTAAGCTCTTAATTCCAGGGCCTTTATTAACAACTTAGCCCAGACCCAAACATTAGTAGGATCAAAAAGTTCAATTGTACGAAGAACTGGGTACCCAGATAATGGGCCAATCGTGCGTAGATTATTCCAGTAATTCACAAACACGGGCTCACAGTACCAGAGATATCAGGAATTTAGGTTAACTTGTAAATTCGTTGGTATGTAGAGGGTTAAGCCCAATTTTGGGGGATTTAAGTTTATTTGTCGGTTTCAGGCGTAGTTAGGTAACACCGTAAGTCGTGCAAATGAGTTTGATGTTATTTGCCCGTTATGAGGGCGTAGTATCTAGATATGGTTTTGTTAGGGTCTAGAGATAATGCTGGTTTCTGTGGCATTTGTAAGTCGGCCCATGAATTTATTATAGTTTAGATAGTTTTGTTACGGAAAGTTGGATTTAAATGTTTTATACTGATAAAATTATGAAATACAAGGCTCTATGGCCCTAGCACGAATTCTACGTATTTGACCGTACAGTGTGCTTGAAGTATTACGACGTAACTAAATTGTATAGAAAATAAAAGCGTCTCTAGTGTACGAACGAGGAACTTATTTTATCCATTGAATTAACTTCTAAGTCCCTGTTTACTTTATGTAAAAAAAAACCTGAAAACGAGTAGTAATAAGGCCTCTATATTTACGGTTTTAAATGTGTGTTTTACGGTGATTTTACGATTTTAGCGTGGTTTTAGTGATTTTACGATTTTATCGTGGTTTCGGATAAAGAAATGATTAATGTAATGTACAAATTGAAGCTCACTTGGTTAATAGCTAATCAATAAAAACATAATTATTTCATTTTTTGACTGGCCTGTTGGTCTAGTGGTTAGTGACCCTGACTGCTATGCCGGAGGTCGTGGGTTCGATTCCCACCCAGGACAAATGTTTGTGTGATGAGCACGATCATTTGTTCTGTGTCTGGGTGTAATTTATCTATACTTATAATAAATTTGTAGAAAAGTGGTGTCTGTACAATGGAAATATATAAAAAAAAAGTATCAGGGATTGTTATTATATCGATGCCGAACCCGAAAATGTAGTTAATTTTTTTTTTGTCTGTTTGTCTGTTTGTCTGTTTGTCTGTGTGTTTGTGCACGCTAATCTTCGGAACTACTGGACGGATTTGAATAATTTTTTTTTCGTTGTATAGGTATTAAGTCCCGTTAACATATAGGCTATAATTCATCTTGGAAACTTGAACACCTGATGCAGAACCGCAACAGACCTGCTTAACTATAAGAGATACAGAAATGGTGCCATAGCAAAAATTGTTCCACATGATGAGCATTTTCTGCTGAGAGAATAAATTTGAAGATCCTGGACACCTGATGTGGAACACCAAGTGCCCAGCTACACTATGACATATACAAGAACGACGTCTTAGCAAGAGTTGTTCAGCCTGATAAGCACTCTCTGTTGCTGTATAAAAATTTGAAGATCTGGAACACCTGATGTGGAACTCCAAGAGCCCAGCTACACTATAACATATAAGTGAATGACGTCTTAGCAAGAGTTATTCAGCCTGATGAGTACTCTCTGTCAACGTATAAAAATTGAAGATCTGGAACACCTGATGTGGAACTTCAAGAGCCCAGCTACACTGTAACATATACAGTAAAGACGTCTTAGCAAGAGTTGTTGAGCCTGATGAGCAACCTCTGTTGTCGTATAAAATTTGAAGATCTGGTACACCTGATGTGGAACTCCAACAGCCCAGCTACTTCATAACATATATAGGAATGACGTCTTAGCAAGAGTAGTCCAGCCTAATGAGCACTCTCTGTTGACGTATGAAAATTGAGATCTGGAACACCTGGTGTGGAACTCCAAGAGCCTAGATACTCTATAACATAAACAGTAAAGACGTCTTAGCAAGAGTTGTTGAGCCTGATGAGCAACCTCTGTTATCGTATAAAAATTGGAGATCTGGTACATCTGATGTGGAACTTCCAACAGCCCAGCTACTTTATAACATATATAGGAATGACGTCTTAGCAAGAGTTGTCCAGCCTAATGAGCACTCTCTGTTGACGTATGAAAATTGAGATCTGGAACACCTGATGTGGAACTCCAAGACCCCAGCTACACTATAACATATATAGGAATGACGGTCTTGGCAAGAGTTGTTCAGCCTGGCTCTTAGAATTCGACGTTTCAGATCTTCGATTTTGACGACCCCGTCGTCGCCGGCATAAGCAACAGGATCCGCGTACGAAGTCGCGGGCAGAAGCTAGTCTATAATATGTATGTATTTAGAAATATATAAGTATGTTTATCAGTTGTCTAGTACCCATAACACAAGCTCTGCTTAGCTTGGGACTAGATGGCGTTGTGTAATAGTTGTGGAATATTATAAAAAAAAAAAAAAAAAAAAAAAAAAATTACTATAAAAGACGTTTCATAAACAATGAACGTATTTATTTAATAGATAGGTATTTTAGTCAGGTAGGTACGTTGCCAAATGGTTTTTATACTTTAGCAAATATTCTGCTTTCAAAATAAGTTTAAATTAGTACTAACGACATCGTTTTGTGAATTTGACGTTTTGACAGTAACACAGTACAAAATTATTTTAATATTATAATTTCAGTAACGAGTATTCTAAATTCAACCTCTAAACTAATGCTATTAACGTATAAGTACACACGGCTACGCATCAACCTATACAAAACCAGTTTATCGCGGTCTCGCTTGTATGGTCTTTCCGTATATTCAACGATCAGCTTATACTGGTTTTTTATAGCTTGATGTGTAGGCGTGTGTACCTACAAATGAACAAATACAAAATATAAACATCTAATATTGTGAATGCGAAAGCTTTGATGAATAGATGGATGTTTGTTAGGTATCTACTCAATTACGTCACAATGGCTGAACAAATTTTAAAGAAATTTGGCGCATGCGTAGATTATATTCTGGATTGACATACTATGATGCTTTTTATGATGGTAGTATAATCCTCTAGAAATAAACAAAGTCCACGCGGACGAAACTGTTGGCAACAACTTCTATCTAATAATCTCTCATTATAATATTGTATTAGAGAAACTGATATACTGAATGGTAATGTATGGAAATGCAAAGTTAATTTGGTTATTATGATAAATCGATTGACCAATAATATGCTCTATTCGTATGATACTGCACTTGAATATGTATGTTATTACAATCATTGTTAATATCAGTTATGTGTATTTCTGGTAGCATTTTTCTGTTGTGAGAAAACCTTCAGAAAATATCCTATCTTTAGGCTGCGGTTCCACTGAGGCGGAGCGGGGCAGAGCGGAGACAACGGTGCCGCGATACACCAATCACGTGGCTGATGTATATGTATATATGTGCGGGCCACGTGACACATGTGTATTCAAGCCATTTGATTGGTGAATAGCGGCTCAGCTCGTCTTCGCTCTGCTCCACTCCGCTTCAGTCGAACCGCAGCCTTATGAACGAGACCAAAGAGCGTAGGATTCTTACCTTATTAAAGCAACCCTGAAGAGCGAACCCCTCATAAAATATTATACCTTTTCCAGAATCTTCCTGTGTGACGCCTGTTAGAGCACACCCATGGGGATATTCAGGAACCTACTCATTAGGTTGCAATTTTAATAACCTTTGCAGCCTGTTCCTAACCACAGTGATCGTCGTACCCAGTTTCTAGCAAATTCGAATATAAGAGTACACAAGAGTAATGTTTTTATAAGGTGATGATATTATTCACACAATCACACTGCCATTCCATTTGGTTAGGTCTTTGCTTAGGTACGGGACAAAGCGTGAAGTTGATAGTGATGTCTTCCCAATTCCTTTCAGACATTCGCAGTAATACAGCTGTATGATAATTATAATCTCTCACAATGATAATTATATTCTTAGACTAATCCATAGTTACTTAGATATTTAAAACTCTTGTTTTGGGCCAGTCGCAGATTAAAAAAATATATATTTAATTTCAATGACAAAAATGTTCTACGAATAGGCGTAAATATACCCCAATTGGTCAAATATTTCAAATATCTATACCAATATGCAATGAAGAGCATCCCTTTCATACGAAGCTAAATTTTAAGCACGGAACATACAAAACTGTACAAAATGTTAACGTTCTTTCATATCGGCAAGACCGAACAACGTTTTGATTTATATATTAACGCTTTATAAACGCCATTGCGCTCCGGCAGTTTTGTGCCTCCCATATCCACTATTCATACGCTCACACGTTCGTAATAGAAAAACTTTGGAGACTTGTTGGAGTTTTAAAGAAAGAAAGAAAGAAATGGTTTTGTTGTTCTGTTAGGTTGATTATTAGTTGGGTACATATTTGAATATCGAAGATTAAAATATCTACGCTTAAAATATCGATGTTCAGAATATCGAAAATTAAAATATCGATTGTAACAAAATATCGAAAAATGTTACACCTACGCTTAAAACGTCGAAGATTAAAATGTCGACTGATTTAAATGTCGAATGATTCAAAATATCGAAAGACGTTATGTCGAAATTCAAAATATCGACGTTTAATACATCGCAGTTCATAATATCTAATTTCATAATATCTACGTTAAAAATACCTACTAGTTGAAATATCAAAAAAAAATAACCACCTACCAAGGTAAGTCGACGGAGCCCCGCTTCGCGGGGCTCCTATTTCTGTTTGCAAGGTTTAAAGTAACCTAACACCTAACCTGTCCGAGTCGGGGTGCCCCAAGTCTCGAGCTCGCTTCGCTCGCTCTTGCGTCCTTAGTCAAATTACTGATTACTACCCAACAAGGTAGCTGGACGGACTTCGGATGCAAGAGCGAGCGAAGCGAGCTCGGAACTTGGGGCACCCCGACGCGGACAGGTTAGGTTCGAAGAGGATGGCGGGGTCTGAAAGACCCCGCCATCCTCTTCGTGTTAGGTTACTTTAAACCTTGCAAACAGAATTAGGAGCCCCGCGAAGCGGGGCTCCGTCGACTTACCTTGCTAGGTTCAATATTTCGGACAATCGATAATCTGTGCTTCGACATTTAGGACATTAGATAATCTGTATTTCGATATTTAGATCTTTCGATGTAACTTTTGTAGATATTTGGATTTTAGATATATTGGACGTAGATCATTTAATCATTCGATATTTTAAACTTTCGATATTTAAATTTTCGATTTTATGGTCATTCGATATTTTCATTTTCGATATTTTGAACATCGATATTTTAAGCGTAGATATTTTAATCTTCGATATTCAAATATGTACCCTATTAGTTACGTGTTTCTTTAGCGACATTGACAATTTTACCGGATAAAACTGAGCGATAGCAACATGAAACGATGATAGATTACTAGCACCTTTTTTATTAATTATTCAATTTTAATTCAATATCAATATAAAATGAATAAAAAAAATACAAC
Source organism: Agrotis clavis (assembly GCA_954870645.1). Taxonomy (NCBI): domain Eukaryota; kingdom Metazoa; phylum Arthropoda; class Insecta; order Lepidoptera; family Noctuidae; genus Agrotis; species Agrotis clavis. The sequence goes on from OX940929.1 coordinate 8,006,914, forward strand.
TACCACTAAGAGGACGCACGAAAGCCATAATGAGCAAAAAACTTAAGCACTTACATTTCAAATAAAACAAAATATACCTAATTTAAAACTTACCATGCATCTGGTCTGCTTCAATGACTCTGAAAGAAAATAAAACCCTTTAGAAAAGCTTTACGCAACATTTACTGAAAAAACCGTGACACATGTGGATGACGTAAAACATCTAGTAAAATATGTCCCTATTCCTTTCTGTGTCCATGTTTGGCAGAGCGCTGACGTTCGGTAGTGACCGGCTGCCTGTGACGATGAAATATTGATTGAAAACTAAACAAATCTACACAACCCTGCCTTAAAATATGTCGTAACTTTTTATTTCATTTCAATTTCACCTCCAAGCTTTTTAATGGTCAAAATTTAACAACAACTTTCTGAACACAAAAACATTCGATTTAAAATGTTGTGAAAAAAAATCAAACAATTGTTAAAAAACGTCGTAACGTAACATTATGTTTACGTCTCTGATGCTTTTTGCGACTACCACCAAACTTGGATGAATTAAGTATACAGATACAAACCTACATAGTGAAAAAAAACAATAAAAATTATGCGCATTGTCCCGTTTCGTTTACAAACAAAGATTCGTGAAACAGCAACCACCCAAAAAACCTGCATCGATATAAGCGTGTCATAATATATCTCAGTTACCGTGGCTCGCGGTAAAGTGTGAAATATACTGTTGTTCAATATTTATAGGATTTTTATTTGTGTTATTTATTCACAAGGCACGTTTGTCGTTGAGACAAAAGGCGACTGTGCCTCCGTATCTTATTTTTCGTTAGTATCTGCATTCGTTTTAGTCGTCTTAGGGCGTATAAATAATGCATTATCACGCGTTGGGTCCTGCCATGGGACCGGTCAGCGGGAATAAAATTATTTGTTGTGGCTTAGCACTTATACAACAAAACAATTCACTGTCGCACGTTGTATAAAATTATTTTATTGAGCTTTGGAAAAATAAGATTGTTAAGCTGCAACGGAGGTAGAACCGTGGAAGTCTTGGTTAATCTTTTCTGAGAAGGAAATCTAAGACATTGCAACTTTGTAGTAGATATTGCGAAGAAGATTTAGGTCAACCAGTGAGTTTTATTATTTTTTGCTTCGATGTTTCAGCAAAATGAGAAGTTTACGGCAGGTTTATACACTGGTAGCACCTTTTCATAGAAAGAAAGGTCAGAGGGTCGCGTTAGGTTATGCCTGTGTTTCAGGAGTGAGAAAAATAAAACTGATTTTGATTACGATGACTACCGGTATTTAAATACTTTGCCTCAGCATTAAGATATTCCAACGAGGAAGAAATGCGACCTACAATTCTTCACTGTAGATATTGCATGGTGTAACATTAGTAGATATAGTTAACCATAACAGTTGTAACGAGATAACATTGTAAGCACCCTCAAGTCGAAAGTCTTGTCCACGTTTAAAAAAAAATAAAGTTATGCCTTGTAGGTGATAACAGTTCACAAGCAGAATATAAAAAAGTCGCTTTTGATCACCTGGGTATATCAATTTCGAGGTGAACTAAAGCTTCCGTGTTGAATTATTTCACCTGGGTGATATCAACTAGGTAAAATTCAAGAGGTGAAATGAAATACCAAAGTGGAAATACATAATAATGTTGGCGAAGCTTAAAGACTGTAATTTACAAACATTTAAACTCACCTACACAAACAGCAAGACCCATGACAGATCGTAATCATCGAGTTACAATTGACTGTACTATCTTCAATAAATACAAACACTCATCGCAGTCCTTATGCGATACCAAAGTCGATTCTCACGACACCTTCCTAAGTCGGGCAGCCACAAAGCCTCACAGCATATTGTGAAAACATCGCCGTCAATTCAGGATCGTCTAATGGCGAAGCGCTCGTGAAGAGCGTCGTTAGCTTCTTATTGGTTGTTATTTTTGTCAAGTTCGTGTACTCTTGTGGCTTTGTATTCTTGGTAGGATGTTGGAAGACTCTCTTTGAGGTAGGTCGATCTTTTGATGTGCTGAAGTAGATCAAAGGAATGACCTTGACGAAGACTCTTATATTGAACAATGAAATTTCAAGGTTAGGTGCGTGGGAAGTATTCGATCAAGTTTTTCTTTGTGTTGAGTTTGCCCTTAGTCTACGTCACATAGATGACAGAGACAAAGTCTAGTAGTAAGTAAAGTGGTGAGTTTGTGTATCTTTTTTACTGGACATTATACATTTTGTGAGGATGGATGTAAGGATGTTTGTATTCTTATACAGAAACACTATTAAACAGATTTGGATGAAACTTGATTTATGGATGTAAAATTTATAACCTAGACCAACACATAGGATACTTTTACCTCGGTATGATGACGTTCGCAAGGGATAATTACTTTACATAGTGCATACAAAACGATTCGGCTTACATAAATAAGAGCTCACCAATGTATAAGTATATGTATCTGTATAAGCATTTTTTTTTTTCCAAAAAGTTTGTTAAATTTTTTATCTAAAATTTAATTTAGGCAAGCTCTTACTGTGCTTCGTAAAACCTAAAGTCTTTCCAGACTTCAGACTACACAGAAACTTTAGGTAAACAAACTGAAGTACTTACAAGAAGCAGCCAGTATTTACAAAATAAGCCAATACCGGTTGTCTTGTTTTAATTAGAATGCAAATTTAATAGCCTAGAGGAATTTACATGTCAATGGTTGCCTAAATAACGTAATCTAGAGTACAAAGGATTCGACTGCCGTAGTACGGCAGCTTACCGGCTTCAGAATATTGATCTACAGTTTATGAGACTCCAAGCGCTTATGAATGCCAATAAGTGTTATAAGGACTGCCGTCCAGGGCTTCCAACTTATAGGGAATTAAGTAGAATTTTTAGAGGATTTATATTTTTCGATGGCGAAAAAAACTGGATGTCTTCATTGAGAATTGGAATGAAGTAGGTAGTGCACAATGGCAACCTTTGGTAGGAACGACGAGAGATTTTTCGTTTAGCAGTGACATAAAACAGGCTAGATGATAGAATTAAAAAAAAAAAAACAGGTTTTTTGAATAGTAGAGTGCCATCTGGCTGTATTAAAAACTTTTGCCGATTAAACGTTCACTCAGTAAAACTTTCGTTCAATTTAACGACAAGCTGCTGGTATATAAGTCTCTAACGTTGATTACAATTTGAGATCACAAGTTGGATACAAAGTACGACGAACCCGATACATACAACAAGGAAATGGTGACTCTTGTAAAACATTACAGCCACTAAAATGATAATAAATAGTATTTTAATGATTGTATGGTATTACACAGATTGTGAACCAAAAATTTAGGGTTCCCATTTAATTTTAGGGATTTTAGAGTACTTATGACTAGTTTCACTGTTACAAAATTTATCACTTTTGGGAGTTGGTAACCCTGCTCTCAACCTTGAATAAATTGAACCAAGTTTTCTTACTGCTACCGCCATCGAAGCTTGCTAATATGTCTGATTGATTGCGTGTCGCTGAATACGACGCACTGAAAAGATTCATCCTTTTATGGTTATACTTTACGATGTTGATGAAATGGGATTTATGCGTAATTCAGGCAGAGATTGAATGTTGATGTCTGGCGGGATCGTTTACATAGGAAGGGACATCAATATTTATTAGAATTATAGTTTTCATATTATGTGTTTACACGTCCGGGTCTCTTCAAAAGAGTATTAATAGCGAAATATAAAATTTACGAGTATGGTTCGCCGTACTTACTAATGGGGGAATCGTTTCTTAGAGCTAATCTGAAGACGAGGAATTCTAAGAGCTACAGAAGTGGTATTTCAAATGGAAAATCTCTCTGTTGAAAGCAATTTGAATATGACAAAGAATAAGTACAGTAGCGTAATGTTCATGGATGTCTTCATAAAATGTTTATATATTCTACGGGGCTCTCAAGGGTATGAAAGATTTTTGTTCATGTTATAGATTCAATCATCTCATGGTGTAAAATATATTTTAAAATCAGTATTAATTTCAGAATTAAACACGCTTTTATTTTATGTACCCGTAAAAGTACTATGCATTGTTTGTTGTAAAATTATGCCACTCCTAAAATAGAGAATAGTAAACTGCACCTCAAACTAAAAATAAACGCTTCAGGTGTCGTTTGATTGACGTGACGCTCAAACTGAACTTTTCTAAGCTAAAAATAGACAAAGTGGCCGTCATTTCACGTCAAACATGACGCATATTCAAGTACTTACATAAACTAAGTTGACACGAAACGATCGTCCATAAAAAGCACTTAGAGTTATTACTTCTACAAATAGTAAAGCAAAACTTTTTACTATACATTAAAATTAAAACAATGCAGTGCTCCTTAATAAATAACGAGTTTACGAGAAGCTATATAATAAAGACATGCGAATGCCATTAGTGTTATTACACTTTTATAGCGGCTTATAGCAGGTGTATCAAATGCAGGGATAACAGTGGCGACGGAAAATCTCATTACGGTTTAGGCGCAAGTTATGAGCGGAGCGATTAGCGTCGCTAATTGGCTACTCTTAAGATGTAAATGAAAGAAAAAAATTACTATAATATCTCTCAGAAATCTTTACTTCTTACTCAAAACTTTATTAGGTATGTAAATGTTTTTGACATGTAAAATCACACAACGAATAAGTGCAGATCAATAAAATCATGTGTTTTGACATGATAAAGTTTTAATTAATTAATGTATTAAAAGCTATAACCACAGAATACTTAATAGTACTACTTACGTACGTACGTACTAGTAATACGTGCTATAACGAGGAGTGTAAGCAAAACGATACGTAAAGTAACGTCACTAAAATCACACTGCCATCATTTCCATTTTCGTTTAATTTTAATTAGTGACAAGTTCGTGTTTGGCCACTAAAATAAAAATATTATTACTTGGTTCTTGTAACTTAAACCACTCGTTAAGCTCATGATGTCTGCGAGTGTCAGGAATTAGTTTTGTGAGTGATACTTGATTATACGGGAGGAAATGATTCAGTGAAAATTAAGTACAATTAGGCTGCGTTCGCGCAGACATCGGCAACTTGTGTCTGATAAATTATATAATACAGCTCGATGATATCGTCTTGATATTTTTTTTTTCATTCTTGATGAGAAAAAGATTTTAATTAGGTATGTAGTTATTAGTTTTCCTTAATTGCGGAGGATTTGGTTTCTTATTATTTGTTACAAAAATATAAGTGTTATTTTGGTGATTTGGTTATATTTAAGCGTACCCCAACTTATTTGGGGAAAAAAATTAGGCAGTTGATGATGATATTTAAATAGGTATGTTTCTTATATTTTAAAAGATTGATAAAAAATATTGCATAACATAGTAAGTTACAACGCATAGTTGGTGCCTCCAAAAGAAATTCATGTTGTTAAATGTCCAAATTGACTGTTCTCAAATTACCTTAGACTAATAACATTTTCTTTTGTCTTGAATCATGTCTTTATTTAGCTATAACGTATGATTACAAATTAAATGTTTGTTACAAAATTATCATATCCAAAAATAATAAAACTTTATAAGTATTTCTATTCAAGCATAAGTACTACACACATACTACACTAGTAATGTACATTAGGGTGTCCCGAAAAAATTTTTTTTAGTTTCTCACAACGCAAGACGTCTCAAAAGTTGTGTAATTTATTGTAGATTACTGGAAAAATAATTTAAAAAATATCAAATTTTATCTTTAGGGCTCTACCGGTCTGCAAAGTTACGAAAAATTGACATTTTTATTGCGATTTTTAGTTGTCCCTAATTTTGGCTATTGAACTACATAATAGTTTAAAAAAACATTTTTTTATATTAATTAGGTGTCATACATACACAAAAACCATAATTGCACCCTTAGAAATGGAAGATTTAATAGTTTTTGACATGCAAACACCCTTCAGTTTCTACATAGCGCGATGATTTTCTGCACTTGACCTGCGAATGTTTTCTTCTTATCTAATTACGGTTGTTATTGTGTTTAATCGTTCTTAAATAATGAGTTTGAGTCAGATGAAACTGCTTGTGATTTATTAAGGCCTACAAAGAACTTGACGAACGACAGCTACAAACTTTAAGGAACGTCATTAAATATGGTTTATTTTTTAAGAATGACCTAAAGTTAAATTAAAATAGAAAGTATCCATCCAATTTAGATGTGTTTTCGATTATTTCTGAAAAGATCAATACTATTTGGATTAAATCGTCGATTCCTATCGCAACCTATAGCTTTACTTAGATACTATTAAGCCATCACAAAATTTACAACTGCTTGTCAACTACATTGTTCGGTTTCGTTCCTTTACAAATTAAAGAAGTCTTTTAAGAACTGAGCCAAACAAATTCTTCACATCTGAATAATATAATATGTTGTACTCTCGAATTTTACTTGAAAATCTGAGCTCTGTTGTGAATTCTATCACTACAAGAAATGCTTATCAGAAAATCTTCTTGCCAGCACGCTTTATGATGACAGAGATCAAATTCAGGAGCTGGTTTTTCGAAGAATAATAAAAGCTCGAGGAGCTAAAAGTAGCTGTAAACACAGGATATTTAAACCATTAATAAAAAATAGAGATTACACCGAAACGAGTGTGTGGCACAACTTTTAGGTGACAGCAACACTTGTTTTTAAACGTATTTATAACGAGGACCATCAAATCATGGTAAAAGTAAGGGCTTGTAAATAATTGACTTTTTCTGTCACAAACAAGCTGTGGGAAGATGTGTTAAACCATAACAGAGGCCTCATAAAGTCAAACTGACGGAACTTTAAGAGATAGTTACTTAGAACGGATTTGAATGGAAGTGCTAAATTTTGACATTAAAATAAGTTTGAATTTCACGTTTTGAATAATATTAGAAGCTTAAATTTCTTTTCTAATGCTTTGTTTTACTAATATAAATAATAAAATACCCTTTTTAACTGATTTTTATATTCTGTTAACCATACGGTTTCTGTCCGTGAAAATGAAAATTTACAAAACTTCGAGCTCCGGTAGAGCCCTAAAGATAATACTTAATTATAGTTTTTTTAGCATATTCGTAATCTATATAAAATTACGCAAATTTTGATACCTCTTGCGATTGTGTAGCTTGAAAAAAAATTTTTTTCATACATCGACGGGACACCCTAATGTACATCAACCTACTCCAATCTGTGAAATACTTTTAATAGATTCTTAACTTTATCACAAAAGTAAAAGGTTTATATTCGATTGGACCAGAAGATATGTTGCAGAAAGAAATTATAGTACAATTTGCTCGCTGATTTAATTTGAATCTAGTCGCAACCCTTTTACTTTTTAACTTCTTGTAGTGAAAGTGAAGTTACAAAAATGGTTTAAATTAGGAAACAATTCTATAATTTCTCGTTTAGAGAGCAAAGAATGTTATTATACGAATTCAATTCAGGCAACCACGTTAATGAATGGTTAAAAACGTAGTGAAGTTTTTCATCCATGAAAGGTAAGTTCTTTAATAAACAGCCTATAATTTTCCCACCGTTGGGACACAGGCCTCCTCTCTGTGAGAGGGAGTGGGCCATAATCCACCACGAGGGCCCAGTGCGGATTGGTGGAGGTCACAATATGTTTTCAATTTTTTAGTTCTAAGACATGCCAGTTTCCTCACGATGTTTTCCTTCACCGTTTTGAGAGCAGTGGTGATGAAATAAATTACACAAAGTAATGCGCCTGGCGGGGTTCGAACCCACGACCTACAAGTCGTAAGTCGGGACCGATACCACTGGGCCAACACTGCTCCACCACTGCTCTTCTCGTTTAATTATTGTTCCTTAATCTGAGTTATCCCCAAATGGTAACACAGATGTGTATCCACATTTTGCAAGTTAGACTTCGTATTTTATACTATAGATATTTTTTTACAAACTCTATCGGGACAAGTGACAATTACACAGACGAACAAAAAACTCAGATATAGATCCAGGATCAAAGTTAAAACTATATTAAATTACCTCTGTGACCCTTTTATAAAGAGAATCACTCGAGCTCAAAAAATATTTTCATAAACAGTTGAGTCCAGTTGAACAATGTTCATTGAGCCTTTGCACTTTATTTTTTAATAAACGAATTTGTTTAAACTCTTTAGGGGAGGTATTTGTGAAATTCGTTTATTCAATAAAAATAAAAATTGGAGATATTTTTCAGACTGAACTAAAATCTGATTAATGGTCGGTTGGTAGCACCTGTATTTTTTCAGTCATAAATGAATATTTTTCGTACCTGTTATTGTATAGTTTATTTTACCAATAATTTGTAAATTCGTTATTATACTTATTGAGAGAATATTAACGATATCATTCCCCATTTAATTGTTGTTGTTGTTTCAATACATAGATGATCCTTCCAAAGAACGTGGAATGTTCATATGTATGTGATTGAAATGTATTAGCTTAGATAGGCAGTTGATATTATTGCCATCTCATCGTAAGTAGATCCTGGGTGGGATTGGCATGGGAACTTACTGACTTGGTGAAATTAGGCTATGGACGATGATAGCCTATATAATAAATTTTGCATAAAATGGCTGCCAAACTGGAGAATCGACGTCGTGGCAGGCGCAAGCGAAGATGGCGAGATGAGTTGGACCGCTGAATTGCTGATGGAAGGACTGGCAGTGGAAAACCATGAGTTGATATAATATATTATGATAATGACATCAAGTCAAACAATTGATCACCACACAATCATTATTACAGTTCTCAAGACAACGTTTCTTAGATGAGAATGGTTTTAGACGTAAAACTCGCGCGTTTAGGCACCAAATAAGGGTATTTTTCCTCTTGTCACCACACTCACTATCCGGGTTATTGATCGTAGACCTAGCCAGCTCACACAGGTGACAATGTTAACATTAATATTATAGGCCTATAAAGAATAATTATCACCCAGTTTGTAATTTCCGAAAGTCTAAGGGTTAATACTATTTGCCAACCATCGAGTTGAAAACGTGACTCTAAGAGGCCGCTGAGAAAATAAGATAATTATAATGATATGGATAGATGGGTGCCTTGGTGGCCCAGTGGTTTTGGCCCAGTTATGAGTTCGGCAGATAGACGCATTACTTAGTGTAATATGATCACCACTGCTCTCTAAGCGGTGAAAGAAAACATCTTGAAGAAACCGGCATGACCTAGAACCAAAAGTCGTGTGAAATCTACTAACTCTAACTGGGCCTGGATTACACCAGACCACTCTTTCACTCAGAGAGGAAGCCTGATGATAAATAATATAGATAAGATGAAAAAAAAACAATAAATAGAAATTACCCGATGCGATGTAGGAATCGAACAAGAGATTTATGTCAGTGATTTTACCGAATATTTAATTTTACAAGAAATAATTTTCAAAATATCGTGTGGATTTTCGTGATATTTTAAATAAATAACTCTTCTCGTAAACGTGGTGTGACTTTTTATTGTTGACAGTTCAGTAACCATAGATTTACTTCATAGACTACATGACATTCATTTTGACATAAGAGTTCCACAGATTAAAATACTCATTACATTTTACCCGTGGGATTTTTATGTTATTATTTCATGCTTTTATTAAAAGCAACTCTATATAAAGAAGCCAAACCAGGGAATGCAAAATCTATAAAAAAAAAATATTGGTCATTAGTGATTTTTTCTGATAAAGAAACTATGTAAATACTGAAGCGACACACACAGGATATGGGGAAAGCAGGAACTAATATTTTATGGTGATCCAACACGATCCCCACCCTTATAATAGGGCGTAAATTTTTACAATAATTTACATCAAAAACCAAATAAAATACTTGGCATATTCACCAGAAAAACATTCATAAAAGTATCGACTGAGCCTAGAAGCTGATACTAAACTGATTTATTTAACAATATCCTCTATCAGATAATTTGATTATCATGTAGTCTGTCAACAGGGTCCAGTCTAATCCATCAATCGCAGCAGTTCCCCTCTGTTACTGTATTACTTTTTATGTAGTTGTACTCAGCATGAGATTTTACATGGATAGGATAATGGAAAAGGGAAGTTTTTTTTGGTAAATAGACAGAAGTGCGGTGTCCTAAGCTATGTTGTCTTTTCTTGAATTGTTGGGAATAGTAAAAAGTGAAAAAAACATTCAAAGTAAGTTCTAAGTTTAAGTTTGTAGGTTTAATTATTTTTATTTTTTATTTCTTTTTTTTCTTGTGAGCTATTGGCAAGGCTTAGTTGGCAGAAAGAAAATAATAAAAATTTAAGCTAAACAAGGTTTGCTTAAAATCTACATATTATTATAGTTACGATAAAACTATACAATTATACATAATTATTTATATGCAAAAAAAAAACTTACAAGTACAAACACAACTTTTTGTACAAAATAAGTACTTAATTTACTTTACCCATTGGTAAAAATAAGTGTTTACATTTTAAAGGAATAGGCGTAAAAAAACTTCTTTAAAACGACGATGATCCTTTTTCGTGTAAACCTCTTCCCGAATTTTCATTAAAAAATCCTCTGAATGCTGAAACTCTTAATTTCCTGAATCCAGTATTACTCCAGTTCTAAGCTTTCTCAACTCGACGGCCTCCGTACAACGATTCGATTAAAGACAACGATCGCGTTTCCTATTAGGTTCTGTTGCAACGGCTCGTGACGTCACGCTCTTCCCTCGGCGCTACCGAGCCTTTTGGGGTTCCGTATACAAATAGAGAAGCGGACTGAGGCTCTTCAACATTTCATATGTGTGAACAATGAACAGGAACACCATAATAAAATTTTCTAGCCCGACTGTTTCAAAAGGAGGCTTAAAGCTATTGTCAAACTGACAGACGAACCGAATGCGTGGCGTAGCGTTTTTGTTTGTAATGTATGGAATTGTTTGAAGCCTGTCACATAGAGTATCGGATCGCTTTCGCATTTTTATATGACATGATTCGGTTCGGTTCGCTATCGCCTGTCTGTTTGACAAAGGCCTAAGTCTTTTCCCTTTTGCGAAGATTCGGGTGTTTTCTACTTCATGTCGCTTACGGACGATAAGATTAGGCATCGCAGCATCGACAAGAACGAAAAATTTGTTAAAAAACGATTTGACTTGCGAATAATGTCCCGAATGAACGATGTGTGTGAAATACTCATGAATTCTTATATGTCAAAGGCCATAAAAAATAATAAGGAGTAGGGATTCAAATGCTCATTTATGTATCCCAGAGATGACAAAGTATTCCAGACGCGTGTAAATATACAGAACCCATAGTGAGCGAATCTGATTCGCATTTGGCCAACTTTTTTGCAATATTCTTTCTAGACCACTCGAATGCTATAGCCGTAATTGGAGTACTGAATATTGTTCCGCTGAAGTTTTATGAGTTTGAATAGCGGAATTGCCTACTCTTTCGGCCCGTGGATGCACTTTTTCCAAATTGGTTGCAATCGTTTTTGAATAGGATTTTTCTACTTTATATTTTGTTCCTTTAAAATTGGGTCAAATCGTAGTGGGTAGATGCGAATGTTATTTTACCATTCTGTTTTTTTTTTGTAAATAAAATATCAAATAACTTTAATTATTCTGTTTGTCTAGTGGTTCAGATAGTTGAAAAACCTCTATGTATATTTTCATATTTATTTTAATAAAGATGCGTGTTTTCTAAGTAGGACAATAAACTTAGTAATATTTACAATTATAGCTCAATTAACTGGTTATTAATGTTTCGCTGAACCTGAAACGCAAATTAAGCTGTTTTCATGAGTTAATTTTAATTCAACACGCTATTATTACATTATTAAAACTGTTTATCGCGTATTTTTTCAGCTACTTATGACAACAAATTATAGTACCAAAATACTCGTAATACATAAACGTACCAATACTACTTTAAATGAGCATCCAAACCCAGACCTCAGCAAGAGTTGCTGCCATTTTACAACTCATTGTACAACCGCACGCGCGTATAGGTGAAATCAAATAGCGCGCATACATGATGCTACATGATGCTGCGCGTCATAAAAGGAGTGATTTCACTCCCACAAAAGACATATTAAAGATATTTCACATTAAAAACACAATATTCAGCATCAAAAACAATCAGTACATTGCATAAGTTATCCACAGACAAAATAAAGGAGAAAATTAAAATAAAACACATCTAGGGAACCGCGGGCGTGCCACAGATAAGCCTGAGCAAAAAGACATCTCATATTATACGTCCCCATATCGTGTTATTACAACTGCTGAGTGCTCATCGCGATTCTAGTGGAAGAGAACGCCGTATGTGACTTTTTAATTTAATGTAGCAAGGTGAAAAGTATTTGGATTAGAATTTGCCGTTTTATTTTTAATTGTTCTAGTGGTCCACAATGAGTAAATTGAATACTGTTCTATCGGTGTGTTATGAATACATTGTGCTGGAAATTTATACTGAATTTTATTTATCATTGAGTTTGAAGTTTATTTTTCAGCGGTTTCGGTAACTTATACTAGTGTTGCTGGATGGTTTCACCCAAGGATATCGATTCTAACCAGTAGTGACGGGATTGTGGGGGTCAGATAAGCAGCCTGTACATATAAAATTCTTGTATTCAGCTGCATCTAGTTGGACTGGAAGCCGACTTCAAAATAGTTGGGAAAAGGTGTGGTAGATGATGATGGCATCATTTGTAGTTATACTGGTAAATAACAGAATTATAAATAGGCATCCAGAAGTAAAACTAGGACAGAAATATAATATAAAAGTCTTACTTGAAAAGCAGTCTGAACACGGAACAGTCCAAATGGAGAACCAGAAAAAATATTTGCTTATTTTTGAAATGAAAAACTACACCAGTTTTAAACCAATCAAACGATTTTTACGACTCAGTCGGTCGTTTTCATAAAATTATTATTTTACGAACAAAGTTGCTTTTAAAGCAAAGTTTTTTTTCGGGCGTTGAACGCGTCAATTTTTGTCTATCATTATTTTTTTGCCATTCCCGTTAAAATTCAAGTCGTTAAAAATTTTACCAAATTAACACCATTAAAAAGTTTTCACTTTGCAAGGTTTTAACTTGAACGTAAAAAAAGCGTCTCCGCTTACGACGACGAGTAACAAAATACAGAAAGACTATCAGTGCAGATATTTTGAAAACAGTTTTTTTTTTAATTAATAAAAGAAAATGTCACAGACGGCCTCGTTAGTGAAAAAATGAGTCTGGATTTATTTTGTTTTATGGCAATAGGCTGAGCTTCTATATAATTATCGTTTCATTTCACTGACAAAATATAGGTATAAGTGAGGGCCAACTACGTATGTGAACCGAACAAAAAATATGATTTCAGCTACAAGGTAAGTAACAAACAGTACATCATCAAACTTTTTCATATTAACAAATCTGACCTATTTAAGGAGGTCAAACGTGTATCCAATAATATCGTATCCTACTTAAATGCTGGCTTTTTAAGCACCTATATAGAGACAGAGGCTCTTCAATGTCAATTGGGTTCGAAAGTATCCTGACACACAAAAATCTTTGACATAACGCCAAGGGCCCTTACAGTGACGTTATGCATGGTAAGTAGGTTTATGATGTAGCAAAAAATAAAGATCGAAAACTTGAGGAACCATTATTATTATTATTTATAGACAGTACTGTCCCATTGCTGGGCAAACGCCTCCCTCCATTCCTTCTAACGTTCACGATTCGATTTTGCGCCACCTCTTTCCAATTCTCAAGTAAGACATCCAGTTCGTCGAGAGGAACCATTATCTATCTATATAAATAAAAATGAATTGTTGTTCGTTAGTCTGATTAAAACTCGAGAACGGCTGGGCCGATTTGGCTGATTTTGGTTTTGAATTATTTTGGAAAGTCCAGGGAAGGTTTAAAAGGTTTTTTTTTTAATCGTTTCTCAGGCGGTACGGAGTTCGCCGGTCAGCTAGTGTAAAATAATTATAATGGAGAGCGAAACTGAAATCTTGCAATTTAATTAAACAACCGTAAAGTAGTTCCACGTGTATTGAAGTATTTTTGCTCTTCGGAAACGGAATAAAGGAACGTATTCCAGTTTTTTTTATTTATTGTTTAAAGTTTTTTTTTTATAAATTTTCTCATAAATCTCATTAAAAATATTTGTAGAGAAATCGTGAATTGCAAAAATGAAATATTTATTTTTATCACTTTCATAATCTATAAAAAAAATAGATAAGAATACTGCTTAAAGAATTTAAGAGCTCACGGCAGAAAAAGTAAAACAGCTCAAAATCCAAACGATACAATCACAATAAAAATGTTTTCTCGGAGATAGAATTCACAGATTATTGGTTACTGAACAAAACACGGCAACCAAAAATAGTGAATCCAAAACAGGAAATCAATTATCAATGTCAATTAAAAGACCACATACCGGGTTCTTCCTGACAGCAGCCGCCGAGACGCGGGGCTTACCTCGCGCCAACGCGAAGGTTTATCCAAGACAGTAATGAATATTAATTCGGAACTACAAACCTTACAGTGTATGCTATTGAATTAACTATTGGATACTCTCGAGGTCTATTTTCTAGTCAAGAAATCAGACTGGATGATAGTGATTCTATTTTTAAATGTCCATACCATCGGACGCTCTGCAAAAATTATGTAAATCATCATTTTTATTATACGCATTAACGCCTGCGTCGCGAATCGTAAAGATTTTAGTGGAAAGAAAAAATCGAGTGCTGGCAGGACTTGAACCTGCGTGCGGCCCTCCAATTCGGTACACCGAAAGCTTTTCCAACCGGAGAATGTAAATACTAATATGTACCGAAAATTATATACAAAGTAAGTAAACTTTTTTGAATTTCACTTTACATAGTTGGTCACAATGATATTCTAATATACAGATATGTTATACGCTTACAAAACAACAGCAAAAACTGTTCCGCGCCGAGCGCGGACTTTTTTATTCAAACATTACATTTCTATTCTATTCTATTTTTCTTAAATGGCAAGTCAAGACGATGTCGACTATTCTGCCAGTGTCAAGAGTGACTTGGAGAAACAAGTGTGTATGCTAAGTCAAAGTTTAAAAGCTAAAAGGATTCGATTCATCGATTGATATAGTCGAACACAACGCAGATCTTGTTGGGTTAGTACAGGACTGAAACAAACAAAAAGATAAAAATAAATATATACATTATAATTTGTTAGTACATAAAACACATATACCACATACAGCCGTGACAGATTACAGTTTAATATTGTTGTGGCGGATGAAAATCATCAACGCCAGGAGTACTTCTGAGGAGGAATAAGTCAACAAGGAGGGGAAATTAATTGGGAGAGGGATTTTGAGTTTAGGGAGGCGGTTATATAAATCTAGAGATGGAAGATTGTTTCTGCATTCAAAAAAGATGTGGTCCAGGGTGCCTTCGTCTAAACCACACTCGCAAAGAGAGGAGTCACGAACACGGATTTTGTGCAGAAAGACAGGAGAGCAGCAAAAACCTAATCGGATTCGACAGAGGACTGAGATCACCGTTTTGGAGACTTTTTTATGTGGAAAGAACCAGGGTTTAGGCTTTATGACTGGCTGAACCGCATAATAAAACTTTCCCTTTCGTCTTCCAGAGATATCCCATTGCTGTTGCCACGCAGATTGAAGCCTATCTTTTGGTGGGCTCAAGAGGTCATAACCCTGATGGGTGTTATGGGTGAGATCAGCCACCGCTGATGAGCAGGCATCTTTCGCAAAAGCGTCAGCGTACTCATTTCCCTTGATACCACAATGACTAGGAATCCAAACTAACTGAACCTCCTTTTGACAGTTAGCACAAGAGAGTAACGATTTTTTAATTTTTAAAACTAGAGAGCTGTGCAATTTACTTTTGAAGGGATTCTGAACTAGGGCTTGCAGGCAACTTAGGGAGTCCGTGAAAATAACAGCTTTGTCGATGTTATGGTGTGACTCTATAAAGAGACAAGCCTCCAATAGGGCCACACACTCACCAGTAAACACAGAAGACTCCCTAGGGCATCTGTATTGCAGAATAATTCTGGAGTTTTGGTAGTAAACTGCAGCGCCAGTGTAGCTGATATCATTAAGTTTCGAAGCATCAGTGAAAAATCTTTGGAAACCTGTCCATCGTTCTCCCACCACCGCGTCGAATCTCGAATCCGCTGAAGGGGAGTTTTTAAAGATGCCGATGTCAAAAAGGATTTTAGGGATAAATCATAAGACATCATAGGAAAAGTTAAAGAGGGGTAATGAGGAATACTGGACTACAGGACAATCTAAATTTTTGATTTGACGGAATTCTTTAATAATGAGGGGGATTTCTTTATTTTTCCAATAACTTGAGTTTCTGCATAAGGCATCTAACTCAGTCAGTTTTGTTAAAAGGGGATGAGAAGTTCTAGGAATTACCCTAGCCAGAAAACGAGAAGCTAAATACTGTCGTCTTAAAGCCAGGGGGGGATCAGCACATTCGACCTGCAACGCGTTAACGGGAGAAGTCTTCATACAACCAGTGATGATCCGAAGGCATTTTGACTGGACTCTATCTAACCCAGCCAAGGCACCCTTGTTGCAAGGAACTAAATGGAACGTACCATAATCTAAAATACTACGAATTAATGCGTTATATACCAGTTTCATGGTATACGGGTGGGCACCCCACCATACTCCTGCAAGAACCTTTAAAATTGAGACCACTCTTTCACATTTTTGTATTATTGAATTTAAATGATGGTGACCTTTTAATTTTGAATCGAGAATAACGCCTAAAAATTTTACTTTATTAACTACCGGAATAACATGACCTGAAATGTCTACTGATATCTGCGGAATTAGTCTTTTGCGAGAAAAGATTACTGCCGAACTTTTTGGGGCTGATAATGTCAGGCCGTGATTTAAAAGCCATTGATTCAGGGAGTCCAGGGAGACACAAAGAGATGACGCCGCGTCTATGATAGAGGAATCTGACACATATAGAGCTAAGTCATCCGCGTACTGTAAAATGTGACAATTACTATTAACGCAGGAGCCGATATCTACAGTGTACAGATTATAGAGAAGTGGGCTGAGTACGGAGCCTTGAGGAAGCCCCTTCCAAGTCTGCCTTGTATCAAAATGCTCTCCCTGAACTCTCAGATCCAAAGAGCGTGAAGTAAGCAGTCCACATATGCAATTTATTATCTTCACCGGAAGCCTCAGCTGGTGCAGTTTCTGCCTGAGTACGGGAAGAAGGACATTGTCATATGCAGAGGAGATGTCTAGGAAAGCGGCCACAACAGATTCGTTTTTTGAGAACGCTAGACGTATATCGGTAACTAGAACGCCAACGCTATCCATTGTGCCGAGTCCTTTCCTAAAACCAAATTGATAGTTCGGCAGTAAATTCCTCGATTCGACTGCCCATTCTAGTCGGTTTTTAATCAGGTGTTCCATTAGTTTAACCAAGACTGAGGACAGAGCGATTGGTCTAAAGCCATTCGGATCATCTACGTGTTTGCCTGGCTTCAATATGGGAATGATGGTTTGGAGTTTCCACTGATCTGGAACCCAACCATGAGAGAAACAAAAATTAATGATATTCAGGAAGTACAGTTTAGCGTTCTCTCCAGAATTTACAAGAAAAGAATATGGCACTCCGTCAGTTCCAGGGGCTGAGTCCTGGACATGCCTGAGCACCACATTCAGTTCTCCCAAAGTAAATGGCACATCTAGCGGGTCCTCTGAAGCGATTTGCAGGGACATGTTGGAGAATTCAGAAGAGTGGGGAACATATGGAGGAGCAATTCTATCAAAAAAAAGTTCAGCTGTTTCCCTAGTCATTGGTGAAGAAATTGATGGAGAGCAGCCTCGTCTAAACCTATTGATCTTTTTCCAGACTAATGAGGCTGGAGTAGCAGGAGATAAGGAGGTACAAAAATTGACCCAACCCATGCGTTTCTTCTTACGAAGGAGACGTTTCGTTTTAGCATTAATCTGCAAATACGTGAGGAGATTCTCAGTGCTCATATCTCTATTATAGCGTCGCTCTGCTTCTTTCCTTTCTCTGATTGCAGAAGTGCACTCTGGATCCCACCAAGGAGGAGAGGGAATCTTATTGCGGGCACTGTTCTTCAAAGGGAAGCAGGCATCCGCAGTGGAGGTGATGGCTGTAACAAATTCCTCGTAGCAGATCTTGGCATGATGGTGACCTGAGGGATCTAGGAGAGTGGAATTTAAATTTGGAAGGACAGCAATTTTATCATCCAGTAGTGAAGAAAACCTGGTCCAATCAGGTTTGGATAGGTTATACTTCAGAAGTGGAGGGGAAGTCTTCTCTAAATATGTCTTATTGACCAAGGATATAACAATGGGATAGTGGTCACTACCATGCGACAAGGACGTACATTCCCAATTGGTGGAAGATGCCAACTCAACCGAGCAGAATGTTAGATCAACGCAACTCTTTTGTTGACCAGGGGAAGATCTGCGTGTTGGGCAACCATTATTGAGGATGCATAGGTCCAGATCATCCAAGATATCAACCAAAGCTAAACCAAAGGCATCACAGCGCTCCGATCCCCATCTGTAGTGATGACAATTGAAGTCGCCCATGACCAGAATTGGTCCATCAATGTTAGAGAGCATTGTTCTTAAAAAAGGCAAAAATTCATGCTTAGGGTGAGCAATGTAAACTGAGAACACTGTGATGCCTTCGACCCTTCCTGCTACAATACTCATATCACCTGTGAGCGAAGGTAAGGGAAATGGGGAGAGAGATACCCGATTGTTGACTAGGAGAGCCGATCCTCCATAGCCATCAGATCTGTCACATCTGAGAATATTATAATGTGGCATACGGAAGCTGAGGCTTGGGGTTAGCCAAGTCTCAGCTATAGA
Organism: Agrotis clavis; assembly: GCA_954870645.1. Taxonomy (NCBI): domain Eukaryota; kingdom Metazoa; phylum Arthropoda; class Insecta; order Lepidoptera; family Noctuidae; genus Agrotis; species Agrotis clavis. The sequence goes on from OX940929.1 coordinate 8,025,775, forward strand.
ACAAGCCAGTGGCTTGTACTTATTTAATAGGAATATGAGGTCGTGCTTTTTATGCCACACGCTCCTCACATTCCACTGAAGGAAGGTTTGGCGAGACGCCATTTTTAATATTTAAAAGTAAAGATACAATTTGGTCGGCAACGTTGGACGGTAGATTATTGTTAGAAGTAGAAGGAATAATTATGGGGATGAGTTTAATTAGTAAGTCAATAATAGATGAACTATTATTGGAAGAAACATTATTTTGAAGAGAACAGCCATTCGGCTGTGTAGGTTGGGGAGAACTGATTATCTGTTGGTGAGCAGTTTTATCATAGGATGGGGAAAGGGGGGCATGTGTCCTGGGTTTAAGTGTCACAGTTTTGCGATAGGACTGAGAAGTTGGAGAAATTTGAGCTTTTGCTACAGTAGCATAGTTGCAGGAGACTGATGGGATAGCCTTGTTGGCCTCAGCATAGGGGATGTTTTTTTCTGCCATAACCGTCTTAATTGCCCTCTGCCTGCCATACTCAGGGCATGACTTGCTATTGGCATAGTGATTACCCGAGCATAGCACACAGAAAGCCTCACCCTCAGAAATACTGCACACATCACCTGAGTGATCATGGCCGCACTTACTGCAGCGAGGTTTCGACCGGCATACATTAGCTACATGTCCAAATCTGCAACACTTGCGGCATTGGATTGTCGGGTATATGTATTGCTCAACAGGGAGAGATGTATAACAACAGTAAACCCGTTTAGGCAGAACTTGTCCATCAAAAGTCAGGACACACGTTTCAGTCGGTTTCCACTCATTTGTACCGTCTTTTTGTATTTTCCTATTAATACGTCTTACTTTGAGAATTCGCCCACAACCTGAGGGCACAGTTAGGTAGGTCATAGCTTCTTCTTCTGAAATCTCAGTAGGAACACCGGTTACAACACCCATCCTGGTTATATTAAATGTTGGAATTGTTGCAGAGTATCCATATTTTGACAACAAGTTATTAACCAGGAAAGAGTTTGCATCCTGAGGGGAAGCAAACTCTACTGAAACGCGGTTTCTACCAACTTTGGTTACACCGCCGCGAACAACATTCGCTACGTTATTGTTAAGCAACAGTTTCCCAAAGATTACCGGGTGAAGGGTGGTGCCAGCGTTTGATTGGTTCTCTAAACGAGAAACGTGCACAACATATGGAGCCTTATCTAGAACCGAATATTTGGAACGTCCGATTTGAGTTTTCAATTGTTTGGTAGGGAGGGACAGGGATAAAATGTCTTCGTCTCCGAGACGTTTGCGGGAACTTTGTGCTGAAACATCCATTTGTGTTACGCTACATACAACATCTGCAAATTGAGACAGCGGGTTCGGGGACAGGGAAGTTGAGGGGACTGGAATATCCGGGGGTTTGGGATCCGGGGGTTTGTTTTTATCCATAATGGATTACGGAGGCTATAAGTTAGACGAACACAATACAAACCTGTTTACAAACACAAAGACAACACACTTATACAATAACAAGTCACAGAAGGGTCAACAGTCACTCGAAATAACTTCAAAATCACAAAAAAAAATGAGAAAAATCCTAAACACACGTGTCTACCAAGAACTCGTCTGTCAGCAACATTACATTTCACTACAAGTAAAAAGGATAGCTTGATAAAACGCAATAAGAAAAAAAGTGACAGCTAGATAAACAAACAGCGCCACGCCACCCACGCGTCATCAATCCCCCCGCACCGCCCCGCACGTCGGCATCACCTTGTCGTTCTTACGACATCAGAATATTACGAAAATAATTGAAATATATTAATAAATCGAAGTATATTGCTTACTTACGTGTGGTATGAGATCCCGTGTGTTTTATTAATTTTTTTATCATGATTGGTACACTTCATAAATACACACGATGGCATTTTTGATGACAATTACGTAGCAGCGCGCAACGTGTTACTCGTAGTCGTGCGAGACACATACTAAAAGCAATTGTCCGACGTAGGACATTTTCTGGTCTTCACGTTTTGCGCGCTCATAACATATCTGTTTACTAAAATATCATTGGTTGGTCATAGATTTCTTTCACACAATACCGCACCTTTATCAAAGTTTGTGTTTGTATAAAAAAAACAATCATTTCGAGTGAAATGACCAAATTTTTTACCAAAATGCAAACACATACATTTCAATAACAGGAAATATCCAAATGACAAATTCCATTTCCAATCCACAGTTACTTGCAACTAATTTCTAAGAACACGATCTGTATCTCTCTGAATTTCTAGTTCTAGTAACATTTATCACCATGGATCACGACAAATCCTTCTGTGGTTACTGATGAGAAACTGTAGTTACCAAACTAGTCGTCTGCAATGAATGTCTTCAATACAAGACGCTCAATGCAACCTGAACTGTAGGTATTAGTAGGAACGTACTAGTTACAAAGGTACTTTGGTACCGTCTTGCTTAAATAGAAGGAAAATACAGACACACCATCTGACAAATTTTCAACAAATTGAGCAACCATTTTGTGGTATTTTCTTGCCTGTTTTGAAGGACTTCATAAAATAATAACACAACTTAAAAAAAAAATTATTATTCGACTAATAAATATCTCTCTTTATAACTAACAAGAGTAGCTCACTCTAAACCATTCTCACATCATCATTGTCTGACGAGTTTGCGACAACACCGTCTATTTGTCTCAGCCCAACTCCCTAGACACGCAGCGTAATGAATATTAACATCCAAATGTTACGTGCCACTGGCTGCCATTCCGCTCTATTTGAAGTTATGTCTATTGATACCTCGACAACTGGGAAAGGTACTCTTGTCTCCGATAGAAACAGAATCCACCGATTTATCGGCCAACTTGTTGGATGCTAGGAACAGTAAAAGGCAGACATCTTACGTTCTGAAACTGTCAAAGAGATTTTATTGAAAGAGTTTTGATAAAAGTTAAAAGGTAGCTGTGTAATGGTAGGTATGGAGTTGAAAAGGGTTGATTTGTGGACAGAATGATGAAGTTGTTTTATGTTTCAAAAAATAATCTATACTTATAATAAATCTGTAGAGAGGTCAATTCTGTACATGAAATATATTTACAAAATATAAATAAAAATAATAATAATAATATTCCACGACTATCACACAACGCCATCTAGTCCCAAGCTAAGCAGAGCTTGTGTTATGGGTACTAGACAACTGATATACATACTTATATATTTCTAAATACATACATATTATAGATAAATTACACCCAGACACAGAACAAATGATCGTGCTCATCACACAAACATTTGTCCTGGGTGGGAATCGAACCCACGACCTCCGGCATAGCGGTCAGGGTCACTAACCACTAGACCAACAGGCCTGAATAACTATCAGGGGGTGATTAGGGGTCGATACTGATACCAAAAATGCAATTAATAAAATTATTGTCTGTCTGTCTGTCTGTCTGTCTGTATAACCGTTATAGAAACAAAAACTACTCGACGGATTTTGACGAAACTTGGTACAATTATTTTTCATACTCCTGCGCTGGTTATAGTATACTTTTCATCACGCTACAATCAATAGGAGCAGAGCAGTGAAGGGAAATGTTAGGAAAACGGGAGAAGTTACTCCATACACGCTAATCTTCGAAACTACTGGACGGATTTGATTGGTTCTTTTTTCTGTTGTATAGCTATTAAATCTGGGCAATATATAGGCTATAATTTATCTTGGAAACTTGAACACCTGATTCAGAACTGCAATAGATCAGCTAAACTATAAGAGATACAAAAATAGCGCCATAGCAAAAATTGTTCTGCGTGATGAGCATTTTCTGCTGAGAAAATAAATTTGAAGATATAGTGTTACATAAAATATTTTATCCCTAAACTTTGAGGGTCGGACTAAAATAAAACCACAAAATAACCTAAACCGGTTTATTAATGCGGATAACAATCTCCCGTATAATAGTAGTATTTGATTAACTATTCACACCTTAACTTTAAACCTTTAAATTAAAATTACATTAGATAAGTTACTTTATTATCTTTACTATGTGGTTATTAATTATTACCCTTTACCATTAATTAAAGCTAGCCAGTTGTAACTTATGGATATATAGAAGAGCTGAGGTCGTGGGGAGTTGGAGATAAACCGAGTACTGTTCCGTTAACAAGGTTAAATTATATCGCACCCCCAGATCAACAAAGACGTAAGTGCAGATACGTCAATTTTTTTTTATTGCTGTTTTGGATAGCATACGTAAAGATACATGTGCTCAATTTTTTCCGTACAATTTCGACTTAAAATGAAGGTTTTATAACAAAAAAAAATTTTTTGGCGTCATTTAACTTCTATATTTTTTCAAATAATAAAGTCGATAAACCAACATAAGCACGTAAAATTTCATTAAAATACACCTAATCATGCTTAGGTTTTTGTTCCATCAAAGAAAGCAAAAAACGTATAATTATATCTCGTATTATGCTTTTTAATGCCTAATAAAAAAACGATTTTCTTAAAATAATACCGATTACATCCCATCACAAATAAAAATAATTAAACAAAAAAAGCCGTATTTCTATGTTCACGGGTGCACTCGCACACAGTTTCGAAATAATCATGCTTACGCCTTTTTTCTTTCGCCTTTCTTGATCTAGTTGGCGGAAGTAATCACGAACTCGTCACATAAACAAATCGAAAGGTCTGGGTACTTCGCCTTACATCGCATGCGCGGGTGTGGATTATTTGTTTAGTTTTCATAACTCACGCGCCGCTCAGAGACAACTGCACGTAACGATTTGTATTTCTGAGTTAAAAAGAAGTTTAAAGAAGTGTTTAGGTACTAATCGGAATTAAGTATACATTTTTTTTTTCAGTCTACACTGTCTCACTGCTTGGCAAAGGCCTCCCCCAAGTTTTTCCAAGTTTTCTTGTCCAGCGCCACTTCGAACCAGTCCTCACGGTGTGAATCCAGCTCGTCTCGCCACCTTTTTCTAGGCCGGCCTCGGCAGCGCCGTCCTTCTTCAGGCACCCACTGTGTGGCGGCCTTCGCCCAGCGGTCAATGTTCATGCGGCTGACGTGACCCGCCCAGTCCCACTTCAGCTTGGCAGCCTTCTTGCCGACGTCCAGAATGCCCGTTTTGGAACGTATCGTGGTGTTGCGAACTCGGTCCTGTCGTTTGATGCCCAGAATGCTGCGTTCCATTGCCATTTGGCAGACTCCAAGGCGGAACCTCTGCGACTCGGTAAGCGATCAGGTTTGAGCACCGTAGATTAGGACGGGCAGGATGCACATGTCGATGAGTTTGCGCTTTAGGGATATTGGTAAATCACCCTTCATAAGCGTCTTCTTGGACCAGTAGCTTTTCCAGGCGTTTTCGATTCGGCGATCGATTTCTCTTTCTTGCCTGTTTTCGAAAGATACTAACTGGCCCAAGTAGATATACTCATCGACATATTTAATATCCTGCCCATCTACCTCGACCCTACGCTTAGTGCAGTTTGTCATTATTTGTGTTTTAGACCGATTCATCGCAAGTCCCACCAAGGAGCTAGCCGTGCTCATTTCTTGGAGCATGTTAATTATTTTAAACGCATTAACGCATGCGATGCGCATCGTAAAGATGATTTTTTTTTTTTTTTGAGGAAAGAAAAATTAGATTGCAAGTGGGATTCGAACCCGCGTCTTCTGGAAAGGTACTCCAGACGCCTTAACCAACTAGGCTATTGCAACCCACACCTGCAAGCTGAAATTCTCTATTCCTCGTTTACGCTTTTCGGTAGCGTAGCGCCATCTCTTGGATTAGTGTTTAACTAACATCCACCCAACACGTTGACATTACAGCCAAATCAATGTTGTATAATGAGATAGCAACTACCATACTTATTAATTATTTTAAACGCATTAACGCATGCGATGCGCATCGTAAAGATGATTTTTTTTTTTGAGGAAAGAAAAATTAGATTGCAAGTGGGATTCGAACCCGCGTCTTCTGGAAAGGTACTCCAGACGCCTTAACCAACTAGGCTATTGCAACCCACACCTGCAAGCTGAAATTCTCTATTCCTCGTTTACGCTTTTCGGTAGCGTAGCGCCATCTCTTGGATTAGTGTTTAACTAACATCCACCCAACACGTTGACATTACAGCCAAATCAATGTTGTATAATGAGATAGCAACTACCATACTTATTAATTATTTTAAACGCATTAACGCATGCGATGCGCATCGTAAAGATGATTTTTTTTTTTTTTTTGAGGAAAGAAAAATTAGATTGCAAGTGGGATTCGAACCCGCGTCTTCTGGAAAGGTACTCCAGACGCCTTAACCAACTGGAGCATGGTTTGTAGTTCAAAAGCTGTAGGGGCAAAAAGAACAATGTCATCGGCAAAACGGAGGTTTGTCAGCCTCTTATTGCCGATTTCGATACCTTTAGTCGCCCAAGAGGCTGCCAGAGTTTTAAATATCTCCTCAAGTGTGCTGGTGACGGGCACGCCGCAATTGCGACGGTAAGACCCCTCTTTGAGGAGTGGCTGGAGAGACGTCATGGCGTCCTTCCTTTCCGCCTGACGCAGGTCCTCACCGGGCACGGATGCTTCGGGAGGTACCTGTGTCTGATGCGGAAGGAGGAAACGCCTGGGTGTCACCACTGCGAAGATCGCCCGGAGGACACGGTGGAGCATACGGTGCAGGACTGCCCCGCTTGGGCAGAGCACCGACGTGTCCTCACGGCAGCGATAGGCGGAGACCTCTCGCGCCCAGCATTGGTCGCGGCCATGCTGCGGGGCGAGACGGAGTGGGAAGCGGTTGCCTCCTTCTGCGAAGCAGTAATGCTCGCGAAGGAGGAGGCGGGCCGCGTGAGAGAGAGGACAGTGTCTTCCCTCCGCCCCACCCGCGGTGGTGGACGCCCACGGCGACGGACGTCGCAAGACGATCTCCGGCCACCGTAGGCAGCGAGTAAAGGGCAACTCGCTGCCCGACCATGGACCATGCCCGGGTCGACGGCGCGTTGTGTCCCACGCGCGCCTCAAAGAGCGTCAGCATACTGACAGGGCCCCCTCTCGTAAAATGGTGTTAAATAGGTTAGTAAGGTGGGGCAACAGAGTGGAAGATCCTATTTTGAGTGCTTCTGTGGTAATTCCATCTTCTCCAGGACTTTTATTGTAGCGCATAGTAGCAAGCGCTTTGTGCAATTCGTTTAACCATTTATGGGGGGGGGGGGGTGGAATCGGATAGATTCTATTCAGTATAGTTATCGTATGGTGGATGATCGGAATATAATGATTTATAAAATTTTGTGGCAATTTCCATGATTTTACCTCTATTGTAATGTTTTACGCCTTTATCATCCACTAAGCTATTAATCCAAAATTTCCCGGAAGTATCTCCATGTTTCAAAATTCTTAGGGATGTATGGTTTTCTAATGCAGTTCTTACCAAATGTGTATTCAGATTTCTAAGATCTTTCCTTATGCTTCGTTTAACTTGTTTATCTATTGCTCTGTAGTGTGGTGCTCCTATTTGTTCGTTGTTCTATAAAATCGAGACTTTGGAAGGATAATTTGTTTCTATTTCTGGGTTTATTTTTTATGGTTTTGTAGGTATTGTTTATTCCGGTAACTATTACATTGTATTGTTTTTCTGCGTCTGTTTCATCGATTTCAAGTTCCTTAAAATAATTAGACAGTTCCTGGTTGAAATGTTGGAAGTTATTAACGAGGGTCTCTTTAGACAGTCTTTTAATTTGTTTTATAAATAATTTGGCTCGATGGATTTTAAAATCTAGTCTGATTTTAACACGAATGGGTGTCTGAATATGGTCTGAACTATATTTGATCCTGTTTATGACATTAATATTTTTAATAATATATCTATCGGATGACAAGATGTAGTCGATTTCGTTGTGCGTAATGCCATCTGGTGACACCCAGGTCCATCGTCTTTGCGGTTACTTCATATAGAAACTGTTGACTATGTGCATGCTCTGTCCAAAGGCAACGCCTCGCTCGTTTCGATCTCCTAACCCAAAACTACCAACTGTGTCACCACAGTCCAGTTCTTGCCTTCGTCCCACTTTTGCATTAAAGTCACCAATAACCATGTTCCAGGTGCCTTTATTTTCGTCGCATGCTCTATTAACAAGATCGTAAACATCACATCTGAATATGCAGATGTTGGTGCATATACCTGAACAAGAGTTAGAGTTTTGGTAGGTGTTAGTTGGAACCTAAGCACAGCGACACGTTCAGAGTATCCTAAAAATTCAATTATGTTGTCCTTCCACTTCTTTGCCACCATGAACCCCACTCCGTGTTGGCCACTGGTTTCACCGAAGTGGAAGAACACGGCATCGTTTCTTTCCTCTGTTTGCTCACCTTCTCGTCTCACTTCTGAAAGTCCCAAAATGTCCCAACTAATATCCTTTAGGGCATTTACAAGCTCAATCAACCGCTCATCTTTCAGCAGCGTCCGAACATTGTATGTAAGAATGTTGAGTGTACCGGCGGAGTCCTTTATGTAATTTGCCGTAATTATCGTTTGACGGTTAGTCGAATATCTCGCCGGAGATTCTTAGCTCCCCTGACACCAGGGCTGTGCTCGCGCCCGTCTACGCCAGCACAACTGCTGAAGTCGCCGGGCACTTGGGGTTTTTTTTCAATACTAATATGATTAATATTCTTTTGTGTGAATGTTTAGTTATTGGTATAATAAATAATTTTAAGATTTTTGTTGTGATTATTAATTTTAATATTTTGAGGTCTTAATAAGAATTTCTATTTAGTTACCGTTCTGATTTAATTACAAAATTAAAATTATAATTCACTGTTAATTTGATAATCTTTTATCACTATTATTCTGTTCTGTTATGACTATTATTATAATAAAGTGCAATTTTCTAAAAACCTTTTTTTTTACACCACTGAAATATATTTTACCTAGAAACTTAATATTACTTACAGTTATGGTTTAATTGAACATACTGTTATAAAAAGGCCGTATTTAGACTTAAAACTATATTTTACTTTTATTTTTTAACAAACAAAGCTGTAAATGCATCTTAAAAATCGATATGTAAAATAAAATTAAGCAAAAAAGGGCATAAGCAGTACTTAGCCTCTGTATTTTATCATAGTATAGAACTTCGAAACAGACGTAAGCATGAGTAGTTACAGTATTAAAAATATTTAGAAAGCGATGATTAGAATAAAAAACATTACATTTGAGGATTGGTCTTAAATAAATAAGGAAAACGTCTGTAAAACTTTAAAAATTAAATACTGATTACCAATTTAATTTAAGGTGTTTCGAATGTAAACAAAAAAAGGTTGTTTTTTTTACTATTTTTTGATACATAACAATAGATCATAGAGTCAAAAACAAAGTTGATATACCTGGATAAACAGTTTTTTTGCTCCCCTGTAAAGTTAGTGAATTCCACTTACGCCTTTATTGGCCTGGGTGTGCGATATGAATATTTACTAAAGCAGAACTAGGTAACTACCGGAACCTTCCAGTTAAAAACAATTATAATAATTTAATTAATTTGCGCCTGGGGACCTGGAGAGTCCCGAATCCTGGAGCTGAAGATATCCTCAATTCTACTGTCTCCACGGGAGGAATGCAGCAGGAGCTCAAGATTCCCAAAATAAAGTTCGGTGTAGTACCGACATCAACACCGGGTACCAAAATCACACCGGTGTACCAAGGTGCGGTGATAAAAAAAATAAATATAAAGAAAAAAAAACCGTCACGCCTGCGCTCACGCTAGGCGGTGTCTGCCAGCCGTACAGCCCCTGCAGGAGGTTTCCCGCGCTCTCGAGAGACGGACTTCACGTCCCGGCTCTAAGCTTCAGCCTACGACCCCGGCGGTGAAGCGAGTCCCCCGATTAGCCTTTTCTGCAATTGACAAACGGAGACCAAATAATAAAAGTGTAACTTATTCGTTATCCTCGATGTGATCGAGCTGTGAAACCTATCAGACAGAACCTCGGCCGGCTCATGGCCTTTATTCAAAATGAAATACGCGTGGCGTCCGTCCACTACGCCAAGGACTTATGCCGTTTTCCTGGACAATACTTTAACACCTAGGTCAACCCTGAGAAATTGCCTACGGCCTACGATTGGAAAATAGCTGGTTTATTACTCACGGTTATTGCTGGGGAAGGCGGCGTGGGCTGCGGGCTGCTGCACGTTCCACCGGGCAGAACCGCGACGACAGGCGCTGTTAGGAATCCTGAAATAATCGTTAAGATTCGCACGACGTTATTCCCTCACACACACACCCTTCGGGTGGACGCACAGACCACGCTCACTCCACTAAGGATACCGACTTACCTTTTACGACTGCGCACCAAAAACTATGTGTAACTCCTCAGCGAGGCTGGCGGCAAGTGACGCTCGTCATCCTAGCAAAGTCATCGCAAATCGCCGGCCGGAAGTCGGCTAAGGGTCGGGTGCCCACCCCATGTCGAACTCCCGGATTCGGCGGAGAAACCAATATCCCGGCAACGACCACAAACACCTCACACCAGAAATTCACCTTGAATACTGTGGAACGACACTTGCCACAGTCGGCAATGAATTACACGAGACTAGATCCAACTATTCCGTTCTTCACTATTCATCTCTCTCGATAATTGATCACCAAAACAGTTTCAACCAGGGAAACCATTCCTACAACATTGTCGGGGAAAGAGGAGAACTCCACCTGACAAAATTAAAGTTGACATTTCCCAGTGACAATCCACGCAAAAGTCCACAGATTAAAAATGTATCGATTCGGTCGAAGGTTCTCGAATAAAGTCTATATTGAAAAAATTAAATCATTTCCGTTTATGGATATTTAGTTTATTATTAATTTCTTTTATTTATTTACTATTTAAAATTGATAATTTTTACAAAATGAGTTAGTTCATATTATTTAAAGATTTGTGATCCTTAGATTAAAATATCGATTATTTTATGGTTGCTATCTCGAAGTGCGATAGGGGGCGCCTCGGACTGTCAGAATTGACGTTTGACGCAATGAATGTCATGTCAGTTTTGATCAAAATAATATTGTGAAACGGTGTAAAAGAATTTAGAAAAGTTATTTATTGTTGGGAAATGAAACCAACGATACATAGGAATGGTTGACCAATGAATGCAGGTACTTGACACTTTGTTTATTAGAAACGCAGCCGCGAAATAGCAACCTGAGCTAGGAACACAAAAAAACAATGTAACAATAGAACACCTGATGTGGAACTCCAAGAGCCCAGCTACACTATTACATATACAGTAATGACGTCTTAGCAAGAGTTGTTCAGCCTGATGAGGACTCCCTGTTGTCGTATAAAAACTGAAGATCTGGAACACCTGATGTAGAACTCAAAGAGCCCAGCTACACTATAACATATAATATAGGAATGACGTCTTGGCAAGAGTTGTTTAGTCTGACTGGCATTTCCTGTTGACTTACGAAAATGAAAGATCTGGAACGTCTGGAATCGTCATGCGCGTCCCGTTGTTTTCCCGTCCCCAGGCTCTAAGAATTCGACATCAGACGTTTCAGATCTTCGATTTTGACGACCCCATTGTCGCTGGCATAAATAAGCAACAGGATCCGCGTACGAAGTCGCTGGCAGAAGCTAGTTTATAATAAAAATTACGTAAATAACCCCATAATGGGTGGGACGCGAATGTAATGTTGTTACCAAAAAGGTAGAACTATTAAAATACAACCAAAAATACAGTCACAACATTTTTTTCTTAATACCATTTTCAATTCATTAAACGCATTAAGTAGGAATTTGATTTATTTTCAGTATAACTGATCGGTAACTTAAATACAACTATTTCTTAGGGCATAAGGGCTTTTAACCACAAAACAGTTTTAATCCTATACCACGATTTCAAAACTTGCGCTAAAAACGTAACACGATTAACGGGTATTTGTGTAATACGGGTTGTTTGCATAGCCTGCAGCTGCCGTCGCATTAAAACAAAATTAACGGAATTTGATGCACGGATTATGCAAATCGAAGCATATCCGCCAACGTTCTTTGTTATCACGTACACAAAATGAGTTTTGATGGTAATGTCCTAGACAATTTGTGTTTCTTGCACTACTTTTGTCTGTGCGTTAATTAATTTTAGAGCGGGATTTCAGGATTTGCAGAGTTTACTCTTCTGGAGTGAAATTATTATGCAGTTAGCGCATTAACGCTTGTTACTGCGATTTTGCCGCAAAATGCAATTGTTTTCTTTGTCGATACAGACATTTTAGTCTGTTTTCTTTGTCGATGCTAGATGTACCTTCTTGCTCGATATAGTTACTAGCCTTCAGTGATGCTTTGTATCATTTAATGATCTCGTACCGAGAATGCCTTTGATAGCCCGAAATTGCCATGTCCAGACTATTCTCAGATCAGAGATTACCACGGCATTGAAAACCGTTCAGGCTTAGAATTCTCAAGACTAAGCTGAATTGAGACTTGATTTGCTTCTCTGTGAAGGAAATATTTGAATAACAAACAGAGGCATAATAAACCGTCGTCTCCTGCCAAACATAAATGAAAACAAATTTATGAACAGGCTTTCCTGAAAAACCAATCCAGTCCCCTCAAAATTACGGTATCGTAAAACAATGATTGAAAATCTCGATATCGGTCTTATATTTCCATTAAGTTAGGGGAGTGAGTAGTCATGCAACTGTTATCAAGACAGGTATCTATAGCTTGATTTGATAATAATAACTTGCAGCCGGGAAATGTGGAAATCGGGGGCGAACCCGGCTGGGGCGTGAAAATGTTTATACACTTTCATAATTTTGAGGGGATGATATCGGATACAGTACAAAGAGGGGTCGGACAAGGAAAGGGCTTTCAACAAAATACTTAATACGGAAAATACGAGGTAGAAAACCTGGTTATTTCTAGCCGATGCTATTATTTGGGCGTTGATGTTATGCGAGGATTTGTTTGGAGTATTGCATTACCATATTTTGGTGGCGTTCATTCCCTTGATGTATTTTTTTTGTTTATTCCTGGTTAGGGTTTGTTTAGCGTGTTTGTGAGTTTTATAAGATAAATCACGTTGGTATTAGATTTTCATTCAGTTTTAAGATCGAATGGTAACTAAAACTTCAGCTGCGTGATATTATGTATCGGTTAATTATGAAGTTACGATTTGACGAACTAAAAGTAAGATTGTGAGGGTGAACAAATCAGGGTGGGAGTCATTTGATGATTTTCCCATGTAAAGAAAGACAGATTTGCTTTTTCTAGTGTCACTTTCTCATGCTTTTACGTAAAATCCTCATTTGGTAGAGAGTAAACTTCGGTTTCAAGAAAGAGTTACAATTCGCAGGGAAAAATACAGAAATTGATAAATGCTGTGCATGTAAACGATGATTCTAATAAGCACAGCCTACTGATTGAAAGATAATGCTAATACTTATTTTCACCTACAAAATAATAAACAGCCGCCCACGCAAATCACTGCAAATGAACGACGCAACGGTAGCGATACAATGTAATTAGCGTTGATACTCGCATAATTATCAATATCCTCCTTCATCGTTATCTCTTTATGTCAAAGCGCCGACAATGTTAATGTAAACAGAGCCTTATCTCGAATGATTACTAAATTCTTTTTTTAATTAAAAGGCTGTTGAACGAAATTGGATCGGCACTCTTTGTTCTACGGCTTTGAGGGTATTTATTCTTGTATTTTTTGCACAAATTATTCAAGCTTATTGAACATTGGACGTCAGAGAGGGCGATCTATCACAGGGATAGGAGGAATACGAAACCCTGTAAAGAAAACTCGACCCGAGTAAATGGGTCACAAATCCTTTAGAAGTTGGACCTTTAAAAATTGGTTTTATTCGTTCGTATGTTTTTGGATTACGTAAGGTTGATGTAACTTATGAGGTAGAGGGAAATATTGAAGGGACTTGTTAGTTTCGAATTTACGAAGTGAAAATCGGAAAGACTACGAGGAACACATTTTTCATCTTGGGAAATAAAGACTTTAATAGTTAGATAATTATGTCATCACATCACTTAGGCAGCGTTAAAAACATTTTTACACTGAAAACATTCAGCAAGATGATCCCGCAATGAATGGTAATAAAATCATAAATAATTACCTATTTACTGTCGACAAAATCTCAGGCTTTTAATATTAGTAGGAAGATGCAATGTTGCAGTTTTTAATCTTACCAGTGAAACTATTTATGTGCTCCTTCTCTTTTAATTCCTAAAATACTTTTATTTTGAAATTAACAATTTCATAACCTTCCTTCACTTAAAAGTAATGTTATAAGACCAACGTAAAACTAAAAATTCTTAGCGTTCAACCATGGCGTAACTGAATTACAAAAAGTACATAAAGTGCAAAGTTTTTATGGAGATACATTACATTTTTAATCTAACTCAGCTACGGCAAAGAAAAGTCTAGTGCAAGTTTTGTTCTTACCTTTTTTTGGGATTTCATTAGACAAACAAAAAAAAAATGTAATTTGGCTTATAAAACTTAATTAAATCTTGCCCAACATAACGTATGGTTGATTTTCGACGCTAGTTAAAACTTTTTATATGCGATAGTTTGCTACCAAACGTGTATGAAAACTCTTGATTAAATTGTGTCTAGTAAGAGTTTAATAAAAATGCGTTTAAGAACCTAAAATATATCCAATTACAAACGCAAGTATGCGTAGTACACCCTTCTATCCACGCAAAGTTTCATTAGATTTTTTTTTGAAAGCCGTAAAATCTTACGAGTACATTTTGAGGACATCAAAACTAAACCTTAATACAAAAACCACACGGTGCATTATACTTCAAGCGTAAATCCATAAAAAATCCCGACAACCATCCACAATTTTGAGGCTAAGAATCAATCTCCATTACATGGTAGTGGTGTCATTCAGGAAAGCAATCCGCGGACATAGGAGATTACCGTATACGGTGTACGGTCCATACATATCAGGGATCCGCAGACTTCGATAGACCCTCATTCCCTTCGGATATCCTGGGCAATTTTATTGCCACTGTAAAACATGGAACGACCGGCCTAGTAAGGATTTTGTAGCAGGTAAACGTTTTCGTAACGCTAAATTTGAGTGGAGAAGTTTTAATATTTGTAAGTGTTTTAATTTTGGGACTCCGTTATTGGGTGCAATGTTTGGGAATTAAATAGGTCGTGGTTATTACTAAATATATCTGCTTTTCAAACGGTTATATTTTTTAAATATTTTACGCATTAACTCATGCGTCGTAAATTTCAAAGAATTTCTATGGCAGGAAAAAATCGACCGCGAGCAGCCTGCGGCCGTTTTTTAAAGGACTAGAATAAGCAGCCAAGGATACCATTATAATATAGATAGAAATGTTTTAAATAAATTTCACGGAAATACTGGATTATTTGATATATATACAACTTTTACTATGAAACCAACACGGCGAGATAAAAAAAATCAGGTGTTTCATATATTATTGTCAACGGAAAAATATTCCATTTTCTATGAAATACCTTTTCTTTTTCTTTCAGGTTTCACAGTAAGTTGTTCATAACCATATTTAAGTACTCTCAGTCCATGAAAGGTTGTTTATGTTTTACAAATAACCCTGTATTTTTTCTTTAGTCATATTACATCAAGAGGAAATCATGTTTCACAAACATCCTAACTTATCAGAATTCTCTCAGCCATTTTTAAACACTGCTGCTGTTTCAACTGTAGTCACGTCTTTACATTCAATACACCCGTATCCTATCTAGCTTGGGGTCAAAGGCGGATGGCGGCCGCCCTGGGTCGCCGGACATCTAATAAGAGAATTGCTGGAAACAATTTTTCCAATCTCTTTGTGCGGGCAGCGGAGGCTCGACGATAAATTTTATGACAAATTGAAACCCTTCGACTGTGTCAGATTACGACTTTTGTTAAGTTAGAAGCGGTGAGAGTGAAGGTAGCGTAGAAATTGATAATTTTATGTGCGGAATCATATTATTTGGGCGTTCTAAACACCTTTTTTTTTAACGTGGTAAAATTATTATTTGAGTCCTCAACACGGGTGGAGCGTATATCCCTGTTCTGATTCTTCATTTTATCACACTCAATTCATTTGAATTGATACATTAAATTCATTTGAATTGAGTTTGAAACTTGTATTAATACTATACCCATAACAATATTCTATATTTTATACAGATTATTATGTTTCACGATATCCGCTTATAACATAGCCCCAACTTACATTGGCACCCGTGCGTGTTTCTAAAACGTGTTTTTCATCCGTTAAACGAAAATAATGTATTTTATTTATTCGTTGCTTGAACGATTCCATTTGAAAGGTTTTCTTTCACTGTCCGTCGATAATATTTTCAGAAATACTTATATTACACGTTTCATTTTGCACGTGATAGAAGATTATTTTGTAAGAATTGCAGAAATTAAATTGAATAATACTAAGGTCGTTGATTTTATATGAATCGAAGAAATACTAAAGGTCTCTTAAAACTTTCTGAATTGTTGGAATTGCTATTCGTGATTAATGTTTCAAAATTATTTTGATATTGAATATTAAACGACGGTTAAAACTTTCAAGTGCAAATTAATGAACTTGCTGTGATAAGTTTTAGTTTACAATATAATTGAGAAGGTACTAGCACTTGGCCTCGACTTCGTATCGTACGGATAGCAGCGCTATACCATTCTTTAAGAGACAATTTCTGGGCTACATCACGCTCGTCGTCGACAACAGTCAGCCAGTCCAACCAGCAACAGCAACAGTTGCTGTCAGTACCTTAGTAAATACCTATCAAACGCAGCGTACACAAAGTGCAGTTAATAAATTATAGCTCATGTTAATGTGTTCGCACAGCAGTCTGAAAAGCATATTGAGGTTTTTTTTTTGTTACACACAAACGTGCAATAAATCTAATATTATTTTAATTACCATTAGAGGTAATTTTGCAAGCGAAGTCTTCAAATTGAAATGTAGGATTTTCTTTAAATCCAAAACAGAATGAAGCTTGAATTTTAGAACAATTTAGCCACCAAATTCATTATATCTAATTCTAATACTGCCTGGAGATACAGACTTATAGCCGCAGGTCTTAGTTTATCTTTAATTAACTTTATAAGACGATCTGTTTTCTTGGAACCGAATGGCAGACTTAGCGGTGTCAATTTAAACGCTTGAAATAACGTAAAAGCTAACTTAATTTAGGGTCTGTTATGATAAGTTGCAAAAATGACGAAATAAGGTGTTTAATAAAATACTTGTTTATTTTAAGCAGTGAACTGATTTTTTTTATCATTCTGTTTAATATCTTAATTTGGACCAAACGGACAGAGTACCAAGAGGATTTTCTACTACTACGTGTAACCGACACACAAAAAACGAACTAAAATTATAAATGTTGCCAATACAAATAACATTATTTATGTTTGATTTATTCGCAAACAGACATATAAATACCGTATAAAAACACCTTGTTTTTATACGGTATACGTAGAAATATAAAATTACTTAGTTATTTTATATACATAATATATTTGTGCTCACACAGTCAAAAGCGAAAGTAAAATTCTGAATGTCGAGTTTGTTTATGCTGAAGTCTCTCGGAAACTACTAGTCAGTTTTGAATAAAAAAACTATTTCTAATATGTCAAGTTCTTGTGGGAGTTTATAAGTTATTTAATGTCGCACTATAAACCTTTAGGAGTCGAGCCTCGAGTGAAACTACGGGGCACTGCTAGTAATGTATTCGAGCAAGGCCAAGATAATTTAAATAATCAAGTAAATAAGTCTAGACTTATTAAAAATAATTAGATTTTCAGCTTATGACGGTAATAATTTCCAATTACTTTTAACTTCATAAACAGATAAAAAATCACGCAATTTTTATGCGAAAGATAAAATAAGTTTCAACCACACCGGTGGCGCTGAATTTTAATAGAAATATGTATAATCAATTTTTATTAAGAAAGTGTATTAAACTCACGAATTTTGTTCTGAAAACATAAACACAAAACTCCATTAAGAGACACCAAGGCGTCGAAGAAAATAATATAAAAAATAGAATTAGCATAAATGAAATACATTAGAATGGAACCCACAGGGAATGGGGAAGCAAGAGAGATTTCAAAATTGGAACACGGTATTGCACCAAATTCTTTCGGTGGGGTGCAATTTTTGGAACGCTGTTATTAAAAAAAATACGCCCAGACTGGAATTAGGCTGTGGTTCCACTGAGGCGGAGCGGAGCAAAACGGAGAGCGATTTACCAATCACATGACTTGAAATCCACATCTCTTCTCCACTCAAGCCAAGCTTGGAAGAAAAGAGTTTTACTTCTTTTTACATCACCAGTTTATATATATATATATTTTTTTTTTTTAAATATTCCACAACTATCACACAATGCCATCTAGTCCCAAGCTAAGCAGAGCTTGTGTTATGGGTACTAGACAACTGATAAACATACTTATATATTTCTAAATACGTACATATTATAGATAAATTACACCCAGACACAGAACAAATGATCGTGCTCATCACACAAACATTTGTCCTGGGTGGGAATCGAACCCACGACCTCCGGCATAGCAGTCAGGGTCACTAACCACTAGACCAACAGGCCAGTCATAGTCAGTTATTGTTTGAATTGTTTCATTATATGTTGCAATAGATCTATGCTTCCAAATAAAATCTATTTGTCTCAAGTAAACATACCCAAAAAAACTTTCTGCAACACCATTTTCGTACGCATCTAAGCAAACACGCTAGAGTAAACAGTAACCCACACGGAATGTTTACGCATGCCATAAGAATATGAAGCGAGAAAAAGCTTGCTGCGTTCAAGCGCCAAAAAATAGTCACAGAAGGATTGTTTCATACAACACAGGCTCGAAAATACAAACACATAACTCGAGTCCATTCGAGTGATACATTCGCGAATATCTCTCTAGATACCATTCATTATTAATTTCTTTATGAAAAAAGAAAAAAAAATACAGCCCTTCTAAATTCTAAATCAATCATACCGTTCTCCATTCTAACGCATGAAACACTATACATATTGGTGTATATTTTTTTAACATTTAGAAGAGATGATCAATAGCGGCACATTAGAAAAAAAAATTTTGAGTTAGATTTTCTACATGCGTCTTATGAGTCTATGTCTATGAGTCTATTTTGTTGTTGTAGGACTATAACCTTCTGTATCAATTTATTCTGTGACTCTAGTAACAGTTTTCTTTGTGCCTTCCCCGTCTCGGACGCTCTTAATGCAAATTTTATTTATTCATGTAAATTAATATCTATTCTTTGGGACACCCAGTGAGGCGAGAAATTGAGTACGTGCAAAAATAATGCTGGCTAGCACCCTCCCGGTTTATGCAAACGCCGTCGCGTCGATGGTTACCAATTAGATTGTGTTGTGTCGCTGTGTGTTTGTTCTTAGTGCATTAGAAGACACTGTGTCGACACGGTGCAACACATGTAAGCTGTTTTGTGCATTGAAGTGTGTTTGATTGTATTCTGTCAGGCTATGTCCGGCGGCGAGATGGATTGACATGGTTGTCGTCGCGGGTTTATCCTGAACGAGGCTAGGAAGTTTTGGAGTTTGGCTTCAGAAAAGAGAGGCCTATATCTAGTAATGGATAAAGTCTGGCTATTAAAGATCATGATGATAATTAGCCAAAAGGAATAGGTAAATGACTAAATTAGACCCAGTGTCAAAGGCGCTCCTCCTTCCTCTCTCCCTTCACTCTTCCTTAGTCTTTTAAACATAAAGTAACATACCACATTAAAGGCTGGGTCTGATCCCCTTCCTTGCGGTCTACCCTAAGCAATGACAGCACAGTCTCTATAGCCGCTTGGCTCGGGTCATCATCTTTTTAGAGTCCATCGTCAAATAGTTTTTTTGTACTCCATCAATGCGCCGGACTTTTATTTCCTTTTGGCTATGAGCTCTCTCTATCTTAGGTCTCATATTTACTTGGCCATGAAAGATGATGATGATGTCCAGAGAGCAATATAGTAAATAACTACATTACTGGCTAGACCCGCTTGTCATAAAAATTCCTTAGTCTACTAAAAATAAAGTACGAGTAAAACACCACATACAAAAAACATTGCAGTAAATGTCGATGCTCCCAAAACAACTTAACATCACATACAACAGTATCATATCCGAAATACCGAGCGAATAACACGACGATATGATAAACTCGTAGGCCGATGACTTGAGAAGTTTTTCCACGCACCATTTGCCGTGAAAGGGAAAATATGAAAAGGGTTGAGAATTAATTGTGATGTCCTGACGTCAGATGCCTCAGTAAGCATCTTGGGACGCGAATTTGGGCCTCTTTCTACTTCCATTATTGTTAGGACATTTTTTCTGTAAGTGAGTTACGGAGAAATACTTTTTGAGTACAAAACTGATGTATGTAAATGTAGGAACATATTTTTAGGTCTTCAGAGGGACCCTTTTAGAGTTTTACGTGGGTCAGACAGGTTTCTCAAGAATCTATTTTAGGATTGTTGGTCTTGGAAAAGTGAAAAATATTTTTGTTGTTGAGTTTCTATGTTTATAACCTGCTGGGTTCCCGGGACTGTCATAGAGACGCAACGCGGCCTGGTCCCTGGACCCAGAAGGCATGGGACGTATCGGGGTTGTTTTTAGTCCATACAAGTTTGATAGTCCATTCCGGTCCACTCAGGTTGGAAAGACTTTTTGATGATGTTCACACCCAATAAGATCTACATAATAAGTATACAAATCAAGTGAAATGAACAGATAATGCCTACGAGAATAAGACAATTGCAATTCAAAGAAACCAAAAAAAAAATACGTTCTCCTGAAATGCTAAAAGTACGAAACGTTTCAGTGTAAATTCAAATTAGATATTGAAACCCCATTAATACCCAAATAACAGTGTCATTTCCTATAACAGACCAATTTCATAACCAATATTACGACAAATCTAATTTGCTTCCTCTGTCGAACATCAACCCCCTAATCAACCCTAAACCGCGGATCAAATGCATTTCGGAGCAAATACTGCAGACAGCCTAATAACCCTCAAACACCTAACAGATAATTTGATACATACAATAACAACAAACAAAAATAAACCTTAATTCAACGCAATAAAGACGCAAGCAAAGCAAATAAATAAGCAGACGAAATGGGGGGTACTAATGGAAGTGTGAAATACGATAGCATTGAGCGAATACATTATTCAAATTTAGTAACAAGGTTTTTTATTATTTTTTCATTTTTGGTGTGGTAAGGAGGTTTGAGAGTTTTTACGTCTCTTTTAGCTTTGGAGCTAAAGAAGAGTGAAATAATGCATGGGATCTTGTTCATTACAAAAATTATCATAGCTATTACTAGTTTTCTTAGCTTCTTTCTACAAAATTACTTTTTTCTATAGGGAAAGAAGTATTTTTGTACACGTTATCAATGTATAATACTGACTTTATTACATTGTTTTGCTTTATTATAGTAGAAACAAAGACTTGAAGACATCGGCAAACAAGGCAACATGAATAATTCTTTTGCAATTTTTTTTGGGTTGTAATTTCACCAGTTGAGCCTTGAGAGGAGCGGAATAGCCTGTCAGACTGACTAATTTACCATGTTCCTTTGGATGTATTTTAGCTTTTAGGGCCACGGTTATCTTAACCTTCCGTCCCGCGACACTAGAAGGCGTTTAGCCCTAAGGGTCTCGCCCCGTTTGGCGGAATAAAAAGTTGTGATGGAAAAAAAAATTAAAACCGCCACTAAAAAGGTCAAAAAAAAAATACTAGGGCATAGACTTTCTTTTTTTGCTGTGATGTTTTCTTTTATTCCTTGATAGAATTGACCACACACCGCTATAAAGATTCTGACTAGATACTACGAAAAATGTAAGTAACGTAACCCAAAACACTTACCCGAGAACTTGATTGCCTAGACTCATAAACATTAAGGTAAGTCTACATTATACCTTCATTACTCAATTTACGACTTTTCGCCGGTCTGGGTCTAACGAGCAACTTAAATCACTGGAGTACTTTGGAACTAAAAGCTATCTCTACATTATGTTTGAACATAATTGTTCGAAACCAAACATATTTGTTACCCACCGGCTAAAAGGCCGAGAGTTCACAGCCTCGAAATTCGTCGCTTGACATCTGTCAAAACGTAAAACGTTCAGTTGACTTTGACGTTTCCTTCTTCGTTTTTTGGTGAGCGACCGGTACGCATAAAAAAATTTGCTTCTTGAACCTTCTTGCTCACGCAATCGCGTTGAAATATTGTTAAAACTTGTGGATAACAGTTATCCAAGTTAATCCGTGTCTATATACGGCTATTGATTGAGTTTTGTGCAAAGTTCGACTTATTTGTTCCCGTCGTGTTTGGAACCCGGAATATTTTGAAATTGTCTTCGTTTTCCGAACTTAAAGTGAAAAGCGAAAGTGAACTCCATATTTAATTGTATAAACTATTGTGAAAGTTAGTCGAATTTGTCGCCCGCATCCTGTTGGAACCTTCGATGCAGCGCCGTTTGAGTGAAAACCTGCACCCACGTGCCCGTCCCATTTGAAGGCATTGTTCTGGTTCACACAGCACTACACATTCATGACTATACACTAACACCCTCCCAAACATCCATAGAACCGACATTTACCCTCAGGAAACTGCATCGGACCAATCAGGTGAGTGGAGAAAATTGATTTACTCGGGCAAGTGCTTGTATTTGCCTCCGCGAATCGCGGACATACGACTAGTCCCACCTTGCCCTGGGGCTGGATCGTACATCTTGGTAGAAGAGCGTGGTTATAGTTTATAGTTGAATTCTCCACGGGTTCGGGTTAAAGTGCCAATTGGTTGCCAATGTCAACGGGCCCCTATGTAAAACATAATTAAACAAATTAATTAACGTTACCGCCCTGAGTTGTGGTACCTATTGACAGGTTGTATTGGATGTCATACTATTGAATGTTAATTATTGTTGTTGTTCGGTTCTCTTTGTCACATAATTTGTGAATGTGTGAATGTGTTTGCATTGAATGTCTAAGGACATAATTGTTGTGTGAATTTAATTGTTAATTGTTTTGTTTGTACTTGCAACAAAATTCAAATTGAAGTTATTTGTTGTTGTAATTCTACAGAGAGGTACTCAGTAGAGGTTCTACAGAGAGGGATTAGGTCTGGGCCCTTAATATTAAATGGTAGATTTGGTTTGTTTTACCGGTTTGAATTGTAATTTGTGTCCGGGGAACATCATTCCTGTTGACTTGGTTTGTTGAATTGTTTGTTTAAGTTGAATTGTTATTTTTTAATTTTAATTTAGTATTGTTTGTTACAATGGCTTCATTGAAACCTGTAAGGGAGGTCATGGGTGGGTTGACCTCGCAGCTAAGATGGTTTACCTCTGCTGCGGCAACCACAGAGCGTACCGATTTGGAAGAGGCCACGCTGGCTCGGTATGAGCAGTTAGACGCTAGACTCAGTGCTGTTGACACGTTGTTTGCTCGCTTCAATGAATTGGTCTTTGATTTGGACCTGGAAGTATTGGGTCAAGCAGCCCGTGACAAGGTTGCTGCTGATTATGACCAGATGCTGAACCTGGGTGACGTAATAAGTATGCGTGCTCGGGAAATTTTGAAAAACCGGGATCCTGTCCAGGTCAAGGCAGAGACCTCTGTTGTTGCAGGCCCCGGACTATTAAGTAGACTGCCGACTTTGGAACTGCCACACTTTGATGGTCGTTTGGACCAGTGGCTTGGGTTCCAAAACCTGTTTGATAGTCTTGTCGATTCCCGCTCTGACCTCAGACCCGCCCAAAAGTTGGCCTATTTGCTGTCGGTACTTGGAGGTGAGGCCAGAGCCCTGGTTCAGCACTTGCCGGTCACCGACTCAGCCTACCCTACCGCTCTGGAACTTTTATCCCAACGGTACCAGAACAAGCGTTGTTTGGCTGACGTCCACATTGCCCAGATATTGAGTTTGCCGGTTGTTAGCCGAGTGTCAGCGTTGCGTACGGAGCTGCTGAATCCGTTGGTGGCGGCAACCAACGCTCTGAAACGTTTGGAGTTGCCCGTGGATCAGTGGTCCTATTTGTTGGTGCACATAGTGCTTCAGCGGCTTCCAGCCGAGTTGAGGTCCCGATTTGAGCAGCGTTATGGTGGAGATAGTGTCACTCACCTGCCGCCCTTTGCCGACCTCGTCAGATTCTTGGAAGACGAGTGTCGGTTTTTGGACAATTCTCGTGTCACCTCGGTGGCAAGCCAACCGTCCCCTCGGCCAAGGGCCCAGGGACGGACTAGGGCAGTTGGGCCTGTTGATGGTCGCCCCGCCCCCCGTTTTGCTGGCACCCAGACTAAGCCTGCTTGTGACTTTTGCAAGGCAACGGGGCATGGCATAGCAACTTGCGCGGCCTTTTTGGAGTTGCACGTGAGTGCCCGCCGCCGAATTGCTAATGCACGCCGTTTGTGCTTCTCATGTTTGGGGAATCATTTTCATAGGGAGTGCCCCAACCCCCGCCCTTGTAAAACTTGTGGGGGTTCACATCTTGAAATTTTGTGCGCCAACGCGAACCGCTCTGCCAGACCAGCCTCTGATGGGGGTTCGCGCACGGGGGGGTATAATGAAAATGAGCACCGGGCTCCTCGCTCTCCGGTTCAGGACCGAGCAGGGGTCCGCATCTTTAGTCGCCGTACTCCACCCCCCGCGCCAGTCGATCGGGAGCCGCGCGACCGCCGTTTGACCTCCCCTCGTGAAGGCGATTACGCAGCTGCAGGTAGGCAATATTGGCCAGACCAGCACAGCCTTCCCTCCCCTCCGTTAGCAGAACGTCCTCGTTTGGAGTCGCGCCCCCCGCCAGTCAGGCGTCAAGTGGGATATGCCCCCCCAAGGATGGTGCGCGACTCGGGACATCGCGCGGATGAGGAGTTTGATTATTATCCTCATCGGGAAAGACCCCAGCCTGGATGCGGCGATCGGTCGCCGCCCAGGCATTGTTAGGAAATTGGCGCCTGTCCCGCTAACGTACCTCCCCAGATCGACACGGTTTTGTTGCCAACGGCATCGGTCAGGGTCTGGGGACCCACGGGTGACTCTGTTGTGGTCCGTGCCATTTTGGACACGGGAGCCCAGGGTTGCCTTTTGTCGTCTTGGTTAGCGGGACGGGTGAGCCTGGATGTCAGTGCCTTTTCAGGCACGATTAATGGAATAGGTGAAACACCTATCCCTACTGTTGAGGGACAAACCTTGTTTGGGCTCACTCCTGTGAGTTGTTTGGACCCTAAGATGTTTCCTTCGGCTATTGTTCTGACGAGTATTTTGGGCTGTCATCCCCAACGTCAGCTGTCACCAGATATTGTCCGGTTGACGTCAGGCCTGGATTTGGCTGACCGCCGGTTTGATTCTCCTAATACAGCGCATTTGATATTGGGCTCCGATGTACTAGGGAGAATATTGTTGGGTAATACTAAAGTCCTGCAGCCAAACGGATTGGTGGCTGTCTCGACCATCTTTGGCTATGCGGTGATGGGACCACTGTTAAGGGTTATCCCACCACCTGAGCCTGAGTTTGCGCTGGTGTGTGGCTCCGCTCTCTCTGACGCTGTTCAGAAGTTTTGGGAGGTTGAGGAGCCCCCACAAGTGACCCGCATGAACCCGGAACATGAGGAGTGCGAGTTGTTCTATCAGAACAACACATCTCGGCTCCGTTCCGGTCGGCTTGTAACTAGGTTACCCTTTATTGCAGTGCGTCCACCTCTCGGCGAGTCCAGACCTATGGCCGAGAAGAGATTATTGGCAATGGAGCGCCGCATGGCAAAGGACCCGGTGCTGCGGCAGAAATATTTGGATTTTATGCGAGAGTACGCAGACTTGGGACACATGTCAGTGTCAAATTTCGATTGGCGCTCAGTTGAGCATTACTTCCTGCCGCATCACGCAGTTCTCAAGCCATCCACCGGTAAATTGCGCACGGTGTTTGATGGTTCGGCGCGGACTTCTTCTGGGGTCTCTTTGAATGACTGCCTGCATTCAGGCCCCAAATTGTTGAAAGACCTTTGTGACGTCCTCACGTCTTTTCGTCGTCATCAGGTAGTTTTTGTGGCCGACATCAAAATGATGTTTCGGCAAACCGTTATTCACCAGGATGACAGACGTTATCAATTGATTTTGTGGCGAGAGAACCCCCGGGACCCCATGGTTGTCTACGAGCTCAATACGAATACGTACGGCCTTCGATCGAGCCCCTTTGTTGCTATTCGTTCGCTATGGGAGCTCGCGGACCGAGAGCGTTTGAAGTTCCCTCGGGCGTCCGCCATCCTGAAAACGGATCTATACGTGGATGATGTCTGCACAGGGGCTCCCACAGTTGAGGAAGCTATCCTGTTGCGTGACGAGTTGATTCAAATTTTGGCCTCCGCTGGCTATGAGTTACGTAAATGGGTTTCCAACTCGCCAGCGCTATTGGAAGGTGTACCGGAGGAGCACAGGCAGGATCCGCATTTGTTTGAAAACGTTGACAACCCCGCCATGATGGCCGTTCTCGGCGTTCAGTACCGTCCAGTCCAAGACATCTTTACTTACGATGTCGATTTGGAGTCACCTAACACTTGGACAAAACGACTGGTGTTGTCTACTGTCGCGAGGATCTTTGATCCAAATGGTTGGATATGTCCGGTATCGTTTTGGGCGAAATGTTTTCTTCAGCGCCTTTGGACCGCGAAACTTGGTTGGGACGAGCCACTTCGGGAAACCCTGTTCGAAGATTGGCTCCAGTTTGTTTCCTCACTCCCCGTGGTCAACGAGGTCGTGTTACCCCGCGCTATCCTCCCCCTGGGAGCTATACGGCTACCCTTCATGGGTTTTGCGACGCGTCTTCGCACGGTTATGCAGCTGTTGTTTATCTGCGCACCGTCACCGCATCAGGCCAGGTGAAGTTGTCACTGATCATGGCCAAGAGCAAGGTGGCCCCCCTTCGGACGGCATTGACCATCCCTAAGTTAGAGTTGTCAGGGGCGGCGCTTCTTGTGCGCCTGTTGAACCACGTTGCTCACACTTTGGGTGGATCTGTAGACATTCGGGCTTCCTACGCCTGGACGGACAGCCAAATTGTTTTGTGTTGGTTGCGAACGTCCGTCCACTCCTTGGAGGTCTTTGTTGCGAACCGAGTGTCACAGATCCAAAATTCTGATACGTCTTTGATTTGGAGGCACGTGCCTGGAGACTTGAACCCCGGCGACGTGGCCTCACGTGGGTGCATGGCACCCCGCTTGATTGTTCATCCCCTATGGTGGGGACCAAACTGGCTGACTCGCCCCGAGGATGATTGGCCTCGAACGCCAGTCTTGATGTCGGATCCTTTGCCCGGGCTTAAAGTGCTCGCTGTTGGGACAAAGGACCCTCCGTTTGACCCTGAATTTTTGTTGAATCGATACAGCTCCCTTGACAAATTGTTGAACGTTACCTCGTGGATCAGGCGTTTTGGTCACAATACTAGGAATCCAGGAGACAAGCGCCTATCACCGGTTCTCTCTCCTCAAGAGCGACAAGAGTCTCTCCTCCTTTGGGTCCGCTCTGTGCAGGCTGCACATTTTGAGAAGGAGATCGAGGCATTGAAGTCTGATAAGGTTAAGTTGTCGGGAGCCGTTAGCAAACTAAACCCCTTCTTGGATAATACGGGTCTTTTGCGTGTTGGGGGACGGTTGAGGCACTCTAGCCTTCCTTATGGCGTCCGTCACCCCCTTTTGTTGCCCAAGGAGGGCCATTTGATCAAGTTGTTGGTTACTGACCGTCACATAAAGAACTCGCATGCCGGTTGCAATGCGCTGTTGGCCATTCTGCAGCGAGAGTTCTGGATTTTGTCGGCTCGTCGTACTATTCGTAGCATCGTCTTCCGTTGCATGCCGTGCTACCGGACTAAGGCTTCTACGATGCAGCCCCAGATGGGAGACTTGCCGGCTGATCGTGTAAATGAGGCTAGGCCCTTTGCAGGTGTCGGAACGGACTTTGCTGGACCTTTTTCGGTAAAGACGTCTACGCTGCGAAATAGTAAAATTGTCAAGGCTTATTTGTGCGTATTTGTCTGCCTGTCAACAAAGGCAGTGCACTTGGAGCTGGTAACCGCCCTCTCGACGGAGGCCTTTGTTGCGACCTTGGATAGATTTGTGTCTCGCCGTGGGTTACCTTCTCTGATCAGGTCTGATTGCGGTACCAACTATAAGGGTACGAGTAACTATTTGAAAGAAGTATATGCCTTCCTTAATGAGAGCCAGGTTGACATTGGTAACAAATTGGCCCGCAAAGGGATCACTTGGTTGTTTGACCCGCCAGCCTGCCCCCATTGGGGGGGTATTTTTGAGGCCGCGGTGAAAGCGGCAAAGGGACTCTGGCGGAGAATGTTGGGAGACACCGTTCTCACCTTTGAGGAGTTAGCCACGGTATTTTGCCGCATTGAAGCTGTTTTGAACTCGCGTCCATTGTGCCCGCTCTCTTCAGACCCGAATGATTTGGAGGCCCTTACCCCGGGGCATTTTTTGATTGGACAGCCACTGGCCGCCCTGCCGGAGTACCCTTTTGTTGATGTAAGCCAAAACCGGCTATCGCGGTTTCAGTTGGTGCAACAGCTCTCTCAGAGCTTTTGGAAGCGTTGGAGCTTAGAGTATTTGCACATTCTCCAGCAGCGCGTCAAGTGGACTGATAAAACTCATCCGCCCAAGGTTGGAGACCTTGTCCTGATTAAGGATGCCAACCTTAAGCCTTTGTATTGGCGCCGGGGGCGCATTCTCAATTTGGTGGCTGGCACCGACGGGGTTCCTCGTTTTGCTGAGGTTTTGGTGGACGGATCGGTCATAAAGAGAGCGGTCGCAACGTTGTCAAGACTGCCAATTGATTAGCGGACGGGTGTCCGTCCGCAGGGGGGTAGATGTTCGAAACCAAACATATTTGTTACCCACCGGCTAAAAGGCCGAGAGTTCACAGCCTCGAAATTCGTCGCTTGACATCTGTCAAAACGTAAAACGTTCAGTTGACTTTGACGTTTCCTTCTTCGTTTTTTGGTGAGCGACCGGTACGCATAAAAAAATTTTCTTCTTGAACCTTCTTGCTCACGCAATCGCGTTGAAATATTGTTAAAACTTGTGGATAACAGTTATCCAAGTTAATCCGTGTCTATATACGGCTATTGATTGAGTTTTGTGCAAAGTTCGACTTATTTGTTCCCGTCGTGTTTGGAACCCGGAATATTTTGAAATTGTCTTCGTTTTCCGAACTTAAAGTGAAAAGCGAAAGTGAACTCCATATTTAATTGTATAAACTATTGTGAAAGTTAGTCGAATTTGTCGCCCGCATCCTGTTGGAACCTTCGATGCAGCGCCGTTTGAGTGAAAACCTGCACCCACGTGCCCGTCCCATTTGAAGGCATTGTTCTGGTTCACACAGCACTACACATTCATGACTATACACTAACACCCTCCCAAACATCCATAGAACCGACATTTACCCTCAGGAAACTGCATCGGACCAATCAGGTGAGTGGAGAAAATTGATTTACTCGGGCAAGTGCTTGTATTTGCCTCCGCGAATCGCGGACATACGACTAGTCCCACCTTGCCCTGGGGCTGGATCGTACAATAATTATTCTTTCTATTTACTTTTACTTATTGCCCGTGGTTGTAATGTATTTTAACCGAGTTCAAGAAGAAGGTGGTTCTCAATTCGTCAGCATTATTTTTATTAAACACTGACTTCAAGGTTTCTTTCTGGTCCGACTTGTGATTCTTTTAGCCGAATTTGTTTCCGTCTTTGTTATTATATGAAGCCGAATCAAAAGAAAAAGATCATTCAGTTTGGCTTTTTTTTTATCGTGGTAAAATCATCAAATGAGTCCTTCCACCCAAGGCAGGGCGGAAGGCACTGTCAGACTCCTACTGACCAAAATCCACGGTGTCCTTCAATAGCCTTTTACGTACCAGGGTCACGGTAATTCTCGAGTTCCGCGACCATTTAGTTTGGCTTAAGCAATCTTTATTTCATGAGTGTTTTTCGCTTTTTGTTTACTTGGACGATGTTATTAACGCTACGTCGAATTACAGAATTCCAGTGCGTATGTAAGAGAATTGTGTGTATAATTTTTTTTTTTAATTATTGCCTTCATTAACAATTATTGCGGTGGCAATAAAGCCGGTGGTAAAAAAGTCAACGAAATAAAAAATAAAACCACCGATTTCCGAAGAAAATTTACTCTACACTTTTTTTTTTATTAATCATTTTGATAGTTTTATTTCTTTGACGCGTAAAACATTCGGGTTTGATCGAAAACATTTGAGATTGATAATCTTATTATTAGAACTATAGTATTGGTAATTAAAAGCAAAGTGTCAACTTGTGCAAAGTTCGACTTATTTGTTCCCGTCGTGTTTGGAACCCGGAATATTTTGAAATTGTCTTCGTTTTCCGAACTTAAAGTGAAAAGCGAAAGTGAACTCCATATTTAATTGTATAAACTATTGTGAAAGTTAGTCGAATTTGTCGCCCGCATCCTGTTGGAACCTTCGATGCAGCGCCGTTTGAGTGAAAACCTGCACCCACGTGCCCGTCCCATTTGAAGGCATTGTTCTGGTTCACACAGCACTACACATTCATGACTATACACTAACACCCTCCCAAACATCCATAGAACCGACATTTACCCTCAGGAAACTGCATCGGACCAATCAGGTGAGTGGAGAAAATTGATTTACTCGGGCAAGTGCTTGTATTTGCCTCCGCGAATCGCGGACATACGACTAGTCCCACCTTGCCCTGGGGCTGGATCGTACATCTTGGTAGAAGAGCGTGGTTATAGTTTATAGTTGAATTCTCCACGGGTTCGGGTTAAAGTGCCAATTGGTTGCCAATGTCAACGGGCCCCTATGTAAAACATAATTAAACAAATTAATTAACGTTACCGCCCTGAGTTGTGGTACCTATTGACAGGTTGTATTGGATGTCATACTATTGAATGTTAATTATTGTTGTTGTTCGGTTCTCTTTGTCACATAATTTGTGAATGTGTGAATGTGTTTGCATTGAATGTCTAAGGACATAATTGTTGTGTGAATTTAATTGTTAATTGTTTTGTTTGTACTTGCAACAAAATTCAAATTGAAGTTATTTGTTGTTGTAATTCTACAGAGAGGTACTCAGTAGAGGTTCTACAGAGAGGGATTAGGTCTGGGCCCTTAATATTAAATGGTAGATTTGGTTTGTTTTACCGGTTTGAATTGTAATTTGTGTCCGGGGAACATCATTCCTGTTGACTTGGTTTGTTGAATTGTTTGTTTAAGTTGAATTGTTATTTTTTAATTTTAATTTAGTATTGTTTGTTACAATGGCTTCATTGAAACCTGTAAGGGAGGTCATGGGTGGGTTGACCTCGCAGCTAAGATGGTTTACCTCTGCTGCGGCAACCACAGAGCGTACCGATTTGGAAGAGGCCACGCTGGCTCGGTATGAGCAGTTAGACGCTAGACTCAGTGCTGTTGACACGTTGTTTGCTCGCTTCAATGAATTGGTCTTTGATTTGGACCTGGAAGTATTGGGTCAAGCAGCCCGTGACAAGGTTGCTGCTGATTATGACCAGATGCTGAACCTGGGTGACGTAATAAGTATGCGTGCTCGGGAAATTTTGAAAAACCGGGATCCTGTCCAGGTCAAGGCAGAGACCTCTGTTGTTGCAGGCCCCGGACTATTAAGTAGACTGCCGACTTTGGAACTGCCACACTTTGATGGTCGTTTGGACCAGTGGCTTGGGTTCCAAAACCTGTTTGATAGTCTTGTCGATTCCCGCTCTGACCTCAGACCCGCCCAAAAGTTGGCCTATTTGCTGTCGGTACTTGGAGGTGAGGCCAGAGCCCTGGTTCAGCATTTGCCGGTCACCGACTCAGCCTACCCTACCGCTCTGGAACTTTTATCCCAACGGTACCAGAACAAGCGTTGTTTGGCTGACGTCCACATTGCCCAGATATTGAGTTTGCCGGTTGTTAGCCGAGTGTCAGCGTTGCGTACGGAGCTGCTGAATCCGTTGGTGGCGGCAACCAACGCTCTGAAACGTTTGGAGTTGCCCGTGGATCAGTGGTCCTATTTGTTGGTGCACATAGTGCTTCAGCGGCTTCCAGCCGAGTTGAGGTCCCGATTTGAGCAGCGTTATGGTGGAGATAGTGTCACTCACCTGCCGCCCTTTGCCGACCTCGTCAGATTCTTGGAAGACGAGTGTCGGTTTTTGGACAATTCTCGTGTCACCTCGGTGGCAAGCCAACCGTCCCCTCGGCCAAGGGCCCAGGGACGGACTAGGGCAGTTGGGCCTGTTGATGGTCGCCCCGCCCCCCGTTTTGCTGGCACCCAGACTAAGCCTGCTTGTGACTTTTGCAAGGCAACGGGGCATGGCATAGCAACTTGCGCGGCCTTTTTGGAGTTGCACGTGAGTGCCCGCCGCCGAATTGCTAATGCACGCCGTTTGTGCTTCTCATGTTTGGGGAATCATTTTCATAGGGAGTGCCCCAACCCCCGCCCTTGTAAAACTTGTGGGGGTTCACATCTTGAAATTTTGTGCGCCAACGCGAACCGCTCTGCCAGACCAGCCTCTGATGGGGGTTCGCGCACGGGGGGGTATAATGAAAATGAGCACCGGGCTCCTCGCTCTCCGGTTCAGGACCGAGCAGGGGTCCGCATCTTTAGTCGCCGTACTCCACCCCCCGCGCCAGTCGATCGGGAGCCGCGCGACCGCCGTTTGACCTCCCCTCGTGAAGGCGATTACGCAGCTGCAGGTAGGCAATATTGGCCAGACCAGCACAGCCTTCCCTCCCCTCCGTTAGCAGAACGTCCTCGTTTGGAGTCGCGCCCCCCGCCAGTCAGGCGTCAAGTGGGATATGCCCCCCCAAGGATGGTGCGCGACTCGGGACATCGCGCGGATGAGGAGTTTGATTATTATCCTCATCGGGAAAGACCCCAGCCTGGATGCGGCGATCGGTCGCCGCCCAGGCATTGTTAGGAAATTGGCGCCTGTCCCGCTAACGTACCTCCCCAGATCGACACGGTTTTGTTGCCAACGGCATCGGTCAGGGTCTGGGGACCCACGGGTGACTCTGTTGTGGTCCGTGCCATTTTGGACACGGGAGCCCAGGGTTGCCTTTTGTCGTCTTGGTTAGCGGGACGGGTGAGCCTGGATGTCAGTGCCTTTTCAGGCACGATTAATGGAATAGGTGAAACACCTATCCCTACTGTTGAGGGACAAACCTTGTTTGGGCTCACTCCTGTGAGTTGTTTGGACCCTAAGATGTTTCCTTCGGCTATTGTTCTGACGAGTATTTTGGGCTGTCATCCCCAACGTCAGCTGTCACCAGATATTGTCCGGTTGACGTCAGGCCTGGATTTGGCTGACCGCCGGTTTGATTCTCCTAATACAGCGCATTTGATATTGGGCTCCGATGTACTAGGGAGAATATTGTTGGGTAATACTAAAGTCCTGCAGCCAAACGGATTGGTGGCTGTCTCGACCATCTTTGGCTATGCGGTGATGGGACCACTGTTAAGGGTTATCCCACCACCTGAGCCTGAGTTTGCGCTGGTGTGTGGCTCCGCTCTCTCTGACGCTGTTCAGAAGTTTTGGGAGGTTGAGGAGCCCCCACAAGTGACCCGCATGAACCCGGAACATGAGGAGTGCGAGTTGTTCTATCAGAACAACACATCTCGGCTCCGTTCCGGTCGGCTTGTAACTAGGTTACCCTTTATTGCAGTGCGTCCACCTCTCGGCGAGTCCAGACCTATGGCCGAGAAGAGATTATTGGCAATGGAGCGCCGCATGGCAAAGGACCCGGTGCTGCGGCAGAAATATTTGGATTTTATGCGAGAGTACGCAGACTTGGGACACATGTCAGTGTCAAATTTCGATTGGCGCTCAGTTGAGCATTACTTCCTGCCGCATCACGCAGTTCTCAAGCCATCCACCGGTAAATTGCGCACGGTGTTTGATGGTTCGGCGCGGACTTCTTCTGGGGTCTCTTTGAATGACTGCCTGCATTCAGGCCCCAAATTGTTGAAAGACCTTTGTGACGTCCTCACGTCTTTTCGTCGTCATCAGGTAGTTTTTGTGGCCGACATCAAAATGATGTTTCGGCAAACCGTTATTCACCAGGATGACAGACGTTATCAATTGATTTTGTGGCGAGAGAACCCCCGGGACCCCATGGTTGTCTACGAGCTCAATACGAATACGTACGGCCTTCGATCGAGCCCCTTTGTTGCTATTCGTTCGCTATGGGAGCTCGCGGACCGAGAGCGTTTGAAGTTCCCTCGGGCGTCCGCCATCCTGAAAACGGATCTATACGTGGATGATGTCTGCACAGGGGCTCCCACAGTTGAGGAAGCTATCCTGTTGCGTGACGAGTTGATTCAAATTTTGGCCTCCGCTGGCTATGAGTTACGTAAATGGGTTTCCAACTCGCCAGCGCTATTGGAAGGTGTACCGGAGGAGCACAGGCAGGATCCGCATTTGTTTGAAAACGTTGACAACCCCGCCATGATGGCCGTTCTCGGCGTTCAGTACCGTCCAGTCCAAGACATCTTTACTTACGATGTCGATTTGGAGTCACCTAACACTTGGACAAAACGACTGGTGTTGTCTACTGTCGCGAGGATCTTTGATCCAAATGGTTGGATATGTCCGGTATCGTTTTGGGCGAAATGTTTTCTTCAGCGCCTTTGGACCGCGAAACTTGGTTGGGACGAGCCACTTCGGGAAACCCTGTTCGAAGATTGGCTCCAGTTTGTTTCCTCACTCCCCGTGGTCAACGAGGTCGTGTTACCCCGCGCTATCCTCCCCCTGGGAGCTATACGGCTACCCTTCATGGGTTTTGCGACGCGTCTTCGCACGGTTATGCAGCTGTTGTTTATCTGCGCACCGTCACCGCATCAGGCCAGGTGAAGTTGTCACTGATCATGGCCAAGAGCAAGGTGGCCCCCCTTCGGACGGCATTGACCATCCCTAAGTTAGAGTTGTCAGGGGCGGCGCTTCTTGTGCGCCTGTTGAACCACGTTGCTCACACTTTGGGTGGATCTGTAGACATTCGGGCTTCCTACGCCTGGACGGACAGCCAAATTGTTTTGTGTTGGTTGCGAACGTCCGTCCACTCCTTGGAGGTCTTTGTTGCGAACCGAGTGTCACAGATCCAAAATTCTGATACGTCTTTGATTTGGAGGCACGTGCCTGGAGACTTGAACCCCGGCGACGTGGCCTCACGTGGGTGCATGGCACCCCGCTTGATTGTTCATCCCCTATGGTGGGGACCAAACTGGCTGACTCGCCCCGAGGATGATTGGCCTCGAACGCCAGTCTTGATGTCGGATCCTTTGCCCGGGCTTAAAGTGCTCGCTGTTGGGACAAAGGACCCTCCGTTTGACCCTGAATTTTTGTTGAATCGATACAGCTCCCTTGACAAATTGTTGAACGTTACCTCGTGGATCAGGCGTTTTGGTCACAATACTAGGAATCCAGGAGACAAGCGCCTATCACCGGTTCTCTCTCCTCAAGAGCGACAAGAGTCTCTCCTCCTTTGGGTCCGCTCTGTGCAGGCTGCACATTTTGAGAAGGAGATCGAGGCATTGAAGTCTGATAAGGTTAAGTTGTCGGGAGCCGTTAGCAAACTAAACCCCTTCTTGGATAATACGGGTCTTTTGCGTGTTGGGGGACGGTTGAGGCACTCTAGCCTTCCTTATGGCGTCCGTCACCCCCTTTTGTTGCCCAAGGAGGGCCATTTGATCAAGTTGTTGGTTACTGACCGTCACATAAAGAACTCGCATGCCGGTTGCAATGCGCTGTTGGCCATTCTGCAGCGAGAGTTCTGGATTTTGTCGGCTCGTCGTACTATTCGTAGCATCGTCTTCCGTTGCATGCCGTGCTACCGGACTAAGGCTTCTACGATGCAGCCCCAGATGGGAGACTTGCCGGCTGATCGTGTAAATGAGGCTAGGCCCTTTGCAGGTGTCGGAACGGACTTTGCTGGACCTTTTTCGGTAAAGACGTCTACGCTGCGAAATAGTAAAATTGTCAAGGCTTATTTGTGCGTATTTGTCTGCCTGTCAACAAAGGCAGTGCACTTGGAGCTGGTAACCGCCCTCTCGACGGAGGCCTTTGTTGCGACCTTGGATAGATTTGTGTCTCGCCGTGGGTTACCTTCTCTGATCAGGTCTGATTGCGGTACCAACTATAAGGGTACGAGTAACTATTTGAAAGAAGTATATGCCTTCCTTAATGAGAGCCAGGTTGACATTGGTAACAAATTGGCCCGCAAAGGGATCACTTGGTTGTTTGACCCGCCAGCCTGCCCCCATTGGGGGGGTATTTTTGAGGCCGCGGTGAAAGCGGCAAAGGGACTCTGGCGGAGAATGTTGGGAGACACCGTTCTCACCTTTGAGGAGTTAGCCACGGTATTTTGCCGCATTGAAGCTGTTTTGAACTCGCGTCCATTGTGCCCGCTCTCTTCAGACCCGAATGATTTGGAGGCCCTTACCCCGGGGCATTTTTTGATTGGACAGCCACTGGCCGCCCTGCCGGAGTACCCTTTTGTTGATGTAAGCCAAAACCGGCTATCGCGGTTTCAGTTGGTGCAACAGCTCTCTCAGAGCTTTTGGAAGCGTTGGAGCTTAGAGTATTTGCACATTCTCCAGCAGCGCGTCAAGTGGACTGATAAAACTCATCCGCCCAAGGTTGGAGACCTTGTCCTGATTAAGGATGCCAACCTTAAGCCTTTGTATTGGCGCCGGGGGCGCATTCTCAATTTGGTGGCTGGCACCGACGGGGTTCCTCGTTTTGCTGAGGTTTTGGTGGACGGATCGGTCATAAAGAGAGCGGTCGCAACGTTGTCAAGACTGCCAATTGATTAGCGGACGGGTGTCCGTCCGCAGGGGGGTAGATGTTCGAAACCAAACATATTTGTTACCCACCGGCTAAAAGGCCGAGAGTTCACAGCCTCGAAATTCGTCGCTTGACATCTGTCAAAACGTAAAACGTTCAGTTGACTTTGACGTTTCCTTCTTCGTTTTTTGGTGAGCGACCGGTACGCATAAAAAAATTTTCTTCTTGAACCTTCTTGCTCACGCAATCGCGTTGAAATATTGTTAAAACTTGTGGATAACAGTTATCCAAGTTAATCCGTGTCTATATACGGCTATTGATTGAGTTTTGTGCAAAGTTCGACTTATTTGTTCCCGTCGTGTTTGGAACCCGGAATATTTTGAAATTGTCTTCGTTTTCCGAACTTAAAGTGAAAAGCGAAAGTGAACTCCATATTTAATTGTATAAACTATTGTGAAAGTTAGTCGAATTTGTCGCCCGCATCCTGTTGGAACCTTCGATGCAGCGCCGTTTGAGTGAAAACCTGCACCCACGTGCCCGTCCCATTTGAAGGCATTGTTCTGGTTCACACAGCACTACACATTCATGACTATACACTAACACCCTCCCAAACATCCATAGAACCGACATTTACCCTCAGGAAACTGCATCGGACCAATCAGGTGAGTGGAGAAAATTGATTTACTCGGGCAAGTGCTTGTATTTGCCTCCGCGAATCGCGGACATACGACTAGTCCCACCTTGCCCTGGGGCTGGATCGTACAATAATTATTCTTTCTATTTACTTTTACTTATTGCCCGTGGTTGTAATGTATTTTAACCGAGTTCAAGAAGAAGGTGGTTCTCAATTCGTCAGCATTATTTTTATTAAACACTGACTTCAAGGTTTCTTTCTGGTCCGACTTGTGATTCTTTTAGCCGAATTTGTTTCCGTCTTTGTTATTATATGAAGCCGAATCAAAAGAAAAAGATCATTCAGTTTGGCTTTTTTTTTATCGTGGTAAAATCATCAAATGAGTCCTCAACCCAAGGCAGGGCGGGAGGGACTGTCAGACTCGTACTGATCAAAATCCACGGTGTCCTTCAATAGCCTTTTACGTACCAGGGTCACGGTAATTCTTGAGTTCCGCGACCATTTAGTTTGGCTTAGCAATCTTTATTTCATGAGTGTTTTTCGCTTTTTGTTTACTTGGACGATGTTATTAACGCTACGACGAATTACAGAATTCCAGTGCGTATGTAAGAGAATTGTGTGTATAATTTTTTTTTTTTAATTATTGCCTTCATTAACAATTATTGCGGTGGCAATAAAGTCGGTGGTAAAAAAGTCAACGAAATAAAAAACAAAACCACCGATTTCCGAAGAAAATTTACTCTACACTTTTTTTTTATTAATCATTTTGATTGTTTTATTTCTTTGACGCGTAAAACATATAGCCCAAGAGCCCGTGAACCCCAGACCTACGTTATTTTATAAAGGCTGAAACTTTGTCAGCGGATGCTTCCAACACTGGTAAGAACGATGGACCATTATGGAGTTTGGGTAATAGTGGCTTTGGCAGGTAAACGGTACTGAAGGTGCGTAAAATGTAAGTTAACTTACGTCATAGTATAAAAGCTGATTTTTATATATAATACTCGGGTAGTAAGTAGATGATGTTTCCTCAGCAGCCAGACACTTATCATGGTGGCAACCCCTTGCCAGACACCCTTAATGTTCAAGAAATTATATAAGTTTACTTACGTCATAGTATAAAAGCTGATTTTTATATATAATACTCGGGTAGTAAGTAGATGATGTTTCCTCAGCAGCCAGACACTTATCATGGTGGCAACCCCTTGCCAGACACCCTTAATGTTCAAGAAATTATATAAGTTTACTTACGTCATAGTATAAAAGCTGATTTTTATATATAATACTCGGGTAGTAAGTAGATGATGTTTCCTCAGCAGCCAGACACTTATCATGGTGGCAACCCCTTGCCAGACACCCTTAATGTTCAAGAAATTATATAAGTTTACTTACGTCATAGTATAAAAGCTGATTTTTATATATAATACTCGGGTATCAAGTAGATGATGATTCCTCATTAGCCAGACACTTAACATAGTGGCAACCCCTTGCCAGACATCACTAAAGTTCACGAAATTATAATTTTACCTACGTTATAGTATAAAAGCTGATTTTTATAAATAAAAGTAATAATTAGATGATGTTTCCTCATTAGCCAGACACTTATCATAGTGGCAACCCCTTGCCAGACACCATAAAAGTTCACGAAATTATAATTGTACTTACGTTATAGTATAAAAGCTGATTTTTATATAGAATACTTGGGTAATAAGTAGTTGATGTTTCCTTATTAGCCAGACACTTTTGATGGTTCCAACCCCTTGCCAGACAAGGTTGTAAGGTAGTTGTAGGAGAGCTCGAAGCAGTATGTAATTCTATCGGGGTCTCGCATCGCA
This sequence comes from Agrotis clavis, assembly GCA_954870645.1. Classification (NCBI taxonomy): domain Eukaryota; kingdom Metazoa; phylum Arthropoda; class Insecta; order Lepidoptera; family Noctuidae; genus Agrotis; species Agrotis clavis. Next base: position 8,065,119 of record OX940929.1, read on the forward strand.
TCTGCGCAGTTGTTATAGGGCGCCACACACGGGCACATGGCTAAGATACTATAATATTATATCGTAAGATTGTTATTATGTATATTTATACTAATATTTAAAAGCAGAAGAGTTTTTTTGTTTGGTTGAACGCGCTTATCTTAGGAACTACTGGTTGGATATGAAAAATTATTTTTATGTTGGATAGTCCACTTATAGAGGAAGGCTATAATTATATACTATGACGTAAGTTAAATTATAATTTCGTGAACTTTAATAGTGTCTGGCAAGGGGTTGCCACTATGATAAGTGTCTGGCTAATGAGGAAACATCATCTAATTATTACTTTTATTTATAAAAATCAGCTTTTATACTATAACGTAGGTAAAATTATAATTTCGTGAACTTTAGTGATGTCTGGCAAGGGGTTGCCACTATGTTAAGTGTCTGGCTAATGAGGAATCATCATCTACTTGATACCCGAGTATTATATATAAAAATCAGCTTTTATACCATGACGTAAGTAAACTTATATAATTTCTTGAACATTAAGGGTGTCTGGCAAGGGGTTGCCACCATGACAAGTGTCTGGCTGCTGAGGAAACATCATCTACTTACTACCCGAGTATTATATATAAAAATCAGCTTTTATACTATGACGTAAGTAAACTTATATAATTTCTTGAACATTAAGGGTGTCTGGCAAGGGGTTGCCACCATGATAAGTGTCTGGCTGCTGAGGAAACATCATCTACTTACTACCCGAGTATTATATATAAAAATCAGCTTTTATACTATGACGTAAGTTAAATTATAATTTCGTGAACTTTAATGGTGTCTGGCAAGGGGTTGCCACCATGATAAGTGTCTGGCTGCTGAGGAAACATCATCTACTTACTACCCGAGTATTATATATAAAAATCAGCTTTTATACTATGACGTAAGTAAACTTATATAATTTCTTGAACATTAAGGGTGTCTGGCAAGGGGTTGCCACCATGATAAGTGTCTGGCTGCTGAGGAAACATCATCTACTTACTACCCGAGTATTATATATAAAAATCAGCTTTTATACTATAACGTAAGTTAACTTACATTTTACGCACATTCAGTACCGTTTACCTGCCAAAGCCACTATTACCCAAACTCCATAATGGTCCATCGTTCTTACCAGTGTTGGGAGCATCCGCTGACAAAGTTTCAGCCTTTATAAAATGACGTAGGTCTGGGGTTCACGGGCTCTTGCTCTAATACGTGTTTGATCGAAAACATTTGAGATTGATAATCTTATAATTAGAACTATAGTATTGGTAATTAATAAAAAGGTTTTCAGTGTGACCTTTCCTTATTTTCTAGAATTACGGATTCATTTTCGTATTTATAAGGAAAATGTTAACGTTATTATAACTAGATATTTTTCTCATGCGAAATAGTTTATTTGTTTATGTTTTAAAGAGAATATTACCGTGCCCCTTGTTGTTGTTCAAAATAAAGTAGTCTTCTGTCAATGTCAAGCAAGCGCCAAAAAATACTTTTTGTGCCTACTACTGTAGATTATTAAATCAATTATCCACAATAATTTTCGTTCAACTTAAGTCCCTAGAACAGAAAATAGAAATAGAAGGGTTACTTAAAACCACAAAACATACCAAGGAAATAGTCACCGCTTAGCTTTGTAACACAAATAACTTACATTTGCAATTCGGTCGCCATATTTATTCCATTTTCTAGAGTTCCCCGAAGGAATTATCTCATTAATGGGAACAACACGTGTGTGCATTGCCGAATGTGTTACTAACATGGTAAACATTAAAACATTGGAATCTAAACCTTCTATTCTAAGTAATAAAGTACTCAGCATTTATATGTTTAGGAATTTGGACGTTAGCTCGATATTTGCTGTTGTGGACTAATAACTTAATACATACAGTCACGCAATATGGCGTACTTCTATATAAATAGTGCAAAGTATACATGATTAAATAAATTGATGTATTTAACACATGTGTTAAGATCATTATGTTCCATCTTCATGAGGCCTATTTTCTTTGATGAGAATAGCGGTAACTCCATAGTTAACAGCTCTCAATTTCGGCCATCACCATAAAATAATCTTATATATTTTCGACTGTTAAGTAGTAATTTTCTTGATTGCTTGTAACACATTTGATTACTATTTCTTCTTTAATCTTGTTGGCGTTTTTAACAATGACATCTTCTCAGCTACAATGACATCACTAAGTGCTGCTTATTTCATAGTTCTAAATGCGAAATGAGGATGAATCTATTTAGATTATATTTGGTACACATAATAATATAATTTATAACACAAAGGATACTTTAATCTCTAAAGTGCTATCCTGTTTACTGAAGTTCACAAAAGCGATGCAAAACGCGCTAGCTACACACAGCGAAGAATATCTCTCGCGAGTCTTTTTATATCAAGTTCCAAAATAATTAAAGACGAAACAATGCTTCTAACATTACTGTTCATCTAACTATACAAATAGCTTCTGACATGTTCCCCAATTCAAAGAACACTGTGTTCCAAAATATAATTTAGTTTGTCATACAGGAACTTATTCCCCCCAGTAAACATGCATCGGTAAGTGTTAATGGTCTGTCATTATAAGTGTTTATTTAGCCAGCGCCGAATGTGGATATTGTAGTGTTTTGTTTGGTTCTGCTTCCAGTATTGATCCACACTTTTTGTGTTACAAAAAATACGAAATTGGGACGCGTAATAAGGGTTTTGTTTACTGTAAAGTCTAGGCTAGAAAGGCTACATCCAATAATGTTAAGTGGTCTAAGAGAACACAATACAGAAGCCTACTGTCTTTTTTGTTACAAAAAGGTACTGGTAGAACTAAAATACATTACAGAAAAGATACGAATTTAGACGATCCAAATGATTTTTCCACATGAGTTATATTTAACGATGATGAAAGAGAAAACGATGATACTAAATCACAATGATTGATTACATAGATTACTTATAAAAATGAAGAATCGGAGTGTGAAAATCCAAATGAAAGGCATTATACAATTGTAATGTCGAACCCAGTAGATCCACCGTACCCGAGATGACTATCAAAAAATTAAAACGATCTCCTGATACCAGAACCCTGCAAATTATATGCAAAATACTTGAGTAAACAAAAAAAGGAAGATTCAATATTATCACGCAACAAAATCGTATGGAAACAATAGTAAATTTCGTAATAGTTTCTTACAAGTAACATCGTGCAATATCAATGCGGTGCACGCCATGAATCCGATTAGATGCTTCGATAAACCAACATTTTGCACTAAGATTCACACGGCACGATCCAGTGTGTGCTTAATTCATTGTTTTCCATGCAAACTTCCACCCTTTTGTAATGTTTTGTTGCATAATTCAAGGGTCTTTTATTGGTGCTACCGGTTTCGTAATATGGTGGTAAGTGGTTATAGTGAAATTGGATGTGATGTGTATCTGTTTCGAATTACGAGTAGTATCGTTTGTTCCGTGTAATGTAATTTTTTGTGGCACGTGCTTTTTGTGGGGAAGCTGTTACTCGTGTGGTAACAAGTTGAGAACACGCACAATGTACTGGTTGCGTAACATGTTTGTCAGAGTTCGTTATAGTACATTTTACGTTTAGTTGCTACGTGCTTTTTGCCAATCATTTCCTCTATATATTTGTTATCTACTTTTTTTTTATTTCGTGATAGGCTTGACTTCGACAGCTGCTTTGACTCATGGTGAACGATGATATGGGAAACGATGAAACACGTTTGACTATAAAAACTATTTATCTATCTGGATAACCAACAACAGACAATCGACCAGGTGGAATGAAAACATTTAAGTTTCCAGAAGAATTGGATAGCCATGACAGAAAACTTCCAACAGTGGAACATATTTGGAAATAGCTCACACACACCACACTCAGTGTTAGGTGGTAAAAGATTAAGACAGAAAAAGGATGATAATGGGATGGTACTCTATAAAAACTTAAAAGAAACATGTTCCTTTCACCTAGCACGTTAGATAAATTCCAAAAGCTCTGTTAAAACAAAACTAAAGACATTAAGAAGACTCGAGAGAACAGACACGAAACATCTTCCTTCCACCATCACAATTAAAACATAATATCAAAACGAATAAAAATTTTATGATCCAAGCACCTAATTTATCAAGACGGTAAGCGTCCATAAACCCGATTTAAACTCGCAAACTCATTTCAACATTTTCGCGCCACTGAGCACTAATCTGCGAGAAGAGCCATTCTCTGGCTCGTGACGGTAACATCAAAAATAATGTCAATAACAGTTACGTACTTGGTTCTCATTCGCTCTCCCTTTCCACTCATCACAATAAACGCGAGATTAGGGCTTGAATTAAGTGCCATTAGTTCGCTTTTCTCTTCTGTTAAAAATTTCACTTGACTCGGTTACGAAATCACGTAAAGTATACCAACGTTATTTATTGCATCGTTTGTCGTTTCACATTCAACCTCCATAAATTCAAAGTTTCGTTTTGTTTTTTTTTCTCTCTTCTAATTTGTTTCCTTTGCATAATGTTTTGTGTTAGCTGGCTGGGCTAAGTCTTTGGCATATGAAATGAGGGAGGTGTAATCAGTTACGGCGAACGTTTTCTTGAACGCAGGCTGAAAGTTTGTTTTGTACGAATATTGCTGTGTTTATAATTTTGATCTCGTTGGTGAATGTGGCTAAAATAAGTCTACAATATTAAATCATAAACAAACAAAATAGTTACTTAAACGTAATTGTAAAAACAACCACTTTAAAATTATCAATCGAGCTTTTTTCAGAAAGCAAAAGACATGAACATGAACACCCTATTTTGTGCAAAGTTGTATTAATTTGAAATTCATGCAAAAAATCTTATCCAACTGTGAACATTATTAATTCGAGTCTCATCCTAGTGACTCATTATGCAAAGAGAATTCCGACTCATAATTTAATTTCTTTGACGCTAGCAGTCTTTTTCTTCATTCACTAAAAACATTGGTCCATGGTCCGACGATGTATTTATGACTATTGTAATGGATGATTTCGCTCGTAATACAAACTGTGATTCTCTTAAATCGCACTAATTGTATGGAATAAATCATTGGTTCGTTCTTTTTTTATTGCTGAATGTATTTATTGTGACAAGTTTTGAAACACTTGATTTGTGAGGACGTTGACAGCGTTAGATTTGGTAAGAGAGCGTTGGGAAAATCTTAAGACGTTCTCTTTTTGATTTGGTCAATTTGGTGTGTGGTCTCACATAGCCGGCTGTATACTCAAATCTTTCATACTACGCAACGGGTTTTTATGCGCTTTCATCAATAGACAGACTGATTCAAGGGGATAGGTAATATGTATAATATACGCATATGAGCACCCACGCCAAGCCGGGGAAGGTCTAATGATGTGGAGATAGTCTATTTATTAAGATTTGAAAAGGAAGTTTTTTTTCACTAATAGAATAATTATTCACTTGGTCAAATATTTTCTTATCAATATTGATCAATTGATTTTAATTAACGATAATTTGATCTTCGTTATCAAAGTTTAATCTAAATAGGATCTCTCAAATCTCTGATGCTACCGGTTTTCAACTAATTTACTTACTTCAACAATGTTTCTTCTTACACCCACTACTCAAAATAAAGCTTTATTAACACATAAACACCCAAAAAACTGGAGAAATATTCAAATCTAGAGTGGTTCCGCCTATTACACCAAAAATATAGAGCTCAAATCTTCCGAATCGATTTTGAAACCCGTACCGTCCGATACGACTTAAAAAATGAAATCGTAACTTAAAATAAAACACAACAGAATTCACTTTGTCGGTCATTTCCGAGTCATTAGAGGCCTCTGCGTAAGAATTGGCTTCTTAAGTCCCGCTTGATAAAGCACGCCACATGGGACTTTTTACGACGTGGCTGTAAAAGTATATGTCGTCTTAAATGAGACATAAACACAGGGACGTGTAAACGAATGTCGCACATTTATTTTATTAGCGTCATTAATTCCTACGCTTTCGTCGCGTCCGAATGTTGGTGGACGCAACATTGATACCAGACTCTCTTTTTGATTGCGACTAGGTTGTGTTTCAATGAAAAAAGTGTTCTGAATTTGTTTCTTTGAAACACTTAGGTTTGCAACTTTTAATTGCTTGATTGGTGCAGTCGCTGCAACTGATTTTCAAACGGTGTAAATGTTTACAATGTTGCAATGGTTTACACTTTTTACAAAGTTAAGATGTGGATCTGAGTGTTTTACTATGTGAAAAGAATCTGTGAACACACCTCTAAATTCTTTGGAAATAGTAGACTTAAATCTCTGTGGTTCTGTGTGTTCACTCAATTTATGAAAAATCCTTGTAGTTATTTTAAATAAAAAAATATATTTATATGCATAAATGGTTGTCAGTCGCAATGACCTCTTTCGGGCAACAGTCATTTATTTCTCGTCACGTATGTTTTACGTTCATGACCTATTTCATGTTTTCACTTATCTACGGTACCTACGGCATTAAAATAAAGTACCAAACATACACGTTGATCGTAAAAAGCTAATAATGTTGAACAAAGTCACACAGAGGTAACTTCTGTATAGGTATAAAAGACATAAATATAAAAGAAGAAACCGACTGATTGATCGATCAAAGCATAGCTGAAATGCATCGAGAAGCATGAAATAATGCGCATACGTTCATTAAATGACGTAAATGCATGCTAAGAGTCGATTTTAGGAAATTCATCGCCTAAGAGAGTTTAAAAGGGATTAAATTTTGTATGAAAAAGGATATCAATTTCATCCAACTTTCTTGAAACTTCTAATGAAGAGTTATTAACCAAATTGAGGCATGTGTTTCAAGATTTTTGTAAATTTCAACCCCAAAGGGGGATTTTAAAATATAAGGAGGAAAAGAGAAATTCTCGCGGAAAAATGTCGGGAGCGTAGTTCTAGTAGTTAGTAGACTTTTATATGTAACAACAACCGTTCTTGTTTCAATCCAACCTTTAGCCTCTAACTATGTATTTTATGTAGCTGCTGTTTCTTTAAGTTTCAGACTAAACTTGGCAGTTTTCAAGTGTCCTTTAAGACAGCAAGTAGCGAAATCCGCAAAATCGCGTTACATCTGTCTGTATTCTGTTTTCTAGAAACAATGCGGATTTTAGTGTCACTACGTCAGTTCTCAACACGTTTATCTACCTTTTTTCTCCTCATAATTATCTTTCTTCGTTAATTTAGATAACTGATTATTTTGATCAAGTCTGGAGAAAAAATAGTGGGCATCATTATTTCTAGATCGGACAATATTAGAAATTCAAAAGAAATTTGTCCAGTGGTGAAGAAATACAGTAACAGTAGGGACACTGCACGCCAACAAGTGACCTTGTAAGCGTCCAAGAACACCACAATTACACTAAAAGAAAAGGAAGAAAACCATGGTCTGCATGTACTACAGGGTGTTCACTGTGGATAGTGGACATTATAAGAAGGATCATTTTTAAAACTTACCTAGTTCGGGTGGTTAACCATGATTTTAAAGCCAGAGTAGTTCCAGTGTGAGACATTGTAACCTAAAATCTGGGGATGCAATGGGGATTGCATCCCCAGATTTTCTCAAACATTTTGAAACACCACAACATTCTATAACTATCCTCCCAGAATACAGCCACTACATCACTATTTCAGAAATACGTAATATCCGCTTCTTTGGTTTAATTGCCAAAGTGAGGTTGCTGAGCAAGAGCAAAATAAGTCAGTATTATTGGGTTTTCCGTCACGAGAAAATCGTGACGGTAGTAGCAGTGACAGAGAGTGGTTCTGTGTCCGGACAACATTCTAGAACCATCCTCCCAGAATACAGCCACTAGATCACTTATCTCTTCTGAGTGAAGATCGAAACAACGAGAACAAATGCTGATAAAACATCCAACTCGTGAGTGCACTCTTTTACAAAAGCTTTTTTATTTACTCCTACAAAGTTGTGAATTTGTTTACTTATTGAGAAATTCTCAGTATTATTGTTGGAGTGTATAAAGTAATTTCGTTTGTGTAGTTAAAGAATACAGATACAATAAAAAAGATTTTTCTAAGGGGTTAGAGAAAATTGTATTTGAATTCAGTGAGCAGACAATGATAAGATATTGCATTTTATTATTTGCATAAGCAGGTTATTTTTGGTGTCACATTGGGTAAATACAAAATATTTTTTTTTGAGATTACTTTTTTTGTAAAATCGTATTTTTTTAAATATAATAACGGAGAAAACGTCGACTTTGATTTTATTTTCGAGCTTTAATTAGATTTTATATTAATATCTCCTTAGTCTAAAAATATTATAGTACACCATGTGTATTTTACATGTTAAATTTTATCTCTATTCATAATTAGGAATCCCATCATTAATAAATTTTGGGCGGGTGGGATTCACCTGTTTGTGGTCAGAATGACGGTGGTAACTGTTTTAAGTCTTACCAGACCCGTCTAGCTCGCAATCATCATTTTGTCAGTATCGGACGCCAAACGATTTTACTATCGGATTTTGCGTAACGTATGAGTTTCAGTTCAGTTCTTTTTGAGTAAGCCCGCTCCACCTTAGGTCTTATTTTTGTTTGTAGGCTAGATAGAGATAAAAAAAAACACATGACTAAGTAAAATAAAGTAGGTACTGTTTCTGAACAAATACTGGTGTCCAACCCATCAGAATTTCCACAGAAAGCCAGCAATAAAACGCTAGCTAGCAAAAACGCCCACTCCGCTTCATAATTTTGTGATAAACATCACACATAGACATAATCTCTAACAGATTTATATTAACAGATGAATCCTCTAACGAAGTACAATCGCGTGCACGAGCTTTTCATACGTGCAGTACAATATGGATAAGTTCAGAAGATCGGCTCCGTACGACGACGATGGAAAGCAGAAGATTAATATTACTATAATACACAATATTAATTATATATTATTAATTATTTAGCAGTGGTGGCCCAGTGGTATCGGTCCCGACTTACGAGTTGTAGGTCGTGGGTTCGAACCCCGCCAGGCGCATTACTTTGTGTAATTTATTTCATCACCACTGCTCTCTCAAAACGGTGAAGGAAAACATCGTGAGGAAACCGGCATGTCTTAGAACCAAAAATTCGAAGACATGTGACATTCACCAACCCGCACTGGGCCCGCGTGGTGGATTATGGCCCACTCCCTCTCACAGAGAGGAGGCCTGTGTCCCAGCAGTGGGAACAATATAGGCTGATGATGATTAATTATTTATATTATACTATTCTAACAGTGCGATGTGGTGCAGGCAACGTAGCTATACAAACTTAGAATCAGGTTATAATACGAATATAGTTTTTAGGGTTCCGTAGTCAACAAGGAACCCTTATAGTTTCGCCATGTCCGTCCGTCCGTCCGTCCGTCCGTCCGTCCGTCCGTCTGTCCGCAGCTTAGCTCAGAGACGCACAGTACTAGAGAGCTGTAATTTGGTGTAAATATACGGATTTGTTGTGCCGAAAAAGTGGTAAAATAAAATCTCGTAAAATAATTTTTTTTTGGGTACCTCCTGTACACGTAAAGAGCGGATGTTTTTTTTTTTCTCGCGTACCCCTTAGTGTGGGGTATCATTAAATAGGTCTTTAAAAAATATTGATAGTTTCCATTAACAATTTTTTGATAAAAAAATTCGTTTGTGAAATATTAAGCTTTAAAGTGCTAAATTTTGCTCGACTCGAGTGTCCCCCCCCCTCTACCAGCTACACGGTTATGTTTGGGGGTGTGAAAAAATTCACAATAGTAGTATATATAACGAAGTTTAAAAGAAAATTATCATGACTAAGTAGGCTTTACAACTTTACGAGTAATAGTCGACCAACTTATAAAATGTACTTGGATAACATATTTTCCTAAACAAAATGTATCGGAGAACATACTCTTCAACTGCAAATGTAAGTTTGTCAACTTTATTTTTACAGCTGTAATAGGTATGTTTTTACGGTATGTTTTTTGGGGATAGGTAGGTTTTTATCGTCAACTATTTTAAACTTACTTTAAAAAAAGGGGGAGGTTCTAAATTCGTCGTAATCTTTTTTTTATGTATTTTCCCCGATTTCTCAAAGACTCCTGGACCGATTTTGAAAATTCTTCTCTTTAAAATTAAATTCAGCGAATCAGTTTAGTTAATTCGCATAAGTATTTTGATGGGCAACTACGGAACCCTACACTGTGCGTGCCCCGACACTCACTTGGCCGGTTTTTTAATTATCATACAATGCAAATGGAGACGTCATAAATGTGATTTTGTTGTACGGAGTATGTAGTAAAAACTAACCAAACAAAGACAAAGATGATATATTTTCTTTCCATTTTAAAATGTGAATTAAAAGAACACCAATTATAGAGAATATTAAAATTCGTATTTTAAAACCATATCATTTTTGTGGCGTTTTCATGAGGTGATGCGGAGTTTGTGATCACCCATTTTATGTCGAACCTAACCTTCTGAACCATTCTTTTCAACATACAGCTTGTGCGCGAACGCTCGTGAGTTCCATATCGGAATTGGGCTTAAAATACAAAATATTTACTGCTGTACATAAACATTGATACGTGCCCGAACGATATTTAAAGCATTCATAATTTTTTATACGCAGCTCAGTGAAGTAAAATTTTATAGTTGGTGATTGAATGTGTCACTTTCGTGATGGAAATCGCCAGGTTCCCGTGACTAAAGTGACAGTAAATTAATTGGGATTTTTCATAATAGTGCCAATATTGTCTCATACTCATTTATTTTTGGAGGAAACAGTGAATAAAGTATAATGGATTAAAACCGTGGCGTAATAAGTGCTGATACTTAAAACCTTTTTTATTTAATGAAGGTCTCTTTTTGCAATTTGATTATAATATAATCTTTGTATTTGTACCGCATTTTTTGGTGTATTGTTTGTGTTATTAGTTATTGTAGTTTACTTTATTTATTTTGTATTTAAACGTAGACATAATAAAGCTTAGGTACATTTATTTTTCTCCATTTTACTCGCCTGTCAAAATATGCACTAATAATATAAAACGATGTATCAATAAATCACCTCACTTTACATCTTCAGCACTTTCCATTTCCCTTCACCGATAATAAAATTCAAAAACAACTCATACAAAATAAAAAGTCACCGTTACATGACGTTCCATACTGTAATAACGTCAAAAATATGACGTACGATATATCAGTACGGCACCCCACTATATTAACCCGTATAACGCTTGCATCGGCTAAGCCTGGCTTATTTTTCAACGTCATTAGCCCCGTCAGAATGTGAAAGGATAGCGTATTATTTGCCGTAACGTGATTATATGCGTTACAAGGTATGATGGAAAACGGCCGTCGCGTTTAGAGGGTTGATTTTAAAATGAAAACTGAGCCGTTTCGGGTTGAAGTATTTTGTTTGTCATGGTGATGAGGAAGGTTGAGGAAATGTGGGAGTGTGAATGTGTTTACTGAAAGACTATCCACCATAAAAGATGCAAAACATCTTACTTTGCAAAAAAATGCTTAAAACTTCGTAATATAAAACAAAGTCCTCCACTGTCTATCTGTCTGTTCGCGTTAAATTTAAAAACTACTGCACCGATGTTAATGCTCTTTTCACCAATGGATAGGTAGAATGCTTCTTGAAGAAGAATTTAGTATTCAATTTGTCAAGTTTTTGTATAAGATTATAATTATGTCCAAAATCGGGTGGGTAACAGCTAGTTACAAAATTAAATCTTGCCAGATACTAAGGGTGCTTAAATTTTAGTTCGCGCAATGAAACATAATTAAAAAAACAGCAACTTCCTAGCATTATTAGTAGCGAATCTCAAAATACTTAATCAAAGGGTAAGTCAGCATCGCGTGCTAGCATCCACAATAACACTAAGTAATGTGAATATAACATTCATAAACCACCACGATTTCTGTGCAAGCCCAATAATGTCGTTTGATCATGCGAGTGCATAGTTATTTGTAACGAGGTGACAAAATTTATACGATTGGGTTCACTGACTGACTTTTTTTTTGACGTTACTAGTGTGTCGAGTATATTCGGCAGCATTTGCAGGGTTAGGGTAGTTATCACGCGATTTTTACAGTGATCGGTTTGTTTGCCGGATCGGATGCATGTAAAAATCAAATGTATTTTTAGTTCTACGCGGCCATAAAGAGAAAATGTATTGTGCTGTGTAAATTTTAGTCTGAAAACAATATATTTTAGTTATATTTTTCCTCTTTTGAAAACTGCTTGCTTTTCTAGATGTAACCCCTTGCTTTTCAAGGAATTTATTATGTTCCTCCCTTTTGTAAAATTTGAAGTACAATACATTTTACTTGTACGGTCAGCCAAGAAAGTGGTGTACCAGTTTTGATTTAGTTTCCCGGTCATCGAAAATTAAAACAAGGTTCGTTATAAAAAGATATTACTGAAAGAGACAACATTATCATGACGTAAACCTATGTATTTAGTATTCATACGTCATATGTCACATATAAGTACATGTCATTTTAACCTTTAGTATAAATGAAAAGACATTAGTTTCTACAAAGCAATTGAAATGTTTCCAAACAAAAGTAATAAAAACTATTTAAATAGACAACCGAATTCCATTTGAAAAAGAAAACTGACAATTGACATTTTGTCAAATATATGCAAAAAATCGATATATTTTCCGTGTTATTTTTCAATCAACTGCATATAAAATCATCTCAATGCCTGCCAACTTGACCATTACCGAAAGAGCACAAATAATTGCCCAATTTAATGAGGGAAGCAGTATCAGTGCGATATCCCGGAATTTGAATATATCGAGGCGTTCTGTCCGCTTTTGGATTCGTCGTGAAGGAGAGGAGGGAAGTTTGTTGGATCACAGAAGAAGTGGTCGCCGGCCTGCACTCTCCAATAACGATAGAGAATTCATGAGACGGGAATATGAAATCAATGGTTTTAAGCCCACAAAACATTTTGCGGAGATGTTCGATGTGAGTGCCCAAACAATAAGGAATCATCTACATTACATGGGGTTGCACCACAGGCATTACGCCAAGAAAATATATTTGACGGATGCTCACAGACTTGCTCGTCTGAACTTCGCCAGAGAGCACTTAGAGTTTGATTGGTCTAATAGTGTTTTGTGATGAAAAAACGTTTAAATCCAGTCAGCATGGACGTCTTCACCTTTGGCGATATAATTCAACACGGTATAAAGATGATCATGTAATTCCAAATAGAGAATCAGGTCGAATTTCCGTAAATATTTGGGGCTGGATGAGTGCGGATGGTGTAGGAGAATTGTGTTCTCTACCTCCTCGAGCGACGGCTGTAAATTATATCGACGTGCTTCAGAATGCAATGCTACCGACAGTCCGTAATGTTTACCCGGAGAACGAAGTGCCACAATTTGATTTTGTTCAAGACAATTGTTCAATTCATAATGCGAGGATCGTAAGAGCCTGGTTTCGTTCACACACTGACGTAAGGGTAATTCAGTGGCCCTCAAGATCGCCGGACCTCAACCCGATAGAAAATCTTTGGGGCCTTATGGTCCAACGATGGTCGCATCAAAATGAAAGAACCAAACAAGCTCTGGAGAACCGATATTTGCTCACGGCTTGTTGGTTCAATGAGGTCTCGTCTTTTAGAGGTTATAGAGGCCAACGGCGGTTAAACCCGTTTCTAATTTTTAAAAAATTTCAATATCTTCTAAATATTACTATTTAAATATGCTATGTTTTTGTTTGTTATAAGTATTTTAAAATTGATTGTAGAAATTTAATAAAAGGATAAATCTATTTAAGCTTGTTTTTTATTGATATTGTAATTACAAGTTTACATAAATTGTAGGTTTGTGGATTCGCCTTGTGCCTTTACAATTTTATGTAATTTGTTGATTACAATTCTGAATTTGTAGATACAATTTTGTCATCAAAATCTACAGCCTCCCGCCGTTGATTTTACGACGTCATTGGTTCCATCAAGTTCAAACTAAGAACAGCTGTCACGTTACAAACAGTAATAGTCGTTATCAATAATCAGATAAAGACAGCAATAGAAGTTGTCAGATCGATCTGCAAGCGAAACTAATCTTTATCACCTATGAATCTGCAAGCGATATTCAACCTTAGGGTGGTACACCACTTTCTTGGCCGACTGTACGTAAGCAGTAACTTCATACATGCAATTCATGACAGCGCTTTCTAAGGCTGTCTGTGTCTAGGTATGAGTAGGTATGTGCGGAAAAGAATATAATAATTAAAGTAAATAATAATTATTTAAAAAAAAAAACTAAATATCAACATAACCTAAAAATCCTGAACACAAAATCAAAACACCACTAATTACCAAAGATACATCGAAATTAACAAAAATCTGTAAACAGCCAAAAATACAGTCGGCAACACAATTTAACGCGGCGTTAATTAAGGCTATTTTAAAGGCCCTGTAAAAAGCTAAAATATATCATCTGTAAACGGCGCATTTACCAGTTAAGTCCTTGTTTACGTTTCCTTTTGACCGGGCTCTGCCGTTATTCTTCTTCAACCTAATCTGGATTACAAAAAACATGTCTTGACGCTTATAGTACTGTGTAAACGGGCGTTTAAGACGCTTTGAAATTGGAAAATGTGTTTTGTTTCTGTTATATGGTGGCGTTTATATGTGTTTAACTAGTGTTTATTGACGTAGTTTGAAGATGGACTGGGGATCTTAGGATTAGGTAGAGTTTTTGAACTAAATGTGCTAATAAAAATCAATCGCAGTAGCTGTAATTTATCAGTCAAACGATGTAGGGTCACCAAAAAGAGATAAGTATCCATAAAGCAAGTTTTACACGGTTATCGTGTATTCAATATGGTATCTGTTCTTTGGTTGTATGCTATACACAGCCAAAGAGATTGATTAGCAGACACATTTTTTTTTAAAACACTGCCCTACTCTTTTTTTAACGTGGTAAATTCGTCAAATGTATCCTCGAAGGCAAGACGGGAGGGACTGTCAGACTTGCACTGACTAAAATCCCTAGGAATTTCTCTTGTGTCGTGGGTGTGTTTAGGTACAAAAATGTAAACTCACGTACACAAAATAATTGATATTTGTAAATTATCATTGAAAAACCGTTTAAAATGACAATGGGCAAAAGCGGTCCAAGATCCTCCACTTATGAAACTTATGGGAAATGAAAGAACATAGTTGTGACATCATTCTGACAAAAGATTATCGAAATCTGTCCTGGGGTTCTTTTTTTATTTCCGTTTAAAAGTGACTACCTAATCTAACCAAATCTAACTTTTCATTTAGCTGTAAACAATGCCCGACGCATACTGAACCATCTGGGAAGGCTTATGTGTGACGTACACCCACTAAAAATACCAACGAAACCTTAAATAGCTAATCTAACCTAACTTTTTTTGTTCAGCTGTAAATGATGCCCGACGCATACTGAACCATCTGGGAAAGCGGTTGGCTCATGTGAGACTTACAACCACTAAAAATACCAACGAAACCTTAAATAGCTAACCTGACCTTTTTATTCAGATGTAAATGATGCCCGACGCATACTGAACCATCCGGGAAGGCGGTTGGCTCATGTGTGACTTACACCCACTAAAAATACCAACGAAACCTTAAATATAGCTAACCCAACCTTTTTATTCAGATGTAAATGATGATCGACGCATACTGAACCATCTGGGAAGGCGGTTGGCTTATGTGTGACGTAAACCCACTAAAATACCAACGAAACCTTAAATAGCTAACCTAACCTAACTTTTTTTGTTTAGCTAAAAATGATGCCCGACGCATACTGAACCATCTGGGAAGGCGGTTGGCTCTGTGTGACTTACACCCACTAAAAATACCAACGAAACCTTAAATAGCTAACCTAACCTAACTTTTTAGTTTAGCTAAAAATGATGCCCGACGCATACTGAACCATCTGGGAAGGCGGTTGGCTTATGTGTGACTTACACCCACTAAAAATACCAACGAGATCTTAAATAGCTAACCTAACCTAACTTTTTTCATTCAACTGTAAATGATGCCCGTCGCATACTGAACCATCTAGGAAGGCGGTTGGCTTATGTATGACGTAAACCCACTAAAATATCAACGAAACCTTAAATAGCTAACCTAACCTAACTTTTTTTGTTTAGCTAAAAATGATGCCCGTCGCATACTGAACCATCTGAGAAGGCGGTTGGCTCTGTGTGACGTAAACCCACTAAAATACCAACGAAACCTTAAATAGCTAACCTAACCTAACTTTTTTTGTTCAGCTAAAAATGATGCCCGACGCATACTGAACCATCTGGGAAGGCGGTTGGCTCTGTGTGACTTACACCCACTAAAAATACCAACGAAACCTAAATAGCTAACCTAACCTAACTTTTTAGTTTAGCTAAAAATGATGCCCGACGCATACTGAACCATCTGGGAAGGCGGTTGGCTTATGTGTGACTTACACCCACTAAAAATACCAACGAGACCTTAAATAGCTAACCTAACCTAACTTTTTTTGTTTAGCTAAAAATGATGCCCGTCGCATACTGAACCATCTGAGAAGGCGGTTGGCTCTGTGTGACGTAAACCCACTAAAATACCAACGAAACCTTAAATAGCTAACCTAACCTAACTTTTTTCATTCAACTGTAAATGATGCCCGTCGCATACTGAACCATCTGAGAAGGCGGTTGGCTCTGTGTGACGTAAACCCACTAAAATACCAACGAAACCTTAAATAGCTAACCTAACCTAACTTTTTTCATTCAACTGTAAATGATGCCCGTCGCATACTGAACCATCTAGGAAGGCGGTTGGCTTATGTATGACGTAAACCCACTAAAATACCAACGAAACCTTAAATAGCTAACCTAACCTAACTTTTTTTGTTTAGCTAAAAATGATGCCCGTCGCATACTGAACCATCTGAGAAGGCGGTTGGCTCTGTGTGACGTAAACCCACTAAAATACCAACGAAACCTTAAATAGCTAACCTAACCTAACTTTTTTCATTCAACTGTAAATGATGCCCGTCGCATACTGAACCATCTAGGAAGGCGGTTGGCTTATGTTTGACTTACACCGACTAAAAATACAAATGAGACCATAAATAGCTAGCCTAACTTAACTTTTTTCTGGGAAGGACGTTCGCTTATATGTGACTTCGACCGACTAAAAATACCAACGAGACCTTAAGGTCTGTCAGATAGCTAATGGTCTCGTTGGTATTTTTAGTGGGTCCAAGTCACACATAAGCCAACTGCCTTCCCAGATGGTTCAGTGTGCGTCGGGCATCATTTGCAGCTTAACAAAACAAGTTAGGTTAGGTTAGCTATTTAAGGCCTAGTTGGTATTTTTAGTCGGTGTAAGTCACGCATAAGCTAACCGCCTTCCCAGATGGTTCAATAAACGTCGGGCATCATTTTTAGCAAAACAAAAAAAGTTAGGTTAGGTTAGCTATTTAAGGTCTCGTTGGTATTTTTAGTGGGTCCAAGTCACACATAAGCCAACCGCCTTCTCAGATGGTTCAGTGTGCGTCGGGCATCATTTACAGCTAAACAAAAAAAGTTAGGTTAGGTTAGCTATTTAAGGTCTAGTTGGTATTTTTAGTCGGTGTAAGTCACGCATAAGCTAACCGCCTTCCCAGATGGTTCAGTATACGTCGCGCATCATTTTTAGCTGAACAAAAAAAGTTAGGTTAGGTTAGCTATTTAAGGGCCCGTTGGTATTTTTAGTGGGTCCAAGTCACACATAAGCCAACCGCCTTCACAGATGGTTCAGTATGCGTCGGGCATCATTTACAGCTGAACAATAAAAGTTAGGTTAGGTTAGCTATTTAAGGTCTCGTTGGTATTTTTAGTGGGTCGAAGACACACATAAGCCAACCGCCTTCCCAGATGGTTCAGTATAAGTCGGACATCATTTTTAGCTGAACAAAAAAAATTAGGTTAGGTTAGCTATTTAAGGTCTCGTTGGTATTTTTAGTGGGTTCAAGTCACACATAAGCCGACTGCCTTCTCAGATGGTTCAGTATGCGTCGGGCATCATTTACAGCTGAACAATAAAAGTTAGGTTAGGTTAGGTTTGGATAGGTAAGGTTAGGTTAGGTTAGTAGTCACTTAAATGGAAATAAAAAAAGACCTCCAGGACGGATTTTGATAATCTCCTGCCAGAATGATGTCACAACCATATACTTTCATTTACCATAAGTGTCATCAGTGGAGGATCTTGGACCAAGTTCCATACATTTTTGCCCATTGTCCTTTTCTCTTCTCTTTTATTCACTTTATTCTTCTCTTTTATTCACTCAACGTATAAAGACATTTATGACAAGATGACGATTCCACACCGGATTTCACATATCGAGTCTCACCATTATGCAAAGCAATATCTAATAAGACGCATGTCTCATCGTTTCATATGAGGTACCAATCAACTTATTTCTCTTACATCCTCAGAAATTATCTTGTATTTTTCCACATTTTAAACAGTAAATGAAACCCACGGTTATAACTTATAAGGAAGCTTGGAACATGTTCATCGAACACTGCGGTCACAATGCTGGGAAACTAGCATTTTCCCTCCCTTTGCTGTACATTTAATGCAGGTAATGACAATTTTGAAATACACACACATATTTTAATTGCTTGGTAATAACATCCTAGTGTGGCGTTCTCACGTGCCCAAGTAAATAAACAGATAGTTGGCTACCTATCCGATCTACCGTCATTCACAGTACGCCCAGTCATTATTATGGTTTATGGGTCTTTTACAAGTTTAAACTGATGGCGATTTTGTTGGCAGTTGTATTTAAAATAATAGGATACTTAATATCAAATTATGTCGGCTGCCTTTCTCAAAATTTCCGTTCTTATGAACCATACACTAATGCCTTTGTCAAACTGACAGACGAACCGAATGCGTGGCGTAGCGTTTTTGTTTGTAATGTATGGAATTGTTTGAAGCCTGTCACATAGAGTATCGGATCGCTTTCGCATTTTTATATGACAGGATTCGGTTCGGTTCACTATCGCCTGTCTGTTTGACAAAGGCCTTATGGTTAGTAACGCAAATAATATTATTACTACAGTGTTTTTAAATCTTTGATAGGTTTTAACTGTAGAAAGGAATTCATAAAAAAACTAAATGGTCTAATTAATCTTGATATTATGCAATATCTACAACTAAAATAAAAAAAAACAACTTAAAATTGTAACTAAGCTAATAACAATAAAAACTAGAAGAAACAAGAAATAAATTATTAATCTTAGTGAGCAAAAAAAATTAAGTTTGACCCGGTATTCTTTCAATATCGATTTACGTTCCAGGGACATGGGTACTTGTTTAGACAGTCCCGTGGCCCTGGCAATTATTTAGCCCTCTATAGGGGGCCCCGCCAGATCGCTGACAGCTCTTTCAATCGTTTGTACTCTGAACTTTAGACGTATGTGCGCCTTTCTCACTGAGTGTTTTTCTGCTTTTGGGACTATGACCGAAGTACTCCTAAGCGATAATCTATCTGGACCATTGTTCAGAACTAAACTAAGACTGAGAGATTTTGGCGATGTTACGTATTTCTTTACTCAGTCTAGAATTTGGTTTGCAGAGATCTATTGACTATGTGCGAAGTGGGTGGTGGGGAACGGCAAATCGATCGTAGCGCACGACGTGGCAGAAATGTGAATTAATTCTGGGCTGTCATGTGTCAAGTTGCTTTATTTTCATAACTTTCTTTATAATTTAATACGAAAACTTTAACTTTAACTTTTCCCGTTCGTTCTAAGCTCTTCCACTTCTCTCACATGCTGTGCTAATACTAATTTTTTCCCTTTTTGCTCAGTTTGAGGTTGGAAATGTATTTTATGCTTAACCGATTCAAATCCCGTGCGTATTATAATATCCATATTTTCCACGAGGAAGAAAATCGCTAGGTATAATATACACACTCACTTTTTACACTATTTTTTCAATTTCGTTGAAAAACTAGTCGAAATTTAATATCACAAAGATATCTTATCATCTAGTTGACATGATTTGACAGATGACAAGTCCTGAATAGTTGCGGCCACTAGGGGCGCTGTCATCGCGCACACAACGAATACTATATCTAGAGTTTGGAGTGTTAAGCGCGCGGCTCAGTCTCGAGTTCAAGTCCACACTGTAACGAGATTGCGGTGTTCCCAACCACAATAAAATTAGTTTTTGTTACATTTCATCGCCAATGATCGAGTTTCTAAGCTAATTAACTTTTATTAATAAATAGAATGAAAAAGAAATCAGCTCGTCTACTAAAGCACTAGTTATTCTAGCTGCAGAATTTCCTACTACACTCGCTCGTTTCCACATTTTAGGTCACCGCCGTAATGAAAGTACTGAAGAAAATGCGAGTAAATAAATAACTGCGTTAAATACATTCATTTACATGCGAGCCTCGTTAAAACATATGGTAAAAAAAATATGATTGCAGTACAACACGACTGTTTATGGAATTCCGTTGTATTTGAATTTTTTCTTTTATTTTAAATTTCTCAATTGTTTTTTTCTTTGTTGCGACGTTGTTGTGTGATATTTCAATGCAGTTTTCTGTGCTGGTAAGATATGCAAACACTCCATGAAAACAACATAGTCTGTGATTATTTTATTGTACAAAACCGTATCCGGTAATGCAGGAAGGTGATCTCAAACCAGTGGAGAAAACGGTTGGGCGATGAGTTAAATTCAGTACTATTTTATCGGTATTAATCAATGCAGAACGCGAGTGGAGTGAAGCACATGGATTGCTGGTTAACCCATTGAAGACTCAGGTCATTGTTGTTGGCAGCTCAAGGATGATCCCCAAGGTAAATTGGTCTCAGTTACCGCAGGTACAATTCAACGGCACCGCTATTCCTCTAAGTGAGAAGGTAAAAAATCTTGGAGTTTGGATTGACCAAAATCTATCCTGGGGTCCCCAGCTACAGGAAGCGAGTCGGAAAATTTTCGCTTCTGCTAAGAGTTTGAGGCGATTGCGGAACTTTCTTCCGACTGCCACTAAAACTGCGCTTGCACAATCCCTTTTACTTCCCATCCTTGATCACGCTGATGTCAGTTATCTTGACCTTACTGAGGCACAACTTGATAAACTTGAGCGACTTCAAAATTTCTGCATAAGATTTATATTTGGCCTGCGCAAATATGATCACATTTCTGAATTTCGTGTAAAACTCAAGTGGCTTCCTATACGTCTTCGCCGGAATTCTCATATCTTGTTTCAACTCTACAGTATTCTGTTCAATCCTAAAACCCCCTCTTATCTTAAAGAACGTTTCAAGTTCCTTCATGACACACATAATAGATATCTTAGGTCCTCGGAAAACTTGAGACTGGAGATGCCAATGCACTCTACGAGCTTTTACGACAAATCTTTTACAGTTGAAGCAGTGCGACTATGGAATACGTTGCCCATGTCAGTAAGGAGCGCACAAAACTTGACAATTTTTAAAAATCTGCCCAAGAAGCACTACCTCTCTCCTTAACCATGTGACTATAATGCTTCTTTTCTTTGTTTTCGTGATTATTACATGTGTATATGTATATATATTTATATATGTTTGTATGTGTATGTATGTATTTATTTATTTATATCTATATATATTTTATCTTGTTTAATTGTTTAATTGTACACCACAGTACTACCAACAGTAAGTCTCTCTTTCTTCCTAATCCATCCAAAGGTTGTCTTGTAAGAGATCGCTTTTAGTGATAAGACCGCCTATTGTGTCACCCTATGTTTAAGTTATAATTTGTAATGTTATGTACCTTTAAGTTGTATGGTGTGCATAATAAAGAGTATTCTATCTATCTATCTATCTATCTATCTATCTATCTATCTATCTATCTATCAGAACATTATTTTAAAGTTCAATGGGTACTTAGCATTTATTATTAATTTACTAAATCTGCACCCTCAGTAAGATAATTTATCACTTCTTACAGGAAATTAGCCTAACGATGCATACAAAAACTTATTGCAAAACTCCATAAATTAGGGATGCATACTTCAAAAAAATACCCTCCTTTGACTTAATCACACTGCGCTAAGATACCCGCTAATTTTAAGCTCTGTGCAAATTTACTTTCTCTAAAAGGTTAATATTATAAATGAAGCAAAAATTCATAGTCGTTTATAACAAGAGATAGGTATTATATAAACGAATTATCGTTATTTCGAAGAGGGCGATGGAAAGAAGGCTCTATAATGGTATTGCAGGGGTGCGTCAAGTGACTGTCTCGATGCTATCCATTATAACTGTGTCCTTATTCTGTGACAGACTGCGCACTGAAAGTACTTACGTATTTCAAGGTAAAGTTGTTATATTATTATAAGAAGATGTTTTAAGAACAACATATTTCAAGAACCTACTAAGAAAAAATATTATGAAGCATATTCTTTTGGCATTTCAAGGTAAATAATATTTATTATAAGTAAGTTGTTTTTAAGGAAAAAAATCTTATTATACAAAAATATGTGAGGATGGGTTGATTATTTAAAATTTGTTTTACATTTTAATATTATTGGTAGTCTTTCACATAAAAATATCTGTTTGGATTTGAATGAAGTGTGTGTCAACACAAATAGTTATTTTATTTTATGTATATCTCGATAGTATAACGTCGCACAAATATTATATTACAAGCGAGCGAAACCGCGAGCATAAACTAGTTTTTGCTAAAGTAAGTCCCACTTATGTAGACGAAAAGGATTATTTTCTGGGAATTTATCGTGGCAATAGCAGCAAAAAGGTACTGTTCCTTTAGTGAAATGTTTTTGCCAATGTTAATTGAAACAGAATCTGTCGTTATAAAGTAAAATAAAATAGAGCAATAAATGAATCCTGTTAAAGAAAATTAACTACATGCTACATAAATATAAAATATAATCTATCTTCTATCTATATACTCTATACTTATAATAAATCTGTAGAGAGATCAATTCTGTACATGAAATATATTTCCAAAATAACTATCAGGGGGTGATTAGGGATCGATACTGATGCCAAAAATGCAATTAAAAAAATTATTGTCTGTCTGTCTGTCTGTCTGTCTGTCTGTCTGTCTGTCTGTCTGTATAACCGTTATAGAAACAAAAACTACTCGACGGATTTTGACGAAACTTGGTACAATTATTTTTCATACTCCTGGGCAGGTTATAGAATACTTTTCATCACGCTACAATCAATAGGAGCAGAGCAGTGAAGGGAAATGTTAGGAAAACGGGAGAAGTTACTCCATGCACGCTAATCTTCGGAACTACTGGACGGATTTGATTGTTTTTTTTTTTTGTATAGCTATTAAGTCTGGGCAACATATAGGCAAAAATTTATCTTGGAAACTTGAACACCTGATGCAGAACTGCAATAGATCAGCTAAACTATAAGAGAAACATAAATAGCGCAACAGCAAAAAATGTCCCACGTGATGAGCACTTTCTGCTGAGAAAATATATTTGAAGATATGGAACACCTGATGTGGAACTCCAAGAGCCCAGCTAAACTATTACATATACAATAATGACGTCTTAGCAAGAGATGTTCAGCCTGATGAGCACTCCCTGTTGTCGTATAAAAACTGAAGATCTGGAACACCTGATGTGGAACTCCAAGAGCCCAGCTACACTATTACATATACAGTAATAACGTCTTAGCAAGAGTTGTTCAGCCTGATGAGCACTCCCTGTTGTCGTATAAAAACTGAAGATCTGGAACACCTGATGTGGAACTCCAAGAGCCCAGCTACACTATTACATATACAGTAATAACGTCTTAGCAAGAGTTGTTCAGCCTGATGAGCATTCCCTGTTGTCGTATAAAAACTGAAGATCTGGAACACCTGATGTAGAACTCCAAGAGCCCAGCTACACTATAACATATATAGGAATGACGTCTTAGCAAGAGTTGTTCAGCCTAATGAGCATTCTCTGTTGACGTATGAAAATTGAGATCTGGAACAACTGATGTGGAATTCCAAGAGCCCAGCTACACTATATAACATAAATATGAATAATATCTTAGCAAGAGTTGTTTAGTCTGATGGGCATTTCCTGATGACTTACAAAAATTAAGGATCTGGAACGTCTAAGAATTCGACATCAGACGTTTCAGATCTTCTATTTTGACGACCCCATTGTCGCTGGCATAAGCAACAGGATCCGCGTACGAAGTCGCTGGCAGAAGCTAGTGAAGAAATAAAAATACCTTTAATTATTTAAATTGCAAAAACTAAGATCGCTCAATACAGAATACGGACATAAAAGACGTTGCGTACCCATTGCCAAGAGCTGCATTCATTAACTAATGTATAGACTTTCAAAATATTTGCTCATAAATTTTGCTTAAGGGAAGGGAAAATTTGGCGTACAATGTCGAGTGTATAAAGAATGGTTATTTTGGGTTCATTTTTTTTTACATATTTTTTTGGCATCCGTTTAAACTTAGAGCCCTCGTTGTAATCCAAGGGATTTTATTTTAATGGTGCTTTCGCTAATTTTAATATAAACCTTTTTATTTATAGGAAAAGTTATCAGGTGCATGCGCAACTAGGTACTTGTAAATAAATTATCATAAAGTATTAAGAGGGACAAAATAAATCATAAAATTATATTCAAGGAAAACCATAGTCTTTCTCAATACGAACTTAGAAGTAGACGCTAAAATATTATTCTTCTATTAGCATCCACTTCGTGATTGACATTTCTTAAGCTTTCCGGAAAATCTTAGGAAAACTGAAGTTGAAAAAGTTAATTTGTAATATACTGGAGAAATAATTTCAATGAATTTAATGCCATTCGTGCTATGAATTGCGTGGTGTAATGGTTTCAAAGATATTCACAGCCATCTAAGTACCTAAGTTATCTACATAAGAATCTTAACATGAACTAGCGTGACTAAAATTACGACTTAGTTTAAAAATTCTAGACTTATCGCTTTTAATTTCGCACATGATTATATGCTTCAAACTTAAAAAGGTCTGATAAGCTTTACATGCTTAAAATTATTCATTCTACACAATAGAGCACAATAAAATAAGTTCTTATTTAGGCATTTGCCGACGAATCGAGCCTGATCCTTATCAGTCGGTAAGCTGACCATTGCTCGCCGTCCGCAAGCCCTCACCTGGTCAATCCATAACACCCAGGGTTTCTCCAGTGGTAGCTTGAGCGTGAGGAGGAGGCGCCTGCTGCTTCGCATTACTGAGAACTACAAACCTATAGTCATCATTTCCTGATCTTCCTAGTTCCTTATCCATCGGGGAAATATCTGCATGTGAAATGAGGTGAGTGTGAAGTCAAAAATCGAGGCAAATATGTCTACCAACAAAGCACTAAAGCTATTATCAAACAAACAGGCGTGGCGAACGCGAAGCGAGACGTTTTTGTTTGTCATTACAAACAAAAACGTCAATTGTTTGAAGTCAGTCACATAGACTATCGGATCGCTTTCGCTTCTCTATGTGACTGGATTCAAACAATTCAAAATTCAAAATAAAAACGCTTCGGATCGCATTCGCTTTGCCTGTCTGTTTGACAATAGCTTAACAGAAACTCCTGACACATCCAAGTGTATTTTTTTATGTTAATCTTTTAATTCTTCATGAATTGAATTAAATGGGTCCGTCAGACACACAAAGACAAGCTTTAACCACGGTTTTAACTTAGATAAAGTCATTTGGAGTGCACATTTTAAAACTACATTAATAACCTGCTAGAAGGGGACGGGAAACAATCTCGAACTCAAAAGTTTTGACGAGGATTATTAACTTGACTAGATGTGACGTGGACCCTGCGTGAGAACGAGCGGAAGAAGATAGACGCTCTCGAAATGTGGTGCTGGAGGAGAATGCTTGGGGTATCGTGGAATGAATTCCGTACTAACGTCTCCATAATGCAGGAACTTGACATCAAGCAGCGCCTGTCTTCCATTGTGCAAGCTCGAATCCTGACATTCTTTGGACATGTATCCCGGCGTGGCGACGAGCGCCTAGTGGTGCAGGGCAAAGTTGAAGGCACCCGAGCACGAGGTAGATCGCCTATTAGATGGACGGATCAAATAAAAGCAGCTGTGGACAGTAACTGCACGTCTGTACCAGAAAGGCGGCCATCAGACAGGAATGGCGGCGTATTGTTAGGCGAGTCACTAACAGCTGAAATGACGACCACGACCACTCTGCCAAGAGTGCAACGACGAAGAAGAAGAAGATGTGTCAGGTAATTGGATTAACTTTTACCAATAATTAGTTCAAAGCTAATCCAGTTGCTTTTCATAATAGCAGAGCAAAAACGGGAGTAGTCCCTAAAAAAACCTGAAAGGAGTAAACTCTGAAAATAAAGGGACCGTAACCGTAAGTTTCAAAAGGCTAGGCAGATGTCAGATGTGTTTATTATTTGTATTGGATAGCGAACATATTGCCAACAACCGATATAATATTTTCCAGTACAATAAGTGAAGTATTTTCAAAAAAAAGATGGATGGATTGTGTAAGAAATGATATGAATGAAAAAGGAATAAATGATACTGTGACGTCTGATAGGGGAGAATGGAAGACAAAAACGTGTTGCGACGACCACAAGTAAAATGGGATAAGGGCAGGAAGAGGATGACAATCCGTGAATTATTTACAAAAATCTCCAACAACTTTGATCACGTATGTACAATGTATATATGCCTCAACATCCAACCTTGGAACTCGGAATGTAGATTCTAGCATACTCAGCCGAAACACATTTCGATGCCACTTCGACGTGCGCGTTCGCAAGCTATGTCAAAAAAAAAATACTTGACCAAATTAGTCGTCATTTCCAGCACCCTAACTCAATGTTTACAAGCAACTGCGCAGAGACAGTGCAAGTCTAATATCTCAGGGCGTCGAGACAGCGCGGTGCAATCACGGCGCGTCCCTGACGTGTCAAGCCGAGTTGCTTTGTTGCCTGACATTTTCTTGTTAACAGCACTTCGCTAACTGCGCCTTCCAATTATGCTTTACAACTTGTCAATTGACTTAATAATAATTGTGAACTTGGCTATGATATATGTAATATAAGTAACCATACAACATCCTGCCTATCGACGATCGATTTGACGCTTGCAATTGTTTTTTTTTGTATTTGATGGCATGACATGCCAATTTGATAGGTCATCAAATCGATTTGACACAACGTCAAATCGGCAGCAGCGATGCATTTGGCTATTATTCGGTGACGACAGCTACAATTTTATAAATTTGTACCTATCGGTCACCGAATAACAGCTACATCTAGCTATAAAGTTGCTAAGTTGGCATCGCTGCTGCAGATTTGAAGTTGTGTCAAATCGATCGTACGATAGGCAGTATGGTGTATGGTGTATATGGACGAACTGCCAATTAGAAACAATTGCAAGCGTCATACGATAGGCAGGATGGTGTATGGCTACCATTAGTTATTAATCATATATCAGTCAATATGGCTTAATTTGCTAATCGACTGACCAGATCATAAAACGGTAACTCCTGGACACCGAACGCATAATGAAGAGGTTTCTCTCCTATAACTCAACACCGGATTGGAGGAGGATTAGAAGTAGAAGATTAGAATGTTCTCACGTAAATAATAAAATAATGGAAACTCTTAAAATACATATTAAAATAAAAGAAAGTCTTACTGAAGATCAAAACTTAAAGAACGGCTTGTAAATAACTACTACTCGTAACACTAGTTTTACATTACGGGTGTAGCCTAAAATAAATGCTTATAATAAACATTCCGGACACTGTAGGCACACCTTAGTTAAATTCAAGTTCTGTAAATAAACTTGATTTTATTACAATCTCGAAACGTTCATACTTACTTCAATCATTTCATTTTTGTAAGGAAAAAAGAACAACAACAGAAACCGTATAAGTCCTTAGGGCATCAAACATACAAGGAATATAAAAACACGAGCTTCGGCTTGTTATTTAACCGAGTCTTACTGCCTCATTTTCTATCATAAATTCGCGGCTCATTTAATAACATGTTGTGATATCGTAATACGGCGTTCCCCGTGTCAGCCATGTCAATTAAAGTGACGTTAAAACGTGTACAATGACGTCACAACATAACAAATCCCTCGTTACTTACCGAATTACGTGCTTCATATGAAATAAGCTTAATTATTGAATATCAAACCCTTTTTTTTTTTTTTACGTGTCATAATCATCAAATGAGTCCTCCAACCCCGGGCAGGGCGGGAGGGACTGTCAGACTTCTACTGACTAAAATCCACGGTGTCCTTCAGTAGCCTGTTATGTTCCGGGGTCACGGTAAGGAAATAATCCCGCGACCCCGGCAGGCTTTGGCCCTCTGAGAGGGGGGCCCCGTCATTATGATGACGCTCTTTGAGGCGCGCGTGGGACACAACGCGCCGTAATATCAAACCCTTGCCTCAAGATTTGTTATGAACCTACTCGTGTCATAACCTAAAATTGTACCTCAACAGCTTTTCGTCATGTGTCATGTCAGACTTTCAGATTCATCTGTCGTATTTCGTTTGTTACACATTTCTCGACGCATAAAGCTGATTGAAATCATCGTACTAAATAAATCCCGAACACGCTCTAACAAACACGTTGAAAATCCAGCTCAGCGAAATATTCTAATAGAGAAACATTTCAATTCACCATAAAAAGCTTTATCTTTTCTCACTCGAATAACCCTTAAATGCGGATGCGGTCGCTTCTACCCGCCGCACGCCGCTTGAATGAATGCCGGTGGCAGGCCAGTCAGGGCGGTGGCATTGTCCGTCACTCCGCGCGAATACGAACGGCGCGGTCTCGGACGTCGTCTGAGGCGCCGCACCGACGTCCACAGACGTTATTTAGGGCTTCATTGTGCCATTGGCCATTCAGACCGACAGTCGCGATTTGACTGTTGATAAGCACGGATTGTTTCGACTGATGGACTGTCACATTATCTCTTTAAAAAGCTTATTCAAATAATGAACGAAAAAAAAGCAATTTACGATCCGTTTAAGCGTTTACGAGACATCGTTTAGCTGTCCTCATCGAATATATTTAGTGTCAAATTAAGCGAAAAAACACATCATCACTAGTGAATTGATTTTACAGGCTCATTCATCAATCTTTTCGACTTATTGATTGATGATTGCACGTCCCATTGACGTAAAGTAATTAAAAAAATACTATGCGCACAACATATCTTTGTATGATGGTTTATTTTTGATGGCTGGTTTAAAATGGCCCATGGCAGCGCTTCAGGGTTTGTTTAGAGTACATTTAATGTTGAGATTTTGGAGAGGAGTGAGAGGTCAGTTAAAGCTGGTCGTACATACATTGTTGCGAGTCAAATTATTTTATTATCAAGTGTACAATCGAATAACTTGGATGTGTTGTGCCATTTTGCGTTGACAGGTTATTTATTTTGAACGGAATACACAATGTGATTTCTGTTAAGGTCGTGCGAGATTGCGTAGAGGTCTTCCTCTTCACTAATGATACGTTATTTTATGACACGTTCTGTTTTGTAGAAATAAATAATGTTTTGTAGTGTTACGCAAAATTATGCTGCCACAGTTGCACAGCTTTAGGAGATATCGGTGTTAAGAAATAAAGTGTGCCTTGTTTTACTCGCTACCGGGTAGAACGTAGTGTAACCGGTCAAACTTAGGTGTAGCCGTTAGACTGCTTGTATCCGTATTATGGAATATTAAATTAATATTGCCAATAGCGTTATATCAGAGTAATTTGTAAATGGAAATTGCGAGCAACGTCTTTCCCTGTTTATATTACTGGTTTTATGTCGTGTTCTTAGTTTGAAAAAGGTTCAAAGCTTAGTTTATACTACTTATGTAATTTATAATTTGTTTAGGCGCCGCTGAATTTTTTATAATTTGTGATAGAATATTCCTCAGCTGCTGCAATTTTCTACAACATAGTTATACAAGATTTTGAGACATTGGATTCTTAGAAAATTATTCCAAATGAAACTTAGAAGCCTGCCGGGGTCGCGGGACTTATCTCATTACCGTGAGCGTGACCCCAGAACGTTAAGGGCTATTGAAGGACACCGTGGATTTTACTCAGTACGAGTCTGACAGTCCCTCCTGCCCTGCCCTGGGTGGGAGGATTCATTTGACTCATTTGATTTTAACACGATAAAAAAATAAGTGGAACTTAGAAAAAGTTCCATCGTTACAAAAAACTAAACAAAGAGATTTTCTTAAATCTAACTTAATCGACGAAGGCAATTGAAATCATGGCAATGAGATTTAGAAAAAGTTAGTGAGTTAAAAAAAAAACTGAGCGAAGTGTCTTTTTTAATATAAAAGTATCGTCTATAATTTAGTTGAGTCTTCGAACTTTTCAGACTTAGTAAACTGACTTTATTTTTTTTAATAGACAAGCGTCAGTCGAAGTTAAATTATTGTTTAAAATCTTTTGAAAGTAATTTTTTATTCATGTAGTGTGGATTATTCGGTTAGAATAAGTTTGTTAATAGTAAATATTAAGTTAACTAGGATGTGACGCTCCCGGGTCGACGGCGCGTTGTGTCCCACGCGCGCCTCAAAAAGCGTCAGCATAATGACGGGGCCCCCTCTCAGAGGGCCAAAGCCTGCCGGGGTCGCGGGACTTATTCTTCCATCACCGTGAACCCCGGAACGTAAAGGGCTATTGAAGGACACCGTGGATTTTAGTCAGTACGAGTCTGACAGTCCCTCCCGCCCTGCCCGGGGTGGGAGGACTCATTTGATCATTTTACCACGTTAAAAAAAAAAAAAAGAATGTGACGCTGTGGCTCAGGGGTCAAAAATTCATGAACAAAGTCACGGGCAAACGCTAGTGTCTAATTAAATTATAAATCATTTGCATAATCCCTGGAATATTATTATCTAGTATCACAAAATCTATTCGCTACTACACATACACAATCAGTAATTTACAAACATACAAGGCTCTATTAACCTAATACGTGTTCCTATTTATTACGTAACGAAACGACTTACTCTTTATAAAAGGTTATTTTGATAACAACCAGTAGAACTATAGACTTGTATTCGACTGCTCAGTTTATTGTGGAGCTTTGAAATTAGCGATTTTGCGTATAATTGGCCGCAATGATTGTGACGTGCTATAATATTTTTAACGTTTTTTTTTTAATTTGTTGTAAATAATTATTTAAAATTATTTTTGAAGTGAAAACTTCTTTAGCGGCGTTGTACACTTTTTCTGTAATGGGTAAAAAATTTAAAACTCGCGTCAGGGTCACGTGACCCTGATCGAAAATGAGTAAGACGTCATTCAAATTAGTTAATTTCATATCTGTACTACTCCAGTTTTAAAATAAAACATAGTAACAAAAAAGTTTTCACTTCTACCGGCACTCCTGGAGTGCAACCTTTTTTTTTATTTATTTCACATTTATATTAATATTGTTACATTTATAATTTAATTTGCATTTATTTGTGAACTCTATAAAAAAGTCGGTATTCAAATAATAAAAAAAACTAGCGATATAATTATGCATGTAGTAGGTAGTGTATTATTATAAGCTTCAAGAACAACTTTTTCTATTGTACAATCATTTCACTACCGTACAGTTGTTTTAATATTCCTGATAAACATACACTTTTTTCTGCAAAAACTATAATGTGCAATGCTCTCTCATTCGTCCATGGAGACACACGCGTCCCGTGTGGGGCCGTAAAACACGTATGTATTATTTGTTGCAAGATCCTGACAGGTTGTCATGCCATCATTATCACTATTTTTGTCTTTAGTCTGGGATCACTCACTTCTGTGTATGGGCGGAGAACAATACCCAGCAGTGAGTTATCAGAAAAAGTGTGGAGCTCTTTTCTTCTATACTTCGCGGATCTGTTCTGTACCAGGGCCACCTAAAAGCTGCTGATATCGTCGAGATTGTGGAGTACAGATGGATGAGGGACGCACAGAACCGAGATTTTTTATGTATCAAATGCAAAACCCGACTCGTTCATCGATTCAGTTCCATCTCACTTATATACCCAGTTTCTTTTTTTTATCGGCGTGATACCTTGAAAAGGTGCTCAGTCATCGGGGGTGAGATAGATACATAGATCATTTGTGATAAGACCGGGATGTTTGGGACTTTTACCACCAGCAGTACAAGGGAAGCTCTGGGTCGCTCTTAAGAGACCAGCTCTAGAGACCCTCTGTGCAATGCTTGCAAGAACACATTCCTCGAGAGACCATACTAAAGAGGTTTCCTACTTCCCTACATTTCTTCAAACCCGCTGTTTTCATACCCCTACACAACACCGGTCAACCGCCCCGGCCGTGTTCAATTAAACCAGTGGCGAGATACCACCGTCACGTACGGAACCACAGTCGATTGTATCTTGTCACATCTGTACGTACTGTATGACCTCCAGTTTTAATTAGTGCACATTTACGTCCCCTCATGTAGTGGCAAGAGTAAGGACTATTGGCCAATCTGTTAAGGTAATGAATTAATGATGGTTCGTGTCGGGAAATTTTTACAGTGAGTCTCTTTGTGATACGGTTCGTTTTGTTCCAAAAAATATATATGGCACTACTGCCATTCATGCACCCAGATATGGCCGTTGGAGCCGTAAGGTTCTCGAATGAAGACCACACACTAGCAAGCGCAGCGTGAGACGTCCAACTGCAAGGCGGACACACGGAAAGCCGATCTGATGAAGACCCCAAGATCGCACTGGATGCAAGCCTTTTCCAACAGGTCTTATTGGAATTTTTTAGGGGTGGCCTATGTTCAGTAGTGGACGTCCCAGATGATATGATGATGACGATTGGTCTGATAAAAGCATAAAGCTTGAGTTGACAGTTTCGATCATTCTTTAAGATTTTCTTCTGGTCCATAAACTCACAATACCCTTATCTGAAAAGTATCCAATTCCGCTAAAATAATACAGGTAAGTTTTTGAAAGAATAATCTTTATCCATCTTATCTCATTTCAGAACAAAAGATGATTAATAAGATTTTTGGTGACAAAGCAAGCGATCGAACATTCTCAAAATAAGGCGGACTCCGCCTAGCCATTAGATTTGTCTTATTTTATTTTTTATCTCTCCTTTAAAAGCAAGAAATTATTAACATCTTTCCTTTTAATTGTTATCACGAGTAATAAACTTACTTCTGTACAGATATTCAAGCTATGCTGAGGTAGTAAAAGTTTGAAATGTTATGAATGAAACAGATTATACACTAACATCTATAGTGGTATGTCTTCAAGTTTTAATTACTCTACGTGGCCTTATTAGGAGCTTCCGTTCACCGATGAACGACAACTTTTTGCAATGTTATGTGTGTTTTGTTTGAAATCCAAAGTACACAAAAAAGGACCATAAGGATTACTGGCAAAATGCTTATTTATGCATGTGTAGACAATATCAAGTAATCTATATCGAAAAGTGTGGAGAATGTTTAGAATTATGTATATCCACAAAGATTGATAGGTCCTTAATCTAACAGACTCCTTGTGTAATACCTTCATGGTTAATGGTACAGATTAATTAAATTGGCGATTCTCACACAATCCGCTCGGTGGTGTAATGCAGATCTTCAGGAGGTGGTCCCCGCGGCGCGGCGAGGCGATGTGCGCGTCTTGTCCACTCGTTTGGGAGGTTTACGTGTAATAGACAACATACACGTCAACGTGCCGAAAGATCTACATCACCACACAGCAATATGAATGAGCCATTGAGCATTGTAATATGAAAAACCGCCAAAATAAAATCAAGCAATCCATTTTCTTGCAATTTTCCGTTTAAAGGTCCAGCTGCCAAAATGTTGTTACCAAAATTTCGCTACTAAAGTCCAATCTTCTAATAAATTTGGAAGCAATTCCAAAATTGCTTTTCTGAAATAGACAAGAAGGGGACCAATTATTATCGAATCCAATAGATTGCTTATTAACCCTAACAATGCTGATTGGTCGTTATCGGCTAGTTTGCAAGCAAATTGCGAATTTAATTTTATATTAGACAACGACTTGGATCGATTTAAAAAGCCCGTGATTATACTGTTGAATCTCGTTTTCGAATTATAAATGACCAGTGGTGATAAAAAATAGCTTACATTCGTTTGTATTGTTGAAGAGATTAAATAATAGCGTAGGATACGTTTTTGCAGATTGTTTGACGTACATATTATTATCTGATTACAAAAATAATTATGTGAGGACTCAACATGGTATTTTTGTGAAAAGAACTAATAAAAAAGACTAATATATAATTAAAAGAACGCATGAGAAAAGCAGTGTTGTTAGTGTATAATTATATTCTCTGTGTACCTACTTGTAAATAGGTTAATAATAAAAAATAATACTATTTTTAGGTAAAATCATCAAATGTGTCCTCCAACCCCGGGCAGGGCGGGAGGGACTGTCAGACTTCTACTGACTAAAATCCACGGTGTCCTTCATAGCCTGTTAAGTTCCGGGGTCACGGTAAGGGAATAATCCCGCGACCCAAAAAATAATACTAAGAAAATTAATATTAACTGCGCACGAATATTATTTCGACTATTTTTTTTTCATCATCGTAAAACTTTTCAACGAATCAAACGATAGTATGACACGAGTAGTTCGACGCTACTCACCATAAAATTGAGCTGTAACAATTCTCTTTTCAAGTAAAATAATAGAAATAACAGCTTTGTAAGGAAAAACTCCATGTTAGACATTTTTATAGGCTCTTTAACCTCAAGTCAGCAGCTAGATTTTATAGCACTTTTGCTAGCGGTTTCGTCTGCGTATATTTCAATTTCAGCTTTTACTACTTCTGTTTTCTTCGGCTATAAAACACTTTTCATTCTGTTTATTTCTTCGAGCAAATGTGTTGTGAACACTCATACTTTGAACCAACTTTTCTGAGTAAAACTTAAAGCGCGGTACGCACTAAGACTTGTTCGTTCCTTTTAATTACTTTATTGAGCAAATTAAGTATCTTGATTTGGCTCGCGAGGTTGTTGACATGCGAGATGAGAATACAACACTCATTGTGCCTAAAATCGTTTCGGCCAGTGGCTTAGCCAAGAGCCTTGATCAACGTCTGAGGATTGACTGTAGTTTTGTAGCTGGTTCAATCGCTTGATTCAGAAATAAGTACTTAGTGGACACGGCGCGTATTGTTAAGGGGTTCTTTTTTAAAAGCCGCGACCACCTTGTACTATTTTTAATTTTCTTACTTGTTTTTCTTTTATTAATTTTTGTATTTAGAAAATGAATGGGAACAGTTCATTGAAACTTTGTCACAATCATTACCTTATTAATAGTAGAATGTAATTGCATTTTGTCTGTAACGTCATTGGCAACCAGTGTTAGGCTTTAGTATCAGTGGGTATAACATTTTATTTCCTGTAACTTGCTTGATTTAAAATCATGAGTATATATTTACAATATTGATGAATGTAAATCTAAATATATAAAACTCAAAGGTGACTGACTGACATAGTGATCTATCAACGCACAGCCCAAACCACTGGATGGATCGGGCTGAAATTTGGCATGCAGGTAGATGTTATGACGTAGGCATCCGCTAAGAAAGGATTTTGATCAATTCTGCCCCCAAAGGGCATAGGGGTTGAAAGTTTGTATGAAACTTTGTCAATTTTAAACCGATTGGGCTGAGACTTTGCATGCATAAAGCTACTATGACGTAAACATCCCCTAAGAAAGGATTTTAATAAATTCTATCCCTAAGGGGATAAAATAGGGGATGAAAGTTTGTATGAATCTGCTTAGGTTTTCGGCTGATTGAACTGAAATTAAAGATTGGAGCTACTATGATGAAAACGTCCGCTTAAATAGGATTTTTATAAATTCAACCCCCATGGGTATAAAGTAAGGGATGATGGAGGATGTAAATGTACGACGAAAAGGAGACACGGAGTTTTAGACGGTAGAGCACACGGTGCAGGACCGCTTGGGGAGAGCACCGTTGTGTCCTCACGACGGTGATGAATGTACCATGTCAAACAAAAAAGCCGTCGAGGCCGTGGACAGAACACTTCGAGACATTCGCCATGGTGATAGACCCATGGGCAATATCACGATAAGTACTGTTCTCTGGAGAATTCTGGCAGACGCTTCCTGTTGTAAAAAGAATTTGATAAGTTCCGAATTCGGAGACCCGGCAAGTATAACAATTCAGGAAAATCCTTGGCTATCTGAACGCGCGATACTTAAGAAATTACCAAACCGCTGCAATAAAATACATATTAGCCGAAATTGTTGGGAAAGATGTGGTTTACATGTCGTATAATAACGTCGTGAATCAGGATGATTCCGCCACCAACTACGCAGTCAAGGTTTTAAATTCATTAACTGCCAGTGATCTTCCAGCTCATAAAATAACCTTTAAAGTCGGCATTCCCATAATGCTTCTAAGAAATCTAACTCCATCGAAATTGTGCAATGGAATGCAAGTAAGAGTTACTGCATTACACAGAAATCTAAACGAAGCTGAAATTCTCACCGGGTGTGGCACAGGGGAGACTGCATTGATCTATCGCAAATTCCACTCATCCCCAACCATTTCCTTTTCCAGTTCAAACGCACGTAATTCCCGGTAACAGCTTACTTCGCGATGACCATAAATAAGTCCCAAGGAAAGACCCTGAAGGAAGCTGATTTTCACAAGGTCCAACTGTTTTTCCCACGGCCAACTACTTATACATATAGTACAGGATCCGTATATAGAACGACCTTCACCGATCGAGTAACCGGACGAAATGTGTTTTTTATGAATTAAATAATTATAATTAAATAATTAAATAATTAATAATAATTAATATGTCACATGCTCACGTGTCAGTAATGCGGACCATCTTTTTACCCGACTACGGCAAAGCCAAAAGGAGGGTTATGATTTTGACCGGTATGTTTATATTAGCATCGAAAGAAAAACTATCAATGTCCTTTATAAGGTGTTGTGTCTGGAAGTTTTCATTTCCATTTTTGTCTATTTTTTACGAAATATTCTTTATACTGTCTGATGTGAATCTCATTCAAATATCTCTAATTTACACCCCTGATAACAAACTTTAAAGCAGGACATCAGGTACCTTCACTTTCTCAAAATATTAAAAATATTCAATATTCCCTATATTGGTATAGGTGCCATAAAACCAAATACTACGCGGACGAAGTCGCGGGCAACAGCTAGTATGGAATAAAAATGTTCATGCCAACTCCCATTTCCAATGAACATTGACGCGTTTTCTTTATATTATGTCATGCTCGTACAAAAATATTACTTTTGCTACAAAAACCGTTCACACGAGAATGTGGCCTACCGTAAAAATCATATTTGAAATAGCAGGCTATGAAATAGTTAGTCAGCAAAAAAGAAGCCTAGAGCTTTGAGGCATTTTTATATTTTGTTTTATAAAGCGTATTTTTATTTTATTCTGACTGAGTTCAAATACCTAACTGTGACATGAAACGTAAAGGACCTTGGCCTCGCTGTTCGTATCGATATCAAAGAATCTCATGAATAAACAGAAATTATTTTTAAAAGAAAATTCGCTCATTTTAGCTTGGAAGGAGATAGCGAGATGTCGATTATTTTCTTCGGAATTGACCAAAAGTAATAGATTGGAAAACGAAACAGTCTCACCTAGCCCTAAACAAAATATGAGATGACAAACTCACTGTTAGCATGGCCCAACTGTTTCAAAATTAATTGATGAGATTTTTAAGAAATAAATCCGTAATGAGTGAAGGGACGCCCTTGTTTTCAATGGAATACAAATATGTACTGATATTGGTCTTCTTCTTCCTGCCCTTAGCCCATTTTACTTGGGTTGGGGGCAACACGCTTTTGTCTTCCGTTCTCCCCTATCAGACGTCACAGTATCATTAAGGCCTTTGTCAAACAGACAGGCGATAGCGAACGGAACCGAATCATGTCATCTAAAAATGCGAAAGCGATCCGATACTCTATGTGACAGGCTTCAAACAATTCCATACATTACAAACAAAAACGCTACGCCACGCATTCGGTTCGTCTGTCAGTTTGACAATAGCTTTACTCTTTTTTCATATCATTCCTTAGACAATCCACCCATCTTTCTTTGGCCTTCCTCTTCCTCTCCATCCACCAACATTCATACTTATCACTCTTTTAATCAAATACTGATATTGGTAAAATAATAATTCACGATCACAATTAATTATTGTTACAATCATAAGTTCTTTATTCCAGTTTATTTTATAGCCAAGATCACTCTCTGATTAGGCTATCAAAAAAGTACATAAGGGGAACTGATATGGGGAAACGAAATAAAACATACATACATATGTATGTGTCATTAAAGCGGACATAAAATTCAAGCGCGTTTTTGTAAGCGGCCCGCGTTAGACGATATCTTGGAGATGGCGCTTTTTATAGTTCAGTGTGCGGTTATGGTGAAAATATGCTTTCAGTATTTACTTCAGATATTGAGAATAAAAATCTTTTTCGTTTAGTAGTGAGTAAGTCGCCCCTAGGAAGCATAGGCCTCTGATATGGCTTGAAGTGTTTTGAAAAAAAAGAATGGTTTTAATTTCAGAATTAAAATCAGTCAATCGATAAATCAAAAAAAAACATTCCCCTATTCTGATAAAGAAAAATTAGTAATCTGATTATTTTACAAGTTTCTTCATAAACAATTAAAACGATAAGGCCTTTGTCAAACAGACAGGCGATAGCGAACCGAACCGAATCATGTCATATAAAAATGCGAAAGCGAACCGATAGTCTATGTGACAGGCTTCAAACAATTCCATACATTACAAACTAAAACGCTACGCCACGCATTCGGTTCGTCTGTCAGTTTGACAAAGGCATTATGGTCTACCGCTACGGTATTTGCTAATCTGGATAACTCATGGCGAGTTGTTTGATCAGCAGTTTGTTGACTAGTTGACAAAATCCCATAATTATTTTTATCAGTTTGAAATTAATGTAAGAGATTTTAATAAATAGTTAGCCTAATTTATTACTGATCAAGTGAGTTACCCTTCAAAATGTACCTAAATAAATGAGAAACTATACTTTTTTGTTAGATTTTTCATGAAGATCTCAAAAAATTTACACCGTTCTTTAACGAAAACTGTTGTTCAAGATGGTATTCTCGCAGATATTATCAAATCTGAAAATGCTTATTTATTTAAAGAAAAATTAACCTAATTACTGTGTACAAGTGGTTCATTGTTAGGTAGTCATTACCATAATTTCCTTAAGAGCGCTTATTCTGAAAGTTGGAAACGTTGCAAATATGTGTCAAATAAAATATTAACAAGTTTTGATTAATTTTACAAATTTTATGTATGAAAATAAGAAATATGGCTCTGTAGTGCACTAAAAAGTTGATTGATACCAAAAATATAGTTTTAGACGTAAAAAAGCATTTGGAAACTTTCCAAATGCCTTTTAATACACCTGAAACGGTTATAACATCAAATTCAGTGTTTTAATTGCATTCCTATATCAATTTTCTAGTACACTACAGAGCCATATTTCTTATTTCCATGGCATACAGTAACATTGCCAAATTAATTAAAACTTGTAAATATTTGACAGCTATATTAGCGACGTTACCAGCTTTCTGGTTATGCGCCCTTAATCCCTTCACCAAATTTTTCAACCAAAAAATAAGTGAAGCTTGTTAGTTCAGACTTCTTTTATAAATATGCATGCGCTTGTATCATATTAGAAGCATGCCACGAAAAGGGGTGGTTCTACATTGAATTATGGGAAGGGGCACTAACCCCTTGCAACTTATGGGAAAACTTTCATGAAACATGTTGTGACAGTAACATGTATATCCACGTATACGCCTGTTTACGTGCTTTGTATACAGTTTATTTGAAATTGTGTATGGTATGATGTATGGTTGTTGATGGGAAAATAATGAAAGTTGGGTTTGACTTTTTTTTTTAGTTTTTGTAGATGTCCAGCAGCATGTAGGAACTTATGTACGAAATAGTTGTATCTTGATTTCAAGTTTGTTTCTTGACAACGTTGTACTAAAACAAATTGGCACAAATAAAAAAATATCTTCACAAGACTGATGATTTAGAAACCTTAGCAAAAAAATTAATACGATTTTTTTTCTACTCTTTTGCTTATTATTTTAACTCTCAGACACCGTGGTTAAGATACTTTTTTACCTTGTGAAAATAAGTTGATTCATATACAGTTTTTACAATCTTTCTACTGTATATCTTTCTACTGAGATGAGTCATCAATAATATGTAAAAAAATACGAACTATTGAGAAAATGCTAAAGCACCAAACAACAAGAAAATACACCCTCAATTATACTATCACACACCCAACAGAAGCAAATGGAGTTATTAAACCAAAATACAGCATTTTGCAGGCCATATCAATTTCAGTAGCACGCTTCCACCCAGACAACATCCATCATCCAACGTAGGTACAGTGTGACGTCAGAATTACAAATTCAAATATTATTTCAAGCGAAAACTTTCACAAATCCACTTTGCATGAAAGCGTTCTTTATGACACGACACGCCACCACCCCAAGGGTGTTTCACCCTTAGTTTTCAATATAAACATAGATATAGGCATCTTATTATTTGCCGCGGTTAGCACAGAAATTGCTTTTCGTTGT
Organism: Agrotis clavis; assembly: GCA_954870645.1. Taxonomy (NCBI): domain Eukaryota; kingdom Metazoa; phylum Arthropoda; class Insecta; order Lepidoptera; family Noctuidae; genus Agrotis; species Agrotis clavis. Next base: position 8,105,793 of record OX940929.1, read on the forward strand.
ATTTTCTTAACATGGGCGAAGTCTATGTTCTATGATAATAGTTCTACTACGTGAAGTTTCAGTTCTTGAAATTAGGATGTTAAGAATTTGTAAAGTATGTTATTTCACCGCTTGTAGCAACCATGCAGTGCCGCGGATCTAACCGCTCTGATCCGCGCGGATCTAACCGCTGATCCGCACGGTTCAGTGACGCCTTTCACATTTATATCTAATAGCCATCTTATTATTTGCCGCGGTTAGCACAGAAATAGCTTTTTGTTGTATTTTCTCAACATGGGCATTGACTTTGACTTTGACTTTGACTTAGGATGTTAAGTCTTTGTGAAGTATGTTTATATTGGAATTTGAAGTAGATTAAGTTAGGATTTATTAATATTATCAAAGGTTTACCATTCGTTAAACATTGTATAACATTTTATTTTATATTTTACTTAACTACTGATCAAGCAACAGGCCCTAGGGCGATTAAAACACGTCACCGCTTGTGGCAACCATGCAGTGCCGCGGATCTAACCGCTCTGATCCGCACGGATCTAACCACAGATCCGCACGGATCAGTGACGCCTTTCGCATCTCCGCGCGGAACACCGCTTGTATAGCGCGGATCAGATGCAACAATGTCGTGTGAGAATAGCATAACGTCTTAAATTCTTAAGCGCATTTCACACAGAGAGCGGGCGCGGGTCGGGCGCGGGTCGGGCGCGTTTCGGTGTACGGGCACGACCCGCCCCGCGCCCGACCCGCGCACGCTTTCAGTGTGAAGTCTTCCATTTAAATACAAAGAACTAGACCCGCCGTACTCCCGCCCCGACCCGCGCCCGACCCGCGCCCGCTCTCTGTGTGAAATGCGCTTTAATGTCGACTCTAATAATATAATAGATAGAATAATATTTTAAGTGTGGTTGGAAACTCAATCTGCTTAGCAATATTCAATCAAGTTGTCAATCTCGTATATTAGTATGAAATGATGATAATAAGACGTCCATGTTTGTCTTTCATATCAAATGTTTCAGTCGTAAATTTTTCTTTTTCTTTCAAAGAAAAATATTTAATCGCAAGAAAGGTACCGAAATCTCTGTAGGTATGTCTATTTAATAATACAAATGTCACAATTCTTGTTGACATTACTCGGAAAGTTTCAATTCCTTTCAGTGTACCTACCCTTTCTACTTTTTCTATTGTAAAAGACTCTGCCAGCATGTTTCTGTTAGACCAAACTCCAAAAGATTTTGTCGAACAAAACAATCTTTTTACTTGAGTTGTCACTAAACTTATGCTTTATGTTCAGTAAAATATTGCAACTACACACGATACTGTAATGTAAAATGCATGCGATGACTTATGACATTTCGTTATTTTTTTAAGGTTTATGGTTTTAAGGGTCGCTTTTTCAGTACTTAGGTTTACATACAAAATGTTCATGAGTTGAGTACTTTATTGCGTTTGTGTCAAAATTTTGACACACGCACAAAAATATCGAATAAGACATTCACATGGGCGGGTCATGAGGGGTCGCGGGATTGTCTTGCCACCAAATTAAAAGTCTGACCGGCTCCTTTGTTGCACCCAGCGCGAGAAAACTCATATATTATGATGATTCTGTCATCACAAAAAAAGCAGTGATTCATCAGACAGCGCGGCGGCTAGGAAAGAGATGTATGGACGTAGAGAACATACAGTGTGACACTGCGTTGACTTCATTCCAAAAAATTAAAAAAATACACAAACATAGATGATGATGATAATTAACAACTTTAATCATTATAAATAAATCATGTAAGTAAGTACTTACATGATTTATTCATATTATAGTTGTGATAGATTAAGTAATCTCGACGTAAATCGAGTTTGCGTGTAGACCAAGTTGAGAAATGTAGAGTCTGAAACATTTTAATCTTTGACTGCAATTCTTTTTAACGTAGTGTATAATTATCACAGGGTTCCTTTTGAGTTTCATGGCTTCAGGAGTTGACTGTTCGTGTAATGTTCTGACTAACTGATTATTACCAAAAAAGTAGTTTTCAAGAAGTAGCCTATATTCAGAACGCACGCTTGTGATATTTATTAATGTTATTTAAAAAACCAACGTATTTCTTAAAAGGGAATTTTATTTACTCTGAAATTAAAATGTATACCCAGGTAACTACATTTTATTGACTAATAATGCTCTTAAAATTTTCAAAAACCCACATTTCAGATATAATTTGCACGAAAAAGAGAAAAAAATATCACAAAAAAATAAAATAGGTGGACACGTGAGAACCAATCCAAAAGTTCGAGGTGCAAACTGTAGGAGGCGTCGAGTGTCAACTTTAATTGGTACTGTATTTCAAGCCAAGCAACAGTTCGTGCCAGTGCATCCAGAGTAGGGTATGGCTTAGTTGTAGCGGCGATGGCGAGAAAATGGCGAACCGACTTTTTTTTTGATAGAGGAAGAACGTTTAGTTGATATTCAGTGTTTGAATAAACAGGAAGAAAGTAAAACACGAATGCGTGACTTAAACTTCAAGTAAATTTAAATAACTCGTTTCCTGTACAATATTAATTAAAGGAGTAAATCCTTAAGTGATGCAATTTGTACGTTTTGCCAAAAAATAGACCAATGTGCTAAAAGCTCCTTGTATTTTTTTTATTACAAAAACAACGCATTTTTTTATGTCACGAATGTTGCGGCTCACAAGGTCAAGTCAAAGACGCTTTTATTTAATAAGCAGGGTTAAACTTTCCTAAGCTTATCGGTTGGTTACTCAAATACTAATTATGATTCTACGAAATATTTATTTTTGAATTCATTCATCTGCAGTGTTGCAGTATAAAAAAAAGTTGAAAAAAAAAATGTGGCTCTCAGGGACTGCCGCGGTAAAGCTATTGCATAGCATTTTTTTTATCAACCGCATTTTTTTTCGGTTATGGTCAGCCACGTCAATCAAGTGAAATATCAAAAAAAACAAACACCGTGGCGAAGTCTGTCGAACTGAAACGATGTTAGATGATGCGGGGTGTAAGGTTTATTTTCGTTAGGTTTGTTTTCGTTAGGTTTATTTTTTGTTACGGAATTTCTTGATTCGGTCGCCGCGCTCAGAGCCCTCGATAAAAGCTATGCAATAGATAAAAATAACCTAAATAATTTCTAGTTACTTTTAAAATAAATTCCACTCTCACGACAGAAGATTTAATAACAAACATTGTTAACTTACCTCCTTCACTGAGACCACACCTCGTGAATTTTTAACGTGCGATATCGAGGGTTCTATTGTACGTTTTTTGAGTTTCACTTGAAAGTGCGTCTAATTGGATGGCCGAAGGCTGAAGAGGAAGGATTTTCATTCCTCTTTTAATTCCTTTTTTATCAAAACAATGACTCAGAATCGAGAGGAACGTGAAGCTTTATTGTGGTAATTTTCCTGAAGTTGTGCCAGCAAAGAGTTGTGTTGAATATTCTGTTTTTAATAAATGATTCTTGATTTTGTATTTCTGTTGATTGCACAAATTTTCCCGCAAAGAGGGACGAAATAATTATGTTAATATAACCAAACCTGGGCCGGTGCCTGGTTCGTGTGCTATTTGTTAAGAAATTATCTGTAATTTTGAAATAGTGCTTGTGGTGATATCTTTGCTTGTAAACAGCACATTTTTTCAAAGTTGAAACTACCTACTTTCTGATCGTAGTACACTCGGTGTACCTATTCAGTAATCATTAAATTGTGCTCCTATATCGCAACGAGCTTACATGAAGAAAGGCAAATTGAAATAATCATTTTAATTTATAACCTTATTAACACTTTCGGTGCTGTAAGTAAATTTTCTTCTTTCAAAAATGATTCTATAATGCTGCATACCGATTCACAAAGATATTGAAAATTTTATGTTCTTTTAATACCTACCACTTTACTTAAAATAAATAAAAGTATAGATGTCTGATAATTTTTTTATTTAAATATTATAAAAATTCTCGGTTAAAATAAAGTAAAGGCGGCGTTCAAAGAACAAGCGCTCACTATAAAAATCGTTTGCACTTTATTACATAAAAAGGCATCAAAAGTTTGATTAAACTGGCAGGTCAGTGAGTGTCGTAATGCTCCCTTAATTTTCGTTCGAAACGCGTCCAAAAAATCGTGGATCCGATAACTCTCTGTTCGCGGGCTTATTTTATATTGGCTTAAGAATATTCGACTTTTCTATCGGAAAAAATCTGATGCAAAATCAACCCTGCAACGTACCTCATAAAGTTAAAAGTTACTTGTGTTGCGTAAAAGGACAAAATACAAAGAGATCAGTAAGCATGTTTGCAGGCTTTAGCTTTAGCTGTGAAAAAGGTTACCGAGCCGGCGATGGTGGGAATATTGATTCGTCTTATCAATATTGGCATAATCTTGCGTGTACAATATTTACTGACGAAAAATTTAAAGGTGGGAAGACAGATTTAATATGACAATGTGTGTGATGTGTCATGTGTCAAGTTGTTTTGTTCAAAGTTGATTGATTAGTTTACAGAATATAGACCGGAAGCCAGACCAAAATATCGTTAGTGATTTCTTCTCAAGCCATAATTAGTAGACTAAATAAGGGAGTCGGATCATAAAGATTTGTGGAAGTCAGCTGCTGTTCCGTTGGTGGGATAAGCAGCAATAGCCGTTCAAACACGTAGAAAAAATAATATTTTTTTGTCATTTCCTCTCAACTGAAACCTGGTTTATATTAAAGATTACCTTATATCACGAAGAATAAAACCAATCAGCTGTCTGTAACATGGTGGAATACACGTCTGCTGGTCACTCGAACATGTAATTTTTTATATCATTTTCAGTGATTTCCTCTCGACTCAAATTTTACCTGATGAAAGTTTACATGAAGATATGGATAAAAGCAAACGTCAGCTGGCTGTATCTCGGTGGAAAGATCGTAAAATAAAATATGAAGAAACAAATATTTTATTAAATCTGAATAACTAAACGTAATTTATTTGCAATATCAAAACGGACATAAGGGAAACGAGTGTCTGTCATAATGACACATAGAAGAAGCCATAAAAAAATATTATTTGGAAAAAAAACTTGTGTCATCCCTAATGTCTAATCTTGTCAAATCATTCTGCTGTCATAAGGTTTCAAATCAGATTTTCTTGTTGTATTTCGTTATTTTGTTCAAGTTATGGAACTGTTCTTACTGGAGTGAATAAGTAATTGACACCCTGATCAAGAAGGTCCGTTAACCGGTTCAACAGAATCAGAAGGATTCCCGCACGATCTTCAATGATGAGACAAGGCTCTCGCTTGGAGATTACGTGAAGAGCTTCTCGATCCGGCTTGCATTATGAAGAAATTCCTATCTTTGAGGTCCGAACTAGATATCCATTGAAATATGTTTCATAACAACATGTTTATTTTGTATTTTTAATTGTTTTATATGTAATGTAAATGAAAAATGTAAATGACAATAACATCAAACAATTAATCAAGCATTTTTATTTCTTATACTTTTCACTAATTGAGAAAATAAATCAATAGACCCATTTATACGTTTTTTCAAGAGTTCATTATGATTGTTTTGCATATTCGTGCAAAGAATGGGCAGAGAACCTTAGGCCCATCGCATACGGCGTATTCTAAACGCGCAGAAGACGCGCGTTTCAGGAACGCGCCTCTTCGGCGCCGTAGACGCTGTTATTGCGTTTGGATTGATGATACAAGCGCGCGTATAAAGAAGCGGAGTAGAGGAGAGAGTCTTATATGTAAGAGTTATTAAGTAATCGTTCAGACATAACCGCGCGGTTAGTCAACCGCCAGAAAATAGAATCGCGCTGCTCCCGCGCGTTTCTATTACTATGGAGTCTTTACTTTGCGTTCAGTTGCGTGGCGGATACCGCGCGGTTAGCACATCACAGCTCGTGAGTTTGGCACGGTTCGTTTCGACACTGAACTGTTTATTGATGAAGTGGAGAAGAGAAATGCAATATGGGATATTCAGTGTGAGGATTACTCAAATAAAACTATCATAACCAAGCTTGGCAAGAGTTAGTGGAGATATTTGGAAATTGTGAAAATACGTTGGAAACTTGGTTGGTTACTTAATATTGGATGCACCCATTTGCATTGCATACCGCATTTTTCTTATCGGTTTTTTAAGGAGCAAAAACCACAGTAAATCGATTTTTCGCTGACCTCCTTTTTCAAACGGACGTTATCCCTGTACGATAATCACATATAACCGCCGGAGTCTGATTGCATAACAATTTTGCGGTTTCGAACCGCGCGATTCATGAACGCGCGGTTTCCGCAAGTCTGTACTAGCCCTTAGTCCTGCTTGTACAATAATTTTCAAAGTATCAGCTGAGGACCTTTCCACCGAGATACAGCCAGCTGACGTCTGTTTTTAGCCATATCTTCATGTAAACTATCATCAGGCAAAATTTGGGTTGAGAGGAAATCACTGAAAATAAAATAAAAAATTACATGTTCGAGTGACCAGCTGACGTGTATTCCACCATGGTACCGTCGGCTGATTGGTTTTATTCTTCGTGATACAAGGTAATCTTCAATATAAACCAGGTTTCAATTGAGAGGAAATGACTAAAAAAATATATTTTTTCTACGTGTTTGAACGGCGATTGCTGCTTATCCCACCAACGGAATCGCAGCTGACTTCCACGAATGTTCATGATACGACTCCCTCATGTAGTCTGCTAATTATCGCTTGAGAGGAAATTGGTCACGGACATCTGTTACGGGCTCCCGCTCTAATAGGTAATACGGCTTCATTATGTAAAAGTCTTGTGTTATTATGTAAATTTATCCAAGATGTAATATTTTACTTGATTTAGGAAGTAGTTTCTTAGAGCTTCTTGCTCGATCGTCTTCGTAGAGATTTTTACTATTAAACTTTTAGGCTTCAACTTTTCGTCTAAATGGCGGACTCTTACTTATCACAATTGACTATAGAACCATCTATAGTCAATTGTGATAGGTAAGAGTCCGTTAGAGAGTAATCTAAATATAAGAGAAGCTTGTGGCTCACTAATAATAGTCACACAGGTCCATCTTCAAGGTAAAGACGCGTTTACCGAGGTTAGTATGCGGATGGATGAACATTACACGGGGACGCCTCGAAAATTACGTAACGCCATTATTAGTCCTGCTGTAATTTGTAGATCTATAACATGTTACTGTTAGTCAGAAGTTCAAAGGACTGACAACCAGTCTCACTATAAGAGGTATCGTAATATTACCCAGTTACTGGGTTGTCGAGGTCCGAAAGGTAGTCGCACCATGGATGGAAAATACTGTTCACACACATCCTACTACAGGAAAAAGGCAAGGTTAATGACTGTTTACCTATCTAAATTATAAGGAAATGGTTTGAGTTTGAAATAAGAATATATAATTTTGTTAAGTAACATTTCCTCATATGAGACATTTGCTGAACTCTTGGAGGAAAACGCTAGTATCCTTATTCACTAGATTTATGGATAAGTTATATTGACAGGTGTCATAATGATATACAAGCTCCGGATCTGACACATCCGGTTTTTACAACCGGTGATCACCTAGCGCCTATATGACGTATTTCCTGTAATTACTAGAAGTAGGCACTGATTTGCCTTAACAAGACACTAGTAGATACACATGATTATTCAGTTTGTGAAGTACCTTATTAGTCAATGAATTGGCTTATTTGATGATTTCATCAACACAAATAAGAAGTTATAAACAAAACTGTTGCAATTTTCGTCCTATCGCCAGTTTTTGTGTTAGAGAGAAATGATGAACACCCTCTTATCGATTGATCCATTCATACATCCATTCACTTTCACAAATATTCATATTTGTAATTAGTTGGTAGGAAGATCATCAATCTGCGTTGACTCGAGAAGTTAAAAAGGCAGTAGAACATTCACTAAATAAATATTTGCGTCACAAATCTTCATACATTATCTTTCCCCAACTAGGCACCTAATTACCAAGCAATAATTAACCTCAACTAAAATCATGTTCTCATTAGCAAGTTGGTACACCAACAAGCCCTTCAGCCATGATACTGCGTGTTTGTGGTTACTTCCGGAAATTATTGACGTTTAACAGATCGGTCGGCCGCCAAATGCCAAACGGAAACCTGGTCGGATACACGTCACCTGGAGATTAACTGGCCTACCGAGCGGTGGGCTTGAAAGGCGAGCTACCGGTGCGAGCTTGTACCGAATTACAACGGTACATTTTGTGGTACAATCCCGATTTTCGACGAGCCTAGCAGATCATTTCCTAAAATATAGTGCAAAAAAAAAAAGCAACTTCAAGAAGATGATTTGAAATCCCGTCTTCTGGATATTCTGGACAACTACGTTACCGTAAAACGTTAATGCCTTTGTCAAACTGAAAAGCGTGCCGAAGCGTTTTTGTTTGTAATGTATATATAGAATTGTTTGAAGCCTGTCACATAGACTATCGGACCGCTTTCGCTTTTTTATATGACAGGATTCGGATCGCATTCGCTTCGCCCTGTCTGTTTGACAATAGCTTAAAAGTTTAAAACGAAACAATAGAAGATTCAGCTTCTAAGTGTGAGTGTGAGCGGTAGCCTATTTGGTAAGGCGTCTGGAGTACTTATCCAGAAGACGCGGGTTCAAATCCCACTCACAGCTGAATTTTTCATATCTCATACAACATCTTTGCGAAGCGGGTCACATGCGATAATGAGTTAAAAAAAAATTAAGAAAATATTAAATATCATCATCATTATTTCAGCCTATTGTTGTCCAATGGAGGACATAGATTACTTCCCGCTAGGTTTGCCTACGCGTGATCTCTATTGGTTCTGTGACAGAAATGTTATTTTTGTCCTAATTTTATACTACATAATTATTTTATGTAGACAAAGGTAAACTAAATTATTTATGATGTCATGTAAGCAGAAACTGTTTTTCGTTCCCAGTTTTTTTTAAGATAATTTATTTGTATTTGCTGGATATGAATTTAGTTGTATCACTGTTAATCAGGCTATAAGTACCTAAATGTATTTTTCCACCTCTTTTTCCACAATCAATGCCATACAAACAGTATTAATAAATAATATCCCAACCACCACCACATAAACTAAAACCCATCATACTTCAATAAATTTCAATTTTAAATCTAAAGATGCATAAAAGCTTTTGTACCTAACGGTGCCGTGAGGTGTTACCGAATAAGGCCAAAAGTATACGGCGAGTCGTAAATACTACGTCTCTCTGACATTAGTGTGGAAGCGTGAGACTGACGTTAGCCGCAAAAGCGAAGCGTGCGCAGATTTTTATTACGTTTTGTTTTGTAATGGCGTAATGTATTGAATGGCGATAAATATTGTGTTTAAGTATGGTGTTAGTGTTCTGTGGTAATGTTCTGTTGGATTAATATGTGGATGTTGGTAGTGTAGACATAATTTCTTACTGTCGATGTTCTCCATTAAGTTGATAAGCATTTTGAGAATGTTTTATTTCTTATGTATTGTCAACTTTCTACTGTTTGAAATCGTCATCAACATCAGCCTTGAATAGTCCATAATACCAATCTATTAGTATGAAGATACTATAGAATCCTACTATGGACTGTCATAACCGCATCAAGTTTATCCAAGCACTGTTATTCTGCTTCTATCAGCCACCTCTCAGATACCATCACTGCACCTTACCTAAGGTTGTTAAACACCCGCAGGACTGTCTTAACATAGAACTCTGGTCCGTGAACGCAAGAAAACAACTATAAGAACATTGTGCTTGTTTGTCAATGCGAGTCTGACAGTCCCTTATGATTTTCATCCATAAAAACATATTGTGATGCTTTGGTATCATCCATGATCCTTGTTTATGTTTCAGTTACAATATCCGTTATGAAATACGACACTAATATTAAACCCGTACAATATTTCAAACCACCAAAGACTTTCAATAAGCCACGCCTGATTTAGCTGACTTCCACCAATAAATCGAAGGCTGGATGTAAAATGGCCAACGTGCAGAGATACGGCCAACTCGTGAGCAAAATTCACGTGTTAAAAACAATGTGAATTCTTTTGATTATTATGAATAAGTTAATCTTTGGCTCACGCTTTCCCCGAGGGTGGATACTGGGGCCTAAAGTTTACGAGTAGTCATGAGCAGTTAGTGAACCTAATTTATTGCGTTCCTTCTTTGTTAACTGCTGTGAAGTGATTTTGTTGTTTATGCATCACCATTTTTGGTCCTAACGTTTTGTTGGTGGTAATTGATTTTAGTGAGGTCTTATCAGGTTATGGTTTTTTTTAAATGATATTGATCTTTTGTGTTTAGAAATGAAGTAATAGTAATAGGTTTTACAGGTGTAAAAAAGTACATTCATATCGCCATTTATTCCCACCAGGACTTGCCATTTCAGAAAACATCTATATTTATGTCATTTCGATAAAGTGCTGATTTTTAGCCCCTTTTGAGTAACGGGCATTGTTGTTCTTGTTGTTATAAAAATATTAGCGAACTAAAAACAGAACTTTCAACTAACTTTGTCTGCACGTAACTAACCTACTAACTGATAGCAACTCATATCTCACAAACGAAACATGTTATTTAATATCAAAATTGAAAGTAATTCACAATTTAATGAACTCCAGTACGAGAATCACAAGTTAAGTTGCACGTGCCAGAATCTATCACCACTTTCGATCTTCTGTAGACAATTCAATTTGGCATAACGGCACGTATTCTTCTCTTACATTGTATAATGCCTTAGTTCATTCTTACATAACTAGCAAATCACATCTATCATTGATAATAAATGATTTGCCATCAACGCCACACAATGAGTGAAAGAAATGAACTTTTGAATCAAATTGAATATCAGCCCCTTTCACATTGTCAGTCTTACGTTCGATGATAGCCGTAATCGAGTCGGAAAGTATCGATTAATTGAAAAGGTTTCGAGAAAATTACATTAATTTATCGAATTCATGAGCGAGTAATCACGGGTTTGCTTGCAACTTTCTTCCGATATAATTAGGTTTTTTGATGTGGGCTGCGACCACATTTAAAGTGAAGTAGACATTCTTTGGCAGAGTGACTGGCAAGAGGTGAATTTTGTCCGTAACTTCTAGGAAGATGATGTAATGTTAAATGATCTAAGATGCTACGCAAAGGTCAAGATAGGTCGAAGATAAGAAAATAATATAACTAAATGTTCAAATTAGTGACAGTGCTTAGAAAGCACTGAATAATGAAGAATTTGCTACACAGGCTGTTACAAGCTAAAGACACTTCACACTGATCACTATTTTGCTTATCAGAAACGAAACACGTTCCAAAAAGTCTGATTACTTCAAAACCGATGCAATCTAAAATATTCACTTTCTCAAACATAAAGCCAAACTCACAACCAGTTACATCGTACGTACGAATTTGATACAGAATTTCGTTACGATTACCAAATCATAAACATAGAGGAGCTATTATTTCGACAGCAGTTCTATTGTTTCTGTTACAATTTCGTAATATTACTATCTGTTGATGTAAGTTAAGATTACAAGTTGTCGCTTATTATCATTGCGGTTACAAACAGTATTTTCAAGGACTGTTCTAGGTTGTTATTAAGCTTCTAGGCCAACGATAATGGCAGTAGTTTTATTTTAATGAAGGGTTTTACGCACCCATGTCGTGTTTTTGCTTTCTGTAACGTGTTTTAGTATTTTAATTGGTCGTTGAACTTTTCGGTTCATTGTTTCTTCAAATGGCTACCCAGTTATTGCGTGTCATGGAAAAATATTGGCGTAGTGACAATAACTGGATAGACTTCTGTGTATGAAGTTGTTCTCTCAGATATGTTAGACAATCACAATTTGCTTAAAACGTTGTATCATCACTCAACCACTGCAATCCATCATTCTATTAATGAAGATGAATTTGTTATCTTTTTTTAATAAAATATAGGCTACGGCATTCCTCTACGGCCCTCTAGGAAGCAGTTATTCTAACGAATGTGTAAGGCAGAGGAAGTTCTCCACCTTAAGCCCTAGACGCCGCTAGAGATGACAGAGCGTTGGAAATCGTGGAGCATCCTGGTACGCAAAGGGCATGTAAAAGAACAGGGTGGCTTTTAGTTAGTAGACTCTGCTTGTCTTCGACCCAATATAAACAATAAAGAAAAGATACAATTGTTTAAGTTACAAGTTAACAAGAAGAAGACTTAGATCACCGATCCTAATTTCAAGCCTCATTGTTCGAGCGCCACATTTTCCATCTGAGATGGTTACATTTAGTTTTGTATTAGCTGATGTGAGCTCGTGTTACACCTTGCCTCATGATGAAGGAAACCATTTGGCAACAAGCATCAATTACATTAAAACCTACCTCCAACATCGTAAATAACAAGCTTGCTTATAAATGCACGTCCAATTCCGTAATAAAAGGTAATAAGCCATTTAAAACGCTAGAAGCAATAAAAAGCCTGAAATAATTACCTTTTTTCGTACACCCAGACTATGTAGCCGACATAACTTCGGGCTCTACAGAAATTACATACATTGACATCAGTCGAAGCCATCTGTATTAGTATCTTGGTACTTTAAGTACCAACTGGGTAAAGAGATATTTAATAACTGGTTGTAAACTCATATACCTAAAATGTTCTTTGTTGAGATGACGCTTAAGCAGATGGTGTAACATCTGTTTATTCCAAGGTTAATACCGAAAATATGACAGGTAAGTGAAATATGTATGTTGAAAAAAAAAACTAATTAAAACGCTGTTGTTGTATAGCGACAAAAATGCTGGTTTTCAATAAATAGGTCGGAATCATTAGGTAAAAGGGCATAATTTAACTGGATGAATGAGAATCAGGTTATGTTACGAAATGCATTTTTATATTCAATTTTTTTATTCATTTTTTTTACTTGGAAGCAGTTCTCTAGGCGTAGGTTCTTACATATTTCATGAAAATATTAGGCTCGGCTCTTTAAGTCATCAGCTCTTTTGGTATATTTTGGTGTTTTTTTTTTAACTTGATTCACTTGAGTGGTATTAAAGTTTAATATCAATGTTGCCTACAATAAAATAAATAATCTTCAAATGAGTATTTTTTCCTCAAATAATATTAATTATGATAATTCATAACATAAGTGTATAAAAAAAAATTAAGTGCAACATTCCAAACAAAACGAGACTAACACATTCAATTTCAAAGAATGATAGACATTCGTTAAAGAGGGACGAAAAACAATTACCAGAACTAATTAGCCGACAAAAGACTACGTACTAGCTTGTACCCGCAGCTTCACTTGCGTTATGTTCGGAAATTAGGCAAAGGGGATTTTCGGTATAATAGTTTATGATACTTAAATGTTGGTGTAGCTACCCATTCGTTATAGAATTTGGAATAGGATTTAGTTGGTAGTTCCGAAAATCGTCCTGGATCCTGGATCCTAAGACGTAGAGCGTAAGCAGGCCTCACACTAAGTAGACCCGTCGAAATCATGAGAGTCACGGGCAACCGATGGATGCAGGTGGCGAATTGTCGTTCGGAAGCCTATATTCAGCAGTAGACGTTTTCCGGCTGATAATGATCATGATGATGATGGTAATTATAGTCCTCATCCTTCGACTTTTGGTTACAGTTTGACTAACATTCCACGGAACTGATTGTGATGCGTTTTGGTTGGAAACTGTTCTAGGCTTATTTAGAATTGTGCATAAAAACTTCAATTGGAAAACGGGGGGGGGGGGGGGAGGGGAAGATGTAGGGCCCATTTTTTTCAATTTGATGATCTGTGCTTACAAACAAACTTACCCCTTCATAATAGTGTAAGTAATTGTTGAATCCATTTTAAAAGCGACAAATAGACTTCATTTTTGGATAGCACGACAAAGAATGGAAGTATGTAACTTCCATTCTTTGTCGTGTCATAATTATTTTTTAAAATCTTCTGCAATTCAATGAAAAAGCGGGAAAGGGAGAATATTTGAGACATAAGACATCAGTAAATTATCTTTTCATTTTCTCTAAAAACACTGACTTCCCCTTTAGGTTCTCATTACATCTTACATTTATAGACATCGAGCGAAATAAGATTTTTAGAGAATGAAAACAATATAAGAATAATGCCCCATTTTGACGACGCAAGAAATTGCATGCAAGTTTGACTATAACGACTAGGACTATTAATGGACAATAAATTCAGTTATTAAGCTATCACGGTTTGGTATTTAAAAAAAAGTTATTACGGAAGATAATACCTTTAAGACAATTTAAATTAAACTGCCCCGCAATGTAGTGAAATTTAAATGCAGCTCTTAGCAATTTCTTTCACCGTCTAAATGAGGCTTTATTCTAAAATCACTGACTTCTCATCTATGAAATGTCTACACTGCGTCTAACGTCCACATTTGACTGTTGATTTAACAATAGCAATTACGTCGGCTGCACTCGGCCTCAGGCTGGCGACTATTCTTTAACATGACAGATGCCAGAGTGAATAATTGCCGCCATTTATAACATGAGGGGAAGTATTCGTGAATTAGTCTTGTAAGTAAATTCTGGAAGTTATCATGGTATCTGTGTGGCGATCTCCTTTGTATGTCTTTGATTAATTGTTTTATAGATTGTGGAGTTTTGGTGTTGGTTGTAATTAAGTGATTGTTTTTTTTTTTTTTTTTTTTTAATTTTGATTTCGTCGTTACATTTTTTTTTGTACATTGAAAGAAGCAAATTTGTGAGACCTAAAGTGGAGCAAACTCACACGGAAGGAATTGTAACTACTTCGCACGGACTGAACACAGTTTTGACTCCGGACTTCGATAGGATGAAGCCCGGTTTCCACCGCGAGCGGAACGGACCCATTAAGGACTCCGTTAAACTCGCAAGCGTAAACTGCATAGGTACTTGTATTTCCATCAACAAAGAGTTTTTTAGTTCCCGGAGCGAGCTCATTTTTACTCTTTTCACCCGTTGAGTCATTAATGTGTCCGTTCCGCTCGCGGTGGAAACAGGGCTTAATAGTCGCAAGCCAAGCAGTCCTGGCGATAGTGAGGCATACTACCTCCAGTGGGATCGCTCAGCCGTCTCCGAAGGTTATAGGTAGCTTGTGGTGCTATTATCCAGAGTGGATCATTGGAGGTTTTTTTATCATGGTAAAATCATCAAATGAGTTCCCCCGCTGTGGGCGGGACTTGAGGGACTGTCAGACTCGTACTGACTAAAATCCACTGTGATCCTTTAATGATCCTTTAATGATCCTTTAATGATCCTTTAGGTTCCAGGCTCACGGTTACCGGATGAGACAGGCCCGCGACCCCGGCAGGCATCATTATGAGGTGGAACAAAATTAGCAAAGCTGAATGATGTTTTGACATTGCTTAAGGGGAAAAGGCTGGATGAATTTGTTACAAGCAACGGTTGAATTTGCCCTTATACTAGCAGAATTCAAGCCGTGGAGGATCATGCTGAAATACAAATTAAAATTATAGGTTACCAATAGTTTAGATCGAATCAAAGAATTCTTGCTTCTTTATTTAACGTAAAGGTAGTTGCCCGCACTACTGTCAATCAGCACAGAATATATTAATTACAAGATTTTTGTTTACTGGTTCTTCAATTCCGATAAAATTGGAAAACTTATTTTACATGTATGCAAAACGGTCCATTGATATTTAACAATTTATTTGCTTTTCGAAAATAAGTAACATTTTATTAAAAGAACTTTGTTAACAAACATTGCGATTTAAATCACCCTTTTTTCATTCAATTTAGTTGAAAATTCAAATAAACAAATAGCAGTAACTTGTAACATGCAATAAAAATCGAACAAGTGTTTGGACAACCTGAACAAATATCAACATAATCTAAAGGTGCGTACAGACCATGTAACAATGTTATATAACACTACAAGTGTATGTAAAATGTTATATAACATGTTATGTTACATAGTTTGTACGCACCGTAATACAGGTACACACATCAACAATGTATGTTAAAATTACAAGTTCGTTTTATAATAAGAGTGTCTAAGGGTGCATCCACACCAATAACATAATTTGTTATAAAACACGGTTGGCATAGTTATTTAAAATGGTTCAGTAGAGAAAGACAAACAATTTGAACAAAATATGTTGCATTACTACAATTTATTTAGAACAATTTCGTTAGATGGTCTGTATTCAACCTTAGAGCTTGTTGTAGGAGAGAGGAGAAAGTGTCTTATTTAATGAAAGATACTAGTCATTGAATTGAATCAAAAGAAATTAACAGTTTTGAGATTATTTTCTGTTCGTATGGAAAATTTTGAATCCGTCTTTTTATATATAACTGTAGTGCTCTAAATCCGATAATATTTTCTTGCTAATATTGGATCTCTTCTAAATTTTCCAAGTTATACAGTCAGAAGTGCTTTAAAAATAAACCTTTAGTTTTGCTTTAGCAAAAGTACTATTAGTTTTAACTTCCTATAGTATTTTTTTAACTGGTAGTTTCGACTTTATTAACAGTTTTTATCTAGTGGGCCATTCCATTGTATATTCCAATAAATAAAATTCCTATTACAATACATCACTAGAGTTGCCGTAACCGCAGCAATATTTTAAAATATTATAACAATTTACTGCAGATATGAAAAATTCCTCGACTGGGTGCGGAATATAAATTTTCCCATGACCCATAACTGGGGGGTGTGTTCACTCATAATTCCTTTTTCATTGAGACAAATAGTCGTATAAACGTGATATTAGATGTGCGTGCGTACCTCGCATGTGACTCGCACAGACTTAGTGATAATATTGAATTAAATTATGGAGATTTTCCGTGAGATGAATTTCTTTATTTATTTCAATTTAGAGCTATGAATATGAAGTGGGCGCTTAAGATGAACTATTTTATAAATATGTGGATTTTTTGCATTTCAATAGTTGCTCTTTTTTATTCTTAAAAAGCTTTTGAAAGGTCGGTTTGTAGATGAGAGACTATCATTACATTCAATTTTCCTCTGTGCTTCAGAAAGCGCGTTTTTACTAGCGTAAATTTTTGAGTTGTATTTTGCGTATTTTTTTGTTCTGGTACACTGCGGACAGTTAATTTTGCGTCCCGAAAGACTTTTCTATGAAACCGATCCAAATAACGCTACAAAAGATTTGCGCTCGTCGGTCCCGGCTGTAATTTGTAAATCGCTAATTATGTTAAGCAGCTGTCCTTTTATTATCATTTTTATAAATCTTTCACAGTGGTTAAAGGTAGTGTGGTCAAGGCTCCCTGTAAAATACTAGCGCCTCAGATGTGTCCGGATAGACTGGAAGCCAACTTCAGCAGGCGATTATGATTCTTAGTAGCACTTATTAGGAGTCATTTTGGAACTGCCTATAAAATAACATATTCCCGAAATGCATTCACTTAGCGGCGAGAGGACTTATTCGATGATTTAACAGCCTCAAAAAAAAGATAGGACCACTAAACTGCTTTCAATCTAAAACCATCCAAACTTATCTATATTTCCAACACTACAAGGTTTGTCTCATACACAACAATATAATTATGACTAACAAGCATTGTAACGTAACCATATAATAAAACTAATTGCCCAATCTTACGAAATTCAATGTTTTAATATGAAGAGATGAAAACGATACTTTAATGCTATGTTCATTTCGCGTTACTCGATTCGAGAGAACGACTCGACGCCTCCTATAAGAACGTGACGTGTATGAATTAAGGAGCTGCTGTGTTTAAAAGTACAAAGATTTTACTGTCATGGAAGAGGTATAGATAGTGGGATATTCCGTGAGGTTGATTTTTCCCACGTTTTTATAAACTCACTTTTCTTGTTTGTTTATTTGTTTGTTTGTTTGTCGTTCCGGTTGGACTTTTGCAACTCAATTTTGAGGCTCTTTTCGATAAGCTAGAAGACTGAAATTTTGCACACGCTCTGAATTCTGATGACAATACATGACTAACTAACAAACGTCATAACAAATCCAATATGGCGCCCTCCCCAAGATGGCGGACTGACTGTTTGAAACCCACCCCCATGATATGAGTATCAAATGAAAGGGTTTGCTATCAGGGAATACGACAAAAATAGTCACGTGACTTAAATCCAATATGGCGGACGTCCAAGATGGCAGACTGGCTGTTTGAAATCCACCCCCATGATAATATGGGTATCAAATCAAAAGGTTTGCTGTCAGGAATACGAAAAAAATAGTCATGAGACTTAAATCCAATATGGCGGACGTCCAAGATGGCAGACTGGCTGTTTGAAATCCAACCCCATGATATGGGTATCAAATCAAAGGGTTTGCTGTCAGGAATACGAAAAAAATAGTCATGAGACTTAAATCCAATATGGCGGACGTCCAAGATGGCGGACAGGCTTTGAGGCACTTCCCGATAAGCTATCTTTGCAAGTTACACCCACGATCTATTCACTTTATGTAAATATATCCCATAAATAATCCCTTAAATAATATACGCCCCCACGTTTTGAGTGGCCCCCCTCTCAACCCCGTAGGGTTATTTTCTTATTTTTAGGATATTTAAAAACGTGGGTTTTTAGATTTTTTTAAATCTATTAATTATTTTTTATACAATTTCTTCATGTTGTTGGTGTTCAGAATAATTTAGTTCCTCGGTTTTTTACTGTATTCCAGGCAGCGTGATATGAAAAGTCAATGCTTGGAATCCCTCTGAAGAAAAAAATCTGAATTGAGGTCTAACGGCATAAGACAAAAGTTATTATTGTTTATATTGTATAAAGCTCTAGCCAGCTTAACTGACATTGGGCCGATCATGTCTATCGGAAAGTCAATGAAAGGCTAAATAGGGAGATTCTCGAATGAAGACCGCGCGTAAGAAAACGTAGTGGTTGAAGCCCCCCGACCAGATGACCTGAAGAAAGTAACTAGCAGTGACTGAATGAAAAAAAAGGGAGATTGTGATCTATGGGGGGGTGCAGACACGATCGTTCGGACACAGCCCACATTAGCGTGAGAGGTACTCGTATCTTTAAAGACCTGAAATTGTTTACGAAATAATTTGTTCAAGAATATACAAAAAAAGAGGAAAAATAAATGTAAAGGCTTAATTAATACTAAAGCTAAAAGCGAGAATTAAACATGAACACATTCAGTCTAGGTACCTACAAAACTTAGGTCTCATGAAAAAGCTCTATATTAAACGAGGTGTGTATTTCACGCTTTCAATTCAAACCTTAATGTTTCAACATAAAGATAAGCCTTCACTCATACCTAGCCACATCCAGGCTTAAAGCCTCCGAACATACGCCCCGTATATTGCGGGGAGGTGTATCCTCATTTTGGAGTCATTACACGAAATAGTATCACCGTATAAAGTCCCAAGGGGGGAGGGAGTGACTTTGTGGCCCATGTTTGTTTATACACTCCCATATATATTTTGGTTAATTAAGTTTTTGTGCGGTCGCGGATTAGTGGGTACGTAGGGGAGAATTGGCAAGACTAATCGTGATGTAGTGTAGAGGAATGGCCGCCGTACCGCAAATTTTGTGGTGGAATATTAGGCGGATTTTCCTGACAAATATTATGTGTTATTAGTAGGTGCACCCTTGTTGATGTAGGTAGAGATACCGTTGTTTGATCTTGTATATTACATTATGGGCCATTTATTAAATAAAACTTCACGACGAGAAGTCAGGAGGCTTTGAATTTCAGACATTTTAAAACCAACAAGCCTTTCATTAAAAACCACAGCAAAAGATACCCATCTTTGTAGCTCTAATTAATTTAATATGGCAGCTCCCGTGAGCTTACACGTAACTTCAACACTCCAACTCTTCTTAAAGACTAATATTTTAAGGACTAATCACGCTTTCGTTCCGCATTATGCGTACGTAAATAAGCAAAAATTTTCCATTTACCTACCGTAGTACGCAATTACCGAGTTTCCCGTAAGAGATTGAACATCAAAGGGTCTTTAATTAAGCCTTAGAAGGGCCATAAATAGAGTCCAAAGTAACACTGAAATATTTACTTAGTCCTGTTAACGTTTTAATTGAGAATAACAAAATTTCTTATGGGCGCTTTGAACTCAACATTTTGACGATAAGCGTTAGTGTTAAGCTGTTTTTACACGAGCAATTTATTATTGTTGGAAATTGCTGCCACAATTATTGTAGCAATTAGTCTATTGGTGGAGTATTATGAAGCGACGCTGTTCCATAATTACAAACAAAGTAGGTAAGTTAGTTTTTAGTCATTACGTGAATTTTTATTTTATACAGAATTTGACAACTAATTCTGATCGTACATGTGGCGCCATGTGGCGCCATTAGAATGGTTTATTCGTGAAAAGGTAACAAAAAAAAAATACTTTTACGTTTATAATAATAATATTTATATCTGAATAATAATATTATTGTATTATTAAGATAGTTATCATTGTAGATTAAATTAGGAACGCAAAAATGCCAGAAAAACCAGCGCCTCTTTGTCGGTGAATTAATAATTCCGAATAATATATTATTGTGT
Organism: Agrotis clavis; assembly: GCA_954870645.1. NCBI lineage: Eukaryota > Metazoa > Arthropoda > Insecta > Lepidoptera > Noctuidae > Agrotis > Agrotis clavis. The sequence continues at coordinate 8,126,269 of OX940929.1, forward strand.
GAACCAAATTAAATCAAAACATATTCGTATAACTTACATACTAGTTACAATTGTAACTGAAATCATACAGTTCACTTCGTAGTAATCCTACTAATATTATAAAGGCGAAAGTTTGTAAGTATGGATGTATGGATGTATGGATGTATGGATGTTTGTTACTCTTTCACGCAAAAACCACTGAACGGATTTGGCTAAAATTTGGTATACAGATAGTTTATAACCTGGATTAACACATAGGATAGTTTTTATCCCGATTTTATGTTCCCGTGGGATAATTTTCGAGTTGCAGCGGGTGAAACCGCTGGCAACAGCTAGTTGAATTATATTTTTTACTCACCATAGCGTTTGCTCCTGAGTTTCGTGTCTCGCCTGACAAAACGCGATTTTTTTTTATTAAACCAACTCATTTATGGATAATTGATGACTAAAACAGCTAAACCGATTTTTATAAGACGTCGTCATCATCTTACTAATCGCTTACCTACGCATTCAAATCGGTTCACCCGTTTGAGAGCTACGGTGTCATAAGCAAATACATACCAACACTCTTTTTGCGTCAAGGGTTTAAAAGAAATCGACACCGTTCATGTGATCGCAGCTTTACTTGTACGCAGATCGGTAAATAAAGAATATTAATTTAGCATACTGAGAATTACACGATCCTACTAATTAATGCTTGCTTGACGAATTATTGTTCGTTGAATATTGGCTTGAATTTTAATAATTAATACGGGCGTATTACCTAGAAATTGGTTATTTTGATTGAGTTAAAATGGAAATTGAAATAAGATTTTGGTTATGAAATAATGATGGTGTATTTGAGTACATGGTTAAAGTCTGCAAATATGAAAATTATTGGTGTAAGAGTTGTTTACGAAATAGTTAATAATGAAGCACTAAATATCTAATTAAACTTCTTAACAGAAATGAAAAAATCTTTTAAGGATATATCAAAAATTTAAAAACATAAAATATGTCTATGTTTAATATACCATAGTCTTTCATATAAATATTTTCACTACTGGGCTGAGTATGTGGCCAAACTCTGGTTTCAGTGTTAATTAAACCACTCCTGAGAACACCACAGGTCTCTGACATGGGATTGGATTAACATTAAAGCTATTGTCAAACAGACAGGGCGAAGTGAATGCGATCCGAATCCTGTCATATAGGTACCTAAAAAAGCGAAAGCGGTCCGATAGGTAGTCTATGTGACCGGCTTCAAACAATTCCATGCATTACAAACAAAAACGCTTCGGCACGCTTTTCAGTTTGACAAAGGCATAAGTGATAGAAGTCCAGGTTTTGTCACGATGTTTTCCATCATGATGTCGGTGATATCCAAAATTAAACAAGAAAATACATAAATTTAATATAATATACCGGATCTGGGTATTTGTGTGTAAGTTTAAATATTTGTAAACGCTTGCACAGTGGAAAGAGTGTGAGGCAAAATAAAGAAAAATATGGAACTCACACTCTCATGAATGAAACGTAATGTATTATTGACCAACACGACTTTACAGAGTAGAATTTAAGTGGAATAAATAAATTTAGATGGTTTTCTTCCCGACGACAGAAAATAATAACAAAAACATTTCCTTGGAAATCTTTCTACATCGTGTACAGTACATAAATGGTAAAGGAACATAAACGAGAAATAGAGAGGCATTTAATTTTTTATCTCACGATTCCTCGAAGAACGAACGAATACATTATTAATGAGAGGAACAACCTTTATCACAATTGAACTTGAGGTTTTTTAACTAACTTGCGTTCGTTTCATTACTGGTCGTTGACCTCTGAAACACGATTTAAATTAGATAATACGTTCGATTTGTTGTTGGAAAAGCAGCACTTAATGGCACAAAAGGTGTGAACGTAATTCGCTTTTAAAGAAGCCTGATTATGTGTCTGTTATATCTATAACAGATGAAGTCATGATGTACACCCCCTACATAGATTAATATGTATTACAAACAAAGAAATAAATTATACCCCTTTACCTAAAATATAAGTAGGTATCTTAGACGAGTTTTTCCCAGGAGCATTAAAAACACTTTATTATAAAGAACACTATTGAGAAAAGAAGATTAAAACTTCTTCAAAACAAAACCTTATTTTCAGTCACCAATGTCGCAGAATTATCTGCAATTTAACAGTAGAGCGCTACGAAATTTGTAAATAGATTTACCTCTTTGTTTTCTATTTTCGGAATAACAGAAGGCTGCTCTCAATTTATCACAAGTATTTACAAAATCTCAGTTTCTCAGACTTGTCTGTAGTTAAAGCCTTTGTTGTCTACGTCCATATTCCAAAGACTCATTCAACTAACTTACTGAACCGCAAATGTCGTAAAATGGCGATATCAGTTTTATTTGATCGAATACTGAACAATCACGGATATCGCTGAACTCGAATATTGAAGTCCCTCAAAGTCATCCGTTCAACCGAAAGATTCTTTCAGCTAAGTTGCCACTTTTATAACTAGAAGATATTATACCATATAAGAATCTCACTGTATCTAACTGCCTGAGGCATTCGGAATTTTATTAAAACTTCTCTCCCCTTGCGATAACTTCTGTTTGATAGAAGCCAGAAGGAAGGAGGTTGGGGACAAACGCCCCACCACCGCGGCCCGACAATTAATGCCACCATTTACGAAAATTTTATTTCATTTGCGAATGCGAACTCCCGTTATTTGATTATTAATAAAATGAGTTTTATTTTGTTGCCCATTTGCATAATTGTTTCATTTTCGCTTCGAGGCTGTCGTATTCGATGAAGATCGCTCGCTAGAAATCTTTTAAAAAGAAATTAAAGTCGAGTTTGCTGATGCTTCCAGATTTTTAGTGTTTTCTGAGATGAAAATTTTTTTCCTCCTAGCTGAAAATTGTATTAGCACTTATTTTCGAAAATAAGTCTCCCTTAATAATTTTATCTAAGGATCGTGACTGGAAGTAGAACTAATTGAGGCCGTAATTGAGTAGCTTTCTAATAATGTGCTATCAAAGGTCAGTATTAACTCTAACAGGAACCGACATCTAATTTCCTGGTGGGATTGGAAAATGAGTAAAAAAAGCTATTGCATAGCATTTTGTATCAACTTATGCAATTATAATTTTATTTATTTATTTTATTCATGCAGTATTGCTTTTTCTTTGAAATTAATTCAAGATACACTTATTGAGCGTGGTGACCGATAAGAAAACAAATTTTTCTATTATTAAATAAATAAAAAAAGTTAATATTGTTTAAGAAAACCATGAAAACGACACCCAGGATGAAAACTTCGATAATTTCGCACCCCCCCTGGAAAAACGTAACTCGACTTGCGTCATTTTTTTTTTATTTATGCAAAAAATCGACCGTATTCTAATACACCTTCTCACAAATTTTCATGAAGCTAGCGCCAAAAATAAGGGTACTGTCACAAAAAATGTGTATTTTTGCGACAAAAAATAAAATAGTTTTCCATTCTTATAAAGATGTATACATACATACATTTATTTATTTTAAAACTTTCCCTGGGTATAAAGCCATAAACACACATACCCTTATCTAACACGAAGATTTAAAATAACTTTATAAAAGTAAATAAACATAGGCATTTGTTCTTGGATACTATTACGAAGGCGTGTCTTGCAAGTCCACTTACTTACTTATTGCACGAAACTGGTTGCTCGACTGTTTTGCGTTTTATATCGTTACGTAGTTTCACCAAGGAGATGTCATAAACATCTGACGCGTAGCTGCACTTACTTCCTAACGCTCGCAAGAGACATAATAAGAATACGTCGAAAAACTTTATAATAGGAGCATGGAATGTACGAACACTCTTGGATGATGACTCTAACCTTTGTCCCGAGAGGAAGACTGCCATCGTGGCAAGGGAACTCTCAAGATACAACATGGATATCGCGGCTACAAGTGACCTATCTTAGTGGTAGCGGAAATCTTTGCGAGCAGATGGGTACGTATTATTGGATTGGAAAAACAGTAGAAGAGCAAGCAGCTAGCGGAAATTGGCCTCACAGTACGTAATAAAATTGCGGCACTCTTAACACAACTTCCGAAAGGAATTAATGATCGCATAATGACCTTGCGCTTGCCAGTTAATGATACTTAATATATCCACTGCACCTCATCAGTATCTACGTACCAACCTTAATAGCTAATGATGATAATAAAGCAAAATTCTATCGGAACCTGCCCTGCTTACGGGAATTCCACCTCATTAGGTACTATTATATATTCTGTGCCTCAAGGCAAAATTGGCCTACTGGGTGACTTTAATACACGTGTTGGCTGATTACCAAGCATGGCGTGGTGTCCTTGGTCGGCATGGAGTTGGGAACTGCAATGCTAATGGCTTGGAGTTTGACCTGTGCCTGACTTATTTTTCGCCTAGCAGAAAAATATAAGACCTCGTGGATGCACCCTAAATCCAAGCGATGGCACCTTATTAATTAAATTATTGTATGTTAAAAAAGACCTGAACCACGTCTTGATAACAAGACCTATGTGGGGTGTGGAGTGCTGGTCAGACCATCACTTATTCGATCAAATATACGTCTGTAAATAAAAGCTCCTTGACGCGCAGCGCATAAGAAACCAGTGAATGTTTGTGTTGTTTCGGTGCCAAGGCGTTTATATGCCAAACATCTTCATAATAGCGTGTCATGAACTATTCCAAAACCATTGAAGAAAAACCAGAACTGGTTCCATGACTTACATAGACAAGGAAATCAGAGCATTTCTTGAAAGCCACACCACAGACTAGAACTGAGATCTCTATCAAACATCGATAGACGAAAATCTATTAAAATTAAGATCCGTGCCTTAAAAAATCAATGGTGGCTGGATAGAGCAAAAGACATGCAACTCTGTGCTGACACAAACCAAACGGTTAGATTTTAGAAGGCTTGAAAACAATTTTCGGACCCAAATTGAGAAAAAGGCACCAAGTGCACAAGGCACTCGTGACAGGGACTGTAAACTGACAGATCATAAGTAAATCCTAGATAGGTGGGCTGAACATTTCAATGACGCTCTTAATCTCTGCTCTCAGACAACTGATTTACCATACATTGGAAATATTGAATGCCGTCCCATCAAGGAGGACTTAGCTGATCCACCAACCTATCGTGAATTCATGTCAGCGGTCAAAAGATTGAAGAACTATAAAACACCAGGAGCCGACTGTCTACCATCAGAGGTTTACAAATTATGCTGGTCCACAAATACAAATTAGGCTCTTCAACTTAGTGCTCAAGGTATGAGAAGCCGAAATTGTACCCCAAGACCGGAAGAATGCCTCGAAAATTTATAAGGGTAATGGTGAATTATAGGACCGTGGTTCTTACAGAGGCATCTATCTCCTGTCTTCTACTGGGAAGGTACTGGCTCATATTGCCGATAGCCGCTTATCAAACCATGTGGAATAGATACTTCCAGGGACGCGGTTTTAGACCTAGCAGAGGAAATGTTGACGGCATTTTCATAGTGAAATAAATTCAAGAGAAAATCCTTGAAAAAAACCCTCCTCTGTACATGTGTTTCGTAAACCTAGAAAATGCCTTCGACCGCGTGGCGCGCGCTCCCCTTTGGGTAGTGTTGAAAAAGGCTGGATGTCCTGAGTAATTTGTCAACATGATTCGTCAGTTTCACGAAGGTATGATGGCGCGTGTTCAAGATGAAAACGATTTCTCAGACCTAATTAATACCAGCGATGTGAAGCAAGGCTGTGTCATGGCTCCCAAGTTATTTCTCAGCTCTGCTTAATGATGCTTTACAGCATAGTCTTGGACAGATTGAACTCAATGTTCGCACTGATAAAAGTGTCTTCGATATCTCACGGTTCAGGTCGAGCTGGCGAAAACTAAGACGTCTAGGGTTCCCGTGCTTGACACACTCTGGTTGTCTGGAATATATCGCTATATTATCGATAAGACCGTCATTGTAACCATAGAATTAGTAATGTTTATAATAGTTGTGTAACAATTTTGGTGTACAATAAAGTATAATATTCTATCTATCTATCTATGCTGATGATGTATGCCTGTCAGTTGACTGTGTGGAAACTCTCCAAGACTATCTTGATAACCTTCAGGCCTGCTGTTTTAGATTTGGCTAGTAATACGCGTAAAGAAAACCCAAGTTATAAAACAACCACCAAGGGGACGAGACGATGTCAGCTCAACCATTATGTTGAATTCTGTATCATTGGAAGAGGTACCGCATTTTAAATATCTCGGAAGTCAAGTCTCCAACGACAATCGACTGGCGTCTGAAATACCAGAACGGATTGCTAAAGCAGCCGCTGCCTTTGGGAAGCTTCACAAGCGTGTGTGGACCTCTCATGACCTGAAACTGTTCACGAAAATATGCGTTTATAAAGCCTTAGTTTTTCTAAAACTTGTTTAGTATAAAATACCCGGCTTTACTTATTTTTCCTTCGGATCGGCCTGAATGCTGTTAGGTTAGGGGGCATAAGCTTGTGATGGAAGTGAACAAATACTGTTACTTCATTAAAGTTCGTTAACAGATTAGAGTCAAAATGTTTCAACAATAACAAAGGCATTTTTTCTGCGTTTTAGGAATTGATAGAAAATTTCCATTTATTTAGCTTTTAGGCACTTCATTTTACATACCATAGGCTTCTACAGCATGTTTTTCCTTCGCACACCTAAAACATAATCTAAATCGATTAATATGATTAAAACGCAGCAGCTTATTTTGTTTTTAACTATTTTAAATCTAAATAGTATTGACATACAATTTTTGTACATGACAATCTGTGAACAGTAAAATAGATGTTTACGATGTTATACTTCACTATTTGAATACTTTTTCCAATAAAAAACAAGTTTATTCAGAAGCTCCAGTATAACGTAGATACTTTCGCATGCAAAAAGTATGTATTTATGTTTACTTAAATAAATTCTTCGTGTAAAAACTACGTAAGTGATACTTACACTTTCGGACTAGCCTAAAGTTGGAGCATGAATAATGGAATAACTACACTTAACGCAGCCAATGCGGTGCACCAAAGATGACAACAAAGCAATATCCATTATTACACCGGCTTCTTTTGTAACAGTTTCGGGGATTATTTAAGTAACCGTATAATTCAACCATATCTCACAGTATACTTATCGCAATGAAAAATCGGAAACTCCATCATTTCGCCGCTGCTAAATGCCATCTTTTGTTGTTTACAAGGTTTTCGTGGAATTTTTTTTACAATGTTGAACACATTTTTTTAAGCTCCTGAAAAGTTGGCCGAATTCACTTACCGCTTTCTTACAGGAAGGGTGCGATTTATGCAGCGGCCATCTTGGATTTACATTTTGACTGCACCATCGGTTTCAACACCCTCGAAAACCGTGAAAACGACACCCATGACGAAAACCTCGATAATTTATGCAGCCGCCATCTTGGATTTACATTTTGACTGCACCATCGGTTTTAACACCCTCGAAAACCATGAAAACGACACCCATGACGAAAACCTCGATATTTTTTGCAGCCGCCATCTTGGACTTACATTTTGACTGCACCATCGGTTTCAACACCCTTGAAAACCGTGAAAACGACACCCATGACGAAAACTTCGATATTTTTTGCAGCCGCCATCTTGGATTTACATTTTGACTGCACCATCGGTTTCAACACCTTCGAAAACCATGAAATCGACACCCATTTTTTTTTTTTTTTTTTACGTGGCAAAATCATCAAATGAGTCCTCCAACCCCGGGCAGGGCGGGAGGGACTGTCAGACTTCTACTGACTAAAATCCACGGTGTCCTTCGGTAGCCCTTTGTGTGCCGGAGTCGCGGTATACGTATGTCCCGCAACCCCGGCAGGACTGTGGCCCTCTATAGGGGGGCCCCGTCACTATGCTGACGCTCCTTGAGGCGCGCGTGGGACACAACGCGCCGTCGACCCGGACATGGTCCATGGTCGGGAAGCGAGTTGCCCTTTACTCGCCGCCCGCATGCCCGCGCCTACGGTGGCCGGAGATCGTCCCGCGACATCCGTCGCCGTGGGCGTCTACCACTGCGTCTCGGGCGGAGGGAGGACGGTATCCTCTCCCTCAAGCGGCCCGCCTCCTCCTTCGCGAGCATGACTGCTTCGCAGAAGGAGGCGACCGCCTCCCACTCCGTCTCGCCCCGCAGCATGGCCGCAACCAATGCCGGGCGCGAGAGGTCTCCGCCTATCGCCGCAGTGAGGACACGGCGGTGCTCCGCCCAAGCTGGGCAGTACTGCACCATATGCTCCACCGTGTCCTCCGGGCGATCCTCGCAGTGGTGACACCCGGGCGTTTCCTCCTTTTTTATCATGCACAGGTACCTCCCGAAGCTACCATGTCCGGTGAGGACCTGTGTCATGCGGTAGGTGAGGACGCCGTGGGACCTATCCAGCCACTCCTCAAAGAGGGGTCTTACAGCCGATTGCGGCTAGCCCGTACCTCGGTTGCGATAGTCGTTCTCTCCAAACTGCCCTGAGATCGCGCCGGAGCTCTTCCCGCCGCGCCTCGACTTCTCGAGGCAGCGGGGATACACCCCGACGCTGCGCCTCCACGCGCCACTCATAGACGCGCAGGAGGGCAGTCGCCTCCAGATCCCAGGGCAGTGATCCGGCAAGAAGGTTGGCCGATTCGCCGGCGATCGTGCGGTATCTTCGGATCATTCGGATTGCCATGACCCTCTGGCATGCGACCAGCTTTGCCGGCCGCGTCCGAATGCTCAGGGCCCACACGGGGGCCCCGTAGAGGGCCATGGACCGCACGAAAACCTCGATATTTTTCGACACCCATGACGAAAACCTCGATATTTTTTGCAGCCGCCATCTTGGATTTACATTTTGACTGCAATATCGGTTTCAACCCCCTCGAAAACCATGAAAACGACACCCATGACGAAATCTTCGATAATTTATGCTGCCGCCATCTTGGATTTACATTTTGACTGCACCATCGGTTTCAACACCTTCGAAAACCATGAAAACGACACCCATGACGAAAACCTCGATATTTTTTGCAGCCGCCATCTTGGATTTACATTTTGACTGCAACATCGGTTTCAACACCCTCGAAAACCATGAAAACGACACCCATGACGAAAACTTCGATAATTTATGCTGCCACCATCTTGGATTTACATTTTGACTGCACCATCGGTTTAAACACCCTGGAAAACCATGAAAACGACACCCATAACGAAAACCTCGATATTTTTGCATTATGAATTCATTATTTTTTTTTTTTATTATTTACAAAAAACCTGTATACACTCAACAAAATAATCGTCGCGACTCCACTCCACTCCGCTCCGCTCAGCTCCACTCCACTCCGCTCCGCTCAGCTCCGCTCCGCTCCGCTCAGCTCCACTCCACTCCGCTCCGCTCACAACGCCGTGTCGAAGACTGCCGAACTGAAACGACGTTAGACGATGCACGGCCTTCAAGCCACACCTCCTTGCCCGTCGGAGTGGGGAGCGTGAGGTTTTTTCGTTACGGAATTTCTGGATTCGGTCCCCGCGCTCAAGGCCCGCGATAGAAGCTATGCAATAGCTTAATAAGGTTCTATTACTAGTCCGTAGTATCTCGAGTATCTTTGCTCAACACTCACTAACTATTCGAGCTGAAATTCTAGGAATATTTCCACCAACGAAACACATTAATTTATTATAAGGGATACATTAATTTATCATTACAAAATCATAATGTCGCCATATCTTACTAATATTTTAAATGTGAAAGTTTGTTTGGGTGGACGGATGTTTGTTACTCTTTCCCGCAAAAATCTTTCTACGGATTTGGATGAACTCTGGTACACAAGTAGGTTATAACATTGATTAACACAGGATCGTTTTTATCCCAATTTTATGTACCATGGGATAATTTCCGAGTTGATGCGCGTGAATTCGCTGGCAACAGCGAGTAAAAACATAAAACAGTTACTCAATGTGACATGCATTATCACTTTTTCTAGTAAACTTATAGGTATATTACTAGCTGACCCCGCAAACGTTGTTTTGCCATATAAATAAAAAAAAATAGATAGTAGCCGATTCTCAGACCTACTGAATACGCATATGAAATTTGGTAAAAATCGGTAGAGCCGTTTCGGAGGAGTACGGTAACTAACATTGTGACACGGAAATTTTATATATAAGACTAGTATTTGCGCGTTGCGCGAGCTGCAAGCAGCTCGCGGGGTCGTGTTTTGGAGAAGTATTTCTTACCATAATAAAATTTTGAGAATCCAAATGAATTTTTAAATGAATTGGAAAATCCATAGTCCTTAAAAGATTTTGTAAATTAAATAAAATATTTTTAATATTCTGAAAACCCTTATAACTAATTCAATAAAAAAAAAGAAACAAAATAAAAAAAAAATCAAAATAAATTGAGAATTCCTTAGGATAGTTTAAAGAATTTTAAAATCCGTTAGAGCACTTAAAAGATTTTGAAACCCCTTACGAACCCCCTAATCCAATCTAAAACCTTATTAAAACTCAGAAGGGAGGCATAAGGGGCAACTTTGAAAAATGGTTTTTACTTTTCCGAGCCTCCTCTATACGAATCCGTAAAAAAAGAACACGGGTCTCTTAGTGTCTGAGATACGATTGGGAGGGGGGGGGGAGCCAAAAAGGAGAGGCTTAGTTCGTTTGCCCTACCCATGAGAGTTACTTGTAAGTTTGCTTGTCGTCACCCCTGAGTAACGCTTCATCCACTCAACCTTCGTTACGTCCCATGATGAAATTGATGAACATTTCGAAAATTATCGAAGCCGCCATCTTGGATTTTGATTTTGACCTCACTATCGGCTTTAGCATCCTCCTCGAAAACCATCAAAACGACTCCCATGATGGAATTTATGAACAATTCGAAAATTATAGCAGCCGCCATCTTGGATTCTCATTTTGACCTCGCCATCGGTTTTAGCATCCTCGAAAACAATGAAAACGACTCCCATGATGAACATTTCGAAAATTATCGCAGCCGCCATCTTTGATTTTGATTTTGACCTCACTATCGGCTTTAGCATCCTCGAAAACCATGAAAACGACTCCCATGATGAACAATTCGAAAGTTATCGCATCCGCCATCTTGGATTTGGATTTTAACCTCACTATCGGCTTTTGCATCCTCGAGAACCATGAAAACGACTCCCATGATGAAAATTCCGAAAATTATTGCAGCCGCCATCTAGGATTTTGATTTTGACCTCGCCATCAGTTTCAGCTCCCTCGAAAACCATGAAAACGACTCCCATGATGAACATTTCGAAAATTATCGAAGTCGCCATCTTGGATTTGGATTTTAGCCACACTATCGGGTTTACCAACCTCGAAAACCATGAAAACGACTCCCATGATGAACATTTCGAAAATTGTCGCAGCCGCCATCTTGGATTTTAATTTTGACCTCACTATCGGCTTTAGCATTCTCGAAAATCGGCTTTAGCATCCTCGAAAACCATGAAAACGACTCCCATGATGAAGAATTCGAAAATTATCGCATCCGCCATCTTGGATTCTCATTTTGACCTCTCCATCGGTTTTAGCATTCTCGAAAACCATGAAAACAACTCCCATGATGAACATTTAAAAAATTATCGCAGCCGCCATCTTGGATTTTGATTTTGACCTCACTATCGGCTTTAGCATCCTCGAAAACCATGAAAACGACTCCCATGATGGACATTCCGAAAATTATTGCAGCCGCCATCTTGGATTTTATTTTGACCTCGCCATCGGTTTCAGCACCCTCGAAAACCATGAAAACGACTCCCATGATGAACATTTCGAAAATTATCGAAGCCGCCATCTTGGATTCTCATTTTGACCTCTCCATCGGTTTTAGCACCCTCGAAAACCATAAAAACGACTCCCATGATAAACAATTCGAAAATTATCGCAGCCGCCATCTTGGATTTGGATTTTAGCCACACTATCGGGTTTACCAACCTCGAAAACCATGAAAACGACTCCCATGATGAACATTTCGAAAATTGTCGCAGCCGCCATCTTGGATTTTAATTTTGACCTCACTATCGGCTTTAGCTTTCTCGAAAATCGGCTTTAGCATCCTCGAAAACCATGAAAACGACTCCCATGATGAAGAATTCGAAAATTATCGCATCCGCCATCTTGGATTCTCATTTTGACCTCTCCATCGGTTTTAGCATTCTCGAAAACCATGAAAACAACTCCCATGATGAACATTTAAAAAATTATCGCAGCCGCCATCTTGGATTTTGATTTTGACCTCACTATCGGCTTTAGCATCCTCGAAAACCATGAAAACGACTCCCATGATGAACATTCCGAAAATTATTGCAGCCGCCATCTTGGATTTTATTTTGACCTCGCCATCGGTTTCAGCACCCTCGAAAACCATGAAAACGACTCCCATGATGAACATTTCGAAAATTATCGAAGCCGCCATCTTGGATTCTCATTTTGACCTCGCCATCGGTTTTAGCACCCTCGAAAACCATGAAAACGATACCCATAATGAACAATTCGAAAATTATCGCAGCCGCCATCTTGGACTCTTATTTTATCCTCGCCATCGGTTTTAGCACCGTCGAAAACCATGAAAACGACATCCATGATGAAAACTTTGAAATTTTTTGAATTCGCCATCTTGGATTTTGATTTTGACCCCACTATCGGCTTTAGCATCCTCGATAACTATGAAAACGACTCCCATGATGAACATCTAAAAAATTATCGCAGCCGCCATCTTGGATTTTGATTTTGACCTCACTATCGGCTTTAGCATCCTCGAAAACCATGAAAACGACTCCCACGATGAAATTGATGAACAATTCGAAAATTATGGCAACCGCCATCTTGGATTCTCATTTTCACCTCGCCATCGGTTTTAGCACCCTCGAATACCATGAAAACGACTCCCATGATGAACATTTCGAAAATTATCGCAGCCGCCATCTTGGATTCTCATTTTGACCTCTCCATCGGTTTTAGCACCCTCGAAAACCATAAAAACGACTCCCATGATAAACAATTCGAAAATTATCGCAGCCGCCATCTTGGATTTGGATTTTAGCCACACTATCGGGTTTACCAACCTCGAAAACCATGAAAACGACTCCCATGATGAACATTTCGAAAATTGTCGCAGCCGCCATCTTGGATTTTAATTTTGACCTCACTATCGGCTTTAGCATTCTCGAAAATCGGCTTTAGCATCCTCGAAAACCATGAAAACGACTCCCATGATGAAGAATTCGAAAATTATCGCATCCGCCATCTTGGATTCTCATTTTGACCTCTCCATCGGTTTTAGCATTCTCGAAAACCATGAAAACGACTCCCATGATGAACATTCCGAAAATAGTCGCAGCCGCCATCTTGGATTTTAATTTTGACCCCACTATCGGCTTTAGCATTCTCGAAAATCGGCTTTAGCATCCTCGAAAACCATGAAAACGACTCCCATGATGAAGAATTCGAAAATTATCGCAGCCGCCATCTTGGATTTTAATTTTGACCTCACTATCGGCTTTAGCATTCTCGAAAATCGGCTTTAGCATCCTCGAAAACCATGAAAACGACTCCCATGATGAAGAATTCGAAAATTATCGCATCCGCCATCTTGGATTCTCATTTTGACCTCTCCATCGGTTTTAGCATTCTCGAAAACCATGAAAACGACTCCCATGATGAACAATTCGAAAATTATCGCAGCCGCCATCTTGGATTTGGATTTTGACCTATCGGCTTTAGCATCCTCGAAAACCACGAAAACGACTCCCATGACGAACAATTCGAAAATTATCGCAGCCGCCATCTTGGATTTCGATTTTGACCTCACTATCGGATTTAGCACCCTCGAAAACCATGAAAACGACTCCCATGATGAAATTAATAAACAATTCGAAAGTTATCCCAGCCGCCATCTTGTACTTCCATTTTGACTTCAGTATCGGTTTTAGCACCCTCGAAAACCATGAAAATGACATCCATGATGAAAACTTTGAATTTTTTGTAGTCGTTATCTTGGATTTTGATTTTGACCTCACTGTCCTCGAAACCCATGAAAACGACTCCCATGATGAACAATTCGAAAATTATCGCAGCCGCCATCTTGGATTTGGATTTTGACCTCACTATCGGCTTTAGCATCCTCGAAAACCATGAAAACGACTCCCATGAAGACATTTAAAAAATTATCGCAGCCGCCATCTTGGATTTGGATTTTAACCTCACTATCGGCTTTAGCATCCTCGAAAACCATGAAAACGACTCCCATGATGTACATCTCGAAAATTATCGAAGCCGCCATCTTGGATTTTGATTTTGACCTCACTTTCGGCTTCAGCATCCTCGAAAACCATTACACGACTCCCATGATGAACATTTCGAAAATTATCGAAGCCGCCATCTTGGATTTTGATTTTGACCTCACTATCGGCTGTAGCATCCTCGAAAACTGAACACGGGTCTCTTAGTTTCTGAGATACGATTGGGAGGGGGGGGGGAGGCCAAAAAGGGGAGGCTTGGTACATTTGCCCTTCTCTTGAGAGTTACTTGTAAGTTTGCTTGTTGTCACCCCTCAGTTACGCTTCACCCACTCCACTTTCTTTACGCTACGGAGGTCGCCGGCTCGCTTCGCTCCGCTCGGTCTCGCAGGTTCGCTCCACTCAGGACCTACC